>JARQOC010000004.1:374349052-375772854 GCA_033576535.1 Allobates femoralis | reverse complement strand
GGGGGCCACAACATTTGGGTCTCTCCACGATGAGGATTGCAGCCCCCCAACTGCCAAGTGTACCTGGCTGGCATCCAAAAATAAGGCAAAGCTCCTTGTCATTTTATTGGGTAGAAGTAAAAAAGAATGGCATGGGGCTCCGCCATATTTTTTGGTCCAGCCAGGTACAACTTGGCAGCTACGGACTGCCAGCAACCACCAGCTGCCTCGTTGAAACCTGGCTGGTAACCAAAAATACAGCGAAGCCCATTTTTTTTTTTTTTAGGACTAATTCTAGAAAAAAAAAATGGCATGGGGCTCCGCCATATTTTTGGTCCAGCCGGGTACAACTTAGCAGCTACGGACTGCCACCCACCCCCAGCTGCCTCGTCATACCTGGCTGGAACCAAAAATACAGCAAAGCCCATTTTTTTTTTAATTTCTAGAACTAATTCTAGAAAAAAAATTTACGTGGGGCTCCGCCATATTTTTGGCCCAGCCAGGTACAACTAGGCAGCTGGGGACTGGAATCCTCACATAGAGAGGCCCAAGCGTTCTGGGCCCCCCCATGCTGCGAATTGCAGCCCGCAGCCGCCCAGAAAATGGCGCATTCATTGAAGCGCCATTTTCTGGCGCTGTACCAGGCTCTTCCAGCTGCCTGGTGCCGGTGGCAAACTGGGTAATAAAGGGGTTAAGGGCCAGCTTTTTATTGGCAGCAGGCACTAAGCCCGAGATTCATAATATAGGGCCAATGTTAGACCCGCCATTAGGAATCTCGGGTAAATAGTCAGAAAATACACACAGAGAAAAATCTTTTTATTTGAAAAAAAACACAAACAAAATTCGGACTCCATCTTTATTGTAAAGATCCGACGTAGTCCACAACCAAGGTCCCACGACGCTCGATCGCCTCCGACGTAGTCCACAACGAAGATCCCACGACGCTCGATCGCCTCTGCTACATCCAGAGACTGCAGCAAGGGATCAAG
The DNA here is from genome assembly GCA_033576535.1 of Allobates femoralis. Lineage (NCBI taxonomy): Eukaryota > Metazoa > Chordata > Amphibia > Anura > Aromobatidae > Allobates > Allobates femoralis. The sequence goes on along the minus strand of JARQOC010000004.1, from coordinate 375,771,886 downwards.
TGTCCTCTTGTTTGTAGTCTCTGGGATCAACGTCATGGTGCACGGTATGGCACATCATTGCCATACCATGCACCATGACGCTGATCCCAGGGACTACAACAAGAGGACAGTTGATCCCTTGTTGTAGTCTCTGCGATCAGCGTCATGGTGCACTGTATGGCAATGATCTGCCATACTGTGGACCATGACGCTGATCCCAGAGACTACAACAAGGGATCAAGTGCTCCCTTGTTGTAGTCTCTGGGATCAGCGTCATGGTGCACGGTATGGCACATCATTGCCATACCATGCACCATGACGCTGATCCCAGGGAGTACAACAAGAGGACACTTGATCCCTTGTTGTAGTCTCTGGGATCAGTGTCATGGTGCACTGCATAGCAATGATCTGCCATACTGTGCACCATGACGCTGATCCCAGAGACTACAACAAGGGATCAAGTGTTCCTTTGTTGTAGTCTCTGCCATGCAGTGCACCATGACACTGATCCCAGAGACTACAATAAGGGATCAACAGTCCTCTTCTTGTAGTCTTTGGGATCAGTGTCATGGTGCACGGTATGGCAGATCATTGCCATACAGTGCACCATGACACTGATCCCAGAGACTACAATAAGGGATCAACTGTCCTCTTGTTGTAGTCTCTGGGATCAGCGTCATGGTGCACTGTATGGCAATGATCTGCCATACTGTGCACCATGACGCTGATCCCAGAGACTACAACAAGGGATCAACTGTCCTTTTGTTGTAGTCTCTGGGATCAGCGTTATGGTGCACGGTATGGCACATCATTGCCATACAGTGCACCATAACGCTGATCCCAGAGACTACAATAAGGGATCAACGTCCTCTTCTTGTAGTCTTTGGATCAGCGTCATGGTGAGCACGTATGGCAGATCATTGCCATACAGTCACCATGACGCTGATCCCAGAGACTACAATAAGGATCAACTGTCCTCTTTGTTGTAGTCTCGGGATCACGTCATGGTGCATGGTATGGCACTCATATGCCAAACAGTGCACCTGACGCTGATCCCAGAGACTACAATAAGGGATCAACTGTCCTCTTGTTGTAGTCTCTGGGATCAGCGTCATGGTGCACGGTATGGCACCTCATTGCCATACAGTGCACCATGACACTGATCCCAGAGACTACAATAAGGGATCAACTGTCCTCTTATTGTAGTCTCTGGATCAGTTTCATGGTGCACTGTATGGCAATGATCTGCCATACTGTGCACCATGACGCTGATCCCAGAGACTACAACAAGGGATCAAGTGCTCCCTTGTTGTAGTCTCTGGGATCAGCGTCATGGTGCACGGTATGGCACATCATTGCCATACCATGCACCATGACGCTGATCCCAGGGAGTACAACAAGAGGACACTTGATCCCTTGTTGTAGTCTCTGGGATCAGTGTCATGGTGCACTGCATAGCAATGATCTGCCATACTGTGCACCATGACGCTGATCCCAGAGACTACAACAAGGGATCAAGTGTTCCTTTGTTTGTAGTCTCTGCCATGCAGTGCACCATGACACTGATCCCAGAGACTACAATAAGGGATCAACAGTCCCTTCTTGTAGTCTTTGGGATCAGTGTCATGGTGCACGGTATGGCAGATCATTGCCATACAGTGCACCATGACACTGATCCCAGAGACTACAATAAGGGATCAACTGTCCTCTTGTTGTAGTCTCTGGGATCAGCGTCATGGTGCACTGATGGCAATGATCTGCCATACTGTGCACCATGACGCTGATCCCAGAGACTACAACAAGGGATCAACTGTCCTTTTGTTGTAGTCTCTGGGATCAGCGTTATGGTGCACGGTATGGCACATCATTGCCATACAGTGCACCATGACGCTGATCCCAGAGACTACAATAAGGGATCAACTGTCCTCTTCTTGTAGTCTTTGGGATCAGCGTCATGGTGCACGGTATGGCAGATCATTGCCATACAGTGCACCATGACCTGATCCCAGAGACTACAATAAGGGATCAACTGTCCTCTTGTTGTAGTCTCTGGGATCAGCGTCATGGTGCATGGTATGGCACGTCATTGCCATACAGTGCACCATGACGCTGATCCCAGAGACTACAATAAGGGATCAACTGTCCTCTTGTTGTAGTCTCTGGGATCAGCGTCATGGTGCACGGTATGGCACCTCATTGCCATACAGTGCACCATGACACTGATCCCAGAGACTACAATAAGGGATCAACTGTCCTCTTATTGTAGTCTCTGGGATCAGTTTCATGGTGCACTGTATGGCAATGATCTGCCATACTGTGCACCATGACGCTGATCCCAAAGACTACAACAAGGGATCAAGTGCTCCCTTGTTTTAAGTCTCTGGCGATAGTGGATCCAATCACCATGGAAACTAAGTGGTGTGATCCATGAGATCACAGCACTTAGGGGGTTAACACAGACCAGGGCACAGCAATCACACAGATGCTGTGCCCTGGCTGTGACACTGCTCCTCTGCACACTCATCTCTATGCTGGGAGATAACTGTGCAGAGGAGCCGACAGAAGAAGGAGAACGCCGCAGGAAGAGGACAGAGGGAGAAGACCCGGAGCAGTGCAGGGGAAGACCGGAGGAAGGAGAAGACCGGAGGACAGAAGGAGAAGACCCGGAGCAGTGCGGGGAAGACCGGAGGAACAGAAGGAGAAGACCGGAGGACAGAAGGAGAAGACCCGGAGCAGTGCGGGGGAAGACCGGAGGACAGAAGGAGAAGACCGGAGGACAGAAGGAGAAGACCGGAGGACAGAGGGAGAAGAAAGAAGACAGGTGAGAGGCCTGGAGAGAAGGGGAGAACAGGAGCAGCATCGGTGGCCACCGGAGAGGGGGGGGAGGGGGGAGTGGACCGGAGTACAGGGGGAGAGATCAGAGGGGAAGGGGGAGATCCGGAGGGCAGGGGGGAGATCGGAGGGCAGCGGGGAGATCAGAGGGCAGGGGGGGAGATCCGGAGCACAGGGGACCGCCAGGATGGGGTAAGGGGACTCTCTGGCATTCACCCCGAGCAGGACTCGGGGTTACCGCTTCTGGCAGTGAAATTTAACCCCGAGTCCTGCTCGGGAATACCGGCAGGGAGGTTATCTGCCAAATTTAAATTCCAACTGCCAAAATTCAAATTTCAACTGCCAAAGTTAAAATTACAACAGCCAAATTTTAATTCAACTGCAAACTAATTATAATATTACTTTACCTAATTTAAATATCACTCCCCTAATTTAAATTTTATTTTCCTAATTATAATATCACTTTCACTAATTTAAATATCACACAACTAATCATAATATCACTTCCCCTAATTTAAATAACACTCCCTTAATTATATTATCCCTTTACCTAATTTAAATATCACCCCCTAATTATAATATCACTTATCCTAATTTAAATATCACTCCCCTAATTATAATATTGCTCCCCTAACTATAATATCACTTCCCCCAATTGAAATAACACTCCCCTAAGTTAAATATTGTTCCCCTAATTATAATATCACTTTCCCTAATTTAAATAACCCTCCCCTAATTATAATATCACTCTTCCTAATTTAAATAACACTCCCCTAATTTAAATATCACTCCCCTAATTATAATATCACTTTCCCTAATTTAAATATCACTCCCCTAATTACAATATCACTTTCCCTAATTTAAATATCACTCCTCTAATTATAATATTGCTCCCCTAATTATAATATCACTTTCCCTAATTTAAATATCAATTCAACTGCCAAAATTCAAATTCCAACTGCCAAATTTCAAATTCCAACTGCCAAATTCAAATTCAACTGCCAAATCAATTCCAACTGCCAAAATTCAAATTCCAAATGCCAAATTTAACTTTTAACTGCCAAATTTTAAATTCCAACTGCCAAAATTCAAATTTCAACTGCCAAAGTTATAAATTACAACAGCCAAATTTTAATTCCAACTGCAAACTAATTATAATATTACTTTACCTAATTTAAATACACTCCCCTAATTTAAATTTACTTTCCTAATTATAAATCACTTTTACTAATTTAAATATCACACAACTAATCATAATATCATTTTCTCTAATTTAAATATCGCTCCCTAATTATAATATCCTTTCCTAATTTAAATATCACTCCCCTAATTATAATATCACTTCCCTAATTTAAATATCACTCCCCTAATTATAATATCACTTTCCCTAATTTAAATACACTCCCCTAATTATAATACCAATTTCCCTAATTTAAATATCACTTTCCCTAATTTAAATAACACTCCCTAATTATAATACCACTTTCCCTAATTTAAATATCACTTTCCCTAATTTAAATAACACTCCCTAATTATAATACACTTCCCCTAATTTAAATATCACTCCCCTAATTATAATATCACTTTCCCTAATTTAAATAACTCTCCCCTAATTATAATATCCCTTTCCCTAATTTAAAATATCACTCCCTAATTATAATATCACTTCCCCCAATTATATAACACTCCTCTAATTCAAATATCACTCCCTAATTATAATATCACTTTCCTTATTTAAATATCACTCCCCTAATTTAATATCGCTTTCCCTGATTTAAATATCACTTCCCCTAATTATAATAACACTTCCCTAATTTAAATATCACTCCCCTAATTATAATATCACTTTCCCTAATTTAAATAACTCTCCCCTAATTATACTATCCCTTTCCCTAATTAAAATATCACTCCCTTAATTGATAATATCACTTCTCCTAATTTAAATATCTCCCCTAATTATAATATCACTTTCCCTAATTTAAATAACACTCCCCTAATTATAATATCCCTTTCCCTAATTTAAATATCACACTAATCATAATATCACTTCCCTAATTTAAATATCACTCCCCAATTATAATATCACTTCCCTAGTATAAATATCACTCCCTAATTATAATATCACTTCCCTAATTATAATATTGCTCCCCTAATTATAATATCACTTTCCCTAATTTAAATATCAAATTCCAATGCAAAATTCAATTCCAACTGCCAAATTTCAAATTCCAACTGCCAAAATTCAAATTCCAACTGCCAAATTCAAATTCCAACTGTCCAAAATTCAAATTCCAAATGCCAAATTTTAACTTTAACTGCCAAATTTTAAATTCCAACTGCCAAAATTCAAATTTCAACTGCCAAAGTTAAAATTACAACAGCCAAATTTTAAATTCCAACTGCAAACTAATTATAATATTACTTTACCTAATTTAAATATCACTCCCTAATTTAAATTTCTTTCCATAATTAAATATCACCTTTTACTAATTTAAATATCACACCTAATCATAATATCATTTCTCTAATTTAAATATCGCTCCCCTAATTATAATATCCTTTCACTAATTTAAATATCACTCCCTAATTATAATATCACTTCCCCTAATTTAAATATCACTCCCCTAATTATAATATCACTTTCCCTAATTTAAATAACATTAATTCCCCCTAATTATAATACCATTTCCCTAATTTAAATATATCACTTCATTTCCCTAATTTAAATAACACTCCCCTAATTATAATACCACTTCCCCTAATTTAAATATCACTCCCCTAATTATAATATCACTTTCCCTACTTTAAATAACTCTCCCCTAATTATAATATCCCTTTCCCTAATTTAAATATCACTCCCCTAATTATAATATCACTTCCCCCAATTTATATAACACTCCTCTAATTCAAATATCACTCCCCTAATTATAATATCACTTTCCTTGATTTAAATATCACTCCCCTAATTGTAATATCGCTTTCCTTGATTTAAATATCACTCCCCTAATTATAATAACACTTCCCCTAATTTAAATATCACTCCCCTAATTATAATATCACTTTCCCTAATTTAAATAACTCTCCCCTAATTATACTATCCCTTTCCCTAATTAAAATATCACTCCCTTAATGATAATATCACTTCTCCTAATTTAAATATTCTCCCCTAATTATAATATCACTTTCCCTAATTTAAATAACACTCCCCTAATTATAATATCCCTTTCCCTAATTTAAATATCACACAACTAATCATAATATCACTTCCCCTAATTTAAATATCACTCCCCAATTATAATATCACTTCCCCTAGTATAAATATCACTTCCCTAATTATAATATCACTTCCCTAATTATAATATTGCTCCCCTAATTATAATATCACTTTCCCTAATTTAAATAACACTCCCCTAAGTATAATATCCCTTTCCTTAATTTAAATATCACTCCCCTAATTATAATATAACTTTCCTTGATTTAAATATCATTACCCTAATTGTAATATCACTTTCCTTGATTTAAATATCACTCCCCTAATTATAATATCACTTCCCCTAATTTAAATATCACTCCCCTAATTATAATATCACTTTCCCTAATTTAAATAACTCTCCCGTTATTATAATATCCCTTTCCCTAATTTCAATATCACTCCCCAAATTATAATATCACTTCCCCCAATTTATATACCGTATATACTCGTGTATAAGCCGACCCGTGTATAAGCCGACCCCCCTACTTTTGCCCCCAAAACCTCGGAAAACCTATTGACTCGTGTATAAGCCGAGGGTGGACTCCAGCACAGGTATACAGCCCCCAGCAGTGTGCTATACAGGCCCCCCAGTGGTATACAGGTCCCAGCAGTATGGTATACAGCAGCCCCAGTGGTATATACAGCATCCCCCAGTATATACAGCAGCATCCCCCTATATACAGCATCCTCCTATATACAGCATCCCCCTATATACAGCAGCCCCCATTTACAGCACTCCTCATATACAGCATCCCCAGTATATACAGCATCCCCCTATATACAGCAGCCCCCATATACAGCATCCCCCTATATACAGCAGCCCCCATATACAGCATCCCCAGTATATACAGCATCCCCAGTATATACAGCATCCCCCTAATACAGCAGCCCCCATATACAGCATTCCCCTATATACAGCAGCCCCCATATACAGCATCCCCAGTATATACAGCATCCCCAGTATATACAGCATCCCCCTATATACAGCAGCCCCCATATACAGCATCCCCCTATATACAGCAGCCCCAGTATATACAGCATCCCCAGTATATACAGCATCCCCCTATATACAGCAGCCCCCATATACAGCATCCCCCTATATACAGCAGCCCCAGTATATACAGCATCCCCAGTATATACAGCATCCCCCTATATACAGCAGCCCCCATATACAGCATCCCCAGTATATACAGCATCCCCAGTATATACAGCATCCCCCTATATACAGCAGCCCCCATATACAGCATCCCCCTATATACAGCAGCCCCAGTATATACAGCATCCCCAGTATATACAGCATCCCCCTATATACAGCAGCCCCCATATATAGCATCCCCAGTATATACAGCATCCCCTACAGCCTGTAACTTCCAGTGTCCCCACTCTGACATTCTGTGGGGAACACGGGTTGCACTTACCCCGGTGACGCCAGGAGGACCAAGGGGACCGCAGCGAGGACTCTGGAGCGGCGTGGCCGGTGCTCTGCTGGATTCTCCCGCCTGGCACCACGCAGCACACCCCGCCGCTGCAGTAATCAGCTGGGAGCTGTCGGGGAGCGGAGGACGGGAGGCAGAGACGGTCCACCTGCATAGAGCTCCGGTGCACAGAGCTCTGTGGCTGACAGGTGAGGACCGTTGGGAGAGGTCCCGTTCTGGCTGCCTCTTCCTCCTTTGTGTGCAATAGCCTGGCGCCATCTTCCCCACATAGCCCCGCCCACGAAGCCTCAGGAGCGGGACGAGTGCCATTAGCCACAGCTTGTTACCGTATTGACCCGTGTATAAGCCGAGGGGAGACTTTTCAGCCCATTTTTTGGGCTGAAAAACTCGGCTTATACACGAGTATATACGGTAACACTCCTCTATTTCAAATATTGCTCCCCTAATTATAATATCACTTTCCTCAATTTAAATATCACTCCTCTAATTATAATATTACTTTCCCTAATTTAAATATCAAATTCTAACTGCCAAAATTCAAATTCCAACTGCCAAATTTCAAATTCCAACTGCCAAAATTTGAATTCCAACTGCCAAATTTCAAATTCCAACTGCCAAATTTCAAATTCCAAATGCCAAATTTTAAATTTTAACTGCCAAATTTCAAATTCCAACTGCTAAATCAAATTCCAACTGCCAAATTTCAGATTACAACTGCCAAAATTCAAATTTCAACTGCCAAATTTCAAATTACAACAGCCAACTAATTATAATATTACTTTACCTAATTTAAATATCACTCCCCTAATTTAAATTTTACTTTCCTAATTATAATATCACTTTCACTAATTTAAATATCACACAACTAATCATAATATCACTTCCCCTAATTTAAATATCACTCCCCTAATTATAATATCATTTTCCCTAATTTAAATATCACTCCCCTAATTATAGTATCACTTCCCCTAGTTTAAATATCACTCCCCTAATTATAATATTGCTCCCCTAATTATAATATCACTTCCCCAAATTTAAATATCACTCCCCTAATTATAATATCACTTCCCCTAATTTAAATATCACTCCCCTAATTATGATATCACTTTCCCCAATTTAAATATCACTCCCCTAATTAAAATATCACTTCCCCCAATTTATATAACACTCCTCTAATTCAAATATTGCTCCCCTAATTATAATATCACTTTCCCTGATTTAAATATCACTCCCCTAATTATAATATTGCTCCCCTAATTATAATATAACTTTCCCTAATTTAAATAACACTCCCTTAATTATAATTCCACTTTCCCTAATTTAAATATCACTCCCCTAATTATAATATTGCTCCCCTGATTATAATATAACTTTCCCTAATTTAAATATCACTCCCCTAATTATAATATTGCTCCCCTAATTATAATATCACTTGCCCTAATTTAAATATCACTCCCCTATTTATAATATTGCTCCCCTAATTATAATATCACTTTCCCTAATTTAAATATCACTCCCCTAATTATAATATCACTTCCCCTAATATAAATATCTCTCCCCTAATTATAATATCACTTCCCCTAATTTAAATATCACTCCCCTAATTATAATATCACTTTCCTCAAATTAAATATCACTCCTCTAATTATAATATCACTTTCCCTAATTTAAAAATCAAATTCCAACTGCCAAAATTCAAATTCCAACTGCCAAATTTCAAATTCCAACTGCCAAAATTCAAATTTCAACTGCCAAATTTCAAATTCCAACTGCCAAATCATATTCCAACTGCCAAACTTCAAATTCCAGCTGCCAAATTTCAAATTCAACTGCCAAATCAAAATCCAACTGCCAAAATTCAAATTCCAACTGCCAAATTTTAACTATTAACTGCCAAATTTTAAATTCCAACTGCCAAAATTCAAATTTCAACTGCCAAATTTAAAATTACAACAGCCAAATTTTAATTCAAACTGCAAACTATTATAATTACTTTACCTAATTTAAATATCCAACTCCCCTAACTTAAATTATCTCCAATTTAATTCCCCTAATTTAATCAATTTAATTCACTCCCTAATTTAAATATCTCCAAAATTCCCTAATATTATAATTTAAATACTCCCCAATTTTAATTCACCATATATCACTTTCCTAATTTAAATATCACTCCCCTAATTATAATATCACTTTCCCTAATTTAAATATCACTCCTCCCCTAATTATAATATCACTTCCCCCTAATTTAATAATCCTAATAAATACTCCCTAATTATTATATATCCTAATTGATATCCTCCCCCAATTATATATCCCTATTTAATTTCCCTAATTTATAATATCACTTCCCTAATTAAATATCACTCTAATTATATTCACTTCCCTAATTTAAATATCACTCCCCTAATTATAATATTGCTCTCCTAATTATAATATCACTTCCCCTAATTTAAATATCACTCCCCTAATTATAATATTGCTCCCCTAATTATAATATCACTTTCCCTAATTTGAATATCACTCCCCCAATTATAATATGACTTTCCCTAATTTAAATATCACTCCCCTAATTATAATATCCCTTTCCCTAATTTAAATATCACTCCCCTAATTATAATATCACTTCCCCTAATTTAAATATCACTCCCCTAATTATAATATTGCTCCCCTAATTATAATATCACTTCCCCTAATTTAAATATCACTCCCCTATTTATAATATTGCTCCCCTAATTATAATATCACTTTCCCTAATTTAAATAACACTCCCCTAATTATAATTATTTTTATTATTATTATTTATTTATATAGCGCCATTAGGTTCCATGGCGCTTTACATAGGGATGAGGGAGACAAGAACAAGTACACTAAATCTAGGCGATCAGGACGTACAGGTACAGGAGGTGCAGGGACCCTGTCCACGAGGGCTCACAGTCTATGAGGGGTGGGTTAGGATACAGTAGGATGGGGGAATGTCAGGTATGGGGCGTTCGCCTGGGTCTCATGGCAGGTTGTAGGCTTGACGGAACAAGTGAGTCTTCAGGTGACACTTGAAGCTACTCAGGGTAGGAGAGTGTCTGACGTGTTCGGGTAGGGCGTTCCAGAGTAAGGCAGATGCCGGGAGAAGTCCTGGACTCGGTTGTGCGAAGAGGTGATGAGGGGGGAGCAGAGGAGGAGTTCTTGGGAGGAGCGGAGTTTCCGTGAGGGTAGGTATCGGGAGACCAGTTCGGAGATGTATGCTGGGGCCAGGTTGTGTATGGCTTTGTACGCCATGGTTAGTGTTTTGAATCGGGATCTCTTTGAGACGGGGAGACAGTGAAGGGCTTGGCAGAGGGGGGAGACAGGGGAGTAGCGGGAGGACATATAGATGAGTCGGGCAGCGGAGTTGAGGACAGACTGGAGAGGTGTGAGGGAGTTAGCCGGGAGGCCATTGAGAAGGAGGTTGCAGTAGTCAAGGCGGGAGATGATAAGAGCATGGATGAGTGTTTTAGCGGTGTCGTGGGTGAGGAAGGAGCGGATCCGTGAGATGTTCTTGAGCTGGAGCCGGAGGGATGTGGTGAGGGCCTCGATGTGGGGTTTGAAGGATAGGGAGGAGTCAAGGATTACCCGAGGCACTTGGCTTGGGGGACTGGGGAGAGGGCGCAGTCGTTGATGCAGATGGATAGGTTGGGAGGTGGGGTGGAATTTCTTGGGGGGAAGACTATGAATTCAGTTTTGTCCATGTTGAGTTTAAGGAAGCGAGCAGAGAAGAAGGATGAGATGGCGGAAAGGCATTGAGGGATTTTCGAGAGTAGGGAGGTGATGTCAGGGCCGGACAGGTAGATTTGGGTGTCGTCGGCGTAGAGGTGGTACTGGAGGCCATGGGACTCGATGAGTTGCCCTAGGCCGAGAGTGTAAATGGAGAAAAGTAGGGGTCCCAGGACCGAACCTTGGGGGACTCCAACAGAAAGGGGGTAGGGTGAGGAGGAGGTGTGGGAGTGGGAGACGCTGAAGGTCCGGTCCGCTAGGTATGAGGAGATCCCGGAGAGGGCAAGGTGGGTGATGCCAAGGGATTCCAGGATCCAGAGAATAAGGGGGTGGTCAACCGTGTCGAAGGCGGCAGACAGGTCAAGGAGTAGCAGGATGGAGTAGTGGTGTTTGTTCTTGGTGGTCAGTAGGTCGTTGGTGACTTTGGTCAGGGCTGTTTCGGTGGAATGGAGGGGTCGGTAGCCGGACTGTAGGCGGTCGAAGTGAGAGCACGAGGAGAGGTGAGAGGACAGTTCGGAGTGGACGTGTTGTTCAAGTAGCTTAGAGGCGAATGGGAGAAGAGATATGGGGCGATAGTTAGAGACAGAGGTAGGGTCAAGTGAGGGTTTTTTAGGATGGGCGTGATTAGGGCGTGTTTGAAGGCCGAGGGGAAGGTACCAGTGCTAAGTGAAGGGTTAAAGGGGTGGGTGAGGGCTGGGATGAAAATGGAGGTGTGGTTCGGAATGAGGTGGGATGGGAGCGGGTCGTGGGCGCTGGTGGTAAGGTGTGATTTTGACAGGAGGGAGGAGAGTTGGTCTTCAGTTATGGGGGGGAAGTGGCTGATGGACGAGGAGGGCAGTGTAGGTGGGAAGGGGAGGTGTGGGGATAGTGGACCGAAGCTGCTTCTGATCTTGTCGATCTTCTCCTTGAAGAAGATCGCAAAGTCTTCAGCAGAGATGAGGGGAGAAGGGGGAGGAGCAGGTGGGCGAAGTAAGGAGTTGAAAGTTTTGAAGAGCTGTTTGGGGTTGCGGGACAGAGAGGTTATAAGGGATGAGAAGAACACTTGCTTGGCGGTAGCGAGTGCCGTCTTGAAGTCAGTGATGGATTGCTTGAACAGAGCAAAGTGCTCGGAGGTGTGAGACTTTTTCCATCTCCTCTCGGCGACTCTGGACGCCCGTCTCAGGTTTTTAGTGAGGGTGGTGTGCCAGGGTTGCCTGTTAATGCGTGGAGCATGGAGAGTGAGGGGGCGGCTAGGTCGAGAGCGTTCGTTATGGTGGTGTTTTATAGGGTGGTGGCAATGTCAATGTCGTCAGCGCAGGGTAGGTCGGTGAGAGGGAGGAGTGATTCAGAGAATAAAGGAAGATCAAGATCTTTTAGGTTTCGGCGAGGGTGATCAAGTTTGCAGAGAGGGGGTAGTGTGGCAGGGGAGGAGAGGGCGGAGAAGGTCAAGAGATGGTGGTCGGACAGTGTGAGTACCGAGGTTGTGAGGTTAGAGAGGGAGCAAAGGCGGGTAAAGATGAGGTCAAGCGTGTGGCCTTGTTCATGGGTGGGAGAGGAGGACCATTGGGAGAGCCCTAGGGAAGTGGTCAAGGAAAGAAGGTTGGAGGCGGCTGGGCGGGGAGTCTCAATGAGGATATTGAAGTCGCCCATGATGATGGAGGGGATGTCAGTGGAGAGGAAGTGAAGTAGCCAGGTGGTGAAGTGGTCAAGGAAGGAGGCGGTGGGTCCGGGGGGGCGGTAGATGATGGCTATTTGGAGGTTGCAGGGGGAGAAGATTCGGACTGAGTGGGCTTCGAAGGAGGGGACAGTGACGGATGGGGGCTGGGGGATGGGGCTGAAGGTGCAGGAGTTGGACAGCAGTATGCCGACTCCACCGCCGTGTTTGCCAGAGGGACGGGGGTTGTGGGACAGGCTGAGGCCGCCGTAGGATAGTGCAGCAGGGGAGGCCGTGTCGGAGGGGGTGAGCCAGGTCTCGGTGAGGCCAAGGAATGACAGTTTCCTGGAGGTAAAGAGATCATGGATGTCGGGGAGTTTGTTGCACACTGAGCGGGCATTCCAGAGTGTGCCGGGTAGAGCGGTAGGTGGGGCATGGGTTGGGGGAATGGGTCTGATGTTGGTGGGGTTGCGAGAGCTAGTGGTGGAGAGGTTGCGAGGGTTGGCGGTGGGTCGCGGGATGAAGGTTGTTGTGGGGATGTTGCGGGGGGGGGCAGGATTGGGGGAGATGTCACCGGCAAGGAGGAGGAGTAGGCCGAGGGTTAGCAGGTGGGAGCATGAGAGCTTGCGAGGCGGGCGTGTTTGTTTGGTGATTGAGGATTGAAAGTGAATGAAAAGGTCGGTGAAGTGGGTGAGGTGGTTCGGCAGGATGGAGGGTGAGAGCAGTATTTTGTTGCTGGGAGGGGGGATAAGTGCGGGTAGTAGGAAGTGGAGAAGGATGGGAGTGAGAGTGAGGAGTAGCAGGAACATTGCATACGGAGAACAGGGAGTGAGTGTGGCAGCAGGGGTCAGAAGCACAGTGGGGAAAGTTGTGGTAGTGGGTGAATGGTCATCAGTGGGGAGCGGTCACGGGATGAGGTGATGACCAGGGGATGAGATGTAAGGTGGGGGGTCGGATGGATGTGTCAGATGGGGAAGTTGGGGGATCAGTCGAGGCGGTCGGGGTTGACAGAGGCGATTGCTGGGTTGGCTGATGGAGCAGCCGTGGGACAGGTGAGGCATCCAGGGGTCAGTCCGGGGTGGGATGCCACCAAGGTATGAGCTACAGTCCAGGGGAGATGTGGATGGGGATGAGATCTAGCAGTCCTGGACAGGATGGTGGAGCCGAGGACAAGGTGATACAGCCAGTATGGGGAGAAATAGTAGTCAAGAGGAGGTCAGATGGCTGGGGAGGAAGGGTGGACTGATGACTAGTTCCTTACTTGTGGAAGGGATTGCAGGAGTTAATATGAGATGAAGTAGTAAGGGTGGTAGAGATTAGAATGGAAACATTGTGGGGGATTTATATTTCTTTACCTGCCAGTCTTTTCCAGTCCATTTCTAGTCTACTTCTAAGTATTGTACTTAGAAAATGTACTTTGAAAGATGTAGTTTGAAAGATACATGGATCAGACTAAAGTCTAGATCAGACTTATGCTTCAGAATATATGTGCAGCTAAAGATGTTTCAGGTGTTGATTACTGGCTGGGTGTGGATGGAGTGACTAGATGATGGAGTGACTAGGTAATAAAACATGGGAAGGGGCTGGAGAACTAACTCTAGGTCATGCAACACTGATCATGAGGAATGGTGAAAAGCAGACACATGAAAGGTAAGAAAATATCAACATATATAGATATTACAAGCACAGTATCTAAGCAGTGAGATTTGCAAAGCTGGATAGATGGAGAGATGGGTGGAAGTTCACAGAGCGTACCTAACACACATTATAAGCACAGTATCTAAGCAGTGAGATTTGCAAAGCTGGATAGATGGAGAGATGGGTGGAAGTTCACAGAGCGTACCTAACACACATTATAAGCACAGTATCTAAACAGTGAGATTTACAAAGCTGGATAGATGGAGAGATGGGTGGCAGTTCACAGAGCGTACCTAACACACATTATAAGCACAGTATCTAAGCAGTGAGATTTGCAAAGCTGGATAGATGGAGAGATGGGTGGAAGTTCACAGAGTGTACCTAACACATATTATAAGCACAGTATCTAAGCAGTGAGATTTGCAAAGCTGGATAGATGGAGAGATGGGTGGAAGTGTAAAGCGCCATGCAACCTAATGGCGCTATATAAATAAATAATAATAATAAAATAAATAATAATAATAGATTGTGGGCTCCCTATTGCATTTGGGAAAGGTGATATTCCACCTGTTCAATCACCTGGGGAATTTGGATTAATAGTTGAGATTATACCCAGCTAGTGTCCACTGGTCAACCTGCCTTAACCCCAACCTCTACAACACCATCATATAACCTCCATTGTCAGTGAACCTACAAGATTATCAGACCCTCTGACTCAGCCTTACGGCTGACTAGGTAACTCCTGATACTCCCTCTCACTCAAAGTACTCTGACTTCACTCTGAGCACAGGGACACCACTTTGGACAACAGGGGATTAAGGATACACATACAACCCTGCTCCCCTAGGCTCGAGATTCTAGCAGTCCAATCACCTGTTCTCACTTGTATCTAGCTTAAACATTCTTGCCCAGAACTGAACCACCCCCTTAAACCATTATAACACCTCCATTTTGAACTCTCAAACCCCTGACGACCTTATACCAGTCAGTAAGCAACCTAGTACACGTGGGTGCCCGCTCCTCCTCTTAAGCTTACCTACTTTAATACGACCACTCCTAAAACGAACATTGGAAAATCCAAACCCATTCTCACAGAATCCAAGGTAATGCGCTCGATGCAGAAACACCGATCAAGGTCCCCCAGGCCACAACAAAAGGACCCTTGGCCCCAGGTACAGGAACAAATGGACGATTGTAAATCCGACGACCCGCTCTGAAACAAAAAAGGAAGGAAATGGCCACAAAGAAGACCTCCTTGCAGAAACTGGCAGTTCTGGACGGCTCAGATGAGGAGGCTGAGGCTTCTCCCAGCGCAAGTCCCGCTAAGCAGCATATGAGGAAGGAAGGCCCACCCATATCGGGATCCAATCCGTTGGACACATTCGACTGGACCCAACCCATCGACCAGAATTTCTTCAAAGGTATTTTCTCCGCATTCAGTCAGAAGTTAGACTCCAGATTCGATCAACTCCAGATTTCTCTAGATTCGGTCTCCCACAGGACTGACAAAAACAAGTCAGACATCTTTGACTTGACGAATAAACATGAGAAACTAGAAAAAGAGCACCATCTCCTCAAAGAAGAACTTAGAACGGTGAAAAATAAAATGACGGACCTGGAGGATAGGGACAGGAGACAGAACCTTAAGTTTAGGGGAGTCTGTAAAAAGCGACCAACTGGGACCGTACATTAAGAATCTCCTAAAACGCACGATCCCTACCCTGAGGGACCTCGACACAACGGTGGTCAGGATCCACCACCTACCCAAGCCTAAATCCCTGAAACCTGAGACCCCCAGGGATGTCATAATGAAATTTAATTTCTTCCATGTCAAAGAACAACTTCTGGACTATCTTCGATTAAAAAAAACTCTCCCTGGACCCTACGACAATATCAAGGTCTTCGCGGACCTGTCCAGAGAAACCATGCTCCAGAGGAGGAGACTTACCCCAATCACTAACCTGCTCCAAAACAACCGTGTCCAATACAGATGGGGATTCAATCCCACCAAAGTTATTCTCCACCACCAAGGGAAATCCACAACTATACTTGAAGTAGAAGAGGGAATGAGGGTTCTTAGGGATCTAGGAATCATCATATCTTAAATGGATCATATCCATAACAGAAAGGCTGAAGAGAATAGCCATAACTTTAGCCACCCAAGGAGGTAGTTCAGCGTAATCTTAATTAAATTCCCTCCGTTATGGGTCAAGTTGTAGTCACAAGTTTACACTTTTCACCTGGCACTAAAATAGATTTAGAGAAAGTTTTCAGTTCTACCACCAATGTATTGTTTGCGCTAACAATGGAAAGGATCCCCTTATCTAGTTGCTCTCACACTCTGAGCCCTTTCTTCGTCACGTCAATTGTAGGTTATGTCACTTAAATTCTTGTCACAGAACGTTAACGGCCTTAATTCTCCCCAGAGAAGATATTTCCTGTGGAAACTTCTTAGAGAGACCGGGGCAGATGTAGTAGGTCTGCAGGAGACTAAGTTCTCTTCCCTTAAGCCACCGAAATTCAGCAACAAAAACTTCCAAAATATTCGTTGTGTAAACAACTCGAAAAAGAAATGGGGAGTCGCTATAATGATCAAGAATACTATCTCATTCGAGGAAATCTCCACATTTGAGAACCCGAACGGCAGATATTTGATTCTAGTATGCAAACTAAATGACCATATTTTTACCCTAGTCAATGTCTACGCCCCAAACAAAGGGCAAGTAACATTCCTAAACAAGCTTATGAGGATTGTCAACACCAACCAAAAGGGAGAGCTGGTGATCTTCGGGGACTTCAATATTGTTCCCAATGGATCACTTGACTCCTCTACCAAATCCAGACAGCATTTGGAGTCACTGGATCCATGGCTGATTAAGAACGATCTATACGACACCTTTCGATGTCTCAATTCCACGTCTTTAGAATTCACATATTTTTCCAAACGCCACCAATCTTACTCTAGAATTGACCTTATCCTCACCAACATTTTCACCCTTTCCAAGTTTCTCGAGGTCTCAATTGGTACTAGAACTTGGTCCGACCTTTCACCTGTTACTTTCAAACTCAAGATTGGCCCGATAGTAACCTCTCAAAGACTTTGGAGAAACAACAGTCTACTATACACTCACCCAGCATATAAAAAGGAAATCGAAAAAACCATAGTAGACTACTTCAAGGTAAACGATACGGAGGATGTTTCAACCCCTATACTCTGGTCCGCTTTCAAAGCTGTTCTTAGAGGCAAAATGATACAACTGAACGCACAGCATAACAGGAAAAACAGAGAAAAAACACAAACCTTGGTGAACCAGATACACAATCTGGAACAAAAGCAAACATCTAGTCCTAGTCCCGATCTCTCCTTGGACATTTTGAAACTCAGGTCAGAATTAAAATCCCTCTTATCGTCCGAATATGACAGGATCTCCCAAATTCTCAAAACCAACCATTACTTTTCTGACGATAGACCCTCCAAACTCCTAGCAGCAAAAATTAAACACCAGAAGCTGAAATCCAGAATTAAAGAGATTAGGAACCCACTTGGCCAAACTCTTAAACACCCGAAGGATATAGCCGATACCTTTGCTCACTTATAC
This sequence comes from Allobates femoralis, assembly GCA_033576535.1. Taxonomy (NCBI): domain Eukaryota; kingdom Metazoa; phylum Chordata; class Amphibia; order Anura; family Aromobatidae; genus Allobates; species Allobates femoralis. Next base: position 375,753,769 of record JARQOC010000004.1, on the reverse strand, counting down.
ACCTCCCTCTACAATTTGAAAAATAACCCCTCCACTTTGGAACCCTCGGATCAAGATATCACTGACTACCTAACCAACCTTGACCTGCCCTCACTTACAGATTGTGACTTATTGGACCTCAACTTACCGTTCACGACATCTGAGATTTCAGAAGTCATAGGACAATCGAAAGTGGGCAAATCACCTGGCCCTGACGGATTCCAAAATGAGCTCTACAAAACCTTCACAGATTTATTGTCCCCGTATGTTACCAGATTGGCCAATTACTCTGCTACCCACGGACACCTACCACCTGACATGCTCGAAGCTGTTATTACGGTGATACCCAAAGGAAAGGGAGACCCGGCAGATACCAAGAACTATAGGCCGATCTCCCTCCTGAATTCGGACACGAAATTCTTAGCTAAAATAGCAGCTAATAGAATCAAAAATTACATCACCAAATTAATCCACCCTGATCAGGCAGGCTTCATCTCAGGCCGCAATACGGCTGACGCCACTAGGAGAGCCCTGGATCTAATCACCTCTATAGAGAATTCAAAACAAACCTCAGCCTTCTTGGCCTTAGATGCCGAGAAGGCCTTTGATAGGGTCCAGTGCGGATAGGGGCATCCCGGCTTTTGTACAAACTTTAGAGAGATACGGCCGACTTTCCAATTATAAAATTTATTTGTCTAAGTCAGAGGCCCTAGGCCTAAATATCCCCAAGCCCGCTATAGAGAAATATAAACATACATATCCCTTCACTTGGCCAGAAAAATACATCACATACCTAGGTATAAAGATAGGACACACAGATAAAGATCTTCTTTCCCTTAACATAGTACCCACATTGTAAAAAGCAAAAGAAACAGTCAAATCGTGGATAGCACCCTTTCTATCATGGGTAGGAAGGAAAAATTTACTTAAAAGTATAATCCTACCAAAATTTTTATACTTATTCCAAATGCTCCCAATTCACATCCCGGAACATACTTTAAACAAAATCCACACCTTTATTTTAAATTTCATTTGGAACAATAAGAAACCGCGAATCAAATATCGGACACTTGCACTACCACGAGACAAAGGGGGTATGGGGGCCCCAGACATACGCAAATACTATGCAGCAGCTATGCTAACCAGAATTATAGACTGGATCAGAAGGCCGCTGCATAAACTATGCCTTTCAATCGAAGAAACTATGTCGCAAGTACCCCTAAGATCCTTAGCATTACTTCCAGATCTCTATAGCGACCCAAAATTAATTAGAAACACCTTCACAAAAGCTACCGTTGCTATTTGGAAAAAAAAATGTGGCCGGCTGCTTCCCCCACTGACCCCAATTCTGGATCTACGAGACCTTGTCGGCCATCTTCCTGTGAAATCTCAGGCGATCGGTTCAGTGGGCTCGGGGTGGAAACCAGACGACCCCATTCCAATGGATCACCTACTAATAGATGGAGCTTTGCTCTCACATAGAGAGATACAACAATCTAACTCCCTACCAGATATGTCTTTTCTACAATATGGCAAATTGAAAGCATACTTCCACAAACATCTGAAAAAATCTAAATTTTACTAGACCTCTGACATTGTTTGAGCAATTGTGTACACAGCTTCTTGCTCCCAACAAGGTGTTATCACTGCTCTATAAACAATTAACTCTAGATATTGCCCACATTAAAAGAGACTTCTTGGGCCTATGGGAACGAGATCTTCAGATAGAGTTTTCAGAGCAACAAATAAGAGAAATTTACAGAGGATCCCATGGCCCTTCCCCTTGTGTAAAAATACAAGAAAACTCCTACAAGGTAGTAACAAGATGGTATCGCACCCCCTCACAAATACATAGATGGCACCCTCCGACACCGGAATCCTGCTGGAGATGTAACTCCGACATAGGAACATATTTCCACATATGGTGGCATTGCCCCCTTATTCAAGAATACTGGATGTTGGTGTCGTCGATACTTACAGGTGTTCTGCAACGAGAGGTGGTTCTTACACCTCTCACAGCGCTACTCAATCTTTTCATATAGCCGAAAGAGATATATATCTCTAAACTAGCTTCTAACATCATAGCTGCAAGCAGGCTTCTTATCTCTTATCTCTCTGACTCCAACATAGTCCCAACTTATACGTGAAATGGATATGGTGTACCGCGCAGCAGAATTAGCGGCTCTCTCATTCAGTTCACATGATACCTTTGAGAAAATATGGACACCTTGGATGTGTTATCGGTCGACCACAGAATTCATAAAAACCTATATCTCTGAGTGACTTAAGAACCATGACCTCTCTCGCGGACCTACCTCCCACCCCCCAACCACCCCCATTTCTTCCTTAATTCTTTCCTTCGTTGACATTTTCCCCCCTTTAAATTCTTTATTCTCTATATCGAGCCTTTAATTAAGGTTTTTCTTCTACTATAAATTCTGCTGAGGGAAACAATACATAATATTTGTAGTACGAACATACTTATGAACAGTGATATTATATACGTTAATTACTACAAACTTTCCCTTATGTCAGGGAATGACTGTTTGAATGTTTGATTGTAACTCTCTGCTGTTCAATAAAAAGATCATTAAAAGAAAGAAAGATAGGGTCCAGTGGAACTTCTTATTTCGCACCCTGCGGAGGTTTGGGTTCCAAGGCAATATCCTTCGTTTCATATCATCAATGTATGCCAATCCCACAGCAAGAGTATACTCCAACAATTTCCTGTCTCAAAAATTCCCCTTGACAAATGGCACGAGGCAGGGGTGCCCACTCTCCCCTATCCTCTTTGCCCTATTCATTGAGCCACTGGCATCTAGCATCAGAAACAATGACAATATTAGAGGAATCCCGTTAAATCAACGCCAACACAAAATATCTCTGTTTGCAGATGACACCCTCCTTTCAATTACCAATCCCCTCAAATCCCTCAGGCACCTGTCAAGGGTCATTGAGAGATTCTCCCAGCTCTCCTTCTACAAAATAAACGAAACAAAATCTCAGATCCTGGACTTTAATATAGAGGAAACACTACTCAAGTACCTCAAAGAAGAGTTTAACTATACATGGACGGAAAACGAGATTTCTTATTTAGGGATTACTTTGACCAAACCCTGTTCAGCCACGGTACAGACGAACCTAACAAACCTATTTAACTCGTTCCATCAGGCCTACTTACGTCCTTCAAAAGTTGAACTGTCCTGGCTGAGCAGGATTGAAGCTTTCAAAATGACACTGCTCCCGAAATTCTTGTACATAATTAGATCATCCCTTTGTTCATCCCGAAGAGATGGTTCATTAAACTCCAATCACAACTCCGTGCGTTCATTTGGCTCAATAAGCGCCCAAGAGTGGCCAGACTATCCCTCGAGAGGCACAAGAGAGTAGCAGGCCTAGGAGTTCCCAACTTGCACAACTACTACTTGGCATCCATCACCAAACTCTCACAAAAATGGCTTATAGGCCCGAACGATTCGCCCTGGATCTCTATAGAAGGAACGATCAATAACAATAACAATAATCTAAAAGCTCTAATCATGGCTTACCTAGTAAATCCCTCCAAATCTCCTCCTACTCACCCAATTACTAGAGCAACTATTGTAGCCTGGAGAGACCTTGTCAAAAAGGCAGCCAAATACTACACTTCTTCCACTCTCAACAAAATCCCTCTAGAAACTCTTGAAATTTTGATGCCGAACCTGGACCTCTCTCTCTGGAGGGATAAGGAGATTCTTTATGTTAATGATCTGCTTTCAGGAAACTCTATCCTCCCCTTCCACATCCTCCAAGACAAATACCCCCTCACCAGGGATGACCGAACTAACTGGAGAGTCATAGCCAACTACCTCAGCACTCACAATCTCAAACTCACAGTTCCGCAAGTAATTGACGAACTTATAAACACCCCGCGGAAAGCCTCCCTTTGGGGAACGAGCTCTCTCTATAGAATCTTCAACGAAGAAGTCGAATTACTAAACCTCTCATTCTTTGGAGCTTGGGAGGAGTTGGGTATCCATGTGGACCTTGGGAAAATGGCTAAAACTATTAAGACCGTGTATTCCAGCTCATCTTGTGCCACCCTCCACGAGTCTTACTATAAGGTCCTCTCACGATGGTACTATACCCCTATCAAGCTATATCATATGAACCCCAATCACGACCCATCTTGCTGGAGAGGCTGTGGAAACCTGGGAACCCTCTCACATATTTTCTGGCACTGTCCCGTCCTGACCAATTACTGGAGAGATGTCAAATCTCTAATTACAAATGTCACTGGGATTCAAATAAAATTCACCCCAGAATTAATATTACTACTGATTGGCACAGAGGACCTCCCTCACCACATACGCTTTTTAACATCCCACATTATTTTGACTGCTAGAGTCCTGATAGCCTCGAGGTGGAACAAACCAGAACCCCCCATAGTGGATGACCTGATTGAAAGAGTGTCGACTCACTGTACTTTCGAGTACTTCGCTATACGCGCAAACAGGTTCCCAAAATTCCTAGGGCGTTGGGAGGCATGGTTGACAACCTTTTCCCTATCCCTCCTGCAATAGGCCGCTAACGTAAAAATTTGATGATTTGACTGTATCTTCCCCACAATGCTTTCAAGCTTGCATTACGATTTGCGACAAAATGCACAGAGTGTGTTCAGACTATTCAGTATTCGGATATTCATTTGTACCTTTCCAATTTTCTCTCTTTTTGTACGAGCGCTGTATTTGAATTTGCATATGCACTTACGACTTGTACCGTTCATGTTATTTGTTGGTTTGTTTACTTGTAATGTTTATTACCCTTCCCCTCCCCCCCACCCCCTCCCTCTTTATTTATGTATCTAATTCCCTCCCCTCCCCCCTCCCTTGAAATTTCAATAAAGATATTTGGACAACTGAGGCCCTTAGAGAGAGGGAGATCCCATACTCCTGGGGTTTCCTCTTTCAACTACAGGTTCGACAGCAAGGACGCCTCTGTCTGCTGTGTGGCCCTGCGGATCTCACGACCTTCTTGGAGAATCTTAACCTCCCTACAATGTCTCTACCAGATTGGCCTTCGAACCCTTACCTACTAATCCGTAGGGGAGGTGAGAGGAGAGAAGCTCCGTTACCTCAGAGACCACGGAGGAGAAGCATAACCGCCCCCCGTCATGTTGAGCAATAACGTGATAATAACCCTATTCAAGACTCCGCTTCCTGATAAATGTGCCCTATTTTCCCCTTTTTTTTTTCTTTCTCTCTCTGGTATACTGGAAAGGGAAACGGAGTACTCGATGTCCTACGGGAAAGACTGGTCCACAGATACGAGAGTGGCCTACAGCAGTGTATTATAATTGTCCCTCCAGGCCCTTCTGATGTTGGTGGTCCTCTTTGTTATTCTCTCCTAAGTGGCAGACAATGTATGCTTGTTTCGCCCACTTCATAACGTTACGTGGGTTTGTTTCTTTGAAACCAATGTACCTTAGTACTCTGTTGGGTACACACGAGGAGGGGAGGTGCCTTCTTATCCCCCTTTTTTTTATTTTTATTTTATCCTTCCTTCCCTCCTCTTACCTTTGCCCTGCCAACCCCACTTCCTCCCTCCCGCCCCCCCTTTTTCCTTTTCTCCCCTCCTCTCCCTTCCCTTTCCCACTATCCCACTCTTAATGCACCTGCCTCTCCTTCCTACTCAGATTGTTTTGTGTTGGGAGGATCTACCCTCTATTTCTGAAAGCTTTTGGGGCTCTTTTAGCCGTTATAAGAGACGTGTCTCCAGGTGACATTTACGGGGTTCTCGTTAACCTTATGCTCTGGTCTTCAATTTGAGTTGATCTCTGAGCTCATCCCTCCAAGTCGTCTCTACTTCATACAAGTAACAGACTTTTTCTATGTTTACTTATCTACGAGACTCCCCGATAGGATGGTACTACATATGTTTTTTACATATTTCAAATGATAATTTTTTGCAGTTCATTACCATATTGTATTTAGCTTGTTGATATTTTAGAACTGTATTCCCGGGGGGGTGTTTAGCTGGGGATCCTATAGGCGACCCCATTTCTGGACACTTCTCTTATAGGGAAACTTGAATTTCAAGTTTGACTGTACTGTTCTGAATCTCGCAGCACTCATTACAGCCTACACTCACTACAGCCTACAGGTACTGCTGGGGATATCACGGCGGTCTTGGTCTGGACCGTGTCCCGGGTTCCGCAAGTAAAAGGGGGAATATTTACAGGGGAGTTTGTCGTGACGCCACCCACGGGTTCTGGTCAGGGTGACCACCGCTGCTGCAGAACCTCTGGGGATGATGTTTGGGCAGCTGGAGATGTAACGGCTCTCTGCGGGCAGAGCCTGAATCCCCGGGGCAGTGATAGTAATAGTCTATGGTTGATGCTGAGTAGGGGTAGTGGTGGAGATGATATCTGCTTGTGAGGGAACGCAGGATTTGAGCACAAGGATCACACAAACTCACGGTTTTGAAGTTTTTCAAGTCTTTACTGCAGTTGTCGTTAGCAGAGTACTATCCACAGAGTCTGTACCGGGGCCGGGTTGCTCCCACCCTGTCCGGGTCCTCAGCTTCCTACTCCTGCGCTGTGTGTGTGGCTCTGATGCCGCTTTAGTTAGGCTGCTGGCCCCGTTTCTCCTCACAGGTACCCCCTTGCTAGGCAACTTAAGTCTTTCCGTGTAGTTCTGACCCCGCCGTGTTGCTTCGCTGAGGTACAGTGCAGATATGTAACCTCCACTATTCCGGTGTTTACTGTGCTGCGTGTGTCAGTCACAGTTTTGGATCCGGTATCTGGTCTCTGCGCTCCTCTGGGGTGAGTTATGAGGTAACTCAGTCTCCAAGATGTGTTCTCATGTTTCCTAAACTCCTTCCCTCAGACCCTGGCTAGGCCTGGAGTTGAGTAGCAGACTGTGGAGGAGCCTAAGGCAGCCCCTTTACACCACAGTCTTCCTTCCTCAGTTCTCCCAGGAACTGAACTCTTCACAGTACTGCTACGTACTGAACTACTTCCTCTCTACACCAGAATATATAGGGGAGTGCTTTAGCTCCCCCTTCTAGCCTAGAGGCGCTAGTGCAGTGTTCAGTGTTGTGTGGGGAACTAACCCTGGTGATGTTACTGTGGCACATTAACCCCTGGGGTGCCACATTCCCCCTTAGTTAAGAACAGTTCTCCGGGACTGTGGAAAAACAAACAGTTAATATTTCAAATAATTAATATTTACAGAGCCTTAAAAATAAAAATACAAAAATCACTAAAGTTCAAAAAGAGTCCAAAAGTTCAAAATAGCAGTGTTTCCGGGGGTATAGTCTATTGCCTCCGGGCTGAAAGATATATACAAGAAAGTTTATACCAAAACCAGTCCGTGGTAGTATGGTCCATAAATAAATAAGAAAAGTTCAAGAATATGCAAGGTCATACAGAATAGTCTCTGTAGGTACTGAGCTTTTGTAACGTTGCAAAACAAATATAACCACGTACGGGTGTCTCTGGCCTAAGTGCAGTAGGCTTCTAAGGCCTCGAGTCACCGCATAAGAGGCCAAGTTGTAACTCCCCGTGGCTGCCATCTAACACCATGCTACTCCACCCTTTCTATACATTTACACCTTACCGGGTTCTATTAAACTTTACAACAAACATATTTACATTTCACATTTGATTTTACATTTTATTCTCTGTACCTAGCTGGTAACTGACCCTGAGTACTACGCTCTGATCTGCGTAATGCTGGTGTACTGGGTGTACTTAGCCTTATTATGTGGATGGACGTGTATCTACTTGGAGTGTCTGGTACTATTGAGGATGGAGATCTGATAGAAGGACTGGCAAGCTCACTGGGACCAGGAATTAGTTCTTCCTCTTCAGGCTCAACTTCCAGTGCGTCATGTCTTGGGACTTCTGGTGGTACGGGTTCTGGTGTTGGTTCCACCATTGAAGGGAATGCAATCATGGGGATTACCACTGCTCCATAGTAATTTGGCCATGTTTTGGGGAAATCTCCTAAGACGGTATGGAATACTTCTTCTTCTTCTTTGACAGGCTAGACCTGTATGGGTAATGTTACTTCTGGTGCCTTCAGGGTTTCAGGACACGGTTTAAGATGGTCTCTTGACATTTTGTGTTCTTCCTTCGTCTTTGCTTATTAGACACATTTTAGCATTGTCTAAGTTTGATTGTAAGCCGGTATATAGGGTGGTTTCCCCTTGATTATCCAATTTGTTGGTGTGTCTCTTTCTCTTGAGAACTTGCTCACCAGGTTGTAATGGGGTTGCTAGAGCACGTTGGTTAAAGATTCTCTCTTGTCTTTCTCTAGCTTGCTGGAGACTTTTCTCTACGCACTCTTGTACTTGGCGATACTGCTGTTGACGTAAGGTATCCCAATTGGATTCTTCAACTTCTACGTCTGGCTTCAAAATTCCCATATCTAAATCAATTGGCAGCTTACCGGGTCTTGCACGCATAAGGTAGGCTGGGGTGCAGTTTGTAGAACTCACCGGGACATGGTTGTACAAGTCTACCAAATCGGGTAATTTATCCGGCCATTGATTTCTCTCTGACTCTGGTAATGTTTTCAACAGGTCGATCACAATATGGTTCATCTTTTCGCATAAGCCATTGGTTGGGGGATGATAGGCTGTCGTGCGGATCTTCTTACTGCCGTACTTATTGCAGAATTCCTGGAAAATCTCTGACTCAAAGGCTGGACCTTGATCTGCAAGGACTTGTTCCGTGTAGCCATGAGGTCTGCAGAAATGTGTCTGAAATGCTCTTGCAGTTGTCTTCGCTGTCAGGTCCTTGACGGGTACCACCACTAAGAAGTGGGAGTAATGATCCACGATGGTTAAGGCATAGACATAGCCTGACCGGCTTGGTGACAACTTGACGTGGTCTAAGGCAGCTAACTCCAGTGGTTGCTTGGTTACTATGGACTGGAGTGGGGCTCTCTGTTGATCTTTTCTTCTGAGGTTGCACGGGCCACATTTTCTACACCAATCTTCAATTGATTTTCTCATGCCAACTCAGTAGAATCTCTCTCTTAAGAGCACTTCCAACTTCTTCCATCCAAAATGACCTGCACCGTCGTGGTAGTCTTCTAAGACCATTTTGACGTCTCTCTTGGGCATGATAATCTGCCAGACCAACTCATGTGTTTTAGGATTGGTGAACCTTCTGCAGAACTTCCCTTGGTGTAGGAAAAACTTGCCTTTCTCTTTCCAGAGTTGCTGGGTCTCAGCTGGAGTGTTCTGATTAGGGTACGCACATTGTTGTGTAAGCAGTTCTTTCACTAGCTTCACAGCTGGGTCGCTATCTTGGGTGTCAGCCCAACCGTGGTGTGCTCACGTGTTGAGATTTGCTTCCTATTGTCTTTGGTAGATGCCGGGTTGATACTTCTCTACCTTAGAACGATGAAAGGCCGGTAGCTCAATCTCTTCCAGCTCCTCCAGATCCTCTTCCACGTCTTTCAGGTGTGGCATCCGGGATAAGGCATCTGCATTCCCGTTCTTACGACCTGCCCTATATTTGTTGACAAAATTGTAGTTAGACAGCCGGGCTGTCCATCGCTGCTCCAATGCACGTAATTTTGCTGAGTACAGGTGGGTCAACGGGTTGTTATCAGTTGTGAGGTAGTGACATTAGCGACTACATTTTTAACGGGTAACATAACACTGTAGTTTATTTTACGCCATAAACCACTGGTAACACACAACACCCTTTACATTTCCACATATAATATGCACATCATTACATTGCATTATATGACATTCACATATGACATTACACCATGTTTACAGTCACATTAGAATTACGTTTTCCACAGAACTTCAAGGCGTCACCCAGACCCTTGCAGACCTCAGTCTGGTTCTAAAGACGGCTATCACCGTCTATCACCCTGACAGGGATCCTTCCCCATCCTACGGTAGGGATCCTCAACCTACACCTAGGGAGTCTCAACCCACACTGCATCATACACTTTCAATGATTCCTTTCACGACTACCCAGTCGGACCCAATGGCAATTACGGCCGCCTGACCTTCCTTCACACCTGAATACATCATATGGTACTTTTTCATACACCACTATGAGTCACCCAGTCACATATCACACAGGGTAATTCTACATACGCCCTTGTGATTACACATACACCTTCACACATAGTCAACGGGACCATATCACGACTAGCACAGTCAGTCCCAAAGTCGGCTATACTTATGACCGCCTGGCCCTTGAGCTGTCCTCAGTCTCTCTCGCCATCCATATGACCGCCTGGCCCTTGAGCCATACTCGGTCTCTAATATCACACATATGACCACCTGGCCCTTGAGCCGTCCTCATCACTGGCTGGCATGCACGCATCAGGTGCCACCAGCATGGAGCTGGCAGGCTCCCTTCAATTCCCCCACCGGGGACGGATCACTTCCAGCACGTCCTCACATGGCAGTGGTCTGGACTGCTCTGATTCCCATCGTCCTCTCCTCACTCATGTAGACACCTGACAGGCTCTTATCGTAGCTGCCACACCTAGTAATCAGCACACATTGCTCTCAGCCGCTCATTAGGCTCATCTACTCCTTCTAGATCAGGGGTCTCAAACACGCGGCCTAAGGGCCACATGCAGCCCCTGGGGCTTCACTATGCGGCTCGCGGCACCTTGGACAACTTAATGATGCGTCGCCCCAGTGCAGGGGGCCACTGCAATCCATGCTGTGTGATGACTTCCGTCCGCGGCACTAGCAAGCACTGCCACTCAGAAAGATCAATGCAAGCTGCCAGCCAATGAGAGGCCCGCAGCTGTCTACGGAATATGACGTCAGCTGCGGGCCTCTGGCTGGCAGATTGCATTGATCTTGCAGAGAAACAGAGCTTGTCTGAGCGGCGGCCGGAGGAAGTCATAGCACAGTGGAGGCCAGAAGTCAGCACAGCGGGAACCGCGGCGGCCCCCTGCACTGCAGCGATGCATCATTAAAGTGAGAAAAGTGTGAGTGTGTGTGAGGGTGTGTGTGTGAGGGTGAGTGAGGATATGTGTATAAGTGTGTGTGAGTGTGAGAGTGTGTATGAGGATGTGTGGATGTGTGAGAGTGTGTGTGTGTGAGAGAGAGCATGTGTGTGTGTGTGGGTTTGTGTGTGAGGGTGTGTGTGAGTGTGAATGAGTGTGTATGTGAGTGTGTAAAAAGAAGGTAAAACAGGATCAGGGGGTATCACTATAAAAGTAGATCAGGATGGGGGACATACCTAGAAAAGGGGATCAGGATGGGGGACATCACTACAAAAGGGGATCAGGATGCGGGACATCACTACAAAAGGGGATCAGGATGGGGACATCTCTACAAAAGGGAACCGGGATGATGGACATCACTACTAAAGGGGATCAGGATGGGGACATCACTACAAAAGGGGATCAGGATGGGGACATCACTAGAAAAAGGGGATCAGGATGGGGGACATCACTACAAAAGGGGATCAGGATGGGGGACATCACTAGAAAAAGGGATCAGGATGGGAACATCACTAGAAAAAGGAATCAGGATGGGGAACATCACTAGAAAAGGGGATCAGGATGGGGGACATCAGTAGAAAAGGACATTACTACAAGAAGGGGATCAGGATTTGTACTTTACTACATTGAGCAAAAAATTCTGGTATTACTAAAAATATCACTTAGCCCTACGAGGGATGTGTCCCCCCGCTATAAATGTTGCTCTATGTGCGGCCCACCAACCCAGCCGAGTTTGAGACCCATGTTCCAGATGTTACAGCACTCACACTCAGCTGTTCACTCCACTCATGAAAACCCTTCAGTTGTTAACCCACTGTGCACTGGACAGCTTTCACACAGCACACACACAAAGGAAAACCGTCCAATGTGAACAGAGACCTGCACTGATAACCCGTGTGATGCACCCGGCCAGGGGTCACATCACCACACAGTGTAGATGGTAAATTCTGCAGCTGCCAGGTAGTGCTTGAAACGTTCAGTTACAGCCCAAACTACTGCCAGTAGTTCTAACTTGAAGGAACTGTAATTCTCAGGGTTTCTTTCCGTAGGCCGGAGTTTCCTGCTTGCAAAGGCAATAACTCTCTCTTTGCCTCCTTGCTACTGTGACAATACTGCTCCCAATCACACGTTGCTGGCATCCATGTACAGAATGAAGGGTTGATGGTAATCCTGGTATGCCAGGATTTCTTCTCCTGTCAGCGCACACTTTAGCTTTTTGAAGGACTCTTCCTTTTCCTCACTCCACTGGAAAGGGGGATTATGGGTTGAAGACCTTTTCGACTGTCCTACCAGGATGTCTTGTAGGGGAGCTGCTAACTTCGTGAACCCTCTGATAAATCTTCTGTAATAGCCTACCAGGCACAGGAATTGCCTCACCTCTTTCACATTGGTGGGTCTTGGCCAATCCCTTATCACGGTGACTTTATCAGCATCCGGTGCTACTCCCTCTGAACTCACGACATGTCCTAGGTACTGTACCTTTGGCTTGAGAAGGTGGCACTTGGATAGCTTGATTTTCATGCCGTATCCGGATAAGGCCTCAAACACCTCTGCCAGGTCTTGTAGATGTTGCTTATATGTCTTGGAGTAGACTATGATGTCACCTAGGTACAGGAGGATAGTTTCAAGATTCTTATGGCCTAGGCAGCTCTCCATCAGGCGTTGGAAGGTACCGGGTGCGTTGCAGAGTCCAAATGGCATACAATTGAACTCACAGACCCATCGGCGTAGTAAACGCTGTCTTCTCCTTGTCTGCCTCTGCCACAGGAACATGCCAGTACCCACTAGTCAGATCAAGGGTAGAAAAGTAGTTAGCAGATTTTAATGCAGCTAGTGACTCCTCAATCCTAGGTAACGGGTATGGGTCCTTATGTGTGATGCGGTTGATCTGCCGGTAATCTACGCACATTCTCATGGTCCCGTCCTTCTTTCTAACCGACACTAAAGGTGCGGCCCAGGGGCTACAACTGTCCCTTATTACCCCTGCAGTTTTCATCTCTTTGAGCATGTCTTTGGTGGTTTGATAGTGAGTGGGTGGTAATGGTCTATACCTCTCTTTGACAGGTTGATGGTTACCTGTGGGTATAGTGTGCTCTACCCCTTTAATTTGCCCAAAGTCTAACGGGTGTTTGCTGAATATCTGCTCATATTCTTTTACTACCCGGTATACTCCATGCTTTTGATGGGGAGGTGTAGAACTGGTACCCATGTGTAGCTTTTGGCACTAATCCTCCAGCTTTTCCCCTGAGCCATTGTCATCCGCGTGACTTCACAGGTTCAAGGGCTCGATGGCTGTGATGGCATTGTTATCAACCGTGAACAATTTAGCCATGGTAGCATATTTTGATAGGGTGACCTCATCTTCCCCGCAATTTAGAAGGCGTAATGGCACTCTCCCCCGATGTACCTCAACTACTCCTTTGGCTGTCAGTGTAGTAGGCCTACTATCTGAGTACACAGGTTCTACCAGGACTTGATAGTCTTGCCCTTTAATGCCTATTGCGGCTCTAAACCAGACCAACATTTCAGTTTTGGGAGGTATTACAATGGGTATCGGGTCACTTACTTGTACACTGCCGATTTCACCTCCTGATATGTCTACCTGTTGTTTCAACATCAGGGCTGTTATTTCTTTTTCCAGAAGTCTCTGTTGCCCGGCTCTGGCAGTCTCGGCGATTTTCTGTAAGACAGTAATTACCTCGGAAAAACACTTTTCAATTACATTAATTCCTAGTAACATTACTGGTTCACGTTCTCGCCGGTCAACATATACAATTATAATACCCTGGTTCTGCAATTCTTCCTTCCCAATCTGAATGGTTATTTCTCTAAACCCAACTTGCGGTATTAGTTCACCATTGCTAGCCCATATGTTCACTACAATGTCAGTTGGACCATTATTAATGTCTGAATCAGTCCAGTACATTTTGTATAGAACATGTGGAATTAATGTTATCTGGGACCCGGTATCCTTCAAGGCACTGAAGGGAATGCCATCCAACATGATAGGGATGACCGGGCGTCCACCCACGAATCTGTCATTCCAGGCTGAAGGACCTTGAGAGTTTACTCCTGGAAAGAGGCCTGCCTGCCCAGGGAATCCTCGTTGAAAGCACATTCCCAGGCAAAGAGACCTGGTTTCTGACAACGGCGGCAAATGGGCTGTCCATCCGGTTGATAACGGTCGCTGGGTTGTCCTCTCGTCGCTTGGTACTTCCTGGGCCTCATCCACGGGACATCCTCCTTGCTGGTCGCCAACTCGATCTTGGGTGCAGGCTTAGATCCACGCAGCTCCTTGATGGCTTTACCCATGGAAACAACAGTGTCTGTCAGAGCATCTAGCTTTTGATTGAGAGCCTCATTGGAGATAGGCTCTCTGTGTTCAGCAGCAGTCGCTAACATAGCAGATGTTACTGATACTCCTGGCTGCTGTGGGGCCTTGGGTGAAGTTTAGATCCCGGGGCTCCTCTACCTGCTGCAGACGGATGGCTCTATCTTTTAACTCAGCAAAAGTCATTTCGGGATTCTGGATAATCATCATACTCAACTGTCCTCTTTGAGAAGGGGATAAGAGGCCCTCTATAAACTGGTCAATTAGCATTTTGTCAGCTCCCGGGGCTAAGGCAGGTTCTGCTAGTTTAAGTGCTTTGAGTGCTTCCTGTAAGTTTAAGGCATAGTCTCTGGCACTCTCCTTAGGCTTTTACTGACATCCAAAGAACCTCATTTTAGCCCGGATGTCAGCAGTAGATTCAAATGCTGCTTTTAGTCCAGCTACAAGATGCTCTACAGTGTCCTTATCTGTGTCCGGCCAGGACGTTACTTCACACTGTGCATTGCCGGTTAATTGTCCAATAATCATTCCTACACGCTGGGCTTCAATCAGGGGATACATCACATAGTATGCTTAGATTTTAGTAATAAAGTCATTAAGGGTGTTGGGCTCACTCAAGTATTGGGGCAGTCACATTGCCCCCGGAGTGTACGGCATCAGGAGTGGCATGATGGGTGCTGCTCCTTGCGTCGCTGCATCACCGGGTGCTCCGCCGCTACTCGGTGGAGCGGCATCTCCTGGTTGCAACATCCTGTGCCCCCTTAGTTAAGGTCCACCCTCCTGTCTTCCGCTTCCGCCCAGATGTCTTCTAAAGGTTCCGCGGTGCAGCAGGGATTCTCTTCTCTTCCGGATAATGTCAGAGAGCTTTGCCGAGTGCCGCCCACAATGACACGCCCCCTCTTCTTCCCGCGCGTCGTGCACTCTGTAATGGCGGAATTTCAAAATTACAGTCCTTATGGTGTAGTTCAAATTCTGCCTGCCGTGCGCTCTGCAATGGCGGCAGATTCAAAACAGCCACAAATCACGCCACACAATGCGGTAGGATCCTGTTTGTAGACGCCAAGTTGTGCAGCCCACTGGGACGGGGTACTTGGTACCGGACCGGGATACTGCTGGGGATATCATGGCAGTCTTGGACTGGACGGTGTCCCGGGTTCCACAAGTAAAAGGGGGGAATATTTACAGGGGAGTTTGTCATGACGCCCCCCACGGGTTGTGGTCAGGATGACCACCGCTGCTGCAGAACCTCCGGGGATGATGTTTGGGCAGCTGGAGATGTAACGGCTCTCCGCAGGCAGAGCCTGAATCCCCGAGGCAGTGATAGTAATAGTCTATGATTGATGCTGAGTAGTGGTAGTGGTCTTTACTACAGTTGTCGTTAGCAGAGTACTGTCCACGGAGTCTGTACCGGGACCGGGTTGCTCCCACCCTGTCCGGATCCTCAGCTTCCTACTCCTGCACTGTGTGTGTGGGCCTGCTGCCACTTTAGCTAGGCTGCTGGCCCTGTTTCTTCTCACAGGTACCCCCTTGCAAGGGAACTTGAGTCTTTCTGTGTAGTTCTAAGTAAAAACGTATAAGACTGGCGTCACCGTATATGTAGGTGCTGGCAGAAAATAATCATACTTACAACAATAGGATATCTGCCGCGACACTACTATATATATGAAAAATGTAAATTAATGAGTGGCACTAAAGAAAAGAAGATCAAACTGAATTGTGCAAATGTGTAATGCAGAGACTGCCCTGTGCTAAAAATGAAATCAGAGGTCTTAGTCTCATTAGTGGCCACTAAGGATCAAGCCTGGCACCCACTTCAAGGGGCCTCCACTGCCAGGTTCTGACACTATGCCCTAGTGAGATGGTGAACTGGTGAAATCTGTGTAGGTTTATATGTCCAAGGATGTAATTAAAATCAGGTGTGTGCTAGGACCTCACACTGGTGTCCAAGAGTGGTTACCAGACTATGAAAAGAGGAAAAGGGAAAATTATATATAATGGGAGCTCAGTCAAAAAAGACAATATGTAAAAACGTATAAGACTGGCGTCACCGTATATGTAGGTGCTGGCAGAAAATAATCACACTTACAACAATAGGATATCTGCCGCGACACTACTATATATAAGAAAAATGTAAATTAATGAGTGGCACTACAGAAAAGAAGATCAAACTGAATTGTGCAAATGTGTAATGCAGAGACTGCCCTGTGCTAAAAATGAAATCAGAGGTCTTAGTCTCATTAGTGGCCACTAAGGATCAAGCCTGGCACCCACTTCAAGGGGCCTCCACTGCCAGGTCCTGACACTATGCCCTAGTGAGATGGTGAACTGGTGAAATCTTTTTCATATATATAGGAGTGTCGCGGCAGATATCCTATTGTTGTAAGTATGATTATTTTCTGCCAGCACCTACATATACGGTGACGCCAGTCTTATACGTTTTTACATATTGTCTTTTTTGACTGAGCTCCCATTATATATAATTTTCCCTTTTCCTCTTTTCATAGTCTGGTAACCACTCTTGGACACCAGTGTGAGGTCCTAGCACACACCTGATTTTAATTACATCCTTGGACATATAAGCCTACACAGATTTCACCAGTTCACCATCTCACTAGGGCATAGTGTCAGGACCTGGCAGTGGAGGCCCCTTGAAGTGGGTGCCAGGCTTGATCCTTAGTGGCCACTAATGAGACTAAGACCTCTGATTTCATTTTTAGCACAGGGCAGTCTCTGCATTACACATTTGCACAATTCAGTTTGATCTTCTTTTCTTTAGTGCCACTCATTAATTTACATTTTTCATATATATAGTAGTGTCGCGGCAGATATCCTATTGCTGTTTTCTGTGTAGTTCTGACCCCGCCGTGTTGCTTCGCTGAGGTACAGTGTAGATATGTAACCTCCAATATTCCGGTGTTTACTGTGCTGCGTGTGTCAGTCACAGTTTCGGATTAGGTATCTGGTCTCTGCGCTCCTCTGGGGCGAGTTATGAGGTAACTCAGTCTCCCAGATGTGTTCTCCTGTTTCCTGAACTCCTTCCCTCAGACCCTGGCAAGGCCTGGAGTTGAGTAGCAGACTGTGGAGGAGCCTAAGGCAGACCCTTTACACCACAGTCTTCCTTCCTCAGTTCTCCCAGGAACTGAACTCTTCACAGTACTGCTACGTACGGAACTAACTACTTCCTTTCTACACCAGAATATATAGGGGAGTTGCCGTGTTCTTTCTATTGATACAGTATATAGGGGAGTGCTTTAGCTCCCCCTTCTGGCCTAGAGGCGCTAGTGCAGTGTTCAGTGTTGTGTGGGGAACTAACCCTGGTGATGTTACTGTGGCACATTAACCCCTGGGGTGCCACACATACTCCATCCTTCAGATAGGAATTATACGCACTTTTCTTCAGTCCACTCATCCTATAGCCGTATTGATTTCTTCTTATTGAGCCATAGCCTGCTGAGCTGGTTGCCTTCTGCCTCCATCGGTTCCATGACTTAGTCCGATCATGCCCCTGTATTTGTGACCACTTCTCCCCCGGATAATCCTCCTAGGGTATGGAACTAGAAATTAAACCCCAATCTCCTTCTTGATACGGAGGTTAAGAAGGCGGTGACCTCATCTATCACTAATTTCCTGCAGAACCATTTAGCGGACACCACCCCGCTCCCGACCCAATGGGAGGCTCTCAAATGTGTCTAACGAGGATTTTTTATCAGAGAAGGTTAGAGAATTAAACAGGAGAAATCTAAACATATTGATAATCTTCTATACAGAAACTTGAAATTCAACACAAATCCTCTCTTGCCCATGACACGCTCCTGACTTTGACAAAACTTAGGGAAGATCATCAGACATCTCTGGACCTGGCCTACACTAGGTTCAGGGAGCGTTTCCATCAAGTTTACTACAAATTTGCGGACAAGTGCGGGGAGCCTTGGCGCACCATATACATCCCAGATTAGCGGCCACGTACATTCCCTCCGTGAAGACTGCTGACAAAATAACTGTGCATTGCCCAACTGATATCGTGTCAGCCTTTGAAAATTACTACAAAACTCTATACAATATCCGCGGTGTCTCGACTGACACTAAGGAACCCCGTTTGTTGAAGAAAATACAGAAGTATTTATCTGACACCCCTCTCCCTTCGCTTACGCCTCCTACTGTTGACGACCTAGACGCCCCGTTTTCCTTGGAGGAGATGACGCACGCCATTTCTTCCTCTCCACCTAATAAGAGCCCAGGCCCAGACAGCTTCACTGCTAAATTTCACTAGGTGTTCTCTGATCTTTTGGCTCCTTTTTTGACCAAAGTGTGCAATGCCATCTCTAAAAAACAACCCTTCCCCAAACAAACTCTTGAGGCAACCATTGTGATAATCCCCAAACTGGGAAAGGATCCCCAGCTCTGTTCAAGTTACCGCCCAATCTCTTTGATCAATGTATATCTGAAGCTATATGCGAAGCTACTGGCTGCCAGATTTGGGCCTCCTCTGCCTCAACTGATTCACAATGACCAAGTCGGCTTTGTACCTGGGAGAGAGGCCAGGGATAATACTATTAAAACCATTCTCGTAATCTTTCGCATTAACAGACTGAAAATTCCAGCACATGTGTTATCGGTTGACGCAGAGAAGGCCTTTGATAGAGTGAGCTGGTCTTTTCTTGGTGCGGTGCTTGAGCGGGCGGGGATGGTTTGAAGATTTGTGGAACCCCATAAAATGGCCTTATATGTAGACGATCTGCTCCTATATGTGACTGATCCAGAGACATCCCTCCCCTCTATTTTAAAGGAGTTTGACCGTTACAGCAGGGTCAGCAATTTTAACGTCAATGTCTCAAAATCTGAGATATTGAACATCTCCCTTCCACCAGATCAACAGACCCGCTAGAAGAATGCCTTTCTGTTGCAGTGGTGTTTAGGCCCGATGAAATTCCTTGGGGTCTATCTTAGCGCTGATGTGGCGCCCTGCTCACGCAGGTACCCACAGACTTCTCTAATTGCACAGTTGGGTTTCCACAGCAGGTACCTACTACATGCAACATCTTCCACCCCAGAACAGTAGGGGGAGCTCTACTCACCGCCTTTAGGTGAGATCCCCTATAAATACTGCTGCTGGGGGAGGAGTTAGTTAGAGTGTGCAGACGCTAGGAGAGCTGTGAAGACGTCCTGGTGGTCGGTGCCGCGGTTAGGCCCGAGCCAGTGACCCGGAGTGGCCCTTCTGATGTCCCGCCAGCCTAAGTGGGACAGAAGGCAAGGAGCAGAACGTCTAGAGGGAGTGAAGAACTAGAGAGAGTTCATCCTAAGACGTACCGGACATCGAAAATCCACACCTGTGGGATACTCCAGGACCACAGCAAACCCTGTCCCACCGTGGAGACTTCAGTCACCCGGTCCCCCTGAGGGTCAAAGAGAGGGAGCCAGACACAGCAGTACACCACCGCAGTGATCAGACAGGGTAACCCATGGACCGCACAGGAGGAGAGGACAGATATCAGAGACAGGAAGAGAGAGGAGGCAAGTCTGGCTGCATGCAGACTGTGCTTCAATCATTACAAAGGAACAGAGGAGGCCTTACACCCACTTGCTGTGGGGACCCACTGTGCAACCTGGTCACCTGTCAGTGCCCTGGACATCTTTACCTGCGTACCATCAGTAAAAGGTAAAAGAGACTTTTGCAGTGTGCGTGTGTCATTCCTCACTGTTCCCGACACCCCTCATAGACTGCTCCAACACTCCTCATATCATCTACAGCTCCACTAAAAGCTGTCCCTTTACACTATGCTGCCCCGGAGGTCCAGCCCTACCTTTAGAGGACTTTGCCAACTTGCCACATTACCATCTACCTCCGGCGGACTGAGGCGGCGCTGATGACACATCACCAGAAACTACAGGTGTTGTAAATAGCATACCCTGTAAATACACCCTTTTCAAAGAAGTCCCCCAGGACACAAGATCAGGTGCTGCCACCACTCCTCGTGACATATATTTTTTGGCGTCACGAACAGAATCCCGTGCCCGGTATTACTGGGTACTGTGTGCCATGATTTCAACTGTATGAATGACTGTTTAAAATACGCCGCCATTACTGCGCCGAAGAGCGGGTAGAAAGGGGACGTGCCAGCCTGTAGAGCGCGAAACTGAAACCCGTCCCTCGCTCAGCCGAGCACTCCTGAGCGCCGCAGCCTAGTACGGAAACTCCCGAACTGTTTAACTCTTTAAGAACTGGCTGTAATTCACTAAGGGGCCTCCAACATGTCGGCCTCCTCCAGCGACGACGAGGGCACGTTCACTGACCAGAGGAATTACCCGGAAGCCTCAATGGCTGCCTCCAGTAATACCGCCAGAGCCACCAGCGCACTGGGTGCACTCACCCCAATAATGACGATGTCACTCCCATACATCCCAGGGGCCAAGTGGTTGCCCCAGTATGATGGACGCCCTGATACATTGGACGATTTCAAGCGAAAAATCAATATCGTCCTGGATATGTATGCAATGACCGGCCAACAATGCGCTGCTGTGGTACTCGGACAGTTAACTGGCGCAGCAGAGAAAGAAAGTGCGTCCTGGTCTGCCACTGAACGCAGATCAGAATCTGTCATATTTAACAAACTGAGAGCTACCTTCAATGAGGCTGATATATGCATGCGCTTCCATCACTGCTACCAGAGGCCGGGAGATTATTATTATTTATTTATATAGCGCCATTAGGTTCCATGGCGCTTTACATGAGGATAGGAGTGACAAGGACAATTACAATAACTCTAGACAATCAGGACATATAGGTACAGCAGGGGAGGGGACCCTGTCCACAAGGGCTCACAGTCTACGAGGGGCGGGTGGGGATACAGTAGGCTGGGGGAGTGTCAGTTATGGGGCGGTCGCCTGGGTCTCATGGCAGGTTGTAGGCTTGACGGAATAGGTCTTCAGGTGACACTTGAAGCTTCTCAGGGTTGGAGAGTGTCTGACGTGTTGGGGCAGGGAGTTCCAGAGTATGGCAGAAGCCCGGGCGAAGTCCTGAATGCAGTTGTGCGAAGAGGAGATGAGGGGGGAGCAGAGGAGGAGTTCTTGGGAGGAACAGAGGTTGCGTGAGGGTAGGTATCAGGAGACCAGGGCGGAGATGTATGGTGGGGACAGGTTTTGTATCGTTTTGTATGCTATGGTTAGTGTTTTGAACTGGGATCTCATGGAGGCGGGGAGCCAGTGAAGGGCTTGGCAGAGGGCGGAGACAAGGGAGTAGCGGGAGGACAGATGGATTAGTCGGGCAGCGGAATTGAGGATGGATTGGAGAGGTGTGAGGGAGTTGGATGGGAGGCCAGTGAGAAGGAGGTTGCAGTAGTCAAGGCGGGAGATGATAAGGGCATGAATAAGTGTTTTAGCGGTGTCGTGGGTAAGGAAGGAGCGGATCCGTGAGGTGTTTCTAAGCTGGTGCCGGAGGGATGTGGTGATGGCCTCGATGTGGGTCTTGAAGGATAGGGAGGAGTCAAGGATTACCCCGAGGCACTTGGCTTGGGAGACTGGGGAGAGAGCGCAGTCATTGACGCAGATGGATAGGTTGGGAAGTGGGGGGGAATTTCTTGTGGGGAAGACTATGAATTCAGTTTTGTCCATGTTGAGTTTAAGGGAGTGAGCAGAGAAAAAAGATGAGATAGCGGAAAGGCATTGTGGGATTTTGGAGAGTAGGTAGGTGATGTCAAGGCCGGACAAGTAGATTTGGGTGTCGTCGGCGTAGAGGTGGTACTAGAGGCCGTGGAACTCAAAGAGTTGCCCTAGGCCGAGAGTGTATATGGAGAAAAGTAGTGGTCCCAGGACCGAACCTTGGGGGACTCCAACAGAAAGGGGGTAGGGCGAGGAGGAGGTGTGGGAGTGGGAGATACTGAAGGTCCAGTTTGCTAGGTATGAGGAGATCCAAGAGAAGGCAAGGTGGGTGATGCCGAGGGATTCCAGGATCCGGAGAAGAAGGGAGTGGTCAACCATGTCAAAGGCGGCGGAGAGGTCGAGGAGGAGGATGGAGTAGTGGCGTTTGTTCTTGGCAGCAAGTAGGTCGTTGGTGACTTTGGTTAGGGCTGTTTTGGTGGAGTGGAGGGGTCGGAAGCCGGACTGTAGGCGGTCGAAGTGGGAGCAGGAGGAGAGGTGAGAGGACAGTTCAGAATGGGCGTGCTGTTCGAGTAGATTAGAAGCGAATGGGAGAAGAGATATGGGGCGATAGTTGGCGACAGAGGTAGGGTCGAGGGAGGGTTTTTTAAGGATGGGCATGATTAGGGCGTGTTTGAAGGCCAAGGGGAAGGAGCCAGTGGTAAGTGATAGGTTGAAGAGGTGGGTGAGGGCTGGGATGAAAATGGAGGTGTGGTTGGAAATGAGGTGGGATGGGAGCGGGTCATGGGCGCTATTGGTGAGGTGTGATTTCGACAGGAGGGAGGAAGTTATGGGGGGGAAGTGGCTAATGGAGGAGGAGGGAAGTGTAGGTGAGAGGGGGAGTTGTGGGCAAAGTGGGCGAAAGCTGTTTCTGATCTTGTCGATCTTCTCCTTGAAGAAGTTCGCAAAGTCTTCAGCGGAGATGAGGGGAGAGGGGGGAGGAGCGGACGGACGGAGTAAGGAGTTGAAAGTTTTGAAGAGCTGTTTGGGGTTGCGGGACAGAGAGGTTATTAGGGATGAGAAGAAGGCTTGCTTGGCAGTAGCAAATGCCGTCTTGAAGTCAGTGAGGGATTGTTTGAACAGAGCAAAGTGCTCGGAGGTGCGGGACTTTTTCCATTTCCTCTCAGCGACCCTGGACGCCCGTCTTAGGTTTTTAGTGAGGGTCGTATGCCAGGGTTGCCTGTTAGTGCGTGGAGCATGGAATGTGAGGGGGGCGGCCAGGTCGAGGGCGTTCATTATTGTGGTGTTGTATAGGGTGGTGGCAGTGTGTATGTCACCAGCGGAGGGTATGTCGGTGAGAGGGAGGAGGGATTCGGAGAATAAAGGAAGATCAAGATCTTTTAGGTTTCGGCGAGGGTGATCAAGGAGGGGGTAGTGTGGCAGGGGAGGAGAGGGCGGAGAAAGTCAAGAGGTGGTGGTCAGATAGGGGGAGTTTCGAGGTTGTGAGGTTGGAGAGGGAGCAGAGGCGGGTAAAGATGAGGTCAAGCGTGTGGCCTTGTTCGTGGGTGGGAGAGGAGGACCATTAGGAGAGCCCTAGGGAAGTGGTCAGGGAAAGAAGGTTGCGGGCGGCTGGGCGGGGAATGTCAATGGGGATGTTGAAGTCGCCCATGATGATGGTGGGGATGCAGTGGAGAGGAAGTGAAGTAGCCAGGGTGGTGAAGCGGTCAAGGAAGGAGTCGATGGGGTCCAGGGGTCGGTAGATGAGGCTAGCTGATTTGCGAGAAAAGATTCGGACTGAGTGGGCTTCGAAGGAGAGGGCAGTGAGGAGGGGGCGGGGAATAGGGCTGAAGGTGCAGGAGTTTGACAAGAGTATGCGACACCACCGCCGTGTTTGCCAGAGGGACGGGGGATGTGGACAGGCTGAGGCCGCCGTACGATAGTGCAGTTAGGGAGGCCGTGTCAGAGGGGGTGAGCCAGGAGATGATATAAGAGCTTATGCCTGTGTCTGGAAGAAGCATTGCGTGCCCTTAAACATGTCAGCCCCACCAGTGTACCCGATGAAAACAAACTCCTGATTGAACAATTCACTCGAGGACTGCTATCCCCCGAGGGCAGTAAGACTGTACGCTGTTGGTCATTAAGCAACCCTGAAGCTGACTTTAATACCCTGAAGGACATGGTCATCAAAGGGTTGCGGCCGGTAGAGACCCATGAAGCTGCTATTAAAAGGTGGTGCAGTGGTGAGGTGCTGGCTACTTCAAAACCATTACCCGTGTCTGCAGCCACGCACAATGTACAATCTGCTCAGCCTGACAAGTATGATTCCCTACGAGCTGAGATGCGTGCCGAGAAGCGCCAAATGAATAAAAACATCACTAAGCTAATGGACGCTCTGCAGTTGCAGCAAAGCAAACAGTCAGCGCCAGGACCCCAGCCCCTACCTCAGCTGCTGATTCAACTTGCCGACAGTCCGGAGGATGTACCCTCGATGCGAGGGAAGCAAGCCACAGCGTACCGAGGAAGAACCACCGACCGCTACAGCTCCACTGGGGAGCCCATCTGCCGCCGCTGTAACCACACCGGTCACCTCGCCAGGAGCTTCCTTTAAATGGGCAATCCCTGGGGGCTGGGGCCAAACCTCAGGATTAAATCAACAGGGCCCAGCCACCTGGTACAAGACCTTCATTGGACAGAAGCCGTTTCTGTCCATTGTACTAGATGGCATCCCGACACCTGCTCTGCTGGACACCGGGTCACAGGTGACCCCCATCCCCTATATCCTTTATAAGAAGTATTGGGCTGATGCAGAACTGAAACAGCCTGATCTCGACTTTACCCTTAATGCACCTAATGGTGAACCAATTACCGTGATGGGGGTAGAGAAGTGCCCATAAAGGTGGGGAGGGTGGAATTGCAGAACCAGGGGGTCCTTGTAGAAGCAGAAGCCAGTAATGCTAATGATCCATATATCATACTTGGCACTAATGTTGTTAGCAATGGCATGGAGGAAGTCTTGTCTTTGCTTCAACAGATCGCAGACACTGCCAGACCTGGTCAAAGGAAGGTCCTCCAGCATGAGATCAGAGCCATCCTGCACCAGCAACAGGTAACAATTACAGGTGGCGAAATTGGTACTGCACGGGTGACAGACCCGTTGTCTATTGTGATTCCCCCAATGAGTAAAATGATGATTTGGTGTCGAGCAGCTATAGGTCTGAGAGGGCAGGACTATCAGGCATTACTGGAGCCCATCAGCACTGAGCACAGACCCACACTGTTGACAGCCAGGGGGAAGTGGACGTACACAATGGGAGAGTACCTGTTCACATCTTAAATTGTGGCAGTGAGGAGGTTAAATTACCCAGGTATACCACCGTTGCTAAATTGTACACAGTCAGCAACAACGAGATCCAAGCAGTGGGACCCGTACCCTATATAAAAGGGGAAAAACCTGATCAAACAACTGGGCCACTGGAGGACTGGTGTCAGCAGCTCCCTGTCGGAACTGACACCACTCCTGTGCACGAAAAGCAAGGTGTTTACCAGGTAGTTCAAGAATTTGAACAAGTCTTTAGTAAGCAGCCACTTGATTTTGGTAGGATACAAGAGGTACAACATCACATTCCCACAGGTACACATCCACCAATCAAAGAGCGGTATAGGCCTATTCCACCTGCATATTATCAAAAAGCCAAGGAAATGTTACAGGACATGATGGACGCAGGGGTTATATGAGATAGCTGTAGCCCCTGGGCAGCCCCATTAGTCCTAGTCAGGAAAAAGGATGGCAGTATGAGAATGTGTGTAGACTATAGGCAAATAAACCGCATAACACACAAAGATGCTTACCCGTTACCTCGTATAGAGGAATCTTTAGCTGCGTTGAAGTCTGCCAATTACTTCTCTACCTTAGATCTCACTAGTGGGTATTGGCAGGTGTCCGTAGTTGAGGAAGACAGAGAAAAGACATGATTACTTACCAGTAATTGTGTTTTATGGAATCCAAGACAGCACCCACATGAGAGAGGGGATCCGCCCACCAAGACAGGAAATCTACAGATAAAAAGGGGCGGTCCCCCTCGCTCCCTCAGTTTGTGTTACAGAGCTTGAGAGGAACCGCATGGTCAAGAGAAGCATAATATACAATATACATAAAAAAACAATCAATACCAATAACCCTCGTACGAGGCAAGTGGACCAAATCACCAAAAACGTGCCAAAAAAGAGGGAGGGAAGTGAGTGGATGCTGTCGTGGACTCCATAAAACACAATTATCGGTAAGTAATCATGTCTTTTCTTCTCGCCACGACAGCACCCACATGAGAGAATTGCAGACAGCAAGACTAGGGCGGGACTACCGTGCTGACGACAGATCTCCCGAAAGCCAAATCAGAGTCAGAAGACAAATTCAGGCGATAGTGGTTATAAAAAGTAGAAGGGGAAGATCAAGTTGCAGCCTTACATATCGAGTCAATGGAGACGTCAGCGCGTTCAGCCCATGAAGAAGCCATGGCCCTAGCGGAATGCGCTTGTACACCCTCCGGAGAACTACGTCCCATCATCGAGTAGGCCAGGCCTATGGCATCCCGGATCCATCTAGATAATGTGCTTTTAGAAACAGCAAACCCCCTCCTGGGACCCTGAAAGGACACAAACAGAGCCCTACTCTGCCTAGAAGCGCTGGTCCTATCAAGGTAGTGCAACACTAATCTCCTGACATCTAACGTATAGAACCTCTGCTCCTCTGGAGAAGCAGGATGAGGAAAAAAGGAAGGGAGGAAAATCTCCTGACTCCTATGAAACTGAGAAGCGACCTTAGGGAGGTAGGAGGGATCTGGTTTCAGAACAAGCCTTTCTGGAAAGATGGACAGGAAAGGAGGATCGATAGACAAAGCCTGAAGATCACCTACCCGCCTAGCAGAAGTGAGGGCCACAAGCAGTGCAGTCTTGAGAGACAGGGACCTAAGGGAGGCTGCCTCAAGGGGTTCAAAGGGGGCCCCCATCAGGGCGTCCAGGACCAGATTTAAATCCCACAGGGCCACCCGAGCAATATGAAACGGGGCGCTATGCTCACAAGCCGCTATAAACCGTGAGACCCGTCTGTCCCCTGCAACATCCGAACCATACAAAGCCCCTAAGGCAGAAACATGGAACTTAAAGGTATTCACAGAAAGACCCAACTCCTGACCTTTCTGAAGGAACTCCAGGATAGAATGGATGGGCACAACTGGAGAAAAAGGGCCATATGGAACTGAAGAAATTCCTCCATACCGTACCATAAATCCGAGTGGTAACCCCCTTCCTACTTAGAAGGAGAGTGGAGATAAGACTGTCCGAAAAGCCACATAACTTCAATAGGCTCCTTTCAAGTTCCACGCCGTCAAGTGGAGGCCCTTCACCCACGGGTGATGGCATGGACCCTGAGAGAGCAGGTCTGGAACAGAGGGAAGAATCCAGGGATCTGACACAGACATGGCTCTGAGCCAGGAAAACCATGGTCTCCTGGGCCAGAACGGGGCGATGAGGATTACCCTCACCCCCTCGTCCCTGATTTTCCTGATCACCACCGGAAGCAAGTTCTTTGGCGGGAACGCATAAGCGAGACGGAAAGCCCAAGGGAATTGGAGAGAGTCCACCATCTCCGAGGAGTCCCTCACGTTCAGGGAGGCAAACCATCGGACCTGCCTGTTGGCTCGGGTTGCGAACAGATCGATGACCGGAAGCCCCCACAAGGCAACAATCTTCCTGACGGTCTGGGGACAGAGGACCCATTCGCCCTGGTGGAGGGAATGGCGACTCAGAAAGTCCGCAGTGGAATTGTCGACACCCCTGATATGGAGGGCCGAGAGGGACAACAGGTTGGTCTCTGCCAGGTTGAGAATGGCCACCGCCATAGACAGCAGAGTCCGAGATCGAGTACCGCCTTGTTTATTGATGTAGGCCACCGAAGTGGTGTTGTCCGACAAAATCCGAACATGCCTGCCCGCAGCTGTGGGAGAAAATGACGAAGAGCAAGGTTGATGGCCTTTAATTCACGCAAGTTGGAAGAGTCGGAGGATTCCTCCACAGACCACCGCCCCTGAGCCAAACTGGACCCCAGGTGAGCCCCCCCACCTGTCAGGGCTAGCGTCGGTCAAAATGATCTGAGAAGGGCGAATCACCCAGGGGACCCCCCTAGAAAGCGTACTAAGGTCCAACCACCAGGCCAGGGACCCCACTACCTCCGGGGACAAAGTAAGGCGACCCTGAAGCCGACCCTGCAAAGAGACTTCCGCCTGTAAAACCGCTTGTTGCAATGGGCAAGTATGAAACTGCACCCACTGAACTGCGGGAATGCAAGACGAGAGAGACCCCAACAGGGACATGGCCTCCCACAAGGACATGGAAGGGCGTGTAATAGCCTGTCGGACCCTAGCCCTGATATGCGACTTCGTGTCATCAGGAAGGAGGCACAGCTGACTTACTGAGTCGAGGAGGAGACCCAAAAAGGATTGGCGAGTCAGTCTGGACTTCCCCAGGTTGATGATCCATCCCAAGGCCTGTAAAGACGAGATGGCATTAGACAGACGAGTCCTACAATGCTCGGAGGAGTCACCCACGATCAAGAAATTGTCCAAATAAGGCACAATGAGAGTGTCCTGCTGCCGCAAATAGGCCATCACCTCGGAGATCAATTTGGGAAAGACTCGAGGAGCCATTGAAAGACCAAAGGGCATTGCTGCAAACTGAAAGTGTCGAGTCCGTCCCAGACGACCGCCACCCGCAGAAACTGCTGGTAATCGGCGTGGATGGCGAGATGGTAATAAGCATCCTTTAGATCCAAGACCGCCATGAAGCATCTAGGGAACAATAATTTAATCGTAGAATGAATAGATTCCATTTTGAAGGACCGGAAGACCAGGAAGGAATTTAACTTCTTCAAATTAATAATCGACCCATCGGGCTTAGAAACCAGGAACAAGGGGGAGTAAAACCCCATCCCTTCCTGGCCCACCGGAACCTCAACAAGAACATTTTTAGATAATAGGGACTGAATCTCCAATTTCAGGGCAAGGGCATGATGAGACGGAGGAGAAGTGAGTATAAAGGAATCCGGAGGAGTACGGGTAAAGTCCAGAGGAAGACCAGAAGCGATCAACTGCAAAATCCAGGGATTGGAGGTGACCCTTGTCCAGTGATGCGAGAAAATTTGTCAATCTACCACCCACCGGGAGCTCCGAATTACTGGAATTTCCTACCAGGTTTAAAGGAGGACCCCCCAAACAGAGCACCTCGTTGTTTACCCTCCTTGGGTTCCCAACAGTCCCGGGGCTCCCGGTACGACCTCTTCTGCCCGAACGGACATCTCCTGAAGGCTTTCCTATAGGACGGAACAGTCGGATTAGGGAATCCTTTCTTACGGTCTGCCGCCTTGGCCAGAATATCATCCAGTTCAGCACCGAACAGGTACTCACCTCGGAAAGGGAGTGTACACAATTTAGATTTAGATTGGGCATCACCTTTCCATCCCTTAAGCCAGTGTTTCCCAACTCCAGTCCTCAAGGCACACCAACAGGTCATGTTTTCAGGATTTCCTTAGGATTGCATAGGTGACAATTTAATCACTTGCACAGGGGATAATTCCATTATCTGTCTAATATATAGTAACATAGTAACATAGTTTTTAAGGTTGAAGGAAGACTTTAAGTCCATCTAGTTCAACCCATAGCCTAACATGTTGATCCAGAGGAAGGCAAAAAAAACCCATGTGGCAACACTAAGCTCCACATTGGGGGAAAAAATTCCTTCCTGACTCCAGATATGGCAATCAGACTAATTCCCTGGATCAACGCCCTATCAAAGAATCTAGTATATATAACTGGTAATATTATAGTTTTCAAGAAAGGCATCCAGGCCCTTCTTAAATGTTAGTAGTGAGTCACTCATTACAACAGCATGTGGCAGAGAGTTCATAGTCTCACTGCTCTTACAGTAAAGAATCCGCGTCTGTGATTATGATTAAACCTTCTCCAGACGTAGAGGATGCCCCCTTGTCCCAGTCTCAGGCCTAAGAGTAAAGAGATCATTAGAAAGGTCTCTGTACTGCCCCCTCATATATTTATACATTATTATAAGATCACCCCTAAGCCTTCGTTTTTCCAAGCTAAATAACCCCAAGTTTAATAATCTGTCTTGGTATTGCAGGCCCCTTAGTCCTCTAATGACTTTTGTCGCTCTTCTCTGGACCCGCTCTAGTTCAGCTATGTCTTTCTTATACACCGGAGACCAGAATTGTACACAGTATTCTAAGTGTGGTCGCACTAGTGACTTGTATAGAGGTAAAATTATGTTCTCCTCATGAGCATCTATGCCTCTTTTAATGCATCCCATTATTTTATTTGCCTTTGCAGCAGCTGCCTGACACTGGCCACTAAATGTGAGTTTGTCATCTACCCATACACCCAGGTCTTTTTCAGTGACAGTTTTGCCCAGTGTTTTACAATTAAGCACATAATTATACCTTTTGTTTCCTCTGCCCAAGTGCATGACTTTACATTTATCCCCATTAAAGCGCATTTGCCATTTAGCAGCCCAAGCTTCTAGTTTACATAAATCCTCCTGTAATATAAAATTGTCCTCCTCTGTATTGATTACCCTGCAGAGTTTAATGTCATCTGCAAATATTGAGATTCTACTCTGTATGCCCCCTACAAGGTCATTAATAAATATATTAAATAGAAGCGGGCCCAACACTGACCCCTGTGGTACCCCACTGTTAACTGTGACCCATTCTGAGTGTGTTCCATTAATAACCACCCTTTGTTTCCTATCACTAAGCCAGTTCTTAACCCACTTACACATATTTTCCCCTATCCCCATTGCCCTCATTTTATGTATCAACCTTTTGTGTGGCACCGTATCAAAAGCTTTTGAAAAGTCCATATACACCACATCCACTGCATTTCCTTGGTCCAGTCCAGAACTTACTTCTTCATAGAAGCTTATTAGATTAGTTTGACAGGAACGGTCCCTCGTAAAACCATGTTGATAATGGGTCATGAGGTTATTTTTGTTCAGATACTCCAGTATAGCATCTCTTAGAAAACCCTCTAGGATTTTACCCACAGTAGAGGTTAAGCTTACTGGCCTATAATTTCCAAGTTCAGTTTTTGTCCCCTTTTTGAATATTGGCACCACATTTGCTATACGCCAGTCCTGTGGTACAGACCCTGTTTTTATGGAATCTTTAAATATTAAAAATAATGGTCTATCTATGACAGTACTTAATTCCTGCAGCACTCTGGGGTGTATCCCATCCGGGCCTGGTGATTTGTCAATTTTAGTGATTTTTAGACGATGCCGTACTTCCTCTTGGGTTAAGCAGGTGACATTTAATTGAGACTTTTTGTTATCACTGATCATATTGTCTGTCATGGGATTTTCTTGTGTAAATACTGTTGAAAAAAAGTCATTTAGCATATTGGCTTTTTCCTCATCCTCATCCACCATTTCACCCAGACTATTTTTAAAGGGGCCAACACCATAATTTTTTAGTTTCTTACTATTTATGTAGTTAAAAAATATTTTGGGATTCTTTTTACTTTCTCTGGCAATGAGTCTCTCTGTCTCAATCTTTGCTGCCTTGATTTGCTTTTTACAAATGTTATTTAATTTTCTGTATTTATTTAATGCTTCATCACTACCTACTTGCTTTAATTCCCTAAATGCATTCTTTTTGTCACATATTGCACTTCTTACCGCTTTATTTAGCCATAGTGGTTTCCTCCTATTTCTAGCATGCTTATTCCCATAGGGTATATATTGTGCACAGGTCCTATTCAGGATGCTAATAAACATCTCCCATTTGTGTTGTGTACTTTTATGTCTCAGGACATCGTCCCAGTTTATTGCACTAAGATCATCTCTCAGCCGTTGGAAATTTGCCTTCCTGAAGTTTAGTGTCCTTGTGGCCCCTCTACTACACGTCTTAGTAAAGGATACTTGAAAGCTTATTAAGTTATGATCACTATTACCCAAGTGACCTCCAACCCGTATATTTGATATGCGGTCTGGCCTGTTGGTTAATATTAGGTCCAGCAGTGCCCCCCTTCTTGTTGGGTCCTGAACCAGTTGTGAAAGGTAATTGTCTCTCATAGTTTTCAAAAACTTATTACCTTTGCTGGAACTGCAGGTTTCTGATCCCCAATGTATTTCAGGGTAGTTGAAGTCCCCCATAATAATGACTTCTCCCTGAGTCGCTGCTTCATCTATTTGCTTTATGAGGATATTCTCCTCCACTTCCATTATTGTTGGAGACTTATAACAAACCCCTATCAGTAATTTATTATTTTTTTCCCCCTCCCCTTATCTCCACCCACAGGGACTCTACATTTCCATTAGATTCACCTATATTATCACGCAGGATGGGTTTTAAGGATGATTTTACGTATAAACATACACTTCCTCCTGGCCTATTTGTACGGTCATTTCTGAACAGACAATAGCCCTGTAAATTAACGGCCCAGTCATGGCTCTCGTCCAGCCAAGTCTCCGAAATCCCCACCATGTCATAATTATTTTCCAACAAAATCAATTCTAATTCCTCCATTTTGTTGGTGAGGCTTCTGGCATTAGTGAACATGCACTTTATGCATCTCTCTTTACCTCTCTTCCTTCCTACTAGATTGACTGTTCTAACCCCACCCCCCATGCCACCCCCAATTTTATTACTTGTGCCCAGGTTACTGTTTACACTATCTTCCCCTCCTATACAATGAATACCCTCCCCCCCAATCCCTAGTTTAAACACTCCTCCAACCTTCTAGCCATTTTCTCCCCCAGCACAGCTGCACCCTCCCCATTGAGGTGCAGCCTGTCCCTAGCATAAAACCTGTAGCCAACAGAGAAGTTGGCCCAGTTCTCCAGGAACCCAAACCCCTCCTTCCTACACCAATTCCTGAGCCACTTATTTATCTCCCTAATCTCCTGTTGCCTCTCTGGTGTGGCACGTGGTACAGGCAGTATTTCAGAGAATACTACCTTGGAGGTCCTTGCCTTAAGCTTGCAGCCTAATTCCCTGAAATCATCTTTAAGGACCTTCCACCTACCTCTAACTTTGTCATTTGTGCCAATGTGCACCATGACCACTGGGTCCTCACCAGCCCCTCCCAGTAATCTGTCAACTCGATCAGCGATGTGCCGGACTCGAGCGCCAGGTAGGCAGCACACTGTTCGACGATCCCTGTCTTTGTGACAGATTGCCCTATCTATTCCCCTAATAATTGAGTCCCCCACTACCAGCACCTGTCTGGCCTGCCCTATGTTACCCCTCGGGGTCTGCCGCCCGTGCCCGCGGCCTGCTGCCCTTACTCCCTCTGCTGGAGCAACACTGCTCCTCTCACTTCCGGTACCACTGCTTGTGCACATGAAACTGTCTCCTATTCAGTATCTGCTGGAGAGGCTGCAGGGTTCTGGCTTCTCCCCTCAGCCAATCACCAGGTCTCTGTGCCCTGCCAATCAGGACTGCCCTGTTCTGCTATAAACCTCCTGTTTCCAATCAGTCGGGGCCAGGGCAACCTTCTCCTTAGTGAAGCTGCCACTACTGGTCTGTCAGGTCGCTCCTTATTTGGTCTGTTATCTGATCTCACTGTGTTACCTCCTCCAGATCTCGTTCCTGCCGGCTCCTGGCTGATCACCGTGTTCCTGGATGGTCTCCTGGATCTCTCCAAGCTGATCGCTGCTCCTCGCCCGGCTCCGGATCCCCCGTGGTCCTGGACTACCCTGTGTTCCTGGATTTCCCTGTGTTCCTGGTTTCCCGTGTTCCTGGTCCTCTGTGTTCACGGTTCCCGTCTCTTGTTGTATACCCGGTTGCTGTTTTGTTACCACGTCGCCTGGGGTCGGTTGAACACTCGTGTCCGCTTCATTGGCCCCTTCGAGGCTGATCCCGGCGGTATCCCTGTATAGGGGTCAAGCGCTCCGGGGTCTCCCTCGCTGGGTTTCCTGTGTTGCGACCGTGTGGCCCTCTCCAGGGGCGTGGGTTTTGGTCTGTTCCGCTCTGGTTAATAAACCCGTTGACTCTACGGTACTTGTCCGCCTCTCTATCAACCAGGTATCAGCATCCGCTTTACGCGGTCCAGTGGGTCCACGTGTGGAGTCGGTCAGTAGGACGTGACAGATCTTGCCCTGGCCATGGACCCCGCTGATGCCAGGTTTGATGTCAAAAGAGAGCTAACCGCACTCCGCCAGAGTCACGACCGGGTTGTGGCGATTATCCAGTCATTAGAGGCCCGCTTGGGGGCGCCCTCTACCATTGATTCCGCTCTCTCCTTCCAGGTGCTGGGTCTCCACCAGGAGTGGGACCTTCTGCGTGAGGTACAGACTCGGATGGCTTCCCATCTGTCCTCTATGGATGATCGGCTTGCCAGCCTACCGAGAACGACAGGAAGCCCAGGTAAGGTCCCATCGTGTCTTGTTCCTGGACTCCTCCGTGTTCCTGGGGAGTCTCCAGCCTTGATCCGGTCGGTGTCCCTGATGACGTCCTGCCTGTCGGTGTTGGACGGGCTCCTCCTCCGCGTTCCTGGGGAGTCTCCAGCCTTGATCCGGTCGGTGTCCCTGATGACGTCCTGCCTGTCGGTGTCCCTGATGACGTCCTGTCTGTCGGTGTCCCTGATGACGTCCTGCCTGTCGGTGTCCCTGATGACGACCTGCCTGTCGGTGTCCCTGATGACGTCCTGCCTGTCGGTGTCCCTGATGACGTCCTGCCTGTCGGTGTCCCTGATGACGTCCTGCCTGTCGGTGTCCCTGATGACGTCCTGCCTGTCGGTGTCCCTGATGACGTCCTGCCTGTCGGTGTCCCTGATGACGTCCTGCCTGTCGGTGTCCCTGATGACGTCCTGCCTGTCGGTGTTCCTGATGACGTCCTGCCTGTCGATGTCCCTGATGACGTCCTGCCTGTCAGTGCCCTTGATGACGTCTTGCCTGTCGATGTCCCTGATGACGTCCCTGATGACGTCCTGCCTGTCGGTGTCCCTGATGACGTCCTGCCTGTCGGTGTCCCTCATGACGTCCTGCCTGTCGGTGTCCCTGATGACGTCCTGCCTGTCGGTGTTCCTGATGACGTCCTGCCTGTCGATGTCCCTGATGACGTCCTGCCTGTCAGTGCCCTTGATGACGTCTTGCCTGTCGATGTCCCTGATGACGTCCCTGATGACGTCCTGCCTGTCGGTGTCCCTGATGACGTCCTGCCTGTCGGTGTCCCTGATGACGTCCTGCCTGTCGGTGTCCCTGATGACGTCTTGCCTGTCGGTGTCCCTGATGACGTCCTGCCTGTCGGTGCCCTTGATGACGTCCTGCCTGTCGGTGTCCCTGATGACGTCCGGCCTGTCGGTGTCCCTGATGACGTCTGGCCTGTCGGTGTCCCTGATACCCCCAGCGAAATGGCGGCGGAATGCCACCGCCACAGAGCCCCAGCCCCCAGGAGGCACCAGTACCGCCACCCGCACCAGCCGCACATACCAGCCAAAGCATACCTTCCCAAGCACTGGCTGCCTGGCTCTTGGATGAATGCAGCCTGCTCCCACTGCACCACGCTCCCACGAGTCAGGGTGGAAAATCACACGCCGACATCGTGACATCCCTTGCCAGCCGAGGGGATAGCCTGCAGCAGGACTTCCCGACGCTGCTTCTGAAGTTCCAGACCCTGCCGTTCCCTCAGATACCGACACAGAGGCTGATTGAACATAGGTAAGCCTTTGCTGTAGGTTCCCATCAGGACAGGAAACCAAACTGAGGGAACGAGTGGGACCGCCCCTTTTTATCTGTAGGTTTCCTGTCCTGGTGGGCGGATCCCCTCTCTCGTGGGTGCTGTCATGGCGAGAAGAAAAGACGGTATTCACAACACCTATGTAAATTCAACAGCATGCCTTTTGGACTATGTAATGCACCGGAACCTTCCAGAGGTTAATGGAGAGTTGCCTGGGGCATAAGAACTTTGAGAAGGTACTGCTCCACCTGGATGATGTGATCGTGTACTTCAAACCTACGGGGAACATGTCACCCATCTAGCAGAGGTGTTTGAAGCTCTGGCCAAATACGGGATGAAGCTAAAACCATCAAAATGCCACCTGTTAAAGCCAAGAGTACAGTACCTTGGACACATAGTTAGTGCCGAAGGCGTGGCCCCTGATCCAGACAAGGTAACAGCAATCAAAGAGTGGCCAGAACCCAAGACCTTAAAGGAAGTACGTCAATTCCTGGGATTGGTGGGCTACTATGGGAGGTTCATAAAGGAGTACACCAAGAAAGCTGCTCCCCTACAAGACCTCCTAGTAGGCCAACGCACGAAGGGCAAGCCCAAGGATTCTCCGTGGAAGTGGGGTAAGGAACAAGAGGAAGCGTTCCAAGTGATGAAGAAAGCCCTGACAGGAGAAGAAATCCTTGCTTACCCAGACTACAACCTGCCATTCCTGCTGTACACAGATGCCAGCAATGTGGGACTGGAGCTGTCCTCTCTCAAAAGCAAGACGGCAAAGAGAGGGTGTTCGCCTATGCCAGTAGGAAGCTGCGCCCCACAGAGAGGAACCCAGAGAACTACAGTTCCTTCAAGCTGGAATTCCTGGCCTTGGTCTGGGCCGTCACAGAGAGGTTCAAACACTATCTGGCCTCTAGCAAATTTACAGCCTACATGGATAACAATCCGCTGACCCACCTGGAAACTGCGAAGTTGGGAGCCATGGAGCAGAGATGGATGGCCAGACTCTCCAGCTACCAATTCACCATCAAGTACCAGGCTCGGCACCAGAATGGAAACGCGGATGCCTTATGCAGAATGCCTCACCTGTCAGAAGAGGGTGTAGATGAAGACGAGCTGGAAGAAGTGGAGTTACCTGCCTTCCATCAAGTAAGAGTAACCCAGTGCCAGCAAACCTGTCAAGATCTTCCTGCAAGAATGGTGAACCCGTTGCCCCACTTCAGTTGGAAAGAGGTGCAAGACAATGACCCGGCTGTCAGTTTAATAAAACAAATGATAACCCAGGAGTCAGCGAAGCTGCCTGAAAATCCCCAACCTGAAGCCAAACATCTGTGGAGCGAGCAGAGCAAGCTGTTCATATACCAAGGAAAGCTTTGTCGGAGGTACATCAATCCAAGAACATATGAGATGGCCTGGCAAATCATCGTGCCAAAATCAGAAATCCATGTGGTCTTGAATACCTGTCACAACCAGACTGGTCACTTCGGATGGAGGAAGCTAGAGATGCTACTGAGAGATAGGTTCTTTTGGGTCGGCATGCGGACATCTATTGAAAAATGGTGTAAGAATTGTAAATCCTGCAGCCTGAGAAGAAATGACTTACAGAGCCAGAAAGCACAGCTCCATCCAATTGTGACAAAACAACCTCTGGAAATAGTAGCCTTGGACCATGTAAAACTGACTCCAAGTAGATCCGGCTACACCTATGCGTTGACCATGGTAGACCATTACGCGAGATTCTTAATGGTTGCCCACGTAAAGGACTTGACAGCTGCAACAGCCACCAAAACATTCCAAAATGTCTTCTGGAGACCATTGGGATACCCGAACAGGACCTAACAGATCAGGATCAGCCTTCGAAGCTGAGATCTTCCAAGAGTTCTGCCACATGTATGGGTGCAAAAAGATCAGAACAACCCCATATCATCCCCAAGCCAACGGACTCTGCGAGAAAATGAATCACATCATCATTGACATGCTAAAGATCTTACCCTTAGAAGAAAGAAACCAATGGCCGGAGAAACTACCTGACTTGGTTGACATGTACAACCACATTCCAGTAAGCTCTACAAACTGTACACCAGCTTACCTGATGAGAGCCCATACAGGAAAGTTATCCATAGACTTGGAACTAGGAGTAGTAGATCCCGAAGCAGACAACACAATTCCCGACTGGAATACCCATTGCCGCCAACAATACAAAATGGTTCAAGCCTGTGTCGAAGATAACCTGGAGAAATCCCGTGAAAAACAAGAAAGGGACTATAATAAACACGCTCCAGCAGAACCAATAACACCTGGAAGTATTGTCCTAAAGAGGAAAAGAACCAGACACAAATTGGACGATCAGTGGGAACAAGAACCCTACGTTCTACTAGATTCTGGACATGACAACAGCAAAGTCTACTTTATCAGCAAGAACGGTGGAAAAACCACACAGACTGTATCCAGAAACCACATCAAAAAGTGTCCAACAGACTGGGAAAATCAAAATTCCCCAACTCAACCAATTCAAGAGTCTGAACCAGAGCAAGAACAAAGTTCAAATGAAGAACTAAAAGAGAAGGTAATCTCAACCATCTTAGGAGAATTCCCAAAAGATTGGCCTCAACAAGATGGAGCCATCATAGTGCCGGTGCTGAATTTCTACCAGCTCAATGAAGTAGTACAAAGGAATCAGGAAGAAATACCCGTTGCTAGAGAATCTGAGGATGCTGCAATCGGTACACCTGCTAGCCCTGTAGTGAGACTAAGGCAACGCAGACACTTACCTGACACACCTGCACCAAGCCCCTCAATAGAAACCTCACCTGAGACAGTGACACCAGTAGTGCGTAAATCACACAGAAGCACACAAGGTCAACCCCCGTCTAGGTATGGAGAGTGGGCACTGTAAATGTGAGGTAGAGCACACTAAGGTAACCTGTACATAGCCATTGTACAATAAGAATGTAAATAGTAGTGTACAGAAGGGTGGAGGAACTGGGCCTAGCCCCACGCACATTAAGTTAGGAACAGAAAGTGCCTGGGGTAGGGAGGTAGGTACCAGGTCTCCTAAGCCGAGACACCCATAGGGACATGTGTTTATTGAAAATGTGGACTTTTGAAAGACTTTTCCCCTTTTTCTTACCCGGAGCATACAGAAAATTAACTGTATAGACTTTTTGAACTGAACTTTTCACTTTGATCTTTTCCCACTTTGAACTTTTACCATTTAAAAGGACTACAGTTAATGGGACTAATGTAACCATAAACTCTTCAAAAGCCTGCAGTGAATGGACTAGCATCGTAAGGACTTACCTGTTTTTCTATTTTTTTCAGTATTTTTCAGTGCTTTTTGTAAATTTTTATATTTTAAGACTTTGTAAATATGTTACCTGTTATATTGTTGAATATTGTTATTCTTTCTTGTTTAAACAAAAATGCTCAGTCCAGGAGTACTGAAGTTACCTAGGGGGGTATGTGACGCCCTGCTCACTCAGGGAGCCACAGATCTCTCTAATGTACAGTTGGGTTTCCACAGCAGGTACCTACTACATGCCACATCTTCCACCCCGGAACAGTAGGGGGAGCTCTACTCACCGCCTTTAGGTGAGATCCCCTATAAATACTGCTGCTGGGGGAAGGAGTTAGTTAGAGTGTGCAGACGCTAGGAGAGCTACGAAGACGTCCTGGTGGTCGGTGCCGCGGTTAGGCTTGAGCCAGTGACCCGAGGTGGCCCTTCTAACGTCCCGCCAGCCTAAGTGGGACAGAAGGCAAGGAGCAGACCACATGGGCGTACCCAGGATCAAAACTAGGGGGGGGCAAGCCATGGTTGTTCAGGTTGTAAAATTGCGCACTGGGGCCCATCAGACCCGTTACGCCACTGGGGAGCCCTATGGGGGGCTGTATATGAAATGGGAGCCCTATGGGGGGCTGTATATGAAATGGGAGCCCATATGGGGGGCTGTATGAGATGTAAGTTCCATCTCATATACAGCCCCCCCAATGTCCCATAGGGCTCACATCTCATATACAGCCCTCCATAGGGCTGCCATCTCATATACAGCCCTCCATAGAGCTCCCATATCATATACAGCCCCCTTATAGGGCTCCCATATCATATATAACCCTGCCATAGGGCACCCAAATCATATTCAGGCCCTCATAGGGTTCCTGTATCATTTACAGCCCCTCCATACGGCTCCCATCAAGAGAACCCTATGGGGGGTTGTATATGATATGGGACGGAGCCCTATGGGGTGGGCTGTATATGATATGGGAGCCTTATGGGGGGCTGTATATGATATTGGAGTCCCATCTCATATACAGCCCTCATATCATATACAACAGCCCCCCATAGGGCTCCTATATCATATATAGGCTGTCCCCCCCTGCCCCACTCTGGGTACGCCCACGTATATTTGTGTATATGACTGTATGTGTGTGATTGTGTGTATATGATTATGTATGTGTTTATATTACTGTGTATGTGTGGATATGATTGTACATATTTATCATTGTGTATATGATTGTGCATTTATGATTATGTGTATATGATCATGTATATGTGTGTATATGACTGTGTATGATTGTGTACGTGAGCATATGATTACCCAATATGATGGTATGTGTGTATGACTGTGTGTATATGACTGTGTATACGATTATGCATGTGTGTATATGACACAATCATATACACAGACATACACAATTGTATACACACATGCAGAATCATACACACAGACATATACAATCATATGCAGATATTTACAATTATATACACATGTGCACTATCATATACACACATACACAATCAGTCATATACACAGACAGGCATATACAATCATATACACATATGCACAATATATATATACTCACAATCAATCATAGACACACATGCACAATCATATATACTCACAATCAATCATATACACACAAACACAATCATATATATTCACAATCAATCATATACACA
This sequence comes from Allobates femoralis, assembly GCA_033576535.1. Lineage (NCBI taxonomy): Eukaryota > Metazoa > Chordata > Amphibia > Anura > Aromobatidae > Allobates > Allobates femoralis. Next base: position 375,713,219 of record JARQOC010000004.1, on the reverse strand, counting down.
CATACACAATCATATATATTCACAATCAATCATATACATACATACACAATCATATATACTCACAATCAATCATATACACACATACACAATCATATATACTCACAATCAATCATGTACACACATACACAATCAGTCATATACACAGACAGGCATATACAATCATATACATACATACACAATCATATATACTCACAATCAATCATATACACTCATACACAATCATATATACACAGACAGGCATATACAATCATATACACACATACACAATCATATATACTCACAATCAATCATATACACACATACACAGTCATATATACTCACAATCAATCATATACACTCATACACAATCATATATACTCACAATCAATCATATACACTCATACACAATCATATATACACAGACAGGCATATACAATCATATACACATATGCACAATCATATATACTCACAATCAATCATGTACATACATACACAATCAGTCATATACACAGACAGGCATATACAATCATATACACAGATACACAATCATATATACTCACAATCAATCATATACACACATACACAGTCATATATACTCACAATCAATCATATACACTCATACACAATCATATATACTCACAATCAATCATATACACTCATACACAATCATATATACACAGACAGGCATATACAATCATATACACATATGCACAATCATATATACTCACAATCAATCATGTACATACATACACAATCAGTCATATACACAGACAGGCATATACAATCATATACACACATACACAATCATATATACTCACAATCAATCATATACACACAAACACAATCATATATACATACAAGTTACAATCACTTGCAGACATACACACATTGGGGCTCTTTTTACTTTAGATGATTCTTCTGGCACATCTATCTCCTGTCCACACACAGCTGTATGTCTTCTTCAGCGGCAAGTGTGTGCACTGTGACCTCCTACACACATGGCCGCACACAGGAACTGCTCTAGAGTGACCCTATGTGCTGCTCTCTACTCTGCTGAACGGTGATGCAGAGGAGGGGCGGACCTTCACTGCACAATGTGTAGTGTGGCCGGCCGGATCACTGTCTGTGCAGCAGAGAGCTGCAAGCAGTTCTGCTGTGTGCGGCCATTATGCAGCATATGGCGGCCGGCCGGCCGGCAATGTAGAACTGCTGGGAGAGCGAGCGGCCCTGCACAGTAGATGGGAGAGCAGACGGCCCTGTACAGCCGCTGAGCCGCAGTGAGAGCGGGCGGCCCAGCAGTCGCAGAGGTCAGCGTGCACTCAGTGCTGCACTCCCCTTCCTCTTGTGGGGGGCAGCGGCCCCCCCCTGCCCCACGCTGGGTACGCCCATGGCAGACCATCTAGAGGGAGTGAAGAACTAGAGAGAGTTCATCCTAAGACGTACCGGACATCGGGGATCCACACCTGTGGGATACTCCAGGACCACAGAAAACCCCATCACACCGTGGAGACTTCAGTCACCGGGTCCCCGTGAGGGTCAAAGAGAGGGAGCCAGACACAGCAGTACACCACCGCAGTGATCAGAGAGGGTAACCCGTGGACCGCACAGGAGGAGAGGACAGATATCAGAGACAGGAAGAGAGAGGAAGCAAGTCTGGTTGCATGCCGACTGTGCTTCAATCATTACAAAGGAACAGAGGAGGCCTTACACCCACTGTGCAACCTAGTCACCTGTCAGTGCCCTGGGCATCTTTACCTGCGTACCATCAGTAAAAGGTAGAAGAGAATCTACAGCTCCACTACAGTGTGCGTGTGTCATTCCTCACCGTTCCCGGCACCCCTCATAGACTGCTCCAACACTCCCCATACCATCTACAGCTCCACTACAAGCTGCCCCTTTACACTATGCTGCCCAGGAGGTCCAGCCCTACCTGTAGAGGACTTTGCCAACTTGCCGTATTACCATCTACCTTCGGCGGACTGTGGAGGCGCTGGTGACACATCACCAGAAACTACAGGTGCCGTCACGACATCTTGTAAATAGCATCCCCTGTAAATACACCCTTTTCAAAGTCCCCCAGGACACGGGATCAGGCGCGGCCACCTGTGGTGTACCTGAGAGGACCTTTCCATCTGGCCAATCAGGTGGCTGCTAGCAATCACGTGATTGTGACGTGGCGGCATCTGATTGGCCAGATCTCTCCCAGCCATCTGATTGGCTGAGAGAGTGAAAGGTCCTTTTCCATGAATAGACGTGCATCGGCCGGTCCCGGTACAGCCGTCCGTTAAGGTGAGTATCCGATTTTTTATTTTTTAACCACTTTTTCTCTCTTTTACAGGACTTTTGCAGTGTATCTACTGATACACTGCAAAAGTATTCGGTACTTGCTATTCCCGAGTAATCCTAATTTACTCAGCGAGTAGCGAGTACATGAATACCGCTACTATTCGGCGAGTGCCGAATAGTAGCTAGTATACTCGCCCATCCCTAGTCCTCAACATTATAAGCAAACAGGAATAGTCCCGCTTCTGTATAAACTGTCATGTAATTATGCACTCCCTCTCAGCAGCTCGCTTCTCCCTCCTCCCTTCTCTCTCCTCCCCCCTCCCTTTGATAACAGTGCAGTGTCTGGTTTCACCTACAGGAGTCTGTTCTGTTGAGGACACCACTGAGGGAGAGAGCTATTACAGATCTGCCTATCTAGACTCCATTTGTTTCTGTAACCAAATATCCTGCTCTGGTGTGACAGTTTCTGTGTTGTATTTGACCTCTTGTGATGCTGCAAACAGAGCAGAGAGGAGAATACAGCCCCCCCTCTCCCCCAGTGATCTCCTGTGCAGTGATGTGGTGTGAGTATGTGACATGTATATTCATGCATGGGGAGTGTTCAGCAGAAAACTAAGTGGATCATTCACCGTGATTGACAGATTATTATTATTATTTATATAGCGCGATTAGGTTTCATGGCGACAGATGGAGTGAATCTCTATTTGAAGTTTACAGAAGATAAGAGGAAAATATAAATAAAAGAAAGACAGAAATAGAGAGCTTAGAGTGAAGAATTAGAAAATGATAGCAGTTACATATGGATTTTTGACCTGACAGTTTTCCTTTAACCACAGATGCCAGTCCCTTGTGATGGGGGGTCCATCTGGGGAATATGATATTTCAAGGTCTGTGGGATCACACCATGAGGACAGCTTCATCCAACCTGAGACAGCTAGCAGCCATAAGACAGGTGATTCTTTAGGCCATAGATGTGGTCAGGGGGAAGCACTTAGCATTCCTATCAGACAACATCACAGCCATCTCTAACATAAACCATAAAGGAGGGACACCATCCGGTCCACTGATGGAAGAAGCCAGGCAGCTGTTCAGGTTGGCAAAAGGCAATTTACAGTCCCTGTCAGGCACTCACCTAAAAGGCGCGGACAACATAGTGGCAGATTTTCTAAGCCGCCATGTGCTACATCAGGGGGAGTGGTCCCTAAATCAGGAGATATTTGGGAAAATTTGTGCCAATTGGGGGGTCCCAGATGTAGACCTGTTTTCCACTCGTCAAAACCGACAGGTGGACAGATTCTATTCCCTGAACTCGAGAGAAGCTCCAGAGGGAGTGGATGCTCTAATACATCACTGGGGGTTTCAGCTAACCTATGCATTCCCCCCATTCCAGTTGATACTAATTGCCTCTTTTGGCCAAAGAGAGCATGGTACACATGGCTAAGACGTATGTCCATCTCAGACACGTGGATTCTGCCAGATGTTCCAGATCTGCTGAGCCAGGCACCATTTATGCATCCCCAAGTTCACTGGCTTCATCTCACAGCATGGAACTTGAGAGGGGGCTCCTTTTAGCAAAGGGATTTTCAGGGTCCTTAGTTGCCACTATGCTCTCTAGTAAAAAAAAAGATCACATCGAGCAAGTATGAAAGAATGTGGAAAAAATTCCTTGACTTTTCAGGGTGTCATTTAACCCATGAAAGCCAACAGGTGCCGATGTCTGAGGTGCTTGAATTTCTTCAGAGTGGGTTGGAGAAGGAGTTATCAACCAGTACCCTTAAAGTACAAGTCGCTGCCTTGGGTGCTCTATTTAATCAAAAAAATTGCTGACACCCCGTGGGTTTATAGATTCATTAGAGCCTCTTTTGTGGCCAGACCCCTGAAAAGTCCTAAGGTTTCTCCCTGGAATCTAAATTTAGTCCTAAATACCTTGACTACTACTCCCTTTAAGCGCATTGCCTCTATTTCAGTAAAGGCGCTTACTCTGAAAACTGCTCTCCTGGTCGCCCTGACGTCTGCTCGGGGTGTTTTTGATCTTTAGGCCCTCTCTTTCAATTCTCCGATTACAAGAAAAAGACCAGAGAGAGATCGTGCTTTAGTGATCCGCACTACCGTCCCACAGTACCTGAATAAATGGCAGGGAAGCCAAGAATATGCAGTCTGCTTATTTATTCCATTAGTATTTCCATCCAACGTGTTTCGATACAGACCTTGTCCCTTCCTCAGGGATATGCTGTATGACTGACCAACTCACAGCCTTATATACTATCTGAATCAGGTTAACCCGCCCAAAAACAATCACATGTGTCATGATGATGTCAGAGTGGGGAGTGCCCAAAAGACATACTAAGTAAGCAATTGGGGGAAAAAAAACAAAAAACACTTTATCATGTGGAAATTGTAGTGCAATCACTATGTGAATACACAATTCAACAACCCATATACATCCATAATTATCCAATATAGCCAATTATTAAAAATAGTAATATCTGCAGAAATAAAATAGTATAAAATAATGTTTCACTATATGTATTAGAACCTGGTGACAAGAGGAATGATCCAATCGAGATATGATATTCAGTGATCTAACCTGCTGTGCTTTTGTGCTTTATTGTACATTTTTGTCAGCAAATTGGGAACATGTGTGTTACCCCAGTTATAAAATGCAATATCATATTGATGTAATCTTGATTTTGATTATGGAAAAATGAACCAATCTGGATATATTATATTTCTATTATCTTGTTATGGAAATTCTTGGTGCATATACACGGATGTGTGGCATTTATAAATAGCTGAAATAGATAAAAATGTAAAAAAATAAAAATAAAATGTGACTGCACTACCAATGCTGACGTTTTATTGTCTAATTGTTCTTATTTAAGGAATTAAAAGGCATGGAATAGAGGCTTGATTGGGACTGAGGAAATGAATAAAAACTGTGAAGACACTGATTAAAACGCTAAATAAAATCATTCTGGATCAGAAGCAGTCATCTACAAAAATTATAATTAATATTATTAAAATCTTTATTTAGATAATAAAATGTAAAAATAAGTAAAAAAAATACTAAAAATGAAGAAAATATTATTTAAAAAAATTATTTAAAAAACATTATCTGTATTTTTGAGGCTCATTTTAATTAATTATTATGATATGACTTCACTGAATGGTTGAGAAAGAAAGAAAAAGAAAGAAAGAAAAGAAAGAAAGAAAGAAAGAAGAAAGAAAGAAAAGAAAGAAAGAAAGAAAGAAAGAAAGAAGAGAAAGAAAGAAAGAAAGAAAGAAAGGTTCTCTTTGGTAGTACTTCCAAGGAACCAATCACCAAGGCATCTTAAGGATAGATCGTACTTGGGGCATAAGAGAATATATATTACTCCTCTAGAACCATAATCCGCTAGACCAAAGGTCAGAACATGATGCCACAACTTGTTGGTGGCTAGAGCTGAAGCAGTACTAACCAGCCCATGTTAAGCTGATATCATTCAGCAATATAAATATACAGATAAAATGGAAAAGAATAATGCCAATGCTTCTTGTGGCGCTGAGTTGCGGGAACAAAATCACAGAAGAGACACTGTCCTATTTCTAATGTATTCATTAGTCAAGGAAGGTAAACTCTCTTTGGTAGTCCTTCACATAGATTAATCATCAAAGTCCATTAGAATGGGCTCGAACCTATGAGAAGACACAAAAAAAATCTACATTATTCTACCAAGTTCATGTATCCCTGAACTGAATATGAACCATGCTGGACACTGGAGCTGGGACAGAGGAAACCAGCTATTCCCAAGATGATCTTGATCCACATAGAATATATATGGTTGAAACAGGTAATTGTAATAGTGATGTCCCTGTTCGGATTAACTAGCGGCAAACATTCTGATCAATGGAGAGATATTCTCCTATATGATTGTACTATTATGTTGCGTGCAAAAAATGTGATGGACATACTTGTATCATTCAACACAGTAGCTGACCCTTAATGAAAAGAGCCATATCATATATTTGAATATATATAAAGGAGCTATATCATATATTGAACCAAAACCCCCCTCCTGGTGCTGTATCTGACAATCCCAAAATGATGGAATCTTATATTATAATATATTAATAATGCCTAAGGGTAACTTATAATAATTTTATAGTGTGGATCTTGAGTTCATATGCAAGAAAGAATTCAGTATGTTGAGACCAAAACATCATTAGTGCTGCGTAAATAACCTAAAATAGTGATGGATTACATTATATTATGTCCCATTATTAGCGCCTAGGAGTCATTTATAGTGATTTTACCGAAGATCTTAGGTGCTGTGTGCAGGGATGATTCAATAAGTTAACATGCACGGGTAAATCCTATCCAAAGTCAATCAAAAAAATTGATGTGGAATAATAGTGATTTTGGAATTGTGAGAAGATACTAACCCACTAAGTGGTCTGAATATTTAGATAGAGGTTTACATAATAAACCAAAATTTAAGAAAGTACACCTCTGAATTACACGACCAAATGGTCATCCAAAAATACTATAGAGCTAAATTAGATCTATTCTGTCACCAGGTTCAGACCTCCAGGCTTCAATGTGCACAATTTATACATCCAAAATTTCTCCTTCTTTATCAATACCTCAAACCTATTCATTGTGTTTATGGGGACATGTTCTATAGGTGTTACTTTGATCAAAGTGGGGGTCTCTTTTGTGATACTTATCAAAGTGTCTGAACACACCATGTTGCTGGTAACAATTTTTTATGTTATGGTGCTGTCACACAGCACGATCTGGCCAGCGATGTCGGAAGCGATGCGCGGGTGCCCGCTCGCTTCCGACATCGCAGGTCAGCTGTCACACAGAATCGCTGCGGCCGGCAATGCCGCAGCGATGCGGGCGGTGACATCGCTCGCTGGGCTGGGCTCAGCCCAGCGAGCGATCCACAGCAACGCTGCGGTATAGGCCGGATCGCCGCTGACATCGCTCTGGCGATGTCACACGGCGCGATCCAGCCTTATCGCAGGTCGCCGGTTGACAGGTTTACGGTTCTTCCCGTAAACCTGACAACCTGCGACCAGCGATAAAACGCGGTCGCGGCGCTCGTTTATACAGCGCGACGTCGCTAGCGACATCGCTAGCGACATCGCTGATACGTCACTTTTTCAGCGATGTCGCTAGCGACGTCGCCAGGTGTGACAGCACCATTAGACCTATGTTTATTTATTCTAGAATGTAGAGGTTGTATGGTCCTGCCAATGTAAGATTACTACCATATTGGATGGCAGAGTAATCTTAAAGCCTGAACAGGCTTTTATTCTGAAGGTCAATGCTAAATTTCATAGGGACCAAGAGATAATTTTACCGACTTTTTGTGACAACCCAAAATCCCCGGGAGAACAAACCTTTCATTGCCTTGATGTCAGACAATGTCTGCTCCAATACTTAGAAGTATCAAAACCTTGGCATCAATCATCTGTCCTCTTCATGTCCTTTCAGGGGACAAATAGGGAAAAACAGGCCTGCCAATCCCGGACACACACACACACACACACACACACACACAGCTTTATATATTAGATATGGTACATTTGTTTCTCTTGTAGTTTTGCTGCTTATCAATCAGATTTATATTTTTGAAGGATAATACCAGACTTGTGTGTGTTTTAGGGTGATTATGTGGCGAGGTTAGTGTATGTGTGGTGAAATGTGTGCTGAGGGTTGTATATGTGTTCAAGCACGTGGTAGTGTGTGGCACATTTTGTGTGTGTTCATATCCCCGTGTGTGGTGAGTATCCTATGTTGGGGCCCCACCTTAGCAACTGTACGGTATATATTCTTTGGCGCCATCGCTCTCATTCTTTAAGTCGCCCTTGTTCACATCTGGCAGCTGTCAATTTGCTTCCAACACTTTTCCTTTCACTTTTTCCCAATTATGTAGATAAGGGCTAAATTGGTGAATTGGAACGCGCAGGGTTAAAATTTCGTCTCACAACAAAGCCTATAACGCTCTCGGGGTCCAGACGTGTGACTGTGCAAAATTTTGTGGCTGTAGCTGGCAGTTGTCGATTTGCCTCCAACACCTTTCTTTTCACTTTTTCCCCATTATGTAGATAGGGGCAAAATTGTTTGGTGAATTGGAACGCGCGGGGTTAAATTTTCACCTCACAACATAGCCTAATTCGCTCTCTGGGTCCAGACGTGTGACTGTGCAAAATTTTGTGGCTGTAGTTGCGATGGTGTAGATGCCAATCCCGGACATACATACAGACATTCAGCTTTATATATTAGACTACAGTCATGGCCAAAAGTTTTGAGAATGATACAAATATTTATTTTAACAAAGTCTACTGCTTCAGTTTTTCTTATGGCAATTTGCACATACTCCAGAATGTCATAAAGAGTGATCAGCTTAACAGCAATTACTTGCTAAGTCAATATTTGCCTAGAAAATGAACTTTAACCCCCAAAACACATTTCAACATCATTGCAGTCCTGCCTTAAAAGGAGCAGCTAACATCGTTTTAGTGATTGTTCCATTAACACATGTGTGGGTGTTGATGAGGACAGGGCTGGCGAACAATCAGTCATGATTAAGTAAGAATGACACCACTGGACACTTTAAAAGGAGGCTGGTGCTTGGTATCATTGTTTCTCTTCAGTTAACCATGGTTAGCTCTAAAGAAACACGTGCAGCCATCATTCCACTGCATAAAAATGGCCTAACAGGGAAGAGTATCGCAGCTAGAAAGATTGCACCTCAGTCAAAAATCTATCGCATCATCAAGAACTTCAAGGAGAGAGCTTCCATTGTTGTCAAAAAGGCTCCAGGGCGCCCAAGAAAGACCAGCAAGCGCCAGGACCGTATCTTAAAACTGTTTCAGCTGCGGGATCGGACTACCAGCAGTGCCGAGCTTGCTCAGGAATGGCAGCAGGGTGGTGTGAGTGCTTCTGCACGCACTGTGAGGCGGAGACTCTTTGAGCAAGGCCTGGTTTCAAGGAAGGCAGCAAAGAAGCCACTTCTCTCCAGAAAAAACATCAGGGACCGACTGATATTCTGCAAAAGGTACAGGGAGTGGACTGCTGAGGACTGGGGTAAAGTCAGTTTCTCTGATGAATCCCCTTTTCCATTGTTTGGGACATCTGGAAAACAGCTTATTCGGAGAAGAAGAGGTGAGCGCTACCACCAGTCTTGTTTCATGCCAACTGTAAAGCATCCTGAAACCATTCATGCGTGGGGTTGCTTCTCAGTCAAAGGAATTGGCTCACTCACAGTCTTGCCTAAAAACACAGCCATAAATAAAGAATGGTACCAGAATGTCCTCCAAGAGCAACTTCTCCCAACTGTCCAAGAGCAGTTTGGCGCCCAACAATGCCTTTTCCAGCATGATGGAGCACCTTGCCATAAAGCAAAGGTGATAACTAAATGGCTCAGGGAACAAAACATAGAGATTTTGGATCCATGGCCTGGAAACTCCCCAAATCTTAATCCCATTGAGAACTTGTGGTCAATCATCAAGAGACGGGTGGACAAACAAAAACCAACAAATTCTACCAAAATGCAAGCATTGATTATGCAAGAATGGACTGCTATCAGTCAGGATTTGGTCCAGAAGTTGATTGAGAGCATGCCAGGGAGAATTGCAGAGGTCCTGAAGAAGAAGGGTCAACACTGCAAATATTGACTTGCTGCATTAACTCATTCTGTCAATATAACCTTTTGGTACTCATAATATGATTGCAATTATATTTCTGTATGTGATATAAACATCAGACAAACACAAATAAAAACCAGAGGGCAGCAGATCATGTGAAAATATAATTTTGGTGTCATTCTCAAAACATTTGGCCATGACTGTAGATGGTGGCCCGATTATAACGCATCGGGTATTCTAGAATATGTGGGTGTGCGGAGGTGCGGGTGTACGGCAGTGCGGGTGTACGGCGGTGTGGTTGTGCGAGTGTGCAGCGGTGGCCCCCTCAGTTCTCACATGCTCCAGGCTTCTGTCCTGCCGCCTCTCACCCTAGCATGTCTTCTTCCTCCAGCATAGACGTCAACAATTCCAAGGTCTCAGGGGCGGAGTTAACAGGGGGCATTATAGTAGGCGTGTCCAAGCGCATAGCCCTGATGTGGTGGGCGTGCCCTTGTTTACGGCCATTACAACGCCCCCTTTGGTAGCTCCACCCCCATGGCCTTTGAATTTCTTGAGTCTATGCCACGAAAAGAGGAATGGCGGGGTGAGCGGCGGGCAGATGGAGCATAGAGCGGCGGCTGGGAGGGAGCGTGGAGTGGGTGAGCAGCAGGCAGGAGACCGAGCGGAGGGGGGCCGGGAGACCAGGCGGACTATGCCTGTTTCGCTGTAACGGAAACCCCGCGTCGCCGAATGGTCGCGCCCAGTCAGCCGCGAACAATCAACGACCTGGGTATTGCGTTAGAGACAGTGGGACGTGAGTGCAAGGTGAGTGCAGGGCTAAGTGTGAGGTGAGTGCAAGGTGAGTGTAGGGCTAAGTGTGAGGTGAGTGCAAGGTGAGTGTGACGTGAGTGCAGGACAGAGTGTGACGCGAGTGCAGGGCAGAGTGTGACGCGAGTGCAGGGCAGAGTGTGACGTGAGTGACGCACCCAGGGCAGGGTACTCAGCTCTCGGTCTCGGATGTCACGGGTGGCTGCCCAAGGCTGTGGCCTTGGTGGCCAAAGAATAAAGTAGTTTTGAATAAAATAAAGTAAATATAAGTTTGTCGTGACGCCACCTGCAGTATCTGGTGATGCTCACCAGTGCCACTACAGTCCTCCGGTGGTCGATGGTACTGTGGCAGCGATTATATAGTCCTCCGCAGGCAGGACTGGACCGCCGGGGTAGCGATTCTGTGGAACAAATCAGTTTGTGCAGGAAAAGATGCAGCAGAGGCGATAACTCACTTCACCGGGTACTTTACTGGAAAACTTTTAGTCATCGTTTCAGTCTTTCAGTGCAGTAGTTGTTACAACGACCCTCCCAGGGTCCCTCCCACCTACTGGCTAGTGTGGGGTGTGAGTTGTAGGGTTCCACCTACTGGCGATAGTTCCACTTGCAGTGGGGTGACTACACCGCTTTTATGGGTGTAGTACCCCTTTTTGTGGCACCTACATAGTGGGGCGCCACGTGAGTGCAGGGCAGAGTGTGACGTGAGTTTAGGGCAGTGTGACGTGAGTGCAGGGTAGAGTGTGACTGAGTGCAGGGCAGAGTGTGACGTGAGTGCAGGGTGAGTGTGAGTGGTGAGTATGTGTGAGTGCAGGGTGAGTGTAAGTGGTCTGCAGTATCTGGCTCCTGGAGCTGTGTGCGTTTAGCTTAAGGACCCCTGGTGATGTCACAGCCATGTGATCTTGCTCCAGCCATGATTGTGACATCATCAGAGGTCCTGTAAGTATAGAGCCCCCGTCACACATAACGACGCACCAGCGATAACGATACGATTTGGCTGGGATCGCTGGTGCGTCGTTTTTACATCGCTGTTCATTTCAAATAGCAGGATGCTAAAGCCGACAGTGAAGTCGGCTTTCCCGCCCGCTATGTGAGTGTAGCACCATAGTTTCTGTCACGGCAATCCCGCGTCGCTAGTGCTTTTTTTGGTAAAAAAACATATTTGCCGGTGCGCATTTCAGATTAATTTCCCTTATGCACAGGGGTGCAGCAAGGCTCTCTGCCACCCGAGCCTAGGTGAGGACCAGGGGGGTGTGGTTGCGGTCGGCGGCCGCGGGTGAGGAGCAGGGAGGGGGGGTGCTGTCGGCCGCCGCTGGTGATTTTACTTTATGCAGCCGGCGTAGGTCACACAGGGAGCCGGCTGCATGGTGCAGGCGCCGGTCCCTTCTGCTCTGCGGCTCCCCCTACCTCCTGAGCCTAAAGGCTCATATTAACCATTGGACAGTGGGACCCTGCCTATGCATGGCACACGTCCCCTATGTGTGGCACACGTCCCATATGTGTGGCCCATGCTCCCATGTTAGATATTGCCCCCATAGGAAAATAATAAACTCTATACTTACCTCCTCCTCCAGCTCTGATCTTCCCGGTCTCACTGCTGTTGTTGTGATCGGGCAGAGATGATGCTGCAGAGCTCCTCCACTTCCTGATTCTGTGCAGTCATGTGATCGGCAGTGACATCATCTCTGCATGCGATCACAGCAGCAGCCAGGAGACCGGAGAGACACCAGGAGATCAGCGCTGGAGGAGGAGCCACTGGTGATTTTACTTTATGCAGCCGGCGCAGGTCACACAGGGAGCCGGCTGCATGGTGCAGGCGCCGGTCCCTTCTGCTCTGCGGCTCCCCCTGCCGCCTGAGCCTAAAGGCTCATATTAACCATTGGACAGTGGGACCCTGCCTATGCATGGCACACGTCCCCTATGCGTGGCACACGTCCAATATGCGTGGCACACGTCCCCTATGTGTGGCCCATGCTCCCCTGTGTTAGATATTGCCCCCATAGGAAAATAATAAACTCTATACTTACCTCCTCCTCCAGCTCTGATCTTCCCGGTCTCACTGCTGCTGTTGTGATCGGGCAGAGATGATGCTGCAGAGCTCCTCCACTTCCTGATTCTGTGCAGTCATGTGATCGGCAGAGTGACATCATCTCTGCGTGCGATCACAGCAGCAGCCGGGAGACCGGAGAGACATCGGGAGATCAGCGCTGGAGGAAGAGCCAGGAGGTAAGTATAGAGTTTATTATTTTACTATGGCATCAGCATGGGGGCCATATCTAACATGGGGGGGGGGCATGTGCCATCACAGGGGGGGCACAGGACAATATAATATGTGCCGCTACCCCAGCCCAACACTGCCGTGCGTTTTCAACACCACGGTGATGGAGAGCGGCTATGCATATTATATGAGCGGAAGCAGGAGATCTCCCGCACCCTACTGCAGCACCCCCCCCTCTCACATTTTTGTCGCCGGGCTGCAAATTGGCACGAAATTTGAACTTTGAATTTGCGCACCAAATTGCATAGTCTGCGCTCATTGGTGCCCGTCTCGGGCGGCCACCAATGAGCCGCCTCTGTCTGACGCGCGATTTCTGTGACCGACAGGCACCTTAGACAATTATATAGTAGAATTTACTTAAATATTGAACCAGTCACTAATTTTCTATTTCAACTGCTGTATTTTCTCCTAGTCCCACTACTCTCACTTTATGTACCAACCTTCTCTGTGGTACCATATAAAACGCCTTTGAATAGTCCAGATAGACAAAATTCACAGCATTATCTTGAGCCAGTCTAGAACTTACCTCTTCATAGAAGCTGATCAGATTAGTTTTGACAGGTTCACTCCTCATAAACCCATGTTATTGTTGGGTTGTGAGGTTATTCTTATTGATGGTATCTCTTGGAAAACCCTCAAAGATTTTGCCCACAGCAGAAGTTATACTTATAGGTCTAATTTCCAGGCTCAGATTTTGTCCCTTTTTACAATATTGGCGCCACATTTGCTATGTGACAGTCCTGTGGTACAGATTCTTTAACATAATAGATGGCAGTGGATGCAACGGTATGGCTGATTGGTGTACATTATGTACCATGTAATTTTAAAAAATTTGCACTAGATTAAACATCTAGTTTTACCTTTCGTGTGTTATTCTTATAACCCTGAAATGTGTCCTGATGTCTTATATTAAAATGTATAATGGTTTTCAATTCCTTTTGAGATACTTCATTTATAGGCAGTAACACATTTTTAAGGACATGCCTTAATGGATCATCATGCCCAGAATTATTCTTTGAAACTTTGACCCCAACTTTATCTCTTTCAACACCATCCATCGTGTATATTTTTAGATTTTTTTTGTATACCAGAAATTTTCAATTAAGAGAATACTGAGATAAAAGCATATAATAAACCAATACATAGTAATTTTGACCTTATTTGTCCTCATACTAGATTAACGGTGTATTCTCTTTTTATTTCACTAAATCAAATCCATTTGTTAGCTTTTACAATTCTTGTTGCATCCTTTTTTCTCAAACGAGATAAAAATTATATCACATATATAGATGCACAAGTGAGGCTATATATAATATCACAAGTCAAACAAGGTGAAGAGGAAGACGAGCAACCTGATGGCTTGATACCATCAAGATAACAGAGAAGACGACCTTGGTGGATCTATCTGCATTTACACAAGATCGATCTTCCTACAGCGCATTCATCCCGGTTACCATGGCTTAAGATCGAAACAAAGAAAGAAAACCACACAAACATATACAGTTGTGGTCAAAAGTATTGACACCCCTGCAATTCTGTCAGATAATACTCACTTTCTTCCTGAAAATGACTGCAATCACAAATTCTTTGGTACTATTATCTTCATTTAATTTGTCTTCAATGAAAAAACACAAAAAGAATTGTCCTAAAGCCAAATTGGATATAATTCCACACCAAACATAAAAAGGGGGTGGACAAAAGTATTGGCACCCTTAGAAAAATCATGTGATTCTTTTCTAATTTGTGTAATTAACAGCACCTGTAACTTACCTGTGGCACCTAACAGGTGTTGGCAATAACTAAATCACACTTGCAGCCAGTTGACATGGATTAAAGTTGATTCAACCTCTGTCCTGTGTCCTTGTGTGTACCACATTGAGCATGGAGAAAAGAAAGAAGACCAAACAACTGTCTGAGGACTTGAGAAACCAAATTGTGAGGAAGCATGGGCAATCTCAAGGCTACAAGTCCATCTCCAAAGACCTGAATGTTCTTGTATCGACCGTGCGCAGTGTCATCAAGAAGTTTAAAGCCCATGGCACTGTGGCTAACTTCCCTAGATGTGGACGGAGAAGAAAAATTGACGAGAGATTTCAACGTAAGATGAGGGACAGAGTCATAGTCCTCAGCATCAGGCTGGGGGACCGACGGAGGAAGGACACTGCATGCGGCATCGCTGATCCCTGCTCAGTCTACAGCCCCGCGCTGCTGTGGAGGGACCGAGGGTAGCGCTGCTGGCCCCACTGTGTCCACAACTTAGTTAGGCTGCGGTGGGCTCCGTGGGTAGCACCGTCTGTCCCCCGCAGCCCGCGGCTATGCAGCACCATGGGGGCTACTGCAAGGAGGAGCGCACCAGGTGGATGGTGCAGCCTCTGCCGCCGGGACTGCAGAGAGGCCGCAGGTGCAGGCTACGGCTCAGGGCCAGGGCACTGGAGCAGGACATGCCCGCAGTGTCTAGATGGAGCGGCTCCCTGGGCAGGCAGAGCAGGGGGAGCCGCAGGGCTGCGCCTGAAGCGCAGCGCTGCCGAAGGCGCCTGGGTGCTGGTGCGGCCGGGACTGGAGGCCCAGGTGGGGAGCTGCAGGGCATGACCGCTGGCCAGACTGGTCGACTGCAGGCTGGGGTGAGTGGCCGAGATGGTTGGTGGGGTGCCCGGGGGTGATAGATCATCCTGCACTCACACATCCTGCACTCAAACTCACTCTGCACTAACTCACCCTGCACTCACTCACCTTGCACTCACACCTGCCCTCACACACCCTACCCTCCAACACCCTGCTCTCACACTCATCCTGCCCTCACACTCACCCTGCCCTCAAACTTACCTTGCCCTCACACTCACCCTGCACTCACACCCACCCTGCACTCACTCACCCTGCACTCACACTCACCCTGCGAGTGTGAGCACAGGGTGAGTGTGAGCACAGGGTGAGTGTGAGTGCAGGGTGAGTGTGTGAGGACAGGGTGTGTGAGTGAGGACAGGGTGTGTGAGTGAGGGCAGGCTGTGTGAGTGCAGGGTGAGTGTGAGGGCAGGGTGTGTGAGGGCAGGGTGTGCGAGGGCAGGGTGAGTGCGAGGGCAGGGTGAGTGGAGGCAGGGTGTGTGAGGGCAGGGTGAGTGTGAGGGCAGGTTGTGTGAGGGCAGGGTGTGAGTGCAAAGTGAGTGAGTGCAGGGTGAGTGTGAGGGCAAGGTAAGTTTGAGGGCAGGGTGAGTGTGAGGGCAGGATGAGTGTGACAGCAGGGTGTTTGAGGGTAGGGTGTGTGAGGGCAGGGTGTGAGTGCAAGGTGAGTGAGTGCAGGGTGAGTTAGTGCAGAGTGAGTTTGAGTGCAGGATGTGTGAGTGCAGGATGATCTATCACCCCGGGCACCCCACCAACCATCTAGTCCACTCACCCCAGCCTGCAGTCGACCAGTCTGGCCAGTGGTCGTGCCTGCAGCTCCCACCTGGGCCTCCAGTCCCGGCCGCACCGGCACCCAGGCACCTTCGGCAGCGCTGCGCTTCAGGCGCAGCCCTGCAGCTCCCCCTGCTCTGCCTGCCCGGGGAGCCGCTCCATCTAGACACTGCGGGCATGTCCTGTTCCAGTGCCCTGGCCCTGAGCCATAGCCTGCACCCGCGGCCTCTCTGCAGTCCGGCGGCAGAGGCTGCACCATCCACCTGGTGCGCTCCTCCTTGCAGTAGCCCGGACCCTCGTGCGGCCAGCCTTGCCCCCGCCCAGACGCCACCGGTAAGTGCGTTGCCGGCGCTCCCGCTCTCCACATCTCCCCACCACCGCTGCGGGTCCCGACTGCGGCCTGTACAGCCCCACTCCTGGGCCCCTGTGGCGGTGCCTGGCCCCCCCACGGTGCTGCATAGCCGCGGGCTGCGGGGGACAGACGGTGCTACCCACGGAGCCCACCGCAGCCTAACTAAGTTGTGGACACAGTGGGGCCAGCAGCACTACCCTCGCGTCCCTCCACAGCAGTGCGAGGCTGTAGACTGAGCAGGGATCAGCGATGCCACATGCAGTGCCCTTCCTCCGTCGGTCCCCAGCCTGATGCTCCACAGCAGTCCTTAGCCTGCCACAGCCTGCTGACTGGTCAGAGGTGCCCATCTCCTACACCATTACCTTGGGCCCTGACCACCTGGTCTCATCTGACCCCCCTGCTGCATGGACACTCCGCATGGACCCCTCTATCTTATGGTCCCCTTAGTTGCTTTAACCCCTCTGCTTTGCAGACTCCTCTGCCTCACGGCCCCGGCTACAGCGACCCCTTTGCCGCATGGACCCCTCTGGCTGCATCTGACCCTGGCTGCCTCACTGACGCCCCGGCTGCATTTGCCCTACTGCACAGGCCCCCTCGGCTTCACAGACCCTTCTGGCTGCAGCGATCCTTCTGCCATATGGACCTCCCTTGCTGCATTTGACCCCTGGCTGCATTTCACCCCGGCTACATCTGATCCTGACTGCATCTCAGCATCTCGCCCCTGGCTGCACCTGATTCACCAACTACATCCAACACCACGCTGGTTCCGACCCTTGACTGCGCCACCTCACCACCGGCTACGCCACCCCATCCTCTGGCTGCATCATCTCATCCTCTGGCTGCATCATCTCATCCCCGGCTGCTTCATCTCACCCCTGGCTGTTTCACCCCCTTGGCTGCATCATCTCCTCCTGGGCTACATCATCTCACCCCAGCTGCTTCAATCCCGGCTGCTTTACCTCATCCCGGCTGCCTCACCTCATCCTCGGCTGCCTCACCTCATCCCCGGCTGCACCACCTCATCCTCGGCTTCATCGCCACACCCTCGACTGCATCGCCACACCCTCGGCTGCATCACCTCATCCTTGGCTGCATCACCTCATCCTCGGCTGCTTCACCTGCACCAACTTGTCCTGGCCACGACTTCCTTGGCTGTATCACCTCTTCACCGGACTGCACCTCATCCCTGAACTGCATCTCCTCCCCTGGACTGCATCTCATCACCTAGCCGCACCTCCAACGCGGCCAACCACCCATCATTTTGAACTTACCCTTGCCACACCAGATCCCCGACTACCTCTGACCCTAGCCACCTCTCCTCCCCTACTCACCCCACCATGTTCCCGCTTCTTCTCACCTTCACTCCCATCCTTCTCCACTTCCTACTACCCCCACTCATCCCCCACTGAGCAAAGAAATTCTGCTCTCATCCTCCATCCTTCCTACCCACCTCACCCAATCCTCCGAACTATTCCCCCACTTTCAACCCACCATCTCTAGACGTACACGCCCACCACGCAAGCTCCCCTGCTCCCACCTACTAACCCTCTCCCTACTTCTCCTACTCTCCGGTGACATTTCCTCTAATCCTGGCCCACCCCACCATACCACCTCACTCTCCTCCATCCCACTCCGACGACCCATCACCAACCCTCGTAACCCCCTTAACCTCCAACCCATTCCCCCTCCCCGGCTTCCCCTGTCCCCCTACCTGATGCACTCTGGAACGCCCGCTCGGTCTGTAACAAACTCACACTTATCCACAACCTCTTTATCTCCAAAAAACTCTCCTTCCTCAGCATCACAGAGACCTGGCTTACCCTGCTGACACAATCTTCCCGGCTGCCCTCTCCTACGGTGGATTCACGCTCTCCCACACTACCCCCGCCCCACCAACACCTGTGGCGGAGGTGTTGGCCTACTTCTGGCCAACGACTGCTCCTTCTCCCCACTTTCTCTACCCCCCCTCCTCTCCTTTGAGGCACACTCTGTTCGCATCTACTCCCCTGCAACCTCCAACTGACCTTTGTCTACCACCCCCTGGATCCCCCTCCACCTTCTTTGACCACTTCACAACCTGGCTCCTCCACCTCCTCTCCTCCGACATCCCTACCATCGTCATTGGTGACTTCAACATCCCCATCGACACCCCCAAAGCCGCTACCTCCAGACTCCTATCCCTCACCTCCTCTCTCGGCCTTTCCCAATGGATCTCCTCCGCCACGCACACTGGTGGCCACACACTTGACCTAGTCTTCACCCGCCTCTGCTCCCTCACCGACCTCGAATACTCAACCCTCACCCACTCCAACTACAACCTACTGACCTTCTCATCCCTCTCCCCCCCTACCACGCTCCCCCCTCTCCCGACACTCCCCCACCCCTGCAGAAACCTTAATCTCATAGACTTCCACTCACTCTCAGAATCCCTCCTCCCCCTCTCAGACCTGGCCTCTTCTCAAGACGCTGACTCAGCCGCCTCCACTCACATTTAACACAACACGAGTACAACGACAACCCTGGCTCACGACCTTCACCAAAAAACTCCAACAGATGACTAGGGCAGCCGAGTGGAAATGGAAGAAATCCCACTCCGCAGAACACTTCGCCCTATACAAGCGTTCCCTCAATACCATCAAGACTGCCCTTGACTCAGCAAAACAAGTTACTTCTCCTCCCTAATAACCGCCCTGTCTCACAACCCCAAACAACTCTTCAAAACCTTCAACTCTTTACTTTGTCCCCCTGCATCTCCTCCCTCACCCCTCATCTCCGCCGACGACTTCGCCACCTTCTTCAAAGACAAAATTGACAAACTCAGACAAAGCTTCGACCCACACTCTCCTTGCCCCATCCCACCTCCAACCCATCCCCCTCACCCAAATGCAGCTTCACCTCCATGACAGAGGACCACCTCTCCTCCCTTCTAGCACGACCACACCTCACCACCTGCGCCCTTGATCCACTCCTCTCCCATCTCATCCCTAACCTCACCACAGTCCTCATCCCTGCCCTAACACACCTCTTCAAAATATCACTCAAATCCCGCACATTCCCCTCACCCTTCAAACACGCCCTAATCATGCTCATCCTAAGAAAAACATCCCTCGACCCTACAACAGTCTTCAACTATCACCCCATATCTCTCCTCCCGTTCACCTCAAAACTTCTTGAACAACACGTCTTTTCCGAACTATCCTCCCACCTCTCTTCCTGTGCTCTCTTTGATCGCCTACAATCCGGCTTCCGACCTCAATACTCCACCAAAACAGCCCTAACCAAAGTCACTAACGACCTTCTGATCATCAAGAGCAAACGACACTACTCCGTCCTCATCCTTCTCGACCTCTCTGCTGCCTTCGACACTGTTGACCACTCCCTCTTCAAATCCTTGAATCTCTTGGCATTACTGACCTTGCCCTCTCCTGGATCTCCTCCTACCTAACAGACAGGACCTTTAGTGTCACCCACTCCCACACCTCCTCCTCGCCCTACCCCCTCTCTGTAGGTGTTCCCCAAGGCTCGGTCCTGGGACCACTACTCTTCTCCATTTACACCCTCGGCCTAGGCAACCTCATTGGGTCAGATGGTCTCCAATACCACCTCTAGACTGATGACACTCAGCTCTATCTGTCTGGCCCTGATATTTCCTCCCTTTCATCCAAAATTCCTCAGTGCCTATCCGCCATTGCATCCTTCTTTTCTACCCGCTTCCTCAAACTCAACATGGAGAAGACCGAATTCATCGTCTTTCCCCCAAACAACCCTCCCCCTCTTCCTCACCTCTCCATCACTGTCAATGACTGCATACTCTCACCCGTCCCCCACACCAAGTGCCTCGGGGTAATCCTCGACCCCTCCCTGTCGACTCCAACTAAAAAACATTGCCCGTATCCACTCCTTCCTTGACCACAACACGGTTAAGACACTTGTCCATGCCCTCGTCATCTCCCGCCTGGACTACTGCAACCTCCTGTTCACCGGCCTCCCAGCCTCCTCCCTTGCACCTCTCCGCACCATCCTCAACTCTGCTGCCCGACTCATCCACCTATCTCCCCGTTACTCCCCGCCTCCCCTCTCCGCTGAGCCCTCCACTGGCTCCCCACCCCCCAGCGATCCCACTTCAAAACCCTAACCCTGACATACAAGGCCATACACAACCTGTCCCCTCCCTACATCTCCGACCTGGTCTCCCGCTACCTTCCCATGCACAACTTGCGCTCCTCTCAAGAACTCCTTCTCTCAACCCCCCACATTTCCACCTCCCACAACCGCATACAAGACGTCTCTCGTGCTTCTGCCATACTCTGGAACTCCCTCCCCCACCACATCAAACACTCCCCTACCCTGGGAACCTTCAAGAAAAACCTGAAGACCCACCTCTTCCTACAAGCCTATAACCCATACTGAGACCTAATCCGCTGCACCATCTCACCTCTCCCCCTCCTACTGTCTCCCTCCCCACCCCCTCTAAACTGTGAGCCCTCGCGGACAGGAACATCTGCCCTATTGTACCCGTATAACTGATTTGTCATCGTTTTTTACCACTTGTCTTTGTCTACCCTCTCACTTGTAAAGCACCATGTAACCTAATGGCGCTATATAAATACTTAATAATAATAAATAATGGTGAGTGCAGGGTGAGTGAGTGCAGGGAAAGTGTGAGGGCAGGGTGAGCGTAAGGGCAGGGTGAGTGTAAGTGCAGGGTGAAGTGGAGTGCATGGTGAGTGAGTGCAGGATGAGTGTGAGTGCATGTGAGTGTGAGTGTAGGGTGTGTAAGTGCAGGGTGAGTGAGAGTGCAGGGTAAGTGAGAGTGCAGGGTGAGTGTGAGGGCAGGGTGAGTGAGAGCAGGGTGAGTGTGAGTGCAGGGCGTGTGAGTGAGGGCAGAGTGTTTGAGGGCAGGGTAAGTGTGAGTGCAAGGTGAGTGAGTGCAGGGTGGGTGTGAATGCAGGGTGAGTGTGGGCAGGGTGAGTGTGCGGGCAGAGTGAGTGTGAGGGCAGGGTGAGTGTGAGGGCAGGGTGAGTGTAAGGGCAGGGTGAGTGCAGGATGAGTGTTAGGGTATGGTGAGTAATAGGGCAGGGTGAGTGTGAGATCAAGGTGTGTGAGGGTAGGGTGTGTGAGGGCAGGGTGTGTGAGTGCAGGGTGAGTGTGGGGGCAGGGTGAATGCAGGGTTAGTGTGAGTGCAGGGTGTGTGAGGCCAGGCTGAGTGTGAGGCCAGGGTGAGTGAGTGCAGGGTGAGTGTGAGTGCAGGGTGAGTGTGAGTGCAGGGTGGGTGAGCGCAGGGTGAGTGAGTGCAGGGTGAGTCGGGAAGAGTCAGGTAAAGCATCCTGATTTTGTACTTCTAATGAATGCAGCAAATCTGGACTGCTATTCTTAGCCTGGGAGGGTGCAATAACTATGTGCCTCCCCAGGGTGAGAATACCAACTCCCAACTCCTATGCGCCTTTTTTTTAAATATTTATTTTTACATTAGTCTGAACAGTTTGGTTGCCCTGCTGGCCACCAATCACAGACACCGTCACACAGAGTGGATGCGGATGCAGTCTGACTGCAACCAGTCACAGAGGTGAGCGGAAGAAGTAGAGAAATATTCATAAGTTTAATTAGCGGCACCTGAAAGTGTTACAGGCGCATGGTCAGGGTTCTCAGTCAGTGTAATTAAATTGCTTTTTAATAAGGTAGAAGAAAAGCATTAGTGCAAACGCAGAGTTGACAACTTATTAGTAAAGTGTCGATTTGGATTTGGGCTCGGCTACCGGACAGGATCGTGACAAATTTGAACTTTGTTCGGAAAAGTTCGCTCATTATGCCCTATCTGCCATCACCCCACCCTATCTACCGTACCCCACCTTATCTGCCTTCCCCCACTCTATTTACATTTATCATCATCATCACCACAATCATCAATCATCATCATCAGAAATATCAATTCGTCATCATCATCATCATTTGTGATAGTCGCACCATTTATCATCCACATTATTGTTATCATCATCGATATCATCATTTATCTCCATCGTTATCAGTCTTCCTCCCACCTGCATGAGTTCTGTGCCGTTTTCCCTCTCTTTGGCGATGTTGTTCCTGACCCTAAAGGTAACGCCACATGGGGCAATATTGCTAGCAATTTCGCTGGCAATTTGCTGGTTGCTGTGAAATTATGGACACATTGTTCCATTTGTAGACGGCAACAAAATAGAACAATGTGTCCATGATTTCACAGCAACCAGCAAATTGCCAGTGAAATTGCAAGCAATATTGCCCCGTGTGACGGTACCTTAAGAGCGAGTCCAGATCTGAGAATCCTCTGAAACACAGAGCGCCATAGTGTGACCATGTGCCACACCGTAACACTACACAGGACACTGTATAGTGGGATAGGGAAAGAGAAAGAAAAGAAAGAAAGAAAGAAAGAAAGAAAGAAGAAAGAAAGAAAGAAAGAAAGAAAGAAAGAAGGTAGGTAAAGAAAATGATAAGAAAAGAAAAACAAAGAAAGACAGAAAGAAAATTAAACGGAATGAAGAAAAGGAAAGAAACGTGGGTGAGAATGTGTGGGGCCACAAAGGACTGGGGTACTCTGGTCTCGGGCGGTCAGTTGCGGGGATGTCACGGGTGGTCCTGCCTGATCCTGTGCCCTTGGGTGACAATGAAAAAGGGTATATTTACAGGGATTGGAGTTATTGTCAGTCGTGACGCCACCTGTAGATTCCGGTGAGGGCACCGGCGCTGCTTGGGCCTCCGGGGTGATGGGCGGCAGCAAGTTGGAGTGGCTCCCTACAGGAGGAGTGGGGTTCCCGGGGCTAAGAGTTATGATGATAAAGTAGGGCAGCACAGTCGTTGCTGCACAGGGTGGGAATAGAGAAGCGTAGTCGGTGTGGTGTAAGACGAGTTGAAGGAGGGACACGCACACATTAAAATTTTTTGGTACCTTTACTGATGACTGGCTGCAGGTACACACGTCCAGATTGAAGGAAAACACCTTAGGACTTCCACAGCGAGTTGGGATATAGGCCTCCTTATTATGCCTTTTTGTCCTGAGTCTGGCAGGTATGGAACCAAACCAGACCGTTACTTCTGTCTCCACACCCGTGTTGCTGCACTGAGGGCTCTCTCGTGGGTCTCCGCCGTCTCTCTCCCTGCGGTCCCTGGCTCTCAATTGTTGGTGCTGCGGGTGTCCGGGAAGCTAAGCCTCCTCGGGGTACTGGATTCTCTGCTGAGATGGTCTCTCTCTCCCATTGTGCAGACTCGGTCTCCAGTGACCAGTGTTCCTTGCCTCTGCCTTCGGTTCCTACTCTCTGGACCCTCACACTGGTTCTGGTGTGTACTGGTTCGGGCCTAGCATGGCTCCAGCTACCAGTTCATCTCACTAGTCTCTGAACTACCTTCACAGCTCTTCTAGCGTCTGCACACTCTGGCTAATTTCCCTCCAGCACCTGTATTTATAGGGGTTCTGGCTTAACAGCAACCAGTAAAGCTCCCCTACAGGCCTGGAGTGGAAGGTGTTGGGTGTAAGTGTAGTTACCAGCTGTGGAAAGTCCTTTAGTGTACTAGTGGGTTCAGTGGCTCACCTGGCACAGGGCGCACATTCCCCCTACTTAACTTCAGTACTCCCGGACTGAACAAAGCTTTTGTTACATAAACCATAAAAACAATAACAAGTATTTACAGAGTCTCAAAATTCAAAAATATACAAAAACCATTGAAAATTTTGTAAAAAAACGGAAAAATATGAGAAAGCAGTCCTTACAGCGCTAGTCCATTCGCCGCAGGCTGTATAATGTAAACAAATGACTAAATATTATTATACTATTATTAATAAAGCAGTTTTTGCCACCACTAGTCCTGTGGTTTTAGTCCAGAGTTAAACAAACGGTGAAATCCAGGGAAAAAGGGTAAAGTCCACACAGTAAAGTCTCTGTTTTCTTGGGAAATTCAACGGGTTAACACACTTTACACACAGTTTATCTATGGGTGCCTCTGCTTAGGAGGCCGGGTCTTACCTTCTCTCCACCCCAGGCACTTTCTGTTCCCAACTTAATGTGCATGGGACTGTACCCAGTTCCTCCAGCCTTCTATACACCACTATTTACTGTCTATTTACATAAGTCACTATTTAACTTGCTACTTCACACTTTAGCATTTTATACCCACTCTCCATGCCTAGATGGGGCCTGTCCTTGGGTACTGCGACATGACCTACGTGGACTAGGTTTTTCATGTTGTGTACTCATTTCTCTATGAGGTGGTAAGGCGGGTAACTGTCTGCCAGGCCTTAGTCTTACTGTAGGACTAGCAGGTTCCCCGATTGTAGGAATATCTGGTTCCGGTACAACAGGCTGTACGTCTTGTACTTGAATGGGTTCTTCTTCTCTTCTTGATTCTTCTGGTACTGGTACTTGTTCTTCCACAGGTTGATAGAACGAGAGTACTGGTACTATGACTGCTCTGTTACATTGAGGCCAATCTGCTGGGAAATCTCCTAGTTCAGTTTGAATTACTCTCCCTCTTGTTTGTTGAACTATTGTTAAGGGATAGTTTACTTCCTGTAGTTTCAATTGGTCAGGACATTTCTTAAGATGACCTCTAGATACTGTTGAAGTTGTTCTACCTTCATCTCGACTGATTACACAGGTTTTAGAGTTGTCAAAGTTGGATTGCATGACAGTATAGGGTTCAGATTCCCATTGGTCATCTAGTTTGTTGTTTCTTCTTTTTCTTTTGAGAACCAGTTCACGGGTATCAAGGGTTCAGCTGTGGCATTCTTGTTAAAGTCATGTTCTTGTTTGCTTCTGACTTGTTCTAAGTTCTTTTCCATGCATTCCTGAACTTTCTTGTACTGTTGTTGATGGTGATGATTCCAATCTTCTTCTGAAGTATCTTGATCTGGTTCTACAGTTCCTATCTCCAAGTCAATTTGGAGTTTTCCAGATCTTGCTCGTATCAAGTATGCTGGGGTGTAGTTAGTGGATATATACAACCACATCCCTGTAAGCTCTACTAAGTCAGGTAGCTTTTCTGGCCACTGATTCCTTTCTTCAAGTGGTAAAGTCTTTAACATGTTGATGACAATGTTGTTCATTTTCTCACAAAGACCATTTGTTTGTGGATGATATGGTGTAGTCCTGATCTTCTTACAACCATACAATCCTAGGAATTCTTGGAACAGTTTTGATTCAAATGCAGAACCTTGATCTGTTAGTACCTGGTCTGGGTACCCATGTGGTCGACAGAAATAGGTCTGGGACGTCTTGGCTGCTACTACTGCAGTTAAGTCCTTAACTGGTGCTACTACTAAGAATCTAGAGTAGTGGTCAACCATGGTAAGAGCATAGGTATACCCTGTTCTGCTGGGTGTCAACTTCACATGGTCCAGGGCAACAATCTCTAAAGGCTTCTTGGTAACAATTGGTTGTAAAGGAGCTTTCTGGCTTTGCTGGTCTTTTCTTCTCAGGTGACATGGTCCACAGTTCTTACACCATCTTTCAATGGAACCTCTCATGCCGACCCAGTAAAAGCGATGTTTCAGCAGCATCTCCAGTTTCTTCCAACCGAAGTGTCCAGCATCATTGTGATAAGCTTCTAATACCATCTGTACATCTCCTTTTGGGACCACGATCTGTCAGATCAGTTCATGGGTTCTGGGATTAAGGTGACGTCTACACAGTTTACCTTGATAGACAAACAATTTTCCCTTCTCCTTCCATAGGCACTTGGCTTCTTGTGCAGTCTCTGGACTCAGGCAGGAGTGTTCTTTGGTTATTAGCTCTTTGACTAAGCTAACAGCCGGGTCGCTGTCCTGGGTTGCTTTCCAGCTATGGTGAAATAACGGGTTCACTGTAGTCTCTTGACGTCTTTGGCTTGCCTGATGACATGAGGATGCTCTGGTACTGTGGAAGGCTGTTAACTCTACCTCTTCTAGCTCATCCACATCTTAGGCATTCTGGATAGGGCATCAGCGTTGACATTCTTATGACCTGCCCAGTACTTGACAGTGAAGTTGTAGTTGGATAATCTGGCCATCCAATGCTGCTCCATGGCTCCCAGCTATGCAGTCTCTAAAAGGAACTGTAGTTCTCCGGGTTCATCTCTGTTGGATGGAGCTTCCTGCTGGCATAGGCTATCACCTTCTCTTTGCCTTTCTGTCTCTGTGCCAAGACAGCTCCTAAGCCCTCGTTGCTGGCATCGGTGCATAACAGGAACGGTAAACTGTAGTCGGGGTAGGCCAGGATCTCTTCTCCAGTTAGGGCATCTTTCAGCTGCTGGAAAGACTCTCCTTGTTCTGGTCCCCACCGGAATGGAGGACCTGTGATCTTGCCCTTCTTGGATTGTCCTACCAGGAGATCTTGCATGGGTGCTGCTATCTTCGTGTTGCCCTTGATGAACCTCCTGTAGTACCCGACTATTCCTAAGAATTGGCGTACCTCTCTGAAGGTAGTTGGTGCTGGCCAGTCCTTGATGACTGTGACCTTGTCCGGGTCGGTGCTACGCCTTCTGCACTGACCACATGCCCAAGGTACTGGACTTTGGGTTTTAACAGGTGACAATTTAAAGGCTTCAACTTCATACCGTACTTAGGCAATGATTCAAACACTTCACTCAAGTGTTGCAGGTGGTCTTCATAGGTTATAACTATCTCTGATAACCCCTGCATTCTTCATGTCCTGTAGCATTTCTTTTGCTTTCAGGTAGTGTGTTGGTGGTATAGGCCTGTATCTTTCTTTATTGGGTGGATGGTTTCCTGTGGGTATGTGATGTTGTACCCCTTTAATCCTCCCAAAATCAAGTGGATGCTTCTAAACACCTGTTCATACTCCTGAACTACCCGATAGACTCCGTGTTTCTGGTGAGAAGATGTGTTTTCAATGCCTACATGTAGCTCCTGCCACCATTTCTCTAGCTGTTTCTTGGAGTTGTGAGGCTCATCTGATACTGACTGAGCTAATGATTCAGCTTCATGTATAGAGCTGTTATATACATGGTACAACTTAGCAACAGTGGAATACCTTGGTAGCTTTATTTCATCATCACCATAATTCAATACACATACAGGTACCCTTCCTTTGTATACATCAACTCCTGACTGTCAGGAGTGTAGGACTACTGTCAAACATCACCAGCTCCACTACTGCCTGGTAGTCCTGTCCTCTGAGGCCTACTGCAGCCCAACACCAGATCATCATTTCACTTCTTGGTGGCACTACAATAGGAATTGGGTCTGTTACACGTATGCTACCAATTTCACCACTTGATAGTGTTACCTGTTGCTGGTACACGAGGGCTCCCCTCTCCTTCTGAAAAACCCTCTCTCTCCTGGAGTAGCAGTATCTGCACTCTGTTGAAGCACATGTGGAGCCCACTGGAACAGGGTACTCGGCACCGGACCGGGGTATTGCTGGGGATATCACGGCGGTCTTGATCCGGACCGTGTCCAGGGTTCTCACAAGTAAAAGGGGTATTTACAGGGATAGTTTGTCGTGACGCCACCCACGGGTTGTGGTCAGTAAAGGGACCACCACTGCAGTGCAGCTGTGCCAGGAAGATGGAGGGATGGATGGGCTGCAGCTAGATGGATGAGCCCGCCACGGGTCGGGCTGCTCCTGGCAGGGTAAAAGGTGTAATGCACAGTTCAGAATACCTGGAATCAGACACGGGAAACTGGAGCAGGGTTCACCGGGTTTACTTCCAAGTTCCTCAGTTCAAGCAGCTTGCAACACAGTTCACGGTACAGTTCAATTCACGACTCCATTAACTCCGGACACTTGAACCCTCTGCAGCCAGGCTGTCACTCTGAGACCCCTCACTCTCTCTCAGTGTCCTTTCATGTTTGTTCTATCTCTGTTTTCCTGTGTGGGCGGCAACTCGGTCCCTTGTGTATAGCTTTCTCCTATGTGTGTGGGCGGTAAGCCGGTTCCTCCTGGATGTTGCTGTGCCTCCAACCCTGTGTAGTAGGAACACGGATCTGGAATCTGTGTTCCCCGCTGGTTTGTTTGGGGAGCCGGTGTGTAATTTCAGAGCTGACACTCTGGTGTTTGCCTAGCTTGGGTGTCCCTGTCTTTCAAGGGATCACCGGCTCTTTCCCACCCGTGTGACTTCCAGATGCAATTAGGGAATCTATCACACCGGTAGTTGGTCGGTGCTGCCGTGTTCCCCGGATCCGGTGATACCGGTCTGGTCTCTGTCCTCACATTCCCTTGGGATTCCGGCTATGGACGAGCCTTCTCTCCATGGAATGGTGTCTCTGTGGATTCTGTGTCTCCAGGGAGCCCAATCCCACCGGGATGTGTCACTTTCTGTCTGCTGTTCTTGTCTGCTCAGCTCACTCTGGTCTACTAACTCCTTCCTCTTCTTTTCCTCTATTTATACTATCTGTCACCTGACCTACAAACCCACCCACTTCTCTCTAAACCCCACCACCCCTTGCCTGCCTAGAGTCCGGGCTCCGGGTTGGGTGCTGTGCTCCTGTGGGTGTGTGTGCTGTGAGGGTGTTTGGTGCACAAACTGCCTACCTTATGCTTGGCTGCAGTTCCCTATGTGGCCTCCTGGTTGCAGGGGCGCCACATTCCCCCGGAGTTAAACCGGCGTGTCTCCATGCCGTCCGGCATGGTTCCCCTGAAAAAGGCATTTTTATTTTATAACAACATTAACATTAAGCAGTGTTTTTCATCCATTTAAGGAGGCACGTGTTCTTAAACGTTACGTTAACTATATACACATAAAACACAGTTCGCAGCCCGTCTATGGCTGTAAATGTGGAGACCTCCAGGCCCTCGGGTCACCAACTTGGGGCCAAGTTGTTCCTCTCCATGCCGGCACTTTACACCACATAGTCCTTTAACCTTTCAGGGACACGGGTTACACAGTTACTGTTTCAAAGTTCTAAGAGTCCTGTGGCATAAATACCGGCACTCTACTAGCACACCGGGTTAAGTGCTAAAACACATTAAATATTCGCATTACTCTCTAAAACACACAAAAGGCATATTACTTTCTAGCAAAAGTATAAAAGTTCTCAAACAGTACAAAAGCTTTCCTAAAACGGCACAAGTGCTTCAAAAATTGTTCAAAAGCACCTTGCGAACTCAGTTCAAGTGCACAGTCTCAATGTGCAGTCTGGTCTCAAAACCAATGGGGAGCACACCGGGTGCTCAACTATATACAAAGAAAGTTCGTACCAAGTCATTGTCCTTGATCCCAATTGTTCATGAAACATATAAGACAGACAGGGGAAAGGACTATTCATTCATTCAGGATTGGGGTGGGATCAATAAGAATCACATCACATTCACACTTACAGTTTCTTGTTGCAGGATCCGGGTCTTCATCCTCCTTTCTTTCTTCATTTTCCACGGTAGGACTTGTGGAGCTCTCCTTGTAGGAAACAGTTACAGAGGTTTCTAACGCACTGATCAACAAGTAGCTGCTAGGAGTTTATGTAGTCGTGTCACCATGGCTGTTATGGGAACCTCTACTGCGACGGTTACGTCCACCTCTGTACTGCTTTCTGGGGTAGAATCCGGGTTACGGACTGGATCCGGGTGGGTTGTCTCAGGATTCTCCACATCTGAGGGCTCATCCTCTTCCTCAGTGTGTTGCAGGTGCTGGAATTAGGGGCTCCGGTAACCGCAGGGACCTTCCTTCTAGAGCTCCTAGTGGGTTTACCACTTGACTGGTTATCCATGGAACTGTTTCAAGGATCGTCACATCCTCGAGATCCACTAGCAGCTGCTGTTCCCTTCTCTGGGTTGCGTTAGAGGTACCAGCCCAGAGGGCTGTACTGTTAGGGACTGCTGAGACTGACAATAGTCAATTTGTATCCGGGTTCGCTGTTCCGCTTGAACCCGTGTAGTCTGAAGTGGTAACAGCCGCAATACACCCCGCTGGGTGTCTCGGACCTCCGGACATCTCCTCCCGCCTTCCACCATGCTGCCTTAATCCCTGAAGTTTTTTCCCTGGCCGGGTTCCTCCACAGTCACATTCAGTGGGCCCTCCGGGATCACTCCAGATATTTCTTTTGCAGCGCTCTCTTCGGCTTCCTCGGCTTCCGTCCGTGTGTCCTGTAATCGTGACTCCTCTCCATCCGGTTTCCTGTCCCGCCTCCTTTGGGTGTCGACTTCCTCTTCAGCTCCCGCCAGCTTCTCACTGGTAGGTTCACTTGGGGGCGGAGGCTCCTCCTTGGGATTGATGGCTGGCTCCCCCGGAGTTAAGGGGAGCCAGGGGCGGACCTTTATTTTCCCGATTTGGTCCGGGTCGGCCCACGATGGGGCATCTGGGCACGCCTCCCCTGTACATGGCCTCAGGCTCCTATGGCCGCCATTAGGCACAGATTTGGCAGGAAAAGATCAGAACACGAATCTTAGGCACATGGGGTCCGGTTCTTTTGGACCGGGTCCATCCTGTTCGTGACACCAAGTTGTGGAGCCTACTGGGACGGGGTACTCGGTACCGGACCGGGGTACTGCTGGGGATATCACGGCGGTCTTGGTCCGGACCGTGTCCCGGGTTCTCACAAGTAAAAGGGGTATTTACAGGGATAGTTTATCATGATGCCACCCACGGGTTGTGTTCAGTAAAGGAACCACCACTGCAGCGCAGCTCTGCCAGGAGGATGGAGGGATGGATGGGCTGCAGCTAGATGGATGAGCCCGCCACGGGTCGGGCTGCTCCTGGCAGGGTAAAAGGTGTAATGCACAGTTCAGAATACCTGGAATCAGACACGGGAAACTGGAGCATGGTTCACCGGGTTTACTTTCAAGTTCTTCAGTTCAAGCAGCTTACAACACAGTTCACGGTACAGTTCAATTCACAACTCCATTAACTCCGGACACTTGAACCCTCTGCAGCCAGGCTGTCACTCTGAGACCCCTCATTCTCTCTCAGTGTCCTTTCAGGCTTGTTCTATCTCTGTTTTCCTGTGTGGATTGCGGGGCGGCAACTCAGTCCCTTGTGTATAGCTTCCCCCTATGTGTGTGGGCGGTAAGCCGGGTCCTCCTGGATGTTGCTGTGCCTCCAACCCTGTGTAGTAGTGTCACGGTCGCGCACGCGACCCATGACGTAAGGGGAATGTGGACCCACTGGACCACAGGGGGGACCCGGGCCTGCCCAGACTAGGGAAGAACAGCAACCGGGTTCTGTGGCAGCTGAGCATGTGGGCTAGATGGTAACCTGCAGGACAAGACGACACCGCACACTTCAGGTATAGCAAAAGTAACGTTTACTGAACAAGAACACACATCAAGGACACGGAACATCATGGACACGGAACATCACGAACACCAGGCGAGAACGTCAGGGTCATTTCGGACACCAGGCGGGAACCTCAGGGTCATCTCGGACACCAGGCGGGAACCTCAGGGTCATCTCGGACACCAGGCGGGAACCTCAGGGTCATCTCGGACACCAGGCGGGAACCTCAGGGTCATCTCGGACACCAGGCGGGAACCTCAGGGTCATCTCGGACACCAGGCGGGAACCTCAGGGTCATCTCGGACACCAGGCGGGAACCTCAGGGTCATCTCGGACACCAGGCGGGAACCTCGGGGTCATCTCGGACACCAGGCAAGACATCGGGGTCATCTCGGACACCAGGCAAGACATCGGGGTCATCTCGGACACAAGGCAAGACATCGGGGTCATCTCGGACACAAGGCAAGACATCGGGGTCATCTCGGACACAAGGCAAGACATCATCAGGCAGGACCTCAGGACCATCTCGGACACCAGGCGGAACCTCGGGATCATCTCGGACACCAGGCACAGACACCAGGCAGAACCTCAGGTCCATCTTGGACACCGACAGTCAGGACGTCTGGACTCCATGCAACGGACACGGCTCCAGACCGGGAACAGCAAGACACAAGGAGGAACAAGACAAGGACGTTGGCACCAGCACAGACAAGACGGGTCCAGGGACACAGACATCAGCTTTCCCCGAACTGGTAGCAGGCAGAACAGGAGCTGTAGACAAGGCAGACCAGGAGCAGCATGTTGGACCAAACACACAGGGCTAGATTAAGAAACCTAATGCGAGGCTCTGGCGACGCCCAACAGGGAAGAGGAACTTTAAATAGGAGCTGACCCTCAGCAATAGGCTGGGGACAGCAATTCAAGCGCACACCCTCCATCTTACTAAACTGGGGAAGGTGTGGCGGCGCGCACCCTAGGCACAGTCAGAACCCATACAGCATAGCCAGCACAGGAACCGGTGCCCAGAGCACCTGGCAGCGGCTGCAAGCCTAGACACACGTGGAAAGTCATGCACCAGCTGCAGAGGACCTCACAACCCGCGGATAGCTTCCACAGCGGGAGCCAGGGTCCACACGAGAGGTAAACAGCGGAGCACTGACAATACAACACGTGCAGCTACGCAGCGGAGCTGGGAACTGAGCAGAATCCTATCCAGGTAACATACTACAGTCTCCCAGCTGGTCAAGGGGGGAAGGAGCATTGGGTGAAAGCGCAGTAACGCCGAGGGAACCAAGACACCAGACCACCGGCGTTACAGTATCCCCCTCCTCAGGCCCCCTCTTCTGAAAACCCAAAAGAAAAAAGTCCCACAAAAAGTTCAATTGGGTTAGGCGGTACGTCCCACAGGTCACAAAAAAGCAGCAGAGTCCATCACTCGAGTGATCAGAGCCGCTGACCACACGGGGCTCGAGCAATCTAGTCCACATACCAAGTGGGATCCGGGGAATGTCCTGCAGTCCACACATGCTCAGCGGAGTCCATGGCCAGAGCCTACTGTCACGGTCGCGCACGCGACCCATGACGTAAGGGGAATGTGGACCCACTGGACCACAGGGGGGACCCGGGCCTGCCCAGACTAGGGAAGAACAGCAACCGGGTTCTGTGGCAGCTGAGCATGTGGGCTAGATGGTAACCTGCAGGACAAGACGACACCGCACACTTCAGGTATAGCAAAAGTAACGTTTACTGAACAAGAACACACATCAAGGACACGGAACATCATGGACACGGAACATCACGAACACCAGGCGAGAACGTCAGGGTCATTTCGGACACCAGGCGGGAACCTCAGGGTCATCTCGGACACCAGGCGGGAACCTCAGGGTCATCTCGGACACCAGGCGGGAACCTCAGGGTCATCTCGGACACCAGGCGGGAACCTCAGGGTCATCTCGGACACCAGGCGGGAACCTCAGGGTCATCTCGGACACCAGGCGGGAACCTCAGGGTCATCTCGGACACCAGGCGGGAACCTCAGGGTCATCTCGGACACCAGGCGGGAACCTCGGGGTCATCTCGGACACCAGGCAAGACATCGGGGTCATCTCGGACACCAGGCAAGACATCGGGGTCATCTCGGACACAAGGCAAGACATCGGGGTCATCTCGGACACAAGGCAAGACATCGGGGTCATCTCGGACACAAGGCAAGACATCATCAGGCAGGACCTCAGGACCATCTCGGACACCAGGCGGAACCTCGGGATCATCTCGGACACCAGGCACAGACACCAGGCAGAACCTCAGGTCCATCTTGGACACCGACAGTCAGGACGTCTGGACTCCATGCAACGGACACGGCTCCAGACCGGGAACAGCAAGACACAAGGAGGAACAAGACAAGGACGTTGGCACCAGCACAGACAAGACGGGTCCAGGGACACAGACATCAGCTTTCCCCGAACTGGTAGCAGGCAGAACAGGAGCTGTAGACAAGGCAGACCAGGAGCAGCATGTTGGACCAAACACACAGGGCTAGATTAAGAAACCTAATGCGAGGCTCTGGCGACGCCCAACAGGGAAGAGGAACTTTAAATAGGAGCTGACCCTCAGCAATAGGCTGGGGACAGCAATTCAAGCGCACACCCTCCATCTTACTAAACTGGGGAAGGTGTGGCGGCGCGCACCCTAGGCACAGTCAGAACCCATACAGCATAGCCAGCACAGGAACCGGTGCCCAGAGCACCTGGCAGCGGCTGCAAGCCTAGACACACGTGGAAAGTCATGCACCAGCTGCAGAGGACCTCACAACCCGCGGATAGCTTCCACAGCGGGAGCCAGGGTCCACACGAGAGGTAAACAGCGGAGCACTGACAATACAACACGTGCAGCTACGCAGCGGAGCTGGGAACTGAGCAGAATCCTATCCAGGTAACATACTACAGTCTCCCAGCTGGTCAAGGGGGGAAGGAGCATTGGGTGAAAGCGCAGTAACGCCGAGGGAACCAAGACACCAGACCACCGGCGTTACAAGTAGGAACACGGATCTGGAATCTGTGTTCCCCGCCGGTTTGTCTGGGGAGCCGGTGTGTAACTTAAGTCCCCCTCAGAGCCGACACTCTGGTGTTAGCCTAGCTTGGGTGTCCCTGTCTTTTAAGGGATCACTGGCTCTTTCCCACCCGTGTGACTTCCGGATACAATTAGGGAATCTATCCCGCCGGTAGTTGGTTGGTGCTGACGTGTTCCTCGGACCCGGTGATACCGGTCCGATCTCTGTCCTCACACTCCCTTGGGATGCTGGCTATGGACAAGCTTTCTCTCCATGGAACAGTGTCTCTATGGATTCTGCGTCTCCAGGGAGCCCAATCCCACCGGGATGTGTCACTTTCTGTCTGCTGTTCTTGTCTGCTCGGTTCACTCTGGCCTACTAACTCCTTACTCCTCTTTTCCTCTATTTGTACTATCTGTCACCTGACCTACATTCCCACCCACTTCTCTCTAAACCCCACCACCCTTGTCCGCCTAGAGTCCCGGGCTCCGGGTTGGGTGCTGTGCTCCTGTGGAAGATGTTCCCTTCTTTGTTGCACTTACGGCAGATGGGTTGTCCACTGGCACTATAGCGGTCTGTGGTCCTTCCTCGAAGCGGTGGTGTCCTCGTCCTTATCCAGGGAATGTCGTCTGTGCTGTCAGCTAGCTGTATCTTTGCTTGTGGCTGTGTCTCCTTCTTGGGTTGCCTGGCACCTCGGAGCTTGGCCATCTCTCTGCTCAGCTGGCGCACCTCGGGGCACAGGCTGTCAAACCAGTCAGGGGTCACAGCCTGCATGTGGGTCTCTGCTGCAGGGGATAAGGAAGGTGCTTCTGGCAAAGAGGGGGTTTTAACCCTTTTCGGCTGTAGGGCTAAGTCTGGCACTGCTGGGAGCTGTTGCCTTTTAATGGTTAGTTCTTTTAGGGTATCAAACTCTGCATCAGGGTTTTGGAGAGCCCACAGTGTGCTTGCTTGCTGTCATCTCGTAACCTGAGGCCCCTTACAAACTGTTCAATGAGCATTTTATTTTCATCACGTATGCCATTGGGATCAACTTGTTTGAGGAGTCTCAGCACCTCCTGCAGGCGTAAGGAGTAATCTAGGACACTTTATTGTGCCCCTTGTTTGCAATGGTAAAACAACAGTCTTAATTAAGTCTCAGTATGATGCTCAAAAACTCTCTGTAACTTTTCAAATACTTGAACAATAGACCCCTGATCTTTCTCAGACCAGTTTTGGGTTTCCAGCTCTACTGCACCTGTTAACTCTCCCATCACTACTGATACTCTGCTTATCGGTCATCGCATACATGTCCAACACATTACAGATCTTTCTCTTGAATGCGTCCAGGGTGCCGGGTTGGCCGTCGTACTTGGCCAACCAGGCTGCATTAGGGACATATGGCAGGGAGATCGGCATTATCAGGGCTACTGGTGCAGGTGCTGGTAACGGTATAGCGCCGCCGGGTGGATTGGCAACCACGGGCCCTACGGGTTGTTCATTCGGGGCTCCGTTAGCGGCTGCGGGCTGGTTCACGATTGGGTCCGCTGCATCGTTTGGGCCCAGAGCAAACATTCGCCCCTAGTGAATCGCTGCCAGTCTCTGAAAAATTAAAGTAAGTAGTCGGCACTGCAGGCGGGGAGAGGAGCGCCTCGGGTATTTCCGGATCCATCTGCTGCATTCGGCGGTTCTCGTCAGAGCATGGGGCGGGGCCTATCTTCGCGCCCTTGCACTGTAACGCCCCTTTCTTTCCTGCTCTGTGGCACAGAAATGGCGACCCAGATTTACAGTTCACAAACACAGTCTAATAATGGCACACAGTACCCGGTTACAACGGGCATGGGATCCTGTTCGTAAAGCCAGAGTTTTCTGAGGCCACAAGGGACTGGGGTACTCAGGTCTCGGGCGGTCGGTTGTGGTGATGTCACGGGCGGTCCATGCCCGAGCCTGTGCCCTTGGGTGACAATGAAAAAGGGTATATTTACAGGGATTGGAGTTATTGTCTGTCGTGACGCCACCTGTAGATTCCGGTGAGGGCATCGGCACTGCTTGGGCCTCCGGGGTGATGGGCAGCAGCAAGTTGGAGTGGCTCCCTACAGGAGGAGCGGGGTCCCCGGGGCTAAGAGTTATGATGATAGAGTAGGGCAGCACAGTCATTGCTGCACAGGGTGGGAATAAGGTAGCGTAGTCGGTGTGGTGTAAGACGAGTTGAAGGAGGGACACGCACACATTAAAATCTTTTGGTACCGTTACTGATGACTGGCTGCAGGTACACACATCCGGATTGAAGGAAAACACCTTAGGACTTCCACAGCGAGTTGGGATATAGACCTACTTATTATGCTCTCTTGCCCTGAGTCTGGCAGGTATGGAACCAAACCGGACCGTTACTTCTCTCTCCACACCCGTGTTGCTGCACTCAGGGCTCTCTCGTGGGTCTCTCTCCCTGTGGTCCCTGGCTCTCAATTGTTGGTGCTGAGGGTGTCCGGGAAGCTACACCTCCTCGGGGTACTGGATTCTCTGCTGGGATGGGTCACTCCAGAAAGCGCCCGGACACTTGTCTGTGTGGTTAGACCAATATAGATCTTAGAACAGGGGCACGTGGCATGATAAATAACGGCCGTAGTATTACAATTAATACTCTTCCTGATCTTATGTGCTAGATCCTGAAGCGTTCGTAAATGTATCTGTTCTTACAATATTGGGACATGCAACACATTTTCCACTGGGGGAACATCCAACCAGTCTGGGAAAAGTGTCAAGTGCCAGAGGGGTGGATGCGATAGATCTAGGTATCCGTGGTGGTTCTGTGTGGTTATCTATTTTGTTGTAATTTCTGTAAGAAATATGTCTTGTAAGCTTAATGCTGCTATATGTGGACCGCCAGGTTTTGAACCAGTTTTGATAGAGAGAGCGATTCTAAATGCCTAATTATGTTAATTCCCTTCCATATTCAGTATACTGATGCTCCCTAGCCGTCACCATGACAGCGGTGACGTCGGAGGGCGGTCCCGCCGCTCATTGGGGGTTCCCGATCATGTGATTAGTCACATGACCAGGCCGAGGTGATGCGAGGGATCTGCCCCTACTTCTCCGCTCTCAGATGCCTTCACACACAAGGGTGCACACCTGCACCTCATTCACACTGGCTGGCCAGCCTCTTTTTAAACCCCCTCCAAGACTCAGCTAGGCGCCCCTGACGAAGGAAGCCGAAACGACCGTAGGGGTCGGCAGCGCCATAGCGTATATGGTAACTTGTACTTTGTTTACTCTATGATTGCTCTGCACGATACTGAATGCTTTTTGGTAGTAGTGGATCTAGACTTTGTCTAGTATGTGCAGATTAGCTCTTATGGCCACTTTACATGCAGCTAAAGGTAACAGGTTTTCCACAGGTAACTTACTGGCTGCAGTGAAATCATGGAGACATGGTTCTATCTTGTTGCTGTGTACAAATGGAATAATGTCTCCATGATTTCACTTCAGCCAGTAAGTTACCTCTGGAAAACCTGTTACCTGTAGCTGCGTGTAAAGTGGCCATTAGTGTGCTGATCTTGCACTACATTAATGATGTTACTGCCATTTATGTTGTACACACTGTTTATACATATCCTATATAAATGTATGTGAGGATATGATGCATGTTTATGTATGGGGTCTGTACACAAGCAATATCTGATGTATTTATATACTATAAGGGTCCTTTCACATCAGCGTTTTTTTGAAATTCTTCAAAATCGCGGCATTTGCGGTATTGACCGTTAATACCGCATTCATACCGCAACCGTCACTTGCGGTAAATTCCGCATGTACCGCATATGCCAGTTGCGGCACAAATGCGGTAAAATCCGCATTGCCGCAACTGGCGTTGAAATTTGTAAAAAAAACCGCACTTGCCGCAAGTGCCGCAAGTCCCATAGGAAATGAATGGGGCTTGCCGCATACTTGCCGCAAGTGTGCCGCAAGTGTGCCGCAAGTGCGGCAAACGCGGTTTTTCCCGCAGTTGAAGTACCCGCCCACAGGTATATAATGACATTTTTTTTTTTTGTTGTCCAAGCAGTCTTTGTCATTTTTTGGAGTGGATACAGCTTGGATTGTGGATCTATTTTCCTTGGATTTCTTTGGATTGTGTTTTTATTCCCTGGATTTTTTTTTTTTTTTCCTGGATTTTTTCATCTCCTTGACTTTCATCTTTCTCCGGAATTTTACTGCAAGATGGCGATGTCGTTCCGTGCATTGGATGCCCATTTTAAAAGAGTTTTTGCAATTGCGCGCGTTGTGGGACTTGCATACCACAATGAGCGACGAAGACAAAGACTGCGACAGAGACGTCGGCGATTTTGGGTGCATCCAATCACTTCAAGGCGAATGACTCGTGGTGTGTTCTGCACTTTATATGAAGAACTGCGGAACCACCCTGAAAAATTCCGGGACTATCTTCGGATGACCATCGAAAGTTTTGACGAACTTCTTGGACGCGTTCGAGGACTCATCACCAAAGAAGACACCAGATTCCGGCGGGCGATTTCAGCAGAGGAGCGACTAATGGTGACTTTAAGGCAAGTAGTATTGTTTTTTTTTTTTTTTAAAATGCTTATTGGCGTGTGTTTTTGTAGTTATTTTCATTTTTTTTTTTTTTTTTAAAATAGAGCGCATTTTTTAAAATGTAGACTTTTTATGTTTGTTGCTCTCATTCAGAGTAGAATATTTTTTTTAAATTAAATATTTTTTTAAAAAATATATAACTATAAAAATATATATATATTTTTTTAAAAAAATATATATATATATTTTTTTTGGAAACTGATCCTAAGTTTATTTACAAAGAACGGATTTTTTTTTATGTTACTGTGCACACTGTTTGTGTGTGTGTGTATATATATATATATATATATATATATATATATATAATTTTTTTTTTTTTTTTTTGTTATTATTAATATTTTTTTTTTTCATTGTTTTTATTTTTTGATTTTTTTAAACTGCATTATTGTAAGTATTCATGGCTGTTATTCTTGTAGACATGGTGTATGTATTGGTCATTGACTGTAGAATTTTTTTTTAATTTTTTTTTTTTTAAATCTTATGTTTTTATTCCAAACAGTTGATAAATAATGTTCTTGTGAACGAATGTTTTTTTTTTGGGTGGCTGTGGCTATTTTTTTTTTTTTTATTTTTTTAATTCTCATAGTGCATTCAAATTTGACTGGTTATGTTGCAGCCACGCTTTTTTATTTTTTCATTCACCGTATAATTATCAGTCATCAGTATGTTTGTTTCTATTTATTTCTATATAAACTGTTGATAAATAAATGTATTATGAATGTAGGTTTTGCTTTATGGTGCTTTTCAAATTTTTTTTTTTTTTTTTTTTTTATTTGCATAGTGCAATATTTTTTTTATTTTTTGCAGACATGCCATGTTTTATATCTATTGGTCATTCATTGTAAAAATATTTGTCAGCTGTTTTTTTTTTAAAACAGTTGATAAATAATTGTATTGTGAATAAACGTGTTGTTTTTCGCGCTGTGCACACTGGTTGTGTTGTGACTGTTTGCAGTGGTTATTTTTCTATAACTTAAAAATTAATGTTTTAAAACATGAAATGATGTTTTTTTTTTCTTGCAGTCATGCTCTGTGTTTTTTACATCAGAAATATGATGTTTGTGTGAGAAGGTGGTGCTGCATTTGCTGTATAATGGCTGACTTGCGTCACAGGCTGTATGCATTGTGTATGTTGCTTGCGTTCCTTTGTATCAAGTGTAGTTCTGGCAGGTGCTGCAGATGTGTCACAATTGTAGTTATAACAAAATGCAAACGCCTTTGATTTTGTATTTTTTTTTTATGGACACAAGAGCTGCATCTGATGCACCTGCCAGAATGTGACTTGCTGCAAATGACCGCAAGCACCATACAAAATGTATGTGGCTTGCCATATTCAGCCCATAAGTTGGGCATTATGTGTGTGGTCAGGCAGATGCAGCATCACCTCTTTTATTGGCCGCAAATATCAGCGTTCTGCTGATGTGAAAAATTTCCTTACTGCATTAGTATTAATGTAAGGTGTCATGCACACTGTGTGTGGGACTCATGCTCCCCCCATAGTGTCCGTGCAAGTGACTGCATTCGTATTAATGTAAGGTGTCATGCACACTGTGGGTGGGACTCATGCTCCCCCCATAGTGTCCGTGCAAGTGACTGCATTAGTATTAATGTAAGGTGTCATGCACACTGTGTGTGGTACTCATGCTCCCCCATAGTGTCCGTGCAAGTGACTGCATTAGTATTAATGTAAGGTGTCATGCACACTGTGTGTGGGACTCATGCTCCCCCCATAGTGTCCGTGCAAGTGACTGCATTAGTATTAATGTAAGGTGTCATGCACACTGTAGGTGGGACTCATGCTCCACCCATAGTGTTCATGCAAGTGACTGCATTACTATGGTTGCCTTCACATTAGCATTCCCTTCCGCATTGTTCAGCGTAGGGGAATCGCCATGTGTGCGCAGTGGCCGCAAGCTCCTATCTTTATAATGGGAGCGCACGGTGCTGCGCTTCACAGCACATGACCGTGCACACCCATTCACTTGCATATGTGATCTGTGCGCAGGCGGACGCCTGTGCACAGATCACACACTCTTGTACACACCAGGGACACAAATGTTGCGTCCCTTTTGCGGAAGAGACTGTATGATTTGTGTGCAGGTATCCGCCTGCGCACAGACCACATATGGGAGTGAATGGGTGTGCACGGTCATGTGCTGTCAAGCGCAGCACCGTGCGCTCCCATTATAAAGATAGGAGCTTTTGGACGCTGCGGTGACATTGCGGACCCCTCTGCAGAATGCTGTATAGGGGTCCTGAAATGTGAATCCAGCCATTTAATGTAAGGTGTCATGCACACTGTGGGTTGGACTCGTGCTCCCCCCATAGTGTTCGTGCAATTGGCCTTTTAACATCATTATTAAGGTGAATTTGTCTGCTCATCTGACATGTGGTGCTGCATTTTTGGAATTGGCTGCATAATGCCTGACGTGGGATGGATGCATTAAGGGCCACGTGTTGTGTAGGTTACTTGTGTTCTTTTATAGCAGGCGTGGTTGTGCTGGAAGATGTGGCAGATGTGTCTTTGTTGTAATTTTAAAATGAACCAAAAAAATTAGATTTTAAATTTTTTTTTTTTCCGCCACAAGTGCATCCTCTGATGCACCCAGCATAACCACACTTGATGCAAAGGACTTCAAGCAACATACACAATGCATGGGGCTTGCTTCATGTAGCCCACAAGTCAGCTTTTATGTGGATGATCTGGCTGATGCAGTGTCACCTTCTGGATCTGCAAAAAACATCATCTTGCAGCTGTGTTCACTTCATTCACAGTACAATGTTTGACAACAGTAAAGAGTGGGTTCACACTTGTGTATCGCTCCGCTCTGCAATGTGAGTGCAGCCACTGCAAGCCCCTATGTTTATAATGGGAGTGCACAGTGCTGCTCTTGACTGCGTGCACTCTCCTTCACTGCCATATGTGATTTGTGTGCAGATGTATGTTTGCGCACAAATCACACACTGTCGTCCGCACCAGGAATGTAACATGTCGCGTTCCTGGTGTGGATGAGACTATGTGATTTCTTCACAGGCATACATCTGCACACAAATCACATATGGCAGTGAAGGGGAGCGCACGGTCATGCGCAGTCAAGTTCAGCACTGTGTGCTTCCATTATAAACATAAGGGTTTG
The DNA here is from genome assembly GCA_033576535.1 of Allobates femoralis. NCBI lineage: Eukaryota > Metazoa > Chordata > Amphibia > Anura > Aromobatidae > Allobates > Allobates femoralis. The sequence goes on along the minus strand of JARQOC010000004.1, from coordinate 375,670,545 downwards.
GGTGGCTGCGCTCACATTGCGGATGCCCTACGCAGAACGTTGCACAGGGGAATGCAAATGTGAACAAAGTTTAACCCTTTTTTCCTTTTTTTATTTTCTTATTATTTCAAATTGAATTTATTTTTCATTTAACTTTTTATAAATCCTTGTATTATGAGCCTTGTATTATGAGTGAATGTGTTGGTTTTTTGGGCTTTGAACATTGTTTGTGGAATGTGTCTTTTAGGGTGCTTTCACATTTGCGTATGGGAAGGCAGCGTACGCTGCCTTCCCATATGCAGTCAAACGCATGCGCAATGCGTTGCTATGTTTAACATAGGAACGCATAGTGCCTGCGTTTGCTGCGTTCGGGTGCGGATGCGTACGATATCTGCTCCTTCCGGTGTCCAGCATCCGCACCCGGGACGCAGCCAGTTTCATTTTTTTGTGCGCTCGGGGAGCTTGGACAATCAGCAAGTGTCCCCAAGCGCACAAAAAATGCATTGGCTTCAATGTATCCGCAGTGTTCAGCGCTTGACAGCGCATGAGAACGCTGCGGACCCATTGAAAAATCTCCCGGTGGCCGCCGGTGATGTCACAGGAGCTGACAGATGGCCACCGGTAGATCAGCTGAGCCACTGCTGTCCTCCTACTCCCCGCCGCCTGTAATGTGCTAGCGATGTCGGTGGGGAGAACAGCTGATCTGACAGCTGTTGGAATCTGACAGCTGTTGGAATCTTCCAGCGCCGACATCTCCTCTCAGTGTTTTTGCGGGAATATTCAAACAGCTGTCAAATCACCTCTTCTCCCCGCCGAGACGTCCCGGTGCTTACCGGCGGCGTGGAGGAGATCTCCGACGTACATTATCCGCTGCGGACACATCATTTCCACACTGCTTTTGACATCGTTTGTGTCTGCATGCCATCAGCATGCAGACACAAACGCAAATGTGAAGCCAGCATTATTGTATGTCAAAGTGCATTAATTCAAATTAAATTTTTTTTTTTTTTTATTATTGCAGCTGTGCTGTTCTTTTTATGGTGTTTCCACATCTGCTTCAAGATGATGCTTGCAGCAGATCTGCCATGTGGTGCTGCATTGCCCACATAACGCCAGAGTTGCATGCTGGATGTAGCAATAACTATGTTTCGTGTCTTGTGATTGGGGTTCTTTGCAGTAAGGGCGGTTCTGACGGTTGCAGCAGATGAGTCACTTGCAATCTTTAATTTAATTTTTTTTTTTTTGGTCTGTTTTTTATTGCTTTAAGCAATTGCTGCATCGGACGCATCTGTCCGAACCGCATTTGCTGCAAAGGAGCGCAAGCAGCATAGACTATGCATGGGTCTTGTTGCATGTCACACAAAATTAGTCCGTTATGTTGGTGATACAGCATGTGGCGCTGCATTGGTGTGATCGCCTCAAAACCTCATCTTGATGCTGATGTAAAAATTAACTTTCTGCTTTGTAAGGCGGCCGTCACACGCTGAGACATCTTTAACGATTTTGTAAGCGATCGCGTGCACGCGCAATCGCTTACAAAATCACTCACATCGCTGGTGAGATGTCACACAGACAGACTCACCAGCGATGTGTAGCAGCGATCTCGCTCGTTACTATGGTACACATCGGGTAACTAGGCGCCGCGCGTCGCTTAGTTACCCGACGTGTACCATAGTTACCATCTCCCAGCATAGGCGCGGTCGCTGGGAGATGGATCATCGTGGTGTCATACACCACGATGATGCAGATCGTTGCATCGTTCATCGCTAGATCTGAGAACCGAACCTCAGATCAGCGATGTCACGATCAAGCGATTTACCATCGTAAATCGCTTGATTACATGCAACGATATCTTGCCCGATATCGCTTAAGCGATCAAAAAGGAGATCGCTTAAACGATATCTGGCAAGATATCTCAGCGTGTGACGGCCGCCTTATGAATTTTGTGTGTCGTGCACACTGTGGGTGGGACTACTGCTCATTCAAAATTGTTTTATTGTGACATTGTGTTTGAAGTCATAATTTTACATAGTATAGCAATATATTTATTTTTATAATATTTTTCAAAATACTGTAGTGTGACTGAGTAAGGGTATGTGCACATCTGACGTTTCTGCATCTTTGCAGAACGTCCTAAAACCGGTGGACACTGGCAGAACCTGAGTTTTCTGTGCTCAGCAGTGTCCCTCGTTTTTTGCTCGTTTTTTGCTCGTTTTCCGCCCGGTTTTACAGCGTTTTGTCGGCGGTTTTTCTGAGTGGTTTTGAAAACTGAGTTTTTTGTGCACTTGTTCAGCTGAAACCGGTGGAAAAACGACCAAAAGAAGTCACTTGTTCTATTTTTTGAAAACCGGTGGAAAAACTAAGTTTAAACTGAAAACGACTAGAAGAAAAATGTTGTAATGAAGACAGAGTTTTCTAAACTCCATTGACTAGCATGTTAATCCAGCCGGTGGCTAGGATTAACATAAATTAACATAAAACTGAGCGGAAAACGCCGACGGAAAACGTCCAAAAACAGCCAAGAAAAAGACTGATGTGCACATACCCTACTTCCTGTTGTTGCTTTTATGTAAACTGTGGTGTTGATCATGTTTATTCCCATTTCAATGATAATTATTGTTTTTCACCTTTTTATTTAGTACGGTGTATTTCTCAAAAATGTTAATGTTGTGTGTCTTATAACTTTCAAAGTATGATGCTGTTGTGTTTGTGTTATTTTTCAGGTTTCTCGGAAGTGGAGAAAGCATGTCTTCACTTCACTTCCAATTCCGGCTTGGAATTTCAACGATTTCAGGAATTGTGAAGGAAACCTGCAAAGCACTGTGGGACGTGTTGCAGCCGGAATTCCTCCCTGAACCGACGATGGACCTGTGGATGTCATCTGCTGCCAAGTTTGAAGAGATCACCAATTTTCCAAACTGTGTTGGAGCTCTGGACGGCAAGCACATCCGGATTCTTAAACCTGCTGGGAGCAGTTCAGAATACTTTAATTATAAGAAATACTTTTCAATCGTACTGATGGCGATCGCGGATTCCCAATGTCACTTTGTTGCCGTTGACATTGGGTCTTATGGACGATCAAATGACTCCCAGGTTTTTAAAGAATCTCCCATGGGACGCCGGATTTATAACAGCAACTTTGACATTCCACCACCAAGGCCTCTGCCGCACACAGATGGACCGCCTATGCCCTTCGTAATTGTAGCAGATGAGGCTTTTCAAATGTGCGAGAACCTATTGAAGCCGTATGCCAGCCGTGGATTGTGTCATGCAAAACGGATCTACAATTACAGACACACAAGGGCAAGAAGAGTGGTGGAATGCGCTTTTGGACTGTTAACCGCAAAATGGTGCATTTTGGGAAAGGCAATTCAAATGCAACCAGAGTCTGTGGACGACATTGTGAAAGCCTGTGTGGTTCTGCATAACTATGTTTTGGCCAAAGAACAATTTCATTTGGACCATGATGCCATTGCAGAAACCACTTTACAGGACTACCGAACACGTCGCGTAAGAACAACTCTGGCTGTTTCAGAAATTAGAGACAAATTTGCCCAGTATTTTATGTCAGAGCATGGAAGATTGTCATGGCAGGATCAAATGGTTTAATTTGTTATAATTTCATGCCGGTTATGTTTATTGTACAAAACTGTGAATGTGTAATAATTTTTTTGACATGTAGAAAGTGTTATTATTGTAAAGTTCAATGTTATAATAGCTGTACATAGTTATACATCTTTATGGTTGATGTTTAAAAATTTTCATTGTTACAATATAATTGAACATATTTTTAATTGTTATATCTATGTTTGAAATGTTTTAATTATTTTCAATATTTTTAAAAATTAAAAATAAAAAAAAAAAAAAAATAAAAAAAAAAGGTTATAGTTAAAAAAATTGGTTCTTAGGGTACCATTAGACGTTGCAACATTGCATGCAATTTCACTGTAAATTTGCTGGTGTCAGTGAAATCACGGACACATTTTATTATTTTGGTGCTGTGTACAAATAGAATAATGTGTCCATGATTTCAGTGCAACTATCAAATTGCAAGTGAAATTGCATGCAATGTTGCGATGTGTAATGGGTATAATTAAAGTTTAATTAAAAATATTATTTTTTACCTTTTTTAATTAATGAGATGGTGTGTTATTTCCAACGCATTGTGTATTACACAGCTCCTGCACCACCCTCTTTTGTCCAGGCTACAGTCACTCTGCTTTCTCCCTGCTTCCCCCCCTTTTTTTTCTGGCTCCAGTCCTTCTCCTGCCTCCCTGCTTCCCTACTCTTCTGCATGTGACAGTCCCCCTCGGGTGTCCCTGCTCTCCTCCTCTCCTGTATGCTGCAGTCCCTTTCTATTGAGCTTTCACAGTATACTTTTAATTTTTTCTTTATGATATAACAATTTTCTAGATTAATTTTTTTAAGTTTATAAAGTTGATAATGACAAATATTCAATATTGCTATATTATTTTGAATATTAACTGTTTGTATTTTTAAAATGTTAATGTTTATTATTTTTATTTCCAAATAAAATAAAATTTTTTTTTGGTCTGTTTCTTCAACTGATGTGCTCTGTACCTCAGCTATGTGTTAACACTACATATAGTGGAGGTACAGAGCAGCCACAATACACCTACATCAGGTACGGCGTTGCACAGTTAACATACTTCAGGTTCAGAGCTGTAAAAGTACACATTGTACAACCTTGCTCAGAACATGACATATGTTATTATTGTGCCTGAAGTAGAGGTATTGTTGTGCTATACACCTTAAAGGCCCTGTTGCACACACACATAATTGTGCTGATATTGTAGGCAGATGTTGGATAGCAGTGGAATCATAGTCACATTGTTCCATTTTGTGGCAGTGTACAACTGGAACAATGTGTCCATGATTTCACTCCAACCAAAGATGTGAAAACAATCTCTGCACAATTATCTGTTGTGTAACAGGGTGTTAAAGGTGCTGTCACACACGTCAATGTCGACGCAGAACTAACCACCAAACGAGATTGCTGTGACATTGACGGTTGATTGCTGGTGATCTGTTATGGTACCTTTACACGCGGCAACATTTATAGGGTGTCAACAGGTAACTTACTGGCTGCAGTGAAATCATGGAGACATTATTCCATTTGTACACAGCAACAAGATAGAACCTTGTCTCCATGATTTTACTGCAGCCAGTAAGTTACCTGTTGACACCCTAGAAATGTAGCTGCGTGTAAATGTACCATTACACAGGCAGATTTTACCAGTAATCATGAGACCAGCGACATGGTGGAAACGATTTCCTCACACTCACAGCGCCTGTTAGCAAGCGCTGGTAGCTGTTAAACAAGGTGACCTTTTCACACTTGCGGATTTTTCCTGATTTTGAAGATCTTGAAAAAAAATGATTCTTACTGAATTCATTTTTTTGCCCATTCTCTTTAATGATTTCATGAAAAAACATGAAGACACAAGATTCTACCTGACAAAATTAAAGTGAATGGGCAAAATACTGTAAGAATCGGGTTTTTCCCGATCTTCCAAATCAGGAAAAAAACACAAGTGTAAAAGGCCTCTTTAAAGTGTGTATGTAGCCAACGTGCCCTGCCCATATACCTGATTTATTCCTTTTTCACCATCCTTGATACCAGTCGTTAAGCGTGAAAAGGCTGTTAACCAAGGTATACTTGGGGTATGTATCCAGCGCACGCTGCCTACATCCCTGCATGTTACATTGGTTACCAACCTTTTCATGCTTAACAAGCGATAACAGCCTGTAAGTGGGAGAAGGCTGTTAACCAAGGTATACATTGGGTATGTAGGCACCGCACGCTGCCTACATACCTGATGTACACCTTGGTTAACAGTCTTCTCACACTTACCGGCTGGTATTGCTCGTTAAGCTGGCGAAGTCTGGTAACCAAGGTATACATTGGGTGTCTAGGCAGCATTCACTGTCTTCATATATGCAGTTTACCTTGTTTATCATGTCCCATAGCTTGTTTACAGGTGCTGGGACTTGCTCATCTCGTCTCCCCATGTGACATGCAGTGATGCTGTGCGTCCAGCGTGTGACCATCGTCAGGTCTTATAGATACAAGTAAAATTTTATGACCATCAAAAAGAAATTTATGATTGATTTATGATTGACAATGCAATATCGCTGCTACATCATGTGCAGCAGCGATATTGAAAGTGATATTGATGTGTTAAGACATAACTTAGGTATATAGTAGCCACAGTACACCTATGTCAGGTACAGATTTTCACATTAAACATTATTCTGGTTCACAGCAATGTACACATATGTGTACTTTTAAAGCTTAGAACCTGAACTTTATGGATTAGTGTGATCTGCACCTGAGGTAGGGGTATTGTTCTGCTTTGCACATCAACACGTACTTCAGGGATACAGCAGCCACAGCACACCTACATCAGGTACGGATTTGCACAAATGTCAGGTTCAAAGCAATGTACACATGTGTACTTTTAAAGCTTAGAACCTGAACTTTATGGATTTGTGGGATCTGCACCTGAGGTAGGGGTATTGTTCTGCTTTGCACATCAACACGTACTTCAGGGATACAGCAGCCACAGCACACCTACATCAGGTACGGATTTGCACATGTCAGGTTCAAAGCAACGTACACATATGTGTACTTTTAAAACTTAGAACCTGAAGTTTATTGATTTGTGTGATCTGCACCTGAGGTAGGGGTATTGTTCTGCTTTGCACATCAACACGTACTTCAGGGATACAGCAGCCACAGCACACCTACATCAGGTACGGATTTGCACATGTCAGGTTCTCTGCAATGTACACATATGTGTACTTTTTTAGCTTAGAACCTGAACTTTATTGATTAGTGTGATCTGCACCTGAGGTAGGGGTATTGTTCTGCTTTGCACATCAACACGTACTTCAGGGATACAGCAGCCACAGCACACCTACATCAGGTACGGATTTGCACATGTCAGGTTCAAAGCAATGTACACATATGTGTACTTTTTTAGCTTAGAACCTGAACTTTATTGATTTGTGTGATCTGCACCTGAGGTAGGGGTATTGTTCTGCTTTGCACATCAACACGTACTTCAGGGATACAGCAGCCACAGCACACCTACATCAGGTACGGATTTGCACATGTCAGGTTCTCTGCAATGTACACATATGTGTACTTTTTTAGCTTAGAACCTGAACTTTATTGATTAGTGTGATCTGCACCTGAGGTAGGGGTATTGTTCTGCTTTGCACATCAACACGTACTTCAGGGATACAGCAGCCACAGCACACCTACATCAGGTACGGATTTGCACATGTCAGGTTCAAAGCAATGTACACATATGTGTACTTTTTTAGCTTAGAACCTGAACTTTATTGATTAGTGTGATCTGCACCTGAGGTAGGGGTATTGTTCTGCTTTGAACATCAACACGTACTTCAGGGATACAGCAGCCACAGCACACCTACATCAGGTACGGATTTGCACATGTCAGGTTCAAAGCAATGTACACATATGTGTACTTTTAAAGCTTAGAACCTGAACTTTATTGATTTGTGTGATCTGCACCTGAGGTAGGGGTATTGTTCTGCTTTGCACATCAACACGTACTTCAGGGATACAGCAGCCACAGCACACCTACATCAGGTACGGATTTGCACAAATGTCAGGTTCTCTGCAATGTACACATATGTGTACTTTTTTAGCTTACAACCTGAACTTTATTGATTAGTGTCATCTGCACCTGAGGTAGGGGTATTGTTCTGCTTTGCACATCAACACGTACTTCAGGGATACAGCAGCCACAGCACACCTACATCAGGTACGGATTTGCACATGTCAGGTTCAAAGCAACGTACACATGTGTACTTTTAAAGCTTAGAACCTGAACTTTATGGATTTTGGGATCTGCACCTGAGGTAGGGGTATTGTTCTGCTTTGCACATCAACACGTACTTCAGGGATACAGCAGCCACAGCACACCTACATCAGGTACGGATTTGCACAAATGTCAGGTTCAAAGCAATGTACACATATGTGTACTTTTAAAGCTTAGAACCTGAACTTTATGGATTTGTGGGATCTGCACCTGAGGTAGGGGTATTGTTCTGCTTTGCACATCAACACGTACTTCAGGGATACAGCAGCCACAGCACACCTACATCAGGTACGGATTTGCACATGTCAGGTTCTCTGCAATGTACACATATGTGTACTTTTTTAGCTTACAACCTGAACTTTATTGATTAGTGTGATCTGCACCTGAGGTAGGGGTATTGTTCTGCTTTGCACATCAACACGTACTTCAGGGATACAGCAGCCACAGCACACCTACATCAGGTACGGATTTGCACATGTCAGGTTCAAAGCAATGTACACATATGTGTACTTTTTTAGCTTAGAACCTGAACTTTATTGATTTGTGTGATCTGCACCTGAGGTAGGGGTATTGTTCTGCTTTGCACATCAACACGTACTTCAGGGATACAGCAGCCACAGCACACCTACATCAGGTACGGATTTGCACATGTCAGGTTCTCTTCAATGTACACATATGTGTATTTTTTTAGCTTACAACCTGAACTTTATTGATTAGTGTGATCTGCACCTGAGGTAGGGGTATTGTTCTGCTTTGCACATCAACACGTACTTCAGGGATACAGCAGCCACAGCACACCTACATCAGGTACGGATTTGCACATGTCAGGTTCAAAGCAATGTACACATATGTGTACTTTTTTAGCTTAGAACCTGAACTTTATTGATTTGTGTGATCTGCACCTGAGGTAGGGGTATTGTTCTGCTTTGCACATCAACACGTACTTCAGGGATACAGCAGCCACAGCACACCTACATCAGGTACGGATTTGCACATGTCAGGTTCTCTGCAATGTACACATATGTGTACTTTTTTAGCTTAGAACCTGAACTTTATTGATTTGTGTGATCTGCACCTGAGGTAGGGGTATTGTTCTGCTTTACTCACTTTACTTTCTGATTTACTCACGGCCAACGTTAACAGACAGTTCTCCGTCCTCCGCCTTCTGCACCTGTCCTGTGCATTCGACACAGTCTCCTATTACAGAACCTCTCTTCCATTGTTATCACTGACCTGCTGACAGCGTTTTCATGTGCGCTGTTGAAAAGCAACTGTCCTGGAGCTCTGTGTGTGGCTGCATCCAAGGTAAACTATGGGTTTTCTATGGGATCCCCTTTGCGACGAAGCTCTCGCCATTAACGGTGTCTGTTATGGCAGAAATTCCAACGTTTTTACTGCTGCCTGGAAACGTGTGTCGCAGCCCAAGTGTGACCCCAGCCTTAGGGCTTTGCACCATTTTCTCTTTAAAAGATTGTGCTGCTCCTTTTTTCTTAAAATAAAATATAGATATAGGGATAGCTAATATATAGAAGGAATAGACAATAGATAGCTAACGTGTTTCCCCGAATTTAAGGCCCCCCCGATTGTAAGGCCGCCTAGGGGTAAAGGGGGGGCCTGCAAATGTAAGGCCTCCCCCGATTATAAGGCCTTACAATCGGGGGGGCCAATGTAAGGCCGCTAGGGGAGGGGGGGGGGGGAGCGGGAGCGGGTCGCACGTCACGTGCGCCCGCTCATTAAATATGCACTGCATCCCCCTGTCACTCAGCGACAGGGGGAGCAGTGCATTATACAGTATATATGGGCCCCCTATTGCTGGCACACTCCCCCCTGTTATGAGGCCACCACCGCTGCTGCTGCAAACATCTTACCCTCCAGGGTCTTGCAGCAGCCAGCGCGTCCGTCCATCCTCTATACTCGGCGGTCTCCCGGATCATGTGACCCGTCGCAGCGCATGACGTCATCGCGTCTGCGACGGGTCACATGATCCGGGAGACCGCCGAGTACAGATGATGGACGGACGCGCTGGCTGCTGCAAGACCCTGGAGGGTAAGATGTTTGCAGCAGCAGCGGTGGGGGCCTCATAACAGGGGGGAGTGTGCCAGCAATAGGGGGCCCATATATACTGTATAATGCACTGCTCCCCCTGTCGCTGAGTGACAGGGGGATGCAGTGCATATGTAATGAGCGGGCGCACGTGACGTGCGACCCGCTCCCGCAGTGTCCCAGCAGGAGGTGGCCTGTAGGCCACACTGCTGGGGCACCCAATGTAAGGCCCCCCCCCCGAAAGTAAGGCCGGGGGCCACTTTTGGCCCCCAAAAGAATGTAAGACAGGGCCTTACTTTCGGGGAAACACGGTAAGGCTAGGGCCATACTTAACAGTGCACCCACGTTAGCCAGATCACATAAACCCGCTGTTTACTATGGTTACAGCTTCATAGGAAGTCCCAGGCAGTGTGAAGCTGTAACCATAGTAAACAGCAGGTTTCTATGGTGCAGCATTCACAGGAAGCACCCGACATTAGTGGTCAGTGTTACAGCAGGCTGGGCTCTGCTCTAACGTGATCCGGCTAACATGGGTGCACTGTTAAGTGTGGCCCTAGCCTAATAGATAATAGGTAGAATAGATAGATAAATGATAAATAGGTAGATAGATAAATGATAGAGAGATAGACAGCACACAATACTGTACACACAAACTTATTCATAATACATTACAGATATCACACACACACACAGACACACACTGGTATGCAGACAGGCACATACTGGCACACACACACACTGGCACACATACACAAAGACACACACACACACACTGGAACACATACACACGCTGCTACACATACACACACAGGCACACATAATGGCACACATACAGACACACACAGACATGCACACACACACTGACACACACACACATACACTGGCATACATACAGACACACACAGACACAAACACACACAGACATGCACACACATACACTGGCACACATACACATACAGATACACACACACATACTGGCACACATATACACACACTGGCAGACACACACACTGGCACACATACACACTGAGACACACAGGCACAAACACAATTGCACACATACACAGACATACACACACACTGGCACATATACACACACTGGCACACATACAGACACAGACTGGCACACATACGCATACACACACAGACACACATACACACACTTGCAGACAGACACACACACTAGCACACATACTCACACAGACAAACATACACTGGCACACATACAGACACAATCACAGACATGCACACACACACACTGGCACACATACACACACACATACACTGGCACACATACACTGGCACACACATACACACACAAACACACATATACTGGCACACACATACACACACTGGCACACATACACACAAACACACACTGGCACACATACACACACAGACAAACACACACAGACATGCACACACACATACACACACACTTGCACACAGACACACACACTGGCATACATACACACATACTCACACAGACACACACACACTGTCACACTACACACACACAGACACACACTGGCACAGACAAGCACACTGGCAAACATACACACACACTGGCACACACACACACAACAACATACATCAGACACATTTGGCACGCACACACACACACACACACACTACATTACCCTCACCTACATAGAGGCCTTTTCTCAGGTGACTCCTGGAGCTGGTGGGTAAGGTGTTTGTCAGCAGCTTCTCTGGTCGGGACACTGCAGGGCCCCTCCCCCTCCTCTCTGTTGAAGACGGGGCACAGGACATGGAGCACCGAGGGAGGGGAGGGCACCCAGAGCACAGAGGATGTGCTCCCTACCTCTGAAACTTTACTCTCCTGTTGCATCCTGTACAGTGCGAGCGGAGTAAAAAGTGAAAGTTGATGTCTCTCTGCGACGCCCCCTGTGAAGTCTGTTGTCAGGCGCCCTGTGCCGTTGCAAAGGTCGCACATATCTAGAGCCGGCCATGAGTAGCCAGTATTGTTTTGAGATGCACATGACCACATAATTGAGGGATACAGCACACCTACATCGGGTACGGTTTAACACACTACACATTAGGTCTGTTCATATCTATGTACTACTATGTGTACTTTTAAATTTTTCCTACAAACGACCACTTTTGTTTTTAAGGGTGTCTTCACAATGCGTTTGATACGATCCGTAGCTGTCTGCTTCAGGCAGACAGGCGCGGACCGTATGAGCACACAGGACTGGGTGGTTATTATGCTCTCCGATACTGTGTTTAGCGCACGCATTTCCTGCTGTTGATAGTTGAGGACCGCTGGCGCCCCGGTTCTGACCTGTCAGCGGCTGCAGCTGCGTGCGCTAAACACAGTATCGGAGGGCATAATAGCCAGCCAGTCCTGTGTGCTGATATGGTCCGCGGCTGTCTGCCTGAAGCGGACAGCTACGGATCGGATCGCTTCACACGCAGTGTGAATCCGGCCGAAGTGTCTGTACAGCAATTTTCAGCGGGTAAGGTATATTTCAAACTCAGATGGAAGTGTCCATGACACAATTAATTAGCACATAGATGTGGGTCCACATGCATTAGCATCTGTAGGACGGTATCAGCCTGATCATTTCATGGTATATCTGTCTCCACGTGTGCATTGTATTTGTCAACTGCACTGTATTTTTCACTCCTTACTCTATGCCCACTGTGCTGTCTTGTTCCTTCATGTTCTCTTCTCTGTTTGCACGGTCTTCCTGGAAAATTCTCCCCCAGTATGCGTTCTATTATTCCACTTGAACCCTGTACAGGTCCAGCTCCAGGTTTCCGTTGGCCCAGTGCGAAAAAGTCTCATTAGACCCCCTTTAGTACATATCGCGGACTAGAATATATCTTTTGCTGAACACTTACCGCAAGCCCCATAGACAATTCATGTGGCTTGCGTCAAATGTGCAGCAAATGCAGGCGCTCGGTGGAAAATGCTGCAGATTCGGGGTTTTTTTGTACCACAACTGCAAAATTTAAAACGAAACGCCTATGCAAAGGCAGCCTTACAGGAACAGTGACTGACGAAAGCAGCAAGAGCTGTTTCTGACAGTTACTATATTACATGTTGTTAGGAGCGGGCTAAAATGCATTTGCGTTCCCTTGCGTTTTTTAAAAATAGCCTTCAAATTCAAAATGTTGAATTTTTTTGCGTCTGAGGATGCTTTGTATATACACAATCATCCTGAAGTGCATAAATAATGCAAGCAGATCAATGGAACCACACTGCCATATGGGTGGCACCGCAGCCAAGCGGAGAGTGTCTGGCCATCCGGATATCTCTTTCTCCTCACTTTTCTTGTCGCCGCTCCGGTCTACTCCGGTCGCTCTGCACATATCAGCAGTCATGACAACATCGTGCCCCCCTATGCTGAGCTGAACAATGCAGACAGCGGCAGAAGAGACTATTTTGAAGAATGCTGCTGGCAAAGGTGGCTGGAACTATAGTAGCGGGAACGTAATCCACGGGGGGGGGGGGTCTACCACTGGTAGACATACCTATTACACACGCAGGCTCTTCTCCATAAACCTCGTACGCACGCGGCTCCGCTCCATACACCTCGTACCCTCGTGGCTCCGCTACGTACACCTCGTACACACACGTCTCCGCTATGTACACCTAGTACCCACATGGCTCATACACATACGGCTACGCGACGTACAACTACTACACACTCAGCTGCGCTCCGTACACCTAGTACACACTCACTTCTACTACATTCACACTGTAATGGCAACTTTACACACACACCAACTTATCTGTCCAAATTCTGACCAACTTACTGGTTGCAGTTAAATCATGGACACATAGTTCCATTTGTACACAGCCACAAAATGGAGCAATGTGTCCATGATTTCACTGCAACTATTAAGTTTGTCATAAGTTTGAAAGATAATTTGGTGTGTGTAAAGTGGCCTTTAATTCCTCCAGACCCCACACAAACTTCACCTAGTTGAGCATCCTGATGGGCAGCACAGCAGAGTCCTGCATACACTGAGCAGCTGATCATGTGACCCCTGACTCCACCCTCCATTGACATCACAGGTCCTGTAAGGCAAGAGTATGCAGCTCTGTTTGCTCCAACAGAGGGGGGAGGAGGGAGACCTTTGGCGCTGCAGGAGGCTGAAAATGACCTTCATGCAAAGGACACCCCAGCTGCCCCCTGGATATGGCCCTGGCTATGGGGGCAGTGTGGTCATGGGTCCCTGAGGGCTAGTGTCATGCAATTATTTTCAGCTGCAGCGCATATCTTTTAATGCTATGCGCTGGAGCCCATAGAAAGCCGATGTTTACCTTGCCAACATGTGGTTGGCAATGTAAACATCGGGTTTCTATGGGCTCCGTTGCTGTATGCGCATAGCATTAAATTCAGACAGCCATACACTGTATGTTTTATTATTTAGTACCCATTCATATTTATTTTATATTAAAAATAAAATCTAATATTAAATAATGGAAACCAATTTTTAAATTAAAAATTTTTTATTTTAAAAATTTAAATAAATTAATTAAATAACATTAAAGATTTATTTTGCATAGGTATTTAGTGTTAGTTGCTTCCAGGTAGGCAGCTTCTTTTCGTCGTCTAGGTATTGTTTGTTAGCTTCAGCCATGGAAGGTATGGTTAGGTAGCTTCAGCCAGGTAGGTAATTAGGTGGATTCATCCTGCAATTCTGTGAAGTAGAAAAAGAGAAAGTACATTAGTAGTATTCTGAAGTTACATACATGAACAAGTTCAGAACAGTGTGTTAATACTCACATTAGGTAGGTCGTGGTATCTCCATCCGGGTAGACAGCATGTTTGCTTGCGTCAGGTAGGTATTGTTTGTTAGCTTCATCCATGGAAGGTAGGTAGGTATTGTTTGTTAGCTTCATCCATGGAAGGTATGGTTAGGTAGTTTCAGCCAGGTAGGTAAGTAGGTGGATTCATCCAGCAATTCTGTGAAGTAGAAAAAGAGAAAGTACATTAGAAGTATTCTGAAGTTTACATACATGAACAAGTTCAGAACAGTGTGTTAATACTCACATTAGGTAGGTCGTGGTATCTCCATCCAGGTAGACAGCACGTTTGCTTGTGTCAGGTAGGTATTCTTGGTTAGCTTCAGCCATGGAAGGTATGGTTAGGTAGTTTCAGCCAAGTAGGTGGATTCATCCAGCAATTCTGTGAAGTAGAAAAAGATAAAGTACATTAGTATTCTGAAGTTTACATACATGAACAAGTTCAGAACAGTGTGTTAATACTCACATTAGGTAGGTCGTGGTATCTCCATCCAGGTAGACAGCACGTTTGCTTGCGTCAGGTAGGTATTCTTGGTTAGCTTCAGCCATGGAAGGTATGGTTAGGTAGTTTCAGCCAGGTAGGTAAGTAGGTGGATTCATCCAGCAATTCTGTGAAGTATAAAAAGAGAAAGTACATTAGTATTCTGAAGTTTACATACATGAACAAGTTCAGAACAGTGTGTTAATACTCACATTAGGTAGGTCGTGGTATCTCCATCCAGGTAGACAGCACGTTTGCTTGCGTCAGGTAGGTATTCTTGGTTAGCTTCAGCCATGGAAGGTATGGTTAGGTAGTTTCAGCCAGGTAGGTAAGTAGGTGGATTCATCCAGCAATTCTGTGAAGTAGAAAAAGAGAAAGTACATTAGTATTCTGAAGTTTACATACATGAACAAGTTCAGAACAGTGTGTTAATACTCACATTAGGTAGGTCGTGGTATCTCCATCCAGGTAGACAGCACGTTTGCTTGCGTCAGGTAGGTATTCTTGGTTAGCTTCAGCCATGGAAGGTATGGTTAGGTAGTTTCAGCCAGGTAGGTAAGTAGGTGGATTCATCCAGCAATTCTGTGAAGTAGAAAAAGAGAAAGTACATTAGAAGTATTCTGAAGTTACATACATGAACAAGTTCAGAACAGTGTGTTAATACTCACATTAGGTAGGTCGTGGTATCTCCATCCAGGTAGACAGCATGTTTGCTTGCGTCAGGTAGGTATTCTTGGTTAGCTTCAGCCATGGAAGGTATGGTTAGGTAGTTTCAGCCAGGTAGGTAAGTAGGTGGATTCATCCAGCAATTCTGTGAAGTAGAAAAAGAGAAAGTACATTAGTATTCTGAAGTTTACATACATGAACAAGTTCAGAACAGTGTGTTAATACTCACATTAGGTAGGTCGTGGTATCTCCATCCGGGTAGACAGCATGTTTGCTTGCGTCAGGTAGGTATTGTTTGTTAGCTTCATCCATGGAAGGTAGGTAGGTATTGTTTGTTAGCTTCATCCATGGAAGGTATGGTTAGGTAGTTTCAGCCAGGTAGGTAAGTAGGTGGATTCATCCGGCTATTCTGTGAAGTATAAAAAGAGAAAGTACATTAGAAGTATTCTGAAGTTTACATACATGAACAAGTTCAGAACAGTGTGTTAATACTCACATTAGGTAGGTCGTGGTATCTCCATCCAGGTAGACAGCATGTTTGCTTGCGTCAGGTAGGTTGTCAAGTAGCTTCAGCCAGGTAGGTTGGCAAGTGGCTTCAGCCTGGTTGGTAGGTATTCTTTGTTGTCTTCAGCCAGGTAGGTTGGCAAGTGGCTTCAGCCAGGTAGGTTGGCAAGTGGCTTCAGCCAGGTAGGTTGGCAAGTGGCTTCAGCCTGGTTGGTAGGTATTCTTTGTTGGCTTCAGCCAGGTAGGTTGGCAAGTGGCTTCAGCCAGGTAGGTTGGCAAGTGGCTTCAGCCAGGTAGGTTGGCAAGTGGCTTCAGCCTGGTTGGTAGGTATTCTTTGTTGGCTTCAGCCAGGTAGGTTGGCAAGTGGCTTCAGCCAGGTAGGTTGGCAAGTGGCTTCAGCCAGGTAGGTTGGCAAGTGGCTTCAGCCTGGTTGGTAGGTATTCTTTGTTGGCTTCAGCCAGGTAGGTTGGCAAGTGGCTTCAGACAGGTAGGTTGGCAAGTGGCTTCAGCCAGGTAGGTTGGCAAGTGGCTTCAGCCTGGTTGGTAGGTATTCTTTGTTGGCTTCAGCCAGGTAGGTTGGCAAGTGGCTTCAGACAGGTTGGTAGGTATTCTTTGTTGGCTTCAGCCAGGTAGGTTGGCAAGTGTCTCAGCCAGGTAGGTTGGCAAGTGGCTTCAGCCAGGTAGGTTGGCAAGTGGCTTCAGACAGGTAGGTTGGCAAGTGTCTTCAGCCAGGTAGGTTGGCAAGTGGCTTCAGCCTGGTTGGTAGGTATTCTTTGTTGGCTTCAGCCAGGTAGGTTGGCAAGTGGCTTCAGCCAGGTAGGTTGGCAAGTGGCTTCAGCCTGGTTGGTAGGTATTCTTTGTTGGCTTCAGCCAGGTAGGTTGGCAAGTGGCTTCAGCCAGGTAGGTTGGCAAGTGGCTTCAGCCAGGTAGGTTGGCAAGTGGCTTCAGCCTGGTTGGTAGGTATTCTTTGTTGGCTTCAGCCAGGTAGGTTGGCAAGTGGCTTCAGACAGGTTGGTAGGTATTCTTTGTTGGCTTCAGCCAGGTAGGTTGGCAAGTGTCTTCAGCCAGGTAGGTTGGCAAGTGGCTTCAGCCAGGTAGGTTGGCAAGTGGCTTCAGCCAGGTAGGTTGGCAAGTGGCTTCAGCCAGGTAGGTTGGCAAGTGGCTTCAGCCTGGTTGGTAGGTATTCTTTGTTGGCTTCAGCCAGGTAGGTTGGCAAGTGGCTTCAGCCAGGTAGGTTGGCAAGTGGCTTCAGCCTGGTTGGTAGGTATTCTTTGTTGGCTTCAGCCAGGTAGGTTGGCAAGTGGCTTCAGCCAGGTAGGTTGGCAAGTGGCTTCAGCCAGGTAGGTTGGCAAGTGGCTTCAGCCTGGTTGGTAGGTATTCTTTGTTGGCTTCAGCCAGGTAGGTTGGCAAGTGGCTTCAGCCAGGTAGGTTGGCAAGTGGCTTCAGCCAGGTAGGTTGGCAAGTGGCTTCAGCCAGGCAGGTTGGCTAATGGCTTCAGCCACGTAGGTTGGCTAATGGCTTCAGCCACGTAGGTTGGCTAATGGCTTCAGCCACGTAGGTTGGATAATGGCTTCAGCCACGTAGGTTGGATAATGGCTTCAGCCACGTAGGTTGGATAATGGCTTCAGCCATGTATAGTTAGGACAGGTAGAAGTTAGACCTCATCCAGGCAAGTACACTTCATGCACAAGGGGATGTGCATTACATGCCTGGTAATGTTCTTCCACCTGTGGAGCTACTTGTTGTGGTGGTCGTGGTCGTAGTCGTGGTCGTAGTCGTGGTCGGGCTGCCTGGACTATTGGATGGGGTGCTTGTCAGATGGATGACCGGACTTATGGGGCTTAAGGGAACAGTTGCGAGAGGAGGATCTTCAGCTGGACGAGACACCTGTCTGTTTATTGGTGTATCTAGCATGCTCAGTCGAAAACCTAAGCTAGATGTGTTGCTTAGGTCTCCAATGTTTTGCCACATCCCTGATGACAAATCAATATCAGCAGTGGGACGAGTAGATCGGCTTGATTGAAGGCGACCATACCCAGAGCCCTGGGTAGCCAACTGTTGATAACTAGTACCTCGTCCTCGCTGCTGCCTTGGTCTGCTTTGATCTCTCCAGTGTCTGAAATCCTCCGACTCCCAGTCTTCATATCTTGGCCGCCGTGTTGATGGCTCATCTCCTGACTGGAAGTCTCTCAACTGTGATCTCTGTGGCCGATGGTGTGGCTCATATTGCCCATAATCCTGGTCGTGTCTCATCCGACGATGTTCCAGCTCCCTGTCCCGTGAACGATCACGCCGATATTCCAGGTCCCTCTCCCGTGAACGATCACGATATTCCGGCTCCCTCTCCCGTGAACGAACACGATAAGAAGTAGCCCCACGACTTTCTTCAGACCTTGGCTGAGCAGGTCTGCTGGGCAACTCTGTCTCAACCTCAGGAACTGGTTGCTGCTGGTCCGTCTCCGACTCTTGCTGCCCACTGATATTCATGTGGTCTAGCGCATACTTTAGTGCTTCTTCACAGCTCTGCATGACATGCAGCTGACCAGGTCCAGTCAGATTTTCCATCCGGTTCAAAACGGTTTGAAAATACATATTTCTCATTTGAGAAGTATTATCTATCCGGAGTTTTTGGAATTCGCTTATTATTTTATCGAATCCAGCTTCAAATGTTTTATTTAATAAGGAAACGCATTCCTCAAAAACTCCAGAAAGATGTATGTATTCCGGAATCGGATTCCTATTGACAGCACTCTGGCGCTGTCGAACTGAACGAGAAGCTGGTTGAGGCAGTTCGGTAGCAACAGAGGGCTGTGATAGGTTGGAAACAGTTTGATGGACTGGTCTGTCAGAGGGCTGTGAAGATGCCGCAGCGCCATCACCAGTGTCCAAAGTTGGCTCATCATCATGGACCGCTGCAGGAAGGCTACTTGCAGTAGTTGGTGGTTCCACATTTCCAACAGTACTGTGGAAATAAAAAAAGAGATTAAGTATCATAACATATAACAACGTCCATTCAAGATAACAAAAAAAAAAAAAAAAATATTTTACCTACGGCTTGCCAACGATGGCCTTAAAAAGGATAGCTGGTAGTAATACCTATATTTCTTACTACCAGCCGCAGAACCACTGGGGGCAAGCCTCTCTGCTTTGTAGTCCTTCCCGTAGCGGTCTTTAATTGATCGCCATCGTTCCTTCACCTTTTTCACTGTTAAACAAATAGAGTGGTTAATGAATGTATAAATATTACAAATTATATTAAAAAAAATTTATTCAATTATATATTATAAAATACTTACGGCAAGCAGCTTGAGTCGGAGCATTGAGGTCACTCCAACCATTCACGATCTCAACACAGATTTCTTCCCACAGTCGTAGTGTCAAGTCACTATCCCAGTGGCGGTTGTGCCTTTTGTCCCACAATACAGGTCGCTCTTGGACCAAGTGGATCAGCTGATCACCATTTATACAGAAATCAACTTCTTCCACTTGTTCCTGTGAGGACCTGCTTGACCTTTGGGAACCCTAAAAACATAAACAATTTTTAATATTAAAATTAACAATCAAACACATAAAAATTATAAATGTTATTATGTTTTCAAATTCTTACACCACGACCACGACGACCGCGACTTCCACCACGACGCTGGGAAGAGGTTGGAGGACCTCTCGGACGGACATCAGCAGCCTACCAAATTGAAAAAAAAAAGGATATACATTGAGTTTAAAAAATTTTTTTTTTAATGCAAAAAAAAAATTATACATGAAAAATATTAAGTTAAATAACTGGATAAAGTTTTTAAAAAATAATTTGGGACAAGCATGATTATTAAGTACTTACAGTCCCTGGCTCAGCATCAGGCACAACGACGTCCTGCACTGCTCCACTGTCAGCAGAACCACGAGCCTTTAATCAGATTGAATTAAGATATTAGTATTCACAATAGGCAAAACACATGAGGACATACACATTAGTTACATGAGACACTTACCACCCTGTTTGGGGAATCCGATCCCTCACTGTGGGAGGAGTTATCAGCCATCCCAATCAATCAGACACTGCAGGACAGGGAGGAAAGTCAGAACATATAAATGAAATACAAATATTTATATTGTAAAAAAAATAAAAAAATAAAATAAAATACAATAAAAATACTCACAATCAAAAGTGTCTATAGCAAAAAAGAATATCCTGAGCAGCCGCAACAGGAGTATTCAGAAATCTTCTGCCAGATAAACTAATATTACATAGAAAAAAAAAAATAATTAGTAGTCACACAATGTTCATGACACCATTAATTAATAATAATGCAGTCACTTGCACGGACACTATGAGGGGAGCATGAGTCCCACCCACAGTGTGCATGTCACCTTACATTAATAAGAATGCAGTCACTTGCACGGACACTATGGGGGGAGCATGAGTCCCACACACAGTGTGCATGACACCTTACATTAATACTAATGCAGTCACTTGCACGGACACTATGAGGAGAGCATGAGTCCCACACACAGTGTGCATGACACCTTACATTAATACGAATGCAGTCACTTGCACGGACACTATGAGGGGAGCATGAGTCCCACCCACAGTGTGCATGTCACCTTACATTAATACGAATGCAGTCACTTGCACAGACACTATGGGGGGAGCACGAGTCCCACCCACAGTGTGCATGACAAAAAAAATTATAAAAAATTCAGTTAGGCAATTTTCACATCAGCAGAACGCTGGTGTTTTTGGACAATAACAGAGGTGGGGCTGCATCTGCTTGACCACACACATAATGCCCAAATTATGGCCTGAATACAGCAAGCCCAATACATTTGGTATGATGCTTGCGGTCATTTGCAGCAAGTCACATTCTGCCAGTTGTATCAGATGCTGCACTTGTGTTCATAAAAAAAAAATTGCATTTTGACCTAAAATTGTGACACATCTGCAGCACCTGCCAGAACTGCACTTGACGCAAAGGCCTGCAAGCAACATACACAATGCATACAGCCTGGGACGCAAGTCAGCCATTATACAGCAAATGCAGCGCCACCTTAGCCTACTTTCACATTAACAATTTTTTAAGCCCTGACTTCAAGTTTGGAGCATTTCTACTGTACTGAGCATGCTCAGTACAGTAAAATCGGGTCCAAGGAGACATCAGATGTTTCCTTTGACCTTGCTACATAGGGCCCCATGCTAAATTGATCGGAGAAAATCAGATGTGCACTAAATGGCATCCGATTTGATACGATCCAATTTGTACCAATTTAATTTTTGGTTCAAAAATCGGAGCATGCTCCAAGTTTTGCACCGATAAAAAAAAAAAAAAAAAAAGGGACAGAATTGGATCGGACAAAATCAGATGCCATTTAGTGCACATTTGATTCGTTCTGATGCCCAATAGGGCTGCATGGGGCACAAAATCGGTCTGATGCTGTCCGATTTTTATTGGACATCAGCAGATTTAAAACATCCATAGTGTGAAGGCAGCCTTAAAGATCTCACAAAAATTAACAAGCATATGGCATATTTGAAAAAAATTACACAACACAAGGCATCTTTACTAAGGGTACTTTCACATTAGCATTTGCGATCGCTGCGTTTCATCTGCAAACGCAAACGCATGGTTCTGTTTTTTGTTGCGTGTCAATAGACAACAATGCGTTGTTTGAACGCAGTCAAGCGCATGCGCATTAGTGCGCATATTTCAGCCCACCAAAAACGCAACATGTTGCATTTTTGGTGGGCTGAAATATGCGCACTAATGCGCTTGACTGCGTTCAAACAACGCATTGTTGTCTATTGACACGCAACAAAAAAACAGAACCATGCGTTTGGCTTGCGTTTGCAGATGAAACGCAGCGATCGCAAACGCTAATGTGAAAGTACCCTAAATAAAATAAAACCATGAACATTTTAAATAATGCACAATGCAAAAAAAAAAAATAAAAAAAAATAAAAACCATCACCAAAAAACACATTCATACAATAATTATTTTTCTGCATTTTTGATGAAAAATACAAAAAAATGCTGAAAAATAATTACCGTAA
Source organism: Allobates femoralis (assembly GCA_033576535.1). Classification (NCBI taxonomy): domain Eukaryota; kingdom Metazoa; phylum Chordata; class Amphibia; order Anura; family Aromobatidae; genus Allobates; species Allobates femoralis. The sequence continues at coordinate 375,648,166 of JARQOC010000004.1, read as the reverse complement.
ATGAACAATACACACACATGGCTTTTTTAGCAAAAAATTACCAATCACATGTTTTTTTTGGGAAAAAATGTACCAAAGCACATGGTATTTGCAAAAGTTTACCAAACCACAAATGCATCATAAAAACATGAACATTTTAAATAATGCACAATGCAAAAATAAAAAAAAAATAAAAACCATCACCAAAAAACACATTCATTTACAATAATTATTTTTCTGCATTTTTGATGAAAAATACAAAAAAATGCTGAAAAATAATAACCGTAAATGAACAATACACACACATGGCTTTTTTTGCAAAAAATTACCAAGCACATGTTTTTTTTTTTGCAAAAATGTACCAAAGCACATGGTATTTGCAAAAGTTTACCAAACCACAAATGCATCATAAAAACATGAACATTTTAAATAATGCACAATGCAAAAATAAAAAAAAAATAAAAACCATAACCAAAATACACATTCATTTACAATAATTATTTTTCTGCATTTTTGATGAAAAATACAAAAAAATGCTGAAAAATAATTACCGTAAATGAACAATACACACACATGGCTTTTTTTGCAAAAAATTACCAAGCACATGATTTTTTTTTGCAAAAATGTACCAAAGCACATGGTATTTGCAAAAGTTTACCAAACCACAAATGCATCATAAAAACATGAACATTTTTAATAATGCACAATGCAAAAATCAAAAAAAAATAAAAACCATCACCAAAAAACACATTCATTTACAATAATTATTTTTCTGCATTTTTGATGAAAAATACAAAAAAATGCTGAAAAATAATAACCGTAAATGAACAATACACACACATGGCTTTTTTTGCAAAAAAATACCAAGCACATGTTTTTTTTTTGCAAAAATGTACCAAAGCACATGGTATTTGCAAAAGTTTACCAAACCACAAATGCATCATAAAAACATGAACATTTTTAATAATGCACAATGCAAAAATAAAAAAAAAAAAAAACCATCACCAAAAAAAACATTCATTTACAATAATTATTTTTCAACATTTTTGAGGAAAATTAAAAAAATAAATGCTGACAAATAATTACAGTAAATGAATACAGACACATGGCTTTTTTTGCAAAAATTTACAAAACCACAAGGTATTTTTTCAAAAAAATTACCAAATTAGCAAACAAATAATACAATAAACATATTATCTGAATGAAAATTGCATGTACTTACCAAAAGATGCAGGAGATGAAGCACAAAAATGTCCAGTCACAAAAGCTTCTGGGTCCACTTCAGAGCAACAAACAGGTTTGCACAGCATGTGCAAACCTGCTCCTCTTTTTATATCAGTGAGGGGGGGGCTTGGAGCATTTGGAGCAGGCTCAGTACGCGTGCCGCATCCAGCCAATCCACTTGCGGCAGATGCGGCACGTGCGGCACATGCGGCAGACGCGGTTGCCATTGACTTCCATTATAAAAATACCGCAATGTACATTGCGGCACAAGTGCGGTACACTTGCGGTATACTTGCGGCGACAAAAAACCGCGGCATGTTGCGGTTTTAAGACATGCCGCAAATGCCGCATTTACCGCAAGTGGCGTTCAAATTTGGAAAAACCGCACTTGCCGCAAGTCCCATAGGAAATGAATGGGGCTTGCCGCATTCATGCCGCAAGTGCGGCAAATGCGGTTTTTCAACCGCAACTGCCGCAAATTCAAAAAACGCTGATGTGAAAGGACCCTAACAGGTGTTGGCAATAACAATCACACTTGCAGCCAGTTGACATGGATTAAAGTTGACTCAATCTCTGTCCTGGTCTTGTGTGTACCACATTGAGCATGGAGAAAAGAAAAAAGACCAAAGAACTGTCTGAGGACTTGAGAAACCAAATTGTGAGGAAGCATGAGCAATCTCAAGGATACAACTCAATCTCCAAAGACCTGAAGGCTCCTGAGTCTACCGTGCGCAGTGTCATCAAGAAGTTTAAAGCCCATGGCACTGTGGCTAACCTCCCTAGATGTAGACGGAAAAGAAAAATTGATGAGAGATTTCAACGCAAGATTGTGCGGATGGTGGATAAAGAACCTCGACTAACATCCAAACAAGTTCAAGCTGCCCTGCAGTCCGAGGGTACAACAGTGTCAACCCGTACTATCCGTCGGCGTCTGAATGAAAAGGGACTGTATGGTAGGATACCCAGGAAGACCCCACTTCTTACCCCGAGACATAAAAAAGCCAGGCTGGAGTTTGCCAAAACTTACCTAAGAAAGCCTAAAACATTTTGGAAGAATGTTCTCTGGTCAGATGAGACAAAAGTAGAGGAGAAAAAAAAAAAAAGGCATTCAAAGAAAAGAACACGGTCCCTACAGTCAAACATGGCAGAGGTTCCCTGATGTTTTAGGGTTGCTTTGCTGCCTCTGGCACTGGACTGCTTGACCGTGTGCATGACAATATGAAGTCTGAAGACTACCAACAAATTTTGCAGCATAATGTAGGGCCCAATGTGAGAAAGCTGGGTCTCCCTCAGAGGTCATGGGTCTTCCAGCAGGACAATGACCCAAAACACACTTCAAAAAGCACTAGAAATGGTTTGAGAGAAAGCACTGCAGACTTCTAAGGAGGCCAGCAATGAGTCCAGACCTGAGTCCCATAGAACACCTGTGGAGAGATCTAAAAATGGCAGTTTGGAGAAGATACCCTTCAAATATCAGGGACCTGGAGCAGTTTGCCAAAGAATAATGATCTAAAATTCCAGCAGAGCATTGTAAAAAAACTCATTGGTTACCAGAAGCGATTGATCACAGTTATTTTGGCTAAAGGTTGTGCAACCAAGTATTAGGCTGAGGATGCCAATACTTTTGTCTGGCCCATTTTTGGAGTTTTGTGTGAAATGATCAATGTTTTGCTTCATTCTCTTTTGTGTTTTTTCATTGAAGACAAATTAAATGAAGATAATAATACCAAAGAATTTGTGATTGCAATCATTTTCAGGAAGAAACTGAGGATTATCTGACAGAATTGCAGGGTTGTCAATACTTTTGGCCACAACTGTACATACATTTTGATTGCAATTATTATTATGGAATAATATATGGTGCTATATAAAGAATAGTCTAGAGAAGACCAGTGTTTAATATTTTAAAATCAATGTGTCTGATTTCCAAACTTACAATGGCATGGCAGGCTCCTAAGGCTGTGTTTAGGATAAATTGTATATCGCTAAGCCCTCATATTAAGAGACCATGCCCATCAACGAGTTTGATGGAATATCGCCAATCCCTTGAAGCGTAGCTTGCTCTAAGACTATCCAGCCAAATTCTTAGGGCAGATTCACACTACGGTTTTTGGACTGTCAGGCTGTGTCCGGTGCTTTGCAGGAGGCACCGGACACAGCCTGACAAGTTCAGACAAACAGAACCGGAGGTTTTATATGCCCTCTGGTCCTATTTGCAGCCAAATTCAGCAGAGCGCAGCTGCAGGAGCTGTCTCTGCTGAAATGACAGAATCGCGGCTAGCAGGGGGCTATCCGCGGTTCTGAAATCTCAGCAGGGGACAGCTCTAGGTGAAGTTCAGTGCGGCCGGTGCTGAGTTTCAGCACCCGCAGTCCGGGAACTGGACAGATTCTCTGTCGGGTCCGGCGCCCCATAGACTCCCATGTTAGGGGGCGCCGAATCACGCTAGATCTGGGAGAATCTAGCAGGATCCAGTTTGGTTTAATTTTTTGTCCCAGACACAAAAATGTTGCAACTTCCGATTTTGTGTCCAGGGCAAAAGGGTATGTACACACTCTTTGCTAGTAGTGTGGAGTCGCTATCTATGCAGTTTGAGAAATTATGTAGTATGGGATATTATACCACAGGTACTCATAGTCAACATAAACCAAATGTTAGTTCCCTGCCCAGATGAACACTTGATGCACCCATATTTGAGTAAGTGAGGGCATCTACAGTGAGGGGTGTGGGAGGACAGCAATGACATTTACATGCTTATAAAACTGTTTAGTGTATACTCTTCTCAATTACTGGAGCCATTTTTCTTAGCTGTATGTTGAAAAACTCAATAAATATGCAGTTTAGCAAAATAAAAATGCATACCCATTCCTCATCAAAAAAATAAATAAAAAAAATTGATGTCTGAATCTAGCTTATGTTTATTTCATGTCCCTAGAAGAAGTGAGACGAAATGTTCGTTGCTGAGAAGGGCCACTGTGCCAGGCACATCCCAAGTAGCAAAGACGTTACTATTGGACGTATTCATTTATCATTGCCGGTATTCTAGATTGGCTGTACTGGGTACTAGTGCATTTCTCAGACTTTGGCAAATTTACACTATAGTGGCAAATACACACCATCTGTTCATAGCCATTATTTTTACTTTCCCCTCTTTTTTTCTATTCAATCTACAGTATATCCTTAACTGCCAGGTATCCACTGAGTTGCTTTAGTGAGGCACCTTTGGTATAAGTAATTATATATGCATGTGTCTTGATAATATTCTTCAATAAACTTAGATATATTTTCTATGATTCCACAGTTCACTTCTTTACTTGATATTATCAATATATGTCAGGGACATTTTCTTATATATCATGTTGAAGTGGTATGCATCGCTAGGACACTATTGATGGTTTAAGTCTATTTCACATCTGGATTAGTTTAAAAGTCAAGTTTCAATGTCCCACATTGGAAATAGCAATTCAAATAGTCAATGTTGACCTTTTAAAAAGGATCTTTCTATGTAGGGCACAACTAGCATGGTCTTCCAATGTGGGTGGGAGTTTAAAAGGCAGACAAGTGAGTTTTATTTTTTGTTTTATCTGGAAAATTCCTTTAAATTGAGCACAGACACAGATCGACATCAAAGGGAAAAAAACAAACAAAAAAAAACAAACACACCATGAAGAGCAGTGTCCATAAAATAAATGATATACAACAGCAAGAGATTCCAAATTGACTTTTAATTCAGCAGCATAGTTTCTTACACCTCTCCATTAGTGCAGTTATTTATACCCGTTCAAATTTTATAAATATTGCAAGAACGTATATTTCACATGAGCGATATCAAAGTGTAAAAAGCAACATATCTGAAAAAAGATTTAATTCTTTTGTTATAGTCCTGAATTTAGAACCAATACAACCGCTTTAAAGCATCACGTCAAAATACACAATATTTGTTGGAAAGACCTATTTTATGTAGACGCCCAACTAAGGCCACAACCCAGTTTTCACGGAGTCATTCCAGTCACAAAATACATAAATATATAAATTAAGAGACTGAGTTTCCTGCACTGAGACAGCAGCTACCAGTAGTAGTCATCAGTAGAAAGGTATAGAAATGTTAAAAACAACGTTCCACAAACTGGTTGAGTACAGTAATTTATTTATATAGCAATAGCGCATTTCTCTGCTGCTCATATGTCAATACTCACATTGTGCTTTATATTTTTCACACTAACACGCTCAGCAACTTGTAGGGCATTAAAGGGCTAGTGTAACCTCATCTCCACTCACATATACTGGGACAACTAGCCACTACTTTTGGACATGATCCTTTTCGGAGCAGTCTCACTGGCGTATAACTCACGCAAGGATTGCATTGTAATGAACGTTTTGGCCACAGCTTCCTTGACTCAAGCGTGACAGCTATATAGAAATACATGAAGCAGTCACACTCAGGTGAGGGGAGCCGTGCGTTACAATACAATTCTCGTTAAGTTATACGCTGGCTATACATCAGTGAGAGAGAGAGACTTTAGGCATATCCTCTGGCTATACATCAGTGAGAGAGAGAGACTTTAGGCATATCCTCAGCTGATTGCAATGTAGCAGTAAAATCAGTCTGTCTCACAATATTCCTCAGTGCATTCATGGATATACCTGTTATGGTGGGTTTACACGCCACAATATCGCGGCGATATCGGAGGCAACGCCGCGGGAGTGCGCATTTTTTCAGCCCTTTTCCCGATATCGCATCGGCGGTTTACACGCTGCGATATCGGGAAACAACGTCCCTCCGATGTGTACGCCCACCAACCCAGTAACGACCATTTAACATGGGAGTTAATGGGTAGCGTCGGCGTACAGATCGGAGTTGGGCTGTCGCACGCAGCGATGCTGGTGCAACGGCCTTGCGATATCGGGCGGTTGAATAGCTTTGCTATTCAACTCCGATATCGTTTTGGCATCGTTCCAGCATCGCGTTGTACTGTCAAACTGTACAACGCGCACCCGATATCGGCTCCAACTCGCGACCCACGTGACTTTTTGTCGGAGTTGGGTCGGAGTTGGACGCCGATATCGCGGCGTGTAAACCCACCATTAAAGACATACCCCTGGTCAACGAGTACGTGGTCCTTCAGACGTGGGGTGAACAGGGATGACATTACCTACTCCATTAACATGAACTCAACACATAATAGAAAGCTGCAATGTCCTAGCACAAGGCCACTGCCAATTCAGTTGAACACAAGAATCAAACACATAAATCAAGCTGAAAAACGTATATAACAAATACAATGTATATAATAAACGGGCTAAATCACTACCAGCATGTCATTTGATGTTACCACAATAGTAGACTGTTTATTACATTTTTGTCCCTATCCTGGTAGGATCATACAGACAGTGTTTATATAAAAACAAACGTTATGAACCATAAAAACAGCTAAACTCCACATAACTGACTAGTGAGTGTACTTGTCTCTTTGGATGATGTATTGCATTTGGCAGTTCTGCGGAACTTCAAGATTCCTCCTCTACAATGTTAATGATCCTTGGCTCATTCCTGGCTAAAAGATGCACTGACCAGGAATAAAGGCAAAACAAACCACGGCCAGCGACTAACTTACAAAGTAAGGAAAGGCACAAATTTGTTACGATACTTTTATTTTATTGTGTGCCCTCTGTAGATATTTTCCTATATGTACTGCTTAAAAGTTGGCTTCTGTCAGATGACTAACAGCCAACAGGTTGAACGTAAATCCATGCCTAGTGTGAGTGAATGTGCGTGTTGTCTAAAGCTGGCCATCATCCTCTTTTAGACAGTGGTTTCCAAGCAGAAGCTGCCTGAAGAATAGTAAAATCTTAACCACTAAGAAGCCTTCATAGGCTAGAGAGGTTAAAATAAAAAAAGCTAAAAAAACTGAACAAATGAATAGCATGTTTTTGACATATCAACGCATATGTTCATTTTTTTTTTTTTTTATTGACAGGTTACCTGCATATATGCTTAGAAAGTGGTGGTCAAACACTTGTTCTGTGAGCATATGTGCTCAAAAGGGATGAGAGCAATAAGCCGCTGCCAGACGCCTATCGCAATGGCTCATCTCCAGCAAGCAGGATCAGGCATGTCGAGAGCCAACATGACTGATCCTTCTTTCTAATAGAATATGCAGCTGATAATGTATTAGGTAAGCCGGTTTTGCTCTAGTTCATGTAATGTGAATTGCCAGTATTGGTAATGTAGAGGAGAGATCAGCTAACATTTCTTTCTCTTCCCCAGATAAGTCAGTAAAAAGGATACCACTATGGGTTTGAAGTTAACCCTTTTTTCAATTCTAGATTGCACTCCTGGTTTTAACTCTTTGAGCCTGGCTTTAAGCTTGCATATACTCTAGAGGTTTTCAGAGACTGAGACAGCTCATTTAGAAAAGATATGAAGTGGGAGTCTTTCTCAGATTTCTTTGAATCAAAAATGACCACAATGGTAAAATGTGGCTCGGGTCGCGTCAGAAAATAAGTACTTTGCACTTTGTCATCATAGAAGTGGACGACCTTTTCTAAAGTGTTTAGCTCTGCAGTCTTTTCAGTCATGATCATAATAACATTTGGCCAGTGAACCGCTGGCCTCTCCATTGGAAGAGACACTACTGCAGGATATTGGTCGACACCTTTAGGGCTTCTCTGTAAGAATCCGGATGATGATACCCATGACCCTGAAAGCTTTCAGATCCCCGATTGTCAAAAATTAAGGATACGTTGACTGCATCATATTTTCTAATAAAGCTGGATATTTTTCCAAAGTAATCCGGATTTGTTTTAGCTGTGAGGGTTTTCATTTCGGAGGTCTGTCTGCTTAATGCTTCATGGAAGTAAAAGCTAAACTTGGCAAGCAGGAGGTTTTTAAATTTCAGGAGCCATGAAAAAAGATGGGGTGGCTGCACCGCTTTCTGAGATTGTCCTCCAAAGAGATGTTTTTTGGTCTCCTTCTGTTTTTCAAATATCTGACCCCAACTTTGTAGCTTAGTATGTGCATTGTGCAAATTAACAAGGGACAGGAGGAACTTCCACTCAAATATTAGACTCTGGGCCTTCAAAAGATGCACAAGAACATCAACTTCAAGCTGGAAACCATTTTCTAGAGGAGACAGTATAGGATGGTGAAACCTACAAACAAAAATAATTAAAAAAAAAAAAAAAAAAAACACTGATTACTTAAAGCAGGACGTATTTAGCAACCAGAGATAAAGGGGTTTTCACATTGGTATGTGGACCCCAAACTATTCAAGTAACGTAAAATAAAGCCAGATGAAATAAAGCCATCCTCACCCACTGCTGCTCCAGTCTCTTTGTATTGTCTGTATCAATGACATCATGTGGCCAATCACATCACTGCTGCAGACAATCATTGTGCTCAATGATGCAAACGTCACAAACCACTGAGTTCAGTCACTGAGGCTGGGGGGGGGGGGGGGGGGGTCAAATGAGTGTAGAAAACTTTGTTCCCATTTACATCCAGAAAACTGGTACAATTTCTCACTAGGCATCCATGTGCAGTCTGTTTTCTTACTCAGCAGCTATCATTTACAATTTCTGTATGGCATCCAATTATTTTTCCTCACACCCATCCGATATCAGAATAAAATTGCAGCATGCTATGATTTTTATTTTTCCACAGACTGTCAGCGAAAAAAAAATTGGTCATCAGCACCGACTTATTGAATAACCATTAATCAGTCATCATCACAGAAAATTAAAGTAGGGATGATGAAGGGTTAAAAACTGCATTGCCAAGACTTGCAGGATGTCTCAAGAGAAGTGCGTAAAAATGAATTTGATGAGTTGTTGGAATGTGATATATCTAGCTTCAATGTGTCAAGGGTTTATGGTATCCTGAGAGAATGGTTGACACCAGTAGGCAAGTAGTCATGTGTGAAAGCATGGGTGAGGCAGATAGGGGACCCGGACATAATGAAGAAGATCCTGCAGGCCTGGAGTGTATTTAGGAAGAATGTTATTAATGAGAATTGGAGAGACACTCAGTTCAGACTCATACACAGAGCCATATATGGTTACAATCTCCCATACTGTTCGACTAACCCAGGTCACAATCAGAAATGTCCGAAACGTGGGGCTGAGCGCACATATATGTACCATGGTTTGTGGGTTTGTAGTGCCATACAAACATTTTGGAAACAGGTCCATCACTTTAGTGCGAGACCTGGGGGGGGAGATTGGGACTTGGAACCAATGTCATGGATTTTTCACTATGTAACGGGAGGGGGGAGGAGGGGAAGGTAAGAAATCACTCCTACATGACATAGCGAATCTAGCGAAAAAATGTATCCTGAGGCACTGGGTCTTGGCCGAGATCCCATCCTTGAATGAGTTGTTGCATAATATTAAACAGTTGTTACATCTGGAGAAGTTGGAAGCGGAAAGGGACAAGATCAAACCAACAGAACGGTTGTTCAATACGTGGCAGAAGTTCATTGAACAGAAATGCTCCCGGGATGAGATACAACGGATAATGACACCATTTGTGCAGGCAGAGTGGTACTTAATGAATGATCTTCAGGGCAAATTGGTGAGGCTAAAAGTTTACAACTCTGAAATTAGGTCATCCTAGTAGGATAGGGGGGGTGCTACGCAGTTTGGGGGGAGGGAGCAGTTTGTTTTGCAGATGGTTTTTATGTTAGGATACATTATGAGGTTATGATGATCTATACGATTGTGTTACCACTGTTTACAATGCCACTGAATTTTGTATTTGTCCTGCCTATTCTTTGAAAATAAATAAAAATGATTTGACAAAAAAAAAAAAAAAAAAAAAAAAAAAACACACACAACACGTGTTGACTATTCCACTATACATCAAAGGGTGAATATGATATTGATTTATTAGTTAACGCATTTCAGGGCTCCATGGCCGCTTACTCAGGACAAAATCAATAATATTGCCATGTTTCAGGGCATTTTAGGGAGCCATGTTGACTAATAAATCATTATTATATTCACCCTTTTATGGCTCGTGGAATACGGCTGTAAGCCATAATCATCAACATTAACAGAAAAACACTTGAAATAGGTCACTGTTTCTAATGACTATATAATATACACACATGGTCAGAATTGTTGGTACCCTCTTTTAGTAAAAGAAAACCCCACAATGGTAAAAGAAATAACTTGAATCTGACAAAAGAAATAGTAAATAAAAAAATCTTTGAAAATGAACAAATAAAAGTCAGACATTGCTTTTCAGCCCTCCTTGCACAGAATAAGAAAAAAAAATTCAAACACATTAAATAGACCTGAACGGGAATGATGGTACCCCTTTAACCTCCCTGGCGTTACGAATAATTCTGGAATTTTATGCTAAAAGCGTTACAATGGCTATATCTATGCACAGGGAATGAGCAGACTGAGAACAATCTCAGCTCTGCTACATCATGTCTGTGAGCAGGCGGGCTCTAGGACCCTGGAGCTGCACAGAGAAGACAGCTGGACTCGGCTGCAATGTAACAGCAGTTACTTTGCGAGTTCCCCTCCTATCACTCGCACAGTAGCCGAGTCTAATGCAAACAATGGTAATCCTAGTTTTGTCAGTGTTTGCCATTGATTGCGATTTGCATTGGACTCGTGCGAGTAATCACTGGGAGACACGCAGAGTACCGAGTCCTGCGAGTCCCTTACTACTCGCCGAGTAACGAGTCCTAGCGAGTAGATTCGCCCATCCCTACTCAGATGTCACAATAGGCACTTACCCCGAGTCTCCCTCGGGGTAATCGCTTTGGGTACAACATTTTCAACCCGAGAGAGACTCGGGAAAACCGTTAGGGAGGTTAAATAATGTGTCAAAAGGGAAATGTTAAATCAAGGTGTGTCCACTTAGCATCTACAATCTTGTAATCAGTCAGTGGGCATGTATATAGGGCTACAGATACTCATTGTGCTGTTTGATGACATGGTGTGTACCACACTCAACATGGACCAGAGGAAGCGAAGGGAAGAGTTGTCTCAGGAGATAAGAAAATTATAGACTAGCATGTAAGGTTGCGTTCACACACAGCGTAATGTTTGTGGGTTTTTTTTACGTCTGCCGGCAAATTGAATGGAAATTCACTTTTGCCTTTCAGATGCCGCATAATTCAAGTAATTTCTGTGACCTTTGTGGGTTTTTCCTTCATTAATCAAGGGGTACCAACAATTTTGACCACGTGAATATGCGTTTCACTTTATGTATTAAATTACTGAAATAAATTAACTTTCTGATGATATTCTAATTCATTGAGATGCACCTGTATATAAGGAACTGCTGACTTACATCTTGTAGGATTGTAGAGATTAAATAAATCAACTGTCAGATTCAGGGTGAAATGTAATATCCCAAACTACTATATTTTTTAACATACTTCACACACAAGTATATACTACCATGTCTCCCTGAAAATAAGATGCCCCCCTCCCGCCCAAAAAAATAAGACATACCAGGGGCGTTTGCTGCACTGCTTAATATAAGGCACCCCGCCCCCCCCGGAAAATAAGGCATACCAATCTTTGATGAAAAACATGCCCGCCAACCAGGGCATGCAGCTGCGATGCATCCCGCTTTCGTCTGGTGCCAGCCACCACTGTATGGTATTCCAGGGGCTGCATTGTCATTTCCCTGCTGCTGTACCCATACATTAAGCCGCGAGTCAATCAGAGGCCAGCAGCCGCAGGTCAATCAGAGCTGCATGACGTCACATGCGAGAATCTGATTGGCTGGCCCCTGATTGGCTTACCGTTCATGTACGGCAACAGAACTCATAACGCCACTTGAAATATCATACAGCACGGACCGCAGGAAACTGGTGTCTGTTTTTTAGCAGATACAGTGGTGGGGACACTGTATTGGGAGTTGCAAGGGGATGATGGGAGCTGCCATATGGTATAGGGGGGCTGCAAGGGAATGATGAGGATACCGTACGATATTGGGGGCTGCATGTGGATGATGGGGATACCACATTGGGGGCTGTTAGGGGATGATCGGGATAGACACAGGATGGAAATAATATATAGCGCATCTTTGGGAGCAAAAATTAATGCAAGATACTGTCTTATTTTAGGGAAAATAGGGTAGTAAGGAGAACATGCTGATGAGGTCTTTGTTTAACCTAACCACTTTAAGATGTAAAATAATAAGAAAGACATTCCCACCTGGAGTCATACTTCTTTAGGATGGAATCTAAAACGTTAATAAGTTCCTCTGTGTTCACAAACTTTTGACTGCTCAGAGTGTACATTTTCTCATAGAAATCTGCAATTTCCATTCGAGCCTGAACAAAAAAGCAGAGCTGTTCTGAGAGATGTGAAAGCAGTTCTTCCAAGTGAGGAGCTGTCCCACCAGTGGCATTTCTACCAATGGTGACTACCTTCTTCAGTTCATTGTGCAATGAGGTGTAATTTGTTCTGATAGAATCCTTCCTGCTGAAGAATGACTGACCACCTGTAAGACAAGACACGACAGGGGTGTAAGCAAACTGACACTGGAAGGACAATGAAAAGTAACCAAGTACAATAAGAAAATTCTGCACTCAATGGTGACACTGGCAGGTAGGGCTCTGGAGTCGGAGCCCATTTTGGGTGGAGTCAGGTTCAGGGAAATTGAGGCGGAGTCGAATATGTGGCTTACTGACATCACAGCCATAGTTATGGAATTGGAGAGTCTGAGTCAGAGACCATTTTGGTGGAGCTGGAATTGGATTCAGAGAAATTAAAGGGTAAAGCTCCCGTCACACACAACGACGCACCAACGATCCCGACAACGATCTTGTAGGGATGTTGGTGCGTCGTTAGCTGGTCGCCGGGGAACTGTCAAACAGGCAGATCTCCCTAGCGAACAGGGAGCCACGTCCACATCACTGGTATCTAGGCAGCGTGCGCTGCCTAGATAACCGGTGTTTACCATGGTTACCAGCCTGTGAGGTCGCTGATCGTTGCGCTCCCACTGTCACACGCAGTGATGCGTGCTGACCAGCGGGAGACCAATGACCTAAAAATGACCCAGAGCACTTTGTAACAATCAGCTATCTCACAGCAGGGGCCTGATCGCTGCTAAGTGTCATACTTAACGAGATCACTGTTACGTCACAAAACCAGTGATGTTACAACGATCTCACTAACGATCTTGTTATGTGTGACGTGGGGGGGGGGTTTAGAGTCGGATGTTTGGCTTCCCAACTCCACAGCCCTGCTGGCAGGAGACAGTTATAAACATCTGGTGTACAAAATACTGGCACCAAGTCAAACCGTCCACATGACCAAGAGTAAACCAAAGTTTAGTGCACACACAACACAGAAAAAATACTGGAGAAATCAATTTAGAAATCAATTTATAGCAGATGCCGTCATTCAAATTAGGCACTGAATGCCTCCTGTTTGTTCTCTGTATTTTTACACCATTAAAGAGCTTGTCCAAGCAATATACAACAAATATTGCACGTTCATCTAAGAGCTCATGCAGACGACAAACTTGGCCCAAGCAGACACCGAAATACATGAGCTATCTCCCAACCCAAACCGCCTCATGTGATCTCCATTTTTATACATCAAAATTTTAAAAATATGCAACTTCAAATAAAGTTTCCGAGGTGAACTACTGCAATTCATCTGTAAAAAATGATGCATTGCAAATAACATTTTTTAATGTAACCCTAGACTTGTATTGGCAGTTTTCATTTGATACTTAGAAGAGAATAGAGCAGCAGGTCTTCATCCATTTTACATGAATCCACATTAACATGTCCACAGATTTTCCCCTATTAAGTGCAAACACCAGCAGTAAGCCCTTATATACAAGTCTAGAATAGGGTGTATACAAGTCCCCAGGCTGATCTGTGTAAAGCGGCCGTCACACGCTATGATATCGCTAGCGATATTGTTAGCGATCACGTGCACGCACGATCGCTTACAATATCGCTCACATCGCTGGTGAGGTGTCACACAGACAGACTCATCAGCGATGTGGAGCCGCGATCTCGCTGGTTACTATGGTACACATCGGGTTACTAGGCTCCGCGCATCGCTTAGTAACCCGACGTTTACCATAGTTACCATCTCCCAGCATAGGCCCTGCCGCTGGGAGATCGTTCATCGTGGTGTCACACACCACGATGAAGCAGATCGTGACATCGTTCATCGCTAGATCTGAGCTCCGGAGCTCAGATCTGCGATGTCACGATCAAGTGATTTTACATGGTAAATCGCTTGATTAATGCAACGATTTTAAGCCCGATATCGCTTAAGCGATCAAAAAGGAGATCGCTTAAACGATATCGGGCAAGAACTCGTTGCGTGTGACGGCCGCCTAACATAGAAAAGCTTTTATTACACTCAGCAGTCTGGTGGTCAGCTCCGATGGGTGTCTCATCTCGATCCAGCGCCTCCTCTCTGCTTGCAGTCACCGTCGTCCTTTTTTGCTTTATGTGGATGACGTGTCCTAACTTATCCACACAGTGTCCTCCATTGCACTCCTGCACACTTCCCTGCCCTTCTGAGGTCAGAGCAAAGTATTGTAGTGCGCATTTACAGGCGTTCCTTAACCTTTCCCTGCACCAACGCATTATAGTAGTTTGCACTGCCCTCAGCAGAGCAAAGGAAAGTGCGCGTGTGCAGGAGTGCAATGGAGGACAGTGTGTGGGTGATGTAGGACGTGTCACCCACTAGAAGATGAGGATGACAATGACAAGCAGAGAGATAGTGCCGGACCAAGACCAGTGACACCCATCAGACTGGACTGCCCCAAATGTGAGTGTAATAAAAGCACATTACACAGATCGGACTTATATACAGTATTCTAGAAAAAAATGTTTGATAACATGTTAAATAATGATTGATTGCTCTCAGTGGAAAGGTAACATCACACGGGGAAACGTTGCCAGCAACTCAGGGGTGTGGCGAAGTTGCAGCAATATCGCTAGTGCGTTGCCCCGTGTAACACGGTGATTTCAACGGCGATAAGTTGCTTGAGCTGAGTTGCCTGGTTTACCAACAAGTTGGTAAACCAGGCGATGTTGCTCAGGCGATCTGCTATCATAGCTCTGTGTGACACAGCAATAGCGATGTTGAAAGCAACTTCCCCCATTCACTGCAATGTTAATAATCGCTGGCTGAGTGGAGTTTAACCCTGGCAGCAAAAGTTGCTTTCAACAACGCTGCTGCATTGCCGGCGATGTCTCTGCATGTAACATCTCCACAGCAATCTTGGCAAAGTTACCAAAACGTGTGCGCTCCCGTGAGTTGCCAGCGATGCTTCCCCGTGTAACAGTACCTAAAGTAACACAATCTTGTAGCTGTGATACCTTTTACCTATAACAAAACGATGTGAAGCAAGCTTTGAAGACTGCTTACATCCCTTTATCAGTCCTGGTATAACAAAGTTATCAGTATAAGGCGGCCGTCACACTCATCAATATCATGAGCGATATTGGTAGCGATCACGTGCACGCGCGATCGCTAACAATATCGTTCACATCGTTGGTGAGCTGTCACAAGGCAGACTCACCAGCGATGTGGAGCAGCGATATCGCTGGTAACTATGGTACACATCGGGTTACTAGGCGCCGCGCGGCGCTTAGTAACCCGACGTTTACCATAGATGCCATCTCCCAGCATAGGCTCTGCCGCTGGGAGATCGTTCATCGTGGTGTCACACACCACGATGATGCAGATTGATCAAGCGTTTATCGCTTGATATGAGCTCTGGCTCTCATATCTGCGATGTCACGATCAAGCGATTTTACATTGTAAAATCGCTTGATTTCACGCAGCGATGCACAAACGATATCGTTTAAGCGATCAAAACGCAGATCGCTTAAGCGATATCGTGCATTAAATTGAAGCGTGTGACGGCCACCTAAGAGACATCAGCAGTCTCGAAAACTTACTGTGTAACATCAATTATTTTCATTGTTAGCCATTAAACAGTATCAAAATGACAAGATTGTTATTTTGTTTAATCTTCTAAGGCTCCTTTTGCATGTGTGGCAAGTGTAATTCGCGGCAGATGTTGTCGCATCGGCCGCAAAACAGCCGACTTGGAGCACCGATCTGGCAAGCCCCATTCAATTCTATTGGGCTTGCGGTCAGGCGCGTCAAGTGCGGTTTTGCCGGACCCAACACTTGCAGCACCGCAAAAAAAGGCTGCTAGCAGCGTTTTTTATGCTGCCGCAAGTAACGCATCCAGGAAAACCGCATTTGCCACATCTGACCGCAAGCCCCATAGAAATGAATGGGGCTTGCCACATTGGTGCTCCAAGTCGGCTGTTACGTGGCAAATCCGGCGACATCTGCCGCAAATCTCAGTTATCGCAGATATGAAAGGAGCCTAAAGGTACTGTAAGGCCGGCTGCACACCATGGTTTAATCCGATGCGGGGCTGTCCGGACAGCCACGGACCGGATGGCAGCTGTCTGCCATCCGGTTTCCATGTGTCCGGGTGAATCTGGGAGGATCAAATTTTTCTCCCGGACACAAAATCGGAGCATGCAGCATTTGTGTGTTCAGGGAGAAAAATCTCCCCAAATCGGATCCTCCCGGATCCGGGGCAATCTGGCGCTACCTAACATGGGAGACTATGGGGCCGGATTGCCTCGATCTGGGAGGATCCAGGAACCAGACACTGGTGTCTGCACACTGCTGTATTTTCAGGACCGCAGCTAGCCGCGATCTTGAATAATCAGCAGCTGCAATTAGAGGGATCTGGCTGCACACTGGACCGGAGGGCATGTTTGCCCTCCGGTTTTGTGTGCTGATCCAGTACGGGGCTGTCAGGTTCATCCCTGACAGCCCTGGATTGGATTAAACCGTGGTGTGAAGCCGACCTTACGCGGCACGACATCGTTAACGATGTCGCTGATACGTCACGGGTTTGGAGTCGCTTCATCGCTAGGACGTCGTTGTGTGCAACACCAAGATTCAACTATGATAAGTCGCTGGATCGTTGATCGCAGGTTTGAGAAAATGTTCTCAAACCTGACGATCAACGATCCGCCAACCTGGCATATCATTGTGTGTGACACCATGATAACGATGCCGTTGAAGACTTCACCCAATCACAGCAAAGAGCAGGTATCGTTTGTGGGGTTTGCGAACGATACCTGCTCATAACATCGTTGGGGAGTGGTCCACGATATCTAGACGTGTGACATCTCACCAACAATTTAGAGAGCATATAGTACAGCTCAACCACCGTTTGGGTGCTCTGGGGAAAAAAAGCTGCAGAGTCTGTAAATATAGCCCCGGCACACAAAAAGATTAGGAGATTTTTGGTATCTTACTGTGTTCTTTATTATTAAGGTTGACAAGAACAAGTTGTATCACACAACGTTTCGGCTCAAGGCGAGCCTATCTCAAGTGAATCTTGTGGATCTGGTTAGAGTATGTGGGTAGGTTCCCACATGAGCATCCATTCAGGCCAGTACCCTCAGGAGATACTCAGCAGGTGACTCCGTCCTAAATTCTTAGTGCGAGTGTAGCAGCAGCATAGTGGCTGGTCTGTATGGAGGGACATACAATTAGTGACTGGGAACCATCACTCTCCTCCCTTAGGGCATAGGTCAGAGCATAAGGCACTTCCATTAGTGACTGGGGGCCATCCCTCCCCTCCCTTAGGGCATAGGTCAGGGCACATGGCAGGTGCCCAACCCTTCCCACCCTAAGGACATGGCCTATCACACTATCATTAGTGACTGGTGGCCATCACTCCCCTCCCTTAGGGCATAGGTCAGGGCATATGGCAGGTGTCCACCCCTCCTCATCCTTAGGACATGGCATACTATCATTAGTGCCCGGGGTGCAGTGATGGCCGCCCCCCACTGCTGTAGCTCGGACTCACCCTGCTTCTGGCCCAGGAAGCTCATGCTGTGATAAGCCTTCTCGGCGGCCGCCAGGTGAGCCAGCGCAGCCAGTGTGTTGGCCCATGAGGACCCCGCCGTCTTGTTGGCCTCTCTCTCCCGCTCCACATTGTCCTTGGCCTTATCATAGGAGAAGTGGCCGAGATGGCAGAAGAAGGTCTGCAGCACAGTGTGCTCCGCGGTGACCGGCGGCGGCTTCTGTGCGATCATCACCGAAGTCGTCATCAGCAGCAGGAAGTCGCCGTCATCCTCGTCCTCCCGCTCCGGGGCCGTCGGAGCATCACCCGCTTGCTGGGGCACCACCACCATCCAGGGAGAGCGCTGAGCACGTGACCAGACCCCGCGCCGGGAAACACTGCTGACACGATAGATGCTAGAGAATACAGGCTCCTACCAGGTATGACGTCACAGGAAGGGGCGGGGCGTCTCCAGTGTACTGTGGATTGTGCCGGGCAGGAGGAGGCCGCTTTTCAGGACTGTGCTGAGCGCCTGTACTGTGACCTCGTCCTGTGCTGAGCGCCTGCACTGACCTCGTCCTGTGTTATTGCTGTGGAGAGGACTGTGCTGAGGATCGTGTGCAGTCTTGTGCTGTGAGGCTGAGATGGGGAGAATTCATTATGGAACTATCTCCTGCACCATGTGACTATCTGGGACTGCCTGTGGTTTATTATTCACAGAGAAATCATGTTGTGAAAACATCCAAGGGTCTGCATACATCTTCTGATTGTGTGGGTAGGGAAGCATAATACTTTCATGGGACTGCTTGCTGGGGATCTGCATAGGTAGGGGGTCATATTACTTGTATGGGACTGCTTGCTGAGGATCTGCGTGTGTAGGGAGAATACTTGCATGGGACTGCTTGCTGAGGATCTGCGTGTGTAGGGAGAATAATATGTGCATGGGACTGCTTGCTGGTAATTGTGTGGGTAGGGGCATAATGCTTGCATGGGACTGCTTGTTGGGGATCTGCGTAGATAGGGGGCATAATACGTGCATGGGACTGCTTGCTGGGGATATGCATAGCTAAGGCTGGTTTCACATTGTGATTTTGTTAAATCCGATGCTGTCGATAAAAATCAGACCGCATCTGATCCAATTTAGCCCCCATGTTCTCCAATGGGGATCGGATCAGATTTGCACTTAATGGCATCCAATTTGCCTCTGATCCGATTCAGTACAATTTTTTTTCAGTAGCCAAAATTGTAGACTGCTGTGATTTTCGCTTCCGAGTGAAAAATCGGATCCGATTCGTTCCGATTAAAATAAAATGGTAGTCTATGGGCATCGGATCGGATGGAAAATCTGATCTGATTTTCTGTATTGAGCATGCTTCAAATCCCAGACTGCTCCCAAAACCTCTCCTAGACCTCCCCCAGATCTCTTCCGACGCCACATTTGCAGGGAGTGTTCCAGCATCAGCTGTGTGCCACAAACAGGAGGTGAGTTCTGTGCTGTGTACATACATACATACAAAGAGTGCGTATAGGGTCCATGGGTGTGTACAGGGGCCAGGGTTGCGTACAGGGGCCAGGGTTGCGTACAGGGGCCAGGGTTGCGTACAGGGGCCAGGGTTGCGTACTGGGGCCAGGGTTGCGTACTGGGGCCAGGGTTGCGTACTGGGGCCAGGGTTGCGTACTGGGGCCAGGGTTGCGTACTGGGGCCAGGTTTGCGTACTGGGGCCAGGTTTGCGTACTGGGGCCAGGGTTGCGTACTGGGTCCATGGTTGCGTACTGGGTCCATGGGTGCGTACTGGGTCCATGGGTGCGATGATGGACCGTGTGTGTGTGTGGACTGAAGTGTTGCGTGTGGGTTCCAGGCTTGCATGTGTCACAATTGCTGCAGTATGTAAATATAGGTGCAGAAGTTGAGAAGTGTGATTGTTTTAAAATCTTGCTATTTTTTTTTTTTTATGTTTGGTAATTATTAAAAAAAAAATTGTTTTTGGCAAGAGTATAGCAATGACTGTATTGACAACAATCTGTATGTCTTTTTGCTTTTACACAGATTCTTGACTTGTGTCTGCCTTGTGTCTGCCTTGTGTGGCCTACACAAACTTTCTTTGAACCACATCAAGCATATTGAGAAAAAAAAATGTCGAACTCAAGGCCTGACAGGCAGAGTGGAGACCAGCAGTCCCCAGGGCAGAGTGGAGACCAGCAGTCCCCAGGGCAGAGTGGAGACCAGCAGTCCCCAGGGCAGAGTGGAGACCAGCAGTCCCCAGGGCAGAGTGGAGACCAGCAGTCCCCAGGGCAGAGTGGAGACCAGCAGTCCCCAGGGCAGAGTGGAGACCAGCAGTCCCCAGGGCAGAGTGGAGACCAGCAGTCCCCAGGGCAGAGTGGAGACCAGCAGTCCCCAGGGCAGAGTGGAGACCAGCAGTCCCCAGGGCAGAGTGGAGACCAGCAGTCCCCAGGGCAGAGTGAAGACCAGCAGTCCCCAGGGCAGAGTGGAGACCAGCAGTCCCCAGGGCGAATGGGGATAGGGGAAATGGAGCATGTAAGTATCCATTCTGGAAGACTTTTTTTTTTTATAATTACTTACGTTAATAAATGTTTGTTATAATTTCACAATTTACTCAGAGACCACAGGAAGCAGGAGGATTGGCATCGCAGGAGTCCCTGGGTCGTCATGGTACAGGAGGTCGTGGTAGGGGCCGTGTAAGTACACTTTTTTTTTTCATGTACAAAATCAATGAAATACATTAGTTTTGTCGTTTAATCATTTTGGTATATTTACATTACAGGGTTCCAAGTCTGGTACCGGTCAGGATGGGGAGTTTGACATTGACAGTGAGCTCCTCATCCAACTGGTGGAGGCCAGGCCAGCCCTCTGGGACCATCGGGACCCACATCATGCGAACCTTGTCACCACCCGACGACTGTGGGACCAAGTCTGCGCGGGGTGCTCAGGGGTTGGGAGACTCTTGACATCCGCGGCCAAGATCATCACCGTAAGTATCTTTTTTTTTTTTATTTTATTTATTTTGTGTTTGATTGGCTTTGGGTATTAAAGAATGCTTATCGTAGCTAGCTGCTCCTTCTGCCTCCTCCGCTCTCCTGCTCCTCCTGGCACCCCATCCCCCTGTTCCTCCTGACCCCTCTGCTCCTCCTGGCCTTTCTCCCCCCTGCCCCCTGCTTCTCCTGGTCCCCCCTGCTCATCCTCCTGGCCCGCGCTGCTACAGTGTGGTGATTAAAAAAAAAATACATAAAACCTCCCTGAGGATGCTCACCAGTCCGCCAGCTCCCTCCACCTCCGTCTTCTACCTTCTACAGATTTTTAGTACGTGTCATTGACTAACAAACTAAATATCTGTAGAAGGTAGAAGACAGAGGTGTAGGGAACTGGCGTGCATCCTCAGGGAGATTTTTTTTTTTTTTTTTTTATCACCACACTGTAGGAGCGCGGGCCAGGAGGCTGACCAGGGGGTGGGCAGCAGGAGCAATGTATTCCTGTGACGGCAATTCTGCATCGCTGATTGGTTGCATGACGGCCAATCAGCGACGCGGCATTACAATTACAGATGGAAAGATGCGATTTGTAGATGTATTTATCAACTTCTTTTTGTGGGCTGATGTAATAAAATTTCAACTTCATCTTCAATACATCTTGTCGCAAACCCTATGTTGTTGCTTTTAGGGCCGCTTTACACACACCAACTTCTATGTCCAACTTCTGAACAGATCTCTGGTTGCAGTGAAATCATGGACACATTGTTACATTTGTACACCGCCACAAAATGGAGCAATGTGTCCATGATTTCACTGCAACCAGAGATCTGTTCAGAAGTTGGACACAGAAGTTGGTGTGTGTAAAGCGGCCCTTAGCCAAGAAAGGGTTTAAGTTTTTATATTGACAGAAAATGAAACTATGTGACTGGATATAGGTATTCAACAAGAATACATCGTAACTATGGAAAAAAAAGGTTACTTTATATTTATAAATTTTTTTTTCTCAATTTTTGTTCTTTTACAGGCGATTTTGTGATGCATAAGTGGACGAACTTGAGGGACACCTATATGAGGCAGTTTAATGAGGACATGCGGGTTCGCAGTGGGTCAGGCGCATCAAAAAAAAAAACGTTATCGCTACTCCCGTGCATTAGATTTCTTGCGACCTTGCATGATTGCTAGAGAGTAAGTGTATTTTTTTTTTTTTGTTTTATTATTTTTTTTTTGTTCAGGTTGAACCAGTGTATCATAAAGTTCTAATTGCCTTTTTTTATTATTCACAGAACGCACGGGAGTACACTCGAGCCTGCAACACCGATGTCAGAAGTGCCTCCTAGAGGTGCCCCTACAGATCAAAGCGGTGACATCTTGGCTGCGTCCATTGGTCCATCTGACCAACATGAAGGCTCTGCTTCCTCGGAGGCCGCAGGTACTGCGGAAGACACTGTGACACGTATTCCCCTATCTCAGCCCTCTGACGCTGTTGATGCGACACCACCTGATTATCGCCCTGCTCGACAGCGCCAGAGGGGGGGAGATAGGAACGTTCTCCCTGAATTTTTAAATCTTTCTCAGCTCCAGCAAGATATGTGGAGACAACTGTCACAAAAAGTGACAGATGAGTTTGAGCGTCTCCACATCGACCTGATGGAGCTGAAGGGAGATTTAAAAGACAATACCGCCCTCTATTTTAAATCGGTTGTCAGGGAGATGGAAAACATGTCCTGTGATCAGCAGTCATATATACTACAGGGCTGCCAGGAACTGGTGGAGCGGACCAGGCAGATGGGCCCTAATATACGGACATCACAACCACCTCTGGAACCCCTACATCATCCCCATCCTCCGGACGGTAGACATGCTCCATTTTCCCCACATGAAGAGAGACCTGTCCAAGTCCAACAACACTTTCATGGGCCCTTTCAGTCTCCAGACACTAGTATTCTACAATACTCACAACCACGTCTGACCTATACCCAGCCTACCCCATCATCACAGCCTCTTGCCCAATAAACTGCCCACACTATAACCTCTTTTTCCCACCCTTCATACCCCTCTTCAGCGTACTTCACCTATCCTCATCATTCCTCCTCTCTCCAATCCCATTCATCCACATCCTGGCCTCCCAGCACTCACCTTTCATCCCAACCCCACCATTCATCCCAAACCCACCTTTCATCCCAACCCACTTCCATTGTCAACACTGCTTCCACCGTTCCTATTCAATACTCCCGCTCCTCTACTCCTTATTCCTTTGTAGACCCTTCAACCACCCCCATAGTTTGTAGTCCCTCCGATCCAAACCTAGATCAGAACACCCCTTCTTTTTCATCCTTAGATTCACCTCTTCCCCCGCCCTCCATTGACACCACTATTCATACACCCCCAGTAGTGTAGCCCCCCACAACCACATACAGTCACCTTTAACCCCCCCACTCCCCTTTTTCTATTTTTTTTTTTTTGAAAAATAAAATTGTGTTGTACTCGATAACTTTGTGTTTTTTATTATTATCGTAGTTTTAAGGGTCATATAATAATTAAACAATTGTAATGGTTAATGTGTACATGTATGCATATTCACATGTACATATATACATTACAGGCTTGTGATAAATTAGGATTTAAAATGTATGTTCTTTTTGTGCACAAGTCAATACATGTTGAGTGTATATGTTGACTTGTGTACCTTAACACATGGTGGGATGGCTGTGACATTGAAGACACTTCTCAAAGTGGCAGTATACAACCACTTCTTAAAGGAGCAGTCGCCAACCACCTCCATTGGCGGTACACCTCTTTTAGGGCCGGTCAACAACAACAACCTCTTACAGTGGTTGTGTACACCCCCTTTAATAATTTTTTGTAGTTGGCCCCTGTAGAAGTCTTTGTGGACCACCCCTGTAAGAGGTGTTTGTTGACCACCCGTAGTTTGTAGACCGTTCCTTACAGACGTGGTTGGACACAGACCCTTTGAGATGTGTTTGGGGACGCAAAACAATCTGCGTTGTTTGCGCCTGGTTTAAATCCCGCTTCGCTCATTGTTCGACGCAGTCAACGGCGAACAATGGGCAAAGCTTTGCTGGGGAATTTCAATCCCGCGCCGCTCAAAGCTCAGCCAATGGCCAATGAGTGGCATGGGATTAAAATCCACAGCCACCATACAGTGCTAACCACTGAGCCACCATATACACCATATAAATCCTGCTACAATAGTGTATTTTCTGTAGAGAGGACTGTAGTATTCAGCGGCTATCTCTATGGCACCTGTTCATTTCACCGAACTCTAGATACAATATAATCGGGACTATTTCTAGTGTAAATCTATATCTGTGGTTATGTTGGTGTGTTTTTGGGGGGAGACCCAAGACAGGAAGACACAGGGGAAAGTAAGGGTGAAACACATAGGGGTCCACGGGTGGCTAGATGGCACACAGAAGGGGAAATGACACACTGGAGGTGGGGCATGGTACACGGGGGGCAACAGGGGTAGAGAGGGAATACACAGCACATAGGGGGAGAGACGGCGCTGAAGCTTTCGTGACAGGACTACATTACATGTGTACTTTATCGGTCAACATGACACTTCATCGGGTGATATGAGTACACTAAAGTTGTTAACAACTTTGTTATTATTCTGGTATGTATTATGAAAAATTTATATTTTAAACATTAAACACAAAAAAGACATTTGTACAGGTAAAATATACATGTCACAACTATATACATGAATGTACATCAACAAAAGGCAGTCAGTGAATGTAAAAACAAAGTCAAGCTAGATCATCTGTTCTTGCCACGGAACTCGTCCCACATCCGAAACAAAATAATTTGCAAACTGATCACGCATTTGTGAGACTGTGACGGTTGAATGCAAAGGAGGGAGACTTAAATTGTCCAAAGGGTTATCCACGATCTCCTCTGGGTCAAAGACTGGTCTCTCTCGCTTCAATGTAAAATTGTGAAGGACCTCAAAAGCGAGATCCAGGAAACCTGCAAAACTCCTCATGTGATGAAGCCATTTCCACAAGAAAAAGGTTGTATGAATGAAGTGGACACTGTAGATATATATATAGACCCTCAGTGGGCGTAGAGCCCTTTAAATTGGATCCGCCAGAAAATCGGATGCCATCGGATCCGATCAACAAGATCCGTTAGAAAATCGGACCGATAGCATCCGATTTAGTGCATCCGATGCTGTCCGATTTTTATAAAATCACAATGTGAAAGCAGCCTAAGGGGCATAATACTTGAATGGGACTGCTTGCTGAGGATTTGCATAGGTAGGGGGCATATTATGTGCATGGGACTGCTTGCTGGGGATCTGTGTGGGTAGGAGGGGGGCATGATACTTACATGGGGCTGCTGCTTGCTGGGGATCTGTGGTGGGGTGTGATACTTGCATGGGGCTGGGGATCTGTGTGGGTAGGGTGTGGCATGATACTTTCATGGGGCTGGGGGCTGCATGGGTAGAAGGGGTGGTACTTGCATGGGGCTGGGGAGCTGCGTGGGTAGGGGGGATGTTACTTGTATGGGGCTGCATGGATGGGGGGGGGGATGTTAAATGGGGCTGCGTGATGGGGTAACTGTGAAGTGGGTGATGTTACTTGAATGTGGCTGTATGCTGGTGAACTGCGTGGAAAAGGGGTGATGTTACTTGCGTGGGGCTGGGGAGCTTTGTGGGCAGGGGGATGTTACTTACATGTGGTTGCGTTCTGCCTGGGATAGAAAGAGGTGATGTTACTCACTTGAGGCCGGTTGCTTTGTGGGTAGGGGGTGATGTTACTCACTTGAGTGTGCATGCTGGGGATCTGCGTTTGAAAGGAGGGGATGACTTTACTTGTGGGGAAAAGGGGTGATGTTACTTACCTGGGGTCTTGTGCTGGGGGGACAGCATGGAAAACAGGGTGATGTTATGTGCGTGCTAGGGGGCTATGTGAAGAAAAGGGTGATGTTACTGACATGGTGCACAAAGGTATGTGACATCACTTGCACTGGGCTGTATACAGGGGAGGCACCGGGAAGCAGGGTGGTGGCACTTGTGTGGGGCTAAACAGGGAAGGAGGGTGATGTTGTGGGATCGATGATCATTACATGAGACCGTTTGCCTGACGGAGCTGAAAGCTGAGGTGTGAGACTTGATTTGCCCTTAAAACTGTTTTTCTTATTAATAGTGTTCGGGCGCAGGACTTTAGGTTTTTGTTCAGCCAGAAAGGGGCTCGAAACTACATAAAAAAAAATGTTGGCTCCATATTTTGGGCTGTGTTCTCTCCTTGAACACTATATGATTTTAACATAGTTTCCATAGGAGTCAGACACGACTTGTATCAAGTCTTCTGCGTGATTTTTTTCCTTTTTTTTTCTGTTCTAGGTATTGTGGATTTCCCTCATCTACAGAAGGGTCACCTCCCTGCGGAGGACACTTCATCACTGCTCACCTCTCCATCAAGTGGAGCGCTCCTGTCTATACAATCCATGTGAGGCCGCTGAAGAGGTGACATTGCGGGCGCCTGATGTCAGATAGATGAGTATAATCCCTTAAAAAAAACTCCATTTCTCCATCTCTATTAGGTTGCTAGAGTTTGCCATCCCACCCTTTTATTTCCTTTTCTACCTTCTCCCCCCTCCTTCCTTTTCCGCCTTCTTCCCCTCTTCCTTTTCTGCCTTCTTCCCCTCTTCCGCCTTCTTCCCCTCTTCCTTTTCCGCCTTCTCCCACTCTTCCTTTTCCACCTTCTCCCCCCCCTTCCTTTTCTGCCTTCTCCCCCCCTTCCTTTTCCACCTTCTCCCCCTCTTCCTTTTCCGCCTTCTCCCCTTTTTCCTTTTCTGCTTTCTTCTCCCCCTTTTCTTTCCGCCTTCTCCCCCTTACTTTTCCCCCTTCTCCCTCCCTTTTCAGCCTTCTCCTCCCCCGTATTTTCCGCCTTCTCCTCCCCCCTTCCTTTTCTGCCTTCTCCTCCCCCCTTCCTTTTCTGCCTTCTCCTCCCCCCTTCCTTTTCTGCCTTCTCCTCCCCCCTTCCTTTTCTGCCTTCTCCTCCCCCCCTACCTTTTCTGCCTTCTCCTCCCCCCCCTTCCTTTTCTGCCTTCTCCTCCCCCCTTCCCTTCCTTTTCTGCCTTCTCCTCCCCCCTTCCCTTCCTTTTCTGCCTTCTCCTCCCCCCTTCCCTTCCTTTTCTGCCTTCTCCTCCCCCCCCTCCCTTTCCTCCCGCCTTTCTCCTCCCCCCCCTCCCTTTTCCGCCTTCTCCTCCCCCCCTCCCTTTTCAGCCTTCTCCTCCCCCCCTCCCTTTTTCGCCTTCCTCCTCCCCCCCTCCCCTTTTCTGCCTTCTCCTCCCCCTCCTTTTCCGCCTTCTCCTCCCCCGTATTTTCCGCCTTTTCTCCCTCCCCCTATTTTCTCGCCTTCTCCTCCCCCTATTTCTCGCCTTCTCCTCCCCCTTCCTTTTCTGCCTTCTCCTCCCCCCTTCCTTTTCTGCCTTCTCCTCCCCCCTTCCTTTTCTGCCTTCTCCTCCCCCCTTCCTTTTCTGCCTTCTCCTCCCCCCTTCCTTTTCTGCCTTCTCCTCCCCCCTTCCTTTTCTGCCTTCTCCTCCCCCCTTCCTTTTCTGCCTTCTCCCCCCTTCCTTTTCTGCCTTCTCCCCCCTTCCTTTTCTGCCTTCTCCTCCCCCCTTCCTTTTCCGCCTTCTCCTCCCCTTCCTTTTCCGCCTACTCCTCCCCCATCCTTTTCCACCTACTCCTCCCCCATCCTTTTCCGCCTTCTCCTCCCCCCTTCCTTTTCCGCCTTCTCCTCCCCCCTTCCTTTTCCGAATTCCCCTCCCCCCTTCCTTTTCCGTCTACTCCTCCCCATCCTTTTTCGCCTTCTCCTCCCCCCTTCCTTTTCCGCCTTCTCCTCCCCCCTTCCTTTTCCGCCTTCTCCTCCCCCCTTCCTTTTCCGCCTTCTTCTCCCCCTCCTTTTCCGCCTTCTCCCCCTTCCGCATCCTGACCCCCTTCCCACCTTCCCTCAAACAGTTTTCACAGTGTTGACTTGGGAAAGGGTTTGTTTTCCTGGATCTTGTATGTTCCAGCTTGTGTTTCCACTGCTGCAAATACCCCTGCTGTCTCTTTTCTCCTGTTCTAGCCTCCTTTTCTCCTCAAGCATCCAGACAAAAGATCCAGCTGCCATCTGGCATTATTGCCATTTGGGGACACAATATTGTAGTTTCACAACTGCGGCACCCTTACTGGTTAGCAATAGATGCCCTTCTGGGCCGATTTTAATTTTTTGCAGGCACCATGTCACCTTGCTGGGATCACAGGCGGCCTCCTGGGCTCTGGTCATTTCACATATTCTTCTCGGGGGGACATCTCACCAACATTATCTGGATGGCTCACGTGGACACCACCTCCCTGGGTTGCAGAGGATATACCCGCGCTCGTACCCTCCAATGTATTCAACAAGGTAGGAATTTTATCATAAATACAGAAATCTGATTTTTCAACAATTTTCACAAATCGCAGGGTACTTAGGTCCAAAAAGATTTTGCTTTCATTATCACTTCTCCGTCGCTTGTTTATATGTTGATTTGTAAAGTTGATTGTTCTACATTTGCATAAATATATTTATATCTTGCTCATTTTTGATAGGGCCACGTCACACACACAGATATTTGTGCAGATATTGTTCGCAGATCTCTGGTTGCAGTGAAATCATGGACACATTGGTCCATTATGTGGCCATGTACAAATGTAACAATGTGTCCATGATTTCACTGCAACCAGAGATCTGCAAACAATATCTGCACAGATATCTGTGTGTGAGACGTGGCCCTTAGAATTATTTATATTTTTGCTTTAATAAAACTTTTTGAGAGCAATAGGCAGAATTTTCATTTCTATAATCAGTGGCATATCTAGGGGGGCACTGGCGGGGAATCTGCCCAAGGCGCAGCAGGCAAGGGTGCACCATCGGGCCTCCTGATGCAGCGTCCAAGGTGTCTCCCCCCTGGTTACATATGCCGCTTCCCCCCCATAGTGGGAGCCAGCTATTCTCTGACCCGTTGTCAGCTGACAGTGAGTCAGAGAAACTATCACTCTGTACAATGGAAGCAGTGCACTTATTCCTGGCACTTCCAGGTCAGGGTGACATCAGCAACGTGATCAAGTAAGCTGATCACGCTGCTGACGTCGCTTGACAGTGCCTGCAGAGGCGGCAGAAGGATGGTGTAAAGCACTTCATACGGGAGCTGAAAACACCGAAGAGTAATGTAGTTACATTCCCTACCCTCTCCCCTTTTCAGTAAGAGGAGCAAACTGGGGTGGAGGATGCGGGCAGTATATGTGAACCAAACAGGGGAGAAGGGGTGGGGAGAGAATATGTGAATCAAAGGGGGAGACGTGCCTATTAAAAATTAGAATAGAAAGTGATGAAAGAAATGTGTGCCTGAAAATGTTAACTTTAACCAAAAACTATACACAATGTTTCTTAGTGTGTGATAGCAGCCAAACATAAAAATAAAGAGATCTAAATATGGTATTGCTGTGATTACACCGAACCGAGAATAAAGTCATCTAATCACCTATACCGCACAGTGAGCAGTGTAAAAAAAAAAAAAAAGCATTTGACCAGATCGGCGTAAAGGCCTCGTTACACGCTGCGATTTTCCAGCGATCCGACAACCGGTCCGACGTGGACGGGATCGCTGGAACATCGTTAACTGATTGCTGGTGAGCTGTCAAACGGACAGATCTAGTGAACGACACAGCGACGATATGGCTAACCAGCGAATGATGTCTTTGGTCCTGGGCACCCTGTCACACAGCAGCTACTCGGACGACTCCGATCTCGATGTGGGCGTATGTGTTTGTCACCGTAAGCAAAGTAGGCATTCCTGCGTTGCCTTGTCGATGCCCCTTGAGCTCCGATTGGTGGCCACTACTGCGTTTTCATTGGTCAGCCTTGCCTTAAAAGATGGTCCCAATTTTTCGCTCCCGTCCTTGAATCATGATCGCTAATGAGGTCTTCCTCCATTTGGTATCGTGTTTCCAAGGTTCCCCGATGGAGTTGCTCTTACATTGTGTGCGTCTCCTTCAGCTGTCGCGGCAGCAACTCTACAGCGTTTCATCTTGCGTCTTGTCACACTGCAATACTGACGCTAAGCATTGTGTGTTGTGTCAATTAATCTGTCATTTTTCACACACCTATGAATTCTCTGCTATCATAGCACAATTCCACATTCTAATCATGCTTGTAAACTTGAAAATAAACTGCTATCTGTGTACATACGCTTTGCAATGGCCAGCCATTTAATGGTGTCTGCCACACCCCACAAACACTTGTTGTTTGTTTCTGTGCTGAAATCATACATGTATGTGTTTTGGTTACTGTGTGTAATTTTTAATTTCACATGGCCGCCAGTTCACAGGAGTTCACCCGTGAGTTCATAGAACTATATAGATCCCTGCCGTGCCTGTGGAAGTCAAAATCTGCAGACTACAGTAATAGGGACAAAAAACATGCGGCCTATCAACAACTAGTAGCCCTATGTCAGCAGCACCATCCTACAGAGAAGTGTGATGAGAGTATGGTTAAAAAAAAATACAGTCCCTGCGCACTGTTTATAAGAAGGAGGTCACCAAGGTCGAGAGGTCAAAGCGGTCGGGAGCCAGCACCGAGGAGGTTTATGTTCCATGGCTTTGGTACTATGACCTCCTGTCATTCACGCTGGACCAAGAGATCTCTCGACCAATGAGGTCCATCACTGAGTTGACCGAGGAACTACCCATCCCACAGATCGGGACTGACTCGACTGGAGTAGATGTAAGTACCGTATGTATTCACCTGTAAATATCCAATTGTTTTTATAGCTCCATGGCCTATTTGATGTGTAATTATTTTGTCTGGTTTGCCCAGATGAATTTTGTTTAATGTTAATGTGTTCGCTTCCATTTTGTCAAAGTATTCTCCTTTTTGCGTTTTGGACCCACTCATTTTTATCACCGTAGTCATAATTGGCAAATACCGTAGAACAATTGCTGGACCTCACATTTGATCCTAATGCACGTGTAACCATTTGAGTGCTGTTCATTATCTGCAATGCAAACACATCTCAGTGTACTTATATGTGTAGTTTCAAATATTATTGATTATGTCAAGTCTTTGAACATTATGTGTCTGTTTCCGCAGGACCCTCTTGACGAATTGCCCACTCAACCATCTGTCGACCTGGATGACAGTGTCATTATGTCATCCCAGATTGAGGAGGCTACTGATGAGGCTGCACCATCAGCACGGCTTCATTGACTTCAGCAATCACATAAAAAGAAGGCCACCCCATCTCAATCAACAGAGCTACTTGGTTTGGCCAAGCTGATTATGACGCACCAGGACAAAAAGTTAATTTGTGGCTTTGTCCAATTGGTGAGCGAAAGGCTGCTGAAGCTTGATAAGACCCAGAGGCACCATGCAGAGAGGGTAATGTTTGAGGTCGTCAATGAGGCAGCATCCGCAAGATTTGATGACACCTCAATGGACTGTGCTCCATTCTCCCAAGCTTCTTGGTCCCAAACTTATATACCATCACAAAGCACACCCATGCGGAGGATTGTGCCTCAAACAAACCTTCCTCTCGGCCCCCCTCACTATCCTTTCTTGAATGTGGCTCCCCAAGGGTTAACACCGCCCAGGCAACGTTATCCAACTGCTGAGACATACTATCAGCAGTTGTAGCTTCATTTCCTTTTGATTGTGTTTTGTTTGTGCACACAGGAATTTTTTTGCCTTTGTTTAATTTAAAAAATTAATTTTGCCATTTAACCTGTGTCCTGTTTGTTGATTTTAGTGTACTAAGGCAGCTAAATGGTCTTTGTGCAGGCCAAGGCCACCATCAGGGCCGTGGTCCTTCAACAGATGCTGACATATAATTATTGGGGCTGCTTTAAACATTTTGGGTGAACATTGATAATTAAAAAAATGTCAAATCCTACTGCATAGATGTGTCAAAAATGTAGAAGCACATCTATCTGCCCACACTAGAGAGCGCACAATGCGTCTGTGTAGCTGTGTAAAGTGTTTACTGGAGTAAGTAGAAAGTTTTTGGGTAAATACAAACATTTTTAATTCTCACAAAAAATACGTACAAAAGAATTCCTTTTAGGAATGCACATAATAACAGTGCAAAATTTTAAAAACATTATTAAAACACTTCTTCATGTTCTCCATGTCGGCCATTTAGTGTCTTCCACCCTGTGGTTGGGCCGCCAGCAACATCCCCAGCATTACTCCATGAAGATGCAGCTCCCTAGTCAACCGGCGATGTGATGCCAGGAGGTCATCCAAGGAAGGAATTCCTGTGGAGGGAAGTGAAAAAGTTAAGGCTGTTCATGCATGGAATGAACAGCTACGTGTTTGTGTATTTTTATTTATGGTTTTGTGCTTCTTCATGTGCATCGCTTTCAGGTGATGGGGATTGGCTGATGGCCCACCCGTGAGGTCTGGCACCACTGCCTAGGGAAACAAACAACACTTCATATGAAGAAACAGCCCTCCATCCTTTTAACACCCATGTATCCTTACACACTTTTATGTACCT
The DNA here is from genome assembly GCA_033576535.1 of Allobates femoralis. Classification (NCBI taxonomy): domain Eukaryota; kingdom Metazoa; phylum Chordata; class Amphibia; order Anura; family Aromobatidae; genus Allobates; species Allobates femoralis. Next base: position 375,615,593 of record JARQOC010000004.1, on the reverse strand, counting down.
TGTTTGATGTAATACACTTACCAAAAGGTGACCCAGCACCTCCTTGGGGAGACCCAGATGATGCCTCCAGATCTTGCGAGGGGTAGCAGGAGGAGGGGAGGAGGTGGCGTTTCATCTTGCGGGGGTGATCCAGGTGGTGGTGGAGAGGCAGCTGGCGGAGTAGTTGGATCTTGCGGGGGTGATCCTGGTGGTGGTGGAGAGGCACCTGGCGGTGGAGTTGGATCTTGTGGTGGTGAAGCAGCAGGCGGTGAAGAGGCTGCAGGAGGCCGAGTAGCAGCTGTATTGAAAAAGTTTACACTTTGGTGAACACCACAACACATACGCAATACAAACCAACATCAAGGCCATGGAGATGCTGACCGTGCAAAACACATTATCATGATTGACCATCTAGTGGCCGGAGGGAAGACTTATGTCGTGTTGTGTTACCTACAAAAAAGGGATATATTATGTTGCACTTTGATTCTCCTGGCCAGCCAGGACACACATGTTGAGACTACTGGGGCTCCTAGTTCGAAGGACCAAATTCTGATGTGGCCCGTCCTGTCCAGACAGAGTACCGAGCTGCAGCTGGGTTAGCATCCACTTTTTTGTCTTGGATTATTTGTTCAGCATATGAGAAAATGAACGTCACTGGAATGAAAGGACAGTGTGTACTACAGTGTACTTTCACAAACCAAAAAGGAACAACATATTGTCAAGAGAAGCTGCAAGTGAGTTGCTTTTAGAGCCGCCATTGAGCTGCCTACTGGGATTACCAAACACAGGACAAATTATGGACAAGGAAGCAGGGTATGGCCGAAAAAAGCCCAGCAAGGAGGGCCATATTCCCTGTGTGGCTGTCGTCTGGACCTAACTTACGGATAAGGTGGCCATGCTGCCTTCCTGCTGAATACACTACTCTGTCTGGTTTTGGTCTGTTTAAACACCAATGTAAAGGGTATGAAATGCAAGAAGCATGACTGTAGCCTGTCCCTTCATGCCCCTCTCTGCACCCACAGCATATGAAAACTGTTCAAGCATCATCATCACTTCACTGACATGATCAGACAGGGACCCCTTCCATGTGTTCTATGTTGTATTGGTTTTTTAAAGGGAACCTGCCACTCCAAATAACCTTTGTAACCTATTAATACCTGTCCCTGCAGCCTTACAATACATTCTAACACATCCCTGTCTCACATTTTTTTTACTAATCTAGGAGTACAATAATGTAGTTATCAAACTTACGAAATTCTTGTCAGAGGGGCGTTCCTGCAAGCCATTTTGACCGGTAGGCGGGTCCCCTGTGCCGCACTACCCCTGCCTCGCCGCTCTAGTACGCCCTAATGGGCGTCATTATACAAATGCAGTGCTCGGGCACGATTTCAATATCGCGCCGCAACGTCACCGCTGCGACGCGGTCATATGACTCCGGGATGCATCACTTCCGGTCACAGGGCTCACAGGCAGACTTCGCGCATGTGCAGATTGCATGCTGAAGTCTGCCTGTGTGCGACCGGAAGTGATGCGGCGATCCCTACTGATAACTACATTATTGTACTCCTAGATTAGTTAAAAAAGGTGAGACAGGGATGTGTTAGAATGTATTGTAAGGCTGCAGGGACAGGTATTAATAGGTTAGAAAGGTTATTTGGGGTGACAGGTTCCCTTTAATGGGGCCTCCAAAACACCAAGAAGTCTCTGGATCCGGTGCACGGATGGTGTCGATTCGGTCCCTGGACTTGTATCGCAGATCCGCTATTTTTTTACGTATCTGAGTTGTGCTGCGCTCAACCCCTAGCCTTCTGAAAAACCTGTGCTGGATCTTGCGCAGGACAGCCTGCTTATGCAGCACCAAATGCTCATGATGCAAATTGCACACATAATTATGCTTATCAGTAAGAGATGAGGTACATAACCTCTGCATCACCCCATGGGGATGAGCGCCTCATGGCCGCTATGTTTTCCCTTGTGCAAAAGGAGGCAGCATTAACACAGCCTACCACAGGACGTACGACAACGTCATTACGTCACGCCGCACGTGTGTTACGCCGAGGACGCTTATGCGTCCGCGAAGGAAGCGCCCTCACATACAGTGGTCAGCCTTATCGGAGCCGCTACTGCGTTCGCAAAATTTCGTGTGTGCCCCGTTCTTAATTCAATGTATGGCTATGTATACGTGTCATTTTTAATATACTTAGCTAGACAGAACGCTATGTTGATATGTGTATGCATATTTGGATGCATGTTAGTATGTATCTGTGTGGACATGTATGTGTATATATAGTTATGTATGCAATTATGGAAATGTATATGTATGTATAAACAAATGTGCATACATCTTAGGGCCACGTCACACACACAGATATCTGTGCAGATATTGTTCACAGATCTCTGGTTGTAGTGAAATCATGGACACATTGGTCTATTTGTATATGGCCACAAAATGGATCAATTTGTCCATGATTTCACTGCAACCAGAGATCTGCGAACAATATCTGCACAGATATCTGTGTGTGTGACGTGGCCCTTAAGGCCACTTCACACACACAGATATCTGAGTCCAATATCTGAACAGATCTCTGGTTGCAGTGAAATCATGGATACATTGCTCCATTTTGTGGCTGTGTACAACATGGAGCAATGTATCCATTATTTCACTGCAACCAGAGATCTGTTCAGATATTGGACTCAGATATCTGTGTGTGTGAAGTGGCCTTTATGGAGAGAGTGAGAGAGACAAAAGTCAGTGCCAAAAGGCGTCGATATGTGTACTGCCCAAATGAACTCAATGGTGCTGGCAGCATTGATATCAATGGGGCTGTGATACATCTGCGCAGAACGGACTGCTATGTGCAGAGGCCCATATTAGTTTTCAAATTAGTAACACAGCTTTTTGTGAGTTTAAAGATTGGTTTATGTTAGAAATTAAATGGCAAAATACAATAAATTAGTACATGTGTTCATTAGCACACTTTAAAATGTACATTTATCAACAAAAATCTGAAGACAAAATTCCAAAACGAACCAGAAAACAAAACAGGACCACATTATCACATCTGATGCTGCCAAGTGACAGCACCAGGACCGATGAAATATTCGCAGTACTTTTCTCTGCAGGCCTTTGCATCATCCCGGGTTCGCCCGTGTCCTAATGGTTATAGTGCTTCAATGGCGGGATCATTTGTACGCTAGTCACCCAGCAACACTGCTCCATTTGTGGCGTCCATGGAGTCCACAAAACTAGGCGGATTGTAGGAGCCGACATCGCGGCGCCGCAGAAAATTATGCAGCATGCAACAGGCCAACACTACAGGATCAATGGATTCCAGCTTCATGTTTATCAGCGTATGGAAAACTCTGAAGCAGTTGGCCATGATCCCACACATTTTCAACAAGCCGACGTGCCCTGGATAAGCGGTAGTTGAAAATGCGGGGGTGGTGTATCAGATTTTCTGGGGGAAATGGCTTCTTCTGGCGCTACAGCAGCACGCATCACTGTGTTTTGGCGTTCAATGAGTGGCGTAACGGCTTCCAATAAAAACTTGAACGAATCCTCGGACATGTGCAGATAATTCCTGAAATCCTGAGGATTCTTGTCCTGAAACTGGCGTACCAGCTGCATGTGGGTCAATTCGGACCTCTTCCGCAGCCAAGCTCTTGTCTACATGTGCTGTTTTCTGCTGAAACACCTCTCCAGCATCTGTGCCTCATCTTGTTGCCGAGCCTCCTCGACGAGCAAGGCAGCTACCCCTACAGCACGCTCAGTGTCATTCATGATGTTCAAACTGACAAGAGGAAAAAGGAAACATGAGAGATTGATCAACCTAGCAATAATAATTTCAGTATAACTATCCTTCCACAATCTCATGCCAAACTGTGTACCATTCCCGTTAATGACGGTGGCAAAACACATGATTTGCTACACGCACAAATGAATGTCGAAATGGTCAAAATGGTTACCCAAACTAGACAGTATGCACAGATAGAAGCACAGCCCTCCAGTATGGGTGTTTGCGCACCAAATAAGGCTGCACATGGCAAAGCGTATGTACACCGATGGAAGGCAAGCCCTCCATTGCCTTGCAAGTGTTGAACCATCACCACAATGTACAATAGGGGTAGAATAGCAGATGAATGGTAGTTGTTGTAAGAAGTACTATTTATTAGATAGTATTTCAAAAAGAGTAATAGGTATTTGTGTGAGCGCTGGGGAATCAACCGGCACCAAGGCTATTATGAATAGTTACCTCTCGGCTTTATTTGTATAATAAAAAGGCAGGGTCCTTTAGGCCACAACGCGTTTTTACGCTCTCCAAGCGTCTTCCTGGAGAGCTTCTTGGAGAGCGTAGAAACGCGTTGTGGCCTAAAGGACCTTGCCTTTTTATTGTACAAATAAAGCTGAGAGGTAACTATTCATAATAGCCTTGGTGCCGGTTGATTCCCCAGCGCTCACACAAATACCTATTACTCTTTTTGAAATACATTCGTTCCTCCGCTATGCGGAGTGAGGTATGGAGCAGCTCCGGGCAATAGGACCTTGGATGACGTCCTGAACACGCCCACGGACCCATCACGTGACTACTCACATGTGAGGTGCTGGGATTAAGGACGCAGCAAAATCTTCATTATCCACAGCCGCTTATTAACCGAGGACACAGGGAGGTAAACATTAATGCACTAACTCTTGTTGTGCAGACAGCACAACAAGCACAGGTGAGGTTCCCATTCAAATAACCTGCCCCCGATGACAATTACAGAGTGGCGCAACAATATTACCTTCTTTGTTATTTATTAGATAGGACAAGCAACACCTACCGGGAATGTAGATGTGTATGAAGGTGGCAGATGATCTGGTCTGATGTCGCAGACATGAGAGCTGAAGTACGATCCGCCAAAAACGCAATAGCGACTCTGGCGGGGAGCAAACCGCGTGTCCAAATGGAGATATACTTCAATAGCGCTAAAGAACAAAGGACGGAAGTGCTACTATGTTGCCTTCTTTTGAGGCAAGGCCAGCCACTCAGAACGCAGTAGTAGCCACCAATCGGAGCACAGGGGACGCGCCAAAACTAATGCAATACCACGCCTACGTGGTTGCGTTCGGAATCGTCAGACTCGCCAACGAGGTCATTGTGGAGGTATCACACGACGATGCTACATGGGCAACGGACGACCGACGATCAAAAAATGGTCCTGACCATTTATCAACGATCAATGACCTCATCGTTGGTCGTTGCTACATGTCACATGCAACGATGTAGTTTCGAGCTCGCTGCTACGTCACAAAACCGGTGACGTTGCAACGATATCATTAGCAATATTGCAATGTGTAACGGGGCCTTTAGGCTCAGCCCACATTTATCCTGTGCTATATGCTAATCAATTACACCAGGGATTATGTGTAAATATCTGAAATACCTGCTTCAGACAGAATCTCCTATGGAAAATGCCCTTTATTGAGGCTGAGGGAGACACTGGACGGTGTCTGGTTTATAATCCGGCAGTGTCCTTCTTGTTAAGCACGCTCAAAAGAGCAGTCGTCCACAGGTTTGAGCACCCCACAGTAAAGCTGTCACGCTTCCGGTGGAAGGCGCCCTAGAGTGGACCCACTGGGCCGTGGTACCGGACTCCCCTGGGTAAGCTGGTCCTAGTTTAACCAACCCCTATACAAGGATTGTCAGGGGCAAGCCCAGGGGGTCTAAATACCACAGCTGCTAGTACCAGGGGGGCGGCTCGTAGGGTTAGCCTGTACTACAGTCCATGACAAAATGTATGTCGCTTATCCATGTTATGTAAATAAAAGCTTATAACCTGACTTTAAATTCATCCATTGTTTTATAAATTACTTTTTTGAAAGCTGAAACCCTCCCAAATGTGGTTTAGGTTAAGAAAATAAATTGGCATCAATGCTGAAATATTGATCATTTAATGAACACAGAATGGTCAGATTTTGGCAAGACAAAAGTTTTGTCGCCTGGTCATATAATGCACCCAATCCTAGTTTACATCCTCACCTGTGCTCCATAAATGATTGGTTAATTAGTGGGTGTGTATAAAAAGAAACCCAGCACCCCAGACCTTCACTTGAACTGCATCATGAGCTCTGACAACCAGCCAAAAATCCACCCTGTGACCAAAGCTTCGATTATCAAGAGGCTGAAGACCAGATCCACTGCAGAGGTGGCTGGCACCTTTAATGCGTCTCAGCGTCAAGTACAAAGAATTAAAAAAATATTTGAAGAGACTGGAGGATGTTTTTGATAAGCCCAGGTCCGGCAGACCCGCAAGACAACTGCTCAGGAGGAACCTTTGTTGGTTAGAAAATCCAAAGCAAGCCCCTCTTCCATTTCAGCAGAGCTCCAACAGGCCTGGTCACCTGAACAGTTTGTAGGATTCTGTCTCGAAATGGCCTCTATGGTCAAATCAGTGCCCAGAAGCCAGCACTAAACAAAAGGCAAATAAAAAACCGTGTGGCATTTGCAAAGTCCCACAGCCTGCTAAACAGATGGACTCTGGAAAAGTGGCAGAAGGTGGATTTCTCTGATGAATCTTCAATAGAATTACACCACAGCCGCCACAAATACTGCAGGAGATCTACTGGAGCCCGTATGGATCCAGAATACACCCAGAAAACAGTTACATTTGGTGGTGGAAAGATTATGGTCTGGGGTTACATTCAGTATGGGGGTGTGCGAAACATTTGCAAGGTGGAAGGCAATATCAATAGCCTAAAATATCAAGACATTAGCTACCTCTTACATTCCAAATTATAAAAGGGGTCAAATTCTGCAGCAGGATGGTGCTCCATCTCATACATTCTTCTCTGCAACAAAGTTCCTCCAGTCAAAAAAAATCAAGGTGCACAAGGACTGGCCAGCCCAGTCACCAGACATGACATCATTGAGTATGTTTGGGGTAGGATGAAAGAGGAGGCTTGGAAGACAAAACCAAAGAATCTAGATGAACTCTAGGAGGCATGTAAGACTGCATTCTTTGCTATTCCTGATGACTTCATTAATAAATTGTATGAATCATTGTTGAACAGCATGGATGCAGCCCTTCAAGCTCATGGAAGTCACACAAAATATTAAATATGACTCTAATAGCACCACAACTTCATTCACCAATATTATGCAACATATATTTTTATTTTAAGTGAATTATTTGTTTGAAAATCACATTACTTTCTGTGGGCGACAAAACTTTTGTCTTGCCAAAATCTGACCATTCTGTGTTCATTAAATGATCAATATTTTAGCATTGATGCCAATTAATTTTCTTAACCTAAACCACATTTGGGAGGGTTTCAGTTTTCAAAAGAGTAATTTATAAAACCAATGGATGAATTTAACATCAGGTTATAAGCTTTTATTTACATAACATGGATAAGCGACATAACTTTTGTCAGGGACTGTACGGTATAGCTAAAGGTCCCGTTACACGGCACAACATCGTTAACGACATCGCTGATACGTCACTGGTTTGGAGGCGTTACAGCGACATCGTTACGACCTAGTTGCGTGTGACTCTGCCAAGTTGTTACAATAAATCGTTAGATCGCTGGTCGTAGGTTTGAGAACATATTCTAAAACCACACGATCAACGATCAGCCAACCTGGAATATCGTTCTGTTTGACACCGCAATAACGATGTTGTTTACGACTTCGCCCATTCGCACTCATGAGCAGGTATCGTTCACTGGGTTGTGCAAACGATACCTGCTCACAACATCGTTGGTGAGTCGTCCACAATATCTAGATGTGTGACATCTCACCAACGGTGTCTGCAACGACTGTGCGCCCATGAAATCGTTGCCGACATCGTTCCAATGTTGTGCCGTGTAACGGCGCCTTAGAAGGATTCGAGGAATCAGGGTCCGAGGCTAGGAGAGCAGTAGTGGGTCTACCGGAGGAGAGCACAAGGAGGGCCTGACTAACAGCCAGAGAAGCAGAAGCTTACTAACTCAATATTCAGGCACCTCCCATTAGTGGAGGTGGCCTGATATACCGGGGGACGGACAGCTATTGGTCAAGGGGAGTATCAGGTTGAGCCGTGTCGGCCCCTTGATTCACAGGGGAGGAGCGCGGCCACGCCTAGTGCAGCGCTCATTACATTCATGACTCCGACTATTGTAGTGTGCTGGTGTGTGAGCCCGGTTGTCAGTAGACAGGAAGGGAAGCCGGCGATGACTCCGAGACACAGCACACCTGAATGCCGGATGCCCAATCGGCAGAGGATGCAGACCCAGGAGAGGTGAGCTGGAGAGCGGTGCCAGGGGACCTAACAGTACCACCTCCCTCACGATCCCTCCTCCAAAGGCGTGTTAAGAACCTCACCAGAACGCGTGGTGCATCAATGTTCTCCCCAGGCTCCCAGGATCTCTCCTCAGGACCGAAGCCAACCCAGTCAATTAGGAAGAGGGTTTTGCATCTACTCTTCTTCATGGCAAGGATGTCCTTGACTTCATAGACGTTCTCAGAGCTGAGAGGCCATGGCACAGTGCCGGAGGATGGATGAAAGCGATTAAGCACTACTGGTTTCAACAACGAGACATGAAAGGACTTAGGGATGCGAAGTGAGGCAGGCAGTGTCAGCTTGTAGGCAACGTCATTGATGTGTCCCAGGACTATGAAGGGACCAAAATAACGTGGCCCTAACTTGTAGGATAGCACCTTCAGCCTGATGTATCTGGATGAAAGCCACACTTTATCGCCTGGGAGAACTTGCTGCACATCCCGTCTATGGGAGGATAAATCTGGGGAGAAGATGAAAATGTCATCCAAATATACCACCACACATGTGTACAACAGATCACGAAAGATGTCATTAACGAACTCTTGGAACAGAGCGGGGGCGTTACACAACCCGTATGGTATGACCAAATACTCATAATGGCCATCCCTGGTGTTGAAAGCAGTCTTCCATTCGTCCCTGGCACGTATGCGAACCAGGTTGTAGGTTCCTCGTAGGTCCAATTTCGTCAAGATGCAAGCCCCTTTGAGCCTGTCAATGAGCTCCGGAATCAGCAGCAGGGGGTATTTGTTCTTGACGGTGATCGCATTAAAGCCCCTGTAATCTATACAGGGTCGAAGGGTGCCCTCCTTCTTCTTTACAAAGAAAAATCCTGCACAAGCAGGGGACGTGGACGTTCGGATGAAGCCCCTAGCCAAATTGTTCATGATGGCTTGCGACTCGGTTGGGGACAACGGGTAGATTCGTCCCCTGGGTGGTGTAGCACCAGGAACCAGGTCAATAGGGCAATCATACAGCCGATGAGGCGGGAGGATTTCTGCCTTTATCTTGTTGAAGACGTCCGCGTACTGCCAATAGGCAGCCGGTAAACCTGGAAGAACAGAAGCCGGTTGCGGGGAACAAGGTGGCAGAATGGATTGCATGCATCTCTCTCGGCAGAGAAGAGCCCACCGCAGCACGTCCCCAGAGCGCCAGTCCAGGGCAGGTTCATGAGTTCGGAGCCAAGGAAGCCCGAGGAGCAGGGCATGGGAGAGACCGGGCAGGACAAAAAGGCAATTTTTTCACGGTGTAGAGCCCTGATCTGCATCTCCACCAATTCCGTCACCTTGTTGACGATCTCCTGCAGTGGTCTGCCATCCACCGATGCAATTACGCAAGGCGTCAACAGAGGTATTACGGAAATTCCAAGCCGAGTCACCGCCTCTTGCCGAATGAAGTCTCCTGCTGCCCCAGAATCCACGTAGGCGAGCTCAGAGAAGTGTCTCTGCAGACGTATCACCTGTACGGGCAGGGTGAGGGGTTGAGAGGTATCACTCTCACCTAGGATGGCCTCTCTTACTTGACCTAGACGAAGGAGTTTCCCGGTCTTTCAGGTCAATACTGGCGCTGAGGGGATGCGTCTCCGCGGTACAGGCATAGGCCGTGAGCCAGCCTCTCCTCTCAGCGTTGTTCCGCCATCCTGACCCGATCCACCTGCATAGGTTTGGAAAAGGGGGCAGCGGCAGATATCACGGCCCGTGGACTGGGCGGACTGCGTTCAGAGGAAAGCGGCCGGATGGATCTCCTCTCCCTGGCAGATTCACGAGAGCGTTCCTGGAAACGCAAATTGATGCGAGTGCTGGTGAGATCAAGTCCTCCAGCTCTGCAGGGATATCCTGACCCGCGAGTTCGTCCTTTATCCTGCCAGACAGGCCACGCCAGAAATCTCCAGTCAGCACCTCATTAATCCATCTCAACTCAGAGGAGAGGGTGTGGAAGTGTATGGCGTACTGCGCAACGGTGAGGGTCCCTTGACAGAGGTTGAAGAGGTATTCTGTAATAGATGCGACCCGGCCGGGTTCATTGAAGACCTTACGGAATGTCTCCAGAAAGGACGACAAGTGAGAGACCGCAGGGTCATCACGCTCCCATAGAGTGTTAACCCACGCCAGGGCCTCGCCCACCAGATGGGACACCACAAAGGCCACCCTGGCCCGTTCGGTGGGATACTGCAGTGGCAGCAGTTCAAAGTGTAGACTACACTGGTTGAAGCCGCGGCACATCTTAGGGTTACCGCTGTATCTAGGCGGTTTTCCAAGGTGAAGTGGAGGATTTGGGATGCCTCCCAGAGACAGGTCATAGGCTTGAGCCGAGGCTGTGGTTACAGACTGCAGGGAGATCAGATGATCGTCCACCGAGGACATATAAGACAGCTTGCGAGACTGCGTGTCTTGTTGCATGGACAGCTTCTGCTGTAGGCTCGCCAGCTGAGTGGCAGACGCTGGGTCAGAAGTCTGAAGGGAGGCTAACCGGGTATCCATGGACTGAAGAAAAGCCATAATACGGTTCTGATTTTCCCGAAGATAAGCCAGCTCCTTTTGCGCTGATAATGAGGTACCATCGGGGTCCATGGCCTGATTATTCTGTCACGCTGCCGGGGAAAGGTGACCCACTGGGCCATGGTACCGAACTCCCCTGGGTGAGCTGGTCCTAGTTTAACTAAACCCTATACAGGGATTGTCAGGGGAAAGCCCAGGGGGTCTAAATACCACAGCTGCTAGTACCAGGGGGACGGCTCGGAGGGTTAGCCTATACTACGGTATAGCTAAGGAGGATTCGAAGGAACAGAGAGAGCCCGAGGCTAGGAGAGCAGGAATAGGTCTACCGGAGGAGAACACAAGGAGTGCCTGACTAACAGCCAGAGAAGCAGAAGCTTACTAACTCAATATTCAGGCACCTCCCATCAGTGGAGGTGGCTTGATATACCGGAGGACGGACAGCTATTGGTCAAGGGGAGTGTCAGATTGAGCCGTGCCGGCCCCTAGATTCACAGGGGAGGAGCGCGACCGCACCTAGTGCATCACTCATTACATTCATGACTCCGACCATTGGAGTGTGCTGGTGTGTGAGCCCGGTGGTCAGCAGACAGGAAGGGGACCCGGCGATTGCTCCGAGACACAGCACGCCTGAATGCCAGATGCCCGATCGGCAGAGGATGCAGACCCAGGAGAGGTGAGCTGGGGAGTGGTGCCAGGGGACCTAACAAAAGCGGTCGCCTCATTAGTAAATGGATCCATCTTGTTGGATATATGAACCCATGTATTTCAGATATTTAGGAAGTGCTGAGCTTAGAGCAGTGAATAAATGTAAACTGATGCAAAATTTTCTGTACCAGAAAATGCCACCAATAAAACCTCAATCTCAAACACAGAAAACAAGTCCCCACTCAGGTCCATCTTTTAACAGAAATATAGGGGACTTCCACGTTACTGGTAGCACAAAGGCTTTGGGAAAGTGACATGACTTCCATGAAAAGAAATGTAGCTAAATCTGTACTCCTAAATTAAAATGCCCACCTCCTGTCTGAGCCACACAATGGGCCTCTAACACAGTCGCCATTCACATGTTTGACATTAACGTACTGAGGAGAGTCCGCTTAATAGACTGGGGTGTGGTTCCAGAAGCACAAGCTTGGTACAATGTATTGGGCACTACAGTGAATTAACAGAGGGGTGTAAATTCTAATAAGGGGTCACTTGAGGAGGATTTTACGTACATCAAGGGCTTTGCAAAATATTCCAGAAAAATCTGTGTCGCAAAAGTAACAGCATGCTCCTTTCTACAGTGTTTCCCGGAAAATAAGACAGTGACTTGTAATTTTTTTTTTTTGCGCTGAAATATCCGCTTGGGCTTACTTATAGGGGATGTCTTATAATTTATCCCAAATGTCTGCTGTATTATCCTCAGTGGCTCTCCTGATCTAGGAGTCACAGCTGCATAGAAATGCATGCTGTCACTCTCCAGTCAGGAGAATCGCTGTAGATCACGGTGAGAAACATAATGGGTAACTAAGCTAATGAATATTCACCTTCTTGCCCTCCCCTCTGAAACCTGATTGACAACCACACTGCCTGCGGTAGTGATTGAGGATCGTAAGGCTATGTGCGCACTTACCGGCGGGTTGGTCGGCGGCAGCTGGGCGGACTCGCCAGGAAGCTCTGCAGCCGTCCACCGGCTTCCTGGCGGGTATGTGCGGCGGGTGTCGGGCGGGTGCCGGGCGGGTGCACAGCGGGTTAGCGGCGTCTGTTCTGCAGCGGCTGGAAGCAGCACATGATTCTGCTTGCAGCCGCTGCAGAACCGGCCGGTTTATAGAACATGCTCATTCTTTGCTAACCCGCTGGCAACCCAGCGGTTTAGCAACAGATGAGCATGTGTAAACCGCCGGTGTGTGCACAGCGGGTGTCGGTTTACATAGGTTTTAATGTTAATCCAAACGCCGGTTTGGATTAACATAAATTTACATAAAACTAATGTAAACCGACCGGCGGTTTCCGCAGCTAAACCTGCACAAACCCGGCCAGTGCGCACATACCCTAATACACTGCGGCGGTTCAAGATGCTCCATTGGAGCTCACAATCTAAATATCCTATCAGTATGTCTTTACAATGTGGGAGGAAACCGGAGTGCCCGGAGGAAACCCACGCAAACACAGGGAGAACATACAAACTCCTTGCAGATGTTGTCCTTGGTGGGAAATGAACCCAGGACCTCAAGACCTCAGTGCTGCAAAGGCTGCAGTGCTAACCACTTGAGCCACTGTGCTGCTCTGTAAACTTTGATATTGTTATATAATTACTTTATGGGCAAAAAAGTTGAAAGTTGAAAATTTTTCAAAATCATCAACAAATTTCTGCTTTATTTATTTTCTATTTTTTTTAAAGCCAAAAAACACTGTTAATTTACCACTAACATGAAGTACAATAAGGCATGAAGAATAGAGATGAGCGAGTACTAAAATGCTCGGGTGCTCGATGTTCGGGCCAAGTATCACAAGACACTAGTGTACTCGGCCAGAGCACCGAGCACAATGTAAGTCAATTAGTGACAGGCTCCGCCCACAGACTTCTGGCTATAAAACGAGTGTTTCTGGGAAAAGGCGGGAGGGTGGGCTTTTTTTTTTTTTTTTTTTTTTTTTATTTAAATCATCGCAGTGTACAACACTTTGCTGTGGCCCCCAGAGGGACCCTAACAATCAATCTGCTCTCTGTGAAGTGCCAGCTCACTGTGTGCATTCAAGGGAGCTGTGTATTTGTGTCAGAACGATAATTATTAGCGAAGAGTCCGAGCATCTCGGCGGTACTCGGTGCTTGCCGAGCATCCCAAGTACCGGGATACTCGTGCGAGTAACGAGTAGCGCTGAGCATGCTCGCTCATCATTAATGAACAACAATCTCAGAATCACTGGGATCAATTTAAGTGTTCCAGAGTTATAAAATTTAAAAAATGGCCGGGTTAGGAAAGTGAAATTTGTTTAAAATATTGATAGGAAAGTGAAAGAGTCTTGTTATATTTATTATAATTTATGCAGTACAATGGCACCCACACAGCCCTCTATGCAATATAATGGCCCCCACACAGCTCTCCATGCAGTATAATTGCACCCACACAGCCCTCCATGCAGTATAATGGCCCCCAGTATCACTCCAAAAAGAATAACAGCCCTCCACCCAGTACGCTAGACCCCACACAAACCTTAACACTGTAGAATAATCATTTTTATTATTATTATAGCCCCATTTATTCCATTGCGCTTTACATGTGAAAAGGGGTATACATAATAAAAATAAAAACCAAAATCATGAACAATTCAAGGCACAGACTGGTACTTGAGGGAAAAGGACCCTGCCCATGAGGGCTCATAGTAGAATTGTGTGCATACAGTATAATGGCACTCAAATAGGCCTCCATAAAGTATAAAGGCTCCCTCATAGCCCTCCAAGTATTATAAAAGTCCTACATAGCCATCAAAAGTGTTGGCCTCCACAAAGCTCTTCAAATATTATAATAATGCACCACATAGTCCTCCATATAGTAATGGACCCCCCATAGATCTCCATATAGTATAATGCGCTTCCCATACATCTCCATATAGTATAATAGGCCCCACATTGCTTTTCATATAGTATAATGCTCCCTCATAGTCCTCCATATAGTATAAGGTAATGAAGAAAGGATAGAGTATGTGGTAAGCGCTAGGGAATAATTACAGCTCCACGGCCAGTAGTAAATTACCTTTAGGCTTTAATCAAAATGTGTACAACACGCCGGTCCATTAACCACGATGCATTTCAACGCAGTATGCGTCTTTCTCAAGAGAAAGACGCATACTGCGTTGAAATGCATCGTGGTTAATGGACCCGCGTGTTGTACACATTTTGATTAAATGACTAAAGGTAATTTACTACTGGCCGTGGAGCTGTAATTATTCGCTAGCGCTTACCACATACTCTATCCTTTCTTCATTACCTTACATATCCTCCCTGCGGGGAGTGGGATGTGGAGCTGCTCTGGGCTACAGGACCTGGCCTTCGTCATTTAGATAATCCTCCTAAGCTGTCACGTGATCCTTGGCAACCGAGGAAAACGCTGAAGACGCCATTTCTTCACATCATTCCAGAAGAGTGAAATTCATTATTTCAAAGACCTCGCAAGTGTGCAAGTTAATCCAGTTGTGCGGACGGCACAACTGGTCAAGGTGAGCAATACAAAAATATACCGAGGGTAATTATTGCAAACACAGTATGGCGCAAATTGGATTTTATTTTTTCCATATAGTGTAATACATCCCCATAGTCCTCAATATACTATAATGCACCCCCATAGTCCTCAATAAAGTACTGTATAATGCACCCCCATAGCCCTCAACATAGTATAATAGGCCTCACATCGCCTTCCATACAGTATAATGCTCCCCCATAGTCCTCCATATAGTATGATGGGCTCCACTTAATCCTGCAAATAGTAACATGCATCCACCATAGTCGTCCATATTGTATAATGCACCCTCATAGCCCATTATATAGTATAATGCTCACCCCATAGTCCTCCATATAGTATAATGCATCCCCCATACTCCTCCATATAGTATAATGCTCACCCCATAGTCCTCCATATAGTATAATGCATCCCCCATACTCCTCCATATAGTATAATGCTCCCCCCATAGTCCTCCATATGGTATAATGCTCCCCATAGTCCTCCATATAGTATAATACATCACCCCATAGTCCTCCATATAGTATAATGCACCCACCATAGTCTCTATATAGCATAATGCCCCCCATAGTCCTCCATATAGGATAATGCCCCCCCATATTCTTCCATATATTATATTGCACTCACTGCATAATTCATCCCCATAGTCCTCCATATATTATAATGCACTCCCCATAATTCTCCCTCTATTACAATACTTGCCTAGTGGCATACAGCATCCACTTCTGTACGAGGCCGAATCCCACAATTCACTAAGCCACCCATAATTACGCCGGAAGCCATATTGGGACACCTAACTGATGATGTCCCAATATGGCGCCGGACACCGACGCTGCAAACCCTGATGCCTGCACGCACGACATACATCCCGGCTGCACCAGTGCACCTACCTCCACCAGGAAACTCCGAGGCTGTGTTTGTGGCCTGTGTATACAGGAGGAGATAGTGTGTGGGTGCCCTCTGGTAGCTACAGAGGGAGCCCACACCCCATCTGTTTCTTCATAGACTGCAGACAGGGCCTCAGAGTTTCCTGACAGAGGTGGGTGCGTGCGCATACACGTACATACACGTGTACCATGTGCATTCACATGCACATAAACATACAAGCACATACATACACACATGCACATACAGTCATGGCCAAACGTTTTGAGAATGACACCAAAATTATATTTTCACATGATCTGCTGCCCTCTGGTTTTTATTTGTGTTTGTCTGATGTTTATATCACATACAGAAATATAATTGCAATCATATTATGAGTACCAAAAGGTTATATTGACAGTTAGAATGAGTTAATGCAGCAAGTCAATATTTCCAGTGTTGACCCTTCTTCAGGACCTCTGCAATTCTCCCTGGCATGCTCTCAATTAACTTCTGGACCCTAATCCTGACTGATAGCAGTCCATTCTTGCATAATCAATGCTTGCATTTGGGCAGAATTTGTTGGTTTTTGTTTGTCCACCCGTCTCTTGATGATTGACCACAAGTTCTCAATGGGATTAAGATCTGGGGAGTTTCCTGGCCATGGACCCAAAATCTCTATGTTTTGATCCCTGAGCCATTTAGTTATCACCTTTGCTTTATGGCAAGGTGCTCCATCATGCTGGAAAAGGCATTGTTGGGCGCCAAACTGCTCTTGGACGGATGGGAGAAGTTGCTCTTGGAGGACATTCTAGTACCATTCTTTATTCATGGCTGTGTTTTTAGGCAAGACTATGAGTGAGCCAATTCCCTTGGCTGAGAAGCAACCCCACACATGAATGGTTTCAGGATGCTTTACAGTTGGCATGAGACAAGACTGGTGGTAGTGCTCACCTCTTCTTCTCCGAATAAGCTGTTTTCCAGATGTCCCAAACAATCGAAAAGGGGATTCATCAGAGAAAATGACTTTACCCCAGTCCTCAGCAGTGCACTCCCTGTACCTTTTGCAGAATATCAGTCGGTCCCTGATGTTTTTTCTGGAGAGAAGTGGCTTCTTTGCTGCCTTCCTTGAAACCAGGCCTTGCTCAAAGAGTCTCCGCCTCACAGTGCGTGCAGAAGCACTCACACCAGCCTGCTGCCATTTCTGAGCAAGCTCGGCACTGCTGGTAGTCCGACCCCGCAGCTGAAATAGTTTTAAGATACGGTCCTGGCGCTTGCTGGTCTTTCTTGGGCGCTCTGGAGCCTTTTTGACAACAATGGAAGCTCTCTCCTTGAAGTTCTTGATGATGCGATAGATTGTTGACTGAGGTGCAATCTTTCTAGCTGCGATACTCTTCCCTGTTAGGCCATTTTTGTGCAATGATGGCTGCACGTGTTTCTTTAGAGATAACCATGGTTAACTTAAGAGAAACAATGATGCCAAGCACCAGCCTCCTTTTAAAGTGTCCAGTGGTGTCATTCTTACTTAATCATGTCTGATTGTTCGCCAGCCCTGTCCTCATCAACACCCACACTTGTGTTAATGGAGCAATCACTCAAACGATGTTAGCTGCTCCTTTTAAGGCAGGACTGCAATGATGTTGAAATGTGTTTTGGGGGTTAAAGGTCATTTTCTAGGCAAATATTGACTTAGCAAGTAATTGCTGTTAAGCTGATCACTCTTTATGACATTCTGGAGTTTATGCAAATTGCCATTAGAAAAACTGAAGCAGTAGACTTTGTTAAAATTAATATTTGTATCATTCTCAAAACTTTTGGCCATGACTGTATACATCAGTGCCAAGAATCCTTGATGTATTGTTGTATGGGTTAGAACCCTTGTGCACCTGATCTGAGTGCCTTAGTCATTTATATACAGGTACGCATACTCGCGCACACACATGCATATACATACACAAATGCACACACACATGAACATACCAACATGCGCATACACACAAACATACACATTGTGGTGAATCAGCCACCGAACCTGGCATCTCCACAGCGCCTCCGTTTAAACCCAGGTTAGTCAGGGTACTGCCTGAGGCTAAAAGAAGAGCCGCAGCTGCCCTGTCAATGCTGGTTTACTAAGGCACCCCAGTGAGTGCGGTATATGCCTTCTGATCCGCGACCAGAAGCACATATAATAACCACCATCCTGTCAGTGATAGAGGCCCTAAATAACCCCAAGCACCAATTGCTGCCTCCAGTTCCTCGTTTAATATAAGTCCAGTCTGTGATCAGGCTTATATTGGGTCAGAAACCAACCCAGGTAGCGTTAAATGAGCACACGGGAATACGTGATCAAGACAAAAAGAACAACTCAAGTTTAAAGGGAACCTGTCACCTGAATCTAAGTCCCTACACCTTCCTAGCTGCTCCCTATCTATCCCTTTCTCATCTAAAGTGGCCACATGAAACATCTCAAAAATAAGTTTAAACTTACAGCAGTCCCCGAGGTTGGGGGACTGGGAAGGCGGGCCCACGCTTCATTCACCACTCCTCCGTTGTGTAGTGCACACCCCACTGGGTGGCATTATTCTTTTTCCTCTCTGCCCCCACCATTTGGAATCTCCTGCCCCCTGACATTGTATGCACGGGCCAGACGTCACATCCGGCGCGGTGCATTATGGGGCCGGTCACGTGATCGGCCCGGCTCCGCGCATGCGCTTACTGAAGACGGGCCGATCACGTGATCGACCCTATAATGCACTAGGGCCAATCACGTGACCAGCCCCATAATGCACCGCGCCGGATGTGAACCTGAGATAAACATTTTCTGGGGGCATCCCTGTTGTGGGAGAAGGGGGTGGATCAGAATCCTCTGATAAGCCCTCCTCCAGCCCAAACACATCTGAAACCTCTGGAGCAGAATCCGCCATAGTGACCCTCATCTGGGTTGTAGCAGATGGGTGGGTTCCACCAGAGGGGCGACATAGGAGCCAGGGAGGATGGGAGGTGCAAGAAACTCTAAGTTTGTCCAGGAAAGACAGCTGCTCTTCTGTCATGACCTTGGCCGGACACAGGATCCATGTAGGTTGAGGAAGCAGCAAACACCCCCTTGCGTTGCTGGGTCCTAACTAGGTTATAGGTTCTGCTGTGGTTCCCAGTCTCCCTGACATAGGGACAGAAGGAATGAGGCTAAACCCTAACTAGGAGAGGGTAGTACATACCTCCAACCCAGTACCTACTGGGCCTGAGGACGCGCTAGGCACAGCAGATACAGTGCTTGAGGGGACATCCAGACAGCATGACATAATAAAAACACTTTGTCCTACCTCCCAGTGTGTCTTGCCTGGGGTCCTGTGATGGGGATCCAAGGCTCAGCACAGACGTGGCACCCAATGCCTGCCCCCCCCCCCCTCATGGACTCCCTGCAGCAGCCATTGCATGAAGCTCAGGCGTCCAGGAAGACCGGAAAGACCAGTGCTCCTTGCTGAAGCGCAACCCGGAAGAGACTCTCTCCAGTGCGGACGTCACTTCCGGGCGCGAGAAGCACACAGGCCGCACAATGCACCGGCGTCTCGGGAGGGAGGAAGCCGAAGAGCTACTGAAGTACCCCAGCCCCATGACACCGCTCAGCATTACCTGGAGGTGCCAGAGAGCAGTGCGGTCCTACTCCTCCTGGAGCAGGAGCGGACCCAGGGAGGAAGGAGCAACCGCCCGATCGACCTGCCACCCGGCTACCCTGGTGCTTCGCTGGCCCACAGCCTCAGGGGAACCTCTTCGTGCCCCACAGGGACAGGAAACACTGGTGATAGGAGGTGGGTGGGGCTATTTAACCTCTTGTGTTTCCTGCCCTTATTAGTCCACTGTTGTGGTGGATGGGAGGATAAAAACAGAAGGTGGGGTTAGGGGGAAGGCTTTTAACCTCTTGTGCTTACAGTCCCTACAGAAGGGTATGGTATTACTCCTCCTACAGTGCTGTTATGGGGACGAACTGGAAAACTGCATTTTATGGCTTTGTGGGCATGGCCAGCAGCTGACAGGGATTAGTGAAATGTGATATGATAGAGAAAGGGACAAGAGAGATCCTGAGCTGTGTGGAGCCAGCAGACAATGGGTTAACATAGCGAGATCTTTCTGGCACAAACTAGTGACCTAATCCCGACATTGCTTAGCAACTGTGCTATGAACTCAGCCTAAATATGATACATTGTTACATGTCCTATTCACCAAAGCCAGATTTCAGTGGTAATAAACATGTCTGCTTCACACACAGTGCAGTTGGGACACTTTGTAGAATGTTTATGAATAGTTTGCAACCAGTATTTTCTAATTAAATAAATTTAAACCGCAGTTACACTTTAAGGTAGTGACACCAGCGCAACTCACATGGGTACAAAGCGAGGAAATCTCCCATTGCACTTGTGCCCATGTTAGATAATCAGGCAGTTCAGACCTGTGAGTTTCCTCAGCTCTGCATGGGCCTTAGGAGGAAAAAAAAAAAAAAATATGGTAGCATGCAGCGATTCTCAAGCTCACCATCACCCATACAATTCTATGGGTGTGAGTGAAACATTGAGCTGCACACGCATGCACTCAAGACACACGAGGGCAGCATGATATACTCAGAGGCCGGCAACGGCGGAGATGGGGAAATTAATCCACATGACACTCGGCTCATGCTCGAGTCGACACAGATCATTAGCATACCACATCCGAAGATCTTACATCCGATTGTGCATCTGGAGTAAAGTTATACTAGCTGAGGGAATGTTGTCAGAAATGAGAGCGAAAGGGAGCATCCCCCTTTGTTTCACGTTTCTTTTGCTACTACTTGCCCTCATTGTCATCTCAGATTTTTTTTTAGAAACAAATTGATAAAACTGTCACAATGTCATTTCCCATTAGAGCACCATTAGTGCATGTAAAAACAGCAATAAACTTGTTTATCAATTCCACCACCTGCTATAGGGTTGGTCTTGAGACCTATGTACTTGTGAATGTGAAATTAAGTGAGCCCCCACTACCCACCAAAGAAAGCTCGTCAAGTACAGACGTTAGAGAAAAAAAAAAATAAGGACTAATGGACTGAAAACTGCAGACATTTCCAAATAAGAATTTTATTTGACCACAGAACAAGGATTGTGCCTTGCTTAGAAGAAAGTGTTTGGTCTCTTTGTGGTGAAACGTGGCTTGTGCTGGCGACGCAGAACTCTGTGTGGCAGAGGGAACTTGATCTTTGAGTCCTAGAAAGTTTGGAAAACAAATTGATGTATTAAGCTTTCAGAACAAAAAAAAAAAAAAAAAAAAACACATACTTAAAAAAAAGAAAGCACCATTCTAGCTTTATTTTTTCAGCAATGGAGTGGTGTTTTTAATGCAAGTCCCATGCCCTGTCAGGTACTCAACTTCTGTCGGCTTTGCCTTTTACAGACAATGCTCCGGTCCCATCTTGTGACATTAACTGACTGGCTAAAAATCAGAAGTTACATCAAAACTTCAATATGGTTCTCTATGAGGGAAAATTAAATGTATGCTTTCCCTTTGATCGCTGTACCTCTCCTGGTTTAACTTGTGTCCTAGGCCAAGTATGTCATTTCAAGCAAGCCAACAGGGGAGCCTACTGCTCACCATTTAGTACAGTATATAGTTTCCTCTCATTCATACCTAACATGCCAGAGAGTATATAATTGTAAGTATGTCACTGCCATGCATAATAAGGTAGTGTTGGTCTTGGAGCCTAAATCCTGCCAAGGAGGTTCCTTTCAAGAATGTGCCTCAAAGCTGGCTTACTATAGTGTAAAGATATCAGCCCAAATCCACTACACGGATTTCACAACTGCCATATAATCAGTGATAACATACATCCATATTACTAATTACAGCACAACAACAGTGTCCAAGT
Organism: Allobates femoralis; assembly: GCA_033576535.1. NCBI lineage: Eukaryota > Metazoa > Chordata > Amphibia > Anura > Aromobatidae > Allobates > Allobates femoralis. The sequence goes on along the minus strand of JARQOC010000004.1, from coordinate 375,593,844 downwards.
ATCAGTCACTATTCAAGGCAATTATATATGAAGGATGTAAAAGAAAACAGTGTACAGGTGGAAAGATTATATTTAGACGTTCACTAAAAGACCCATTCTAGGTCTTAAACTATCCAAACAATTATCTAAAGTCAAGCTTCTCAAGTAAAGGGTTCAAGGAGTCACTGGTCTCAGTGGTGCGGCCTGCATGTAATGCCTGTAGTGCTTACACTCATATGGAACAATCGCTACAGTTTAGTTAAAGGAGCAGCAGGGGGCTTAGAGTAATTATATGTCTTACAATTCCAGCTAAAAAGCATTTTTTTTTTAGTTTATTTAAAATCTTCAGCAGCCCTTTTAAGTCAACTGGTTTAACTACTGGTAGGCAAGCAAACTCAATACTGCGCCACTAATTTACTACTGAACAAAACTATTCATGACTTCACACCAAACAAAAGAAATCTGGTAGAGAAGCATAACATTAAAGTGCAATAAAGGAAAGCCAAATTGTAAATCTCTATGTAATTTATGATTATGTATTACTTACGTGGAACTGCTTGATGGCTGGTCTGCGACACTTGTTGGCAGGAATCACCTCAACCTTCATAATGTGAATGGAGTGGGCACGAGCGCGATGGCGTGCACCCATATCACGGTCTACATGGGTGAAATTAAAGGGTCAGTCAAATCAAGCTTAACAGAATGAGGGAAATTAATGATTAGGTTACTAACAAGTTTGTCAAATACAGCATCAGCCCTACAAATGAAATATATTGGATTAACGATTTTACTTTTTAATTTAGCACCAGGTACTTGATTAACAGAATAGGATCTTAAATTGAAGGTTCACTGCAGAATCTGTCTTCTAGAATATACTTACAACAGAGGGTCACAGCTCCAGCTGTAGTCAAGTCTCTGTACTCTCTGTACATGTTGTGTGTTCCACTACGAGAATCATAGCGCAGCCAGATGCCAAAGTTCTTCACCTTCTGAGGAGATTTCTCAAAAACCTGCAAGAACATTAAATTAACGTTAAACGATTAATTAAAGTGTCTTTTCTTTATAGAACTTTAGGACTGACTTGAAAGTTTAAATGTCTCAGTCAAACTTATGGGTACTTAAATGCATTTAATTTGGGCAAAACATGTACAATTACTTTTTAGTTACTGAAGGGTATTGCACATTTTATTTTTATCCTGAGTTATATTTGGGACTTAAAGGGAACCTGTTGGGTCCCCTGGGCACCCATAACCGAGTAGTTCTGGGGCCCATATCTATAATACAAGCAAAAAAGGAATGGTATATCAGGCACCATGATGAGCAGACAAATATACTTTCTGTAATGAAGAGGCATAAAGAGTTTTTTTGTGGAAAAACAAACAAGTACAAAATTTACTTTTGAGCAAACATACAAGAAAACCGTGACCAGTTAAAGGGATCCTGTCACCTACAGAACGCCTCCTAAGCTACCAAATCATGTCCCTGCAGCATCCTATCACTAATCTCGCACTCCTTTTGTCTCCTAAAAGCATCCTGTGAAAGGGCATAAAAACGTTTTAATACTCACTCATTAGTGATTATCATTAGCAGGGGCTATTATCTTTAGACCTTGGGGCGTGTTGTTTTGCAGGCTCCAGGATCCACCCTCTGTCTGTTTGCTTGTGCAGGCTTTGCCCCTCCCCCTCTCTGTCACTCACAGAATGCAAATCATTAGTCCTGCCTTCAGCTGCACATCACAGCAGAGGCTGCACAGAGAGGGTGGATCATTCAGGCTGCAAAACAACATGCCCCAAGGGCTAAAGAATATAGCCCCTGCTAATGATAATCACTAATGAGTGAGTATTAAAACGTTTTTATCCACTTTCACAGGATGCTTTTAGAAGACAAAAGAAGTGTGAGATTAGTGATAATATGCTGCAGGGACATGTTTTGATAGCTTAGGGAGGCATTTTGGAGGTGACAGCATCCCTTTAACATTAAAAAAAAAAAAAAAAACAAAACACAAAACCGTGCGTTAGGAGCTGTGCAGTGAAATGAAACCAACAATAACGGTATAAATAGGCCACAGGGTAGTCACTGCATGTAAGGGTACTTTCACATCAGCATTTTTGCCGATCGCGGCAGATGCGGTGAAAAAAACGCATCTGCCGCGATTACCACATAACCACTGCACTTGCGGCAAGCCACATAGAATGTCTATGCGGGCTTGCAGCAGGTGCGGTATCGGCAGGTGCGGCCGCAAAAAAATAACGAGGCTGACCGCGGCCGCACCTGCCACATGTGGCGAAACCGCACACTTACTGCAAGCCCCATAGATATTGCATGGGGCTTGCTGCAACTGTGCCGCAAGTGCAGCGGTTATGCGGTAATCGCGGCAGATGCGGTTTTTTTCACCGCATCTGCTGCGATCGGCAAAAACGCTGATGTGAAAGCACCTTAGAGGTTCAATACAAGTTTATAAGCACAGGAGAAAAAAGTAGTTGGAAGGTGGTCCAAAGAAATATATAGGGACAACAATACAATTGGTTTGATACAGAACTACAGACATAATATTCGTAAGGCTAAAAGCGCTTGTATAGTATACATAGAACTCTTCTCGTACACTCAATGCTAAGTGTAGACAGGGACCCTTCAGAATTAAGGTCACCTTGCCATTGGTTGAAGGGCAGGCATATATTGGCCAATGCATGCGCTAAGAACCTTAAAAATCTAGGAAGATTATTTGCATGTGATTGGCATTACCAGTGTGCTGCTATTATTTGAGATATATAAATAAATATCTAGCGCCATTGGTTTCATGGCGCTTTACATTTGTAAGGGCAGAACAAGGACGAGAACATAAAGATGGCGAATAAATCATACAGGTACATTAGGGCAGAGATCCTGTCCACAAGGGCTCACAGTCTATAGGGGATGAGTCAAAGACAGTAGGAGGGTGAGAGGTGAGATGGTGCAGCAGATTAGGTCTCAGAGTGGGTTATAGGCTTGAAGGAAGAGGTGGGTCTTCAGGTTTTTCTTGAAGATTCCCAGGGTAGGGGAGTGTCTGATATGGTGTGGAAGAGAGTTCCAGAGTATGGTGGATGCACGAGAGAAGTCTTGTATGCGGTTGTGGGAGGTGGAGATGCGGGGGGAGACGAGAAGGAGTTCTTGGACACTGGCATTATATGACACACCCCATTTAACATTAAAAATTATTTTTTCTCTTTTCCTTCACCAAATTTGGGTATGTCTTATATTCAGGTGCATCTTATAAAGTGAAAAATATGGTATGTCCTTTTAATAGGGTCTCAAAAAAATACAAGTCCTAGATATCCTATTTAAAGCACAAGCATTTGATAAAAGCATCTACAGCTTCAAACAAAACAAAGGCAGAAGAGAGTAGCCTCCCTGGCGGTCTGTTTTGGTCTTGAATTCTTTGCTAAAAGCGGGCTTACCCGCGTTCGCGGCAGATGCGGTAAAAAAACCGCATCTGCCGCACTTGCCGCATAGCTGCCGCACTTGCTGTGCGGTTGCGGCGCGGTTGCGGTAATCTGCATAGTAAAGGGACCCAACCACCTTCACACTTTGTGTGTGACAAGTGCTGCAGTAGAAGTGACATAATGATTTGATAAACTTACATGCCTGCGTTCTTCTGGGCCTCTCCCTGTGTGTGCTGGGACGTGTGAGATGTGCTCGTCATGTCTGCTCTCCCCCTCCCTTATGCACGCCCCCTCTCAGCCTGCTATAGTGATGTGAGGCTGATTGCGTCATAAAGGGGCAGGGCTACCGGGATGCCGAGATTTAGCCCCGCCCCGTTATGACGCAATCAGCCTCACATCACTATAGCAGGCTGAGAGGGGGCGTGCATAAGGGAGGGGGAGAGCAGACATGACGAGCACATCTCACACGTCCCAGCACACACAGGGAGAGGCCCAGAAGAACGCAGGCATGTAAGTTTATCAAATCATTATGTCACTTCTACTGCAGCACTTGTCACACACAAAGTGTGAAGGTGGTTGGGTCCCTTTACTATGCAGATTACCGCAACCGCGCCGCAACCGCACAGCAAGTGCGGCAAGTGCGGCAGCTATGCGGCAAGTGCGGCAGATGCGGTTTTTTTACCGCATCTGCCGCGAACGCGGGTAAGCCCGAGCCTGACTCGGGGTTAACGCTTCTGGTAGTGAATGTTAACCCGAGTCAGGCTCGGGAATAACGCTAGGGAGGTTAATAACCCTCTATAGGACCTTCAATTTCACTTTCATGGGCACATCAGCTCTTGAAAGGCGACAAGGTACCTTTACTATGGGCACACAAGACAAGATTACTACATGAGAAAATAATAATCTTTGGGTTAAGTGTGCCTTTCTACAATTTCTGCCAGTAATCCCAAATATACTGAACAATACAAAAAACTGCTCACGTGAAGCAAGACAGGCAGTATTTTATCGATGCACTAAAGGCCCAGTTACACACACATATCTATGCAGATATCTGATTGCAGTGAAATCATGGACACGTTGTTACATTTTGTGGCCGTGTACAAATGTAACAATGTGTCCATAATTTCACTGCAACCAGAGATCTGCGAACAATATCTGAACAGATATCTGTGTGTGTAACTGGGCCTTAACTCTCAGGATGGCAGATATGTTCAGCGTCCTAAGTAGCACAATAGCGTAGAGACCACTTACTTGTCCACAGTATACAATCTCTCCAGATGCCTTCTTCATTTTCTTTAGTTGCGAAACAAAGTACCAGAACCGAGATTTTGCCACAACATGGTTGGGTGCGAAGATTCTCATACGATAGAGAGGAGGCGCAGGCGTCTTTGCTGTGGGCAAGCTACGCCCAATTACCTTGTACTCCCTCAGCTACAATGAGAGGAAATAATTATACCACGATAGCACCATGTACAGTAGGCGGTTAGCAGTTTTAAGACAGATCAAGGATTGACAATGTGAGGTTCTTCAGCTGCTGACTGCAGGTTCCTCTGTGCAATGTCTATAGCAGGGGTCTGGCTAGTAGATGACCTTTGATCATCTCTCATCACACTAAACAGGGGGGCATATATGAGCACTAATGTCATGAGGGACACAGTACCATTATCATTTATGGGCAATATTTCCACCTTCACCTAATAAGCAGATACCACCTTTATAAGTTGGTGCCAACAGTCCCCCAGCTTCCCATTCCATATATTATGCCACAATTGCAGCAAATCTTATTGCAGCTGGCATGTGATGCCCCTGGCAGCCAGAACCTTGTATAGGATTAAGGCAGCAGAGAACAAGAGTGGCGCCGATGCAGGGTTTCATAGGGGTATTCAAAAGCAGGGCCAACCCTTATGATAATCTCCAAAAGCTAAGTGCAGTGGCACCATTTGAACAGCCATTTAGGCTGGCCATGCATATTAGATGGCTGTTGGCTGGGCCTTTCCTGACAAATCCATACACATGAATACCTGGTAGAGCATCGCTGTATCGCCTACAAAAATCACTGCCAGATAATTCTTCCCAATTATATCCAAAATGAACAAAACAACCAGGTCCAATCCTTATGTTGCGATGCCCTGATACACATTAGGCCCACGTCACACACACAGATATTTGTGCAGATATTGTTCGCAGATCTCTGGTTGCAGTGAAATCATGGACACAATGTTCCATTTTGTGGCTGTATATAAATGGATTAATGTGTCTATAATTTCACTGCAACCAGAGATCTGTGAACAATATCTGCACAAATATCTGTGTGTGTGACGTGAGCCTTAGATAGTTGGCTGATCTCCTTATAACTGATAAGATTCGGATGACTTATTTGTAGGGTCACTCTGGCTTTATTAATTTCACAACTAGATGGGTATCAGTGATGCATGTTGACTGTGTGTAGTAAAATTACCAGTGGCTTTCTCCTCATGTATCCAGAGCTGCTCAGATACCTCTCAATAATCTTTAGGCCACAACTCTGCCTGACCACAACCCAATACTAATCATTACTTTTGTAATGCAAGTTTATGAGAGTAGTGCTCTAAGGCTTCGGTTCCACTTGCGTTTACAATGGATGAGTGCAAATCTGATTAAACATCGGATTGCACTTGCACCATGTTAAAAAATGAAGCAGTGTCCATCTGCCAGTTTTTTTCTAAGGCCTAAGGGGCATGTGAAATAAAAAAAAGTCAGCATGTTGTGATTGTCAGCGAGTCTCGGATCACATGCACCCATGCAAGTCACTTGGATGGCATCTGAGCGCAAGTGCGATATACACAGGCAATGGATGTGTGGATATTTGTCTCCCCTCTCCACATCTGTCATCTGATCACAGTAGATGACTCTGCTCGTGTTCGCAGCAGAGCCTGAGCAGAGTCATTAGCTTATCACATCTGATGATCATCCATTGGATACCATACGCTAGTGGAACCGAGGCCTAAAGGCCCTGTCACACTTAACGAGATCGCTAACGAGTGCGATGTAACATCACAGATTGTGACGCAACAGCGATCCCGCTAACAATGTGGTTATGTGTGACACGCACCAAACGATCTGGCCCCTGTTGTGAGATAGTTGATCGTTACACACTGCTCTGGATCATTGCTACTTTGTTGCGCCCCCACTGGGAGCACTACATCGTTGTGTTTGACAGGGACAATGACCAACGATCTCAATGCTACGCTATGGAGTGACAATTCCCAACAACCTCTGTATAATTCTGGATCGTTGGTGCGTCGTTTGTCACATCGGTGGCGAGATACCTGTTTTGACATCTTACCAGTGATGTGAAAAATGACGCACCAGCAATCTCTGCAAATTGTTATCGCTGGTGCGGCGTTGTGTGACTGGGCCTTACGTCTCAGACAAGAAAGGTCTGTCAGTCCATACAAACATTTAAGTGAGCCGGCTAATCACAACTCCAGTCATGTATGGTGCAGAAGAGGACTGAAGTGGCGCTGGGAATAGAAGATGGCGACCAATACATATTTTAGATTAGTGATGATTACACATGCACTAGTGATACCCCCCATCTGGTGAAATACAAAAAAAAAAAAAAAAACTGACACTAATGTGTATGGAGGACATTAACTGGTTAAATGCTTCTAATCTAAGAGCATAAGGGCACATAGTTGGTACAATTATTTAATTAAAGTGTCAGCAGAATTGAAGGGTCTTGAGAGCCAACAGCCCTAAACAAGTGAAGGATAATATCTACTTATAACCAAAAGAAAAAAAAAAAATCTCTCTCAAGCTGGAAGTGGGAGTGACCTGTGGGGCCTTCATATGCAGGGTCACAAGCTCTACACGGACCCTAGTCATGGCTAGCTTCTAACCAGCACACTACACCAGCTACCCTCCACTAGACACTAGCTCTACACCGACCCCAGAAATCACAGCTAGCTTCTAACCAGCCCCCTACCCATGCAGGGACCCTCCACCAGACCCCTGACGTCATGGCTCGCTTCAAACCAGCCCCCTACACCAGACCTCATGGCTAGCTTCTAAGCAGCCACTGGACCCTAGAGATCGCAGGACAGGATAGATTTCTGGTTTGTGCCTCAATCTTACGCTATCCGTCACCCATCAGCGGCCTCCTGACCGTAGTATAGAGGCCATCAGTTCTAATTTCACCTCGGCAGCAGTAGCCCCAGTGGTCCCGGTGCCCTCCATGGAGGGGTCTCATGAGGCATAGAGATGTTGGACCTGCGGTATCACTGCCATGAGCACAGCAGCCCGTGGTAGGCGACGAGGTCCTGTGTCTGTGCGCACAGCAGACGGGATCACCGTGGAGCGCAGCGGTGATCCTTGGGTTTGTGTGCAGCGGCGCTATATACCGGCCCATACTGAGCTTATATACAGGTGGCCGCAGGAGGCCTCCACAGGAGCCGCATGGCTGAACCAGAGCCGCCATGATGTAGGCCGCAAGAGAGCAGCGCTTCTATCGCACCAGTATACCGTGCCCAACTAGAGCCAGCACATACGGCGCCTGCGGGGGACACTCCGAGACCTCACAGGGCGCCCCCTGCCCCAATATGTGCCCCCCACGCCCTGAATCCCGGCAGATTCTTACAGTGCCGGACGCCTTCATGCTGCCTCGATCCCAGCCGCCTAGCGAAAGGAAGTACTGGGGCCTGCGCCGCAATACGTCACCCAGGTAGTGCTTTCCTATTGGCTGGCGGTAAAAATATGTCGGCTCCTGATTTGTTAATATACCTGTCAATCATTCTGTGATTCTCGTGGTGGAGATGTCTGTGAGCATGGAGTGCGCCACCCAGTGGACAGGCTCAGTATTGGCCTCACTTTCACAGCATTTAAAAAGCCTGAAACCTTAATTATGATCATAATAATAATCACTTAATATTCATTATTGCTATTATATTACATAACTATTATTCATTACTATTATCATTAGGCTACGATCACTATTTGGTAAGTTTTTGTGGCTGCATGATTTCAGTGTATCAATAATGTAGATTCTCACAGCTCCAGTAAAGTGGATGGGAAGTGTGTGTTTCAGATCCACATGTCCATGTGCAGCTATGAGGAGTTTTATACTCAGATTATCCCCAAAGATTTTCATCAGATGCAGAAAATCCACAGTTAAAAGCCGTACTTAGGGTTTTTAGTGAATGGACTCAGCAGAAACACATCAAAAGCAGCTTTATTTAAACATAACATATACTAACAAGAGGCAAAAACTGCCTGGGAGGGGGACATCTAGGTAGGTCCTGTCCAAGAGCAAAGGGCTCCCCACCTTCAGGGGTAATCTTGGGGACAGGGATTAGTCTAGGGCAGTGATGGCGAACCCATGGCACACAGAGTCCTCCCTGCTGGCACGCGGCCTCGCCTCTCACTGCCCCTGTGAACTCCTGGCACCATGGCACCGCACCAGCAATTCAAAGCTGTGTCAGATCTGAGGAGACATTACCTCATTGCTCCGACACACTCTCCTAGACTGGCACCATTGGCATCGCATGAATGACGTCATGCAGCGGTGACGGCGTCACGTGACCCCGACACCGCAGAAGACATGAGCGGTGAAAACAGATGAGGAGGATTTTTTTAACATAAAAATGGCCACCAGGATGGGGCATCACAACAAGGGTATCACTGCATGATGGGGCATTACTACCATATGGGGCAGGATGGCACATTACTACAGGATAGGGGCAGGATGGAGCATTACCACAGGATGAGGCATTATTACATGATGGGGGCAGGATGGCACATTACTACAGGATAGGGGCAGGATGGAGCATTACTACGGGATAGGGGCAGGATGGAGCATTACCACAGGATGAGGCATTATTACATGATGGGGGCAGGATGGCACATTACTACAGGATAGGGGCAGGATGGAGCATTACTACGGGATAGGGGCAGGATGGAGCATTACCACAGGATGAGGCATTATTACATGATGGGGGCAGGATGGCACATTACTACAGGATAGGGGCAGGATGGAGCATTACTACGGGATAGGGGCAGGATGGAGCATTACCACAGGATGAGGCATTATTACATGATGGGGGCAGGATGGCACATTACTACGTGATGGGGCACTGCAACCATATGGGAACAAGATGACATTACTACAGAATAGGGGCAGGATGAAGAATTGCCACAGGATTGGGCATTACTACATGAGGAGGGCAGGATGGCACATTATTACATGATGGGGGCAGGATGAGACATTACTACAGTATGGGGCATCATTACATGTTGGAGCAGGATGGGGCATTACTACCACATGGGGAAAGGATTACTACCAGATGGGGGCATGACAGCACATTACTACATGATGGGGGCAGGATGGGGCAATACTACCAGATGGGGCAGGATGGGGCATCACTACATTATGATGGCAGGATGGAGCTTTACTACCAGATGGAGGCAGGATCAGGGTTGTGGAGTCAGTTATATTCAAGGAAATTGAGGAGTCAGAGTCAAATGTTTGGCTTACTGACTCCACAGCCCTGGTCAGGATGGGGCATTACTACAGGATGTGGACAAACATGGGGCAAATTAATGCCATATTGGGACAAGATGGGGCAGGACGGGGCATTACTACAAGATGGGACATTACTACAAGGGGACATGGATGGGGTATTACTGCAAGGGGACAAGGATGGGGACATTACTGCAAGAGAACAAGGATAGGGGCATTACTACAAGGGGACAAGGATGCGGAATTACTTCAAGATGGGATATTACTGCAAGGGGTCAAGGAGGGGGACATTACTGCAAGGATACAAGGATGGGGGGGGGGGCTTTACTACAAGGGGGCAAGGATGGGGAGATTACTACAAGAAGGGGTGCCAGGATGGGGACATGACTTCAAAGAGAGGGTCAGGATGGATCATCAGGGTTAGGGTTTCAGGACCGCAAGCACTGTACAAGGAAGAGAGTTGGCAGCTGCTGGCTCTCCCCCGTGCAGCACTAATGGCAGCCACTGCAGTGATTTAGGTTAAATTGCCCTGTTGGCACTTTGCTATAAAGAATTAGCTTTTGGGTTGCAGTTTGGGCTCTCAGTCTCGGAAAAGTTCACCATCACTGGCCTAGGGTTTCCTAGCTGGAGGGGCAGCTCAGGTGTCCACTATCCCTGCTTACCTACTGCTAACCTGGCCTCCGATTCCTTAGGAAGTACGGAAAACTCTCAACGGTCTATCAGGTAGCAAGGCCTAATCTGGCAGATTCCAAAGACACCCAAACAACCTTAATCCCTTGTACCGCAATCTGGTTTAACAATAGGATCCAGTGGCTAGCCAACATGGAAAGGCTGCTTTCCAGAGGCAGAAATTGTCACCATGCAGGATCAAAACCAAGAAGTCTCATCAGGTACAAAATCAGACCAGGGACCTGCCAGAGAGCCTACACCACTAGGTGGATGCAAACTAAATAAATGGCTGCTTGTGGCAGTCTGCTGGGGTTTATATAGAATAAAGCCCCACCCATGGCTCCCAGCAGTGAGCTAATTACCTACCAGCTAACTGCAACAAAACACAAGAGTAAAGGGCCCGTTACACACAGAGATATTGTTACAATGTCACTGGTTTGGTGATGTTGCAGCGATGTCGAAACAACATCGTTGTGTGTGACACGTATCAACGATCAACGATAAGTCGTTGATCGTAGATTTATGGTCCTGTCCATAAATCTATCATTGGTCTCCCGCTGGGCGCCTAGCATCGGCGTGTGTGACTGCAGGAGACCAACGATGGACGAGTTCCCAGCGCTGCACAGCAAGCGCTGGGAGCTGGTAACCATGGTAAACAGCAGGTATCTAGGCAGCGCCTAGTTACCCGATGTATACCCTGGTTACCAGCCTTCTCCGCTTACAGGCTGGTATCCAAGGTACACAGCGGGTAACTAGGGACAGCGCTGTCCTTAGTTACCCACTGTGTACCTTGGATACCAGCCTGTAAGCGGAGAAGGCTGGTAACCAGGGTATACATCGGGTAACTAGGCGCTGTCTAGATACCCAATGTTTACCATGGTTACCAGCCTGCTCCCGCTTACCATAGCCTGGCAGCGGGAGCTAGACATTGTGGAAAGAATATTTTATTCTTTTCCACGATGTCGCTGGTCCACTGGTCGCTGGTGAGTCTGCCTGTGTGACAGCTCACCAGCGATCAGTTCACGATGTGGCAGTGATCCACATCGTTGGTCGGATCGCTGCCACATCGCAACGCGTAACGGGGCCTTAAGACCTCTTTCACATATCCGTGTCTCCTGTATGTGGGCGGTCCGTGCGGACACATGCCGGAGGCGCGGACATACGGAGGCTCATTATTCTCTATGGGCCCCCTTCACATGTCCGTTATTCAGCACGAACCGTGTCTCCATGGGGAGCAGACACGTGCCCATGTGCTCCACACAGAGCCATCTCCGTTTTTTGCCAGCAGCACAGACCCGATTTGGCCACAAACATCCTGCACATGGATGTCCTCTGTGTGACTACGGCCTTTTCTACATGACTGTGTCTCCGGTACATGTGCCGTCCGTGCAGCCAACTGCCAGAGACATGGATATACGTATATACATTTTACATTATATCCCTTTTCACATCTTCAATTTTCTGCACAGAACATGTCTCCGTGTGGAGCAAACACATGTGTGGGGTGTGCTCCACATGAAGATGTTTCCGTTTGGGAACAGCAGAACGGACTCATTCTGGTCAATGGGTCTGTGCAAAAAAGTCCTGCACATGGATGTCATCCGTGTGACATCCGTGTGCACGGACTTGAGCTAAGAGTTTTTAGTTGAAAAATAAAGAATTTTATACTTACCTGTTTCCAGCGATGCTCCTGTCCCTATTACTTCCGGGGCTGCTCGTTAAGCTCATAAATATTCACTGAATTGTGGGCTGCAGCAGCCCTAGAAGAGAGAGACAGGCAGCACCAGAGCCTGATAAGCAGGAGCATATCTAGGGAGGGGGGGCTAGCGGGGCATCTGACCCCGGAGACAGCAGGCAGGGGAGCACTGTCAGGCCTCCTGCTGCAGCGCCTGATGTCTCTCCCTGCCGGCCGCATATTCCACTCCTTCATATTGTGAGCTGGCTATTCTCTGCTCCCGCAGTCATCTGACAGCGGGAGCAGAGAATCTGCAGCACGCCGGCTCCTGCAATCCATTGTACAGAGCTGACGCTCTGTATAATGGAAACAGCACCCTCCTGATTCCCAACGCTTCCGGCTCTGGGGGACCTCAGCAGCGTGTTCAGGTCACCTGATGCTGCTGCTGACGTCACGCAGCAGAAGCCTGGAAGTGATAAGTTCGCCTCACAGGAGCTGGTGAATGGTGACACAAAACATTAATGTAATTAGGGGAAGGGGGACATGGTAGGGGGAGTAAGAGGAGCACACTAGGGGAAGAAGATGGGGGGAGTATGAGGAGCATACTGGTGCGGAGGATAGGGGGAGTATGAGGAATACACTGTTGGGAGAGGTTGGGAGGAGTATGAGGAGCAAACTGGGGGGGAAGGATGGGGGGTGTATGAGGAGCAAACTGGGGGGAGAAGGTGTGGGGAGTATATGTGAACTAAGCAGAGGGGAGAGGGTGGGAGCAGTATTTGGGAACCAAACTGCGAGAAGAGGGTGGGGGAAAATATGCAAACCAAACAAGGGGGAGAGGGTGGGGGTGGGGGGGGGGGGTGTAAAAGGATCTAGACACAGTATGTGGTGTGAGAGGGAGGCGGGTGTGAACACAATGTGTGGAGTGAGGGGGGGATGGCTGCCGACACAGTATGTGGAGTGACGGAGGGGTGAAGTAGTGAAGAAACATTAGGAGATGAGAAAAATAAAGGGGACTCAGAAAAGAGAGTGAGTAGTATGGGGCTGTATAGAAAGGGGTAGAATGGGTGGACAGTGTGAGGCCACAGCCAGGAAAGGACAGTATGCACGGGAGGGGGAGTGTGATGAGAAAGACCAGTATAAATAGTGGGCAGTGTAGGGGGACACAGTGTGAGAGGACATTGTGATCAGGGAGTTCAGTATGGAAAGGAGAGGGCAGTGTGATCTGGGAGTTCAGTATGGAAAGGAGAGGGCAGTGTGATCTAGGAGTTCAGTATGGAAAGGAGAGGGCAGTGTGGAGGGCATGTACCATAAGAGGAACAGTGTGTAAATCATATTTTTTGCATGCAGGGAACAGTGAGGAGGAGCAATTATTTATTCAGGGATACCGTGTAGGGCAGATATTTTTAGTTTGGAGAATTTTGATAATTCTATTTTTAAGGGTATCATGCCGGGATGTGATGCAGAAGACCGGAGAAGATGGATGTCTCTAGAGATGAGCTGTGGATGTGAAAAGTCAACATGGCTTCTGGACAAGATTAAGAAAAGAACAAGACCCTAATCAGAGACAAAGTCATCTATGAGGTACTTGGATGTAAATGATTATTTGTGATGACTAATTCTCATAAGTACTGTGGTTTTATTGATGACTGGTAACAACAACTCCCGATACTCCTGGCTATTGTTAAGGATATAGTAGGAGTTGTAGGTTCATGCAGTACAAATGTGTATGGGTCTGACCTGATATTGCAATTGTTTTACCATGTAGTAATGGTGATTCTGATGATGAATTTTGTTACTGATGAGGGTTTATGATTTCTGTAATGATGAGGGTTCTATTTATGTATATCTGTACCTTTGATGGTTCTGGTGATGTATTTCTGTACTGATGAAAAAACTGATGTTTTACCATAGTGTTTCTGTACTGATGGAGGTTATATGGATATATTTCTGTACTGAGAGTTTTGACAGTGTTTATCTACTGATGGGGGTTATGTGGATGTATTTCTCTAATGATAAGGGTTTTGACATAGTATATCTGTACTGATGAGGGTTCTGGTGATGTAGTTTTGTGCTGTTATTGGTTTAGATCCTGTACACATGTAACAATCCATAACTTGTAAGATGACGTTAGATCATCTACGTTAATAAAGTTTTGTGCCATGGTTACTATGTTTTTATTTGTTTGGAGCATTAAAGGGGTTGTCCATGTCTGTATAAGGCCGGTTTCACATTTGCGTTTGGTGGGCTAGCGTTTGAGATGCAAACACATGCCCAAACGCAGATATAGTGTTGTGAATGTAGCATTGTTAATCTGCATGCGTTCACAGGCAATTCTCAAAGAAAATCATTGAAAATGGTCCCAGCCATAGGAAATGATGCTGATGATGTCGAGAGGAGAGAGAGATCTCGGGAGGATAGAGAGAGACGATTCGTTTGCCTGCAGTGTCATCCGGAAGGCAGTGAGGCTCCATTGAGTTGTATGCATTCTTTGTGCGCTTCAGGACGCTTGCGTAAGAAGCAAGCATCCTGAGACGCACAAAAATTCAACATGTTACATTCGGAGGGTGCCGACAAACAACGCATCCGAATACAATGCATGCGAACGCAGGCCTAACGCGAGTACCATGCATCCCTATGTTAAACATAGGGACGCAGTACGCATGCATTTAGCTGTGTTCGCTAGCGTTGCACCTCAAACGCAAAGGTGAAACCGGCCTAAGTCTGCAGCCACTCTGTGTCACTCTGTGACTGCAGACTTCTGATTTTTCACAGTGTGCACACTGCTCGGTGTCAGGATTCTCTAGTGCCATCAGTGAGAGTGGGAGGTCACGTGACTGCAAGTATGCGATTTACATTCATGCAGTCACGTGCTGACTAGACATGCGAGGCCTTGATCAATGAAAATGAATTGAGTGAGGCCGGACACGTCTAGTCAGAATGTGGCCATAAATCTATAAATCACATACTTGTGCTCACATGACCGTCCAATCTTGCGATTAGCACAAGAGAGTCCTGAAAGTATGCAGTGCACGCGGTGTGAGAATTCAGAGGCCTGCAGTCACCTACAGGGACTATAGACTTTCATCTCAAACCTGGACAAGCCCTTTAATTATAACATTAAACCCTGTAGCCCATTCCTCACAGTGTGTAGCATACCCAATGTCATAATTCACTTTTCTCTGGTTCCAGCAGTCATCACATGTCCACTTCACTCATATGTGATCTTCATACCAGGGGCGGAACTACCGTGGTGCAGCTGCACCAGCGCCCCTACCGGCTAGGGGGCCCCTTCAAGCCTGGAGGGGGGCCCCCAGCCGACCCCCGCAAGCCGCCGTCAGAGGAGAGGAGGGTCAGGCAAGGGAAGCAGAGAGCTTCCTGCTTCCCTTGCCTGATCCCGCCCCTCCTCTCCTCTGCCCCTCCGGCTCCTAGGACAGCTACAAACATCCGGCGAGGCTCACCAGGTAGGAGAGCACCGCGCCTGCGGCTCCCAGCAGCACAACTTCCCCCCCCCGGTCCATGCCGACAGCCAGTAGCACAACCCTACACCCCCCACCCCACCCCCGGAGCCGCGCCGACGGCCAGTAGCACCCCTCTCCTCCCCCGCTCCTGCACCAGTGCCCCCAGGGGTGACGGTCCGCCCCTGCTTCATACAATAACCTACATTATGGACATGCGACAGCATGTCTTACTGCTTCTCTGTTTTTCACTAAACATTGAGAGAATTAGATAGAAAAGCTTGTTGGCATGTGACTGTGAGTGTGAAAATCACATATGAATAATCGGTCACATGACAACTTGTCAGACCTCTGGGGGGGGGATGGGAGCAAACTGAATTCTTGCCCTGTGTTCCAGAAAACCTAGATACACCTTTGCTGGTAAGTATACAAAGTCATGCTGTCCTTGTGTTATCTGGGTGTTACACGGACAGCACACACATGACACACAAATGCAAGACACATGAGCGAAAACACTGCCGTTCTCTCATGTGCGTTTTTGCACAGATAGAACCTAAGGCCTCTTACACATGTATGTGTCTTTGGTATGTGTGCTGTCCGTGCAGCCACATACATATGTACACACATTTTACACTATGGCCCCTTTCTCACATTTGTGTTTCCATATGGACCATGTCTTTATGTGGAGCAGACGCGTGCCCTTGTGCTCCACACGGAGACATGTCTGCTTTTGAGCGGCATAACAAACCCATTCAAGTCAATGGGACCATGTCAAAAACGTCCTGCCACGGATGTCCCCTGTGTGACATCTGTCATATGCAGGGACCAGAGCAAAGAGTTTTAAGTTTCATACTTACCTGTCTCCAGTGATGTATGGTCCTCTCACTTCCGGGGCCGATCAGGAATATTCACTGTATTGTGAGGAGCTGCAGTGCCCACAGAAGAGAGAGGAGCAGGCAGTGCTGGAGACAGGTGAGTATACAATGACTGTGGGGCTGCTATCTGGATGTAAAACAGATGTCACATGGATAGCCACAGTTCCTGCGCTTTTATCGCGGTTTTTGTGCATTTTTAATGCTGCGTTTTTCCTGCTTTTTTGTCATTGTCTGCAGCAAAAACGCAGGAAAATAGAACATGTTAATTTTCTCCCATCTGCAGCAAAACCGCAGGGATTTGACAGTTCTTGACACTTGCAAAACCAATGTGTGTGCACAGCATTTCTGGGAAACGCATTGGTTTTGCTGGGAATCCAAACTGCAGGAACAAATTAGCATATATTACCATAAAACCAATGGTAAACTGCATGCAGAAACCGCAGCAAAACCGCAGGAACAAATTAGCATATATTACCATAGAACCAATGGTTTTCTGCATGTGGAAACTGCAGCAAAAACGTTCTGTGGGCACATACCCTAAAGGCCGTGTCACCACAGACGTGTGAAACAAGGCCGTTTGGGGGCGGGGCGTGCACACACGTCACGGATGTGTGACACAATGTGTGCAGTCCGTGGGTCTGTGGATAGCACACAGACAGCCTGTCACCTGCATACTTACCTCCCTCCAGCGCCGCTGGTCCTCGCTCTTCCGGGCCGCTGTCGGGCTCAGTGAAGTGAATATTCATGAGCCTAATGAGCAGCATCGGAAGAGAGAGGAACTGTCAGCACTGGAGTGAGGGGAGTATGAAATTCTTTTATTTTCAGGCTTTTAGGTTTTGACCGTGGTCCGTGCACACGGATGTCACAGTGTGAACATCCATCCGTGTGCAGGATGTTTTGACAAAAAAGCGGTCCGTGGCTCCGCATAAAAACGGACAAGTCGCCGTGTGGAGCACACGGAGACACGTTCCATGCGGAAACACGGACATGTGAACTTGCCCATAGGGGAACATGTGTCCCCGTATGTTCGTGCCTCTGGCATGTGTCGCCACAGACCGCACACGTGACGGAGGCACGGATGTGTGAAACCGGCCAAAGGTACACTGCTGCTTCCTTCCTATTGTGAGCTGTGCACTGTATTATGTATGAGGAGGCTCCGCCCCTTCCCGTGACATCATCACTGACAGGGGCAGCCCCTCCCCTCTATACAGGGCCATGTGCTGAGCTGGAGGTTGTACAGGGCAGATCCCCGGGGTGTGTACAGCGATCACTGTGTCCTCTGTGATGTCATAGCCGGAGAGCTGTGTATTGGCAGCAGGCAGTTGTAGCAGCTCCTCCATCTTGTAACCCTTGCAGTGCCTCTCAGCCTGCAGGATGCTCCCCACTCCTGAGCACTCCCATGTTGGCCGAGGAGAGTTCACTGAAGTGTATGATCCGGCTGAGGACACCTTTCTTCTAATAGATGCCCTGGAGAAGGAGGCTGAGGACCTGAGATCCGGGTAATGACAGCACTGATGTATGACTGCTGCTCCACATATCTACCCAGCACACTCATAAACTGTTTGTTGTCTATCAGCCAATTACAGTGCGACTTTTACTTTACATGACTACAATAGAAGCCTAAGCTGTGCTCTGGTGGGCTGCTATGGGCAACAAAGCCAATTTGACAGGAAGGTTCCCAGATCCCTCCTGTAGCATTGTATGCACAGTCTGGGGGTGATCCTGATTGCTGACTGTTCACAGTCATCAGCTGACAGCTCCTGCTTTTATTACCCTGAGTATATATCAGTCTGTAAGTGGCCCACAATGCTTGATCAGGTATCAAATGTGTCCATGAGGCTGTAAGTTCAGCATGGGGAAACATGTGGTCAGTCTGGGCATTGTGGTCCGTATACAGACTGCAGACTATGCCCATGTAAAGCCAGAATCAGGAGGATCCGGGAGAATTCAGATTTTTCTCCGGACACAAAATCGCAACTTACTGTGATTTTCTATCCGGGACAAAAATCTGCACAAGTTGGATCCGACGTGATCCGGTGTCCCCTAACATGGGAGTCTATGGCACCAGATCGCATCGGATCCAACTTAATATCAATCCGGCTCCCGAACACCGGGTGCTGAGGCTCAGCACCAGTTGGCGCTGAACTTCAGCACCGTGGAGAGCTCCACGCTGACACTTCAGGACTGCAGCTAGCTCCCGTTAGCCACTATTTTGAAATTTCAGCAGGGACAGCTCCTGAACCCTGCAATCTGCCGATTCCTGCAGAAAACAGGGCCCTCCAGTTCTATTATATCCGGGGCTGTCAGGTTCTGTCCGGTGTTTCCAGCAAAACACCGGACAGAACCTGATAGGCTGGCTTCACACCATGGTTTTGGTCTAAGTCATAACTGAAGGCCAAAAAGGGAAGTATAAGGCCGGCTGGCCGCGGTCTAGAAATCTCAGCAGGGAGCTCTCCACCATGTTGAAGTTCAGTGCTGGCCGGCGCTGAGCCTCAGCACCCGATGTCCGGGAGCCGGATTGATATTATGTCAGATCCGGCGCGATCCAGCTCCATCGACTCCAATGTTCGGGGCGCCGGATCCAGGAGGATCCGATTTGTGCAGATTTTTGCCCCGGACAGAAAATCACAGCAAGCTGCAATTTTGTGTCCAGGACAAATTGGAACCGGATGGCAAATAGCTGCCATCCAGCCCCATAAGAATACTATGGGGCCGAAATCTGATCCAGGGCTGTCCAGTTCACACCGGACAGCCCCGCATCAGCAAAACCGTGGTGTGAAGCCTTACCCTTAAATCAATACACTGAGCAAAGTGAGAAAGTGGCCTCAATGTGCAAGGAAGAGGCAATGCAGAATAACAGGATAAGGCCTCATCCAGACGTCCATCTTTTTCATGTACGAGAAATCAGACCATTTGTGAGTGCGGCCTGAGTGCGGCCTGAGTGCGGCCTGAGTGCGGCCTGAGTGCAGTTTCTCCTCCTTCACCTTTTTGACAGTCCGTGATCAGACCGCACTTGGATATCTCTGATGTGTTCTTCACAAACTTATAAACTTGCATCCTGATTTTGCTCCCACTTTCGGATCAAAGATGGACACGTCTCAGTGATTTTCTGCTAATTGCTTTGCCTGCGAACAAATTACAGACAAATGCCGATCACAGGTACAAGTGCTTTCTGTGAACACTATGGATAGTACTCGAATGGGAACATCGGACCTCTGACTAAACCCTGACAAACAGTATTAAAAACTGTAGGAAAATGTACTGGTTAATGTATGGTTCTTGGAGACTGTGACAATGACAAACCTCATTTGTAAATCCATCCTCCTCAGTAACTTATTCCTCTTTTCTTCTATTACAGAGTGGAGATCTGTCTAGAAATAGGCTGTGGCTCTGGGGTGGTGTCCGCATTTGTAGCATCACTTATTGGACCTAATGCTTGGTATCTGTGAGTTTTTCTTTGGCTTTGCTTATGTAAATGCACATTTCTTCAGACGTTCCTGGGTACTCCTAACTCCATATGAAGGTTCATCTATCTATTGGGCATAGACAATATAGATAGGAGGTCCTTTGCTGTGGACCTGGGCTGCTTATGTGAATGGCTGTATGTAATACTACATTACAGGGAATACCAGGAAATGACAACATAACTTCAGACCCCATAAGAGAAATGGACCACATGTCCACATTCTGAGCCTCCCTATAGTATGACTAGCGTGCTGTTCGGGCACTAACCCATGAGGCTTCTTTCATTGCCTTTGGGGCATATTTCCAAACACAGTCTAATTTTTACATTTAGACGAGTCGGAAAGTGTTTTAAGGCCTCATTCAGCCTTCTGTGTTGCATCTTACCTATTATAATCTATGGTGTTATTCACATGTCTTGCAAAGCTCCTAGAGACATTTTTTTCAGCAGCGTGGATTTCTGGGCCAATACTAATCTGTGTGGACTGTGAAAAACACATACAGCACATGAATGGCATCTGTGCGTCATCTGTATTTAACATGGCAAAGTATAAGAAAAGCTTTGCCCGTTATTTCATTATCCATCCATGAAAAAAACACTGATGGTAAAAATTTGCACTTGGCCCATAGGTAGACTAATGGTAAAAATGGTCACGTGGCACGTAGGTAGACTGGTGGTAAACATGGACGCGTGGCCCGTAGGTAGACTGGTGGTAAACATGGACGCGTGGCCCGTAGGTAGACTGGTGGTAAACATGGACGCGTGGCCCGTACGTAGACTGGTGGTGAGCATGGACGCGTGGCCCGTAGGTAGACTGGTGGTAAACATGGACGCGTGGCCCGTAGGTAGACTGGTGGTAAAAATGGACGTGTGGCCCGTAGGTAGACTGGTGGTGAACATGGACGCGTGGCCCGTAGGTAGACTGGTGGTAAACATGGACACGTGGCCCGTACGTAGACTGGTGGTGAGCATGGACGCGTGGCCCGTAGGTAGACTGGTGGTAAACATGGACGCGTGGCCCGTAGGTAGACTGGTGGTAAAAATGGACGCGTGGCCCGTTGGTAGACTGGTGGTGAACATGGACGCGTGGCCCGTAGGTAGACTGGTGGTGAACATGGACGCGTGGCCCGTAGGTAGACTGGTGGTGAACATGGACGCGTGGCCCGTAGGTAGACTGGTGGTGAACATGGACGCGTGGCCCGTAGGTAGACTGGTGGTGAACATGGACGCGTGGCCCGTTGGTAGACTGGTGGTGAACATGGACGCGTGGCCCGTAGGTAGACTGGTGGTAAACATGGACGCGTGGCCCGTAGGTAGACTGGTGGTAAACATGGACGCGTGGCCCGTAGGTAGACTGGTGGTAAACATGGACGCGTGGCCCGTAGGTAGACTGGTGGTAAACATGGACGCGTGGCCCGTAGGTAGACTGGTGGTAAACATGGACGCGTGGCCCGTAGGTAGACTGGTGGTGAGCATGGACGCGTGGCCCGTTGGTAGACTGGTGGTAAACATGGACGCGTGGCCCGTAGGTAGACTGGTGGTAAACATGGACGCGTGGCCCGTAGGTAGACTAATGGTGAACATGGACGCGTGGCCCGCAGGTAGACTGGTGGTGAACATGGACGCGTGGCCCGTAGGTAGACTGGTGGTACACAAACTCCCCAGGTCCCTTGACGCCTCTCTGCTGCTGGTCTGGCAGGCGGTAGTGGTGACATCTGCACTACAGTGCACTTCATTGCTGCAACCAATCACTGAGCTCAATGGCTCTACCGATATGGACAGCACAAGCTGTGGAGCCCACTGGCTGTAGTGCCGTTAGCTTGACATTTAGTGATGAGTGAGCACTACCACGTCACCACTGCAGCCTACACACAATGACCTGTCTTGCAGCAGAGATGTTGTGCTGGACATGGGGAGGGGGAGTAACAGATGATTTTGTTCTTTTTACATCAATCACCATGAAAACTCCTTTAAAGGCAGGAGACGCACTATGCAAGATGCATGCGAGATACTTGCACGAGTCTCACATGACTCACCCAGCACGGTTGCCGACTCTCTGGATAGGCGTATGGAGCGGCTTGTGTTTCTATGCAGCTGACGAGCTCCTGTCCAGAGATGGGGAGGCTGTTTTCGGATGAGTCATGTGAGACTCGTGCGAGTACCTCACATACATCTTACACTTTGTCACATTTTACAAATGAAGAGTCCTTTTTGTTTGTCTAATTTGTGCTTTAATTTTGTTTCAGGGGTACGGATATCAATCCTACTGCAGCATTGTGCACGATGGAGACAGCACGTGCCAACACTGTGCACATTGACCCCATTGTTACTGATTTGGTAATAAAATAAATACTGAGTGCGCCCAACATTAATAGATGTCCCCACCTCCACATCTGCTTCTGTGATTCCCCTCTTTTCCCATTCTCCATCTGTAACTCCTGACCTGTTAGATGTGATTGTGTGATGTGATGTACAGACAGTGTGAGTCCTATAACACAGCTGCAGGTAGAGCTGTGCTCATGCAGCTCCTCGTTAGTATAGTGGTAAGTATCCCCGCCTGTCACGCGGGAGACCGGGGTTCGATTCCCCGACGGGGAGGCACACATTTTTTGGTTATGTCTTAAATGGCTGATAACTATATAGTCCTTTGTTTTTACCGGACACCCAAAAGGGTCACACAAACATTGTAATACAATACAGCATTTATTTCTCCTATAATGCGCTATATGCTCCTTTGCTCTTGAGGGCCTCCTTTTTGCTCACTATAGGCACCTTTTTGATATATAACTATATCATTGAGCCATGAAGACTTGTCTTACAACAGAAACTGTGATCATAAATATCACTATATGTGAAATCTGTCTGTACATTTTAGGACATCTGTCTGTCTGCTGTGTACGGGAGACTGTCGATCTAACTCCATAGACTTGTATTAAACAGCGCCCCCTAGCGGTCAGTTCAGTGAAATTACATTTGCAGCACGGGACTGTATTTTGGAACATGGGGAAAGTGGGAGATTTTTTTTTTGTATTTTTATTTTTTACGATTCTGTAAAATGCTGCAGATTTATTTTAGATTTAGATAAGGATTTGCTGTTAATTCCTAATATTTCACCAAGTGACTGACTGAGAAGCCCCATTACTATGTGACGTTTTACCTCAGCACTCCTGTGTAGGTTTATTACAATTTATTGATGGCTGCTGATTCTTATGTAATTGCCGATTATACATAACGTTTATTTGCTGTATATGTAAAGTGTGGTGTTTTATTCTAAGCATTCAGTTGTTGTCTCCCTTCTTCCACCACATGGCATCTTTATAAAGGGATTGTACATAAGGAATAATTTATCAATAGGACAGAGAATGACTTAGGCCCCCTTCACATCACGTTTTTGTGGAACCATTTGTATACGTTTTGAAATGGATAGGTAGGGATCCATTTTGGCCTCCCATGTATCCCTATGGGCACGGAATGGTCCTTAATGGCCGACCGTTTGTGTAATTTTTGTGAAGGATCAGTTTGTGGCCTCTCTTTCTCTCTTTCTCTCTTTCTCTCTTTCCCTCTTTCCCTCTTTCCCTCTTTCCCTCTTTCCCTCTTTCCCTCTTTCCCTCTTTCCCTCTTTCCCTTTCTCCCGAATTATAATGCATGTAAATGTACTCCCCCCAATCTCTTGTAACTCACGGATGCGTCAATAAAAAGGATTTGGGAGCATCAGTGGCATCCATTTGCACAGATCCGTGCCGGTTCGTGTGGTTTGTGGTCCTTCAAATTAAAGGATCCACACGTTCAGGGAAAAAACGCAGTGTGAAAGTGAAGGGTGCCTGAATTGTAGGAGCCCTGTCAGGAGTGAAGTCAGGCCTGCTCACTGCAGCTCTGCTGGAGCTTTGTGAGGGTGGTTTCACACTTGCGTTTGTGTCTGCATGCAGATGCAAAGGCAGTGCAAACGCAGCCCATACTGATGTGAACGCAGTGGAGAATGTCTGCATGCATTCACATTAGTATGCACCCCGGCCAGTCTATCAGCTGTCTCGGGGGCAGCCGGGAGGAGGAGATCAGCGGAGGATCCTCCCGGCCACAGCTGATCTCCCGCCGGTGTCAGCGCGGGAGATTTGAAGACACAGCTGATCTGACAGCTGTTTAAATCTCCCGCGCCAACACAGAATAGGTGATATCGGTGCAGGAGATAAGACACAGCTGATCGCTGTTTCAAATCTCCCGCGCCGACATCACCTATTCGGTGTCGGCGCGGGAGATTTAAACAGCTGTCAGATCAGCTGTGTCTTCAAATCTCCCGCACTGACACCGGCGGGAGATCATGGCGGTTCTAGCTGATCTCCCGGTGGCCGCCGCTGATCACCGGCAGCCACCGGGAGAGATTTCAATGTGATTCGCAGCGTTCTCTTGTGCTGTCATGCGGAGGACACTGCGGATCCATTGCCTTCAATGCATGGTTTGTGTGCTTGCGGGCGCTTGCAGATAAATCAAGCGCCCGCGACCACACAAAAAATGCAGCAGGCTGCGTTCAGAGTGCGCTCGGAGGGTGCACAAATTGCGCGCATCCGAACGCAGCCAAATGCAGGCACTTGCGTTCCCATGTTAAACATAGGAACGCAGTGCGCAAGCATTTGGCTGCGTTCGGTGCGCTGCGTTTGCAAACGCCAGTGTGAAACCGGCCTAAGGGCTCATGAGAGGTTTCTTCCTTTGGTGTATCTGCACCTGTCTCTCGGTAGGATTAGCTTCTGTTTTTTGGACGCTTCACCAGTTTATATCTCCTCCATGTAGATATTTTCAGTCCATATTGGGTTTCTACATTTCATGCACAGATGTACCGTCTCTTTGTCGCCAATCTGAGTACTATTGTAGCCGTATTCTATTGCGCATGGCGCCGGTATGCCATTATGACGGGTTTATGCTCCTATTGCAGGTCAGCGGACTACTGCCACGATTACAAGGACACATTGACCTTCTTCTCTTTAACCCTCCTTATGTGGTGACCCCTTCTGAAGAGGTATGCTTTTGTCAAACATACTAGTAGATGGAAAGAAATCAAGTCCTAGATTATAATGCTCCATTACATTGAACGGTATGATTGTATGATTGAGCAAAATGGGGTAGAATTGATGACACTGACAAAAAGTAATACTGTTCCATAAAGCAGCCAGTCACAATGCAGTTTCTATGTTTCAAAAGTGGGCTTCAAAATGAAAGGTGTGTTCTGATTGGTTGATAGCAGCAGTCAGTCTGGGTGCATGCAGTGGCTAGGTTAATTACTATATATCCAGGACTGCTTACATCATGGTCTGAAGTACGACAAAGATTGCATTGCAAAGCACTGGGCTATGTGCACAAGTTGAGGTATTTGGCCTGCAATACATACCGTATATACTCGCGTATAAGCCGAGTTTTTCAGCCCAAAAATTGGGCTGAAAAGTCCCCCCCTCGGCTTATACGCGAGTCACTGTATACTGTATACAATGTATACAGTATACAGTGCCCCCCCCATCAGTATACAGGATACAGCAGCCCCAGAGGTAGATACAACCCCCCTCCCATCAGTATACAGGCCCCCCCACCTTGCTGCACAATCCTGTAAAGGAATACATTAGTATACTTATCCCTGCCGCTGTCCCGCCGCTGCCATCGCGCTCCGTCTTCATCCGCCTTCTTCTGGCTTCCTCCGATGGGCGCAGGCAATGACGTTATTGTCTGCGCGCCAGAGGAGGAAGCCGGAAGACGCTGGAAGACGGAGGAGCGCGATGGCAGCGGCGGGACAGCGGCAGGGATAAGTATAATAATCTATTCCTTTACAGGATTGTGCAGCAAGGTGGGGAGGGCCTGTATACTGATGGGAGGGGGGTTGTATATACCTCTAGGGCTGTATATACCTATGGGGCTGCTGTATACAACCTCCTGGGGCTGTATATACCTCTGGGGCTGCTGTATACTACCTCCTGGGGCTGTATATACCTCTGGGGCTGCTGTATACTACCTCCTGGGGCTGCTGTATACTACCTCCTGGGGCTGCTGTATACTACCTCCTGGGGCTGCTGTATACTACCTCCTGGGGCTGCTGTATACTACCTCCTGGGGCTGCTGTATACTACCTCCTGGGGCTGCTGTATACTACCTCCTGGGGCTGCTGTATACTACCTCCTGGGGCTGCTGTATACTACCTCCTGGGGCTGCTGTATACTATCACTGGGGCTGCTGTATACTACCACTGGGGCTGCTGTATACTACCACTGGGGCTGCTGTATACTAACCACTGGGGCTGCTACTGTATATACCACTGGGGAGGCTGGTGTATACCACACTGCTGGGGGCTGTATACCTGTGCTGGGGTCCACCCTCGGCTTATACACGAGTCAATAGGTTTTCCCAGGTTTTGGGGGCAAAAGTAGGGGGGTCGGCTTATAGACGGGTCGGCTTATACACGAGTATATACGGTATGTGCTTTTTTTAATGTGTTTTTTACATTCATTTTTTTTAAATGTTTGGAAAATGCTATAAAAATGCTGAAAAAATTGCAGATTAAAAAATAGTAATAATAATAATACTGCTTCACATCTGCAAGGAAAAACTAAGCATTAGGTGCATAAAGTTCTAGAAATCTCATTCAATTTGATGGATCAATAAAGTGCAGCATTTTTTACTGTTAAAAAAATTGCACAGAAAAAATATTCTAGCGATTCCATTCATACTAATTTCATTCACTAGAGAGGTGTACCATGAGCTCTTTGCTGCTAACCATCCCAATGTTTCTCATCTTGACGTCTTCATTGACGTTTCTTGCAACCTCTGATACAGATTAGTTGATATTTTGGTCTAAGAAAACATCTTTTGCCTACAGTTGTATTGAAATGATTTTTCTTCTTTATTTTCCAGGTAGGAGGTAATAGAATCAAGGCGGCCTGGGCAGGAGGTAAAAATGGTCGTGAAGTTATAGACCGGTTTCTTCCTCTGGTTCCCGATCTCCTGTCTTCGAAAGGCTTATTCTTCTTACTTGTTCTGAAAGAGAACAACGCTGGTGAGATTTCATGTTGCGTTACCCTGTAGGCCTTTATTGGTGTAATATGTCCTATAAATGGACAATGGTAATGCTTTCTTAAAATGGCATAGATTTCTACATAGATCCCTTCCTGCATTAGTAGGAAACTTACCTGACAGTTTAGCACCTGCATATTTTCTTTGGTGGCCAGCTAGTAGGTGGCAGGAATAATATGTGCTTACCCTGAGATTTTTACATGCATTCATCTGTCCTAAAATTCTAACACTGAATTTGGGTAAATATTGAAAACTGTGGGGGTAGCGAGATCACTGGAACAATGCAGGCACTGGAGGTGAGTATATGTGATCGGCAATGGAGGTGAGCATAAATGATATTATTTTAAAAGGGAGCAACATATAAATTAAAAATGGGTTGTCCAAGTATACAGGTTTAGCAGGAATTTACATGTTTTTCCTTTTTTTTTTTTTTTTTCATGTGTTAAAAAAAATGCACCATGAACACTTTTAGACCAGGGGTCTCAAAGACGCGGGCCACATGCAGCCCCTGAGGCTTCACTGTGTGGACAACTTTAACATGCTGGTGATTTAGTGCAGGAGCCTCTGCACTTCCCGCTGTGTTATGACTTCCGGCAGCGGACCTGACAAGCTTTGCCGCTTAGTCAATCAATGCAAGCCGCCAGCCAATGAGAGGCCCACTGCTGGCATCGGCGTATGACGTCACCTACGGGCCTCTCATTGGCTGGCAGCTTGCATTGATCGACTCAGCAGCTGAGCTTGTCAGGTCCGCTGCCGGAAGTCATAACACAGCGGGAAGCACGGAGACCCCCTGCACTGGACCACTAGCATGCTGAAGGTTAGAAAATTATGTGTGAGAAAGAGTGTGAGAGAAAGAGAATGCGTGTGTTTGAATGTATGTGTGTGAGTGTGCGCATGAGTGTGCGCATGAGTGTGCGTGCGTGTGTGTGTGTGTAAGAGTAAGAGAATGTGTGTGTGTGTGTGTGTGTGTGTGTGTGTGTGTGTGTGTGTGTTTGTAAAAAAAAAAAAGAAGGTAGACCAGGTTGGGGACATCAGTACAAACGTATGGGGGGCATTACTACACTATGGGGGCCAGGATGTGGACATCACTGCAAAAGGGGTCCAGAAAGGGGGACGTTACTGCAAAAAGGGAATCTGTATAGGGATATTACTACAAAAGGGGACCAAGATGAGGGACATCACTTCAAAAAAAGACCAGAATGGGAGACATTACTACAAAAAGGGATCAGTATGGGGACATTACTACAAAAATGGGACCAGGATTGGGGACATTACTACAGAAAGGGGATCAGTATGGGAGACATTACTACAATATGAGTACCAGGATGTAGGCATTACTATAATATGGAGACCAGGATAGGGAACATTAATACAAGAAGAGGGCAAGGAAAGGGGACATTTCTACAAAAGGGGATCAGGATAGGGCATTACTAAAATATGAGGACCAGGATGAGGGCATTAGTACAAGAAGGGAACCAGGATGAGGACATTACTACATGAGGACCAGGATGGGACATTACTACTAGAAGGGGAGTAGGATGGATACATTAGTACAAGAAAGGGATCAGGGTGGGGGACATTAATACAATATGGGGACCAGGATGGGGCATTACTACAAAGGGGACCAGGATGGGGACATTACTACAAGAACGGGAGCAGGATGGATACATTAGTACAAGAAGGGAACCAGGGTGGGGACATTACTAAAAGATCAGGATTTGAACATTACTACATTGTGCAAAAAATGCTGGTATTACTAAAAGTGTCACTTAGTGGTACAAGCAATGCGGCCCCCCGATATCAATTTTTTTCTATGTGCGGCCCACCAACCCAGTTGAGTTTGAGACCCCTGATATAGACCATTGAAATGAATTGGGAATTTATTATAGGTAAAGAAATTCCTTGTGAAAAACATCCCAACTGTTCTTTGTGGTCTCAGTACATATAGAGCCCTCTCAGCTGCAGCTTGGCCATGACTACACAATACCTATCTAAGGCCCCTTTCACATCACCTTTTTTTTTTAAATCGCGGCAGATGTGGTGAAAAAACCCGCATCTGCCGCGATTACCGCATACCGGCTGCACTTGGGGCACGGTTGCAGCACGGTTGCGGCAAGCCCCATACAATGTATAGACGGGCTTGCGGCAAGTGCGGTTTTGGCACTTGCGGCAGGTGCGGCCGCGAAAAAAAAAAAACGCGGTTTTCGCGGCCGCACCTGCTGCAAGTGCCAAAACCGCATCTGCCGCAAGCCCGTCTATACATTGTATGGGGCTTGCCGCAACCGTGCCGCAAGTGCAGCCGGTATGCGGTAATCGCGGCAGATGCGGTTTTTTAAAAAAAACGCTGATGTGAAAGGGGCCTAAGCTAACACGTTGGTGTCAATTATCTGACTATTAGTACACATGAAATCTGCTTTCATCTGTTTAGCAGACTGCTCAATATAATGTTTCTACTTTCAGATGACATTGTGGAGAAAATGAATTCCTATGGACTC
Organism: Allobates femoralis; assembly: GCA_033576535.1. Classification (NCBI taxonomy): domain Eukaryota; kingdom Metazoa; phylum Chordata; class Amphibia; order Anura; family Aromobatidae; genus Allobates; species Allobates femoralis. The sequence continues at coordinate 375,564,274 of JARQOC010000004.1, read as the reverse complement.
CAAGGATCCCAGGTGCTGAGTAGACGAGCTGGAAGAGAACATCTTACAGTTTTAAAGTTCAGGAAATCTACAGCCTGACGCTGAGTGCAGTGACCTGCTGCTGAGTATCCTCTAGGAGGAATATATACTATGATCTACGCTGATCTACGCTGTTCACATTACATGGATATCATGGACAGTAAAGAGAAAGTGCAGCTTGATGGTCCATGAGGATGCAGCTTGTTCGTTCTCAGTTTGCTGAACAGCGATATTCTTATGGAGAATCTTAAAGATGTTTGGGACTTATGGAACATATGGAGAAAGGACCAATGTCCACAATCACAGAAAGGACTACAATTCTACAACTATTATTTGGATACAGATGACATGTCCGTAAATTTAGAAATATGTGGCCATTTGGAGTCTTATTGTTGCCTCGACATCACTTTCCTGAAATATTAAAGGACTTGTCTGTTTTCATAGTAAAAAATTATTCCAGTTGTTTTTGCTTTTATAAAGCTAAAAGCCGTACTCCTCATTTTTCTACAGAGCCTTCTTTCCATTGTTCCCCTCTGTTCTCCATTTACAGGGCAGCAGTGATGACATTCTGTCTCCAACATGTGATCACTGCAGCCAATCTCCATCTATGTCAGCATCAGCTTGTTTGTTGGCTATAGTGGTCCTATGATGTAGAAGTGGTGCTGTGGCCAGTTAGCATGAGCGGTCTTGTCCTAATTTGATTGTGAAACCAAGCAAACCTTGTAGAGATGTTGTCAACATAACAGTCACTCACCTCCCGGGTTGGAGCCGTTGCAGCACTGCTAGGGTTCACATGGTATTATGTCATGTAAGGCCTGCACCCAATCAGTGATTGCTGTTAGGCAGCGGTTCTCTCACTGTCCTCTGATGATTGTTAGAAAAGTGGAAGAAATGAGAGCATGATAGCCAAAAGCAGCTAATGACTGCAGACCTCATGTAACATAAAAATGGCATGAGTATGTGTTATATTTATTTTGCGTGAATGACTAGTTAATTTAAAGCCGAGTTATCAAGGTAGAGGACAACCCCTTTAAAGTCGGTGTTCAGCATATTACTATATTAAAAGGCTGTTTTTTATCTGGATCTGCAATTATTTCATGGCAAAATCCACATTTTATATTCACACTTCACTTGTATTATAAACAGTGAAATGTGAAGTGAGAATTTATGGCATTTCTGAAACATAATGAGCATGCTGGGGATTGGAAATCTCACAGCAAAACCCCATCCACATATATTGTATTGAATTGTATTGCCAGTAAGGCCTCATTCACATATCAGTATTTGTATGCCAAATCCAGGAATGTCTGCAAAACACAGAACCGGTGTCAATCTTTTAACTTTATAGTTTTTCTTTTAAGTTCCACTCCTGGCTTTGACATACAAACAATGATGAAACACTGGTATGTGAATGAGGCCTTAAAATAGTTATTCCCATCTGCAAGATCCTAGTAGTTATAAAATATCTCCAATCAGAAATGTAGTATAGGTCTCCTGATCTTACCTCATGTGCAGGGCATTACAGCTTGGTTGCTGGTGGTAGTAACCATGGACACCTACCTGTCACTATGAGAATGCTTGTAACCATGGATACCTAAGCTGTAATTCCCTGGACATGAGGTAGGAGACATAACTGATCAGAAGAACTATACTACATTTCTAATTGGAGGTATTTGCTAATATTTAATATTATTATTACATCTACCACATTTGGGATAGGATCTTAGAGATAGAAATTCCTCTTTTAATGTAGAATCTATGGAACAAATTTATGGTTATTTTTCCTGTCTGGACGTAGGCAAATATTGTGTTTTTTGTTTTTTATTTGTCATAATATAATTAGAACCAAAGCCTTTTCCATCCTGTGTCTTTGTACCTTTTTTTCATTTACAATGTGCTTTAAAGGTTGCAGGAATGTATAGAAGCCATGCAACACCCTGCATGTAGAGCATCAAGCAAAAGCTATAAAGGGCCTGTCACACGTGTCAATGTCGCCCGCGATATCGCTCATGCGTCACAAATTATTAATCGCCTGAGCGATGTGGAATTATCGCAGGTAAGATGTCACACGCGTCAATATGACCCAGCGATGCAGTGATGTCGCCATCTTGCGAGCGATTTTATTTAGTCGCTTGTACGATGTCAAAATAGAAAATACGTTGCTGAGTTTAGTGTCACACGCAGCGATACACAAGGTCTACTGAGCGATGAGCGACAGGTTTTATTACATCTGGCAGTGAAACCTGCGATCAGCGACATATCGCTGGTTGCATCGCTTGGTCACACGCTTCAATGTCGCTCCTGCGTCACTTTTACGTCGCTTGAGCGACTGAAAATCCGTGACGTATGAGCGACATTGACAGCGATATCGACGCGTGTGACATACCCTTTAGGCAACTGTGTGCTACGTGAATGTGCCATTTGTGGTTTATTGATAATTGGGCTGGTGGGTCAGATCTAAATCTGATAGGACAACTGAAAAGGGGGAACAAAGTTTTATAAAATATGATCAAAGGAAAAAAAAGAAACAAAGGATTGAATGCACAAAGAAATGTCAAGTCTTTTTTTTCCTTCATACGTTTCCTTTTTTTTTTGGATCCGTACAAAAATATTACTGCGTCCTCACCCATCCCTTGTAGACTGTGAGCCCTGACAGGCATGGTCTTCTCTCCTCACCTCCTGTATCCTCACCCAACCCTTCTAGACTGTGAGCCCTGACAGGCAGGGTATTCTCTCCTCCCCTACTGTATCCTCATCCATCCCTTGTAGACTGTGAGCCCTCACAGGCATGGCCCCTCTCGTTCCCTACTGTATCCTCACCCATTCCTTGTAGACTGTGAGCATTCGTGGGCAGGGTCTTCTCTTCTCACCTACTGTATCCTCACCCGTCCCTTGTAGACTGAGCCCTCACAGGCATGGACCAAATGATGGGTGTGCAAAATGGCACCTGCCCAGGGCCAGCCCTTGGCGCACTACCACCAGCGGGGTCGTTGACACAGACGCTATAGAAACCAACCCTGCAGCCCACCACAAACACCACCGCCGGAATAAATAACATGCCACAAAATGATTAAATGTGCCTGCGCGAACCCTGCGTGCAGCTGCAGTTATTCAGACTGCCACTGTCTGGGTGTACAATGATGGCGGCAGTCTGATTAACTGTGCCTGCGTGCCCCGCGTTTGCGCAGGTGCAGTCAGATATTTATTGGTGTGACAGAGCAAGAGCACAGCAGAAGGGGTAAGGGGCCCACAGACAGAGTGCACAGCGGGAAGGGGAGACGCAGCTCACGGGGGGGTGGGGGGAGGGCGGGGAGAGCGCACAGCAGAGGGGAGATCACAGAGAGCACAGCAGAGGGGCAGAGAGAGATCGCACAGCAAAAAGGGAGGGGGTAGAGACAGCTCACGGCAGGGTGAGAGGGCACAGCAGAGAGGGGTGGGTGGAGAGATCACACAGCAGTGGGGGAAAGAGTGCGCACAGCAGAGTGGAGGACAAAAAGAGAGAGGACAGCGGTGGGGGGGGGAGGGGCAGAGAGAGATTTCACAGCAACAGAAGGGGCAGAGACACAGCTCACAGCAGGGGGGGGGGCAAAGAGAGCACAGCAGAGGGGAGCGAGAGATCGCACAGCAGAGGAGAGCCAGAGAGCATATGGAGGAAACAGCTCAAAGACAAGAGCACAGAGAGAAGACCGCACAGAGGAGAGAGCGGACAGAGGGAAGACGCCTAAAAGGAGAGGGCCCATGAGGGGAGGAGACAGCACACAGGAGGAAGAGCGCATGGAGGAGAGAGACACAGCGCACTGGGGAGAGAACGGACAAGGGGTAGAGGCAGCCGCTGCTCCCAGCACCACAGAGCTCACCCCCATTGTTACGTCACTGCCCTTCTGATGCGATAGTGTCAGGACCCCATCTAGTATTGTATATTTCTATTATTTTGACATTGTCAAGATGATGGCTTCTAGATTATGGAAAGGGGAAAAATCCTTTCTGTTTACTGTGGTTAGAACTTGGAATGGGATTCCTATCAATAGAAAATGATAACATATGCATCTGGTTTCCTTACCTCATGTATCATCCACTATGAAGGTAAAATGTGCTCTCTTCCCAAATGTAGGGAGAGACAATGGACGGTCATGCAGGGGCGTAACTACAATAGGTGCAGGGGTTGCGATTGCACCTGGGCCCTGGAGTCTAGGGGGGCCCCAAAAGTCTCTTTGGCCCATAGAAAAAGACTAATACTATTAATGATTTGCAATAATTGGGGGCCCCGTTGGAGTTTTTACATCGGGGCCCCAGGGCGAGCGCGCCAACATGGAGCATCCGCTCAGATATCAGGCTCAGTTGTACTTTCTACCACTTGTTAGGAAGCTTAGGAAGAGTTCCAGTCAAGTAGCAATTTGACTTTTTTTACAACAATTGCAGCATAATGACATCATTTTAACGTGATCTTGTAGCACAAATGTGTTCCTACTACAATTGCTGGGGGGAAAACCAGCGCTGTGTGAATGCAGCCTCAGGGAATGGTCACATGGAGTTATATGGAGGTTTATTTGGAATATGAAGCAGATCTACTTCAGAATTCACCTCAGAAACTGCTTGTAAATCATGGATGTGCATTTTGTATCAGATCCACACCAAGATCCACATCAAACACATGCACCATGAGCATTCCTATGGGGTTTGTTCACTCCAGTCCTGATGTTGATTTTAGAGAGGATTCTGCTCCAAACACCTCATGAAAACTGTTCACATACTCTTGAATATGCTTACATGTACAGTGTATGTTGCTGTAGTTTCCGTGTTTTTCTTTTTTACACATGTAAAAAGAAGCAGCTTTAACTGAATAAATTATCATATTAACTATACACCGATGGATTGTATTTGAAAGAAATTGTAAATAAGGTTCAAAATATGAGCTATACATTCTAGTAGGAGACATTCTGCAGCACAGGGTCTGCTATACTGAGAAGTAGGTAGAGATACATGCAGCAGAGTGGCGCAGCGGAAGCGTGCTGGGCCCATAACCCAGAGGTCGATGGATCGAAACCATCCTCTGCTAAAAGTTTTTTTCCATCATCATTATTATTAGTATTCTTTTTTTAGTTGTTAATATTAATGATATATGTGTATATTAAGTATATATTGCGTAGTATACATAAACATAATACAATACTGTAGTAGCACAATAACTGGGCAACTATAACACAAACATCACCATTACGTTTCTGCTTTGCTGTAACTGCATCGAGGATTTATTTTCAAGATTTAATAACTAATAATACAAGATGAAATGAGCGGCAATCACCATTCGCGGCAATAACGGGAGTATACCGGTAATTTGTCTGCAGGTATTAGTGCTGCAGTGCAGGTGTTCTGCAGATAGGTGTCGCTGTTGGCCCTGCCGGTAGTAGACTCAGAGAACAGTATATGCAGTGGTGTATGGACATCGTGCTCAGCTCTGGATCCTCTTCCCTCCCTGTGTTGTAATAGACGGCCAAGCCTTATGAGGACATGTGTATGTATGACTAGATATACAATATATGCATCTAGATAAATACAAATCATATCTGATATTATACTTGATCTATTTGCATACATAGAGGAAGAGTGAATACAGGACAGCTGGGATCTGCATAGAAGGACCCACACTTTGGATGCCATGATAAGGTTTTTCACTCTGGCATCTTGATTATAAGGCTGTGTTCACATGGAAATCTGTGTTGTTGTTTTTTAAATAGATTTACTTTAAAATCCACATAAAAAACCTCCTCAAATGCTCCTGATATGCTCCTCCTATTGATACCAATGGGAATCTACAGGAATGAGCTTATTCATTGATCCTGGCAGTGAGTTTGGCAGTAGCATCGCCTGAGACAGGTAAGTATAAGAATTCTTTTATTTTTACACTAAAAAGTCATATGTCCGTGCACACGGATGTCACATGGGAGACATCCGTGAGGAGAATGTTTTTGGCACAGAGCCATTGACCTGAATGGCTCCCTCTGGCCCTGTCTCCGTGTGGAGCACAGGACACACATCTACTCCACACAGAGATACGGTTCGTGCAGAAATACAGAAGTGTGAAAATTAGAATTGAGTGATGTGTGTCCATGTCAGAGTCCAGCACCGCCGCCCCTATAGCCGCGGGTGAGGACCGGGGGGGGGGGGGGGTTTGGGTGCCTGTAGCCTTTGGCTGCGGGTGAGGACTGGGGAAGGGGGGGGTGTTATCAGCCTCCAGCCCCGCCGCCCCTATAGCCTATGTGTAGTTGTGGGGGGGGATTAGTGCTGGCAGACTGATGCAGCGCCGCCACCCTCTTACTGGGTGACGCTGCGGGTAACACAGGCAGCTGGTTACCGGTGCTGGCGCCGCCCCCTTCTCCATTGCCGCTCCCCTTGGCTGCTGCCGCTTGGTACTCAGGGCTCACATTGTCCAATGGATGGTGCGGCCCTGCATGTACCAGAGACTTGAACATATGAAAGAGGCTTAAGGGTGTGTGCTCACGGTCACAAATTGCAGCGCTTTGAACGCAGGATATTGCCGTGAATCTATGACAAACAGGGATGCCCACGGATCAATTTTTGGCTCAATTGTCTTTCAATGGGGATGGAAAACACTTGCATGGCTATCCTGGTGTCACCGTTTTACCGTGGATCCACATGGATCCGCGACAAAACATATCATGCATAGGGGTTGTGTCATTATGGATCCTATGGATTCATGAAAAGAATGTAAACAGATGCTGCAAGTGGTGTCACTTATCCAGGGGCGAGCATGCATGATGCGACATAAAGTGTCTGCCTCAGGCGGCGACTCTTGCTAGTAGACAGGGGGCGGCATCCGCAGGGGCGCCTGGTGTTAGCGCAGCCCCCTACAGATGCCGCTCCTGTAATCCTGGCCGCTGTTGCTGCAACCAGGTCAGTGGCATATCTAGGGTGGACTGGCGGGGCATCTGCCTCGGGCGCAGCAGGCAGGGGGGCGCCGCTGGGCCTCCTACTGCAGTGCCTGCGGTCTCTCCCCTCCGGCAGCATGTTGCACCACCCGCTCCACAGAGCCATGTGTTGACAGAACCTGTGATAATGTTAATTGAGGAGAGGCGTAAGGGATCACATGATCAGCTCCTCAGTCTTGGATGAGGTGAAGTTTATGTGTGGGATTGGGAAGGATTCACAGTGTGGCCGTAGCAGAGCCGCGTGTGTACGAGGTGTATGGAGCGGAGCCGCGTTTGTATGGGACGTGCGGAACAGAACAGAGTGTGTACGAGGTGTACGGAATGGAGCCGCGTGTTTACGGGTCTTATGGACCAGAGCCGCATGTGTACTAGGTATACGGAGCAGAGCCAAGAGTGTACAAGGTGTACGACACGCAGCTGAGTGTGTATGAGGTTTACAGAGCAGAGCCGAGTGTGTACGAGGTGTACGGAGCGGAGCTGAGTGTGTATGAGGTGTACGGAGCGGAGCCGAGTGTGTACGAGGTATAAGGAGTAGAGCCATGTGTACGAGGTGTATGGAGCAGAGCCGAGTGTGTACGAGGTGTACGGAGCAGAGCCGAGTGTGCACAAGGTGTACGGAGCGGAGCCGAGTGTGCACGAGGTGTAATGAGCGGAGCCGAGTGTGCACGAGGTGTACGGAGCGGAGCCGAGTGTGCACGAGGTGTACGGAGCGGAGCCGAGTGTGCACGAGGTGTACGGAGCGGAGCCGAGTGTGCACGAGGTGTACGGAGCGGAGCCGAGTGTGCACGAGGTGTACGGAGCGGAGCCGAGTGTGCACGAGGTGTACGGAGAGGAGCCGAGTGTGCACGAGGTGTACGGAGAGGAGCCGAGTGTGCACGAGGTGTACGGAGCGGAGCCGAGTGTGCACGAGGTGTACGGAGCGGAGCCGAGTGTGCACGAGGTGTACGGAGCGGAGCCGAGTGTGCACGAGGTGTACGGAGCGGAGTGTGCACGAGGTGTACGGAGCGGAGTGTGCACGAGGTGTACGGAGCGGAGCCGAGTGTGCACGAGGTGTACGGACGGAGCCGAGTGTGCACGAGGTGTACGTAGCGGAGCCGAGTGTGCACGAGGTGTACGTAGCGGAGCCGAGTGTGCACGAGGTGTACGGAGCGGAGCCGAGTGTGCACGAGGTGTACGGAGCGGAGCCGAGTGTGCACGAGGTGTACGTAGCAGAGCCGAGTGTGCACGAGGTGTACGTAGCGGAGCCGAGTGTGCACGAGGTGTACGTATCGGAGCCGAGTGTGCACGAGGTGTACGGAGCACAGCCGAGTGTGCACGAGGTGTACGGAGCACAGCCGAGTGTGTACGAGGTGTACGGAGCGGAGCCGAGTGTGTACGAGGTGTACGGAGCGGAGCCGAGTGTGTACGAGGTGTACGGAGCGGAGCAGAGTGTGTACGAGGTGTACGAAGCAGAGCCGACTGTGTACGAGGTGTACAGAGCGGAGCCGAGTGTGTACGAGGTGTACGGAGCGGAGCCGAGTGTGTACGAGGTGTACGGAGCACAGCAGAGTGTGTACGAGGTGTACGGAGCACAGCAGAGTGTGTACGAGGTGTACGGAGCACAGCAGAGTGTGTACGAGGTGTACGGAGCACAGCAGAGTGTGTACGAGGTGTACGTAGCGGAGCCGAGTGTGTGCGAGGTGTACGAAGCGGAGCCGAGTGTGTGCGAAGTGTACGAAGCGGAGCCGAGTGTGTGCGAGGTGTACGAAGCGGAGCCGAGTGTGTACGAGGTGCACGGAGCAGAGCCGAGTGTGTACGAGGTGCACGGAGCAGAGCCGAGTGTGTACGAGGTGTACGGAGCAGAGCCGAGTGTGTACGAGTTGTACGGAGCAGAGCCGAGTGTGTACGAGTTGTACGGAGCAGAGCCGAGTGTGTACGAGGTGTATGGAGCACAGCAGAGTGTGTATGAGGTGTACGGAGCGGAGCAGAGTGTGTACGAGGTGTACGGAGCGGAGCAGAGAGTGTACTAGGTGTATGGAGCAGAACCGAGTGTGTACGAGGTGTACGGAGCGGAGCAGAGAGTGTACTAGGTGTACGGAGCAGAGCCGAGTGTGTACGAGGTGTACGAAGCAGAGCCAAGTTTGTACGAGGTGAATGGAGCAGAGCTGAGTGTGTACTAGGTGTACGGAGCGAAGCCATGTATGTACGGGGCATGCAGAGCCGTGCGCGTACCAGTGTTAGTCCCCCGCGGATGCCGCTCCTACTGCTATAGTTCCAGCCGCCTCTGCCGGCAGCATTCTTCTCCAGAGTCCTGGCCACCGCTATCCGCCCTCTGCAGCTCAGCATGGCGGGGCACGATGATGTCATCACTGAGCCCCACTGTTCTGAGACGTGCAGAGCAGATGCTGAGGAGACCGGAGCAGCGAGAAGAGAGGTGAGTATTTACTTTTTTTCTTAAATCAGTGAGTACACTGAAGGGAAATATGTAATGTGCAATATAATATAGGAGGACAATGGGGACCCATCATACTATTTGGAGGACTATAGGGGTGCATTATACTATACGGAAGGCTATAGGGCAGCATTATACTATATGGAGGACTTTGGGGGTGCACTATACTATATGGAGGACTATGGGGGTGTATTATACTATATGGAGGACTGTGGGGTGTATTATACTATATGGAGGACTGTGGGGGTACATTACTCTATATGGAGGACTTTTGGGGTGCATTATACAATATGAAGGACTGTGGGCAGTGGCGGACCTATGGCCCGGGGGGCCTGGTGCAGTAGTACTGAGAAGCGGGGGGGGGGGGGAGCTGGGGCGGCCGTACTGAGAGGCGGGGAAGGGGGTGCTGGTGGCCGTAATGAGAAGCGGGGGGGGGGGCTGGCGGCTGTACTGAGAGGCGGGGGGGGTGCTGGCGGCCGTCGGCGGGGACCGCGCGGGGGCGCCGTCGGCTCTTCTACCTGCCCTGCGATGCTGTACGGGCGTGTGCATTGCTGGGAGTCGGGATCCTGGGCACAGTGGGCAGATGAGAGGAGGGGCGGGATCAGGCATGGGAAGCAGGAAGCTTCCCTTGCCTGACCCTCCTCTGACATTGTGGTTACAGGGGTCGGCTGGGGGCCCCCCCTGCAGGCTTTAGGGGCCCCCTAGCCGGTCAGGGCTGCACCAGCTGCACCACGGTAGGTACGCCCCTGACTGTGGGGGTGCATTCTTCTATATGGAGGACTGTGGGGGGTGCATTATTCTATATGGAGGTCTGTGGGGGTGCAATATGCTATTTGGAGGACTATGGGGTGCAATATACTATATGGAGGTCTGTGGCAGTGCCTTATTCTACATGGAGGACTGTGGCATGCATTATACTATATGGAGGACTCTGGGGTTGCATTATTCAATATGGAGGACTGTGGGGGTGCATTACATTATATGGAGGACTATGGGGGTGCATAGTATATGGAGGAATTTGGGGGTGCAATATACTATGTGGAATGTTATGGGGGTGCATTATATTATATTATATGGAGCCAATTATACTGCATGGAAGCCATTATAATATTTGGAGGGCTCTCTGGGAGGCATGATAATACTTGGAGTGCTACAAGGGAGCCTTTATCTATTTGAGGGCTGTGTTGGCCATTATACTGTATATAGGACCATTATACTACATGGAGGGCTGGGCGGGGGTCATAGTTGGGGATCATACTATACTGGGGTAGTTGAAGGAGCTACAGTAGGGTCATCATACCGTGCATGTGGAGGAATGGACTGTGTGGGATCATACAGTGTTTGTGGGGCACTTTGGTTGGCATCACACTTTATAGGGGCAATGAAAGAGGAATCTAGGGGCTTCAGTAGGAGGAAAATTACTTTGTAAAGGCTGAAATGTGAGAGATGTACCTACAGTATCTGACCCAGCCAAATATTCTTTTTTTTGAGGGGTGCCCAATTAGAACTTCTGCTATGGGGACCCATGATTTCTATGATGCAGGATGCATTGTCCCTCTGCTGCAGTACTGATTGGTCATAACTTACACACCACATTCAGTGCCGCCCCTTGGTACATACAGGCATCCAGCCATGTTTCTCCTGAGCAGCGGTTGGTCGGTGGCACTCTTCCCCTTTCCTGCTCCCATATCCTTTGCTCAACCCAATAGGTTGAGTAAAGGATATGACAGCCCTGTGTGTGGTGCTTGTGATTGGCCAAGCAATTCGGGAGTAAGCGTGGTCAGTTGTAGGAGAAGCGCCATTTTACCAGCTTAGTGCAGTGGCACCTTGTTGATGCTCAGACTGCAGGTCATTACCTATGATGTGTGGACATTGTGGCATGGTGACATGTCTGACTAGTTAGTGCCAGGCAGCGTTCCAGAAGTTTGTAGGCATGTGCCAGAGGTTGGCAATCAGTGCTGCCTCCTGTGCTATAAGGATGCAGGACTGTGTCTGCCTACAGGACCACCGCTCTGCCAGTTGTCATTATGTGTCTATATGCTTGTGCCAAGCCGCCATTGCCATTAATGATCCTTATTCTGGATTCTTCTGTGTGGTTCTTGTATGTGCGTGTGATGGCGCTGACATCCTTGTGTAGACATCTTTTTTTCTGTTTCTGTAAACTAAAATGTCCACTATTTTGCTCATTTTTACAGGTTAAATATAAATCTGTATGAACCAGATTTATTTTTACTGATTAAAAAAAAATATTAGCGATGGCTGGGGAAGGGCGTTTTGCAGTTCACCTCAGGCAGCAGAAAGGCTAGGTTCACCCCTGCAGTTATCTGGATTTAGGAGGGTCCCTGGAGGCACTGTGTCACCTGTCCTGGAGCTGCTGTGCCTGCGCACCTGTGCCGTGGCTGTGGTGGGGGCTATGCCAGTGACACTGATCTTTTAATAGACCATCCATCTTGAAATGCTATTACTGTATGATGATGATTGTAAATTTGTAAATATGTATGCCTGTACAGCACTACAGGGAGGTTTTAATGGCGCATTAATCCAGGGGGAAGTTGTCCATTCTAAACGTGCTCTATTATTATTGGGCCACCCAGCTCAGGATAATCTCTTGTTGGGCATCCCTTTCTGGGTCTACAACAAGTGGACTGAGTTGGAGAAATTGTGGATCGCCCTAATATACCCTAACTTTGTTCTGTGGTCACCTGCTCAGTGCGACTCATTCCCCCTCTCCTGGGGCCCATGCGGTTTACACAGGATCACTGGCTTTCATTTACACAGAGGTTCGCTCTAACTTCCCCCTGCTCCCCCCGGTGTCCTTCCTCTACAAACCAATGCTTCCAAGTAGTCTAGAATCTGCCATGGTCCAGCCCTGGCTAAAGGCAGCACTGTTTAGATTTGTGGACATTATAGATGGGAATACCATGCAGATTTACTCCCTTGAGCTTCTCAAAAAACACTATTGCCTTTCTAACCGGGAATTTTACCAATACTTGCAAATCAGGGACTTTGCCAGCTCTCTGTTTGGCAAGGCGGGAGCTTCCATTACTACGGAGTTCGAGAAGCTCTGTAGGAGGAGTACGGACATCAGGGGTCTGATTTCCATAATCTACAGATTAATATCTGATCTAGGGGATGCGTCTGGTGGGATTTTTACATATATGCCCAGGTGGGAGTCTTCATTGGGGAGGCGGATTTCCCCTTGGGAGTGGTCCATCGTTTATAGAAATGCTTCCAAATCATCAGTGTGTGCCCTCTACAAGGAAAACATCTATAAAATCCTGATGTTCTAATATCATACACCAGAGTTTCTTCATGGGCCGGATTCCTCTATGCCCGCCGCTTGTTGGAGGTATGGGGTGGCATAGGGTTTCTTCTCCACATATTTTGGTCGTGCCCGAGGATTCTTCCCTTTTGGGTTCAGGTCAAAGCCCTGTATAGTAAGGTCCTATATGCTGACGAAGAACTTGATCCAATGGTGTTCCTCCTGGGCTCTGGGGTGCGGGGCATAGACAAATTGCCTTACAGTTAATGACCTATATCCTCACTGCAGCCAGGTGCCTGATTGCACATTGCTGGAGGGGGATGAGTGCCCCGTCGCTCCAGAGCCTCACTAGTAGAATTCTGGATATCAGACGAATGGAACACCTCACTGCACTGCTAAACGCCTCAATGGATCGCTTTCTAGCAGTCTCGTCGTCATGGGATTATTTTGCAGGTGGTGCAGACCTTTAGGTTTTTTGGTAATGGGAGCTAACACTTTATTTCTATTCCACCTTTCCCTTCCCCCTCCTATCCCTACTTCCTCTCTTACCAACAACCATTTGTCTTGTCTTTGTTCGGCACAACTGGTTCTTCTTAGTTTTGCCCTATTTTTGCCTTTGGCTGTTTTGTTTTTTATTTCTACCTATTTAATATGTTCATCGACTATTGTATTCCCCTTTTGAACATATGCCTTTTGTTTGTCAATGTCCTTTCTACTTAATAAAATCTATAGTTGAAACTAAAAGAAATAAATGTATAGTCACTTTTCAGAGCCAGGGTGGAGGGTCAGTTTGAGGCCTGGGTCAGATGGCCATATATATCACAGATGATGGACGATCCCATCAAAATGCAAGGACTAGCTGGTGGCTCCTCGTGCAGCTGTCACACTCTGGTTAGAGGAGCCCATAAATTTTGAAAGGATCGTCATCAGAGTTGCGCAGTCGACTCACCCCGGTCTGTCACAGAAGTCTGTATATCATGAAATGTGTTCTCTCGCATTTTCCTGATCATATAGTGATTGTCATTGACGGTATGATTACCGTAACAATATTATGAATAAAAATAAATATCTTCCAACTGCAATTCAACCCAAATATGGAGATACTTTGTTACGGGCTGTGTACTCCTATGTTGGCTTGAGCAGGTGTCATACGGACAGACCAATACTTCAGCATTGTTTCCCTGGTAGAAATGCTCCATAAATACCCATGTAGAATATGCTAACAATACATGCAAAAGTTTTGGGGAAGGCTGCTGGTGACATACAGAAGCTGAGGGATGCCAACGTCACGTGATGATGCCAATCTGTAGCCAGGATCCTTCTTATGTTTGACAGCTGCAGTATTTAACCTCTAGACGACAGCCTAATGTCTACAGACGTCGGAAAAAAAGGGTACTAAAGCCTAGCCGACGTCTGTAGACGTTGGCAGGAAAAAGCCCTGTAGCGCCGCCCCTGGAGCTAATACCTCTAGGGTGTCAGCGTACCGATTGTAGCTGACACCCTAGAGATTAGTAATTAGCTGTTTTTGTACCCGCACCTGTAATGTGATGACCGGTAAACAAAAGTGAAAGTGCTCTGTAAAAAATGCTTTTCACTTTGATCCGACATGAAAACACATGTCGGATCAAAGTGATCCATTAACCCCTAAGGCCCCTAAGACCCCTCGAGCCCCCCCGGGCCCCCACACCTCCATCCACCCCCCCCGTACCAATCAAAAATGGCGGCGGTGCGCTGCCTTCCCTGTATCTCCATGCAGCCTGACATGTCACACATGTCAGGATGCATGGGAATGTCCTCCCCCGCTGCTCCCTAGTCCCCTGCAGGGATCCCCCAGCCTCCGGGCATCCCCCGGCCTCCGGGCACCGGGCACCCCCCTCCCCCTCCCCTGATGCCTTGTGCCCGGTGCCTTTTCCCCAGAGGCCCCGCCGCCTCTAAACTCTTTGTAGGGCCTCCCCCGTGCCCCAGTAAATCCCCCCTCACCACTCTTGTAGTAAAAATGAAAAAGTACTTTTTTTCACAAAAATTTTCTTTTTTTCCTTTTTACAGACTAATTTGTGAAGCACCTGGGGGTTGAAAGTGCTCACTATGCATCTAGATAAGTTCCTTGGGGGTCTAGTTTCCAAAATGTGGTCACTTGTGGGGGAGCTCCAATGTTTAGTCACACAGGGGCTCTCCATATGCGACATGGTGTCCGCTAACAATTTGAATGGAAAATTAGCTCCAATAGTTAGCGGACACCATGTCGCAGCATATGGGGAGCCCCTATGTGCCTACACATTGGAGTTCCCGCACAAGTCACCCCATTTTGGAAACTAGACACCTCAAGGATTATATCTAGGGGTATAGTGAGCATTTGGAACCTACAGCTACTTCACAGAATTTGATAATGTCATATTGAACATTTTCTTTTTTTCACGCAATTTCTCACTTTTAGAGCATGTGCACAAGACACGGAGACACCGTGTCCTGGTCGTCTCCTCCCCTGCATTTTTTTTTTGCATTTCTTTATTAAATTTTTTAAAAAAACGACGTGGGGCTTCGCCATATTTTTGGTCCAGCCAGGTACAGCAGGCAGCTACGGGCTGCCACCAACCCCTTCTGCCTAGTTTTACCTGGCTGGAAACCAAAAATATAGGGAAGTCCCTTTTTTTTTAATTATTTCATGAAATAATTTTTAAAAAAAATGGCGTGGGCTTCGCCATATTTTTGGGCCAGCCAGGTACAACTAGGCAGCTGGGGGCTGGAATCCTCAGCGTAGGGAGGCCCAAGCTTTCTGGGCCCCCCCCCCCCCCCCGCTGCGAATTGCAGCTCGCAGCCGCCCCAGAAAATGGCGCATTCATAGAAGCGCCATTTTCTGGTGCTGTATCCAGCTCTTCCAGCTGCCGTGTAGCGGTGGCAGACTGGGTAATAAGGGGTTAATGCCAGCTTTTTCGCAGCTGGCACTAAGCCCGAGATTCATAACGTCTGGCCAATATTAGACCGGACCATTAGGAATCTCTAGTAATTTGTAAAGAAGACACAAGACAGAGAAAAATATTTTTATTAGAAAAGAAACACAAACACTATTTGGACTCCATCTTTATTATTCTTTGACGTCCGACGTAGTCCAGTGGGAGGTCCCGCGACGATTCTCAGGCTGCATGGGAATGTCCTCCCCCGGTGCTCCCTAGTCCCCTGCAGGGATCCCCCAGCCTCCGGGCATCCCCCGGCCTCCGGGCACCGGGCACCCCCCTCCCCTGATGCCTTGTGCCCGGTGCCTTTTCCCCAGAGGCCCCGCCGCCTCTAAACTCTTTGTAGGGCCCCCCCCGTGCCCCAGTAAATCCCCCTCACCACTCTTACCTACCAACGATCCTGATTCCGGTCCCGCGGTCCTCCGGTCCTGGGGGCTTCTCCTGCCGGCGGCTCCTGCTTCTGTCTCCTGCGGCGCTCGCCTCCTCTGTGCGCGCACCCTGGTGTGCGCGCACGCGTGCGCCGCTGTTAACCCCTGCTGTGCGGCCCAGGGAATGACAGGTCATGAACTCAGTGAGTTCATGACTTGTCAGAATCCTCGGGTCACAAGGGGTTAAGTGTGCTGTTCATGGTGGTCTCCACATCAGATCACCATCAGTGGTGATCTATCAGGATCCTGGGATCCCATAGGGATCCTGGGATCCTGGGATCACCACTGATGGTGATCTGATGTGGAGATCACCATGAAGAGCACAGTTAACAAGGGGTTAAGTGTGCTGTTCATGGTGGTCTCCACATCAGATCACCATCAGTGGTGATCTATCAGGATCCTGGGATCCCATAGGGATCCTGGGATCACCACTGATGGTGATCTGATGTGGAGATCACCATGAAGAGCACAGTTAACAAGGGGTTAAGTGTGCTGTTCATGGTGGTCTCCACATCAGATCACCATCAGTGGTGATCTATCAGGATCCTGGGATCCCATAGGGATCCTGGGATCACCACTGATGGTGATCTGATGTGGAGACCACCATAAACAGCACACTTAACCCCTTGTTAACTGTGCTGTTCACGGTGATCTCCACATCAGATCACCATCAGTGGTGATCCCAGGATCCCTATGGGATCCCAGGATCCTGATAGATCACCACTGATGGTGATCTGATGTGGAGACCACCATGAACAGCACAGTTAACCCCTTGTTAACTGTGCTCTTTATGGTGATCTCCACATCAGATCACCATCAGCGGTGATCCCAGGATCCCTATGGGATCCCAGGATCCTGATAGATCACCACTGATGGTGATCTGATGTGGAGACCACCATGAACAGCACAGTTAACCCCTTGTTAACTGTGCTCTTCATGGTGATCTCCACATCAGATCACCATCAGTGGTGATCCCAGGATCCCTATGGGATCCCAGGATCCTGATAGATCACCACTAATGGTGATCTGATGTGGAAACCACCATGAACAGCACAGTTAACCCCTTGTTAACTGTGCTCTTCATGGTGATCTCCACATCAGATCACCATCAGTGGTGATCCCAGGATCCCTATGGGATCCCAGGATCCTGATAGATCACCACTGATGTTGACCTGATGTGGAGACCGCCATGAAGAGCACAGTTAACCCCTTGTGACCCGAAGATTCTGATAGGTCATGAACTCACTGAGTTCATGACCTGTCATCCTCCTGGCAATAAACCTGCTTTTATAGCATATGGGGGATGCCCCATATGCTATAAAACTGAGAATCGTCGCGGGACCTCCCACTGGACTACGTCGGACCTTCCCACTGGACTACGTCGGACGTCAAAGAATAATAAAGATGGAGTCCAAATAGTGTTTGTGTTTCTTTTCTAATAAAAATATTTTTCTCTGTCTTGTGTCTTCTTTACAAATTACTAGAGATTCCTAATGGTCCGGTCTAATATTGGCCAGACGTTATGAATCTCGGGCTTAGTGCCAGCTGCGAAAAAGCTGGCATTAACCCCTTATTACCCAGTCTGCCACCGCTACACGGCAGCTGGAAGAGCTGGATACAGCACCAGAAAATGGCGCTTCTATGAATGCGCCATTTTCTGGGGCGGCTGCGAGCTGCAATTCGCAGCGGGGGGGGGGGGGCCCAGAAAGCTTGGGCCTCCCTACGCTGAGGATTCCAGCCCCCAGCTGCCTGCTGTACCTGGCTGGACCAAAAATATGGCGAAGCCCCACGTCGTTTTTTTTTTAAATTTAATAAAGAAATACAACAAAAAAAATGCAGGGGAAGAGACGACCAGGACACGGTGTCTCCGTGTCTTGTGCACATGCTCTAAAAGTGAGAAATTGCGTGAAAAAAAGAAAATGTTCAATATGACATTATCAAATTCTGTGAAGTAGCTGTAGGTTCCAAATGCTCACTATACCCCTAGATATAATCCTTGAGGTGTCTAGTTTCCAAAATGGGGTGACTTGTGCGGGAACTCCAATGTGTAGGCACATAGGGGCTCCCCATATGCTGCGACATGGTGTCCGCTAACTATTGGAGCTAATTTTCCATTCAAATTGTTAGCGGACACCATGTCGCATATGGAGAGCCCCTGTGTGACTAAACATTGGAGCTTCCCCACAAGTGACCACATTTTGGAAACTAGACCCCCAAGGAACTTATCTAGATGCATAGTGAGCACTTTCAACCCCCAGGTGCTTCACAAATTAGTCTGTAAAAAGGAAAAAAAGAAAATTTTTGTGAAAAAAAGTACTTTTCATTTTTACGGATCAGTTTGTGAAGCACCTGGGGGTTCAAAGTGCTCATTATGCATCTAGATATGTTCCTTGGGGTGTCTAGTTTCCAAAATGAGGTCACTTGTGGGGGAGCTCCAATGTTTAGGCACATATGGGCTCTCCATACGTGACATGGTGTCCACTATGAATTGGAATTGTAAGTGGATACCATGTCGTGTATGGCGAGCCCCTGTGTGTCTAAACATTAGCGCTCCCCCACAAGTGACCCCATTTTGGAAACTAGACCCCCCAAGGAACTTATCTAGATGCATAAAGAGCACTTTAATCCCCCAGGTGCTTCACAAATTGATCCGTAAAAATGAAAAAGTACTTTCTTTTCCACAAAAATTTTCTTTTTTCATTTTTACGGATTCATTTGTGAAGCACCTGGGGGTTCAAAGAGCTCACCACCAATCTAGATAAGTTCCTTGGGAGGTCTCGTTTCCAAAATGGGGTCACTTGTGGGGGAGCTCCAATGTTTAGGCACACAGGGGCTCTCCATACGTGACATGGTGTCCGCTAACAATTGGAGCTAATTTTCCATTCAAATTGTTAGCGGACACCATGTCGCATATGGAGAGCCCCTGTGTGCCTAAACATTGGGGCTCCCCCACAAGTGACCCCATTTTGGAAACTAGACCCCCCCAAGGAACTTATCTAGATGCATAGAGAGCACTTTGAACCCTCTGGGGCTTTACAAATTGATCTGTAAAAATGAAAAAGTACTTTTTTTTCGCAAAAATTTTCTTTTGTCCTCAATTTTTTCATTTTCACATAAGCAACAGGATAAAACGCATCCTAAAATTTGTTTGCCAATTTCTCCTGAGTACACCGATACCTCATATGTGGTCATAAACCACTGTTTGGGCGCACGGTAGGGCTCAGAAGAGAAGGAGTGCCATTTCACTTTTTGAATGGTAAATTAGCTCCAAAAGTCAAATTGCGCTCCTTCCCTTCTGAGCCCTGCCGTGCGCCCAAACAGTGGTTTATGACGACATATGAGGTATCAGTGTACTCAGGAGAAATTGGCCAACAAATTTTAGGATGCATTCTATCCTGTTGCCCATGTGAAAATGAAAAAATTGAGGCTAAAAGAACATTTTGTTGGAAAAATTAAAATGGCCATTTTCTGTTTCCACGTTGCTTTAGTTCCTGTGAAGCACCTGAAGGGTTAATAATCTTCTTGAATGTAGTTTTGAGTAGCTTGAGGGGTGTAGTTTTCAGAATGGTGTCACTTTTGGGTGTTTTCTGTCATGTACACCCCTCAAAGAGACTTCAAATGTGATGTGGTCACTAAAAAAAAGGTTATGTAAATTTTGCTGGAAAAATGAAAAATTACTGATGAACTTTGAACCCTTATAACGTCCTAACCCCAAAATTTTTTTTTTCCAAAATTGTTGCTGATGTAAAGTAGACATGTGGGAAATGTTATTTATTAACTCTTTTGTGTCACATAAAGCTCTGGTTCAACAGAATAAAAATTACAAATTTGAAAATTGTCAAATTTTCAAAATTTTTGCCAATTATTTTATATTTTCACAAATAAACACAAAAATTATCGACCAAAATTTAATACTAACATGAAGCCCAATATGTCACGAAAAAACAATCTCAGAATCGCTAGGATCCGTTGAAGCGTTCCGGAGATATAACCTCATAAAGGGACACTGGTCAGAATTGCAAAAAACGGTCTGGTCATTAAGGTGGAAATTGGCTCCGTCACTAAGGGGTTAAAAAAGTATAATTTGGTTTTATCGGACAGCGTATATACGCACATGTTGTAAAGCATTATTAATTCATGTACTAAGGCATTTTTGCCATTTAGTGGCAGAAGGAGAAGGGGGGGAAAAGCAAAACAGGTCTCTTTCATGAAGACAGCATAGTACAAGAGACACTGGACACACCTCATTTCACACAAGTGAAAAAAATAACAATAGTTAATTAGGATTTTTTGTTAAAGTTTTAGTCCTTGTGATCATGTTTCAGTGTAGCATTCCTTCTTATGTGTAATAATAATCAAATTTATCATAACTAACAAAAAATAGATGCATATGTATGCATATGAAAACACGAATTATACCAACTTGGTAGCCAGCTTCTTCAAACCTAGATTTCAGCAAGAACTTGGTCTCAGTCAAACCATGACTAAGGCTACGCTGAAACATGTTGGTTTTTAGGGGGGTTTGTATGTTGAGTGTTCCATCCTTTGTATGATCCCTACATGGATTGAATAAAGCAGCTTTTACGTATGATATACATATGGGCCTTCATACCCCATCTGCCGCCTCTACTGAACTCTCTGGAAGCAAGCAACCACCACCAGGCCACGCAGTCTGTAGGGTGCCGCCATCTTGTGATTGCTCGTGCATGCGAGGGCGACCACTTCTGGGTTAATTGGCACCGCACACAGGGTCTTGCCACCAAGTAGGGGTGCCAGAAACACATTCCACTTCACTTGGGCACACTTTGCAGCAGGGCCAAAGTGCTCAGCACATCCACAGGCCCCGAGCGACGCTAGGCCAAGACCTCCATCAACCTCTAGGCCTGTGCTTCCCCTCCTCATGAGACAAGCCCTGGTGAAGGAGAGTCCTGGACTGTGTACCCCGGCAGGTAAGCCATCCGGCACTGGGATGGCCCCAGAGAACATCTTTAGAGGTCTCCCTATTGCAGACCGGAAACCAAACAACTGATGCAGAAGGTGAGGTACCACCTTTTATTTTCAGTGGCTTCCTGTCTTAGATGGGTGGGATCTCTCAGGTGATGCTATCATGGGCAATGGGGTAACACAATCTTCAAGTCTGACCACAGATTCTCAATTGGATTATGGTCTGGACTTTGACTAGGCCACTCAAATATATTTACACGTTTCCCCTTAAACCATTCGAGTGTTGCTTTAGCAGTATGCTTTGGTCGTTGTTTTGTTGTAAGGTGAACCTTCATCCCAGTGTCAAATCACTGACAGAATGAAACAGGTTTTGCTCAAGAACATTCCTGTATTTTGCATCCATCTTCCCCTTAACTGACCATTTTCCTTGTCCCTGCTGCTGAAAAACATCCCCACTACATTATGCTACCACCAGCATGTTTCACTGTGGGGATGGTGTTCTTGGGATGATGAGTTGTGTTAGTTTGGTGCCAGACATAGTGTCGTGGTGGTCAAAAAGTTAAATTTTTGTCTCAGCTGACCACAGCATATTACTCCACACATTTGGGGAATCTCCTACATCTTTTGTCAAAAATCAAACCAAGCTTTCCAATTTGTGGCTGTTGGTAAAGGTTTTTTTCTGGCCATTCTTCCATAAAGGCCATCTCTATGGAGTATACAGCTTATTGCGGTCATATGGACAGATACTCCAGTCTCTGAGAACTCTGCGGCTCCTTCAAGGTTATGTTTGATGTTTCTGTGCTGCTGATCTGATTAATGCCCTTCTTGCCCGGGCTGAGAGTTTGCTGTTATACCATGTCCTTTCTGATGATAATGGGTTTGATGGTGATACAGGGATAATAAGAGATTGGGGTATTTTTTTTTAGAATCCAACCCCAATTTGTATTTCTCAACAAACATCTCTGACTTGCTTGATCTTCTTCATCTTCATGGCGTTGTTTGGTTAGTGTTGCCTCTTGTATAATGATGTTGCAGTCTCTGTGGCCTTTCAAAAAAGGTGTGTATATACTGAAAGATCATATGACATTTGGCAAACAAATTACTTCCTCTCACTAAGCGTGTCACATATTATGGTAATTGCTTGCAACAAAATTTTAGTGGCTTCTTAGCAAAATGGGCGAATACATATGCACGTGGCAATTCTTATTTATTTTATCCCATAAATGTATTACCTATATTTTGCTCACACCATTTCTTTAACATATACTATTTAATGTTGATGCATTACACAGAAATCGGATTACAAAAATATTTTAACGTATTGTAATATAACAAAATAGGTACAAAGCCCGGTGTGTGAATACTTTCACAAGGCATTGTAATGTTTGTGTCATAGTTATACAAGACTTATTTAGCATTCACTCTTCACAAGGTATGCTTTTATTGAAATTTGAAAAAAGATCTGAGCAACAAGAGACCACGTCCAAGAAACATACCAGTAGCCTCTGGCCACCATACCAGGGCCTTGTGAATGTCCTCTACCCATCAGCGTTCCCTGCACATCTTTTCATTAGTCAAATAGAATACAATGGCTATCACTCAACCCTAGTGCGTAATTACGGTGCTAGTGAAAGCAGCCAAAGGTTGACAACCCAATCCATAGGGGTCCATTAATTTTACTTTGATGCACAACCATACAGGGTATGTTAATGTCACTATTATCTAATCCAACAACTTTAATACTGTATCTTCAACTTCAGCTCTTTTTCTATTTCCCCCTTTTGCCTTTTTTGATCCTACGCTAACTAAACTGGTAATCTTATAATTTAAGCAATCTTCCATATATGGCTTAGGCGGCCGTCACACGTCTCAACATCGTGAGCGATATTGTTAGCGATCACGTGCACGCGCGATCGCTAACAATATCGCTCACATCGCTGGTGAGATGTCACACAGACAGACTCACCAGCGATGTGGGCCAGCGAGATCGCTGGTAACTATGGTACACATCGGGTTACTAGGCGCCGTGCGGCGCTTAGTAACCCGACGTTTACCATAGATACCATCTCCCAGCATAGGCTCTGCCGCTGGGAGATCGTTCATCGTGGTGTCACACACCACGATGAAGCAGATTGTTAAATCGTTCATCGCTTGATATGAGCTCCTGGTCTCATATCTGCGATGTCACGATCAAGCGATTTTACATTGTAAAATCGCTTGATCGCATGTAACGATGCACAAACGATATCGCTTAAGCGATCAAAAAGCAGATCACTTAAACGATATCATTCAAGATATTGCAGCGTGTGACGGCCGCCTTAATGACATGTTTTCCTACTAAAACATATGTATAGAACATTCCTTTGTACATATACTGTAAATAACTTGTAAATATGACAAACTCATTGTATATATTTCTATTTTTTACAGCGACTATGTGATAAAGGCCTAAATTAGGCCGAAACATCATCTTCAACTTGTACGTGTTCAGTGATTACGTTAACTATTTTCATTAGTCACTTCCTTCGGCGATGTTGTTGTGCCGGCAGGTACTAGATTGTTTGTAGGGCTCTGATCTGGCAGCCACAGACTACAGATCTGGCTGCTTGGACAAGGTCCTGAAAATCTTCTCTTCTCAGTTCCACAATATACTGTGGCGATGCACGCCTAGGGGACCGCTTGGCCACGGAAAACAGTGCAAACAACCGTGTCTCAAAGTAAAACAAAATCCAACGGTTTATTATGAATACTCAAACTGCATACGGTATGCAGGGCATCCATGAACAGGACAGGCACACTATGTCAGGCTGTCCCCACTGACCGGGACAGACAACTGGTTAGTCCATACCAGCAATCACTGACCTTTAGCTGGGGAATGTCTCCTCTGCATGTTCGCAGACTCTGGTCCGGTCTGGGCTCAGACCGGGTGCAAGCTTTCTGAGTCCAGGGTGATCCAGGCTCCCTAAGGCTTCCTCAGCTATTCTGGATGCTGGGAAAACACCACCCTTATTCCTCAGGCTCCTTCCTTTCCTGTGGTCAAGGACCTTTCATGACCTCACCCCATGTGACTGAAAGTGAGTCTACTTATCTGTGATCTCTCACACCCACAGGAGGATCCAGGTTAGACAGCCACTCCCCTGGCTGTCAACCTGCAACCCCAACACATCTAATGCCTTGCCAGAGCTTTGGAACCACAAGTCCCAGCACCGACACCTGTGGGGCAGTCAACCACTGCACCACAATACTTAAGGATAAGTTAGGGGGGAAATTGCTTTTAATGAGTAGCCACTGCAAAATTATAATGCACGGTGTGCATGTCAATGTATGCACATAGATAAAGGGATTATCCAATACTTGCACAGCCCTCTCAGCTCAGTGGTTAGCACTGCAGCCTTGCAGCGCTGAGGTCCTGTGTTCAAATCCCACCAAGGACAACATCTGCAAGGAGTTTATACAGTCCCTGACAGAAGTTATGTTGCTTATCCATGTTATGTAAATGAAAGCTTATAACTTGACGTTAAATTCATCCATTAGTTTTATAAATTACTCTTTTGAAAGCTGAAACCCTCCCAAATTTGGTTTAGGTTAAGAAAATAAATTGGCATCAATGCTGAAATATTGATTATTTATTGAACACAGAATGGTCAGATTTTAGCAAGACAAAAGTTTTTTCGCCCACAGAAAGTAATGTGATATTCAAACAAATAATTAACTTAAAATACAAAGATATGTTGCATAACATTGGTCAATGAAGTTGTGTTGCTATTAGAGTCATATTTTATATTTTGTGTGACTTCCATGAGCTTGAGGGACTGCATCCATGCGATTCAACATTGATTCATACAATATATTAATGACGTCATCAGGAATAGCAAAGAATTCAGTCTTACAGCCTCCCAGAGTTCATCTAGATTCTTTGGTTTTGTCTTCCAAGCTTCCTCTTTCATCCTACCCCAAACATGCTCAATGATGTTCATGTCTGGTGACTGGGCTGGCCAGTTCTTGAGCACCTTGATCTTTTTTGCCTGGAGGAACTTTGTTGTAGAGATGGATGTATGAGAAGGAGCACCATGCAGCTGCAGAATTTGACCCCTTTTATGATTTGGAATATAAGAGGTAGCTAATTTCTTGATATTTTAGGCTATTGATATTGCCTTCCACCTTGCAAGTGTTTCACACACCCCCATACTAAATGTAACCCCAGACCATGATTTTTCCACCACCAAATGTAACTGTTTTCTGGGGGTATTTTGGATCCATACGGGCTCCAATAGGTCTCCTGCAGTATTTGCGGCGACTGTGGTGTAATTCTACTGAAGATTCATCAGAGAAATCCACCTTCTGCCACTTTTCCAGCGTCCATCTGTTTAAAAGGCTGTGGGACTTTGCAAATGCCACATTTTTTTATTTGCCTTTTGTTTAGTTCTGGCTTCTGGGCACTGATTCAACCATGAAGGCCATTTCGAGACAGAATTCTACAAACTGTTCAGGTGACCAGGCCTGTTGGAGCTCTGCTGAAGTGTAAGAGGGGCTTGCTTTGGATTTTATAACCAACAAACGTTACTCCTGAGCAGTTATCTTGCGGGGTCTGCCGGACCTGGGCTTGTCAAACACATCTCCAGTCTCTTCAAATCTTTTTTTTTAATTATTTGTACTTGACGCTGAGACACATTAAAGGTGCCAGTCACCTCTGCAATGGATCTGGTCTTCAGCCTCTTGATAATCAAGGTTTTGGTCGCAGGGTGGGTTTGTGGCATGTTGTCAGAGCTCAAGTTGCAGTTCAAGTGAAGGTCTGGGCTGCTGGGTTTCTTTTTATACACACCCACTAATTAACCGATCATTTACTGAGCACAGGTGAGGCTGTAAACTAGGATTGGGTGCAATATATGACCAGGCGACAAAACTTTTGTCTCGCCAAAATCTGACCATTCTGTGTTCATTAAATGATCAAAATTTCAGCATTGATGCCAATTTATTTTCTTGTGGTTAATCTCTTTTCATTAAATTTTTTTAAAACATTACAGGTTATATATATATAATTGTAAACCAGAAAGTACAGAATAAGGAAACACAGTAATAATATCAGATATATAGGTGCTGAAGAATGACCAACTAAAAATTTTATGCACCCTCTTCCAAAGTAGGGTCATCCAGTCCCTTATGGTACCTTTACACGCCGCGACGGCAGGCTGGATACATCGCGCTACAGGCTACAAATGTAGCTTGTAGCGTCAATGTAGCCCGTCGTAGCGGCGTCTGAAGACGCGACGCTACAGCCGGCGACAGATACATCTGTTTATGGGCTCTGCTCGAAAACAGATGGCTATATCGCCGATGGTAGCGAGCTGTATCGGCGTGTAAAGAAGCAACGGAAGGGAACTCTGGACACCCGGGGCTGTAGCTGCAATGTAGCTAAGGCGTGACCTCGGCTCCATGTTACCGCGCCCCATGTGCGATCATTGGTGGAGGCTGCTGCATGACGATTGGTAGTCGCTGCATAGGGAGGCATATTTAAGGAGCTGACGAGTCACACTACACAATCGCTCGAGCGTGCTGTATTACTCAGCCTCCTGCGATGCCTGCCCAATCATGGTATTATTGCTTCGTCCTATCAGCGTACGGAAGTCTTGTAATCCACAATTGGAGCACGCCTATGTGCTGTCCCTGCTGCACCAGGTCCGCCCATAGTAGCTGGTTGTAGCGGTGTGTAAATGAGCAACAGCTGGCTACTTGAGACACCCGGCGATGTAGCTAGCTATAGATGTAGCGTGGCGTAGCGAACCTTGTGGCGGCGTGTAAAGAGGGTGCGTTGAGCGTTTGTAGCCGTTTGAGCGTGCTCGTGCACGTGAAGTAGCGGGATGTATCCAGCCTGCCGTGGCGGCGTGTAAAGGTACCATTATTTATATTCCAGAACGCAAAAATAAAATGACCCTTCTCCAGGTAACGTGGTTCACAGCCGAAGGGGGTGTAAAAGAACCCAACCAGAAATGTTAGAACAATGGTCTCCTCATCATCAATTTGGCTGTGCACAGAAGAACATTTATTGGGTTATCTCATAATGTGTTATCACTATCTTTGATTGATCCCATGATAGCAGGGCCTCATAGAACTCGCCCAAAGTTTGGGACATCAAAGACAAACCCATCGTCCGTGGAGTTTCTCCAGTCTATGTATATTTTACTCGATTCCAGTATTGCTGGAGGTTCGAGAGGGTGGGCTAAAATATAAATTTTCAAAACCAACAATTAAAGAACATTACAGAAGTAGGTGAGGGGTAGGAAAAGAGAGAGGTAGAAAGATAAAAGATAAAAAGAAGGAGTAGAGAGATATAGAGGGCAAATCTAGAATCATTGGGGTCAGGTAAAGAAGAGGGTTAGACCAGAGAGGGATAGGGAAGAAGGTGTACCTCGACCCCATGTCGGCCATAGGTCATGTCTCTGGAACGACCTCGGAGAAAATACTCCTGAAGTCGACCGAATCTTGGAAGAGAATCCATTCGGTCCAAACCACTGAAAATTTATCACGAGAACCCGATGCGTCAGCCGCTAGCTCCTCCATCCGGAAAATGTCCATCATTTCCTTGAACCAGTCAAGCAAGGATGGAACCTGAGAGGTTCTCCAAAATCTCAGAATTAAGGTGCGGGCGGCCGAGACACAAAAACTGAGGATATCCCTCTTATGAAGCCTAATAGGCCCTGGGAGCGTAGATAACAGAGCCACTTCAGGACAGCACTCGACCTGTTTACCTGTTATCTGAGTGTAAGACCTGAATACCTTAGTGTAGTAGAGGGAAGGAGAATGGATGGTGCTCACCGAATGCTTGTAGGCCGTTGGTGCCAGGCAAGGATTTCTCGCCAATCCAGACTTCAGAGACAATTTGGAAAAAGCCGGCACCAGACAACTCCAATTTTCAAATTTTATTGGTCAAGGTGTTCAGTCATTAAAATCAGCGACCTAAGGGAGCAAGTCCCGCTGGACGCGTTTCGTACACGCAGGTACTTCATCAGCAGCATAAAATAAATTATTACAAAAATGCTTTATAAAACCGAAACAAGTAGCTCCTCCCCTAAACCCAATTAAGCACATGTCATCCTATAGGCTGGAGGGGCCTATCAATTGTGTCTAATTTGTAAACCTGGTACATAAAAAATAAACTGAATTGAACCTATGAATAAATCCTCACTATCATACAACACTTTGTACATGAATACATACAATACATATTATCATCATAATTTTGCCCATCATATACCTAGTGTCATTTAATAAAAGTATGTGCAGTCTGTACGGTAGTTAAGCTCTTCTGGATACCTGGTGTTGAGGGTCATTATCCAGAAAAATTCCTTCTCAAGTACCCTGCGACCCCAATCCCCCCCTCTTATATTTCGAGGAATTCTTTCAATTCCCTGAACCTTTAAACTAGAGAGGTTTCCATCATGAAAATCTCTAAAATGACGTGATAAACCTGACATATTTCTATTTTGAGCCCTTGAGTTTGGATCTGAACCTGAGATGTGTTCTCCTAACCGCTTTTTTAAGAGCCTAATTGTACAGCCCACATAGTTCATTTTACACAGCAGACAAGAAATGGGTTGTGTTACAATTAATGTAACCATTAACCTTATGGCTTCTGTCTGCTGAAAAACTTTTAAAGTGACCCTAAACCCAGAAGCCAACCCCACATCCCCTTCATACCTATCCATGCAGCTTGTGAACCTGCTGCCATCCATCCCTGTATCTTCCAAAACCGCTGGGGCATTTTTCATAAATCATACTTTTAATATCTCAGTTCTGGGCGTTTCACAGCAATTTTAAAGCCGCAGCAGGCGGGCCTGTGTGCCGCTCTCCCCCTCCTTGTCCGTAATTCTGCACGCAGCGATGGGCGTGCTAAACAACAGAGAGGCAGCTCGCCTCATAGTATGGGCGTTGAAACCGGTATGACGCGTATTACGTCATACCGGTTTCAACGCCCATACTATGAGGCGAGCTGCCTCTCTGTTGTTTAGCACGCCCATCGCTGCGTGCAGAATTACGGACAAGGAGGGGGAGAGCGGCACACAGGCCCGCCTGCTGCGGCTTTAAAATTGCTGTGAAACGCCCAGAACTGAGATATTAAAAGTATGATTTATGAAGAATGCCCCAGCGGTTTTGGAAGATACAGGGATGGATGGCAGCAGGTTCACAAGCTGCATGGATAGGTATGAAGGGGATGTGGGGTTGGCTTCTGGGTTTAGGGTCACTTTAATTGACATAGACTTCGTCATATATTTACATAGGCCGCATCTAGCACCGACACGGATAACTGCCCTTAGTGTTTAGCCAAGTGGGGGTGCGGGCAGTTGTTGAAAACAGTGAAGGAGATAAAAGATTACCAATCGTCGTTGACTTCCTAGGAACACATCTGTATCCTTGTTGTAAGATCCTATGTAAAATAGGATCTTCATGTAAAATTGGGATATATTTATGAATTACTTTTATAATGGCATTGTAATCCAAACTATAGAGTGTGGAAAATGTCGGTATAGATTTACTTGCCTCTCTGGAGTTTATTCTATAAGGAGTCCGGGGATATAGAGCCTCTATTCGATCTGACTGCATATTCTGAGATCCCTGTTCTGCCTGATATGTAGCTCCATTCACATGTTGTGGAGCACCATCAAGGTCTTGCACAGTGTTATTTGATCTCTGTTCAGTCTGACTTAAGCCTCCATTCTCTTGCTGCAATGAGTCACCGCAGTCTAATAGTGTATTGTGAGGTCTTTGTTCAACCTGAATCAAGGCACTATTCACTTGTTGCGGTGTGTAGCCGCGGTTGTAAAGACGTTTCCTAACAATAGCAGCTTCCTCATTATATGCCTGTGTAGTACTACAGGCCCTTTTTGCTCTGATCAGTTCCCCCCGCGGTAGGTTTCTCACCACATGCCGCGGGTGGCAGCTGTTCGCATGTGGTGAGAAACCTACCGCGGGGGGAACTGATCAGAGCAAAAAGGGCCTGTAGTACTACACAGGCATATAATTATTATTATTATTATTATTAGGTATTTATATAGCGCTACTAGGATACATAGCGCTGTACAAGTTAGGGGGTAGACAAAGACAAGTGGTCGAAAAACGACGACAAATCGACAAAACAATCGTACGGGTACAATGGGGCCAGGGATCCTGTCCACGAGGGCTCACAGTCTAGAGGGGTGGGGAGGGAATGGCCGCCGTGCAGTGAGGACGTGCTGCCATGCACTCCTCACCATCCATCGCCATCTGGAGCACAGGCTGGCCACGGAGCTGCGGCCCGCACCCCACTCCACCGGCCGCTGCTCCCCGCACCTGCCCATCCACCGGGCTTCCCGGGTGCGCCCTCACCCACGCGCGTGAAACACCCCTGGATTTGGCCCATACAACGGCCCCCAGCCCAGCTCTGAAGCCAGCCCTTCACCGACCGGCCGGAGCGCTCCATCCCCACCTTTGTGAGGTGAGACCCATCCGGCTCGCTGTCCCCCGCTGCCCAAGCGTGGGGACCGGCGGGGCGCGCCGCGGCCGCAGCCCCGAGCCTGCGGACCTCCCGCACCCTCGGATCTCCTCCGCTCCTCCTGTCTGAGTGCAGGAGGAGTAGCAGCACTATCCCCGCCGAGCCGCTCCGGGCGCTGGCCCTGCCCCCGGAGCGTGTGTGCAGGGACCCAGCTCTCAGGCCGAAGCCGCGGCCTGAGTTCAGAAGCGAGGCCCCGCCCACCACCGGAGACCGGCCCGCACCGCTGCCTACACCAGCGGGGAGGACCTCAAGGTGCAGCAAGAGACCATCGGCCCCCCACGGTGAGTGTCGGGCATCTGCCCCTCCACCCCCTTTGCTGCTCCCCCGTTCACCACCACCTGCCTGCCCAGAACATTCTACAGTGCCCGGCTCCCGACTGACCCCAGGGCCTGCAGTACGCTCCAGGCACCTCTGCCCCCTCCCTGGCCACAGGACCGCACCGAGTAACGGGGCCGACCAGGTCCCTCATCTCCCAGACCACCAGACTCCTCCGTCCTGCCTGCACGGAGCCGCGACCGCCCCTACGGTGCCTTTGACCCCTGCCTGCACTGCATCTCTGCTGTACTACCCTGGCTGCACTATCCGCCTGACTGCTTCTCACCCGTGGCTGCACTATCCGCCTGACTGCTTCTCACCCGTGGCTGCATCTCATCTCTCCCGTGGCTGCACCACCCTCCTGGCTGCTTCTCACCCGTGGCTGCACCACCCTCCTGGCTGCTTCTCACACGTGGCTGCACTACCCTCCTGGCTGCTTCTCACCTGTGGCTGTATCTCATCTCACCCGTGGCTGCACTACCCTCCTGGCTGCTTCTCACCCGTGGCTGCATCTCATCTCACCCGTGGCTGCACTACCCTCCTGGCTGCTTCTCACCCGTGGCTGCACTACCTTCCTGGCTGCTTCTCACCCGTGGCTGCATCTCATCTCACCCGTGGCTGCATTACCCTCCTGGCTGCTTCTCACGCGTGGCGGCATCTCATCCCACCTGTGGCTGCACTGCATCCCTGGCCACATTACCCGCCCGACTGCTTCTCACCCGTGGCTGCATCCCATCTCACCCGTGGCAGCACTGAATCTCTGGCCGCACTATCCTCCTGGCTGCTTCTCACCCGTGGCTGCACTACACCCCTAGCTGCTTCTCACCCGTGGCTGCACTACATCTCCGGCTGCACTACCCTCCTGGCTGCCTCTCACCCGTGGCTGCACTACCCTCCTGGCTGCCTCTCACCCGTGGCTGCATCTTATCTCACCCGTGGCTACATCTCATCTCATCCGTGGCTGCATCTCATCTCATCCGTGGCTGCATCTCATCCCATCCGTGGCTGCATCTCATCCCATCCGTGGCTGCATCTCATCCCATCCGCGGCTGCATCTCATCTCATCCGTGGCTGCATCTCATCTCATCCGTGGCTACATCTCATCCGTGGCTGCATCTCATCCCACCCGTGACTGCATCTCATCCCACCCGTGACTGCACCTCATCCCACCCATGACTGCACCTCATCCCACCCGTGGCTGCATCTCATCCCACCCGTGGCTGCATCTCATCCCTCCCGTGGCTGTACCTGCATCTTCATCTCACCCGTGACCCTATCCTCATCTCATCCTGTGCTGCATCTCATCCTGTGCCGCATCCCATTCCACCTGTGACTGCATCTCATCCCATCAACGACTACATCCCACCCCTGTTACATCTCATCCCCGGCTGCCTCTCGCCGCATCCTCCCCTGGCTGTATCCCACCCCCTTATCCCCGAACTGCATCTCCTCCCCGGACTAAACCTCATCACCCGGCCGCACCCCAACCACGGCCGACGACCACCCATCATCTGGAACTCACCCCTGCCTCACCAGATCCCCGGCTACCCTCACCCACCTCTCCTCCCCTACCCACCATGTTCCCACTTCTTCTCACCTTCACCCCCATCCTTCTCCACTTCCTACTACCCCCACCCATCCCCCCACTGAGTAATGAAATCCTACTCTCATCCTCCATCCTTCCTACCCACCTCACCCAATGCTCCACACTATTTCCCCACTTTCAACCCACCATCTCTAGGCTTACACGCCCACCAAGCAAGCTCCCCTGCTCCCACCTCCTAACCCTCTCCCTGCTCCTCCTACTATCCGGTGACATTTCCCCTAATCCTGGCCCACCCCACCACCCCATCTCACTCCCCTCCATCCCACTCCAACGACCCACCACCAACCCCCGTAACCCCCTTAACCTCCGTCCCATTCCCCCCACCCCTGCCTCCCCTGTCCCCTTACCCGGTGCACTCTGGAACGCTCGCTCGGTCCGCAACAAACTTACATTTATCCATGACCTCTTCATCTCCAGAAAACTCTCCTTCCTCGCCCTCACAGAGACCTGGCTTACCCCCTCTGACACTACCTCCCCGGCTGCCCTCTCCTACGGCGGATTCACGCTCTCCCACACTCCCCGCTCCACCAACACCCGCGACGGAGGCGTTGGCCTACTTCTGGCCAATGACTGTTCCTTCTCCCCACTTACGCCACCCCACCTCCCCTCCTTCGAGGCACACGTTGTTCGCATCTACTCCCCCTGCAACCTCCAACTGGCCGTTGTCTACTGTCCCCCTGGATCCCCCTCTACCTTCTTTGACCACTTCACAACCTGGCTCCTCCACCTCCTCTCCTCCGACATCCCCACCATCATCATGGGTGACTTCAATATCCCCATCGACACCCCCAAAGCCGCTGCCTCCAGACTCCTATTCCTCACCTCCTCCCTCGGCCTCTCCCAATGGATCTCCTCCGCCACACACACTGGCGGCCACACACTTGACCTAGTCTTCACCCGTCTCTGCTCCCTCACCGACCTCACACACTCAACCATCACCCACTCCGACCACAACCTACTGACATTCTCATCCCTCTCCCCCCCACCGCGCTACCCCCTCTCCGGACACTCCCCCACCCCCGCAGAAATCTTAGGCTCCTAGACTTCCACTCACTCTCAGAATCCCTCCTCCCCCTCTCAGACTTGGCCTCTTCCCAAGACGCTGACTCTGCCGCCTCCCTTTACAACTCCACTCTCACCACAGCCCTCGACCAGGCCGCTCCCCTCACACTTAACACAACACGAGTACAACGACAACCCTGGCTCACGACCCTCACCAAAAAACTCAGACGGACGACTAGGGCAGCCGAGCGGAAATGGAAGAAATCCCACTCCGCAGAGCACTTTGCCCTATACAAGAGTTCCCTCAATACCTTCAAGACTGCCCTTGACTCCGCAAAACAAGCCTACTTCTCCTCCCTAATTACTGCTCTGTCTCACAACCCCAAACAACTCTTCAAAACCTTTAACTCCTTACTTCGTCCCCCTGCACCCCCTCCCTCACCCCTCATCTCTGCCGACGACTTCGCCACCTTCTTCAAAGACAAAATTGACAAACTCAGACAAAGCTTCGACCCACACTCCCCTCGCCCCATCCCACCTCCAGCCCACCCCCCCTCACCAAAACGCAGTTTCACCCCCGTGACAGAGGACCACCTCTCCTCCCTTCTAGCACGATCACACCTCACCACCTGTGCCCTCGATCCGCTCCCCTCCCACCTCATCCCTAACCTCACCTCAGTCCTCATCCCTGCTCTAACACACCTCTTCAACATTTCACTCAAATCCGGCACATTCCCCTCACCCTTCAAACATGCCCTAATCACTCCCATCCTAAAAAAAACATCCCTTGACCCCACAACAGTCTCCAACTATCGCCCCATATCTCTCCTCCCGTTTGCCTCTAAACTTCTTGAACAACACGTCTACTCCGAACTGTCCTCCCACCTCTCTTCCTGTGCGCTCTTCGATCGCCTACAATCTGGCTTCCGACCTCATCACTCCACAGAAACAGCCCTAACCAAAGTCACAAACGACCTTCTGATCGCCAAGAGTAAACGACACTATTCCGTCCTCATCCTCCTCGACCTCTCTGCCGCCTTCGACACCGTTGACCACTCCCTCTTACTCCAAATTCTTGAGTCTCTTGGCATTACTGACCTCGCCCTCTCCTGGATCTCCACCTACCTAACGGACAGGACCTTCAGCGTCACCCACTCTCACACCTCCTCCTCACCCCACCCCCTCTCTGTAGATGTTCCCCAAGGCTCGGTCCTGGGACCACTACTCTTCTCCATCTACACCCTCGGCCTAGGCAATCTCATCGAGTCACATGGACTCCAATACCACCTCTACGCTGACGATACCCAACTCTATCTGTCT
Organism: Allobates femoralis; assembly: GCA_033576535.1. Lineage (NCBI taxonomy): Eukaryota > Metazoa > Chordata > Amphibia > Anura > Aromobatidae > Allobates > Allobates femoralis. The sequence continues at coordinate 375,529,524 of JARQOC010000004.1, read as the reverse complement.
GGCCCTGATATCTCCTCCCTTTTATCCATAATCCCTCCATGCCTATCCGCCATTGCATCCTTCTTTTCTACCCGCTTCCTCAAACTCAACATGGACAAGACCGAATTCATCGTCTTTCCCCCGAACAATTCCGCCCCGCTTCCTGACCTATCCATCACCGTCAACGACTGCACTCTCTCACCCGTCCCCCACACCAAGTGCCTTGGGGTAATCCTTGACTCCTCCCTCTCCTTCAAGCCCCACATTCAAGCCCTCGCCACCTCCTGCCGACTCCAATTAAAAAACATTGCCCGCATCCGCTCCTTCCTTGACCACAACACAGCCAAGATACTTGTCCACTCCCTCGTCATCTCCCGCCTGGACTACTGCAACCTCCTGTTCACCGGCCTCCCTGCCACCTCCCTCGCACCTCTCCGCACCACCCTCAACTCTGCTGCCCGACTCATCCACCTATCTCCCCGTTACTCGCCTGCCTCCCCCCTCCGCCGAGCCCTCCACTGGCTCCCCATCCCCCAGCGATCTCGCTTCAAAACCCTAACCCTGACCTACAAGGCCATACACAACCTGTCCCCTCCCTACATCTCCGACCTAGTCTCCCGCTACCTCCCCTCGCGCAATTTGCGCTCCTCTCAGGAACTCCTTCTCTCAACCCCCGCATTTCCACCTCCTACAACCGCACATAAGACTTCTCTCGTGCTTCCAGCAGACTCTGGAACTCCCTCCCCCACCACATCAGACACTCCCCTACCCTGGGAACCTTCAAGAAAAACCTGAAGACCCACCTCTTCCTACAAGCCTACAACACACACTGAGTCCCAATCCACTGCACCACCTCACCTCTCTCCTAATGAGGAAGCTGTTATTGTTAGAAAACGTCTTTACAACCGCGGCTACACACCGCAACAAGTGAATAGTGCCTTGATTCAGGTTAAACAAAGACCTCGCAATACACTATTAGACTGCGGTGACTCATTGCAGCAAGAGAATGGAGGCTTAAGTCAGACTGAACAGAGATCAAATAACACTGTGCAAGACCTTGATGGTGCTCCACAACATGTGAATGGAGCTACATATCAGGCAGAACAGGGATCTCAGAATATGCAGTCAGATCGAGTAGAGGCTCTATATCCCCGGACTCCTTATAGAATAAACTCCAGAGAGGCAAGTAAATCTATACCGACATTTTCCACACTCTATAGTTTGGATTACAATGCCATTATAAAAGTAATTCATAAATATATCCCAATTTTACATGAAGATCCTATTTTACATAGAATCTTACAACAAGGATATAGATGTGTTCCTAGGAAGTCAACGACGATTGGTAATCTTTTATCTCCTTCACTGTTTTCATCGACTGCCCGGACCCCCACTTGGCTAAACACTAAGGGCAGTTATCCGTGTGGGGGTGCTAGATGCGGCCTATGTAAATATATGACGAAGTCTATGTCAATTAAAAGTTTTTCAGCAGACAGAAGCCATAGGGTTAATGGTTACATTAATTGTAACACAACCCACTTGGTGTATCTAGCTTCTTGTCTGCTGTGTAAAATGAACTATGTGGGCTGTACAATTAGGCCCTTAAAAAAGCAGTTAGGAGAACACATCTCAGGTTCAAATCCAAACTCAAGGGCTCAAAATAGAAATATGTCAGGTTTATCACGTCATTTTAGAGATGTTCATGATGGGAACCTCTCTAGTTTAAAAGTTCAGGGAATTGAAAGAATTCCTAGAAATATAAGAGGGGGGGATTGGGGTCGCAGGGTACTTGAGAAGGAATTTTTCTGGATAATGACCCTCAACACCAGGTATCCAGAAGGGCTTAACTACCGTACAGACTGCACATACTTTTATTAACCCCTTTACGACTAATGACGAGTATACTCGTCATGAAAAGCTGTCAGTTCCCGCATCATGACGAGTATACTCGTCATGGCTTTGAACTGTCACTGCTTCTAAACGAACAGTGGCAGCTCAAATCTAAAAGCTGTCAGTGACAGCCAAGGGTTAGGGGCAGAGGTGTGGGCACCCCTGTTAACCCCTTCACCCCCCCCCTCCGCAATCACACTTATCTGCCGGCGGGCTGCACCGCAGCCGCCGGCCATGAGCTGATGCTCCAGCTCCCCCTGTGTCCTGTCCCCGCCCCCGGTGTCCAGCTCCCCCTGTGTCCTGTAGCCCCCCCCCCTGTGTCCTGAGCCCTCTGTGTCCTGTCCCCGTCCCCTGTGCAGCCCCCCTGTCTCCCGTCCATCCCCGCCCTCCACCTTGCATAGTTTGTTTGCCGGCGGGCTTCTGCGCCCGCCGGCGAAGCTGCAGGGCCCCCTCCTCCTCCCTGCTGGTCCCCAGCCCCCGGTCCTCGGTCCCCAGCCCCCGATCCCCGGTCCCCAGCCCCGCTCACCTATCCCGGCGGGGTGCACGCTCGGTGCACCCGCCCGCACCGTCGGGCCTCCTCTGTAGTCCGGTGTGGCTCCTCCTCTTCTCAGGGGCTCCTCCTCCTCATCGCTGGGTAAGTATGAATGAATGAACGAATGAAAGAATGAATGAAAGAATGAATGAAAGAATGAATTGAATGAATGAATGAATGAATGAATGAATGGATGGATGGATGGGTGGGTGGATGGATGGATGGATGGGTGGATGGATGTGGATATGCGTGTGTGGATGTGTGTGCGTGGTTGTGTGCATGCGTGGATGTCAGCACGTGGATGTGCGTACGTGGATGTGCGTACGTGGATGTGCGTACGTGGATGTGCGTGCGTGGATGTGTGCGTACGTGGATGTGTGCGTACGTGGATGTACGTGGATGTGTGTGTGGATGTACGTGGATGTCAGCATGCGTGCGTGGATGTGTGCATGCGTGGATGTGCGTGCATGGTTGTGTGCATGCGTGGATGTGCGTACGTGGATGTGCGTACGTGGATGTGCGTGCGTGGATGATGGGTGCATAGGTGGATGGATGGGTGCAACAAGGGATCAAGTGTCCTCTTGTTATAGTCTCTGGGATCATAGTCATGGTGCACTGTATAACTGATCATTGTCATACAGTGCACCATAACTCAGACCCCTGAGACTGTAGGAAGAGGACACTTGATCCCTTGCTGCAGTCTCTGGATTGAGCAGAGGCGATCGAGCGTCGTGGGACCTTCGTTGTGGACTACGTCGGAGGCGATCGAGCGTCGTGGGACCTTCGTTGTGGACTACGTCGGATCTTTATAATAAAGATGGAGTCCGAATTTTGTTTGTGGTTTTTTTTCAAATAAAAAGATTTTTCTATGTGTGTATTTTCTGACTATTTACCAGAGATTCCTAATGGCGGGTCTAACATTGGCCCTATATTATGAATCTCGGGCTTAGTGCCAGCTGCCAATAAAAAGCTGGCATTAACCCCTTTATTACCCAGTTTGCCACCGGCACCAGGGCAACTGGAAGAGCATGGGTACAGCGCCAGAAAATGGCGCTTCAGTGAATGCGCCATTCTCTGGAGTGGCTGCGGGCTGCAATTCGCAGCATGGGGGGCCCAGAACGCTTGGGCCTTTCCATGCTGAGGATTCCAGCCCCCAGCTGCCTAGTTGTACCTGGCTGGGCCAAAAATATGGCGGAGCCCTACGTCATTTTTTTTTTCTAGAATTAGTTCTAGAAATAAAAAAAATGGGCTTCGCTGTATTTTTGGTTGCAGCCAGGTACAACGAGGCAGCTGGGGGTTGCTGGCAGTCTGTAGCTGCCAAGTTGTACCTGGCTGGACCAAAAATATGGCGGAGCCCTACGTCATTTTTTTTTTCTAGAATTAGTTCTAGAAATAAAAAAAAATGGGCTTCGCTGTATTTTTGGTTGCAGCCAGGTACAACGAGGCAGCTGGGGGTTGCTGGCAGTCTGTAGCTGCCAAGTTGTACCTGGCTGGACCAAAAATATGGCGGAGCCCTACGTCATTTTTTTTTTTTCTAGAATTCTAGAAATAAAAAAAAATGGGCTTCGCTGTATTTTTGGTTGCAGCCAGGTACAACGAGGCAGCTGGGGGTTGCTGGCAGTCTGTAGCTGCCAAGTTGTACCTGGCTGGACCAAAAATATGGCGGAGCCCAACATCATTTTTTTTTTCTAGAATTAGTTCTAGAAATAAAATAAAGCCTTCGCTGTATTTGTAGCCAGCCATGTACAACTTGGTAGCTGGCTGACTGGATCCTCAGCGTGGAGAGACTCAAATGTTGTGGATCCCCCACGCTGCAAATTTCAACCCACAGCCACCCAAGAAAATAGCGCATTCATTAGAGGCGGCATTTTCTGGTGCTGTACCCCAACTCTACCTGTTGCCCTTGTGCTGGTGGCACACGGGTTCTCCATATGCGACATGGTGTCCGCTAACAATTTCAATAGAAAATTAGCTCCAATTGTTAGCGGAAACCATGTCGGGTATGGAGAGCCCCTCCCTGTGTGCCTGAACATTGGAGCTCCCCCACAAGTGACCCCATTTTGGAAACTAGACCCCCGAAGGAACGTATCTAGATGCATAGTGATCACTTTGAACTCCCAGATGCTTCACAAATTCATCCATAAAAATGAAAAAGCACTTTTTCTTCTACAAAAAGTTTCTTTTTTCATTTTTACGGATCAATTTGTGAAGCACCTGGGGGTTCAAAGTGCTCACTATGCATCTAGATACGTTCCTTGGGTGGTCTAGTTTCCAAAATGGGGTCACTTGTGGGGGAGCTCCAATGTTTAGGTACATAGGGGATCTTCATATCCTACAAGGTGTCCGCTAACAATTCCAATTGTTAGTGGACACCATGTTGCGTATGGAGAGCCCCTGTGTGTCTCCACATTGGAGCTCCCCCACAAGTGACCCCATTTTGGAAACTAGACCCCCAAAGGATTATATCTAGATGCATAGTGAGCACTTTGAACCCCAGATGCTTCACAAATTGATCCGTAATAATGAAAAAAGAAATTATTTGTGGAAAAAAAAGTGCTTTTTCATTTTTACGGATGAATTTGTGAAGCACCTGGGGGTTCAAAGTGCTCACTATGCATAAAGATACGTTCCTTTGGGGGTCTAGTTTCCAAAATGGGGTCACTTGTGGGGGAGCTCCAATGTGGAGACACACAGGGACCCTCCAAACGCGACATGGTGTCAGCTAACAATTTGAGCTCATTTTCTATTCAAATTGTTAGCGGACACCATGTCGCGTTTGGAGAGCCCCTGTGCGTCTCCACATTGGAGCTCCCCACAACTGACCCCATTTCCGAAACTAGACCCCCTAAGGAACATATCTAGATGCATAGTGAGCACTTTGAACCCCCAGATGCTTCACAAATTCATCAATAAAAATGAAAAAGCACTTTTTTTTTCCACACAAATTTTCTTTTTTCATTTTTACAGATCAATTTGTGAAGCACCTGGGGGTAGAAAGTGCTCACTGTGCATCTAGATATGTTCCTTTGGGGGTGTAGTTTCCAAAATGGGGTCACTTGTGGGGGAGCTCCAATGTGGAGACACACGGGGACCCTCCAAACGCGACATGGTGTCCGCTAACAATTTGAATGGAAAATGAGCTCAAATTGTTAGCGGACACCATGTCGCGTTTGGAGGGTCCCTGTGTGTCTCCACATTGGAGCTCCCCCACAAGTGACCCTATTTTGGAAACTAGACCCCCAAAGGAACATATCTAGGTACATAGTGAGCACTTTGAACCCCAGATGCTTCACAAATTGATCCGTAATAATGAAAAAAATAATTTTTTAGTGGAAAAAAAAGTGCTTTTTCATTTTTACGGATGAATTTCTGAAGCATATGGGGGTTCAAAGTGCTCACTATGCATCTAGATACGTTCCTTGGGTGGTCTAGTTTCCAAAATGGGGTCACTTGTGGGGGAGCTCCAATGTTTAGGTACATAGGGGCTCTTCATATCCTACAAGGTGTCCGCTAACAATTCCAATTGTTAGTGGACACCATGTTGCGTATGGAGAGCCCCTGTGTGTCTCCACATTGGAGCTCCCCACAAGTGACCCCATTTTGGAAACTAGACCCCCAAAGGATTATATCTAGATGCATAGTGAGCACTTTGAACCCCCAGATGCTTCACAAATTGATCCGTAATAATGAAAAAAGAAATTATTTGTGGAAAAAAAGTGCTTTTTCATTTTTACGGATGAATTTGTGAAGCACCTGGGGGTTCAAAGTGCTCACTATGCATAAAGATACGTTCCTTTGGGGGTCTAGTTTCCAAAATGGGGTCACTTGTGGGGGAGCTCCAATGTGGAGACACACAGGGACCCTCCAAACGCGACATGGTGTCAGCTAACAATTTGAGCTCATTTTCTATTCAAATTGTTAGCGGACACCATGTCGCGTTTGGAGAGCCCCTGTGCGTCTCCACATTGGAGCTCCCCCACAACTGACCCCATTTCCGAAACTAGACCCCCTAAGGAACATATCTAGATGCATAGTGAGCACTTTGAACCCCCAGATGCTTCACAAATTCATCAATAAAAATGAAAAAGCACTTTTTTTTTCCACACAAATTTTCTTTTTTCATTTTTACAGATCAATTTGTGAAGCACCTGGGGGTAGAAAGTGCTCACTGTGCATCTAGATATGTTCCTTTGGGGGTGTAGTTTCCAAAATGGGGTCACTTGTGGGGGAGCTCCAATGTGGAGACACACGGGGACCCTCCAAACGCGACATGGTGTCCGCTAACAATTTGAATGGAAAATGAGCTCAAATTGTTAGCGGACACCATGTCGCGTTTGGAGGGTCCCTGTGTGTCTCCACTTTGGAGCTCCCCCACAAGTGACCCTATTTTGGAAACTAGACCCCAAAGGAACATATCTAGGTACATAGTGAGCACTTTGAAGCCCCAGATGCTTCACAAATTGATCCGTAATAATGAAAAAATAATTTTTTAGTGGAAAAAAAAGTGCTTTTTCATTTTTACGGATGAATTTCTGAAGCATATGGGGGTTCAAAGTGCTCACTATGCATCTAGATATGTTCCTTCGGGGGTCTAGTTTACAAAATGGGGTCACTTGTGGGGGAGCTCCAATGTGGAGATACACAGGGACCCTCCAAACGTGACATGGTGTCCGCTAACAATTTGAGCTCATTTTCCATTCAAATTGTTAGCGGACACCATGTCGCGTATGGAGGGTCCCTGTGTGTCTCCACATTGGAGCTCCCCCACAAATGACCCCATTTTGGAAACTAGATCCCCAAAGGAAGGTATCTAGATGCATAGTGAGCACTTTGAACCCCCAGATGCTTCACAAATTCATTCATAAAAATTAAAAAAACACTTTTTTTTCACAAAAAAATTATTTTTGCCTACATTTTTTCACATGGGCAAAGGGATAAAATACATCCCAGAATTTGTTGGGCAATTTCTCCTGAGTACACCGATACCTTATATGTGGTCATAAACCACTGTTTGGGCGCACGGCAGGGCTCAGAAGTGAAGGAGCGCCATTTCACTTTTTGAACGGAAAATTGGCTCTAAAATTCAAATTGCGCTCCCTCCCTTCTGAGCCCTGCCGTGCACCCAAACAGTGGTTTATGACCACATATGAGGCATCGGTGTACTCAGGAGAAATTGCCCAACAAATTTTAGGATGCATTTTATCCTGTTGCCCATGTGAAAATGAAAAAATTGAGGCTACAAGAACATTTTTGTTACAAAAATTAAAATGTCCATTTTTTCCTTCAACTTTATTTTAGTTCCTGTGAAGCACGTGAAGGGTTAATAATCTTCTTCAATATAGTTTTGAGTAGCTTGAGGGGTGCAGTTTTTGGAATGGTGTCACTTTTGGGTGTTTTCTGTCATGTACACCCCTCAAAGGGACTTCAAATGTGATGTGGTCACTAAAAAATTGGTTTTGTAAATTTTGCTGGAAAAATGAATAATTGCTGATGAACTTTGAACCCTTATAACGTCCTACCAAATTTTTTTTTTTCTTCCAAAATTGTGCTGATGTGAAGTAGACATGTGGGACATGTTATTTATTAACTATTTTGTGGCACATAACTCTCTGGTTTAGCAGAATAAAAATTAAAAATTTGAAAATTGCTAAATTTTCAAAATTTTTGCCAAATTTTTTATTTTTTCACAAATAAACGCAAAAATTATCGACCTAAATTTAATACTAACATGAAGCCCAATATGTCACGAAAAAACAATCTCAGAATCGCTAGGATCCGTTGAAGCGTTCCGGAGTTATAACCTCATAAAGGGAGAGTGGTCAGAATTACAAAAAATGGTCCGGTCATTAAGCTGCAAAGTGACTCGGTCCTTAAGGGGTTAAATGACACTAGGTATATGATGGGCAAAATTATGATGATAATATGTATTGTATGTATTCATGTACAAAGTGTTGTATGATAGTGAGGATTTATTCATAGGTTCAATTCAGTTTATTTTTTATGTACCAGGTTTACAAATTAGACACAATTGATAGGCCCCTCCAGCCTATAGGATGACATGTGCTTAATTGGGTTTAGGGGAGGAGCTACTTGTTTTGGTTTTATAAAAGCATTTTTGTAATCATTTATTTTATGCTGCTGATGAAGTACCTGCGTGTACGAAACGCGTCCAGTGGGACTTGCTCCCTTAGGTCGCTGATTTTAATGACTGAACACCTTGACCAATAAAATTTGAAAATTGGAGTTGTCTGGTGCCGGCTTTTTCCAAAGTGTCTCTGAATACCTTAGACCAGAACTGCTGGATTTCCCTGCAGCTCCACCAAATATGGAGCATTGTCCCTGATGACTCCCCCCAACACCAACACCTGTCTGTAGTGTCAGGGAACATGCGTTGAAGAGCAACCGGACATAGGTACCATCTGGTGAGCAGCTTGTAACTCCTTTCTTGTGCAATACAAGCATTAGCTAATTTGTGAGTAAATAAAAAGCATTTCTGCCACTCACTTTCTGAGATGTTCCTGTCCAACTCCTTCGGAAGTATAGGGTGTCCTGATCTCTCATGGACCCTAAAGCCTGATACAAAACAGATATTTTATGTTTCGGGGGTGAATCTTGTTGGAACAATCTCTCCAATATATTGAGTGTCAATCTCACCCTGCACAAGCGGTCAGCCGGAAATAAGAATGATTTATACTGGAGAAACTTGAACCATCTGAGTGGCCTAGTAGTATCTATAGATTGCAGTTTCCCCATCGAGGGTAAGTTACCGTCAGATAGGGTCTATCCTATTCGGGTATCGTTCACACTCTGCCAACATAGAAATCTTTGCCTGCCGAACCCAGGTGTAAAAGCTGGACTAGAAAAAAGGGTAGTGAGAGGGCTGAGTCTGTCATCTAAATGGAGTGCCTTTGTCACCGAGTGCCACACCGTCAAAGTGATCCTGGTCATGTCAGGTAGGGGAGCTATTTCCTTTAAGTTCTCCGGGGTAATCCAGAGCAGATGTTTCAGTGGGATCCCCAGGCCGTCCTGCTCCACCTCAATCCATCTCTTGGATGGTGAAATAGTGCCAATCTAGTGCTCTGGTGAGAGAAGAAGCCAAAAAGTATGTGTTTATGTTGGGTAGCCCGACCCCTCCCTTGGATTTAGGTAAGGATAAGATATTAATCTGTAATCTAGATCTCTTCCCGCCCCAGATAAATTTGATAGCAAGAGATTGTAATTTAGCGAAAAAAGTCCTGTCTGGTAGAACTGGGACTGTTTGGAAGATATATAAGAGTTGGGGCAAGACATCCATTTTTATTACATTCATTTTCCCGAACCAGGATAGCTTTAATTGTCGATAAGATGTAAAAGCCGCCTCAACACTTGTCAATAAGGGTTGATAATTAAGCCTAAACAGTTGCTTAAGATCCCTCGGAATAAGGACTCCCAGATATTTAATAGCCTCCGCCTTCCATTTGAACGGGAACTGTCTGGACAAATGAGCTACCAAGTCTCCGGGCAGGGAAATGTTAAGCGCCTCGGTCTTGGAACAGTTAACTTTAAAGTTACTTAACTGTCCGAATTGCTCGAACTCTTTTAAAATAGAGGGGATAGAGATCAGGGGCTGTGAGACATATAGCAGTAGATCATCGGCAAATAGTGCCGTTTTGTGATGACTCTGTCCCAGCTCGATCCCGCGAATGTCGCCATTGGCTCTGAGTGCCGTAGCTAAATGTTCCATTACAATAATGTATAGCAGGGGTGACAAAGGGCATCCCTGCCCAGTTCCGTTTGCTATCTTGAACGGGGAAGATGAGGCACCACCAATCTTCACCCTAGCAGACGGTAAGGAGTATAAAGACATGATTCCGTGCAAAAACCGTGGTCCCAGGCCAAGTTGGATCAGTGCCTGCCTTATAAATCCCCAGTGGACTTTGTCAAAGGCCTTTTCTGTATCCACAGAAATCAGGCCTAGTGGAGCTGAGCTGAGTTTGGCTTTAGCAATAAGGATCAGGGTTCTAATAGTGTTATCCCTTGCCTCCCGGCCTCTGACAAAGCCCACCTGATCTGAGTTATTCACAGAAGGGAGAAAAGGGGCCAAGCGTTCCGCTAGTATTTTAGAAAAAAGTTTGACATCCACATTCAGTAGCGAGATAGGCCTGTAGCTCGAGACTGAAGATGGGTCTTTCCCAGGTTTGGGGATGACGCTGATATGGGCCTCCAAGGATTGAGGCACGAAATCTAGACCCCTCAAAACAGCATTAAAGGCCGTTGACATCGCAGGTATCAGCTGGGATTTGAGCATTTTGTAAAAATTAGGCAAAAATCCATCCGGGCCGGACATTTCCCGATGGTGTAGATTGGATAGCCTGTGATAATTCCTCCTCAGAAATATCTTCCTCTAACCATGCAACGGTCTCCTTAGCCAGTGATGGAATTGCTGTTCTGTCTATATATCCCTTAATTTTGTGAGAGACAGTTCCGAGGGCAGGCTATTAGAAAAATGTCCCCGAATATTGTAAAGATCGAGGTAATATTGCCTAAATTCCTTTAATATTTTGGTTGGTAGAAATGTTCGCCCACCCGTTTTGTTGGAGACATTTGAGATAAACGTCGGATTTAAACGAGGATGGAGCAGTCTGGCCAAGGTGCGCCCACATTTATCTGAGTTGGAGTAAAAATAACTCCTAGATTTCTCAGAGTATCTACGATACTTTTGATCTAACAAATCTTTAAGTTCTTTTTTTTTTAAAGTCAGGTCAGATAAAGTCAGCCTGGATAGATTCTGTCTATACGTGGTTTCCAATATATGAATCTGGGTAAGGAGGTCTTCTACTGTTTTTGCGTTATTTTTTTTTCAGACGGGCACCATGCTTTATAAAAACCCCTCTCAGTACACATTTCAAAGTTTCCCACTTTGTGGGGGGAGGTGTGGGGTCAAAAGCATGATCCCTATCAAAGGATTGTATAGTCTCTCTCACTTCGGCCATACACAGCTCATCTTTCAGTAGGTGTTCATTTAGCCTCCAAGTCCAAGGTCTGCTACTTGTGTCGGGTAGTGTGAGGGTCAAGAAGATGGGGTCATGGTCTGAGAGTAAGATATCCCCTATAGTCGCCTCAGGGCTCCAAGACAGTAAATTATGGCTAATGAGAAATAGGTCTATTCTACTGTATGAGTTGTGTAGTGGGGAGAAATACGTAAAATCTCTCCCTAGGGGATTCAGAATCCTCCATATGTCCATGAGTCTCAGGGTGTGAAGGAACCTTTTCAGGGAAACAAGTTTTTTGTTTGGAATAGATCTCTTACCAGAGGATGAGTCGGCTGCCGGGTCCAGGGTGAAATTGAGATCCCCACCGATGATGGTTGATCCTTCTGCAAAGTCCGCCGACTGTAGTAAGTACAGTCTACATGTTTTTGTTTGAAACCTATTAGGTAGGTACCAATTGGCAAAAGTTAGTAAAGATCCAGCAATTCTCATCTTAAGAAATACATAATGTCCCTGAGGGTCTATACAAGTGTCTAGAATCTCGTGAGTCAGCGACCTGTGCACTGCAATGGATACACCTTTTGTTCTTGCTTCAGGGTTGGTACTATGGTGCCATACCGAGAAGTAGCTGTTACGAAGAGACGGGACATGTCCTGATTTAAAATGAGTCTCTTGTAGCATCAGAATCTGACACTTCTGCTTATGAGCAGAGTATAAGATCTGGGATCTCTTTTGGGGGGTATTGAATCCCCTTAAATTGAGCAAACAGATTTTTAGAGATGACATGACCGACACAGGGGTTAGAGGGGGAGAGACTGGAGAAAAAGAATGGGGGGAAGAACAGGAGGGGAGAGGGACAGAGAGAGAAAACAGAAGAGCCCAAGAGTAGGAGGGTTAAAAGGAATAGCCGAAATTAAAAGAAAGAGAGAGAAAGCAAAAAAAAGGAAATTTCCCGGAATAATCTGGGATAGCGGTTTAGGGTGGTCTGCTCGACCAGTCCTCCCGTAAACAGGGGACTATATCCCGGAGGGGTGTAACCTGTCTATTTTGGAAATGTCCCGGCACCCCGGGCCTCTCTTAGATAAAAAAAAAAAAAAAAAGAGAAAAAAATTGCAACATAGGACATGTTATTCCCAAATAAGCTTAGCAAAGTCTTTTAAAGTCACCCATGAACACATTCGGGTGTGATTAAAGTGTTTGAGTCGGTGCCCAAACTACAAACTTTTATATCATAACAGTAAATTGAATGAAAGAATAATTATTGAGTAAAATCCTTTTATACATTAGCCTTAAAGGGAACCAACCACCCCAATGACCCCCCCGGACTATTAATATCAGTGCCTACACACAGCACATACATGTGCTGCACTGATTTTGGCTAAAAAAACTGTTTTTTAAAACTAAAGATAATGATTTTTAAAGTTTAAACCGGAGCGACGGATGGGCGGTACTTATCTGTGGCAAACGACGATATCTGATGCCAATCATCCCCCGTCTCCCCTCGCAGCAGTTATGGCCACCCCTTTGTGCAGCGTCACAGCCCTGTGCACGGGCTCGCATGCCCGTGCACACGTCATCATCTACAGCCGGGAAGCGAGCGCGCGCTCTGTCTTCCTGCGCTCGGCTATGGAAGACAGAGCGCGCGCTCGCTTCCCGGCTGTAGATGATGACGTGTGCACGGGCATGCGAGCCCGTGCACAGGGCTGTGACGCTGCACAAAGGGGTGGCCATAACTGCTGCGAGGGGAGACGGGGGGATGATTGGCATCAGATATCGTCGTTTGCCACAGATAAGTACCGCCCATCCGTCGCTCCGGTTTTAAACTTTAAAAATCATTATCTTTAGTTTTAAAAAACAGTTTTTTTAGCCAAAATCAGTGCAGCACATGTATGTGCTGTGTGTAGGCACTGATATTAATAGTCCGGGGGGGTCATTGGGGGTGGTTGGTTCCCTTTAAGCTAAGATGGTGAGCAACGTCAACAGCTATAGTCATCGCATTATCTGGAAAAAAAACTACCAGTAGGTAAAAACCAAAGTATACAGCAATCAATGCATGAGAGGGGACCTTCAACCATTACCAATCGATACCCGTCTCCAACCTCTATTCCTCCCTCTCCGAGAAGCCCCCCTCCCCCTTCTTCTGTTTCCTCTTAACGGCACTGGGAACGTTGGCATCCATTCTAAGCGTTCAGCATGGCCCGGCCACTCCTCTAGTGAGATTGAGACCGAAGAAGTCCCAACGCCTCTGTGAACTCCGGCACTCCTCTAGGGTGTGTGACGTAGTGTAACACTCCATCTCTCCGCACCTGAAGGCGAAACGGGAAGCCCCACGTGTAGGATATATCCCGTTGTCATAGGACCTCTAAGAGGGGGCGAAACGCCCTCCGTTTTTGCAGTGTGTGCCTCGATAGGTCTGCCAATAGTTGGAGAGAACAGTCCTGGTATTGAACCTGTCCCTTAGCGCGAGCTTTGGTGAAAATAGTCTCTTTGATTTTGTATTTATAGATCCTGCACACCATGTCTCGGGGTCTATCTCCTTCCAAGGGCGGAGGGCCCAGGGATCTATGTGCCCTATCAAATTACAAAACCGTATCTGTCGACACTTCTCTAATTGTGTAGAATATGGTTTTAAGGGTATAATCCAGATCTCTAGGTCCGACACTCTCGGGGAGGCCTCTGATCCTAATATTATTCCTCCTCTCCCAATTCTCCAGATCTTCCATGGAGTCTAAAATTTATTCAAACTGGGAGGTTTGGGAATAGACCGTGTCCTCTAATCTTTTCAGTCTCTCATCTATGTTCTGGGAGGACGATTCAGTAGAGGCCACCCTCAGACTAAGTTTATTGACTTCCCCATTAAGTTAAAGGATGCCTCCATACGCGTGATGAAGCCCTCCATTTCTTCTCTGGTAGGGATGGTCTGTATACGTGACCTGAGGTCATCCCATATCTCCTGACCCCCTGACGTAGTGGGCAATGATACATGGCTGGGTGGTAAGAGGTCTCTAGCATACGGAGCAGTCTGCATCGGATCTCTGGCTGAGGTTTGAGCAGTCCCCTCTATACTCTCTTCTGGATATCTTATTACTGTGGGGATATCCAAGTTCATCTCCTCCATGTCTCCTCTCTGCAATGGCTGCGAGAGGGTCTGACTCATCCCCACAGTCATGTCTTTATAGGGGTCTGATGCACCCTTCTGGTTGTAACCCTCATTATTCTTCCCAACTCCTGTGGTAGCCTGAGGGTGTTTTAGCTCCATAACAGTAGGATCCCCCTTATTAAACATCAGAGGCCTGTCTCTGTCACCCTGAGCAGATATCTGTGCGCTGTATAACTCATGGGCGACCACTACATCCTGGTCCTGATTAAGCAGCACTTCATTGTCTGGGGCAGGAGAAGTGTCTGAGACTGGGTATGGGTCTCTTATGTGTGCAGCAGGCAGCGTAGGAGGGGGCAGGGGAGCACATGTTACCGGGTTCTGGCGGTGGTCACTTCCAGGGTGCTGTGCCTCGCTGGGTTGTGAGAAGGCAGCCATCTCCTCTCTGCATGTCTCTGCAGTCTGGCGTGGTCTTTGATCCGCCGCGTTCTGGGAAGCTCCCGCGGCCATTACACAGTCCAGGGCTGCACTCCGGAGGTAGTGTGATATTTTCGCTGTGGGGAGTACCGACGGCTCTCAGGTGGTCTGGGGTCTGTTGCTCTTCCTCTTAGGTGGCATAAGGGTGGATTTGTGGAGTTTGGCACCGGCTGTTTCAGCCCAGTGGTGATAAGGGGACAGGAGCTCTGATTTTAAGTGCCTGCTCCCTGCCATGTCCAAGCCACGCCCCCCAATTTATTTTCTTAACCTAAACCACATTTGGGAGGGTTTCAGCTTTCAAAAGAGTAATTTATACAACTAATGGATGAATTTAATGTCATGCTATAAGCTTTTATTTACATAACATGGATAAGCGGCATAACTTCTGTCAGGGACTGTATGTTCTTCCTGTGCTTACATGGGTTTACTCCCACATTTCAAAGACATACTGATAGGATGCTTAGATTGTAAGTCCCGATGGGACAATGTTGCAAATGTATGTAATGTTATATGGAATTAATAGCTCTATATAAATTAATAAGTGTTATTAACTGAATCAGTTTCCCTCCTGTAAAACAGGGATTTTTGTGTACTCACCGCAAAATCCTTTTCTCCGAGTTCATCATTGGGGAACACAGGACCATGGGTGTATGCTTTTCTGCCACTAGGAAGCAACACTAAGTAGAGACAAAAGTTAAGCCCTCCTTCCTGCAGTATACACCCATATGTAGGCGTAGGTAGTCAGTTTAGTGCTAAAGCGATAGGAGAGCAAGTTAACATAATAAGGTACAAAAGGCCAAGCCAAAATTCTGTACAGACTATTGAAGATTGAGAGGGCGGGTGCTCTGTCCCCCAATGATGAACTCAGTGAAAAGGATTTTACGATGAGTACACAAAAATCCCTGTTTCTCCTTTGCATCATTGGGGGACACAGGACCATGGGACGTCCTAAAGCAGTCCCTGGGTGGGAATTAGTTGAGTAGTGGTCGAGCATCATGCGCCAGCTGCTTACAGATGCACGACTACCGCTTGCAAAATTTTTCTGTTTAGGCTTGCGTCTGCAGAGGCCTGGGTGTGAATGTTGTAGTGTTTAGTGAAGGTATGCCGGCTGGTCCAGGTTGCGGCCTTGCAAACCTGAGTTACTGAGGCCTGGTGACAAATGGCCCATGAGGCGCCACTGATCGAGTTGAGTGAGCGTTGATCCCTTCTGGAATTGGTCTGCCTTTGATGCTGTAATGAATAAGTAATATTTGTAATGAATATTGCAGTATTCCTCAGCAGTTATTTTGTATCAGATGCTGCAATGTCCTCTCCTAGAAGAGGAGCATGTTAATTAATTAGGAACAAAAGGGCTTCTTCCTCTCCTGTGATATGCTAATTAACCTGAGGAAGTTACCTTCCTAGCTAAATGGTGTTGAGGAGAGCCATAGGATCAAATACTTAAGTAACCTTAAGACATAAGGGGTTGAGAGAAACGACCCATAGAGTGTATTATTTTACATTTGATAAGCTTAATTGAGACCTGAACATGGCTGCTATTTCCTGTTTATCCATTCCACTAACCAATGAATACGTCTGAGTAGGGCTGGCCGAGCCCCTTACTGGGGTTTTATAAGTTCATGCCTGTTCAAATAAACCTCACTTGGAGCCACACTTTGGAGCTGACCAAGGAGAGTGTACATCTGACTCTGTTTGTCTGGTGTTATACTTTCACGCTGGCACTTGGTCCATATCGATTAGGACAGGAGCAGGGAACTTATTAGTATTTCAAAATATTAACCATAATCAATTGGCGCCCAACATTATGCGAATCCCCAAACCCTGACGACCGGCAAATGAGACGTCAGGATGCACTGAATACCCCGAGTCAGGAGACTGATCACCTCCCTAACAAAACACGGTAAATCTGATTTTATTATAATCTGTAATCTTTACCTGTGTTTTTTGGGGTATCCTGTGCAGATTGCCTGACTTGTGCGAGAAATCTGACCGGCGATGTGTCTCCTCGGCACCATTGCCGTGAAATTGCCTCGCAATTGCGGCGTGTATTTGGGGAATTTGGCGGCGATAAAAAAGGTTGTGCCTGGTTCCGATTTCACAGCACTGCTCCAAAATCAGAGGCAATCATGAAGGCGACATTCCCAGCTTTTGGCATGTGAACGGGCGATGGGAATGGAATCTGTGTCCCCTATTGATTTCCCGGAGGCGTGCCACAGCGGGCTGGAGTCCGCGCCCCATCAGCAATGATTGGTGATGGCTACTGTGTTTCCATTGGCTGTCACTTCACAGGGCACCATATTTGAAAAGCTGTCACTTCAGCACCACACACATCTTCACCTACACAACCATCCACTACATCACTCCAATTACACGCGCATTCAATAGTGCAAGCTATTCTGGGCGCATGTATTGGAAGTTCCACTGTGTTCACTATACTGCCACACATGACAGTTCAGATGTTGGCATACACATCCCACATGGGTGCCATGGGCAACGCACTGCAATCGTTTGAGAATTTGGTGACGCTGATGGCTATATTATGCTACTCCCGCTCCGCGGACAGCTACCTTGTTAGAGTCCCCAATGTTGTTTGGCGGCGCCAGTGTGTGTCGTGACGTCATGATGTTTGTTTTGGTTACTCCCTGCCTGCCAGGTGCCTGCCCCTTCCCTGCGCATAGGAGAAGAGTCATGGCCGCCGCACAGCGCACTGCCACATGGGGTCTGGCGGAGCTAATGCTCCTCATAGACCTGTGTGACCACCATGATTATTGGTGTGACCAGCAACACCGGCACCCACGACTGCGCAAGCACAGCATACTCCGGAGGATCCAGCGGGCCCTGCTCCACAAACTGGGGGTGGAGAGGATCTGCAAGCAAATCCATAAAAAAGTGGCTGATCTAAAGCACAAGAGCCCAGGGCGCATTGTCGAGATTCGTACCAGGATTGTCAGGCTGCGTGGGGAGTATGTGGCAATGCCAAACACATACATGGTAAGCTAAATACTCCAAGCACTACACAAACATCATGTGTCATTGTGCCATGCCACATAATGTGGCCTAAGCCACCATGTGGAACTGTCACCAATGTGCATCTGCATGTTGGTTACACTGCAACATCAAGGTGTACAAAACACTCATTTGCCATTCAAATCGTCCTGCCTATAGTGGTCCTTGACCGGTGTGGTGGCAAAAATAGTTGGGTCCTGACTAGAAAGGTGACACCAACATATTAATGCGATTTTCCACAGCCACATGACACCTTGCAGCACATATGTGTGACCTGTGACACATACAATTTGGATACACATTGATCACAATACAGAACACTAAATACAATCTCAATGCTATGTGTTGGCCCCCATGGTGCGAACACCTGATGCTTACTGGCTGCTTTTGTGTTCAATTTTCAAAGTTTCTGGGTTTTTGTATTACAATTACAAAGGATATTGTAGTGTGGTCCTCATGGCCCTGGTGGATGCAAACTATGAGTTCCTCTACGTGGACGTTATATAAAATAAAAATTCGGTTGCGCCACACTGTTTGCTAAAGGCAGAATCTCCGTTATATTAATTCCTCACTCACCTTGTCTGGTTGTGCCTTCTCTGCACAACCAGATAGTAGGCTCAGTGGTGAGGAAGGGATCCGAGACCTTTGCTCGCCGGTTCCTGGTTCCAGAATGAGCGCCCAGCTCCAGCTCGCTTCTCCGGGTCCCGTGATCAATCACGTGTCTATTGTGTCAGCCAGGTCCTTGTGTACAAAGCTGCTCTCTTCCACCACACTCCCCATAGGGAGGATAAGGTAAGGAACAATGCAGAAATGGTGGTATTTAGATTATGAGCGCTATACAAGGACACTGCACTGATTAGTATTACCTTTAGGTCTTTATTGAATATTGACAAATGTGAGTCCTCGCCACAACATGTTTCAACGCTAATGCGTCTTCCTCAAGTGGATCCAAGTGGATCCTTATCCTCCCTATGTGGAGTGTGGTGGAAGAGAGCAGCTTTGTACACAAGGACCTGGCTGACACAATAGACACGTGATTGATCACGGGACCCGGAGAAGCGAGCTGGAGCTGGGCGCTCATTCTGGAACCAGGAACCGGCGAGCAAAGGTCTCGGATCCCTTCCTCACCACTGGGCCTACTATCTGGTTGTGCAGAGACGGACTCACATTTGTCAATATTCAATAAAGACCTAAAGGTAATACTAATCAGTGCAGTGTCCTTGTATAGCGCTCATAATCTAAATACCACCATTTCTGCATTGTTCTCTACGTGGACGTTGGAATGAACGGGCGTATTTCTGATGGGGGTGTGTTCGCACACTGCTCCTTGGCCCAAGACCTAAGGGCAGGTGGGCTGAACTTGTCCTCAAATGAGGAGACCACCCATCATCTCAACTTTGCGTTTGTGGGGGATGAAGCCTTCCCACTTCAGGCACACCTACTACGGCCATATCCCCAGAGGACCCTTACTTCTGAGCAGCGCATTTTCAATTACCGGCTATCCCGGGCCCGCCGTATGGTTGAAAATGCATTCGGGATCATGGCCAATACATTCCGGGTTTTTCATACACGTCTGCATATGAAACTGGAATCTATTGATGTGGTTGTGCTGGCCTGCTGTGTGCTGCATAACTTCCTGCGTCGTAGGGATTAGTCATCATACACGCCGCCAAGTTATGTGGATTCAGTGGACCCCACAACAGGGGAGGTCCGTCCTGGGGATTGGCATGCTACCGACCATGGTGTGGCGCCAATAGTCAGACTCAGCAGGATGCCAGGAACAGTAGAGACGCATACTGCTCTTACTTTAATAGCCCTGGGGCAGTGGCCTGGCAGCACCAGCAGGTGTAGGGTGGCTGGTGTTGTCAGGCAGAAACATGATGAGGAGGGTGTAGTCACCAGGGTGGCTGCACCATGAGGATTTGTTTTTGCTTTTTGTGTGTGCACATTCTTTTGTTAGTTAGTTATTTTGTGTGGGTTGTGTACTTTGACATGTTTTTTTTTTTTACTTTATTTCTCATCATGTTCCATTTCTTTGTGTGATGTTAACACTTGTGTTTTATGTTATTTTGTGTGTGTTGTTGACCTTATTTTTTGGGTGCACAAAAATATAAAGTTAAAAAAATTGGATCCAAACACCAACCTGTGTGTGTCGTTACTTTGGGATATAGGGCAGTTGCACATAGCTTTATGCTATGCACAGAGGTATGTGATCCGTCAAAAGCTATTGATGGGTCCGTGAAACATTGTGTGGTAATATGCCGTACACAGGTTCACAACACTAGCGTGTATTCATTCTAAACTCTGAGACAATGGCGTCACGTATTAGCCAGCCTTCCAGCGCAGGCTGGCCAATCAGGACGCTATTGCATTGTCCAATGAGCATGTTTGGGGCGCGGTGTAAAACAATTTGGCATGCCTATGTTTTCGCCGCGCTGAACAGGTACGCCCACATTCCTTTGAGGATTGTGGCGTGTGAAGCGGCGACGGGAGTCTACCAGATGTTTCCCGCTGTTGGTGTGGCAACTTCCGAGATGACACATTGCCTTAGGTTGAGGGTGAAATTGCGGCGTGTAAAAGCGCCTTCGGCGATTGGAGACAACCATGAAAAACATGCACGTTAGATTGTCTTCTATCGCCGCCAAAAATGGCGGCGTGTAAAGGTACCCTAAGACGGCAGAGGGGTTTTCTCCACAGCTGGCCATTTGATTGCGGAAGAACCGTCACATGCATAGTTGCCTTCTGCCTATTTTGTGTTGTGTGCAGGGGAGATGACTGGTAGTTAAGAGAGCAAATGGGTGTTGCGCAGTTGTCTGTAGAAGGATATTGTTTCTGGTACAGTTCATGTTTGTCTCCTGTGATACGATTTTCAATTCTGGAGGAGAAAATAGGCATTGAATGATGGACTCTGCCTAGGAGAAGGGGCATTGCGTGATGGACTCTGCCTAGGAGAAAGTAGGTATTTAGCATAGAATAAAATGACTCTGCTTGGTCTTGAGTGAGTTGACTCGACCTGATAGTGACACCTAGCTTAGAGTGATGTGACTCAGTACAGGGCCTACTAATTGAATAAATAGTAAATTGAGTTTTGCCATGTGACCTTGAGTGAGTTGAATCGGTAAGTGGGCTGGTAATTTGATTAATACAAGATGTTTTTGTAATCTACGGAACATGGAAATCAGACAGGGTTGGATAGGAAGAGTATGCTGCAGACCCAGTTGTCTTTAGAATCTTAGGTTTGAGTCATCCTCCCAGTCTTATTGTATGTTTTGTGTCTATTATCTTAATCTATATAGAGAAAGATGGAGAAATTAATGCAGTTGTCATATTGGCATTAAGACACATTCAGATTTACACCGGACAGCCCGGTCCAGACCTGACCGCAGTGTGAATGCACCCTTAAAGGGTTTATATGATGAGCCTCTAACCTAGTGAGGTTGTGGAGGACACAAGCACCATAAGAGCTCGGGTCAATAGATAGCTGCTGCAGTATCAGCATCAGTGATATGAGTATTGTCAGGAAATGGTTAAACACTATGCTGCTATCTCCAAGAGAATTAAAGTCAATATTCTTCGGGACTTGTGCTTTATTTCCCACAAATGAATTCCTGACCAGCGATATACAAGCCTTAAATAATTGACTAAATAGTGTGATAAACAGATGTGTTCTTCAATTCCAATTTCTAAATCCGTGTCAGGAGCGCATGGTCTCATGTCAGGAGACCCGAGTGATCCTGAAAAGATGCGAGAAAGAGACGTGAGCCGAGATTAGATGGCCTATCCAGCTACCCCGAATTACAGCAACTTCAGTGGAGATTGAAGGAAAACCCATATGGACGCGGCAACTGTTGAAGACTCACCATCAGCAGAATGATGGGCTCCAATAATGACAGTCACTGACCAACACCCCATCGTGATAGACTGTCCCATATATGGCCTTATAGATCTCCAGATTATGTCTGATATATAAGAAATATCCAAACTAAGGCAGAAATGGTTACAGGAACATGATATAAACAATGCTTCAGTGGGAGAAACATTTACTTTCCTGAGCAATCAATTAGTTCAAGGGTAGATAACACTGTGTATATTGATATTACTCTATTAACGTGTACATGAGGCCACAAAAGTGCTATTTTGCATTATTTTATGTAATTTTCAAGGTCATTGGGTTCATGTGTAAAGGGAAATGTTATCAAATAATCCCTGGTAGTAGAATATGGCCCTGAGACAAGAAGATCCATCCATGAGTGTTGTAATACAAATACAAGTAGGAAAGGCCCGAGAATACAGATAGCGCGATCCTATATACCTCCGGATATACCCAAAATTGTTCATAAAAGGGTACCGCATGAATTTAAAGCCAGAGATCAAGTCAAAGCAGGTATTGAATCATTTCTCTCACCCCTAGTGGCCATAAATAAGAATACAGACTGGATCAATTACATCTATTATAATCAACAGAGATTTGTCAATTACACTAGCAAAGCTCTTCAAGGTTTAGCAGACCAACTAGGCCCTACATCAATAATGGCATTCCAAAATAGAATGGACCTGGACATGTCATTAGCAAAGTAAGGAGGCGTTTGCAAAGTTGTACGTATATTCCAGATAATACATGTCCCACCGGCAAGGTTACAGTAGCCATACAGAAACTGAATTCTCTACAAAAAAGAATTAAAAAAAAGAATTCAGGTGCAGAAGATCCCTGGGACCAATACTATCCATAAATGAAGGGATGGCAGAGATGGCTGGCTCAGATAAGCTTTGTTATCCTTGTCTTAATTATTGCAGCTATTATTGTTTGCTGTGTCCTCCCTATGTGAGGAAGATGGTTGAGAGTAGAAGAAACATCAGTTCTCACTTTCCTTGCTCAAGAGGTTGGTTATTCTGTAGACATAGAACAGCTATGTCCTCTTCAGTCTTTTACAGTCCCCAACTAGGCGGTCCCCCATTCCTCTGAGTTATGATAGGTAGAGTAGACACATCAAATGGTTCATATATGCGAAGTCTGCATCAAGGGGGGGTCAAATGGTCAGCATTTCTCGTCTTAACGGGCAGCACAAAAGAGTGGGAGGCACATTGGGCAGATATGATGGGCTCTAGTAGGGACTGGTTAATATTTAGGGGGAACTGTTGAGGAGAGCCATAGGATCAAATACTTAATTAACCTTTAGACATAAGAGGTTGAGAGAAACGACCCATAGTGTGCATTATTTTACATTGCATGAGCTAGTTGAGACCTGAACATGACTGCCATTTCCTGTTTCATCACACCATGCCATGGTGTGCAAGATGGTGACTGGATCTATGACTACATCCTGTTTCTAATATGAAGTTACTGGAGGAAGCTGAATTTCAATCAATCACAGAACGACACATCATCGGGACATACTCGATCAAGACCACCACTCCTGATGACCTCATGGATCCGCCCATGGACTAACTTATTATCCAACCCACTAACAAATGAATATGTCTGAGGGGCCTTTCACACTTGCGTTTTTTTCCTGATCTGGAAGATCACAATAAAACCTGATTCTTACAGGATCTATTTTTTTGCCCATTCACTTTAATGATTTCAGGTAGAATCTTGTTGCTTAAGGCTTTTTCCTGAAATCATTAAAATGAATGGGCAAAAAAATGAATCCTGTAAGAATCAGGAAAAAAACACAAGTGTGAAAGTCCCCTTAATGAGGTTTTATAAGTTCATGCCTGTTCAAATAAACTTCACTTGGAGCCACACTTTGGAGCGGACCAAGAAGAGTGTACAAATGACTGTGTGCCTGGTGTCATACTTTAACGCTGGCACTTGGTCCATATCGATTAGGATAGGAGCAGGCAACTTATTAATATTTCAAAATATTAACCATAACAATGGTCCCACACTAGAGCTCCTAAGAAATGGAGATTAGGTGACAATGAATCTCCCTGCCATTATCCAAAAGGGAGACTACCCGGGAACTTCCCAGCCAGGCTTGACAATGAATTTCCTCTATCTGCAGATTCAATAGAGAAGCTAATTACAGCTTAGACTGAGAGGAGCAGAGTTATACCTTTTAACATCTCATGAGCTGTGCTGTCTATAAACATGTCAAGCATAGGTATGTGATCTAGACATTCAGACGGTCACTGCACATACTTTTACACATGTATACGTAAGGAACCTAAACGTGATATTGGCCAGTAGGATGCCATCAGAGTAGCCATGCGTCATATCCAGGCGAAGCTAAAATCATAACTGAAAATATGAGAGCATTGTCTTCCACCCATGACATTCACAGGCAACGCTATGGCAAATAACGTTTGCATATCCATATCTCCACTCGAGATGGTGGGAGTTATCAGATATCCCAGAGGTGTGAGATGGGTGTGGACAGGGGAAAGCCTCATACTGTAAAAATAGGCTGCCCCTTCTCCAGTTTGTATTTCTTCTGAAGAGGATTATTGTTTCACCAAATCCAGAGAATACCCCAGGAACAGATTGGCATCATGTTGCCCTTGTGTCATCAGCACTAAGGTAACTGACTACATTTGTCTGTAATTGTGTGTATTCCATTATCTTTGATTTACATACCTGACTGTAATATTTGTAATATCTTAATACCTGTAAATATTAATCTAGTGTACCAATAGGTAATTAAATATATAAATATAATCTTGAGTTGTTCTTTTCAACTTGATCACGACCCCCACATCCGTGTGCTCATTTAACGCTACCTGGGTTGGTTTCTGACCCAATATAAGCCCAATCACGGACTGGACTTATATTAACCCCTTCACTACCCAGCCTATTTTGACCTTAATGACCAGGCCATTTTTGTCAATTCTGACCAGTGTCCCTTTATGAGGTAATATCTCTGGAACGCTTCAACCGATCCTAGCGATTCTGAGATTGTTTTTTCGTGACATATTGGACTTCATGTTAGTATTAAATTTAGGTTGATAATTTTTGCGATTATTTGTGAAAAAATTAAAAATTTGGCAAAATTTTTGAAAATTTAGCAATTTTCAAATTATGAATTTTTATTCTACTAAACCAGAGAGGTATGTGACACAAAATAGTTAATAAATAACATTTCCCACATGTCTACTTTACATCAGCACAATTTTGGAAAAAAAAAAAATTTTTGTTCGGACGTTATAAGGGTTCAAAGTTCATCAACAATTTTTCATTTTTCCAGCAAAATTTACAAAGCCATTTTGTTTAGTGACCACATCACATTTGAAGTCCCTTTGAGGGGTGTACATGACAGAAAACACCCAAAAGTGACACCATTCCAAAAACTGCACCCCTCAAGCTACTCAAAACTACCTTCAAGAAGATTATTAACCCTTCAGGTGCTTCACGGGAACTAAAGCAAAGTGGAAGGAAAAAATGGTCATTTTAATTTTTCCAACAAAAATGTTCTTTTAGCCTCAATTCTTTCATTTTCACATGGGGAACAGGATAAAATGGATCCTAAAAATTGTTGGGCAATTTCTCCTGAGTACATCGATATCTCATATGTGGTCATAAGCCACTCTTTGGGCGCACGGCAGGGCTCAGAAGGGAGGGAGCGCAATTTGACTTTTGGAGCTAATTTTCCATTCAAAAAGTGAAATGGCGCTCCTTCCCTTCTGAGCCCTGCCGTGCGCCCAAAGAGTGGTTTATGACCACATAAGAGATATCGATGTACTCAGGAGAAATTGCCCAACAATTTTTAGGATTAATTTTATCCTGTTCCCCATGTGAAAATGAAAAAATGTAGGCTAAAAGAAAATTTTTGTAGAAAAAAAAGTACTTTTTCATTTTTACGGATGAATTTGTGAAGCACCTGGGGTTCAAAATGCTCACCACACATCTAGATAAATTCCCTGGGGGGTCTAGTTTCCAAAATGGGGTCACTTATGGGGGAGCTCCAATGTGTAGGCACACAGGGGCTCTCCAAACGCGACATGGTGTCCGCTAACAATTTGAGCTGATTTTTCAGTCAAATTGTTAGCGGACACCATGTTGCATTTGGAGAGCCCCTGTGTGCCTAAACATTGGAGCTCCCCCACAAGTAACCCCATTTTGGAAACTAGACCCCCCAGGGAACTTATCTAGATGGGTGGTGAGCATTTTGGATACCCCAGTGCTTCACAAATTAATCTGTAAAAATGAAGAAAGAAAATTTTTATGGAAATAAAAGTGTTTTTTCATTTTTACGGATGAATTTGTCAAGTACCTGGGGGTTCAAAATGCTCACCACCTATATCTAAATAAGTTCCCTGGGGGGTCTAGTTTCCAAAATGGGGTCACTTGTGAGGGAGCTCCAATGTTTAGGCACACAGGGGCTCTCCAAATGCGACATGGTGTCCGCTAACAATTTGACTGAAAAATTAGCTTCAATTGTTAGCGGACACCATGTCGCGTTTGGAGAGCCCCTGTGTGCCTAAACATTGGAGCTCCCCCACAAGTGACCCATTTTGGAAACTAGACCCCCCAAGGAATGCATCTAGATGCATAGTGAGCACTTTGAACCCCCAGGTGCTTCACAAATTGATCCGTAAGAAGGAAAAAGTACATTTGTTTTCACACAAATTTTCTTTTTTCATTATTACGGATCAATTTGTGAAGCACCTGGGGGTTCAAAGTGCTCACTATGCATCTAGATATGTTCCTTGGGGGGTCTAGTTTCCAAAATGGGGTCACTTGTGGGGGAGCTCCAATGTTTAGGCACACAGGGGCTCTCCATACGCAACATGGTGTCCGCTAACTATTGGAATCGTTAGCGGACACCATGTCGTGTATGGAGAGCCCCTGTGTGCCTAAACATTGGAGCTCCCCCACAAGTGACCCCATTTTGGAAACTAGACTCCCCAAGGAATGCATCTAGATGCATAGTGAGCACTTTGAACCCCCAGGTGCTTCACAAATTGATCCGTAAGAAGGAAAAAGTACATTTGTTTTCACACAAATTTTCTTTTTTCATTATTACGGATCAATTTGTGAAGCACCTGGGGGTTCAAAGTGCTCACTATGCATCTAGATATGTTCCTTGGGGGGTCTAGTTTCCAAAATGGGGTCACTTGTGGGGGAGCTCCAATGTTTAGGCACACAGGGGCTCTCCATACGCAACATGGTGTCCGCTAACTATTGGAATCGTTAGTGGACACCATGTCGTGTATCGAGAGCCCCTGTGTGCCTAAACATTGGAGCTCCCGCACAAGTGACCCCATTTTGGAAACTAGCCCCCCCAAGGAATGCATCTAGATGCATAGTGAACACTTTGAACCCCAAGGTGCTTCACAAATTGATTCGTAATAAGGAAAAAGTACATTTGTTTTCACACAAATTTTCTTTTTTCATTTTTATGGATCAATTTGTGAAGCACCTGGGAGTTCAAAGTGTTCACTATGCATCTAAATACAGCGACGCCCATTTTTATTTTTTTCTAGGACTAATTCCAGAAAAAAAATGGCGTAGGGCTCCGCCATATTTTTGGTCCAGCCAGGTGCATCTTGGCAGCTACGGACTGCCAGCAACCCCCAGCTGCCTCATTGTACCTGGCTGGCAACCAAAAATAGAGCAAAGCCCATTTTTATTTTTTTTTCTAGGACTAATTCTAGAAAAAAAATGGCGTGGGGCTCCGCCATATTTTTGGTCCAGCCAGGTACAACTTGGCAGCTACAGACTGCCACCAACCCCCAGCTGCCTCATTGTACCTGGCTAGCCACCAAAAATACAGCAAAGCCCTTTTTTTTTTCTTCTAGAACTAATTCTAGAAAAAAAAATGACATGGGGCTCCGCCATATTTTTGGTCCAGCCAGGTACAACTAGGCAGCTGGGGGCTGGAATCCGCAGCATGGAGAGGCCCAAGCGTTCTGGGCCCCCCATGCTGCGAATTGCAGCCCGCAGCCGCCCCAGAAAATGGCGCATTCATTGAAGCGTCATTTTCTGGCGCTGTACCCATGCTCTTCCAGTTGCCCTGGTGCCGGTGGCAAACTGGGTAATAAAGGGGTTAATGCCAGCTTTTTATTGTGAGCTGGCACTAAGCCCGAGATTCATAATATAGGGCCAATGTTAGACCCGCCATTAGGAATCTCTGGTAAATAGTCAGAAAATACACACAGAGAAAAATCTTTTTATTTGAAAAAAAACACAAACAAAATTCGGACTCCATCTTTATTATAAAGATCCGACGTAGTCCACAACGAAGGTCCCACGATGCTCGATCGCCTCCGACGTAGTCCACAACGAAGGTCCCACGACGCTCGATCGCCTCTGGTCAATCCAGAGACTGCAGCAAGGGATGAAGTGTCCTCTTCCTACAGTCTCTGGGGTCAGAGTTATGGTGCACTGTATGACAATGACCTGTCATACAGTGCACCATGACTATGATCCCAGAGACTACAACAAGAGGACACCTGATCCCTTGTTGCACCCATCCATCCACCTATGCACCCATCATCCACGCACGCTCACGTCTATGCACACACACATCTATGCACGCACACGTCCACACACATGTCCACACACGCACACGTCTACGCACACATCCATCTATGCACACATCCACGCACGCACACGTCTATGCACACACACATCTATGCACGCACACGTCCACACACACGTCCACACACGCACACGTCTACGCACACTCACGTCCACGCACGCTCATGTACGCTCACGTCCACGCATGCACCCCCTATCCATTCACCCACCATCAATTCATTCATACATACATACATACATAGATACATACACATACATACATACATAGATACATACACATAGATACATACACATACATACATACATACACACATACATACATACATACACACATACATACATATACATACATAGACACATACATACATAGATACATATACATACATAGACACATACATACATAGATACATACACATACATACAAACATACACACACATACATACATACATGCATAGATACATACATGCATACATACATACATGCATAGATACATACATGCATACATACACATACATACATACATATTTACCTCCCTCGTTCCACCGATGAGCAGGAGGAGGCCGGGAGAGGAGGCGGGGCCACAGACCGGCGGGCCGGGCAGAGAAGGAGGAGCTGCAGCAGCGGCGGCGGCCACAGCGGCGGGTGCACCGAAGTGTGCAGCCCGCCGCAGGAGGTAAGGGGGTGCCAGGCACAGGGCCCGGAGGTGGAGGCAGCCTGGGGGGGAGCACTGGAGCAGGGGACCAGGCAGTGTTGCCGGCGGGCGCACGTGGACAGACCTGGAGCTGGAGGGGGCTGAGAAGGGGTAGGCACTTGCCGATCCGCCCCTCCAGATCTGATTGGAGAGCTCCAATCAGATCTGGAGGGGTGAATCCCTATGATTTCCTCCGATCGGCAGTTTCACTTTTACACTGCCGATCGGAGGGGGTCCTGGGCATGGGGGGGTTAATCCACCCCCTGTGGGGTCATCTACAGGTTGTCACAGAGCAGCAGCATCTGTGACACCTGAGCGACCCCACTCACAGGAGCTGCAGCAGCTCAAATCTGCCAGGACGTTGTGCAACGTCCTGGGTCGTTAACAGGCAGAAACACAGGACGTTGCACAACGTCCTAGGTCGTTAAGGGGTTAAATCAGGAACTGGTGGCAGTAATTAGTGCTTGTGTTATTCAGGGCCTCGATCAGTGACAGGGTGGTGGTTATTTATGATATTATGCTTCTGGTTGTGGACCAAAAGGCATATATCACACTCACTGAAAGGTACCTTAGTAAACGGGCCCTGACAGGGCAGCTGTTCTTCTTTTAGCCTCAGGTAGTCCCATTACTAGCCTGAGTTTAACAAGAGGCGCTGTGTAGCTGCCAGGTTTGGTGGCCGATTCACCACAGACGCGGTAGGACTCTTGGATTGCTGAGCAGATCCATCTTGCCAGTGTGGACTTAGATGCAGCCATCCCCTTACTAGGTTCCTATGGGATGACAAACAGCATTTATGTTTCACGGAATCAGGCTGTTTGGGAGATGTAGTGTCTGAGGGCCCTTACTAGGTCCAGGGTATGGAGCTGTTTTTTGAAGCAGTGTACCAGAGCTGGACAAAAGGATGGAAGGACGATGTCCTCATTAAGGTGGAAGTGGGATACCACCTTGGACAAGGAGGATGTGGACGGGCAGAGAACTACTTTATCCTTGTGGAAGAATAGGAAGAGAGGGCGGTAGGATAGGGCGGCTAGTTCGGACACGCGCCTGATTGATGTGATTGCGACCAGGAAGGCGACTTTCCATGAGAGGTGGGGCAAAGGTACTTCTTGCAGGGTTTCGAACGGGGGCTCCTGTAGGGCACCTAGAACTAGGCTTAGGTCCCAGACAGCCACGGGTGTCCTGTAGGAGGGCCATGTGTGCGAGACCCCCTGGATCAATCCTCCATTGGAATAGAACGCTTAGGGCTGAGATTAGGCCCTTGATGGAGCTGGGTGTTTAGCCAGAGTTAAGGCCGGTTTGAAGGAACTCCAGGATTGTAGGGATGGAAAAAAAGGAGTGGGTTAATCCCCCGTCACACGGGGCGACATCGCCGCCCATTACAAAGGCCTATCACCGGCGTCATCGTCCCTACGTAGCGCCTCATGTAAAGGGGCGATGTCGGCGGTGCCGGGCGGTCACCTAGTTTCAGAGCAGTGCTCTGAAACCAGGCGACCATCATGGGGGCGATGTGCATACATCGCCCCATGTAACCGGGCGCCGGCGACCTGTCAGGCGATGGGAGCCATAGGCTCTCATTGTCCTGCATCGCCGCTGGGGTTTCCAGACACCCCGGCGGCGACAGATTGCCGGTGCGGGGGTGAAGTTGTCACCCCGTGTAAACGGGGGACGGCGACGATGGCGAGGCGCCAAAAATGTGCGCGCACCCGCCAGTCACCGCCAATATCCCCAGCCCCGTCACCTGGTGTGACGGGGGCTTTACAGTTGCAGTACTCGCACAACCGGAAAAAGGTTTTCCAGGTGCGGTGAAAGATGCATGAGGGCGTTGGCTTTCGGGCATTAACCATGGTGGCTATGACCTCTGGTGTAAATCTTGCTTGGGTCAGAATTCAGGATTCAACAACCACGCCGCTAAAGACAGGGCTCCCGAGTTCTGGTGGTAAATAAGGCCCTGGGATAGAAGGTCCAGTCGGTTTGGGAGTTGCCAGAGTGTGTCAGCGAGAAGCTGTACGAGCTCTGCGTACCATGCCTGTCGTGGACAGTCTGGGGCGATCAGTATTGAACGGTCTCAACTTTGATTTTTCTGATCACTCACGGGATCAGCGGTAGTGGGGGAAAAATGTATGGGAGTTGGAATTGGCACCAGGGGAGGACCAGCGAGTCCACTCCTAGCACAAGAAGGTCCCGGGACCTGGATAAAAAGACTGGGACTTTTACATTCATTCTTGATGCCAGGAGGTCTACGTCGGCAGTTCCCCAGCGCCAAAAGATTTGTAGAAAGACTCCTGGATGTACTGACCATTCTCCTGAGGCCAGTCCATGGCGGCTTAGGAAGTCTGCTGCCCAGGTGTCCACTCCCGTGATGTAGACTGCCGTTATAACTGGTTTTGTTCGGTCTAGTGTAGGTTATGTTAGACTTCGTGCATTGCAGATTTGCTGTGTGTGCCGCCCTAATGATTGATGTACGCCACTGCCGTAGCGTTGTCTGATTGGATGCGGATGGGGCGACTGGCTAGGAGGTGGTGAAAGTGTTGGAGTGCTAAGCAGATAGCTCGCAACTCCAGAATGTTGATTGGGAGGTGTGACTCCTGGGGCATCCAGCGGGCTTGGGCTATGGGTTGATGATGGACAGCCCCCCAGCCAAGTGCTGGTGTCAGTGGTTACCACTAGCCACTGAACTGGGAGAAAGGATTTTCCCTGTGTGATTATGGTCGTGTCCACTATTTGAATGCCTTTTTAACCTTCACGGATAAATAGTGCTTGCGGTTGAGGCTGAGGGGGCTTCAGTCCCAAGCTGAGAAGAGAGAGGGCTGTAGGGGTCAGAAGTGTAGCTGAGCGAAGAGAACCACCTCCATTGCCGCTACCATCTTTCCTAGGACACCCATACCGAAATGGATGGATTAGGGTGGACGGATGGCAAGTGTGTGAACTCCTTTGTGGATTGTAGTGGCCTTGTCTTGAGGGAGTATGACTAGCCCTCGTGCGGTGTCTAGTGTCATCCCTAGGAAGTTTATAGTCTGGGACAGCGTTGGGGATGATTTTTCCAGGTTTATGAGTCACCCCAGGTGGGAGAGTATGTCTTTTGTTATCTGGATGCTCTCAAGGCATGTTTGGAACAATGGCCCTTTGATTAGCAGGTCGCCTAGGTAAGGGAGGGCGACCACTGCTCGCGAGTGGAGAATGGTCATGACGGCCGCCATGGCCTTTGTGAAGACTCTGGGTGCAGTTGCCAAGCCGAAGGGCAGGGCGACGACTTGGAAGTGGCGTTGTTGAATGGTGAACCACAGATATTTTTGGTGGGGAGGGAAAATGGGGATGTGGAGGTATGCGTCTTGTATGGTTACTAGGAACTCTCCTTTTTCCATTGACGCAATTACTGAGTGAAGGGATTCATTCCATCCTGAATTGTCGGACCTTTACGATCTTGTTGATAACTTAGAGGTGTAGGATGGGGCGTAGTACTGTTCTGTCTTTTTTCAGAACGACGAATAGGTTGAACTGTTCATTCTTTGGTATCGGTGTTATGACCCCGGTCTTGAGTAGTGCATTGATGGACTCGAAAAACGGTTGAGCATTCGTTTTGGGGGGGTTCACTAAATGAAAAAATGATTTGGGGGCCGGGATGAGAATTCTATTTTGTAGCCTGACAACACCAGCTCTCTGACCCAATGACAGCAAGCCATGAGTGGCAGAAGAGTTGGAGACGTCCGACTAGCATGTTGGTGTCGGGTGCTTGGGGGAGGGAGTCATGCGTTGAATTGTTGGGGTCGTGTGGCTTTAGAGTGAGTTTGTTTAGGGCGGCTTTTCCAGGTGGGATTGGTTTTGAATGAGAGTGAGGCATTGTTGACCCCGCAGGTGGGCTGCCCTGCGCTTGTGTTAGCGGTTCAGTTGGGCCATCTTGATGTCCCGTGGGGAACGCAAGATCATGATTGTGACTGCGGGCGGCAAAAGGGCCGCTTGAAGCTTTGTTGGGGGAGAAACTTGCTTTTTCCCCCAGTGGATTCAGAGATGAGTTGGTCAAGCTTTTCATTGAATAGGCGGCCTCCTTAGTAGGGAAGGTTTATAAGGGATCTTTCTAATGCAGAGTCCGCGTGCCTGCCTCTGAGCCAGAGAGTTCGGCGCATGGAGATGGCGTTTGCTGCTGCCAACACGGAACAGTTGACTATATCTATGGATGCAAGGAAGAAGTACACTACGGCCTTTGTAAGTTGGTCGAGTAGGGCAGTTGGGTCCTGTGAGGGGTCAGGGTCTTGGAATATTGTGCGTAAGGAATGTATCCAGTATACCGCTGCTTTTGCGACTCACACTATAGCGAACGAGGGTGAGGGCCGCTCCTGAGGCCTCAAAGACCAAGCACGTTAGATTATCTAGTTGGGGTCGATGGAGTCTGAGAGATGAGCTGCCGGAGAGTAAGGTTTTGTTAGCTAGGCGTGACACTGGGGGAGGGGGTGGATTGAGTCGACGGCTGGTGACTCAGGCCATTCTTTGAGATGGTCTGATACGAAGGGGTATTTCGCCTGAATGGGCTGTCCTTGACGTTTAATGTCTTGTTAACAGCCTCGATTAGACTGTTAACCATTGCTTGAGTGTCAGAGGTCTCACTTTCGTGGGACTGATCTGGCTCTGATAGTTCCCCCTCAGAGTGATTCAGGCTGGTCGTTGGGTGAAGGGGAGCAAGACATGTTCCTTGTGGGTGACATGGTAGGTGAGCGCCCCTGGGACGGACTGATATGTGTCTGTCTTCTGGTTGACAGGGGGCTGTGGATGTTCCCTGCTGCAGTGGGAGCTGTGACGTTTGTTTTCACTAGCTCGTGAATTCATCATTTGGAGTAATGATTGTATCCAGGCCCCATGGAGGGATGTTAGACGTACTGGGTGCTGTGTCAGTGGTAGTCTCAGTGGGGCATTCAAGTTCACAATCTTTGCAAAGATGCGCAGCATGTCTGCGTGGGAGCGCAGTCTGGCAGTTGGTGTATGATGCCTTTCCCCCTGTGTTGTTCTTGTTTTTATCTTTGGGCAGTTTGGAATCTGTCATATTGTACCAGCTCATGGTTAAAGGTGGTACTACAGTGTACTAAGTGGTTTGCTATGAAGGCAAAAGAGCCAACACTGGACATGGGGTGATAGTCTGCAGGGAGAGGGGTCTCCTATTGGGGCTTACCTGGATCCTGTGTCCCCTTCGTTGTACAGTCTGGTGAGGTGCTGAGCCGAAATGCTTTCCCTTCAGAGGCACCGGAAGAAAGGACTGTGGATAGGATGTGCCCTGAGGTAGTGTGTGGGCTTTGTGCAGCCCCCCTTGGAGGAAGAAGGGGGAGCGAGGGGAGGGCCAGGCTGGTAGTGTAGACTTGTGCTTTTTTTCATGAGGCGGGGCGGTGATGCGATGTGCGGCCAATCACGGCTGAGGTGGGCGGTGTTGAGCTACAGGCCCAGACCAGGGTTTATCGTAGTGCGGTTTCCCGTGAGTGACAGGTGTCCGCGATGCCAGGGGGTAGTGGCGATGCAGTGGTTTTGTGGGGTGCTTCGGCCCCATGCCCTGGACACGCGCCTCGAAATTATCGGCCATGCACATTCCGGCATGGAGCCACCGAGGCTGGAGGGAGACTGTGCTCCGAGGCTGCCAGAGTTGCTGCTGCCCCTAATCCCTTGGGGATGGATCGGTGAGCTGTGGCTGGGCAGGTCAGTGGCCTCAAATCACCTGCTCCTTTGTTGGAGGAGGTGAGAAGTGCTGTCCTTGTACACCTTGCATCCTCTTGTTCTGCTGGGGATGCTGTGGGAATGCACAGACTGCTGGCTGCTGGGTCTGAGGGGGGTTTAAGGAGAGCGTTGCCCTCTATGGGGATCCGTTGCCCCTTCACGGGGGGTTGCGCTGCCTTGGGGCCCCCCCTTGCATTAAGGAGAGAGGCGCCCTTGGTGGGAGCCGTCACCTGGCGTAGAACGCAAAGTAAAAATAAAACTTAATTTACTTTTTTTTTTCCTTTTAAGGGTAGATGTGGTCTGAGGTACAGATCTCATGTGCCTCCTTGCGACACTAAGCAAAACCTGACTAACTACGCCTATGTATGGGTGTATACTGCAGGAAGGAGGGCTTAACTTATGTCTCTACTCAGTGTCGCCCCCTAGTGGCAGAAAAGCATACACCCATGTTCCTGTGTCCGCCAATGATGCGAAGGAGAAAACACTTATTGCCGACATCATTGGAATAGCACCGGAGGAGAGCATGAGTCTCCCCTGGACATTATGTCACGTGATCCCTTTAGTCAATCAGCAGCAATTTCACTGTCCCCCTCCTTCGGGCAAATCAGACATCTGGAGGACGTGAAAGAAAAGCCGCAGCTACGACTTTCTCCGGATATCAGTTACGTCTGAAGGAGGGGACAGTGAAATGGCTACTGATTGGCCAAAGGGATTAAGTTACATAATGTCATATGAGCCTCAGCAGAGCCAGTGCCAACACCAAAGTATAGCTGTTATTTTACCAGACAAGATCTCAGTCACTGAGAAGGGGGTTCTCTTAATAACAGATAACCGCTTTAAAGGAAATCAGACAGATTAATGCTGCCTAAGCCATGGGCAGCATAAACCATGTACCTACTGCATTATTGCAGCAGTACATCTCAGTTGACTATCACACACTACGAGATACCTGTCCATCTTGGTGGAGCAGGGAGGGAAGAATCCACCCAGACTAGTTGTCAAAGACCAAATTTTCAAAGTACCGTATATACTCGTGTATAAGCCGACCCGTGTATAAGCCGACCCCCCTACTTTTGCCCCAAAAATCTGGAAAAACCTATTGACTCGTGTATAAGCACAGGTATACAGCCCCCAGCAGTGTGGTATACAGGCCTCCCCAGTGGTAGTATACAGCAGCCCCAGTGGTAGTATGTAGCATCCCCAGCAGCCCCAGTGGTAGTATACAGCAGCCCCAGTGGTAGTATATAGGAGCCCCAGCAGCCCCAGTGGTAGTATACAGCAGCCCCAGTGGTAGTATACAGCAGCAGCCCCAGTAGTATATACAGCCCCAGTGGTAGTATACAGGCAGCCCCAGTAGTATATACAGCCCCAGTGGTAGTATACAGGCAGCCCCAGTGGTAGTATACAGGCAGCCCCAGTGGTGTATACAGCCCCAGTGGTAGTATATTGCAGCCCCAGTGGTGTATACAGCCCCAGTGGTAGTATATTGCAGCCCCAGTGGTGTATACAGCCCCAGTGGTAGTATATTGCAGCCCCAGTGGTGTATACAGCCCCAGTGGTAGTATATTGCAGCCCCAGTGGTGTATACAGCCCCAGTGGTAGTATATTGCAGCCCCAGTGGTGTATACAGCCCCAGTGGTAGTATATTGCAGCCCCAGTGGTGTATACAGCCCCAGTGGTAGTATATTGCAGCCCCAGTGGTGTATACAGCCCCAGTGGTAGTATATTGCAGCCCCAGTGGTAGTATACAGCCCCAGTGGTAGTATATTGCAGCCCCAGTGGTGTATACAGCCCCAGTGGTGTATACAGCCCCAGTGGTAGTATATTGCAGCCCCAGTGGTGTATACAGCCCCAGTGGTGTATACAGCCCCAGTGGTAGTATATTGCAGCCCCAGTGGTAGTATATTGCAGCCCCAGTGGTAGTATATTGCAGCCCCAGTGGTGTATACAGCCCCAGTGGTAGTATATTGCAGCCCCAGTGGTGTATACAGCCCCAGTGGTAGTATATTGCAGCCCCAGTGGTGTATACAGCCCCAGTGGTAGTATATTGCAGCCCCAGTGGTGTATACAGCCCCAGTGGTAGTATATTGCAGCCCCAGTGGTAGTATATTGCAGCCCCAGTGGTGTATACAGCCCCAGTGGTAGTATATTGCAGCCCCAGTGGTAGTATATTGCAGCCCCAGTGGTGTATACAGCCCCAGTGGTAGTATATTGCAGCCCCAGTGGTGTATACAGCCCCAGTGGTAGTATATTGCAGCCCCAGTGGTGTATACAGCCCCAGTGGTAGTATATTGCAGCCCCAGTGGTGTATACAGCCCCAGTGGTAGTATATTGCAGCCCCAGTGGTGTATACAGCCCCAGTGGTAGTATATTGCAGCCCCAGTGGTGTATACAGCCCCAGTGGTAGTATATTGCAGCCCCAGTGGTGTATACAGCCCCAGTGGTGTATACAGCCCCAGTGGTAGTATATTGCAGCCCCAGTGGTGTATACAGCCCCAGTGGTAGTATATTGCAGCCCCAGTGGTGTATACAGCCCCAGTGGTAGTATATTGCAGCCCCAGTGGTGTATACAGCCCCAGTGGTGTATACAGCCCCAGTGGTAGTATATTGCAGCCCAGTGGTGTATACAGCCCCAGTGGTGTATACAGCCCCAGTGGTAGTATATTGCAGCCCCAGTGGTAGTATATTGCAGCCCCAGTGGTAGTATATTGCAGCCCAGTGGTGTATACAGCCCCAGTGGTAGTATATTGCAGCCCCAGTGGTGTATACAGCCCCAGTGGTAGTATATTGCAGCCCCAGTGGTGTATACAGCCCCAGTGGTAGTATATTGCAGCCCCAGTGGTGTATACAGCCCCAGTGGTAGTATATTGCAGCCCCAGTGGTAGTATATTGCAGCCCCAGTGGTGTATACAGCCCCAGTGGTAGTATATTGCAGCCCCAGTGGTAGTATATTGCAGCCCCAGTGGTGTATACAGCCCCAGTGGTAGTATATTGCAGCCCCAGTGGTGTATACAGCCCCAGTGGTAGTATATTGCAGCCCCAGTGGTGTATACAGCCCCAGTGGTAGTATATTGCAGCCCCAGTGGTGTATACAGCCCCAGTGGTAGTATATTGCAGCCCCAGTGGTGTATACAGCCCCAGTGGTAGTATATTGCAGCCCCAGTGGTGTATACAGCCCCAGTGGTAGTATATTGCAGCCCCAGTGGTGTATACAGCCCCAGTGGTAGTATATTGCAGCCCCAGTGGTAGTATACAGCCCCAGTGGTAGTATATTTGCAGCCCCAGTGGTGTATACAGCCCCAGTGGTGTATACAGCCCCAGTGGTAGTATATTGCAGCCCCAGTGGTGTATACAGCCCCAGTGGTGTATACAGCCCCAGTGGTAGTATATTGCAGCCCCAGTGGTGTATACAGCCCCAGTGGTAGTATATTGCAGCCCCAGTGGTGTATACAGCCCCAGTGGTAGTATATTGCAGCCCCAGTGGTGTATACAGCCCCAGTGGTAGTATATTGCAGCCCCAGTGGTGTATACAGCCCCAGTGGTAGTATATTGCAGCCCCAGTGGTAGTATATTGCAGCCCCAGTGGTGTATACAGCCCCAGTGGTAGTATATTGCAGCCCCAGTGGTGTATACAGCCCCAGTGGTGTATACAGCCCCATGGTGTATACAGCCCCAGTGGTAGTATATTGCAGCCCCAGTGGTGTATACAGCCCCAGTGGTAGTATATTGCAGCCCCAGTGGTGTATACAGCCCCAGTGGTAGTATATTGCAGCCCCAGTGGTGTATACAGCCCCAGTGGTAGTATATTGCAGCCCCAGTGGTAGTATATTGCAGCCCCAGTGGTAGTATATTGCAGCCCCAGTGGTGTATACAGCCCCAGTGGTAGTATATTGCAGCCCCAGCGGTAGTACACAGCAGTCCCCGTAATCCAGGGCCCCCCCAGCCTGACTCCGGTCACCTGTAAAGGAAACTATACTTATCACAGTGCCGCTGTCCGCGCCCGCTCGCACCCGCTCGCAGCTGCCGTACGCGATCCTCCATCTTCATGCCTCTTCTTCCTGTTTCCTGTGCTCGTCGCAGGGAATGACGTCATTGCCTGCGACGAGCACAGAAACAGGAAGAAGACGCAAGATGGAGGATCGCGGTCGGCAGCTGCGAGCGGGCGCGGACAGCGGCACTGTGATAAGTATAGTTTCCTTTACAGGTGACCGGAGTCAGGCTGGGGGGGCCCTGGATTACGGGGGCTGCTGTATACCGATGTATACATCGGTATGTACCGATGTATACATCGGTATACAGCACTGACTCGCGTATAAGCCGAGGGGGGTACTTTTCAGCCCAATTTTTGGGCTGAAAAACTCGGCTTATACGCGAGTATATACGGTATGTTCCCTGTGAATCTCTGCAGCGTTTCAGACTAAAACACACACGACTGCAGTGATGTGATTATACTACCATGTAAGATGACCCCTAACCAAACCTAGGATTACATTCATATGTACTGTGCACATGATAAAAGATGTTTTACATGTATTGTCCTGTGAATTATTCATTTATTAATAAAGTGCTCATTGTATTTGTCACCTATGGATGAGTGGTCCAGTTTATGCATTTATCATCCTCTGTTGGGATTGTGTGCTTAGATAACAAAAAAAAAAAAGAAGGATCCAAACTTGTTATATGTAAACCACCCCACCTACAATGGCTTTGCCATATAACCAATGAATTAATTATATGTGATGAATAACTCCCTCCAGACAAGAGACAGGCTGAGTTCACATGTCCAGCTATCATCTGTTAGAATGGATCCAGCAGCAATCTGTTGTCCAAAAATCTGTTAATGAATCTGTTGTCTATACACTAATATTAATTGATTTCAGCTGGATCCATTTTTTTTCAACATTGGAGTTTATGGAAAACAGACCCGTTAACAGATTTTTATCTTCCATTTGAAATGGATCCATTAAGGAAAAAAAAGCCAGATCCTTTACAAATGGAAGGAAAAACGGAGGCTAAATAAGCAATCAGTTACCGGATATGTTTTCCATAGACTAGAATGTTTAAAAATAACAGATCCAGCTGAAATCTATTTAAAAGTGGACAATAAAATTTATGTTTCACAACTTTTGCTGACTGATTGCTGCTGGATCCATTCTAACTGATGATTAGGTCATGTGAATATAGTCATGTGAATATAGTCTTTGCGATTGGCTGTCCTGTTTCGTTTCTATGCATACCAGAGTCATGCCTTCTAGGACTAGATCCATTCTTTAACCTTCATAAGGCTTCCATCAGGATTCTCTTTTATTGATTAGTTTTTGTGTACCAGAAGCCACCATTTTCTATTGAAAAATTTTTGGGGAAATGCCATGTTAAACTCAGATTAAACCTTCAAAGGCAAATGCGAGCAAAACCTTAGCTGATTAAAGTATATTTAGCCAAATTACACATTATGAACTGTTTCAGGTTTTTTGGGCCACATCTAATTTTAGGATTTAAAGTACTAAATCCTTTTTACACGACTTTATTACAACAGCAGTTTGTAAAGAGTTAATGAAAATGACAGAAAAGTTCTCACTTCCAGTAGAAAAACAAAAAGACATGAGATTTGACTACATAAAATTTATTGTTTCCTTTTATAAAAAGTTTATAGATTCAGCTCCTATAAATGTTGACATTCCAAGAAGCAATGCATTCGATAGAGACGCCATCTCTGTGATCTAATTATAAATACTGTTGTGGATTGCATTTCTGACTCGTTTCCATTGTAAGCTTTTCAGGTCATTAAAATTTAAGACTGTATTGTGCAAACTAATACAATGACAATTAGGGCATGTGCACAGTTGACTTTTTTAGTAGTTTTTGGTAGAGACAAATCTCTAAATCCTGCTCAAAAGCAGAAAGCTACTCAAACTTGGATGTTCCTGCTCAGTTTACACTCCAAAATCTCAGCAAAAAGACTCAGTGTGCACAAACTCTTAAAGGGATGGTCTGTGACTTTTAGACAAATGAGCTATCCTTAGGCTAAGTCATTAATATCTGATTGGAGTGGGTGCGATACACAGTACCCCCGATCAGCTGTTCCTAGTGTCAGCTAGGGGTGCGAAGCTGCACAGCTGTCAAATGTATAGAAACCGCAGCCATATACCGTACATCCATCCCCTAATAACTTGAAAAAGAAGCGGATGTGCAGCACCGCGTCCCTACTCAGTTGACTGAGCTGTGCAGCTCAGCAAATCAGCATATCCGGCACTGGGAATCAATGATTGGCAGGGGTGCCAGATGTCACACCTCACCGATCAACCACAGACATCCTAAAGTTAGGTCATCAATATAAAACTCGTGAACACCCATTTTAAAACAGTAAGGGGTTAATTTTTCTCTATTAGGGAAAAAAATCATCACTATCTACAAAGTTCACTATTTTTGCTTTATTCTTCCACAAGACACATCAGGAGATCAAAACTTGAAAGATGAACGCCCTTACTTAGAGCAATTAAAAAATAAAAATGTACAAAGCAATCCCCCTAATTTTTTTTCCTTTACAGTCCTGGATTTGAAATTCTAAAATAAAAATGTTAATTTAATTTTTCAGGCTCAGTTCACACTTGCTTTATTTTCCAGAAAAAAACAAAGACACTAGTAAATGGATTTCAGGTGTAAAATCTTAACGTAAAATAGAACTCATCAGTTGCTCCATTCCATTTTCTTTTTGTGCCTTAAAGGGATATTCTCCATCTAAGGCCCCTTTCACATCAGTGGTAATCGCTGATCGCGGCAGTTGCGGTGAGCAAAACACAACTGCAGCGATTACCGCATAACAGCTGCACTTGCAGTTACTTGCGGCAAGCCCCATGCATTGTCTATAGGGCTTGCGGCAAGTGTGTGGCAGTTGCGGTTTCGGCACTTGCGGCAGATGCGGCTGCGAAAAACCCCGGTCAGCCGCGGTTTTCTCGCGGCCGCATCTGCTGCAAGTGCCACAACCGCACTTATCGCAAGCCCCATTGACATTGCATGGGGCTTGCCGCAAGCGAACCGCAAGTGCGGCCGTTATGCGGTTTGTTCACCGCAACTGCCGCGATCAGCGATTACCGCTGATGTGAAAGGGGCCTTAGATGGGCAAAATGGGAAAAGAAGTAATCATGCAATTCACTCAAATTTGTTCCAGTTCTTCTAGCTCTACTTTATTTTATTGTTTATAGTCAAAGAGTCCAGCTACCGCTGTTGTCTAGATAAACACTGGACTCGAGCTGGTTGGGATCATGGAAACATGGTGAAAATGCCAGACCTCATAACACAGCATTGGTGGTCAGGCCAGCAGCATAACAGTATCACTGGTCTGAACAGTCAATCAGTGAACCCTCAGTGAACAGAAAGTAAGGAGCCTGGGGAGCAATGCAGATGAAAAAAAGCCAATGAAATCCCATGTTCGTTTGACACCAATCTGTAAACTGGTTTCCAGTTAAAAAAAAAAAACAAACAAACAAAAAAAAAAAACACCTGGAAAAGAAGCAAGTGCCAACACAAACCTATATTGAAATAATATTCCAAAATTACATAGAGAAAAAAAAAACTGATTATTTGCTCCCCACTGGAGCACGTCTCCACCATGTAAGAGACATGGATGATAGGACAGATGTGTCTGCAGCTCCTATGGATTAATTTCATATGACAGGAAGCGGCTTCTGTATAGGACACCAGTTTATAGGCATGTACAAAATTAGCAATCTACATAAATTAACTGGAGTTCCTGAGTACGATGTCAGATGCGTGAGAATTCCAGTATATTCCTCAGGGCTTTGCTCTTTGAAAAAAAATCTGGAATGAGGGAAAAAATAAATAAAAAATTAGTCACATTTCATCCTCAGATTTCTCCGTTCTATGAATAAAGTAACATACCTTTAGATAATTTTTAAATA
Organism: Allobates femoralis; assembly: GCA_033576535.1. Taxonomy (NCBI): domain Eukaryota; kingdom Metazoa; phylum Chordata; class Amphibia; order Anura; family Aromobatidae; genus Allobates; species Allobates femoralis. Next base: position 375,486,792 of record JARQOC010000004.1, on the reverse strand, counting down.
CTTTAGCATCAGGTTGTTGAAGAGCTTGACAAAATTCCTGAAAACACAAAAATATATATATATGTGATGTACATTAACATTAAAACATATACCTATCCTACTAAGTGCTTCAGGTTTTTCATGCAGATGAAATTGGAAGTATGCCAGGGACAATTGTTATATGTCTCAACAACACTAAGATGTCCGTGGACCTGGGCTATACCGTGGAATAAAGTCTCAAAAGGACATGTTTTTAGATGCATCGCCAATTGATCTTCAGTGTCATTTACTTGTGATGGTGAAAGTCAAGTATTAGCGGGTTATCTAGTCACTGATCAGATGTTTAAACCTTCCCGACCTTTGTTTTTGTGACTTTGATATAACTTTTCTTCTCTGTCGACCTTTCCATGTGAGAGCTACTTATTTGTGGAAAGAGTTGAGCTTTTGAACGACACTATCAATTTTAACATGGGATGTACTAGAAAGTGGAAAAAAAAAATATCCAATTGTGGCAAAGTAGCAAAAATACAACAACCCACAATTTAACAATTGTTTTTTGGGAATTTCTCATAACTTTCATTTTACAGTTAAGATGACCAGAAAATATTATCCAGGTCAGTATAATTAAGTAGGTGCCAAAAATGCATTGTATTTAATGTATTTAAGTGATGACCTTTCATATTTAATTAAGAGTGATAGGCATTTAAAGGAGGTAGCTTTACGTAAACTGTTGGTCATACACAGGAGAATCATTGGGGACACGGTAGTCCGTAAAAGAACTTTACCTGGTAAAACATTGTTGCAGACAGAGTCCTGTTGGGAACCATTGTTGTGGTAACTATCGTTTTTGTAAATAGTCCCGTAAAAATTGGTCCAATTTATCACAAAGTTAGATCATTTATTTCTTGCAAGTCGAAGAGTATTGTATATGCCATTTTTTTGTCCCTGCAGTATTATGTGGAAAAACAATCAGGTGCCTGTATGTACGCTTCAGGGAACATTGTAATTCTATTGTGTCTGATGTGGGTTCACCCAGACTAATAGAACATATCAGAGCTGAGCACAACAGTGACTATAAAGTGCTCACTTTTGCAGGGTTAGAAAGAGTGGAAATGCCCCCACAGGGTAGAAGCACCCACAAATTATTGCAAAAAGAAGCAAACTGGATTATAAGGCTGAGAGTACAGGGACCTGCAGATTTTAATGACAAAAATTAGTTGTCAGTGATTTTAGAATTGTTTTTAACTTTAGGTGGTAAATTTGTCACTAATATTAATGTATAAGGCACAAAAAGGTTCCGGCTATAGTTTTATGTGCATGTTTGTATTCCCCTGTGTGTTGGTTAATTAATGATGATGATGTATGCAGGCTGTTAAAAAGGAAGTTAATGGTGCCTGCAAAGTGTCTTGTCTAAACCAGGGGGAGCGCTGAGTAGGAGCGTGAAACGACCATCGTTTTAAAGACCCCCTGATGTAAAGCCTGGAAATCTTTGGCAAATAAAGCTGTGTTGTACCAGGTCCGGTGAGTGCTGCTTCTGTTCAATACATATATATTACATGTGACTGTAAACTGGAAGTTTGCAACCGGGGAGCCAGGAGGAGGACACAACAGGACGCCATCCATCCGATCAGCAGTGCTTGTCCCGTTGGAGCTGCATCTCCAGGTGCAATACAACGAGCAATGGTGCCCGATAACATTCTACTTAACTGTTAACTTTTTTAATGACTTCTTACTCTTTTTCTAAATTATGTCACTGAATGGCCTCTTGATGATGTGCGGCTCAATTCACCAGATCGCTGCAGGCAATCACAGGCTGCTGCTGGTGGATCAGTGATGTCTCCTCTTCCTGCATCAAAGTAGTCCCCAGAGCGGCCTCCCATAGGACAGTATAGGACAGTATCACCTAGTTGTTTTTTTACATCTCCAAGCTCCCAAGTAATTTTTTTTTGGCCAAACAACTTCTTCACAACAACATGGGAATTCAATTAAATTGCTTACCTGAAAAATAACTAAATAAAATAGAACCTACCTGGATAATTTCTGGTGCTACCTGCAAAGAAGGCAGATATTCTTGCTGCAGATATTGAATACACTCAGGTCCCTAGAGCATTAATGAAACAAATTAGATAAAGTAAAATTAACTGCATGCCTCAAAATGCATACATTTTTCTGGTCATGGATATTTGTGGCCGCTTCACAATGTATGTTTTGATACATTTACCCATTTTGCACCAACATGTAACATATGCAATATGCTTCAAAAAGACTGACAGATGTGGGTCATAACTGTGTAACACATCTACAGTACAGTGCAAACATTTTAAGCAACAGTGGAAAGTAAGAAAGTTTCCAAAAATAGAAAAGCTAACAACATCAATAAATAAAATGTGAAGCGAATGAACAAGAGAGTAATATAATCAAATCAACATTTGGTGTGATAGCCCTTTAGGCTGAAGGCACACTGTGCAAGGGACTTGCGCGAGTGCACTGCAAAAGAAACTCATAAAGAACAAAGGATTCATGGAAATGATAACATGACTTAACAACAGCCCTGATTTCAACACCAACACGTCTTTGTGGAATTATATGACTAGACAGAAGGGTTTGCACAAGCCTAGATACACATGATCTGTAGTTATCCAAGATCTTAGGAATAACCTATATGCACAGTTGCTTCAAAAGCTGTTCCTTAAAAAATTGATGCTGTTTTGAAGGTAAAACACACCAAATTCTGATTTGATTTACAATTCTCTTTTGTTTGTTTTACAAGTGATAAAAATGAAACTATTAAACACTTAATTTTTAAAGCATTCTGACTTTGCAGCATTTTTTCCTCCCAATATCTGCCCAAAAACATTTGAGCTGTATATCAAGAAAAGTTTCCCCGAAACGGCATTTCGCCTAGTGATGGGGAATGAAGGGAAAGCTAGTCTTTCCAAGTCAACTCAAGTTCATAAATGGTTTAAGTTGCAGAGTGCTTGTAAATATAAGCAACTTTGCAATTTACCCAATGAAAAATACTTTGCATTCTCAATAACATTGGGAATTTTACTACTATAATATAAAGCTCATTGCCTGCAATCCCAGTCTGGCCTGTTATCTAGGTATGGTGGGTGTGGTGCAAGCAGGCTAGCACAGTTTGGACCAGTATGCGACAATGCTGATGGTAAAAAACAATGTTCAGGAGCACTTTACTGCAGGGTGCACTCCTGAAGATGCAAGAAAAGATATACTCAAAACAAAAATGTGTACATAGACACCATTCAATTTAGTGCACAGAATAAAGTTTCAAATTAGCATGGTAATTATTAAAAATAAATAAATAAATAAACTGGATCAAAATGCAACAATACTGATCATAAAAAAATGATTTTATCAATTTAAAACAACATGGTAACACAATATTAAAAAGATATATGGACATCAAACACTATAGGCGACATAAGAGGCCCCTCCTATGCAAACAGCTGCCCTCACCTAATGCACGTTTTGTCTGTCCTGCCTTCATAGCAGGGGTCTCGTGATAATAATTATTTATTTCCTCTTGGTGTATTTTATGTTGTGGTCATTAATGTGAATACTTGTAAAAAGGAGAATTTTGTGTACTCACAGTAAATTCCTTTTCTATTAGCCTCTAATTGTGGGGCACAGGACCATGAGTGTTATGCTGTTGTCCACTAGGAGGTGACAGTATGCAGAATCTGGAAAAGATTAACAGTGGGTCTGCAGTATACAGCCCTGGGCAGGCACTGCCTTAACCAGTTTTGTGCTAAAGCAGTAGGAGAAACGTAGCATAGACAACTGTATAAGAACGCCTGTGGTAAGGCAACTATATATCAACCTGCTTGCAATGAGGTAACTATGTACAAACTCAAGAACACTCTGAGAACTGACACACGGCCCAAAACGGACTACAAGGCGGGAGTTGTGTCCCCTAATTAGAGGCTAAGAGAAAAGGAATTTGCGGTGAGTACACAAAATTCTCCTTTTCTCCTTCGCCTCATTGGGAGACACAGGACCATGGGACGTCCTAAAGCAGTCCCTGGGTGGGAATAGCAACGGAACGACCCTTGACTAACAACAGGCCCCTACAAGTGAGCTACTGCCGCTTGCAGGACCCGTCTACCCAGACTTGCATCTGCTGATGACTGGGTATAGACACTGTAATGTTTTGTAAACGTGTGAAGGCTAGTCCATGTGGCTGCCTTACACACTTGTTGAGCCGATGCCTGGTGTCTAATAGCTCAGGACGCGCCTACCGCACGGGTCGAATTTTTGAGCTGGCAGGCCTCCTGAATAGTGGATTTGATCCACTTAGCCAGAGTAGCCTTTGCAGCTGGCATGCCTCTGCAGCTGCCTTCTGTCAGAATGAAAAGAGAATCTGACTTTCAAAATGGGGCTGTCCTAGACACACAGATCCGCAGTGCCCTGACAAGGTCTAGTGTATGCAGCGCTTTCTCAATCCGATGCACCAGCGCTGGACACAGTAATTTCTTCATTGATATGGAAAGAGGACACTACCTTCGGAAGAAAGGATGATACTGTACGTAACACGACCTTATCCTGGTGAAATACCAGGAATGGTGCTCTGCAAGAGAGTGCTGACAGTTCTGACACCCTGCGGAGGGATGTGATTGCCACCCGAAAAAAAACACTTTGTGGGATAAAAGTTTGAGCTAAATATCCCTAATGGGCTCAAAAGGTGGGTTCTGCAACACTGACAACACTAATTTGAGATCCCACTTATGCAGAGGTCTTTTGTGTGGTGGAATCATCCGGGAGACCCCTTGAAATGTCTTGACCTGCGTTTTTTCCGCTATGCGTTGTTGAAACAGCACAGAGAGCTGAAACTTAACTCTTTAGTGAGCCTAGAGACAATCTGTTATCCAGGCACGCTTGAAATAAACCAAGCACCTTAAGTAGTGAAAATGACAGTGGCTCTTGATTCCATGATGTGCACCAGGAAAAGCTTTCCAGGTGCAGTAATACATTTTTGCTGAAGTCGGCTGTCACGCTCTGATCATGGTACGAATTACTTGTTGTGAGAAACCAGCATTATTCAAAATCCATGTTTCAAAGTCCACGCCATCAAATTCAGCGCTTTTGAACACTGGTGGAAGAACGGGCCTTGCGACAGAAGATCTGGACGATCTGGCAGTCGCCACGGCATATCTGCCGTAAGCTGCACGATGTATGGGTACCAAGCGCGTCTAGGTCAGTCTGGCGCGACAAGGATGACTGGCACCCCTTCGTCTGATTTCCGCACCACTCTGGGGATCAGAGGCAGAGGCGTAAATATGTACAGAAGTTTGATCTGCGTCCAATCGTGCACTAGAGCATCCGCTCCTATCGACTGAGGATCTTGTGACCTGGCCATGAAGTTGGGGACTTTCGCGTTGAGCCGTGAAGCCATGAGGTCCACATCTGGCTTCCCCCAACGCCGGTAAATTTGTTGAAACACGTCAGGATGCAGGGACCATTCTCCTGAATCTACACCCTGCTGTAGGTAGTCTGCTTCCCAATTAACTCCTGGAATTTGTACCGCTGACAGGACTGATCCCATTGATTCCGTCCAGTGAAGGATGTGTCGTACTTCCTCCATTGCCTTGACACTGCGGGTTCCTCACTGGTGATTGACACATGCCACAGCCGTGGCATTGTCGGCTTGAATCCTGATGTGAACCCCCTTCAGGTATCGTTGAAATGCTTGTAATGCTAGGTAGATGGCTCGCATCTCTAGGATGTTGATCGGCAGACGTGCTTCGTCTGGCAACCATTTTCCCTGTGCTCTGTGATGTAAGTACACTGCACCCCATCCTGTGAGGCTTGCATCTGTGGTCAGAATTTTCCACTGCTCCGGGAGAAATGACTTCCCCCTTTGTCAGCGACCCTGGCCGGAGCCACCAATGCAGCGACTGTTTGGTCGCCTCTGCTAGGCGGAACCTCTTGTCCAGGGAAAATGTGTTCTTGTCCCATGCCTTGATTATGGCCAGTTGAAGACCCCTGAGATGCAGCTGTGCAAACGGCACCGCTTCCATCGCTGCTACCATAATGCCCAGAACTCTCATGGTAAACCTGAAGGACCGAGGGGCAGGGTGCAGTAGACCACGAAGCCCCTGACTGAGTGCTTGTGCTTTCTCCAATGGGAGTATCACGAGCCCCTTGGCAGTGTTGAACTGCATGCCTAGGAAAACTAGTGATTGACTTGAGACCGGTGATTTTGTAGGTTGACTAACCAGCCGTGCGATCGTAACGTGTTTACCGTGACAGCGACATTGCGTTTGCAATTCTTCAAGGTATGAGCCTTGACAAGTAGATCGTCCAGGTATGGTAGAACAACTATCCCATTGGAATGTAGAATGGTCATGACCGCCACCATGACCTTGGTGAATACTCTGGGCGACGTGGCTAGCCGAAAGGACAGAGCCACGAACTGGTAGTGATCCTGACATAGCGAAGCGCAGAAACCTTTGAAGCACAGATGTGAATGGTATATGCAGGTATGCATCTAGAATGTCTATGGAAGTGAGGAACTCTCCTCGTTCCATGGATGCCATTATGGATCGGAGAGACTCCATGCAGAATCGTCGAATGTGAACAAATTTGTTCAGCTGCTTCAAGTCCAGTACAGGTCTTACCCGGCCTCCTTTTTTGGGTACTATGATCAGGTTGGAGTAGAACCCCTGAAACTGCTCGGCTGCTGGCACCAGTACAATGACTTCTGTTTGTAACAGCGAGTCGATTGCCTGAAAAAAAAAAAAAGCTTGGACGGTGGAATACAGAGTCACGCTGAAGAATACCTATTGGGCTTAAAGCCCTTAGGTTTTGCCTGACGTGCCCTTGACTACCATGCATTGTCCGCTCTCTGGTATGGCCGTGAGCTGTCTCTACGCGGCGAGCGGCTCAGAGCCTGCTGTGGTCTCGACGCGGCCCATCCGGACGAATTCCGAAAGGAATGAAATCGAATCTGCTGACTACTAATAAAACTGCGTTTTGATTTCTGTTGGGGAAGACACATGCTCTTACCCCCTGTGGCATTTGATATCAGCGCATCTAATTTCTCACTGAACAGCCATTCACTTAGATATCGCAGATGTGAGCGACTTTTTGGAAACTGCATCAGCTTTCCATTCCCTTAACCAAATGGCACGCCTGATTATGATAGCGTTCGACGCCGCTACCGCTGCACAATTCGCGGAGTCTACTGCCGAATGCATTAAATAATCTCCTACTACCGACATTTGTAGTGCTTGATCTGCTAGTTCCACATCTGCTGATTAGAGGGCGGTATGTAATTGTGGCTCGCCCAGCTTTTGATGGCCTTGGCTGCCCAGACTGACGCGAATGCCGGTGCTAAAGAAGCTCCTGTCGCCTCAAAAATTGAACGCGCGATCTGTTCTACCGGGCGATCGGTTGCATCTCTAATAGATGAACTGTCTGGTAGCGACAGCAGCGTCTGTGCCGCTAGTCTACACACTGGTGGGTCTACTTCAGGTGCGTCAGCCCAGGTTTTGGTGACTTCCTGTAAAAAACGGGTAATGAGCCTCTACTGATTTGCGGTTGCCGAATTTCTTTTCTGGATGTAAGCGATGTTTCTGGATAATCGCTTCGAATTCGGGATGATTAGAAAAACATTTATGTGGTTTTCTGACCCTTTGAAAAGCAATTTATGCTCTGGCTCATCAGGAGTAGGATCTGATATGTCTAGCACCTGACTGATATACGTGATTACATCCTCAACTTTTGCTGCTGCTGTCTGGAGCGTCCAGATGTATGGACGTCTCTTGATCCAGCTCTGAATCGGAATCACTGATGCCCTCAGAGCCCTGAGGGTCACTTTGCCTGTCCCTGTTTGGGGATGTCCTGGAACTGTGAGAGGACGCTGGGGATAGCGACCTATGACTTCGCTTGCGTCCTGCTCTGACCGCTGATGGACCTGGGACAGCCACGTCCCTTTCCGCGTGATCATCTTGCCCCAAAGTAGCTGCTGCCATGGAAACGGACCAACTTTGCAGAGCCTGGAGCAATGTGGAGGACAGCTTGTCTATGGGCTGTGACATGGATTGTGACAATGTCTGTGACATCACAACGGCCTATTCCGGTAACGTAATAGGCGCATCCGTATTTGCCGTGGCTATTGGGGACTCTTGATTCGCTGGCTTGAGCGCAGTCGTGGCAGTGCGGGGACGTTGATCCGCTGGGGCGCGCGGCCCTGAAAGCTGTGCATAAGGCATAATAAGAGGTATAGGCCCTGGTCCTCTTAGTTCTGGAGCATGGCATAGTTAACCCTTAAAGCCTGGCGTATGATTAAGGGGCCACCGCAGAGGGGAAACGGTCTTACCCCATCTTCTGACATGTTTCCCCCACGGTGTGCAGTGTCCTGTGCCCCCTGGAGACTGATGGCCACTGCAGGCTCTTCACCTTATTTCTCTGGGCTCTCCAGCTGCAGGCTGTAATGGCCGCCGGAAGGTCTCTAGGTGTGGCCTAATGGGGTGGGGGGGCGGAACTTGCAGAACAATGGGCTGCCACATCAGCAACTGCGTCCTGCAGTCACCGCACCGCCCCTTGTACGACGCTTGCTGCATCATCCGGGGGGTGGGCCAGGGGCGGGGCCAAAGGCGGCGGCATCGGACTTGGCCAAAGCCGTGGCCTAAAGTAAAAATTACATCCGGAAACCGCTCCAGGCCGGTGCGGAGGTCCGGACCCCTTAAACTGTGCCCAATAGCCCTCAGGGGGTGTGTGGGGCTGAAAAGTCGTGAGCCTCCCCGGCCCCCTCAGGAACACAGCACACTGTGTTATGGCAGCCTTATCCACCCTGGGTCTGCTGCTGTGCTGGTGCCCCAACTGCAGCGTCCCTGGCTCATACCTGGGGTGCCTCACCTAATGTACCTCTGTGAGGTGATTAGGAGGGTATGCTGCTGTCCACCATCCGAGGGCTTGTGCTCCACCTCGACCTCAACCCAGAGACCCCAACAGTGGAGATCCGGGGAAGGAGGCCCATCGTCTCGACTTCAACCAAGCACCCCAACAGTGGGATGCCGAGGAAGGCGCGGCATGTGGATCGACCTCTCAACTTCAACCAGGCACCCCCAAAAGTGGGGGGCCGAGGAAGGAGCATGCCGGGAGTCTCGCCAGAGACCCACTTTTCTTCATTTTGAACTAAAGAATAAAAAAATGTAAGAAAAATAAAAATAAGTGCTCCTCCTAAGGACACCAAGCAAAAACTGGTTAAGGCAGTGCCTGCCCAGGGCTGTATACTGCAGAGGAGGAGCCACTGTAACTCTTTTGCAGATTCTGCTTAGTGTTGCCTCCTAGTGGACAGCAGCATAACATCCATGGTCCTGTGTCCCCCAATGAGGCAAAGGAGAAAGTCCCATTATTAGTTTTGTGAGATTTGTTTCAGACATTAAAGAATCACTCCAGCAGTTTTTTTACTTTACCACTACAGTTGTGCTTGTTTAATCAGAGTTCTCTGCCACTACACTTATACTTACCCTCTGGCATCCTAATTTTCCTATCGCCATTATACACGTTGCTCTGAGGCAGCTATGACCTGCCAGCAGCTCCAGTGTTTCATGGAGGGAGCAGAGGTCACTTTTCAATACAATTTCTATGAGAACCTCATTCTGGTACTCAAAGATCCATTGAGAGCTTGTGACATAACTTCCGACTTTCAGCCAGTCAGAAGTTGCAAGCACAAGATGGCAACACGGAACAGAGCAACACCGAAAAAAGGTGAAAATGGCGGCAGAGGAGTATATGACTAGATGCAAGGACCTGAGATTAATTGCACCACTGCAATGGTGGGGAAAAAAAAAAAAAAAAAAAGACCCGCCAGAGTGGGGAGTCTTGTATGTTTGTTACCTTAATTATCCATGAATGCCTCATAGCTTTATGTGGGTAGGTTATATTCCACCTATTAATGTTCACCTATATCAATTGTTTCGGATTTCCATGCAGGCTTTTAATACTGTACCATCATGCAATCAAGGGCGAGGCTTACTTCCACACTGTATCGCAGACAGTATGTGAGCAGGAGGAGGGAGGGGACAAAAGGCATTTCATTTTGGGAAGGGGTGGAGTGTGAGGCCAGAACCGACCACCCTTTTCCGTCAGTCATTCCAATCAAATACTATGATGGATTGGGTGCCATTGTCTTCCTCTATAAATTAAAGGAGAGAGGAAGCGCACAGAGTAGTACCTCTTATATACAGGTCCCAAAAGACCCCAAATGGTTAAACTCACCTGATGTAGTTGTGAGGGTCAGAACTACAGTAAAAGCACATATGAAGGTTGCTGCAGGCTCCCAGCTCCAACGCGTTTCATGGCAAACACGCCACTTCATGAAACGCGTAGGGTGCCCTGATGAAATGGCGTGTTTGCCATGAAATGCTTAGGCTTAAATAAACAGTGTGTGTGATTAACTCTGTGTGTATCCTTGTGGTCAGCGTGGCTTGACATTCCAGCTCTAATTACCCTTATCTGGATTATTTTCCTCTAACATCTTTCAGTCTGTATGTCTAAAGCCCCAGTCACACATAAGGAGATCGTTAGCAAGACCGCTGTAACTGTGATGTTACAAAGATCTCCCCAGCGATGTCACTATGTGTGACATTTAGCAGCGATCAGGCTCCTGCTGTGAGGTTGCTGATCGCTGCAAAGGGCTCAGGACCATTTCTTGGATGTTGGTCTCCCGCTGGTCAGCACGCATCACTGCGTGTGACAGCGAGAGACCAGCGATCTGTGACCTCACTGGGCTGGTAACCATGGTAAACACCGGGTATCTAGGCAGCGCACACTGCCTAGATACCCAGTGTTTATCATGGTTACCAGTACTAAGCAGGGAGGACGCTGGTAACTATGATAAACAGCGGGTATCTAGGCAGTGCGCGATGCCTGGATACCCGGTGTTCATCATAGTTACCAGCATCCTCCCTGCTTACAGGCTGAGCTAAGCAGGGAGGACGCTGGTAACATTGCTTCCAGCGATGTGGGAGGTGGCTCCCAGGTCCCTGATCGCTGAGGCGATCTGCCTATTTGACATCTCTCCAGCGACCAGGTAACGACGCTCCAGCGATCCCGGCAGGTCGTTATCGCTGGAGCGTCGTCGTGTGAGACAGGACCTTAAGATTTATGGTGATAACATCACTGGATTACACCTGATGCGCAGACTGTCATGACACGATCATTACTTGTGGTGGGCGACAATACTGTATGGGGAAGTGGGGGAAGGGGTGGGCATCATACTATATGGGGGGGAAAGAAGCACTGGTGGCCATATTACTGTTCATGGGGGGCGTGGGGTGGTCTGCAGGCCTGTGAGGGGCCTTTATGCAGTGTGTGGGACGGTGGCAGCGCTGTGGAGGCAAGTCATGTATGAGAGTTCACTATGGGATGTAACTGATTATGGGGAGCATTTATCCTACTGTATGGGGGATATAGAAGAGACATCAGTCTGAGAAAAACAAGGTTTCAGGAAGTGCACAATTTCTTTCTACTTGCCACAATTCATGTTCCTCTCTCTGACCTTGTGACTTTGGAGGTGTGCCATACTGTGACAGAGCCTATATACATTCATATATACACTTATTTTTACAAATTGAGTGTGTGAATATTATATATATATATATATATAGTATATCTAAAACTTACCCTTTTCAAATATATTGTTTTTATCGTAACAGCGCATTCTGACAAAGCCTGAAATAAAATAAAGAAACGATGATAGTAAAGTACATAATAAATGATTTTGTAATTTGATGGACAAAATACGCCGAAATATATATTACACATACGAACTAAAGCTCCTTTTTTCACAGGCATGGCCTGAGAAATACATACGGTACTTTTAATTTTTCTGCTGATTCAAAGGTACGAAATCATGTTTTAACACAAGGAGTTAAATTTATATTCTACACGTGTATAGAAAGGTAGGGGCACCGGGCACCATCAGGGCTATTGGTCCTTCTTATTGCTCCATAAAGACAGACCGCTGTCTTTCCCCCAGCCACCTGGTGGTGCTACGCCTACAAAAGCCGGTCAAACATATACAGTACAGGTCTCTGTAGAAGCGGATAAACCATGAAACAGGACCTGTTGTCTGTACCTTCATGCACCCCCTCCCCGCACCTCTTCAATAAAGAAAGCACCTACGAACAAACTGTGAGTGCCGCCTAGTTGCTTTCTATACCTGGACTGTATAAATTTATATTCTAAATTGTGGTAATAAAAAAATGAATAACAGGAATAGTAAAAATACATTCAAGTAAGAAAATTATTGTTCATTGCAGGATGACAAGTATTCCAGGTCATGACACCATTTTTGGCTAGATAACATGTTGAATACTACTATTTTTTTTTTCTAATGGGAAATTTGGTGTTGGAAAAACTACAATTCTTGGTTTTCAAATTAGTTTTTCTTTATGGTGTTTTACTGTAGGATTCATTTATATTGTGATAGTCTTATTAGCTCCCTCAGGGGGACTTGAACCTCCAGTTGTCCGATTGCAAAAACAGAGCACAAATGCCCAGTGTGAATGAGCCCTTACCTTTACAGACGTACTAAAAATGGCAGCAACAGGTTTCTTTACCAAACCCCTAGCTGCCATGGTAGCCCATAGGTTTCCTACAAGCACACTGCGAGAAGCTGGGGCATGCGAGCACCTACAACCATACCATACCAGGACGACCTCAGCTCTGGATGCAGCTGTTAGACATATATGCTATTTAATTTAGCTGGCATGTATTGTGCTTAAAAGAGTTGTCCAGTATTTTTACAATGATGGTCTGTCCTTGGTATATTTCATTAATATTAGATTGCTGGGGATGCAACACAGTGACCCCAATAATCAGTTGTTCTCAGCGTCAGCTGGAAATTATTATATGCCAAGAGAAAATACACAGCCCTTTCACATGTATTGTGGTCACAGGAGTAGTACAGTCCCACCCCATTCAAAATGAATAATCACGGGTGTGAAATATCTGGCCATGCCCTCTATAAAGTTAAGAACTGTCCATTTCTGTTATTCATGACCTATCTAAAGATAATACTGAGAAATAAATCATGTGGCTGCCCTTTGTATTTAACACACATGCATTTATACATATGAGAGCCCCCAAAGCATTTTTTTCTAAGCAGAAAACATCCACCTTTTCTACCCTCTCATCATAGAAGAGGCCTTCCATAACATGTAACCTAGTTGCCCGCCTGTGAACTAACTTTCCAAGAACCCTTTTCAAAATGTTAAGCCCAAAACTGGAGGGATAATATTACATTATTTTATCATTGCTTTTTTTTTTTTTTTTAATCCCAACATCTTGCTTTTGCAGCTGTTGCCTGACGTGGAGTACTACTGATCAGCTTACTTGTAGTCAGAATACCCAAGTACTTCTCCTGTTCTTTAACCCCTTCCCGACACATGCCCAGAAGCGGGTCAGTTTCTCGCGGAGCAGAAGCCGATGTGCCGCAGGAAGGAACGAGGTCTGTCTGGAGGAGTCCAGCTAGACTCCCAAAAACTGATGACGGGTTGCCGGCACCAGATCCGATTTACGAAGATTGGGCACCCACCCCAGGGACTGAAGAATCTCCAACGTTTTGGAGACCTGTGTGCGCAGAACCTCTGCCGAAAGAGCCACCACCAACATGTCGTCTAAATAGGGAATCACACATATCCCCTGGGTCTGGATGACGCGATCGCTTCCCCTATAGAGTTTGGTAAAAACTCTGAAAGCCGATGAAATCCCGAAGGGCAGCACATTGAACGGATAATGGGCCGTCCCGCCTGCCCAGGAGATCGTGAATCGCAGAAAGCGCTTGTGGGACGGGTGAATGGGGACATGATAATACGCGTCCTCTAGGTCGAAGGAGGCCATCTCATAATCGAGACTGATTAGGGGTATTGAAGAGCGGATTGATTCCATCTTTAATCGCCTGTAGAGGACATGGTGATTGAAAAGTTTTAGATTGAATATGGCAAGAGGAGCCCCCGAGGGTTTTCGCACCACAAACAACCTGGAGTAGTGCCCCTGGCCCTCTTCTCCAGGGGGAACCAGGGACATCACTCCCGAATCCAACAGGTCTCGCAGACCAGACAAAAAAAAGCGTGCGAGAGTCCCCCAGAGAAAGGGAGGTGACTCGAAGACACGGAGGGAGCTGGCTCTTGAATTCCAAGTGCAGACCCTCCCGAATGGTTGAGAGGATCCACGGGCACGAGGAGATTTCTTGACACTGTGGAAGAAACCGCATGAGCCGCCCCGCAATGGGGAAGGTGTCATTGTTTAGGGGGCAGCTGGTGATGCCGCTGCTGGGGGAGCAAGATAGTATGGGTCTTGTCCCCTTTCTAGTAGGCCCAGTGACCGGACTTACCCTTCCCTTTATACTGGGAGGGTTGGCTGCGCTGAGGCCAGAAGGACTGCCTCCGAAAGGGCTTCTGTTCTGGGAGACACTTCTTCCGGTCTGACACCTTTTCCAGGATGTCATCCGATGCCGGACCAAAGACATAAGACCCCAGAAAGGGGATGCCACACAGCTTGAGCTTAGACGTGAGCTGTGTTAGCCAACACTGCGCACCTAGCGCCAATGCAGATCGACTCCGCAGAGGGATCGGCCAGGAAGCCCGTAGCATGTCTGGAATGGAGTCCAAAAGCTCCTCCCTGGCAGTACCCTGCAGGATGAGTTCTTCCAGCTGGGTGATCCACTTAAAGAGAGAGACCTGGCCACACATGTAGAGGAAATGTTCACCTTTAAAGACATAGCTGCCGCCTCCCAGGGTTTTTTGAGGACACTCTCCATATTACGATCGAGGCAGTCCTTCAACTGGGAGGAATCTTCAAAAGGTAACGCGGTCTTTTTTGCTACCCTGGCCACCAGGATGTCCACCTTTGGGACCTTCCAGACAACGTCATCACCCTCCAAATGAAACGTCTGGTTCATCTCGGATGGGGTGATCAGCCTATTTTCCAGAGACTCCCACTCCTGGCGGATGAGATCCCGGATGACCTCATTGACAAGGAAGCCCAACTGCCGCTTAGCCTGCAGGCCTCTGAAGATTTTGTCCTACACAGAAGGGAATTCCATCACTTCTACTCCCATGGTACTACGGATAGCGTCCAGCAATTCACCCATGGACTACGTGGAAAAAAAGAGAATTTTGTTTACGTACCGTAAATTCTTTTTTCTTTAATCATCAATGGGAGACCCAGACAATGGGGTTTAGGGCACTGCCCTCCGGAGGTCACACTAGGTACTACAAGTTTGTAGACACCGCCTCCTCCGCTTATAAACCCCTACCGCAGGGAACATCCTCAGTTTGGTCCATAAGCTGCGAGGAGACAAATAAACCACACCCGAAACGTCGGGAAGAAAAAACCGTGTACAAACGGCTCAACAACCCGGATAACACTGTCCCAACAGGGAACAGATCAACTGCAGAACATGCAACGGAACAACTGGGTGGGTGCTGGGTCTCCCATTGATGATTAAAGAAAAAAGAATTTACGGTACGTAAACAAAATTCTCTTTTTTCTGGTCATCATAATGGGAGACCCAGACAATGGGGATGTCCTAAAGCAATACCCCAGGGCGGGAAGAGTTCCTCAAAGACGGATAACACATGGTCCCCCTCAAAGGTGGGCAACCGCCGCCTGGAGGACCCGCCTGCCCAAACTTGCATCCGCAGAGGCATGGGCATGCACCATATAGTGCTTAGAGAATGTGTGCAGGCTGGACCAGGTGGCAGCCTGACACACCTGTAGAGCAGAAGCTCGATGTCGCAAAGCCCAGGAGGCACCGACAGCTCTGGTAGAGTGAGCCTTCAATCCCACCGGGAGAGGCAAACCAGAAGACCGGTAGGCCTCTTGAATGGGAGCCTTGATCCATCTGGCCAAGGTTGACTTTGATGCCGCGGACCCCTTATAGCGACCTGTCGTAAGGACAAATAATGAATCCGAACTCCGGAAGGAGGCAGTCCTGGACACATAAATGCGTACAGCCCTCACAAGATCCAGAGTATGGAGGTCGCGCTCAACCTGATGAACGGGAGCGGGACAAAAGGATCTGAGAACAATCTCCTGGTTCAGGTGGAAAGTGGAAACCACCTTTGGCAAAAATTCTGGCCGCGGGCGTAACACCACCTTGTCTTGGTGAACCACCAGAAAGGGTGACTTGCACGAAAGTGCAGCCAATTCTGAGACCCTTCTTAGAGACGTAATCGCCACCAGAAAGACTACCTTCTGGGACAAACGAGAGAGGGAAATGTCTCTCAGTGGCTCAAACGGCGGTTTCTGTAGTGCCGCCAGGACCATGTTAAGGTCCCAAGGGTCCAGAGGTCGCCTGTAAGGTGGGACCACCCTAGACACCCCTTGCAGAAACTGACGGACCTTCGGGAGGAGCGCCAAGCGCCTGTCAAACAGCACAGAAAGAGCTGATACTTGACCCTTCAGGGAGCTGAGGGATAAGCCCAATTCCAAACCCGACTGTAAGAAAGCCAACAACGTCGGAATGGACAAGGGCCACGGGGACCTGTCACCCGAGGCACACCAGGTGAAAAAGATTTTCCACGTTCTGTGGTATATTTTCCTGGATACGGGCTTCCTGGCCCGATTCATAGTGGCAACTACCGTCGGAGAGAAGCCTCTGGACGTCAGTAGCCAGGCCTCAAGCAACATGCAGTCAATTTGAGGGCCCTGGAATTGAGGTGGAAGAATGGGCCTTGCGCGAGAAGATCTGCGCGTTCTGGAACAGCCCACCCGTGTCCGCCTGACAGTTGCCACAGGTCCGGATACCAGGACCTCCTGGGCCAATCTGGTGCCACTAGAATGGCTACTCTGCATTCCGTCCTGATTTTCCACAGGACCCTGGGAATCAGGGCTAGAGGCGGGAACACATATGGTAGATGGAAGCTGGACCAACTTAGGATCAGGGCATCCGCCCCTAGAGACTGAGGATCCCATGATCTCGCCATGTATTGCGGCACCTGATGATTCAGCCGCGAGGCCATCAGATCCACGTCCGGAGTGCCCCATTTGCTGCAGATGTCCCGGAAGACGTCTGGATGAAGAGACCACTCTCCGGCGTCCATCCCCTGCCGGCTCAGGTAGTCGGCCTCCCAGTTCTCGACCCCTGGGATGTGAACCGCGGAGATCAGGCAGTCGTTGTCCTCCACCCAAGATAGAATGCGGTGGACCTCGGCGAGGGCCTGAGCACTTCTGGTCCCTCCCTGATGGTTTATATACGCGACGGCCGTCGCATTGTCGGTCTGAACCCGGATGGGCTGACCTGCCAGGAACTTCTGAAACGCCAGGAGCGCCAGATAGACCGCCTTGATCTCCAGTACATTGATCTGCAATGCCGACTCCGACTGAGTCCAGAGGCCTTGAGCCCTGTGGTGTAAGAACACCGCACCCCAGCCCGTCAGACTGGCGTCGGTGGTCACCACTAACCATGACGGTTTGAGGAAGGACCGGCCCCGTGACAAATGCCGTGACTGAAGCCACCACTGCAGGGAATCCCTGGTCGGTTGTGAAAGTGTCACCAGCCGATTCAGAGAGATCGTCCTCTTGTCCCATCTGCGAAGAATCTCCAGCTGGAGAGGACGGAGGCGAAACTGTGCAAAAGGCACTGCCTCTATTGCTGCCACCATGCGCCCCACCAGCTTAATCAACACCCGTAGGGATGATTGTGGTGACAGGAGGACTGCTTGCACTCCTGATTGGATCGCCATCTGTTTGACTTGTGGCAGAGACACTAGGGCTGAGTCCGTATGGAAGTCCATGCCCAGATATGTCAGTGACTGGGTAGGAACCAGGGTTGACTTCTGGATATTGAGAAGCCACCCGAACTGTTCCAGAGACTTCATGGTTACCTCCAGGCTTTGCCGACAAAGGTGTTCCGATGGCGCCCTGACCAGCAGGTCGTCCAGATAGGGTATTACGGCGTGCCCCTGCACGTGCAGGAGAGCCATCATGGAGGCCATCACTTTTGTGAACACCCGCGGTGCCGAGGCCAACCCGAACGGCAGCGCCACAAATTGGAAGTGTTCTTCCCCCACTGCAAATCTCAACCAGCGCTGATGAGCCGGTGCAATGGGCACGTGAAGGTAAGCGTCTTTGATATCTATGGACGCTAAGAAGTCCCCCTGTGAGACAGCTGCGATCACGGAGTGCAGTGATTCCATACGGAACTTCCGAACCAACACGTGACGGTTGAACAACTTTAGGTCCAGAACCGGGCGGAAGGAGCCGTCCTTTTTTGGGACAATGAAGAGGTTGGAGTAAAAACCCCGAAACCTCTCCCCGGAAGGCACCGGGACCACCACTCCGTCCCTGCGGAGACCCTCCAACACCAGGTGAAAAGCCTGAGCCTTTTCTGGGGATGGGGCCGACCGATGGAATCGGGATATCGGCTTTGACGTCAGCTCTATCCTGTAACCTCTCGAGACCACGTCTCGAACCCACTGATCTTGAACGTGAAGTAGCCACCTGTCCTGAAAACGAGACAGGCGGCCCCCCACCTGTGGGGAGGTAGGAAGGAAGAGCGAGTCATGTAGAGGCGGGTTTGGGGGTGGCAGCAGCTGCCCCCGCCGGCTTCTTTGGACGACTCTTAGAGCGCCACTGAGAGGCGGGCTTGCCCCCTCGGTCCGTGCGAGCGGATGGTGCTGATGACTGTGAGCTGGAACGAAAGGACCACTGCTTAGGGTTCCTTTTAACGGTGTACCGTGGCTTAGGTTTATTCTGCGGAATCTTAGACTCAGCAGAATCCTTTATCAGCTTGTCCAATTCGGTACCAAACAGCCCGTCACCAGAGAACGGAAGATTCTGTAGAATCTTCTTAGATGTGGCATCTGAGTCCCAAAGACGCAGCCACAACAATCTGCGAATCGCAATAGCGTTGGCCGAAGCCACGGCTGAGCGAGTGGCAGTCTCCAAAGTCGCCGTCCTGGCGTAATCTGCATAGGCCTTCGCCCTATCAGTAAGCGCCAGGACCTCTGGACTGGACCTTGCCAGGTCAGAGATACCATCCAAGCAGGCAGTAATCGCTTGTAAGGTCCAGACCGTGGCAAAATTAGGGCAAAGGAAGACCCCACAGCCTCATAGGAAGACTTGGCGAGTTGCTCGACCTGTCTGTCAGTCGCATCCTTCAGTGAGGAGCTATCAGAGGCAGAGAATAGGGAGCGTGCAGCAATTCTGGTCATGGAAGCGTCCACCTTCGGGGACTGCGACCACTCCTGAAGCACCTCCTGGGAGAAGGGGAAACGATTGTCCTTGGGTTTGCGGACATAACGCCGCCCAGGATGTAACCTGGGAGCTCTAACCACCCTTCCAAAGTTAGTGTGGTCCATGAAGGAGCCACTTGGTCTAGCCTCCGGCCGCAGCCATTGATAGACCTCCTTCGGGTGCACCGTCACCTCCTCAGGGGGCGTCACGAGACGTAAGGTCTCGTTGATAGAGGACACCAAATCCTCCACCCCGTCTGGTGGTTCAGACACAGACACAGACCCGAGAGTCGAACCCCCATAATCTTCCTCACCATCAGAGGAACGCTCCTCCTCAGAGAGAGCCTGGAGCTCGGGTGAATCCTCACGACGAGCCCGCTTAAGGGGTCTCACAGCAGAAGAGGGAGACACCCGGGGGTAACTGGAAGGAGTAGCTGGGCTTTCCAGCCTCCTATTAAGGGCCTCCAGGGACTGCGACATGGAGGACAGTTGGGACAACAGAGATTCATTGATCTTATTCTGAGTTTCCCATGGCCCTGGGATCACCTGAACCTCAGGGTACAGCACCGGAGCTGCCGCCTCAGCAGTGTCCGTCCGGGCCTCTGGGCGTCCGCAGTTATTGCAGGACCCCTCCACCAGTGTCCCATTGCATGTAGCACAGGTAATGGTGGCATCTGCCGCCTTAGCAGCACGCTTCCTAGCTGAGGACATCGCCACAGTAGGGGAAAATAAGCCAAAATGTGCAGATAAAACCGGGATTCCGGTGGCTTACCGACCGCAGTAAAGCGGTAGGAGGAAGCGGTGTGTGTGTGTGACCTCCGCGCGAGTTTCCGGTCTCCTCTGGAGTGCAGCACGCTGCAGACAGATCCCAGCCGGGAAGTGAGGAGTAAAGATGGCCGCCGACAGAGAAACTGTGGGCGGCGCCGAAAACACGCGGGAGCACACACACACGCCCACCGATGACGTCACCGCACGGGCTGCTTCTCATCCTCCAGGCAGCCTCAATATGAAGGCGCCGGAGCCCGCAGCGCGGGAAGAAATGTGAAACACACATACAGACTGCATGCACAAACATCCGCAGCCTAAAGCCTCAGCCCCCGTGACACACAGGGCGGTCAGCCAGGGTGACCCCAGCACAGGGTACACCTCCAGATCCGCGGACCCGAGGGCAACGCGCGGTCTGAGTGTCAGGGCACATAAAGTGTCAGACACTACCCCCAGGCACACAGGAGACACAGAGTGCCTCAGTGCCGGTCCGGTCTGTAAGCACCATTTAGGGAGGCCTCGGACGGGGGTTCAGCGCCAGTCCGGAGTGTAAGCACCATTTAGGGAGGCCTCGGACTGGGCTGGCTCCAGTCCGGTCTGTAAGCACCATTTAGGGAGGCCTCGGACGGAGCGGAGCTGTGCAAGGCTCCCATCTCCCACTCTCCAGAGCCCCCCAGAGAGGGATGGAAAGGAGCGCGACAGCGTACCGGGAGAACACTAAAGTGTCCAGGCTCTAGGCCCTCCGGTACCTCCACCTGCGTGTTCCACAAGGGTGAGCGGGGAGGCTGTCGCAGGTCCCGACTGGAACCATTTTACCTTGTCTTCAGACGCCATCACGTAAGCTGTGAGAATGCAGTGAAGTGCAAGCAAAGCGTGATCCTCCGAGCACACTAAGTTTAAAACTGAGGATGTTCCCTGCGGTAGGGGTTTATAAGCGGAGGAGGCGGTGTCTACAAACTTGTAGTACCTAGTGTGACCTCCGGAGGGCAGTGCCCTAAACCCCATTGTCTGGGTCTCCCATTATGATGACCAGAAAAAAGAGAATTTTGTTTACGTACCGTAAATTCTTTTTTCTTGAATCATCAATGGGAGACCCAGACAATGGGGTTTAGGGCGCTGCCCTCCGGAGGTCACACTAGGTACTACAAGTTTGTAGCACCGCCTCCTCCGCTTATAAACCCCCACCGTAGGAGACATCCTCAGTTTAGTCCATAAGCTGCGAGGAGAAATAAACCACACCCGAAACCTCGGGAAGAATGCCGTGCACAGACGGTGTAACAACCCGGAAACACTGTCTCAACAGAGAACAGATCAAATGCAAACATGCAACGGAACAACTGGGTGGGTGCTGGGTCTCCCATTGATGATTCAAGAAAAAAGAATTTACGGTACGTAAACAAAATTCTCTTTTTTCTGATCATCATAATGGGAGACCCAGACAATGGGGATGTCCTAAAGCAATACCCCAGGGCGGGAAGAGTTCCTCAACAAGACGGATAACACATGGTTCCCTTTTAAAGGTGGGCAACCGCCGCCTGGAGAACCCGCCTGCCCAAACTCGCATCCGCAGAGGCATGGGCATGCACCATATAGTGCTTAGAGAAAGTGTGCAGGCTGGACCAAGTGGCCGCTTGACACACCTGTAGAGCAGAAGCTCGATGTCGCAAGGCCCAAGAGGCACCTACAGCTCTAGTAGAGTGTGCCTTCAAACCCACCGGGAGAGGCAAACCAGAAGACCGGTAAGCCTCCTGAATGGGAGCCTTGATCCATCTGGCCAAGGTCGACTTTGAAGCCGCGGACCCCTTACAGCGACCCATCGTGAGGACAAATAAGGAATCCGAACTCCTAAAGGAGGCGGTCCTGGACACATAAATGCGTACAGCTCTCACGAGATCCAGAGTATGGAGGTCGCGCTCAACCTGATGAACGGGAGCGGGGCAAAATGATGGGAGAACAATCTCCTGGTTCAAGTGGAATGTTGAAACCACCTTCGGCAAAAATTCAGGCCGTGGGCGCAACACCACCTTGTCCTGGTGAACCACCAGAAAGGGTGACTTGCACGAAAGTGCAGCCAATTCTGAGACCCTTCTCAGAGACGTAATCGCCACCAGAAAGACCACCTTCTGGGACAGACGAGAGAGAGAGATGTCTCTCAGTGGCTCAAACGGCGGTTTCTGCAGTGCCGCCAGGACCATGTTGAGGTCCCAAGGGTCCAGGGGCCGCCTGTAGGGCGGAACCACCCGAGACACCCCCTGCAGAAATTGGCGGACCTTCGGGAGGAGCGCCAAGCGCCTGTCAAATAGCACGGAAAGTGCTGATACTTGACCTTTCAGAGAGCCAAGGGATAATCCCAACTCCAAACCCGACTGTAGGAAGGCCAACAATGTCGGGATAGACAACGGCCACGGTGAGTGACCACCAGAGGCACACCAGGAGAAAAAGATTTTCCACGTTCTGTGGTATATCTTCCTGGAAACAGGTTTCCTTGCCCGATTCATGGTGGCAACCACTGTGGGAGAGAAGCCTCTGGATGTCAGCAGCCAGGCCTCAAGAGCCATGCAGTCAATCTGAGGGCCCTGGAATTGAGGTGGAAGAATGGGCCTTGCGCGAGAAGATCTGCGCGCTCTGGAAGAGCCCACCGGTGTCCGCCTGACAGTTGCCACAGGTCCGGGTACCAGGACCTCCTGGGCCAATCTGGAGCCACTAGAATGGCTACTCTGCATTCCGTCCTGATCTTCCACAGGACCCTGGGAATCAGAGCTAGAGGCGGGAACACATATGGCAGCTGGAAGCTGGACCAACTCAGGATCAGGGCATCCGCCCCCAGAGACTGAGGATCCCATGATCTCGCCACGTATTGGGGCACCTGATGATTCAGCCGTGAGGCCATCAGATCCACGTCCGGAGTGCCCCATCTGCCGCAGATGTCCCGGAAGACGTCTGGATGAAGGGACCACTCTCCGGCGTCCATCCCCTGTCGGCTCAGATAGTCGGCCTCCCAGTTCTCGACCCCTGGGATGTGAACTGCGGAGATCAGGCAGCCGTTTTCCTCCACCCAAGCTAGAATGCGGTGGACTTCGGTGAGGGCCTGAGCACTTCTGGTCCCTCCCTGATGATTTATGTAGGCGACGGCCGTCGCATTGTCGGACTGTACCCGAATGGGTTGTCCTGACAGGAATTTCTGAAACGCCAGGAGCGCCAGATAGACCGCCTTGATCTCCAGCACGTTGATCTGCAACGCCGACTCCGACTGAGTCCAGAGGCCTTGAGCCCTGTGGTGCAAGAACACCGCACCCCAGCCCTTCAGACTGGCGTCGGTGGTCACCACTAACCATGACGGTTTTAGGAAGGACCGTCCCCGTGACAGATGATGTGGCTGTAGCCACCACTGTAGGGAATCCCTGGTTGGTTGTGACAGCGTCACCAGCCGATTCAAAGAAATCGTCCTCTTGTCCCATCTGCGAAGAATCTCCAGCTGGAGAGGACGGAGGTGAAACTGTGCGAACGGCACCGCCTCTATCGCCGCTACCATGCGACCCACCAGTCTCATCAATACCCGTAGGGATGATTGTGGTGACAGGAGGACATTCTGCACTCCTGAATGGATCGCCAGCTGCTTGGCTTGAGGTAGGGACACCAGGGCTGAGTCCGTGTGGAAGTCCATGCCCAGATATGTTAATGACTGGGTCGGAACCAGGGTCGACTTCTGAATATTGAGAAGCCACCCGAACCGTTCCAGGGACCTCATGGTCACCTCCAGGCTCACCCGACAAAGGTCTTCCGATGGCGCTCTGACCAGCAGGTCGTCCAGATAGGGTATGACGGCGTGTCCCTGCACATGCAGGAGAGCCATCATGGAGGCCATCACCTTTGTGAACACCCGCGGTGCTGAGGCTAGCCCGAATGGCAGTGCCACAAATTGGAAGTGCTCTTCCCCCACTGCGAATCTCAACCAGCGCTGATGAGCCGGTGCAATGGGCACGTGAAGGTAAGCATCCCTTATATCGATGGATGCTAGGAAGTCTCCCTGTAACACTGCCGCGATCACGGAGCGCAGGGATTCCATGCGGAACTTCCGAACCAACACGTGACGGTTGAACAACTTTAAGTCCAGAACCGGGCGGAATGAGCCGTCCTTCTTTGGGACAATAAAGAGGTTGGAGTAAAAACCCCTGAACCTCTCTTCCGTGGGCACAGGGACCACCACTCCGTCTCTGCGGAGTCCCTCCAACACCAGATGAAAAGCCTGAGCCTTTTCTGGAGATGGAACCGACCGATGGAATCGGGGTATCGGTTTTGACGTTAGCTCTATCCTGTACCCTCGTGAGACTACGTCTCGAACCCACTGGTCTTGAACGTGAAGGAGCCACATATCCTGAAATCGAGACAGGCGGCCCCCCACCTGTGGGGAGGCAGGATGAGGTAGCGAGTCATTGCGAGGCGGGCTTGGGGGTGGCAGCCGCTGCCCCCGCTGGCTTCTTCTGACGACTCTTGGAACGCCACTGAGTAGCAGGCTTGCCCCCTCGGTCCGAGCGAGCAGGCGTCGTTGATGACTGTGAGCTGGAACGAAAGGACCACTGCTTAGGGTTCCTTTTCACGGTGTACCGTGGCTTAGGTTTATTCTGCGGGATCTTAGACTCAGCAGAATCCTTTATCAATTTGTCCAGCTCGGTGCCAAAAAGCCTGTCACCAGCGAACGGAAGATTTTGCAAAATCTTCTTAGATGTGGCATCTGAGTCCCAAAGACGCAGCCACAGCAGCCTGCGGATCGCAATTGCATTGGCCGAGGCCACAGCAGAGCGAGTGGCAGTCTCCAAAGATGCCGTCCTGGCGTAATCCGCATAAGCTCTTGCTCTGTCGGTAAGCGCCAGGACCTCTGGGCTGGACCTAGCTAGATCAGTGATACCATCCAAACAGATAGTAATCGCTTGTAGGGTCCAGACCGTGGCAAAATTAGGGGCAAATGATGACCCCACAGCCTCATAGGAAGACTTGGCGAGTTGCTCGACCTGTCTATCAGTAGCATCCTTCAACGAGGAGCTATCAGAGGCAGAAAACAAGGAGCGCGCAGCAATCCTAGTCATGGAAGCGTCCACCTTAGGAGACTGCGACCATTCCTGGAGCGCCTCCTGGGGAAAGGGGAAGCGATTGTCCTTGGTTTTACGGACATAACGCCGCCCAGGATGTAACCTGGGAGCTTTAATCACCCTTCCGAAATTAGTGTGGTCCATGAAGGAGCCACTTGGTCTAGCCTCTGGCCGCAGCCATTGATAGACCTCCTTGGGGTGTACAGTCACCTCCTCAGGAGGAGTGACAAGACGTAATGTCTCATTGATGGAGGACACCAGATCCTCCACCCCATCTGGAGGTTCAGACATAGACCCGAGAGTAGAACCCCCATCATCTTCCTCACCATCAGAGGAACGCTCCTCCTCAGAGAGAGCCTGGAGCTCGGGTGAATCCTCACGACGAGCTCGCTTAGGGGGTCTCACAGCAGAAGTGAGAGGCACCCGGGGGTAACTGGGTGGAGTAGCTGGGTTCTCCAGCCTCCTATGTAGTGCCTCCAGGGCTTGTGACATGGAGGACATCTGGGACAGCAGAGATTCATTGAACCTATTCTGCGTTTCCCATGGCCCTGGGATCACCTGAACCTCAGGGTATAATCCCGGATTTGCAGACTCAGTAGTAGCAGACCGGGCCTCTGGGCGTCCGCAGTTATTGCAGGACCCCTCCACCAGTGTCCCGTTGCATGTAGCACAGGTAATGGTGATCACCGCCGCCTTAGCAGCATGCTTCCCAACTGAGGACATCTCCACAGTGAGGGGAATATAAGCCAAGTTCACAAACAAACCGGGAATCCCGGTGGCTTACCGACCGCAGTAAAGCGGTAGGAGGAAGCGGTGTGGGTGTGTGACCTCCGCGAGTTCCGGTCTCCCTTTGAAAGTGCAGACACGCGCTGCAGCCAGATCCCAGCCGGGAAGTGAGGGAGAAGATGGCCGCCGACAGTGAAGTCGTGGGCGGAGCCAGGAACACGCGGGAAGAACACAAAACACGCCCATCGGTGAGTCACCACAAGGGCTGCTTCCTCCTCCTCCAGGCAGCTTCAGTAATTGAAGTGCCAGAGCCCGCAGCGCGGGAAAAGAGTGTGAAATATCAACACACACACACTCAGACTGCATGTACACACAAACACCCGCAGTCTACAGCCTCAGCCCCTGTGACACACAGGGCGGTCAGCCAGGGTGACCCCAGCACAGGGTACACCATCAGAACCGCGGACCCAAGGGTAACCGCGCGGTCTGAGTGTCATGACACCAAATGCCAGACACTACCCCCAGGCACATAGGAGACACACGGGCCTCAGTGCCGGTCCGGTCTGTAAGCACCTTTAGGGAGGCCTCGGACGGGGGTACAGCACCAGTCCGGAGTGTAAGCACCATTTAGGGAGGCCTCGGACTGGGCTGGCTCCGTCCGGTCTGTAAGCACCATTTAGGGAGGCCTCGGACGGAGCGGAGCTGTGCAAGGCTCCAGGCTCCCCCTATCCAGAGCCTCCATGGAGGGATGGAAAGGAAAGGAGCACGACAGCGTACCGGGAGAACACTAAAGTGTCCAGGCTAAAAGCCCTCCGGTACCTCCACCAGCGTGTTCCACAAGGGTGAGCGGGGAGGCTGTCGAGGGTCCCGAATGGGACCATTTTACCTTGTCTTCATACGCCATCACGTAAGTTGTGAGAATGCAGTGAAGTGCAAGCAAAGCGTGATCCTCCGAGCACACTAAGTTTAAAACTGAGGATGTCTCCTACGGTGGGGGTTTATAAGCGGAGGAGGCGGTGCTACAAACTTGTAGTACCTAGTGTGACCTCCGGAGGGCAGCGCCCTAAACCCCATTGTCTGGGTCTCCCATTATGATGATCAGAAAATAGTAGTTTCCAGATTCTCGTGCCTGGACAGAGGTAACAGGTAATATGCTCGCTGTCCTCTGACGCTGAGCTCTGGGCAGCCTCCCTGAGATTCACAGAGACACAATCCAGAAGCTTCCTCTTTTTCGGAGGGGAAGGCCTGGATGCTGCAGCAAAAACCGGCAGTGCCGAGATAGAAGCCTGCACTTCTTCCCTAACCGCTTGAACTTCATGGCTAACCATGGATTGGAGCTCCTCAAGCAGGGATGGGAATTCTTCCCTGACAACACTGTCAGTACATGGCTGACACAACAACTTTTTGTAGGAAGAAGGAAATTTTGTGCCGCAGATGCCACATTTTCTGGACGGGTTTTTGCTCCCTTTCACAGGCGGGCCCTTCTCTCCCTATAGAAAAAAAGGGAAGAGAAGGGGGTCGCAGTGTGAGTGCAGGGCCCTAATTAACTCTACCCCTAGTGACCACCCCCAGAAACACTTACATGAGCTGAGGGAATGCTGGGCTCTGCAGAAGCAGAGGTGGAAGACCTATCACCCTCCATGTCTTCAGGGATCAGCCTTACCTGAGTGTAGCTTCCGACGGGTACTTATCCAGAAGTACCGTACACCCAACAAGGAACACCTGTTCCCTCCTCCTGGTCACTGGCCGCGGGCAGTAGCACGCAATAGGCCTGCTGGGTTCCCTGGAGCCGTGCCCAGCACGCCGCAGCCCGAACAGGAGCCGCCACCCGGAACCGGAAGTGCCGTCCCAAAATTGGAAGTGCCATCCCGAAACCGGAAGTGCCGCCGCGGGAACGCAGCTGGAGGAGGGAGATGCCGGAGAGCTGAACAGGCCTCCGCCGCTTCAATACATGGCCTACTTTACCCCGGAGGACGCAGGAAGGCCGGATGTTCCCACCAAGGGAGCCCCGAGAAGGTGGAGGCCGCCCCCGACATCCATCCCTGGCCCGACTAAGTACACCCCAAAGCTGCCTCTGCCAGCCCAACAGCACTGAAACCTCTCCATGCCCCAAGGGGGGCAGGAAGACACTGGAGTACTGAGGAAGGGGAGGGGCTTTTAACCTCTGTGTTCCTGTCCCCCAATAGGGCATGGACGACATCCTCCAATGCTGTCGTGGAAGGTGAAGGGAGGAAGTTTCGTTTGAAGTTTGCCACAAGCCACCTGGGAGACACACCAAACATGTGGAATAAGGTGCTCTGGTCAGATGAAACCAAAATCGAACTTTTTGGCCACAATGCAAAACGATATGTTTGGCGTAAAAGTAACAGCTCATCACCCTCAAAACACCATCCCCACTGTCAAACATGGTGGTGTCAGCATCATGGTTTGGGGCTGCTTTTCTTCAGCAGGGACAGGGAAGATAGTTAAAATTGATGGGAACCCTTGACTAAGAGAGGGGTCTCTCAATCCACTATTTGTGATTTATGTACACGAAATAGATCACCTTATACCTGAGGAGGGTATATAAACATGAGAATATACATTGCAAGATATTTGGTCTTGATGTTCCTTTTGTGAATTCCTCAATTGATGTTTTGACTTATACTTATTCATATGACTTGTACTGTTTTGTCCTTTTTTTCAATAATAATAAAAAGAGATTAACCTAAAAATTGATGGGAAGATGGACGGAGCCAAATACAGGACCATCCTGGAAGAAAACCTGTTGGAGTCTGCAAAAGACCTGAGACTGGGACGGAGATTTATCTTCCAACAAGACAATGATCCCAAACATAAAGCAAAATCTACAATGGAATGGTTCAAAAATAAATGTATCCAGGTGTTAGAATGGCCAAGTCAAAGTCCAGACCTGAATGCAATCATGAATCTGTGGAAAGAACTGAAAACTGCTGTTCACAATCGCTCTCCATCAAACCTCACTGAGCTTGAGCTGTTTCGCAAGGATGAATGGGCAAGAATTTCAGTCTCTCAATGTGCAAAACTGATAGAGACGTACCTCAAGGGACTTGCAGCTGTAATTGCAGTGAAAGGTGGCGCTACAAAGTATTAACTCAAGGAAGCCACTTCACGATTGTGTCCCACTTGTTGATTCTTCACAAAAAAAAATTAGAATTTATATCTTTATGTTTGAAGCCTGAAATGTGGCAATAGGTTGAAAAGTTCAAGGGGACCAAATACTTTCACAAGGCACTGTATATATAAAGTCCCCCTACTTCCTTGTTATAAGTACTGTGCACAGAAGCAGGAACATGTAGTGGCATTGCAGTGGTATCTCTACAAAACATGGCTGGCCTGCATTAGCAAACACTTACCAATATGGTTTGGGCATCTGCAAGGTCAAATGTAGGCTTCAATGGAGCAAGGAAGCAAGCAGGGACAATGTGTTTGTAGACAAAATCTGCAAAGCCAACCAGTCCATCTTTTCCGCCTACAGAAGACATAAGATCTTTTTGAACACTTTAACAATATGAAAGAAATAAAATTTGATTTTTTCCAGTCCAAGATCTTACCCCAAAGCTCAACCAGCTTGGAAAGTATGATGAAACAGGTTTTTTGTGCAATAGGATCTGGGTATTCAACAGCCCCTTGAATAACTGTGAATAAAACACGCTCCACATTCTCAGCACCTATATACAAAAGAGAAAAGAAAGTGTTAAAATAAAGGCTTCTCATCTATGTGATGTAAATGGACCACACCTAGCTGTAAAATCAGATTGTTTAAGCACCTGACAATTACATGTACCTAATTAATTGCAGAAGTATGAGCCACATCTTATCTACATGGATAAACGGAAACAGTGAACTGGCTAGGATAGATGGTATGAGAGGGACCGACAATACTAAAAGGCATCCGTACATAGGACATTGCTGCTGCCTGAATGCTGATCCAACTGAAAACCACCCTTACCAACTCCATCATATACAGAATGTATTAACATGGAGAGAGGAGAAAGCCATTGTCAGACAGCTTTGATGGCAAAAGGACTAATATATTTATTGTGATGGTGTGATATGGGGAGTTATATTTTACTGCATTTTACAAGTGTTATTCCTATATTGTGTATTCTCCCCTTCCCAACTTCCTGTGTACTCCAGAGAGTCTGATAATTGAATTACTATGGATAAGTCCTTACTAGGTCATTCTAGTCCTCTGCCTGTTTGTATTCACCCCCCTCCACCATGGAGTGCGTCAAAACACCTGGTCGGGATTTGGGAGTTGGTTGGGGGGGAGGAGAAGCCGTACAATTTGGTCTTTGTGTGGGACACTGAGCTGAGGCTGGCTCCACAAAGGGGTTTGGAGAAACCTGGATTACCTGGAGATATAATATACTGCTGGATTATTTTTATGGATTTTTATGTTTTTTCAAACAATAAAGGTTCTTGGGCTGTTCACGCTTTGTTGATTGTGGGATACCGGAGAAGGATCCCGTGACAACAGGTGGCAAGCGGTGGGATCAACAGAGCTCAGCCCAATTGAGAACCACCCACAGAGTGAGTACAGACACTGGACTATATCTACAGAGAGAGCCAAGGACTGACTAAGGCCACGTGCACACGTTGAGAATTTGATGAGTTTTTTACCTCAGGATTTGTAGCCAAAACCAGGAGTGGATAATTAAATACAGAAGTGGTGCAGGTGTTTGTATTAGACATTTCCTCTGATTGCTCCACTCCTGGTTTTGTCTACAAATCCTGAGGTAAAAAAACTAATCAAATTCTCAACGTGTGCACGTGGCCTAAAGAGGCTTTAATTGCTCTACTGGTGGGTGCTAGTCCGGCCACCTCCTACCAGATGTCTAACAGACAAGCGCTGGAGTTGGGGACCCCCACCCCAAAAAGCCAGTGGTTGATGTGGTACGAAGAAGAGATTGCGGTTCTGGGCCCAGACATCTCTCAGGAGTATAAAGAGGCAGCTGTTCGCCGAGCACAGCAGAGACAAGAAGCAATGGAGCTCGAAAGAGGGAGTAATGTGATTTGGAGTGTAAATCCAACGATCCAGGAGCCTGCACGGCTCACCAGGATGGACTTCAAGCCATTTGATGAGACTTTGGAGATGTGGAAGGATTCTTCAAGGACTTTGAGCAGCAGTGTGCCGTGATGGAGGTGTCCCACTCTGGATGGAAGCATTTGTTAGTGGGACTCCTGAACGGAAGCATGGCGGAGGCTTATCGAACTACTGACTCACAGTGGAACAAAGATTATAATTTTGTTAAAGGGACTATCCTGGATTACCATGTTATCACCCCAGATTCATACAGGGCCCAGTTCCGAGACCTTCCATGCACGACGGGGGGGGGGGGGGGGGGGGGGGGGGGGGAACCTTTAGAATGTATGCCCCTAAGACGTCCCAGGCATTTCAAAGACAGCTGGAAACAGAAACCACCTTGGCTGTGGAAGATGTTGTACAAGTGTTTCTTATAGAACAATTTCTTGCCAAATGCCCCTCAGAAATACGAGAATGGGCCCGGGAACGCATGCCGCCCACAATGGACAGAGCTGCAGCCCTGGCCGATGAGGCCCTTACTATCTGACTGCAGTGGAGGAGGCTACTGGATAATAAATCACAGCCTATCCCTCCACCCAGCTGCAGGCCGATGACATCCACACCTCAAAAAATGAGCCTCAACAGTTCTGACAACCAGGGGGATTTACAGAGAGATGTTATGGGTGCTGTAAACCTACGCACTTACAAGCTAGTTATCCCTCAAGGACTCGGAGGGAGCCCCATGTACCCCCACCTCGTGCCAGTGGTGTGCGTGTGTTCCTGTGGGGGGTCCCTGTGGTGTATGTCCTTTTGGGGGGAGGGGTGTCCCTGTGGTGTGTGTCCTTGTGGGGGGAGGGGTGTCTCTGTGGTGTGTGCCCATCCCTATGGGGTCTGTGTGTTCCTGTGGGGTGTGTGTATGTCCCTGTGGTGTGTGTGTCCCTGTGGGGTGAGTGCATGTGTCCCTATAAGGTGTGTGTCTGTGGGGGGGGGGGGGGTGTCTTTGTGGTGTGTCTCTCTTTGTGGAGTGTGTGTTTGTGTTCGGGTGCGTGGTGAGTATCCAATGTTGGGGCTCCACCTTAGCTGTTACTCTTTGTGTGCATGTGGTGTGTATACATGTCCCCGTGCGTGGTGAATATTCCATGTCAGGGCCCCACCTTAGTGACTATATGCTGGTATATGCTGTTAGTCACCAAAGAGTGCGGTCATTAAGCCCCTTTCATTCACAACTGTCAACTGGTAACTGTCACTTTCTCTTCATTATGTAGATAGGGCCAAAATTGTTTGGTGAATTGGAACACGCGGGGTTAAACTTTTGCCTCACAACATAGCCTATGACGCTCTCGGGGTCCAAATATGTGACACTGCAAAATTTTGTGGCTGTAGTTGCGACGGTAGATAGATAGATAGATAGATAGATAGATAGATAGATAGATAGATAATCTTGCTGCCATTTACCGTAGCCTATTCGCAATTTACCTTTATACAAATATGGTGTGGTTTTCACCAGTGCTGTGGAGTCAGTGTCCATTTTGGGTGCATAGCGCTTTTTTCAGCGTTTTGCACCCGTGCAAAAAATGCCCCGTAAAAAACTTGGTGCATTCACACACCGTGTGTTTTTATGGGGCAACTTCTTCAGTGATGTCACAGAGGGGAGGAAGAATCCTGTTCCTCCTCCCCGTGTGACATCTATATTCCCGTATTCCCGCTGGAATTACGCATCATCTGAACGGCGATGCGTAATTCCAGTGGGAATAATGATCACAATACGGGAGAAAGCGCGGGTGCAGGTATGTAAAGAATTGACATGGTCATTCTTTTTACGCTCACGCTTTCTCCCATAAAAGCGCTGCATATTTTTACGCTGTGTCTGTACGGCTAAGCAAATTTCCCATTCACTTTGCCAACAGACACAAGGCACATTGCGCATTTTTGAAAAGCGCACGAAAAAAAGCGATCAAAAACGCACAATGTGTGAACGTAGCCAAAGTCAGATTCAGGGAAACTGAGGAGTGAGTCCGATATATGGCTTACTGACTTCACAACCATAGTTGTGGAGTCACAGTCTGAGTCATGGAGTCGATGTCCATTTTGGTGGAGTTTGAGTCACAGTTGGAGTCAGTGAAATTGAAGTGTTGAGTTGGATGCTTGGTTTACACGGTAAGGCTGCGTTCACACATTTGCGTATTTTGCTGCGCTTATTGCCGCGTTTTTCGGCCGCGCAAAAAAGCGCAACAAAATGCGCAGGGACTTTCACACACTGCGCTTTCTTTACTCCAGAAAGCGCAGTGATGTCACAGAGGGGAGGAAGAATCCTGCTTTCTCCTCCCCTCTGTGACAGCCCCATTAGATTTCACAGTGTATTAATATACACTGTGAAATCTAAATTAAACAGAGGCAAATGTATGTAAAATAAAAAAGTGAGTACTTCACCTGTCCGGTGCCTTCTCCCGCTGTTGGTGCCTTCTGCCACTCTCCGGTTCCAAGTGAGAGGTGTACTGATAAGACCTGTGGTGACGTCAGAGGGGGGGCGTTCCCGGGGCGTTCCCAGCGCTGATTGGCTGTTCGCGGTCATGTGATATGTATCACATGACCGCAAGTGCCCGGGAACGCCCCTCTGACATCACCAAAGGTCCTGTCAGTACACCTCTCACTTGGAATCGGAGACCAGACAGCGGGAGAAGGCACCGGACAGGTGAAGTATACATTCTTTTTTATTTTACATACATTTGCCTCTTTTTAATTTAGATTTCACAGTGTATATTAATACACTGTGAAATCTAATGGGCGGCCACAGCTGTCACAGAGGGGAGGAGGAAGCAGGATTCTTCCTCCCCTCTGGGAGAATACGCAGGAGCAGCTGCGTAAACAATTGACATATCAATTGTTTATGGAGCTGCGCTTTCTCCCGGAAAACGCAGTGCGTATTTTTGCGCAATGTCTGCACTGCAAAATGAATTTCACATTCACTTTGCTGGCAGACAAAAGGCACATTGCGTATTTTGAAAAGCGCACGTAAAAAAGTGCAGCAAAATACGCAATGTGTGAATGCAGCCTTAGTGGACGGTGAACAGCAGTGGACCTTTCGCCACTGGTGGACGACAGTGGTGAAGGTGAACAACAGTGGTGACTTATCTTCCCTTAAAGGGATTGTCTCATCTAAAACTGATAAGTCTGCAGTCACATCAAGTGACCACAAAATTATTAATGCTCCCAGCACCCATACTGTGCGCTGCAAGGAAAAGAGAATTTTGTTTACGTACCGTAAATTCTTTTTTCTTGAGTCATCAATGGGAGACCCAGACAATGGGGTTTAGGGCACTGCCCTCCGGAGGCCACACTAGGTACTACAAGTTTGTAGACACCGCCCCCTCCGCATATAAACCCCTACCGCAGGGAAGACCCTCAGTTTTGGTTCATAAGCTGCGAGGAGACAAAATAAACCACACCCGATACATCGGGAAAGGAATCGTACACAGACGGTCCAACAACCCGGATAAACTGTCCCAACTGGGAACAGATCAAATGCAAACATGCAACAGAACAACTGGGTGGGTGCTGGGTCTCCCATTGATGACTCAAGAAAAAAGAATTTACGGTACGTAAACAAAATTCTCTTTTTTCTGATCATCACAATGGGAGACCCAGACAATGGGGATGTCCTAAAGCAAAACCCCAGGGCGGGAAGAGTTCCTCAAGACGTGTAAAGATACGGTCCCCCTCAAAGGTGGGTAACCGCCGCCTGGAGGACCCGCCTGCCCAAACTTGCATCCGCAGAGGCATGGGCATGCACCATATAGTGCTTAGAGAAAGTGTGCAGGCTAGACCAAGTGGCCGCCTGACACACCTGCAGAGCTGAAGCGCGATGTCGCAAAGCCCAGGAAGCACCGACAGCTCTGGTCGAGTGCGCCTTCAAGCCTACCGGAAGAGGCTGACCCGCAGAACGGTAAGCCTCCTGAATGGGCGCCTTGGTCCATCTGGCCAAGGTCGATTTTGATGCCGCGGACCCCTTACAGCGACCCGCCGTAAGGATGAACAAAGAGTCAGAACTCCGGAAGGAGGCAGTCCTGGACACATAAATGCGTACAGCCCTCACTAGATCCAGAGTGTGGAGGTCGCGCTCAACCTGATGAACAGGAGCGGGACAAAATGATGGAAGAACAATCTCTTGGTTCAAATGGAAAGTGGAAACCACTTTCGGCAAAAATTCCGCCCGCGGGCGCAACACCACCTTGTCTTGGTGGACTACCAGGAAGGGTGACTTGCACGAAAGTGCAGCCAATTCTGAAACCCGTCTCAGAGACGTAATTGCCACCAGAAAAACCACTTTCTGGGACAGATGAGAGAGGGAAACGTCCCTCAGAGGCTCGAACGGCGGTTTCTGTAGAGCCGTCAGGACCATATTAAGGTCCCAAGGATCCAGAGGTCGCCTATACGGTGGAACCACCCGAGACACCCCTTGCAGAAACTGACGGACCTTAGGAAGGAGCGCCAAACGCCTGTCAAACAGCACTGAAAGAGCTGATACTTGACCCTTCAGGGAGCTGAGGGATAAGCCCAATTCCAGACCCGACTGTAGGAAAGCCAACAACGTCGGGATGGACAAGGGCCACGGTGTCCGTCCAGCAGAGGCACACCAGGTGAAAAAGATTTTCCACGTTCTGTGGTATATCTTCCTGGATACGGGCTTCCTGGCCCGATTCATAGTGGCAACCATTGTAGGAGAGAAGCCCCTGGATGTTAGCAGCCAGGCCTCAAGAGCCATGCAGTCAATCTGAGGGCCCTGGAATTGAGGTGGAAGAATGGGCCTTGCGCGAGAAGATCTGCGCGTTCTGGAAGAGCCATCGGAGTCCGCCTGACAGTTGCCACAAATCTGGATACCAGGACCTCCTGGGCCAATCCGGAGCCACTAGAATGGCTATGTTGCACTCCGTCCTGATTTTCCACAAAACCTTGGGAATCAGAGCTAGAGGAGGGAACACATATGGACGATGGAAGCTGGACCAACTCAGGATCAGGGCGTCTGCCCCCAGAGACTGAGGATCCCAGGATCTCGCCATGTATTGCGGCACCTGATGATTCAGCCGCGAGGCCATCAGATCCACATCCGGAGTGCCCCATCTGCTGCAGATGTCCCGAAGACGTCTGGATGAAGAGACCACTCTCCGGCGTCCATCCCCTGCCGGCTCAGGTAGTCGGCCTCCCAGTTCTCGACCCCTGGGATGTGAACTGCGGAGATCAGGCAGTCGTTGTCCTCCACCCAAGATAGAATGCGGTGGACTTCGGCGAGGGCCTGAGCACTTCTGGTCCCTCCCTGATGATTTATATAGGCGACGGCCGTCGCATTGTCGGACTGCACCCGAATGGGCTGTCCTGACAGGAATTTCTGAAACGCCAGGAGCGCCAGATAGACCGCCTTGATCTCCAGCACGTTGATCTGCAACGCCGACTCCGACTGAGTCCAGAGGCCTTGAGCCCTGTGGTGTAAGAACACCGCACCCAGCCCTTCAGGCTGGCGTCTGTGGTCACCACTAACCATGACGGTTTGAGGAAGGACCGGCCCCGCGACAAGTGACGGGGCTGGAGCCACCACTGCAAGGAATCCCTGGTCGGTTGGGAAAGTGCCACCAGCCGATTCAGAGAGATCGTCCTTTTGTCCCATCGGCGGAGAATCTCCAGCTGAAGAGGACGGAGGCGAAACTGTGCGAAAGGCACCGCCTCTATCGCAGCTACCATGCGCCCCACCAGCTTCATCAATACCCGTAGGGATGATTGTGGTGACAGGAGGACATTTTGCACTCCTGAGTGGATCGCCAGCTGCTTGGCTCGTGGCAGAGACACCAGGGCTGAGTCCGTGTGGAAGTCCATGCCCAGATATGTCAATGACTGGGTCGGAATCAGGGTGGACTTCTGGATATTGAGAAGCCACCCAAACTGTTCCAAAGACTTCATGGTCACCTCCAGGCTTTGCCGACAAAGGTGTTCCGACGGCGCCCTGACCAGTAGGTCGTCCAGATAGGGTATGACGGCATGCCCCTGCACGTGCAGGAGAGCCATCATAGAGGCCATCACTCTTGTGAACACCCGCGGTGCCGAGGCCAGCCCGAAAGGCAGCGCCACAAATTGGAAGTGTTCTTCCCCCACTGCAAATCTCAACCAGCGCTGATGAGCCGGTGCAATGGGCACGTGAAGGTAAGCGTCTCGGATATCTATCGACGCAAGGAAGTCCCCCTGTGACACAGCCGCGATCACGGAGCGCAGGGATTCCATACGGAACTTCCGAACCAACACGTGACGATTGAACAATTTTAGATCCAGAACCGGGCGGAAGGAGCCGTCCTTTTTTGGGACGATAAAGAGGTTGGAGTAAAAACCCCGAAACCTCTCCCCGGAAGGCACTGGGATCACTACTCCGTCTCTGCGGAGTCCCTCCAACACCAGATGAAAAGCCTGAGCCTTTTCTGGAGATGGAACAGACCGATGGAATCGGTGTGTCGGCCGCGACGTCAGCTCTATCCTGTAGCCGCGTGAGACTACGTCTCGGACCCACTGATCTTGAACGTGGAGTAACCATCTGTCCTGAAAGCGGGACAGGCGGCCCCCCACCTGCGGGGCGGCAGGACTGGAGAGCGAGTCATGCGGAAGTGGGTTTGGGGGTGGCAGCTGCTGCCCCCGTTGACTTCTTCTGACGACCTTTGGGGCGCCACTGAGTAGCGGGCTTGCCCCCTCTGTCCGTGCGAGCGGACGAAGCTGAGGACTGCGAGCTGGACCGAAAGGACCACTGTTTTGGGTTCCTTTTGACGGTATACCGTGGCTTAGGCTTATTCTGTGGGATCTTAGACTCCGCAGAATCCTTTATTAGCTTATCCAGCTCAGTGCCAAAAAGTCTGTCGCCAGAGAATGGAAGATTCTGCAGAATCTTCTTAGACGTGGCATCTGAGTCCCATAGACGCAGCCACAACAACCTGCGAATCGCTATAGCATTGGCCAAAGCCACAGCAGAACGGGTGGCAGTTTCTAGGGTCGCAGTCCTGGCGTAATCTGCATAGGCCTTTGCCCTATCAGTAAGCGCCAGTACCTCTGTATTGGACCCCGCCAGGTCAGTGATACCATCTAAGCAGGAAGTGATCGCCTGCAGAGTCCAGACCGTGGAAAAATTAGGGGCAAATGAAGACCCCACAGCCTCATAGGAAGACTTGGCGAGTTGCTCGACCTGTCTATCCGTCGCGTCCTTCAATGAGGAGCTATCAGAGGCAGAGAACAGGGAGCGAGCAGCAATCCTGGTCATGGAAGCGTCCACCTTCGGGGACTGCGACCACTCCTGAAGCACCTCCTGGGGAAAGGGGAAGCGAGTGTCCTTGGATTTACGGACATAACGCCACCCAGGATGAATCCTGGGTGCTCTAACCACCCTTCCAAAGTTAGTGTGGTCCATAAAGGAACCACATGGGCGAGCCTCCGGCTGCAGCCACTGATACACCTCCTTAGGGTGCAGTTCCACCTCCTCAGGGGGTGCCACGAGATGTAGAGTCTCGTTTATTGAGGACACCAGATCCTCCACCCCGTCCGGTGGTTCTGACATAGATTCAAGCATTGAACCCCCATCATCCTCGTCACCATCAGAGTGACGCTCCTCCTCAGAGAGGACCTGGATCTCGGGTGATTCATCTCGGCGAGCCCGCTTAAGGGGTCTAGCAGCAGAAAGAGATGATACCCGGGGATAACTTGAAGGAGCAGCTGGGCTTCCCAGTCTCCTAGTCAGTGCCTCCAGGGATTGCGACATGGAGGACAGCTGGGATAACACAGAGTCATTAATCTTATTCTGTGTTTCCCATTGCCCTGAGGTCACCTGAACCTCAGGGTACAGTACCGGAGCTGCAGTCTCTGCAGAATCAGTCTGGGCTTCTGGGCGTCCGCAATTATTGCAGGACCCCTCAACCAGCGTCCCGTTGCATGTAGCACAGGTAGTGGTAGAATTGTCTGCCTTCACAGCACTTTTCTTTGCTGGGGCCATGCCGACAGCAGAGGAAAAGAATAAGCCAAGTAGGAAACCGGAACACCGGCGGCTTACCGACCGCT
Organism: Allobates femoralis; assembly: GCA_033576535.1. Taxonomy (NCBI): domain Eukaryota; kingdom Metazoa; phylum Chordata; class Amphibia; order Anura; family Aromobatidae; genus Allobates; species Allobates femoralis. The sequence continues at coordinate 375,447,901 of JARQOC010000004.1, read as the reverse complement.
TCAATGCGGTGGAGGGGAGCGGTGTGTGTGTGGCCTCCGCGAGGGTAATGACCGGAATCTCCCGGGAGCGCAGCAGTGCACTCATTCAGTCCCAGCCGGAAAGTGAGGAGAAAATGGCCGCCGCCAGCAAAGACGTGGGCGGAGCCAAAAACACGCGGGAAGCACACACACACACGCCCAGTGATGACATCATCCTAAGGGCCGCTCCACATCTCTCCAGGCAGCCATCTTAATAAATCTGGTGCCGGAGCCCGCAGTGCGGGAGATATAGTAATAACTATACCCAGGGCTTCAACATCTGTAGCCCCCAGCCGCAGCCCCTGTGACACCACAGGGCGGTCAGCTATGGTGACCCCAGCACAGGGTACACCGCCAGAACCGCGGACCCGCGGTGCGCGCGGTCTGAGTGTCATGAAACACATAAAGTGCCAGACACTACCCCCAGGCACACCGGAGACACAAAGTGCCTCAGTGCCAGTCCGGTCTGTAAGCACCATTTAGGGAGGCCTCGGACGGGGGTTCAGCACCAGTCCGGTCTGTAAGCACCATTTAGGGAGGCCTCGGACTGGGCCGGCTCCAGTCCGGTCTGTAAGCACCATTTAGGGAGGCCTCGGACGGAGCGGAGCTGTGCAAGGCTCCTGTCTCCCACTTCTCAGAGCCCCCCAAAGAGGGATGAGAAGGAGCGCGGCAGCGTACCGGGAGAACACCATGTGCCCAGGCTCTAGGCCCTCCGGTACCTCAACCTGTGTGTTCCCCCATGGGTGAACAGGGAGACTGTCGGAGGTCCCCGACCGGGACCTACCTTATCTTCATACGCCATCACGTAAGCTGTGAGAATGCAGTGATGTGCAAGCAAAGCGTGTGATACCTCCGAGCACACTAAGTTTAAAACTGAGGGTCTTCCCTGCGGTAGGGGTTTATATGCGGAGGGGGCGGTGTCTACAAACTTGTAGTACCTAGTGTGGCCTCCGGAGGGCAGTGCCCTAAACCCCATTGTCTGGGTCTCCCATTGTGATGATCAGAAAATCATGGTTTCCAAACCAGGAACAAACCACAGTTATGCGGTATGATTGTTCCTGGCCAGAGACAAGACTAGTGGACAAAGCCTTGTTCAATATAAGTTTATGGAGCAAGGCTGCGCCAACTAGACGGCCGTTCCCACTAGTTGGAAACGCCTGCTTCATACACTTGTATATCGCGAGGCTGCACTCTCGTTGTCTTGTTACCGGGAACATTAATATGGTTTAATTGAGGTCCGTTCCTGGCTTAGAAACAGTGAATCCTCAGAGTGCACAGTGTGTGCACTGGCAAGATTGATAAGTCTGCAGTCACATCAAATGACTCAAGAATTATCAGTTTTAGACCAGAGAACCCCTTTAAAAGAAATAATTCCTTGTCTTAACAGATGGTGGGATGGTGAAATCAGTATGTATAACTAACTTTAGTATAATGTGCATAGGGGCATTTAGGGCTCATTCAGATGAGCGTATTAAATAACGGCGCGCTGTCTATAGGCAAAACGGGTAGCATATGAATAGCACCAGGAACAACGCAGGGTAATGTGGTAGTACATATAAAGGGTTATAATTAATATAAGCCCCAAGGATGCCGACAAGAAACATGTGTCGGGGACCTGTCTTGACATGTACCATATAGGAAGCCTTCACTTTTCTGGACAAATATGGGTAAGCAGCAAAAGAGCTAATTGTTCTTTATTTTTCACTTATTATCTTAGGCATGATCACATACTCCATAGTGGTTATTTGGGGGCTAAGATTGCCATTGGGATGAGAATTTCTCTCTGTGTCCTCTCGTAAAGTACTCTTTGGCCCTTTTTTAATGATATGTATTACTTCACTGTTGCTATATTTTTCCCAATTTTGTCCTTATTTACACACGTGTTTTTGTCTTCCTGTTCACTATTTATAAATAAATCACCTTTTGCATAATTATTTGTTGTGGACTCCTCTTAAGCTCTAAAAAAAAAAAAAAAAAAAAAAAAAAAAATTTGTTTGGGTAATTGTGTAATATTTTTTTCAGATGAGAAGTAGCATACCCCTTGACGTTTTGACATCCTGTATGCATCCTTGCTCATTCTTATTGTACAGTTTCTCTTTTACCCAGATGGAAGAATCAAATTCAATAAAAACAGGTGTGGGAATGTGATCTGAACTTAACCTTACAATATCAACATTAAAGTGAACCAGTCAGATTTTTGTGTTTTAAACTAAAAGCGCCACCTTCAGCAGCGCCTATGCTGCATTTTAAGAAGGTGGCTATTTACACCCCGACTGCCCAGTACACCAAATAAGTCTAAAAAATTTCACGCCCTGTAGTACGATTAGCTGTTTCCACTCGGATGGGTTTGACTGCAGCTCGGTCTGTCCTGCCTCTCCTTGCCGTCAGGCAGCATCTTCTGATTGATATCCAAATCGTGCACCTGCGCAGAGGCCTCTCCAGATTGCGCAGGTGCACTGTGCTCTGCTCTCCTGCAGGCAGAGCTTAAAACTCATCTACGCATTTATGAACTGCTGACGTCGCTGTGCAGTCATATAACCAGGCGAATATCATGCTTGTGCAGAGATCTTATCTGTTCAAGCATGCCCAGAATAGTTTTAGGCTCTGCCCGCAGTAGGGCAGAGCACAGGGCGCAGGCACAAGTTTGAGAAACGTCTGCGAAGGCACGCAATTTGGCTATCAATCAGAAGAAGAGGATTTTGGAACACACTGCAATCAAACCCATAGGACCGAAAACCGGTAATTATAAAACAGGGTGGGACGTTATTAGAAATAATTTATTTGGTGTACTGGAGGAGACACAGCATACTAGCCACCTTCTTAAAAAGGAGATTTTTGTGTACTCACCGTAAAATCCTCTTCTCTTAGCCTCTAATTGGGGGACACAGGACCATGGGTGTTATGCTGCTTAGGAGGCGACACTAATCAGAATCTGCAAAAGAGTTAGTGGTTCCTCCTCTGCAGTACACACCCCTGGAGCAGGCACTGCCTCCCCAGTTTTGTGCTTAAAGCAGTGGGAGAAAAGAACAAGGTTAACAATACAACAAAGCCTGTATAGATGCAACAATGAAATAGCTCAAGAGCAACATGAGAAAACAATAAAAGCCCGAAACGGGCAACAGGGTGGGTACGGTGTCCCCCAATTAGAGGCTAAGAGAATTTTACGCTGAGTACACAAAAATCTCCTTTGCCTCATTGGGGGACACAGGACTGTGGGATGTCCCAAAGCAGTCCCTGGGTGGGAAAGAACAATGGAACTACAACAGTAAAGACACCTACAGGTGGGCTACTGCCGCCTGGAGGATGCGCCTACCCAGGTTCGCATCTGCTGAGGACTGGGTGTAAACACTATAGTGTTTAGTGAACGTGTGTAAGCTTGACCAGGTGGCCGCCTTACACACTTGTAGTGCTGAGGCTTGGTGCCAAAGGGCCCATGAAGCCCCCACGGCACGTGTAGGGTGTGCCTCGATACCGGCCAGAAGTGGCAAATTTTTTGTCCGGTAGGCATCCTGAATAGCGGATCTGTTCCACCTAGCCAGGGTAGCCTTAAAAGATGGCGTCGACTTCCTGAAAGGTGCAGTCCTGGACACTCAAATGCGAAGTGCCCTGACAAGGTCCAGAATATGCAGAACCTTCTCAATCCGATGAACCACTGCCGGGCAAAAGAATGGCAGGGAAATCTCCTCATTAAGGTGAAAAGAGGACACCACCTTCGGGAGAGAGGATGGAACTGGACGGAGGACAACTTTACCCTGATGAAAAACTAGGAAGGGCGGCCTGCAAGAGAGTGCGCTGATAGGTCCGACTCACTGCGGAGTGATTGCCACGAGAAAAAAAAACTTTCTGCGTCGGAAGGAGGAGAGAAATGTCTCTAAGAGGCTCGAAAGGTGGTTCCTGTAGCACAGTTAGGACCAGGTTAAGGTCCCATGCATCTAGTGGTCTCCTGTAAAGGGGAACCAGTCGACAAACTCCCTGGAGAAAGGTCTTCACCTGTGGTTTGATGGCAAGGCGATGCTGAAAAAGAACTGAAAGAGCCAAGACCTGGCACTTAAGAGAACTTAGGGACAGACCGGACTCCAGCCCCGACTGAAGGAAACCAAGGACTAATGTCAAGGAATAGGGGAATGGAGAGGAAGCTTTGGAGGAGCAGCAGGCAAAGTGAGCCTTCCAGGTGCGATGGTAGATCCAAGCGGAGGCCGGTTTTCGTGCTTTGATCAGAGTCCCTATCACAGCAGGGGAAAACCCCGCCTGGGTCAAAACTTAGGTCTCAAGGGCCATGCCGTCAAATTCAGCACCCCTGAATTCTGATGGTAAAACGGACCCTGAGAGAAGGTCTGGGAGACGCCAGGGCACGTCTGCCGTAAGTCGGACGAGATCGGCATACCATGCTCATCTCGGCCAATCTGGGGCTATAAGAATGACTGGAATGCCCTCTTGCTTGATCTTCCGTACGACTCTAGGTATTAGTGGCAGAGGTGGGAATATGTAAGGAAGGTGGAATTGCATCCAATCTTGAACCAAGGCATCTGCTCCGAGAGATCGCGGGTCGTGTGACCTGCCCATGAAGGCGGGGACCTTGGCATTGAACCATGATGCCATCAGATTCACATCCGGGGTTCCACAGCGACGGCATATTTGTTGGAAGACGTCGGGATTCAGGGACCACTCTACTGAGTCCATGCCTTGCTGACTGAGGAAATCCGCTTCCCAGTTGTCCACTCCCAGCATGTGCACTACCGATAGCACCGATGCAGTCGATTCCACCCATTGTAGAATGTGCTGGACTTCTTGCATTGCCTAGACACTGCAGGTTCCGCCCTGGTGATTGACATATGCCACGGCTGTGGCATTGTCCGATTGAATTCGGACATGGCTCCCGGCCAGGAAAACGATGGAAAGCGTTCAGTGCCAGGAATATGGCGCGGATCTCCAGGAGGTTGATGGATTTGGATGATTCCACTGGGGGCCAAGTTTCTTGTTCTCTGTGGTGCAGGTATACCGCACCCCAACCTTTCAGGCTTGCGTCGGTGGTGAGGACTTTCCAGTGAGTCAGAAGAAAGGACTTCCCCCCCCGTGTGAGAAGCTGGTCTGAGCCACCAATGGAGGGAGTGTCTGATTGCAGTTGACAGCTGGAACTTCCTGTCCAGGGAAAAGGGGCTCTTGACCCAGGACGCCAGTATTGCCAGTTGGAGAGGCCTGAGGTGAAGCTGGGCGAAAGGGACTGTTTCCATAGAGGCGACCATCCTGCCTAGGACTCTCATGGCAAAGCGAAATGACCGAGGTGACAGAAGAATGAGGGTGCGAACTCCTTGGCGGAGAGCCCGTGCTCTTTCCTGGGGAAGGAGAACCACACCTCTGGTGACTGCCTTGGTACTGGTGACGACTTTTGAAGGTTGTCTAACCAGCCAGGTGACGTAGGGTGTGTCCACTGTGATGGAGACGATCTGCTCGCAATCCCTGAGTGTAGTAGCTTTTATGAGCAGATCGTCCAAGTACGGAAGGATGACTACTCCTCTCGAGTGAAGCATGGTCATGACCGCCGCCATGACCTTGGTGAACACTCTGGGAGCTGTGGCAAGTCCCAACGGGAGAGCCACAAACTGGTAGTGGTCCTGATTGATTGCAAATCAAAGGAATCTTTGGTGGACGAATTTGTTTAGCTGTTTTACATCCAGGATGGGCCGAACCATACCTCCTTTCTTGGGTACCACGAACAGGTTTGAGTAGAACCCATGGAAGAGCTTGGCTGGAGGAACCGGTATAATGACTCCTGTTTTTAACAGTGAATCGATCGCCTGGAAAAAAGCGCAAGCCTTGGATGGTGGAGGAATCGACAGGAAAAAACAATTGGGAGGACGGGACCTGAACTCTATATTGTAGCCGGAAGACACCAGTTCTTTGACCCAGGTGTCGTCTACAGTGGCGAGCCAAACTTGACGAAAGCGTAAAAGTCGGCCGCCTACTTGTAAGGTGTCTTCCGGAGAAGAGTCAGGAGGAAGAAAACCTATGGGATTATGATCCCTTAGGTATAAAGTGGCGAGATTGAGACTGCCAGCTCGAGTTAGATTTTTGGGCAGCCTGCGAACGCTCCCAGCACGGAGCGTGGTTGCCGTTCTGTTCTGGCCTTTAGGCTGACCAGCTGAAAGAACACCGAAAGGACCGGAATCGTGTTTGCTGTTGGCGATTGAAGGGTCTCTTTAGTTTGCCAGGAAAAGAAAAAATAGCCGCACTCACCAAGGCAGGGTTTTTCAGTCTTTATTCTCCTTATCAATCGTGGCAGTACACCGACATAGCAGGGAGGGGGGGCGGGGAGGTGGACGACGGTTCACCGTTTCGCGGCCGTCTGCCGCTTCTACGGGTCCTCTCTTTAGTTTGCGTTGGGGAGAAAGGTACTCTTACCCCTGTAGCATCCGAGATTGGTTTGTCTAACTGTTCACCAAAGAGACGGCCACTAAGGTAGGGGAGGCTTGTGAGAGACTTCTTAGAAGCTGCGTCTGCCTTCGATTCCAGCAACCAAAGGGCACGTCTGATTGTGATCGCGTTGGAGGCTGCTACGCAATTTGTGAAGTCTATCTAATAGAGCTAGATCAGCATCTGAAGATCGTAATGAAGTATGCATGTTACCGGCCCAAGTCACAATGGCTTTGGCTGCCCAAACTGAGGCCAAGTGAAGATCCTGAGGCCTCAAAGACGGATTTAGCCATCTGCTCCACGTGGTCAGTTGCGTCTTTGATTGACGAACTGTATGGTAAGGAGAGAAGCGTCCTTGCAGCAAGTTGTGATATCGGGGGGTCTACTTGGGGCGGATCCGCCCAAAGCTGGGATACTTTAGGCAAAAAAGGGTAACGCGCCTCAAGGGTCTTCCGGTTGCCAATTTTTTTTCGAGATGTAACCGATGTTTTTGTAGGACCTCCTGAAACTCAGGATGATCCGAAAAATATTTATGTGGTCTCTTGGCTCTTTTAAGAGAGACCTTATGCTCTGGGGCATCCACCAGCGGGTCGGAAACATCCAGTGCGCATTTTGAAGCTCACAGCGCGGCGCCGCTGTAAATACGTCACAGGGCGCCGGGAATGACGCGGATCGCGTCACAAGCCACACTGCAGCCTCCTACGACACAGGGCACAGAAGGGACGCGCGATTTTGAATCCTGGATGTAGATCACGCCTATTCAGGCGTGCTATGAAGCAGAGGGGCAGTCTTGATGAGTGACTATGAATAGCATAGTCACTCATTATCATCACTAAGCAGGTACTTATAAAACGTTTTTATGCAATATCATTTACTGCATTTAGGAGCTAAAAAGAGTGTAGGGAAAGTGTTAATATGCTGTAGGGACAGGTTTTAATAGCTTTAAAGGTGTTTTGGGGGTGACAGGATCCCTTTAAGTCCTCAACCAAAGCCACAGTGTCTGGTGGGTCTAGGTCTAGGGACGTATCTAAGCCCAAGTCTGAAGCAGGACCATAGGGACCCTCCGACTCCTGAGAATATTCGTTGTGGGATGGAGAGGCCCTAGAGTGGTGAGAGGACGCCAGAGAGGGTGTTCTCTGGACCCTCTTGCGTCCCGAACTAGAGCTAGATACAATAGGGTCAGTAGACCGCCCATGGTCCGAGGCTTCGCCCAGAGTTGTAGGTGTCTGAGCAGTGGAACAGGGAGAAGAGCGAGTCTGCAGAGCCTGGAGCAATGTTGAGGACAATTTTTCAATAGATTGCGACATAGATTGGAACATAATAATGGCCCATTCTGGCGCAGTATCAGGTGCACTGGTAGATGCCAGGGTAATGGGGAGTTCTGCGACCATATTTTGAGTGCAGTTCTGACAATGTGGAGATGTGCATTCAGCAGGCAGAGAAACCTTGCAAGCTGTGCAGGTGGCATAATAAGTATGAAATGCCCTGGTGGGTCCTCTTGCTCTTAGAGCCAGGCATTGTGAATAGACCCCCTGTATTGAAAAAAACCTTTTTTGAGTACAAACAGATTAGATCCCTTAAATAGATACCCTGTTGTGTGCAGACAGTGCCTGTGCAGAGGAAATGCAGGGATAAAAGAAACCTCTGCAGAGAAAGCCCTCTGCAGAGGTCTTGCCACCAGAAGCACTCCCCAGTAGCAGTCCACGATTCCTGTGTCCCTTGGAGATGCTGAGTAGCAGATGCGGTAAAGGTCTCCACGTGCAGCTTAATGGCAGCGGCGCGGGAGAGGAAGGAGGAGGCGGAGCAGTGAAAGACGCGCTCTATGAGCAGGAAGCATGCTCTAGTGGCCGCTCCGCCCCCGCTATGACGCACATCAGTGTCATCTGGTGGGCGAAATGAGGGCGACACAGGCGCTAGGCCAGAAGCCAGGGCCTTGCTTCAATGCGAACCCTGACTGCGCCAGACTCCTGGGGCTGGGTCCCCTCTGCAAAAAAAACACAGCGGTCCAAGCGCTAGGTGCATTCTGTCGGTGCTCTGCAGCCTAGTGCAGCCGAATGTACTGCTGTTATCTGCAATGGGGGCATTCAGGACAATGCGGTGCCCTGCAGCCTAGTGCAGTCGTTTGTGCTGCTGCTACCTGTGATGCATCAACCTAAAAACCCAAGGGTGATTAGGGGGACGTCTGCTGGTGGTTTCCTTCCTGCTCAGGGCTGTAGAAACTTGCTGCTTGATAAATGACGATGATATGGAGCCTCAACTTCTACCAGGTCCGCAACATTGGGGAAATGAGGAAGGAGGATGTAAACTTTAAGCCAGCATGCCGAGGAAGGAGGGTAGCATATGTAAGGATATCTCAACTTCAACTCAGCGTCCCAACATTGGGGAGCCGAGGAAGTAGCATGCCGGGGACCACACCAGACCCACTTTTCTTCTTTGGAAGAAAAAATGTAAAAAATAGAAGTAAAAAAATTGTGTGTGCGCCTCCTAACGACACTAAGCAAAAACTGGGGAGGCTGTGCCTGCTCCAGACGTGTATACTGCAGAGGAGGAGCCACTGTAACTCTTTTGCAGATTCTGCTTAGTATCGCCTCCTAGTGGACAGCAGCATAACACCCACAGTCCTGTTTCCCCCAATGAGGCGAAGGAGAAATACAGCATAGGTGCTGCTGAAGGTGGGCCTTTTAGTTTAATACACAAAAATCTGGTGACAAATTCACTTTAAGTACCTCTACAGAAGTGAGTAGAAAAGCAATTACTGGAGACCAATGTGAACATCTCACAGAATCAGGGCACCCAATTGTCATGTCAAATTATGAGGGAAAAGAAACTGTTGTCCTTAAAATTAGTTTAATAAAGGGGAAATTTGCCATAGAGACAGACAGAAATTTCACATAGAAACAAGCTGAAGGCTGATAATCGTACCCTGATTGGCTATAACTTCATTCATCCCACTTCCAGTGACTGTTTGCAGAAAGGCAAAGTAGCTCCTACGTAGCATCTGCTTATCTAGTGCAGCAGACTGGTCATTCTCCTCAGATGGGCGGACAAGCACCTCAAATATGGCATGAAGTAGTGGCATGAAGACTTGCTGAAGGAAAGGTGAAACTTGTGCCTACAGACAGGTGGTAGAAACAGCAAAATAAGACTAGAGCATTGCAAAATATTTTCTTAAAAACAATATTTGTTATTGTATGTCAAACCTCTTAAATCCTTTTAAATTGACCTAAAATAGCCAATTGTTAACCCTCCAGCAACATTATTTCTATGGCATCTTTGTATATTTTGCCATTGTTGAGTTAGATCTCTCCAAGAATTAGTATGGGCCGAGACTGCCAAACTAGATTTCCAGATGTGTTACATTGTATACAAACAGGAGTTTCTGCCATCAAAAGTACTGGATAATTAAGTGCTAAACAATGAGATTTGGAAGGCAGGAAGTGAAGTGTGTACAAGTGCCTTTATATATACTTACCTTGAACTTCGCAGTAATTTGGTTTATTAAAGGAATGAATTCTTGCAGATCCTTTGCTTCACAGTCTTTTAGCATGTGCTCTGAAGCTGTAGGGATAAAAGGAAGCACTTCCTCCTCCAAGCAGATGATCATACGGTGCAGGAAGGTGCGAACGCCTCCTCTGAGAATTTCCTTTTGAACAGGACAACTCAGAGCGGGCAGGAAACTTTGTAAACAGTCCAAATAGACTCCAGAGCAGCCACACTGCTTTACTGTCTGCTTATTGCTGAAAGCTTTACTGGTACGACTGCAGGGAATAGAAAAGAGAAGGGATAAAACCCCATCAGATGCAGCACCTCATAACCATACCAACACTTAAGCCCCAGTCAGACATAATGTTATCGTTAGAGAGATCGTTGTAACTGTGACGTTACAACGATCTCTCCAGCGATGTCGTTCTGTGTGACACTTAGCAGCGATCAGGCCCCTGCTGTGAGGTCGCTGATCGCTTCGGGTCATTTTTTGATCGTTTGTTTCCCGCTGGTCAGCACTCATCGCTGCGTGTGACCGCGAGAAACCAGCGATCAGTGACCTCACTGGCTGGTAACCATGGTAGACACCGGGTATCTAGGCAGCGCGTGCTGCCTAGATACCCGGGGTTTACCATGGTTACCAGCGTCCTCCCTACTTACCACTGCCTGTAAGCAGGGAAGACGCTGGTAACTATGATAAACAGCGGGTTTCCAGGCAGCGCGCACTGCCTGGATACCCGCTGTTTATCATAGTTACCAGCGTTCTTCCTGCTTAGCGCTACCTGTAAGGCAGCGCTAAGCAGGTAGGACGCTGACATCACCTTCAGCAATGTAGGAGGTGGCCCCCAAGTCCCTGATTGCTGGGGAAAGATCTGCCTGTTTGACAGCTCCCCAGCGATCAGGTAGCGACGCTCCAGCGATCCAGGCAGGTCGTTATCGCTGTCGGGATCGCTGGAGCGATCATTATGTGTGACAGGGCCTTTAGACACTCAAAGGAAATCCTTTATGTAAGTAGACGAAACCCATGGAGACACGGCAACAAATGTGAAAACACCTGTTAGGGAGACGTACCTGGCAAATCCTACTGCGTGATTAAGGCAGTCTGCCAGAACAGTCTGCCTCTCCTCATCCTGCTCTACCACCAGTTTTTCCAGAAGGATTTTAAACTTCTCCATTAACGGATTAAGAAGATTCCTCATGAGAATACTTTTACGCTCAGCAGGATAATCACTATTTACTATGAGCACACCTGCAGTTTCGTAGATGAAGAGCTGGTCATCACTGCTGAGCAACATCTGGAAACCATTTTCCTTAAAAAAAAAAAAAAAAAAAAAGTAAATATAGTTTGACATGTAGAGAAAATACCGGGCACTGATTCAATTTTCTGGGACAGCAGGTTCTGATGTAATCACAACTATATACCCTTTATGCTGCTGGGGTGCACGCTATATAAGAATAAATACACTTCAAGTGAAGTAAAAAGCAGGCGGCACTCATCATTTGAGCAGCGATGTCTCCTTTATTTCAAAGTGTCAATGGATATAGTTCATCCGTGACAAAGTGCGGAGAGAGGGAGTGGAGGAAGACGGACGACTGCAAGCCGCTTGGCTGTGACTACAGCTTCAATGGGTCCAGGAACCGTTGAAGCTGTAGTAACAGCGAAATGGCTTGCTGTCGTCCGTCTTCCTTCACTCCCCCTTCCTGCATTTTGTCACGGATGAACTATATCCATTGACACTTTGAAATAAAGGAGACATCGCTGCTCAAATTGTAAGTGCTGCCTGCTTTTTTCTTCACTTGAATTATAAATATAGTTTGACTAAGGAAAGAAGGGAAAAAAAAACAAAAAACTTTTCTTGTATACCTTTAAATAAATTACTTCTGAAAGGCCTCATTAAAAGAAGGTTATAAAAAAAGAGAATTTTGTTTACGTACCGTAAATTCTTTTTTCTTGAATCATCAATGGGAGACCCAGACAATGGGTTTAGGGCTCTGCCCTCCAGAGGCCACACTAGGTACTACAAGTTTGTAGACACCGCCCCCTCCGCTTATAAACCCCCACCGCAGGGAATATCCTCAGTTTGGTCCATAAGCTGCGAGGAGACAAATAAACCACACCCGAAACATCGGGAAAGAAACCGTGCACAGACGGTCCAACAACCCGGAGAAACTGTCCCAACAGGGAACAGATCAAATGCAAAACATGCAACGGAACAACTGGGTGGGTGCTGGGTCTCCCATTGATGATTCAAGAAAAAAGAATTTACGGTACGTAAACAAAATTCTCTTTTTTCTGATCATCATAATGGGAGACCCAGACAATGGGGATGTCCTAAAGCAATACCCCAGGGCGGGAAGAGTTCCTCAAAAGACGGATAACACATGGTCCCCCTCAAAGGTGGGCAACCGCCGCCTGGAGGACCCGCCTGCCCAAACTTGCCTCCGCAGAGGCATGGGCATGCACCATATAGTGCTTAGAGAAAGTGTGCAGGCTGGACCAAGTGGCCGCCTGACACACCTGTAGAGCAGAAGCGCGATGTCGCAAAGCCCAGGAGGCACCGACAGCTCTGGTCGAATGCGCCTTCAATCCCACCGGGAGAGACAAACCAGAAGACTGGTAGGCCTCTTGAATGGGAGCCTTGATCCATCTGGCCAAGGTTGACTTTGACGCCGCGGACCCCTTACAGCGACCCGCCGTAAGGATAAACAATGAATCCGAACTCCGGAAGGAGGCAGTCCTGGACACATAAATGCGTACAGCCCTCACGAGATCCAGAGTATGGAGGTCGCGCTCAACCTGATGAACGGGAGCGGAACAAAATGATGGGAGAACAATCTCCTGGTTCAGGTGGAAAGTGGAAACCACCTTTGGCAAGAATTCTGGCCGCGGGCGCAACACCACCTTGTCTTGGTGAACCACCAGAAAGGGTGACTTGCACGAAAGTGCAGCCAATTCTGAGACCCTTCTCAGAGACGTAATCGCCACCAGAAAGACCACCTTCTGGGACAAACGAGAGAGGGAAATGTCTCTCAGTGGCTCAAACGGCGGTTTTTGCAGTGCCGCCAGGACTATGTTAAGGTCCCAAGGATCCAGAGGTCGCCTGTAGGGCGGAACCACCCGAGACACCCCCTGCAGAAATTGACGGACCTTCGGGAGGAGCGCCAAGCGCCTGTCAAACAGCACTGAAAGAGCTGATACTTGACCCTTCAGGGAGCTGAGGGATAAGCCCAACTCCAAACCCGACTGTAGGAAAGCCAACAACGTCGGGATGGACAAGGGCCACGGTGACCTGTCACCCGAGTCACACCAGGTGAAAAAGATTTTCCACGTTCTGTGGTATATCTTCCTGGACACGGGCTTCCTGGCCCGATTCATAGTGGCGACCACCGTAGGAGAGAAGCCTCTGGATGTTAGTAGCCAGGCCTCAAGAGCCATGCAGTCAATCTGAGGGCCCTGGAATTGAGGTGGAAGAATGGGCCTTGCGCGAGAAGATCCACGCGTTCTGGAAGAGCCCACCTGTGTCCGACCGACAGTTGCCACAGTTCCGGATACCAGGACCTCCTGGGCCAATCTGGTGCCACTAGAATGGCTACGCTGCATTCCGTCCTGATTTTCCACAGGACCCTGGGAATCAGAGCCAGAGGCGGGAACACATATGGTAGATGGAAGCTGGACCAACTCAGGATCAGGGCATCCGCCCCCAGAGACTGAGGATCCCACGATCTTGCCATGTATTGCGGCACCTGATGATTCAGCCGTGAGGCCATCAGATCCACGTCCGGAGTGCCCCATTTGCTGCAGATGTCCCGGAAGACGTCTGGATGAAGAGACCACTCTCCGGCGTCCATCCCCTGACGGCTCAGGTAGTCGGCCTCCCAGTTCTCGACCCCTGGGATGTGAACTGCGGAGATCAGGCAGTCGTTGTCCTCCACCCAAGATAGAATGCGGTGGACTTCGGTGAGGGCCTGAGCAGTTCTGGTCCCTCCCTGATGGTTTATATACGCGACGGCCGTCGCATTGTCGGTCTGAACCCGGATGGGCTGTCCTGACAGGAACTGCTGAAACGCCAGGAGCGCCAGATAGACCGCCTTGATCTCCAGCACGTTGATCTGCAACGTCGACTCCGACTGAGTCCAGAGTCCTTGAGCCCTGTGGTGTAAGAACACCGCTCCCCAGCCCTTCAGACTGGCGTCGGTGGTCACCACTAACCATGACGGTTTGAGGAAAGACCGGCCCCGTGACAAGTGACGTGGCTGGAGCCACCACTGCAGGGAATCCCTGGTCGGTTGGGAAAGGGCCACCAGCCGATTCAGAGAGGACGATCTCTTGTCCCATCTGCGGAGAATCTCCAGCTGGAGAGGACGAAGGCGAAATTGTGCGAAAGGCACCGCCTCTATCGCAGCTACCATGCGGCCCACCAGCTTCATCAATACCCGTAGGGATGATTGTGGTGACAGGAGGACATCTTGCACTCCTGATTGGATAGCCAGCTGCTTGGCTCGTGGCAGAGACACCAGGGCTGAGTCTGTGTGGAAGTCCATGCCCAGTGACTGGGTCGGAACCAGGGTTGATTTCTGGACATTGAGAAGCCACCCAAACTGTTCCAGAGACTTCATGGTTACCTCCAAACTCTCCCGACAAAGGTGTTCCGATGGCGCCCTGACCAGCAGGTCGTCTAGATAAGGTATGACGGCGTGTCCCTGCACATGCAGGAGAGCCATCATAGAGGCCATCACTTTCGTGAACACCCGCGGTGCTGAGGCCAACCCGAAGGGTAGTGCCACGAACTGGAAGTGTTCGTCCCCCACTGCGAATCGTAACCAGCGCTGATGAGCCGGTGCAATGGGCACGTGAAGGTAAGCGTCTCGGATATCTATGGACGCCAGGAAGTCTCCCTGTGACACAGCCGCGATCACGGAGCGCAGGGATTCCATGCGGAACTTCCGAACCAACACATGACGGTTGAACAACTTGAGGTCCAGAACCGGGCGAAAAGAGCCGTCCTTCTTTGGTTGGAGGTTGGAGTAAAAACCCCGGAACCTCTCCCCAGAAGGCACCGGGACCACTACTCCGTCTCTGCGGAGCCCCTCCAACACCAGGAGAAAAGCCTGAGCCTTTCCTGGAGAAGGAACAGACCGATGGAATCGGTGTGCCGGTTGCGACGTCAGCTCTATCCTGTAGCCTCGCGAGACTACGTCTCGGACCCACTTGTCTTGGACGTGGAGAAGCCAACTGTCCTGAAAAAGGAACAGGCGACCCCCCACCTGTGGGGAGGCAGGACGAGAGAGCGAGTCATGCGGAAGTGGGTTTAGGGGTGGCAGCTGCTGCCCCCGTTGGCTTCTTTTGGCGACCCTTGGGGCGCCACTGAGTAGTGGGCTTGCCCCCTCGGTCCGCGCGAGCAGACGCCGCTGATGACTGTGAGCTGGAACGAAAGGACCACTGTTTTGGGTTCCTTTTAACGGTATACCGTGGCTTAGGTTTATTCTGCGGGATCTTAGACTCAGCAGAATCCTTTATCAGCTTGTCCAGCTCGGTGCCAAAAAGCCTGTCACCAGAGAACGGAAGATGTTGCAAAATCTTCTTAGACGTGGCATCCGAGTCCCAAAGACGCAGCCACAACAACCTGCGGATCGCTATAGCGTTGGCCGAAGCCACAGCAGAGCGGGTGGCAGTTTCCAATGTTGCCGTCCTGGCGTAATCTGCATAGGCCCTTGCCCTATCAGTAAGCGCCAGGACCTCAGAACTGGACCCTGCCAGGTCAGTGATGCCATCCAAGCAGGAGGTAATCGCTTGCAGGGTCCAGACCGTGGCAAAATTAGGGGCAAATGAAGACCCCACAGCCTCATAAGAAGACTTGGCGAGTTGTTCGACCTGTCTATCTGTCGCATCCTTCAACGAGGAGCTATCAGAGGCAGAGAAAAGGGAGCGTGCAGCAATCCTGGTCATGGAGGCGTCCACCTTCGGGGACTGCGACCACTCCTGAAGCACCTCCTGGGGAAAGGGGAAGCGATTGTCCTTAGATTTGCGGACATAACGCCGCCCAGGATGTAACCTGGGTGCTCTGACCACCCTTCCAAAGTTAGTGTGGTCCATAAAGGAGCCACTTGGTCTAGCCTCTAGCCGTAGCCATTGATAGACCTCCTTCGGGTGTACGGTCACCTCCTCAGGGGGTGTCACGAGACGTAAAGTCTCGTTGATGGAGGACACCAGATCCTCTACCCTGTCTGGTGGTTCTGA
This sequence comes from Allobates femoralis, assembly GCA_033576535.1. Classification (NCBI taxonomy): domain Eukaryota; kingdom Metazoa; phylum Chordata; class Amphibia; order Anura; family Aromobatidae; genus Allobates; species Allobates femoralis. The sequence goes on along the minus strand of JARQOC010000004.1, from coordinate 375,431,751 downwards.
CACAGACCCGAGTATTGAACCCCCATCATCCTCATCACCATCAGAGGGACGCTCCTCCTCAGAGAGAGCCTGGAGCTCGGGTGTATCCTCACGACGAGTCCGCTTAAGGGTCTCACAGCAGAAGAAGGAGACACCCGGGGGTAACTGGAAGGAGTAGCTGGGCTTTCCAGTCTCCTATTAAGTGCCTCCAGGGATTGCGACATGGAGGACAACTGGGACAACAGAGATTCATTAATCTTATTCTGCGTTTCCCATGGCCCTGGGATCACCTGAACCTCAGGTTAAGCACCGGAGCTGCTGTCTCAGCAGCATCAGTCCGGGCCTCTGGGCGTCCACAGTTATTGCAGGACCCCTCAACCAGCGTCCCGTTGCATGTAGCACAGGCAGTGGTGGTGCTGGCCGCCTTAGCAGCACGTTTTCCAGCTGAGGACATTCCCACAGCAGGGGCAAATAAGCCAATCTATACAGACAAAAACCGGGGATCCCGGTGGCTTACCGACCGCTGTAAAGCGGTGGGAGGAAGCGGTGTGCGTGTGTGGCCTCCACGAAAGTTTCCGGTCTCCCCTTTTTGGAGTGCAGACCTGTGCTGCAGTCAGATCCCAGCCGGGAAGTGAGGGGAAAAGATGGCCGCCAGCAGACAAGCTGTGGGCGGCGTCGAAAACACGCGGGAAGCACACACGCACGCCCTCGATGACATCACCACCAGGGCTGCTTCACATCCCCTCAGGCAGCCTCAGTAATGAAGGCGCCAGAGCCCGCAGCGCGGGAAGTATTGTGACAGTACAATACTTAGACTGCATGTAAAACAAAACACCTGCAATCTACAGCCTCAGCCCCTGTGACACACAGGGCGGTCAGCCAGGGTGACCCCAGCACAGGGTACACCGCCAGAACCGCGGACCCGAGGGTAGCGCGCGGTCTGAGTGCCAGAACACATAAAGTGTCAGACACTACCCCCAGGCACACCGGAGACACACAGTGCCTCAGTGCCGGTCCGGTCTGTAAGCACCATTTAGGGAGGCCTCGGACGGGGGTTTCAGCACCAGTCCGGTCTGTAAGCACCATTTAGGGAGGCCTCGGACTGGGCTGGCTCCAGTCCGGTCTGTAAGCACCATTTAGGGAGGCCTCGGACGGAGCGGAGCTGTGCGAGGCTCCCATCTCCCACCTTCCAGAGCCCCCCAGGGAGGGATGGAAAGGAGCGCGACAGCGTACCGGGGGGACACGCAGTGTCCAGGCCCTAGGCCCTCCGGTACCTCCACCTGCGTGTTCCACAAGGGTGAGCAGGGAGACTGCCGAAGGTCCCGACCGGGACCATTTTACCTTGTCTTCATACGCCATCACGTAAGCTGTGAGAATGCCGTGAAGTGCAAGCAAAGCGTGATCCTCCGAGCACACTAAGTTTAAAACTGAGGATATTCCCTGCGGTGGGGGTTTATAAGCGGAGGGGGCGGTGTCTACAAACTTGTAGTACCTAGTGTGGCCTCCGGAGGGCAGAGCCCTAAACCCATTGTCTGGGTCTCCCATTATGATGATCAGAAAAACTGATTTAAATTCGTTTTTATTTATTTTTTGCATAATTTTTTTAGACTAACTTCCTGTTTCAGGAAATAACATGTAAATAGCCACAAGGGTCAGATTCCGAACCCTCTCTTTAAGATGAAAGTGTCCAATGCATATGTGCAAAGGTCACGGAGAGGGGAATGGGGGAGGCATCAGGTGTGAAATCATCCACTTAGGTGGTGAATAATTTATCAGCCGTGTTTAGATATGTTGATAAGCACCAGAGTCGGCCCTGTTAAATGTTATGCTGTATGCAGGGAGGACTGTACCAGCGAGGACAGCAGAATCAGATAAGCCCCTTGGACTGCTTAACTCTGTACTTTACAAAGTGTTTTTTGGGTTACAGGAGGGGTGGAGACATGGTACACACCTTCCCTGAATGCAGCATACATGCTGCATTCAGTGGTGCTCTCACTTTGGAAAGCAACAGGGGGTGACATTCTCTTTAACCAGTTACATTACTAACATTCAATGTATTATGCAAGGCCATGTAAACACAAAATAGAGCAACTCACTGGTGGCGAGAGCTGGAGGAGATCTTGAATCCTACTCAGTATATCTTCCACAAAGGCATTCATGTGTTTACTAAAGAACAGAGAAAACAGCAATAAAATGAAACAGGTATTGACTAAATTAATTGTGCAACAGGTAAAGAATACTCATACAGTGTTAGCCAGTAGATAGCCTGAGAGTCCTCAGTGGTTCTACGTTCACACTTTGCGTATTTTGACGCGCTTTTTTCCGCACGCTTTTCAAAATACGCAATGTGTTTTGTGTCTGCCAGCAAAGTGAATGTGAAATTCACTTTGCCATGCAGACACTGGGTAAAAATACGCAGTTGGTTTTATGGGAGAAAGTGCAGTTGCGTAAAGAATTGAGATGTCAATTCTTTATGCAGGAGCTCCTGCGTTTTCTTCCTCTGATGTCACAGAGGGGAGGAAGAATCCTGCTTCCTCCTCCCCTCTGTGACATCTGTGACCGACCATTAGATTTCGCAGTGTATTAATATACACTGCAAAATCTAAATTAAACAAAGCCAAATGTATGAAAAATAAAAAAAAGAATGAAATACTTACCTGTCCTACGCTTTTTCCTGGTGTCCGGTGGTGAGGCCAGGCGATGTGTGTTCTGCCAGGACCTGCCGTGATGTCAGAGGGGCGTTCCCGGTGCGAATTGGCCGCTCGCGGACATGTGATACATATCACATGATCGCGAGCGGCCAATCAGAGCCGGGAACGCCCCTCTGACATCACGGCAGGCTCTTGCAGGATACACATCGCCTGGCCTCACCACCAGACACCAGGAAAAAGCGTAGGACAGGTAAGAATTATTCCTTTTTTTATTTTTCATACATCTGGCTTTGTTTAATTTAGATTTCGCAGTGTATATTAATACACTGCGAAATCTAATGGGGCTGTCACAGAGGGGAGGAGGAAGCAGGATTCTTCCTCCCCTCTGACATCACCTGCGCTTTCTGGAGTAACGAAAGCGCAGTGTGTGAAAGCCCCTGCATATTTTGTTACGCTTTTTTGCGTGGCCGAAAATCGTGTCAAAAAAGCGCAACAAAATACGCAAATGTGTGAATGTGTGAACGTAGCCTCAGATTGCAATATATATTTTTTTGCAACTGGTAAATTTAAACAACGAAAATTAAAGGGAACCTGTCAGGTCCTCTGTGCACCCAAAACCAAGAGCAGTTCTGTGCACATACCTATAATCCTCGCCTAACAGACCCTTCTTGTAGTTGCATACATATTCTTATCTTTAGAATAAGTATTTCTAATAATTTATGAGATGCTAATTAGGGCTTTGACTAGTTCAGGAGGCTTTACAGGAGCCAGCGTCATCAGCAGCACTATACATAGCTCTTCCTTGTGCGCGGCTCTGTTCTCTCACAGCATTGAGCTTATGAAGTCAGGTGTATGGATCCCGGTTTCAGAGAGGCTCATTGTACAAGACTATGTCACAACTGCTTCACCCAGTAAACTAAAGGCCCAGTTACACATACAGATAATTGTGCAGAGATTGTTCGCAAATCTCTGGTTGCAGTGAAATCATGGACACATTGTTACATTTGTATACAGCCACAAAATGGAACAATGTGTCCATGATTTCACTGCAACCAGAGATCTGCGAACAATCTCTGCACAATTATGTGTGTGTGTAACTGGGCCTTAAGTGATACATTGTTGAAAATAGAATTAGGCCTCTATGACTACTTTATTTTACTCACTATATATATAGTGTCACTTGCTTTGATGTGGGCTCCCATAATGAGCTTACATCATTCCCAGTACATGACGGGTGATCTAATCTGTCAACATAAGCCTCTAACAGCTGACATGAGGATCGGAGATCAGTCTGCAGCTAATAACCATTTAAATCCTGATGTCAATCTCTGACAGTGGGGTTAAACACGCACTGGCAGGGATTGCACCATTCCCCTCTCCCACTGACGCATCAGTGACGTCATAGTGGTGTGCCAATGGGTTGTCATGACCGCCATGGGTCAGCTGGCATTCTTAGGAGATTGTGATTTACGTTGTACAGATTGCAACCCCTGGCTGCAGTGGCCTATGATGTCTAGTGAGATCATGTCAACTTACAAAATTAGAAGCTGACCCGGCATCATCGAGGTAGGACCCAGTCTCCCTGATTGACTGGGCTGTGGGTGGAGTTTCACCACTCCATTAATGAAAGCAGTGAAGGAGACCGTGCGCGTTGCTGGGCCGTGACATGCGGTTGTAACTCCAATCACAGCCCAGTCACTCAGGGAGACTGGGTCCTACCTCGGTGATGTCGGGTCAACTTCTAATTCTGGAAATTGACGTGACCTCACCGGACATCAGAGGAGGCTCCAGAAGGGGGTCAAGTGATGGGGATGAGCAGTCAGCGATAGTGCCGCTTAAAGGCACAATGCAGAATACAAGGTATTTGGAAGACGACTTATTTCACAGTTTTAAATCGATGTGGTCACTATGCATTGTAGTGGACAACCTCTTCAAGCTTTGTCAATATAAAATGAAATTATGAATGAAACGTTTCAATATTCACGCAGCAGTATGTGACAAAAGGACTGCAGCGATAAAATATCAGCATCAATGTGAAGTCCTAGAAAATTACAAGGGTATGTTCACATGTACCATTAAAGGGAACCAGTCACCTAGTTTAGCCTCCCTAAACTATCACTACCTGTATTCCTGCAGCTTCCTACTGCATTTCTAACCATCCCTCCCTGATCTAAATGTGCACTATAAAAGTGCAAGAAAGTGATTTACAAACTTACATGTCCACAGACATGTGGGCGTTCCTAGACGACTGGCCGTCAGGTGGGCAGACTCTCCGGGTCCACTCTCCCTCCCCCTTTCCCCCTCTCCTCACTGCTGCTATCACGCCCCGGTGGACGTGATCATTCATTCATGAGCGCGCTCATGATTTAGAGTTCCTGCTTCCTTCTTCAGGGTATGACGCGCTGACGGTCCTGCACAGTGTGGTGGGCGAATTGGGTGTACAGGTCGGTTTCGGAATACACATTGCGCATGCCCTGGAGCCAGCCTGTACGCAAATACACCCAGCACACTGCGCAACACCGGAAATGATTCTCAGCCGACAACACATCATACACGTAAGGAGGCGGGAATTTTAAATCAGAAGCGTGCACCTGAATAAATGATCACACCCACCGGGGCATGATAACAGAAGCGAGGCAGGGGAGCGTGAACCCGGAGAGACTGCCCACCCGATGGCCAGCCGTCTAGGAACGCCCACGCGTCTGTTTATAAATAGCTTTACTTGCACTTTTATAATGCACATTTACATCAGAGAGGGATGGTTCGTAATGTAGCAGAAAGCTGCAGGGACAGGTAGTGATAGGTTAGGGGGGATAGATGACATGTTCTCTTTAAGGCTTTTTTTTTTGCATTGTAAACATAGGCTACAGCCAGAGAACTGAAGCACATATTACACTTAGGGTACCATTACATGTCGCAACATTGCATGCAATTTCTCTTGCAATTTGCTGGTTGCAGTGAAATCATGGACACATTGTTCTATTTTGTTGCCTTGTACAAATGGAATAATGTGGCCAAGATTTTACTGCAACCAGCAAATTGCAAATGCAATGTTGCGACATGTAATGGTACCCATAAATGTTTTTTATGCAATTTTGATCTCAAATGAGAAATACTACAACAAAAAGCCGAAAAAAAGTCACAGGTCAAAACGAATGAAATAAATCGTACCATTTAAATATTTTAAGAATCTCAATTTTATTACTACTGTATAATGTAGCATTTTTGGTGTCGAAAAAAAACGCAGCAAGTGAACACACTTTTAACCCCTTCCCGACACAGGACGTTGTACAACGTCCTGTGTTTCTGCCCGTTCCCGACACAGGACGTTGTACAACGTCCTAGCAGATTTGAGCTGTTGGAGCTCCTGTGAGTGGGGTCACTCAGGTGTCACAGATGCTGCTGCTCTGTGACAACCTGGAGATGACCCCACAGGGGGTGGATTAACCCCCCCATGCCCAGGACCCCTCCGATCGGCAGTTTAAAAGTGAAACTGACGATCGGAGGGAATCACAGGGATTCACCCCTCCAGATCTGATTGGAGCTCTCCAATCAGACCCAGAGGGGCGGATGGGCAAGTGCCCACCCCTCCACAGCCCCCTCCAGCACCAGGACTTGCAGGGGGGCCCCCCTCCCCATCTCCCCCAACCGGCCGCTGTCCCCCCTATAGTTATGTTTATGCCGGCGGGCTGCACCCGCGGGTGCGCCCGCCGACCACAGTGCCTATTGCCTGGTCCCCCATCCCCCAGGCAGCCCCCCCCTCCCTCATCTCCTGCGGCGGGCTGCACACATCGGTGCACCTGCCGCTGCACCCGCCCTGTCCGGCTGTGCGGCTCCTCTGGCGGCCGGTCGGTGGCCCCGCCTCCTCTCCCAGCCTCTTCCTGCTCATCGGTCTATCGAGAGGGAGGCAAGTATGAATGAATGAATGGATGGGTGAATGGATAGATGGATGGGAGGTGCATGCGTGGACATGTGAGTGGACGTGTGTGCATAGACGTGTGCGTGCATAGACGCGTGCATAGACGCGTGCGTGGACGTGTACAGACGCGTGCATAGGCGCGTGCGTGGACGTGTACAGACGCGTGCATAGACGCGTGCGTGGACGTGTACAGACGCGTGCATAGACGCGTGCGTGGACGCGTGCATAGACGCGTGCGTGGACGCGTACAGACGCGTGCATAGACGCAAGCGTGGACGTGTACAGACGCGTGCATAGACGCGTGCGTGGACGTGTACAGACGCGTGCGTGGACGTGTACAGACGCGTGCGTGGACGTGTACAGACGCATGCGTGGACGTGTACAGACGCATGCGTGGACGTGTACAGACGCATGCGTGGACGTGTACAGACGCATGCGTGGACGTGTACAGACGCGTGTCTAGACGCGTGCGTGGACGCGTACAGACGCGTGCATAGACGCGTGCGTGGACGCGTACAGAGACGTGTACAGACGCGTGCATAGACGCAAGCGTGGACGTGTACAGACGCGTGCATAGACGCGTGCGTGGACGTGTACAGACGCGTGCGTGGACGTGTACAGACGCATGCGCGGACGTGTACAGACGCATGCGTGGACGTGTACAGACGCGTGCATAGACGCGTGCGTGGACGTGTACAGACGCGTGCATAGAAAAAAATAAAATTTGTGTGAAAAGAAAAGTAGTTTTTCCTTCTTACGGATCAATTTGTGAAGCACCTGGGTCTTCAAAGTGCTCACTATGCATCTAGATGCGTTCCTTGGGGGGTCTAGTTTCCAAAATGAGGTCACTTGTGGGGGAGCTCCAATGTTTAGGCACACATGGGCTCTCCATGTGCGACATAGTGTCCGCTAATACTTCCAATTGTTAGCGGACACCATGTTGGGTATGGAGAGCCCCTGTGTGCCTAAACAATGGAGCTCCCCCACAAATGACCCCATTTTGGAACTAGACCCCCCAGGGAACTTGTCTAGATGGGTTGTGAACATGTTGAACCCCCAGGTGCTTCACAAATTCATTTGTAAAATTGAATAAGTACTTTTTTTTTTTTCCATAAAAATTTTCTTTTTTACAGATTATTTTGTGAAGCACCGGGGTGTTCAAAATGCTCACCACCCATCTAGATAAGTTCCCTGGGGGGGTCTAGTTTCCAAAATGGGGTCACTTGTGGAGGAGCTCCAATGTTTAGGCACACAGGGGCTCTCCAAACGCAACATGGTGTCCGCTAACAATTTGACTAAAAAATCAGCTCAAATTGTTAGCGGACACCATGTCGCGTTTGGAGAGCCCCTGTGTGCCTACACATTGGAGCTCCCCCACAAGTGACCCCATTTTGGAAACTAGACCCCCCAGGGAACATATCTAGATGGGTGGTGAGCTTTTTGAACCCCAGGTGCTTCACAAATTCATCCGTAAAAATGAAAAAGTACTTTTTTTTTTCCACACAAATTTTCTTTTAGCCTAAATTTTTTCATTTTGACATGGGGAACAGGATAAAATGGATCCTAAAAATTGTTGGGCAATTTCTTCTGAGTACACAGATACCTCATATGTGGTCATAAACCACTGTTTGGGCACACAGCAGGGCTCAGAAGGGATGGAGCGCAATTTGACTTTTTGAATGGAAAATTAGCTCCAAAAGTCAAATTGCGCTCCTTCCCTTCTGAGCCCTGCCGTGCGCCCAAACAGTGGTTTATGACCACATATGAGATATCAATGTACTCAGGAGAAATCGCCCAACAATTTTTAGGATCCGTTTTATCCTGTTGCCCATGTGAAAATGAAAGAATTGAGGCTAAAAGAACATTTTTGTTGAAATAATTAAAATTACCATTTTTTCCTTCCACTTTGCTTTAGTTCCCGTGAAGCACCTGAAGGGTTAATAATCTTCTTGAATGTAGTTGTGAGTAGCTTGAGGGGTGCAGTTTTTGGAATGGTGTCACTTTTGGGTGTTTTCTGTCATGTAAACCCCTCAAAGGGACTTCAAATGTGATGTGGCCACAAAAAAAAATTGTTTTGTAAATTGTGATGGAAAAATGACAAATTGCTGATGAACTTTGAACCCTTATAACTTCCGAACAAAAATTTTTTTTTTCCCCAAAATTGTGCTGATGTAAAGTAAAGTAGTAGTAAAGTTATTTATTAGCTATTTTGTGTCACATACCTCTCTGGTTTAGCAGAATAAAAATTCATAATTTGAAAATTGCAAAATTTTCAAAATTTTTGCCATATTTTTTATTTTTTCACAAATAATCGCAAAAATTATCGACCTAAATTTAATACTAACATGAAGCCCAATATGTCACGAAAAAACAATCTCAGAATCGCTAGGATCCGTTGAAGCGTTCCAGAGATATTACCTCATAAAGGGACACTGGTCAGAATTGACAAAAATGGCCTGGTCATTAGGGTCAAAATAGGCCCGGGGGTGAAGGGGTTAAACTGAGTTTTCGCACAAACAAAGGTCATTTTGAAGTTGATTTTAATCAATAGATAATAATTTCCACAATTTCATTGTTAAACTCCTATGCTGAGATGATCTTATATACGTATCCCTGCTATGTACTGTGTAATGGATATGTCTGACCATACATCATATCACATCTCATGGGCAGGGGAGGACACAAAACAGTATGCAGATATTACAACAAGGGATCAAAGCTGATTTTTTTTTTTAGGAGGTAAATAAGGAGAATTGTGTGTACTCACCATAAATTCCTTTTCTCTTAGCCTCTAACTGGGGGACACAGGACCATGGGTCTTATGCTGCTGTCCATTAGTAGGTGACACTATGCAGAATCTGGAAAAGTTTAACAGTGGCTCCTCCTCTGCAGTATACAGCCCTGGGCAGGCACTGCCTTAACCAGTTTTGTGCTAAAGCAATAGGAGAAACTTAGCATAGACAACTGTGTAATAATGCCTGTGGTAAGGCAACTATATACCAACCTGCTTGCAATGAGGTAACTATGTACAAACTCAAGAACATTCTGAGAACTGACACACGGCCCGAAACAGGCAACAGGGCGGGAGCTGTGTCCCCCAATTAGAGGCTAAGAAAAAAGGAATTTATGGTGAGTGCGCCGGACCCCTCCAACTGTGCCAAATAGCTCTCAGGTGGTGTGTGGGGCCCAATACCTGTGGCTTATCAGTCCTGTGCCTCCCCGGCCCCCTTAGGTACACACAGCAAACTGTGTGTCCTGGTGCTGCTGCTGTGTTGGTGCTCCAACCGCAGCGCCCCCGGATCATACCTGGGGTGCCTCACCTATTGTACCTCTGTGAGGTGATTAGGGGTATGGTGCTGTCCACCGTCCGAGGGCTCCTGTTCCGCCTTAGCTTCAAGCCAGAGACCCCAACAGTGGGGACCACGGGAAGGAGGCCCATTGTTTTGACTTCAACGCAGCACCCCAACAGTGGGATGCCGAGGAAGGAGCGGCATGTGGATCAACCTCTCAACTTCAATCAAAAGCCCCCAAAAGTGTGGGGCCGAGGAAGGAGCATGCCAGAAGTCTCGCCTGAGACCCACTTTTCTTCATTTTGAAAAAAAAAAATAAAAAATTTTATTTAAGAAAATTAAAAATGTAAGTGCTCCTCCTAACGACACGAAGCAAAAACTGGTTAAGGCAGTGCCTGCCCAGTGCTGTATACTGCAGAGGAGGAGCACACTGTTAATCTTTTCCAGATTTTGCATAGTGTCACCTCCTAGTGGACAGCAGTATAACACCCATGGTCCTGTGTCCCCCAATGAGGTGAAGGAGAAAATGTGTTTTTAAATATTCTTGCCTTCGGAGAGGTGGTATGATCAGCCTATGTTCCTGTACGATCAGACACATCCATCACACAGTACACAGCAGGGGCACATATATAAGATTATCTCAGCACTGGAGATGTGGTATGATCAGGCCATGTTCCTGTATGGTCAGACACATCAATCACACAGTACATAGCCTGGGCACATATTTAAGATCTCAGGACAATTAAATTCTTTTTTTTTTTAACACATCCAATTGTGGAAATTATAATTAGTCCAAGATCTATTTATTAACCCCCCGTCACGTACCCACTTCTCAGCATGTGACTTGGGGTTGCGCCTGTAAGGGTTAATCTATCTTCTCTCACTCAATCCAGTACTCTACCTCTGTCCTATGCTGAAAGGGAGTATCCATCATACCCCGACTCAGATCGCGCACCCCGCTTCACACACGCTGCCACCACCCATCGGATTTTGGGGGGCCGATGAGTTCTCCTAAACTAAGAGACTTATCAGACAATCAACAACATCACACCTTCCTTGGGCTGTGAATTCTTAGAGTATACAAGGTGCAGACTTATTAAAGTTTTAAGCTTTAATATAAAAAGTACAATGCTTACATAAAAAGATTAAAAAAAAAATAGAAATAATAAAATGACATACACATATGCAAACAATGAAATAAAACGGAGAAACTTACAGAAACCTAAACTTCAACTTCTGTTGCCCGATGGGGAGAGCAGAGATATATGGAATGATGGTCACAGCAGCTTCGGCCGACCCATCTCTGTGACACGGAGCTTTAGCTGCGAGAGCCCAGATATAGACTCAGACTGGGGGGTCAGATTCTAGACCGGCCTTCTAGTTTAACATTCTACTTCTGGGTCTATGATTGGACACTCACTAATTTAGCCATGCATATATTATTTTTTTATATGCTCCTTTGTCTAAACCAATTCTGTTCCCACAGTAAATTTCAACTGCTATACTACCCATTTGGTAGAGTCTTTGATCCCCTTCTCTTGCTAGCTACAGGTGTGAAGTTTGTCACTCTTTGCTTTTCCTGGGATGTTCCCCTGGTGAGACTAGTCAGTGTGACTGCGAAGTTAGTGTGTGCTTATATAAAGCAAGTTGTGACCTCTTGTGGATGGACATGGGATTTAACCCCTTATTGTTCTAGTGTCTAGTCCCTGAGATACATATTTTACTACACCCTCTTCCTGACCCTTGACAAAATGGGACGTTATGGGTTGGGTCCTGGTGTTTGATGTGAGCTCCGATGCAGTTCTCACATCATTCACCCAACATCTCAGCTGATTTGATTGGCTGAGATGTCGGGCTTCGCATCCTTTGAATCCCGCTGTCATTCACTGACCGCGGGATAAAAAACCGCTGCGGCGAGGATTGTGCCGTTTCCTGCCGAGATCGGACATCCCGCGATAAGTTTGCGGGATCTCCGATGCTAGCTTCCGGGTTCACACCAGGACCAGGGGCTATCAGGGATCGCTTCCTGCCAATGGCACAAGCGATTTGACACTGCAGCACTGTGGCACCCTATGGGGCAGTGTAAAATAAAGAATGAATGTAAAAATAAAGTTTAAAAAGAACATGAAAAAAAACCCCAATTGTTCAAATCTCCCCCCTTTATCCCCATTCAAAATAAAAGTATATAAAAAAAAACCCACATATTTGATATTGCAGAGTTCAGAAACGCCCAATCTATCAATATATAAAATCAATTAATGAAAGCCGTAAACTGCATCCACCCAATTAGAAACATCAGCTCAAGCCGCAAAAAATAAGCCATGACACAGCCCCGGATCACGAAAAACAAGGATGCTACGAGTTGCAGAACATGGCGCAAAAAGTGCGATTTTTTTTTTCTCCAATCTTTTGAATTTTCTTTCACCACTTAGATATCAGTAAAAGTATACATGTTTGCCATCTACAAACTTTAACTGACCCGAGGGATCACACCGTCACTTTAGTTTTACCATATAGTGATCATGCGGAATAAACGTCCCAAAATACAAATGTGTAATTGCACTTTTGCAATTTCACTGCACTTGGAATTTTTTCTTATTTTCCTGTATACTATATGGCAAAATAAAATGATTGCATATGAAAGTACAACTCGTCCCGCAAAAAAAAAAAAAAAAAAGCCCTCATTGGGCAATATTGATGTAAAAATAAAAAGTTATGGGTCTTGGAAGCAGGGGAGCAAAATTCGAACAAAAAAATTGCCGGGTGGTGAAGGGGTTAAAACAAACTTTGTTCATGGAAAAACCCTACACAACAAAGTCAGTCATGCAGACACTCACTGTGAAAGGAATCAATAAATATATCAGATCACTGGACCAGTAAATAGAGGACAAAAAGCAATATCAACATGAACATCACAAATACTTACTGCAGAGACTTCACAAATCTTGAAAAAAGGTAAGCTGTCCTACTACGTACTTTAGGACTGGAATGGCGCAGACCTCTGTGATCCAGAAATGCCATCTGAAGTTAATAATCGTACATTCAAAAAGTTACAAAATAATTCAAAGATGCTCAATTTTTTTGACAATTTAATATTAAATTGTCTACAAAATCACTCAAAATTAAAAATGCTGTTGTCTTGTTACATAGACAGAAGTCTGTCATTAAATGTTAATAGGAGAGGTTCTCATGAGCATATGCAGTTCTTGTGTAACAAGATTTGTCTCCAGTGTATTATGGATTTAGTACTAAGATATCAGGGGTACTGAGGTACAAAGAAGCTGCCTACTCTGCTGTTCACCCTGTCTATATTATCTAATACTACAGGTTCGAGGGAAGAAGAGGCTGCTCACACTGCTGTTCACCCATTCAATATCTGATTTAATATTGGAGATTTCAGGGACGAAGAGGCTGCTCACGCTGCTGTTCACCCATTCAATATCTGATTTAATATTGGAGATTTCAGGGAAGAAGAGGCTGCTCACGCTGCCGACTACCCTGTCTATCTAATCTAATACTGGCAACACTAGAGATGCTTAGAACAAAATAAGTTACTTTAGAGCCACGGTTCTTGGGATCAGTAGTGGTCCCAGCAGTCAGCCTGGTCAGTGAAAAAATTTAAGCGAAGCTCTGACTGGTTTTCATTGAAAAAAGGCAGGAATTTCTTTTTCTCCAGACACTTGATAAATGAGGACCAATGTATGAGAGTGAGAAAAAATGAACTGATGTTCAAATGATACAATTTATTGTAAAAGTGAGAAGTATTGCTTTAAGAAAGCCTGATAAACGTTATATTGCAGTGTAAAGCAATGTTTTCAAAGAATTGAATTGTGTGCATTGGTTAACATGAAGATCATATCTTACCAGAACATTAGGAATATGGATAGGCTCAACTGTGAAGAACTTTTCATATCTTACAACAGTTTCAAAAAATTCTAATGTAACAGAAGTGTGATTGTAGGCACTCACATCGGAGGTCACCAGCTTAAGAAAAAAACACAGAGGAAAACAAAATGTTATTTTATATATTGTTTAGTATATCAATGATGTCTGCAGACTTCTATCCAGCCCTACTGTTTCTTTATGGAGTAGTTGTCACACAGAAAGAAATCAGATACATATTCATGAGGTTTACTGAAATAATATATATAATTATTTTGAAAGGGAAAATAAAAAGAACAAATCTAGAATAATATCAGATAAGTGTGAACACCCTCTTATAATTATATAATTTATACTTGTTAAACATTAGTCAGTGCACAGCAGCCATAATTTAAAGTGATTACGATTAACCCCACATAAAGTTTAGCTGTTCTAGTAGGAGTTTCCTAACATTTTCCTAGTTACATTTCTCAGCAAAAGCTACAGGGCTCGATTTATCAAGATTGAAGTAAAGACTTTAATGAAGCAGACCTATTGTCCGTAAACTGCTTCCTACACAGCAAAGGGATATCACTGTTGAAAGTTACCATGCACAGGAGAAAAATACAGAACAAAACATCAAAGGTTGAAGACCATCAGCAATAAGTGGCTTAAATATTTAACAATAGTGACATTACCTAGAAACGGATATCCCTCAAAGTTGATGAGTAGTTTAATAACAATTTATGGTTATATAAAAAAAAGTTGATGAGTAGACAACAAGATAATTGGTCCAGGACAGCAATATTAAAGGGGCTGCAGGAATTTTTGGCAAGGACCGATTGCATACTGCATGTAAAAGCAAATGTGCCATATTCTTCATATGGCAGACAGGTGGGGAATGGTGGCAATTCTGAAGCCTTTTCTTACATACAAAAAAAAAAGCATGACAATAACCCTAAGTATACCTCCAAATCTATTAAACAGTGGCTTTACCAGAAGATTAAAGTTTTGGAATGGCCTAGTCAAAGATCAGATTTGTATTGCATTAAAAATCGGTGCGTGGCCTGAAAAGGGCTGTACACAGGGAGATGCCTCACAATATGACTGATTTGGATCGCTGCAAATTAGAGTGGGTAAAGATTTCAGATGTGCCATGCTGAAACTCTAATCTGAACTAATGCTGCTATAAATACAAAGGGTTCTTCAACAGTTTTAGAATATGCTAATTTATGCAACCACATTATTTTAAAATTATTTCAGTTCTTTATTTTTCTTTTTCACCCCTATTTTGGTTTTTTTTTCAATTGAATTGAACAGGCTATAGGTGACATTTAACAGGACCTGTCACCAAACCAGGCATGGTGATCTAATTACAGCACTGGATGCAGCATGTCTGCAGCATGCAGACAAGGGGTCCCCCAGCACTTGACCAGCCCTGTACCCCGAGATAATACAGTTAGAAAACTTACATGCTGCAGCCATTAAGGAAGTGGCTAGGGGCAGGAGCCAAAGGGCAGATTCACACCCCCTGCATGTTTAATCTGCCCACCGCTGCCAATCATTCTCTCCCTCTTCAGCAGCATTAAACAAAGGTTTTTTTTTTCCAGAACTTGCCATTTGGCCCCGCCCCCTGAGGGGCAGATTAAAACATGCAGGGGGTGTGAATCTGCCCTTCGGCTCCTGCCCCTAGCCACCTCCTTAGTGGCTGTAGCATGTAAGTTTTCTAACTATTATCTCGGGGTACAGGGCTGCTCAAGTGCTGGGGGACCCCTTGCCTGCATGCTGCAGACATGCTGCATCCAGTGCTGTAATTAGATCACCATGCCTGGTTTGGTGACAGGTCCTCTTTAAGGTTGGAAAATGTTTAGAAATTATTCTTCTAGGTAGGATTTTTTTTTTACATGATAAAAAGATGGCATATTAACAGACTTTTAGACCCATAATTATTAGGATTATCTAAATTTTTTTTAACAGGCCATTTTTGTGTATTTTTTTCTTTACTGTCATTGCCATAAGGAGGCTTGTTTATTTGAGGGATGAATTGTAGTTATGAACTACACTGTTCATTTTACCATGTAATGGTCTGAAAGATAATTCTTAGTAGGGTAAAAGCTGTTAAAATGCAGTTCTGACATTTTTTGTTGGGCTTTGTTTTTAAGGTAGTTTATGTTGATGCTCCAAACACTGCCTGCGCACATATAACGTAGATATAGATTTACATTATATGTTTGTAAAGGGGTTCCCCACTGGGACACTCTTGGCACATCAACACACAGAGTCCTGTTGCAGATTTATTAAATCTAGAGGTGGATACACATACATGGCACTCTCCATCTTAATGGGGGCAGCAAAAATTAATGAGCAAGTGTATTTCCAAGCCAAGTTCCTTGTTAAAAATTGTTACTTTCTAAGCTTTAACAGATCTGAAATATTAGTCTGCTAAATGCATTATAAACATACATGCTTTGTATGGAGAAAAAACATGGTAAATTCAGTTGGGCAAGAGCGAATGGTATCTGATAACAAACATCTGGTTTTGCATCATATGGGAGAAAAAAAATAGATTTAAAGGGAAGCTGTCAGGTCGCTTTACTGCTCTCTCCTTTCGCTACCGGTCCATTGTTAGCTGATCTCTAGCCATCCCTGTCTAAACTAAAGGGGCCCTAAAACAATTATGAAAAATAAGTTAGAACTTACATATGGTCTATATCTAGGAGACTGGAAAGGCGGGCTCCGGGCTCCATTCTCCCCTCCTCTCTGTGTTGTCCCTAGCACACCCCGCTGGGCGTCATCGCTCCTGGTGCTTTGCCGCCTCCTTTTTTTAATTTCCTGCACACTCTGCAGCTGTAATGCCCGGCCGGAATGTCATATCTGGTCCGGTGAATTGTGGACCTAATCACGTGATCGATCCGGTTTCAATATGCTCATTGTGCATGCACTGGAGCCGATCACGTGATTAGGCTGACAATGCACCAGACCATATGCAAGTTCTAAGTCATTTTTCATAATCGTTATAGGGCCCCTTTAGGTCAGATAGGGAAGGTTAGGGATTAGCTAACAAGGTGCAGGGACAGGTAGCGATAGGAGAGAGGGGTAGAGCGACTTGACAGGTTCCCTTTAAGGCTGAAATCTGCAGCCAAACATCTACTTCAAAGATTCAGTCATAACTGTTCTATCTATAAGCAGTAAGGACCTT
Organism: Allobates femoralis; assembly: GCA_033576535.1. NCBI lineage: Eukaryota > Metazoa > Chordata > Amphibia > Anura > Aromobatidae > Allobates > Allobates femoralis. The sequence goes on along the minus strand of JARQOC010000004.1, from coordinate 375,414,852 downwards.
TTATACACCAAAGGGGGTTACCACCCACGTGTCTCAGATACAGTGAAGGTTCTAATACTACATTGTTGCACATCTAATAAGTATTGTATTTCAGTAGTCCAGGAAAGCTGAGCAGCCTGCCATCCCTGGAACAGAATGTTTAAACTAGATTTACTATGAGTGCCATTTTCTCACTGGGAAACTACAGATGTAAAATATTTACCGTTCTCATCATATCTTGTAGAGCACTTGCTTTGGCAACATCACCACAAAAGTGAGCGCCGTGTGATGCTGGAATAGCTTCACCCAACATGTACAGCAGCCTTATTGCAACTTCTACTTCCATAAAGGAAGCAGTCTGCCAGTTTCTAAAAACAAAAATATGAAAAATTAAAAAAACATACAACCACTGTTCCATGTAAATGCTTTGTTGCCATATTTATGTGACTGCAATGAGTCCCAAATGTAATCAGTTGATAGTGGTAGACTAGACTTTCACAATCTAACATTAACGGGCAACTCAAGTGAGAGAAAACATTTTAGTACAGCTCCTGCCCTGCTACATGAAGCAGGGCCGTACACTACAGTTATATGATCTATAGATCTCTTATAAATCGATAAAATCATACCTGCTCCTCTGTTCCGGCCCACACCTCAGGGAACCTAAATCTCTGCACGACCCCTGCCACGCCCCCTCACTAAACAGAATTGTGAGGGGGCATGAATGTAGGTTGATCCTGCAACTTACAGCATCCATGCCCCTGACACCTCCTGCTTTTTCATGAAGCTGCCAGGCTGAAAATTCTGGGTTCCCTGAGGTGGGGGGGGGGGTTCAGAGGAGAGGAGCAGGTATGATTTTATTGATTTATAAGAGATCTATAGATCCTAGAACTGCAGTGTTTGGCTCGGCTTCATCATGTAGGAGGGCAGGAGCTGTACTAAAAGTTCTCTTACCCAAAAATACTGCAAAGGGAACTCCAGTGTAAAATACCCCTTTAATGCCAGGGTTACACTTTGGAGTTTCACATACCATATATGAACCCTGATGTACAGACCAATTCTTCACCTGAACTCAACAACCTTCATCACGTGAGCCTGTTGATTTTTTGTTGTAGACCCATGTACAGTAAAAAGGAGATTGTGTACTCACCGTAAAATCCTTTTCTCTGAGTCTCTAATTGGGGGACACAGGACCGTGGGTGTTATGCTGCTGTCCACTAGGAGGTGACACTAAGTGGAAATTGAAAAAAAGAAAAAAAAAAAAAAAAAAAGCAGAGTGGCTCCTTCCCTGAAGTATACACCCCTGGCTGGCACCAGCCTGAACCAGTTTAGTGAGTAAGCAGTAGGAGGACTAACAAACCAAGGGCCTGTAAAAAGGACACCACATATAAACTCAAGGAACTAAGAAAAAAATGATCAGAAAGGCCTGATACGGGCAACAGGGAGGATGCTGTGTCCCCCAATTAGAGGCTCAGAGAAAAGGATTTTACGGTGAGTACACAAAAATCTCCTTCGCCTCATTGGGGGACACAGGACCGTGGGACGTCCCAAAGCAGTCCCTGGGTGGGAACAGAATAATAAAATAAAGTACCCTACAGGAGGGCTACCGCCGCCTGTAGGATGCGTCTACCTAGACTCGCATCTGCTGAAGAATGAGTATGCACACTATAGTGCTTTGCAAACGTGTGCAGGCTTGACCAGGTGGCAGCCTTACACACCTGTTCTACCGAAGCCTGATGCCGCATGGCCCAGGAAGCTCCCACCGCGCGAGTAGAGTGCGCGTTTATACCAGCTGGAAACAGGAGGGCTTTGTAACTGATACACCTCCTGAATGGTTGTTCTGATCCATCTGGCTAGGGTGGCCTTGGATGCTGCCATGCTCCTTCGGTGACCTTCTGGAAGGACAAAGAGCGAATCAGACTTCCTAAAGGGCGCTGTTCTAGAAACATAGTACCGGACTGCTCGAACCAGATCCAGTGTGTGAAGAGCCTTCTCGACATGGTGCATCAGTGCCGGACAAAAAGATGGGAAAGAAATCAAGTGGAATGAGGAGAGCACCTTTGGAAGAAAAGATGGTACAGGTTGAAGCACCACCTTGTCTTGGTGGAAAACCAGAAAAGGAGCCCTGCAGGGTAGAACCGCTAGCTCAGAGACACGACGAATGGAGGTAATAGTCACCAGAAACACGACCGTCTGGGATAGAAGGCAGAAAGAAACCTCTTTGAGGGGCTCAAAAGGTGGCGCTGAAGAACATCCAGGACCAGATTGAGGTCCCAGGCCTCCAGTGGTCTTCTGTAAGGGGGAACAAGGCAGGAGACACCCTGGATAAAGGGCTTTAACCTGAGGGTTTACCGCAAGGCGGTGCTGAAACAGTACGGACAAAGTAGAGATCTGTCCTTTGAGAAAACCGAGCAAGAGACCAGCGTCTAGGCCGGATTGAAGGAACCACAAGACAGCCGGGAGAGAAAAGCAAAGTGGAGAGAAGTGATGAGCACTGCACCAGGTGAAGAAAACTTTCCAGGTGAGGTGATAAATGCGAGTGGATGCAGGTTTCCGTGCTCTAAACATAGTCTGAATGATGTCTGCTGAAAAACCGGTCTCTCTTAGAACCCAGGGCTCAAAGGCCATGCCATCAAATTCAGGGCCCTCGAGTTCTGGTGGCAGATCGGACCCTGAGTGAGGTGGTCAGGACGGTTTAGAAGACGCCAGGGAACGGCGGCGAGCTGAACCAGGTCGGCATACCAGGCGTGCCTGGGCCAATCTGGGGCTACCAGAATGACTGGAACGCCTTCTGATTTGATCTTTCGCACCACTCTGGGTATGAGAGGCAGAGGGGGGGGGGGGGGAAGATGTAAGGTAGGCAAAATTGAGTCAAGGATTGGACAAGAGCATCCACTCCCATTAACTGCAGGTCGTGAGACCGAGCTATGAACCTGGGCATTTTGGTATTCAGCCCTAACGTCATGAGATCCACATCCGGAGTCCCCCAATGACGGCATATCTGTTGAAACACTTCCGGACGTAGGGACCACTCTCCTGAAGCAATGTCCTGGCGGCTGAGAAAGTCTGCCTCCCAGTTGTCGACACCCAGAATGTGCACTGCTGAAACAGACCAGGTTGACTCTGTCCAACAGAGAGTGGGTTCCATCTCGCGCATCGCCTGTCTGCTGCGGTTCCCTCCCTGGTGATTGACATATGCCATCACTGTGGAATTCTGTCTGGATTCGGATGTGGTGGCCCGCTAGCACCTTATGAAAGGATTGCAGCACCTGATGGATGGTGCGAGTCTCCAGGAGATTGATGGGCAAGGTGGACTCCGAGGGGGACCACCTGCTCTGAGCCGTGTGGAGACGGTGCACCGCTACCCAGCCCAGGAGGCTAGCATCGGTGGTAAGTACCTGCCAGCGAGCCAGAAGGAAGGACCTCCCCTGCAAGAGGGAAGACGGGTGCAGCCACCAGTGAGGGGAGTGTTTGGTCAAAGACGTGAGGTGAAGGGTCCTGTCCAGGGCGAGAGGACTTCAGTCCCAGCCCTTGAGAAGAGCCTGCTGGAGAGGCCTGAGGTGTAGTTGGGTGAAGGGAACTGCCTCCTTTGCTGCAACCATTCTGCCCAGGACTCTCATCGTGAATCGTAGAGAGTGAGGCGTGGGGCGAAGTAAGGCCCGGACCCCCTTCCGCAGAGCTTGGGACTTGTCCAGAGGTAGCAGTACTAAACCGTGGGATGTGTTGAAAAACATCCCCAAGAAGGTAAGATTTTAGCTTGGTATTGGAGATGATTTGGGGAGATTGACTAACCACCCCAAACGGATGAGGGTGTCCACTGTAATGTGTACACTCTCTGCAGTCCCCGAAGGAAGGGGTTTGATGAGAAGATCGTCCAGGTAGGAAGGACAACTACTCCTCGTGAATGGAGAACGCTGCATTGACCATGGTGAAAACCCTGTGGACTGTGACCAGGCCGAAGGGTAGGGCGACAAACTAGAAGTGGTGTTCATGAATTGTGAAACACAGGAATCTTTGATGCGCTAGTGAGATTGGAATATGGAGATAAGCATCTTTAATATCTATGGATGCTAGAAGTTCTCCCTCTTCCATGGATGAGATGATGGAATGGAGAGATTCCATGCGAAAATGCTGAATTCGAACAAACTTGTTGAGGTGCTTTAAGTCCAGGATGGGACGTACAGAACAGTCCTTTTTGGGGAGGTTGGAGTACAACCCCTGTAACCGTTCGTCTCGCGGAACTGGAATGATGACTCCTGCTTGTAGGAGGGAATCGACGGCCTGGTAAAAGGCACGAGCCTTTGACGGGGGCCATGGAGTGACCAAGGGAAAAAAAAAAGTGTTTTTTTGTTGGGGAAGAGAAGTACTCTTCCCACCCCGTGGCATCGGATATTAATTTGTCCAGCTTTCCCCCAAAAAGACGACCACTGAGGTAAGGGAGACCGGTGAGGGACTTCTTAGAGGCGGAATTCGCCTTCCACTCATGTAACCAGAGTGCCCCACGAATCATGATAAAACATTAAAAAGGGAAAGAGAAGCACAATAGGGTCTTATTATTTATAAGTGTAGGGACTAGATCTGACTAGCCAGTCACCTGGAGGGGTTGTGTAGCACACAACCAGCGTCAAGGTATAAAAGGATCGCTGCCGCAAGGTTCACACCTCAAACGATCAATTTGGTTCAAAATTGGAAGGGATGGACGGTGTTCACAGACCTGCGATGCACTGTGTATGTCAGAAAGGATCAGACTATGTTCATCACTAAAGCTTTTATTTCCAACGCGTTTCGGAGTTAGTCCCAACTCCGTCCTCAGGGAACAATAGTGTTCAATCGTGATGGCATTTGATGATGGAATCGTGATGGCATTTGAAGCAGCCACGGCGGTGCAGTTAGCTGTGCCAAGAGCTGCATGGACAAGATACTCCCCTGCCAGGGAAAGCTGAGCTGCCAAATCCAGCCGATCTGGGTCAGGGTCATGACGGCGCAAAGTGGAGTGCAGTTATGTTGCCCACATCATCACTGCCTAAACTACCCAAACAGAGGCGAAGGAGGGAGAGCTGTTATGATCTGGTGACCTTGGAGCCGCATGAATCTCTTTCACAGGAGTAAGTGATACCTTTACTGACCACAGTTCCTGACCTAACACTGCAACTAGAAGTAGCCGTGGGATGTGACTAACCATACCCTAGACACCTCAACACAGCTGGAGAACTAGCTACCTCTAAAGATAGAAACAGGAATTCTATCTTGCCTCAGAGCAGAACCCCCATAGGATAGAAAGCCCCCTACAAATATTGACCGAGTAAGAGAGGAAAAGACACACTCAGGCAGAAAACAGAATTTAGCAAATGAGGCCACTCTAGCTAGATAGGTAAAGACAGGACATAATACTATTGCAGTCAGTATAAAAATCCTTTAAAAAATAATATCCACAGCAGATAATACAAAAATACCCCTGAGTCTACTGAAGAATCTGCACCTTTAAATCTGCAGAACTCCTGTGAATCTAACTATGATGACACAATCAAAAGCTGTACAAGCCAACAACAGATAAATAGCACTTAAATCCTAGGAAGAAAACTTCCTAACAGAGAGCAGGTTAAGACAGACATGCAGACCAAACATCCACAAAAAACACAATCTGAGCAGAAATAGACAATTCCAAAACAAGCACACAGCATGTGTGCCACAAAGAAAACAAAACCACTTAGCTTGGAAGTTTTGCAGCAGGGCAGGAAGAGACCAGGCAGAGGTGAAACACCTCCAGGAACAATTGACAACTGGCAAGGACTGAGGAAATCCTGCAAACCTAAATACCCCAGTCTGAATTCCAATTATCCAATTCACCTGACCAAGACTGCAAAACAGGATCAACTGCATTACCAGCCACAAGCAGAACTCAGAACAGTACACCCCCCCTTGAGGAGGGGACATCGAACCCTCATCAGAACCCCCATGCCTATCAGAATGAGCCAGATGAAAAGCACAAACCAAATCAGGGGCATGGTCATCAGAAGCAAAAACCCATGAATTATCCTCCTGACCATAACCCTTCCATTCGACAAGGTACTGAAGCCTCCGCCGCAAAAAAGGAGAATCCAAAATCTTGTCAACCACATACTCCAACTCCCCATCGACCAACACAGGGTCCGGAGGAACAACAGTGGGAACCACGGGCTCAACATACTTCCGCAATAAAGATCTATGGAAGACATTATGGATCACAAAAGAGGCCGGAAGCGCCAATCGAAAAGACACAGGATTAATAGTCTCAGAAATCCTGTAAGGACCAATAAACCGAGGCTTGCATTTAGGAGAGGAAACTTTCATAGGAACATGTCTGGAAGACAACCAGAGCAAATAGTCAACCCAAAGCAGGGAACCAACACACCGACGACGGTTAGCAAAACGTTGAGAAGTCTCCTGAAACAACACCAAATTTTCCACCACGAGCCCAAATCTGCTGCAGCCGCTCCACCACCAAATCCACACCTTGACAGGCAGAAGGCTTAACTTGCCCTCAAGAAAAACAAGGATGAAAACCAAAATTATAAAAGAAGGGCGAAACCAAGGTAGCAGAACTAGCCCTATTGTTAAGGGCAAACTCAGCCAAGAGCAAGAAAGCCACCAAATCATCCTGAACAGCAGACACAAAGCATCTCAAATAAGGCTCCAAAGTTTGATTAGTCCTCTCGGTCTGACCATTGGACTGTGGATGAAACGCAGACGCAAAAGGACAAATCGATACCCAGCTTAGTACAAAAGGCCCGCCAAAACCTAGAAACAAATTGGGAACCTCTGTCAGACACAATATTCTCTGGAATACCATGCAAATGAACAACATGTTGAAAAAACAATAGAACCAATTCCGAAGAGGAAGGCAATTTAGGCAAAGGCACCAAATGAACCATCTTAGAGAACCTGTCACAAACAACCCAGATAACCGACATCCTCTGGGAGACAGGAAGTTCCGAAATAAAATCCACAGAAATATGCGTCCAAGGCCTCTCAAATACTGGCAAGGGCAAAAGCAACCCATTACAACGTGAACATCATGGCTTGGTCCGCGCACAAATCGCACAGGACTGCACAAAAGAACGCACATCACGGGGCAAGGAAGGCCACCAAAAAGATCTACTGACCAAGTCCCTGGTACCAAAAATGCCAGGATGACTTGGCCAACACAGAACAGTGAACCTCAGAAATCACTCTACTAGTTCATCTGTCAGGAACAAACAACTTCCCCACTGGACATCGCTCAGGCCCGTCAGCCTGAAATTCCTGAAGAGCCCATCGCAAATCAGGTGAAATGGCAGAAAGAACCACCCTTTCCTTCAAAATGCCGACCGACTCCGAGACCTCAGAAGAATCAGTCAAAAAACTCCTAGAGAGAGCATCAGCCTTAACATTCTTAGAACCAAAAAGGTACAAGACCACAAAATCAAAATGGATAAAAAACAAAGACCATCTAACCTGCTTAGGATTGAGTCTTTTGGTAGACTTGAGGTAAACCAGATTCTTGTGATCGGTCAAGACCACATTACGATACGTAGCCCCCTCAAGCCAATGACGCCACTCCTCAAACGCCCACTTGATAGCCAAGAACTCCCGATTGCCGACATAATTGCGTTCAGCAGGCGAAAATTTATGGGAAAAGAAGGCACACGGTTTCATGGAGGAACTGACAGGATCCTGCTGAAATAAAATGGCCCCTGCCCCAATCTCAGAAGCATCAATCTCAACCTGAAACGGAAGAGACATCCAGTTGGCGCAACACAGGAGCAGAAGTAAACCGTCGTTTAAGCTCCTGAAAGGCAGAAACAGCCACAGGGGACCAGTTCTCCATATCGGCGCCTGTCTTCATCAAATCGGTTAATGGTTTAACAACGTTGTAGAAATTGGCAATGAATCGGCGATAAAAATTTGCAAAACCCAAATATTTCTGAAGGCTCTTCACAGGCGTGGGTCGAACCCAACCATGAATGGCCTGAACCTTAACCGGATCCATCTCCATAGACGAGGCAGAAAAAATTAAGCCCAAAAAAGAAACCTTCTGAACCCCAAAGAGACACTTAGTCCCCTTAACATACAATGCATTGTCACGTAGGATCTGAAATACAGTCCTGAGCTGTTCCACACGAGAATCCCAATCATCGCAAAAAAATCAAAATATTATCCAAATAAAACAATCAAGAACTTATCAATATAATTCCTAAAGATATTATGCATAAAGGACTGAAAAACAGATGGAGCATTAGTGAGCCCGAATGGCATCACAAGGTATTCAAAATGGCCTTCGGGCGTGTGGAACGCTGTCTCCCATTCATGAGCCTGCTTAATACGCACAAGATTATATGCCCCCCGAAGGACATTTTTAGTAAACCAACTTGCCCCCTTGATCCTAGAAAACAAGTTGGAAATCAAAGGTAAAGGGTATTGAAACTTGACCGTGATCTTATTCAAGAGGCGATAATGAATACAGGGTCTCAAGGAGCCATCTTTCTTAGCAAAAAAAAAACCCTCTCCCAATGGTGAAGACAGCCAAATATGCCCTTTCTCCAAAGACTCCTTAATATAGCTCCGCATGGCAGCATGTTCAGGCACGGACAAGTTGAAAAGGCGACCCTTAGGAAACTTACAGCTCGAAATCAAGTTAATCGCACAATCACACTCCCTGTGTGGTGGAAGAAAACTGGACTTGGGCTCATCGAATACATTCAGAAAATCAGACAAAAAAACTCCAGAATCTCGGAAGAGGAGATTGACATCAAAGGAACATCATCATGTACCCCCTGACAACCCCAACTAGTCACAGAACTTGACTTCCAATCTAAAGCAGGATTATGTACCTGCAACTACGGAAAACCCAGCACGATCGCATCGTGCAAACTATGCAAAACCAGAAATCGACAATCTTCCTGATGAGCTGGCACCATGCGCATGGCCACCTGAGTTCAAAACTGGGGCTGCAAAGGAAAGCCACAACGCCTGGTGAGCTCAAAATCCATTTAGTTCAAGGCGGGGCCTGAATCCACAAATGCCATAACAGAAAATGATGACAATGAACAAATCAAGGACACATAATAAAAATTTAGGTTGTACAGTACTGATGGTAAATGAACTAGCGACCCTCTTTGTCCACTTAGGGCAGACAGAAATGATATGAGAAGCGTCGCCACAATAATAACACAACCTATTCTGACGTCTAAATCCTTGCCGTTCAGTTCTGGATAGAATCCTATCACACTGCATTGGCTCAGGATTCTGTAGGGAAGGAATCTGGGCACTAGAGGGCTTTTGGTGTTTTTCCTAGGCTTGTACATGCTGCCAGCATATAGGTGTTGCACAGGTCTGCACAAGGTCCAGTCACAAAAATGTCCAAAAATTTATAAGAAACAGACGGCACTCACCATTAAATGAAGGTTCTTTTAATCCAAGTGCTCCGTTAGGAGGTGCGGGTTACAAACATGTGGCAGGGAGGGAGATGCGGGTCCCGTGGAAGCCTAACCAGGCGAAATGTGCGCCCGTCATCCTCCCCGCCACATAATGTTTGTAACCCGCACCTCCTAACGGAGCACTTGGATTAAAAGAACCTTCATCTAATGGTGAGTGCCGTCTGTTTCTTCTAAATTTTTGGCTCAGGATTCTGCTCTGAGGACAACGCCACAGAGCGCACAGTTCTGCGCTCCCGCAAACACCGATCAATCTGAATGGCCAGAGACATAGAATCACTCAGACCGGAAGGTGTGGGAAACCCCACCATGACATCCTTAACCGATTCAGAAAGACCCTTTCAGAAAATTGCCGCCAAAGCATCATTATTCCATTTAGTTAACAGACCATTTTCTCAATTTTTGACAATATACTTCCGCCACCTCTTGACCCTGAGACAGGGCCAACGACGTCTTTTCAGCTTGATCCACAGAATTAGGTTCATCATATAATAGTCCTAAAGCCTGAAAAAAGGAGTCAACATTAAGCAACGCCGGATTCCCAGGTTGAAGAGAAAACGCCCAACCCTGCGGATCACCACGCAGCAGCGAGATGACAATTTTAACCTTCTGAATAGAATTACCAAAGGATCGAGGTCTCAGAGCAAAAAACATTTTACAGTTTTTAAAACTTAAAAATTTGGACCTGTCACCAAAAAAATCAAATCAGGAGTGGGAATTTTCGCCTCCAAAACTGGAGTCTGAACAATATAATCTGAAATTCCCTGTACCCGCGCAGCAAGCTGGTCTAAACGAGAAGCTAATTCCTGAACATCCATGCTAGCACAAGACTCCTCAGCCACCCAGAGAAAAAGAGGGAAGAAAAGGCAAAAAGAAAGAAAATGCCTGAACACCTTTATTCCCTTCTTCTGAGACGCATTTAACTCATTGTTGGCCAGTTGTACTGTTATGATCTGGTGACCTTGGAGCCGCATGAATCTTTCACAGGAGTAAGTGGTACCTTTACTGACTGCAGTTCCTGACCTAACACAGCAACTAGAAGTAGCCGTGGGATGTGACTAACAATACCCTAGACACCTCAACACGGCCGGAGAACTAGCTACCCCTAAAAATAGAAACAGGAATTCTATCTTGCCTCAGAGCACAACCCCCAAAAGATAGAAAGCCCCCTACAAATATTGACTGTGAGTAAGAGAGGAAAAGACACACACAGGCAGAAAACTGAATTTAGCAAATGAGGCCACTCTAGCTAGATAGATAAAGACAGGACAGAATACTATTGCAGTCAGTATAAAAATCCTTTCAAAAATATCCACAGCAGATAATACAAAAATACCTTTGAGTCTGCTCAAGACTCTGCGCCCTCTAAATCTGCAGAACTCCTGTGAATCCAACTATGATGACACAAATCAAAAGCTGTACAAGCCAACAACAAATGAATAGCACTTAAAATCCTAGGAAGCAAACTTCCTAACAGAGAGCAGGTTAAGACAGACATGCAGACCAAATATCCACAAAAACTACATCTCTGAGCAGAAATAGACAATTCCAAAACAAGCACACAGCATGTGTGCCACAAGAAAACAAAACCACTTAGCTTGGAAGTTTTGCAGCAGGGCAGGAAGAGACTAGGCAGAGGTAAAACACCTCCAGGAACAATTGACAACTGGCAAGGACTGAAGAAATACTGCAAACCTAAATACCTCAGTCTGAATTCCAATTATCCAATTCACCTGACCAAGACTGCAAAACAGGATCAACTGCATTACCAGCCACAACCACAGGAGGGAGCCCACAAGCAGAATTCACAACAGAGATTGTGACGAGCCGGACGCCTCAAAGACAGAGCACGCCAATTGCTCTACTTGACGATCTGTTGAGTCCTTGATGGAGGAGCTGTCAGGGATAGCAAGGACGGTTCTCGCAGCTAAACGAGAAACCGGGGGAGGAGAGTCTGCCCAGTCTTGGACTAGAGCCGGCAGGAAGGGATAACGTGCCTCAATCGCCTTATGGTTTCCAAATATTTTGTCCGGGCAAGATCTATGTTTGGTTAGGACCTCCTGAAACTCAGGATGGTCCGCAAAATACATAATATAAGTATGGGCGTCTTGCCATTTTGAAGGAAATCGCGTTATCTGGGATCTCACAAGAAGGATCCTTAACATCCAAAGCCTGATTCATGGCCGTGATTAAGTCCTCAACTGTGGCCAGAGCGTCAGAGGTATCCAAGTCCAGGGAAGTATCTAGCTCTTGATCCGATCCTGGATCATGGAACCCTTCAGACAAGGGCGAGCCCTGGCGGCTTTTCCTAGAAGGAGAAGCGTGATAGCTGTGAGAGGACCTTGGGGAAGCACCCCTATGGAGTATTTTCCGTCCTGTCTCAGAGAGAGGTGATAAGGGATCTTGCAGTGTGTCCCTATATGATGTGCCCTCATGTTCCATGGTGTCCTCCTGCGGCTCAGACTGGCCTGAGGTTCATGGTGTGGGACGGCTCTGTAGGGCGTGGATCAGGGTTGAGGAGAGCCTCTCCATGGACTGCGACATAGATTGCATCAGAAAAAAATCAGCCCATTCAGGAGGTGGATTGGGTGCACTGGACTGAGCGGGATCAGTGGTGGGTTCCTGAATTGTATCAGGGGCACAAGTCTGGCAGTGCGGGGTAGTACATCCACTAGGTAGGAGTGCCCTGCACGTAATACAGGAAGCATAGTAAGATGCAACGGTCTTGGAAGATTTCTTATTACTTGAGCCCAACATGGCTAGTGAGAGACACCTCAAAGAGGTACTCTAACTGCAATTAGGAGCTGTATTGGGGCAGGGGAGAAGGCACCTCTATGGAACCCATGAAGGAGAGAGAATAGAGAGAAAAGGCTGCAGCAGTGAAGGAACCGCTGAGCCTCTTACACGTGTCTTTACTGCAGAACAGGTAGCTGGCAGCATTCCTGTGTCCACACTGCTGCGACGAGAGGTACCGGTGAGGCACTTTGTGCTGTCCGGTGTCTCGCTCTAATGGCGGCTGGCGTAGTGGAGTCGGGGAAGGAGGCGGGCCTGAGGAAAAAGAGCGTGAATGCAGCTCTTGTGATGAGCGAGAAGCTCTCAGAAGAGGGCCGGTCCGCGCCCCTCGATGATGCAGCCGGTGTCATCGGGTAGGAGGAGACAAGGGAAATAGGCCGAAGCCGGGGCCTGTAGTAAACACCGGCCCCGGGAAAGAGAGGGGTCCAGAGCGGAGCCGAAAAAAGGATCCTGCTGGGTCTTCCGGCTGGAGCCTGCGCAACGGGGAAGGGGGGGGAAGGGGGGTAATCCCAGCATGTATCCACCTTAACCCAGATTCCCAACTGTGGGGTCTGGGGAGGGTTTTTCGAATTATCCATATATCCTGCCATTACAACCCAGAGTCGCAACTGAGGGGTCTGGGGAGGGTGCTGACATAGCCCAAATGGCCTTCAGCTTCAACCCAGATTCCCAACTGTAGGGTGTGGGGAGGATGATAGGCTAGCCTTGCTTGAAGCTTGTAAAAAAATCTGTGAAAAATCTAGCTAAAAACCTATCAAAAAAACAAAAGTAATGCCCCTTTCACACTGGCGTTTTTGAAAAAATGCGTCAGATCCGATCAAAAAAACGCATCCGCCGCGTTTTCCAGCTAACGATTGCACTTGCGGCAGGCCCCATGCATGGTCTATGGGGCTTGCATTAAGTGTGCGGCAGACGTGGCAAGAGCAGTTTTTGGCAGTTGCGGCGGCAAACAAAAACCGCCGCTGACAGGTTTTTTTGCAGCCACATCTGCCGCAACTGCAGAAACCGCACTTGCCGCGTCTGCCGCACACATACCGCAAGCCTCATGGACAATGCATGGGGCTTGCCGCAACTGTGACGCAAGTGCAGCCGTTAGGCGGAAAATGTGGCAGATACGTTTTTTTGATCGGATCTGCCGAATTTTTTTCAAAAATGCCAGTGTGAAAGCACCCCAACAGATGTGTCTATAGACTGCATCTGCCTCCTAATGACACTAAGCTAAAACTGGTTCAGGCTGGTGCCAGCCAGGGGTGTACACTGCAGGAGAGGAGCCACTCTGCTTTTTTTATTTCTTCAATTTCCACTTCGTGTCGCCTCCTAGTGGACAGCAGCATAACACCCACAGTCCTGAGTCCCCCAATGAGGCGAAGGAGAAAACAAGGATGTGTTAATCAGTGGTATGCCATCTTGGTCCCTGAACTAAGCTTTGTCAATAACTCAGAGAATTTTAGCACCAATTTCTATGATCATATTGTACTTTCAGAAGAAATCAAATGAAGCACCATACTTACTGTAGTGTACCATTAAAAACTCTTCGGACAGAAGCCAATAGTAACTCAGGTGATACTTGAGCAAGGCGATCTAGTAACAGTTTCAGCTGCTTTCGGTATTCAACAAACATTGCTTCATCTTCACCCTGGAGTCAAAGAAAAAGACATGTTTGACTTAGTCTGGCAGGATCCAAAGTGAAACATAGGAAAAAGTGATGGCATAAAGCTAAGGTTATACAGTCAGTTCTTTTTAGGTCACATTGTGTTAAAGTTAGGCTGCTTTCAAATCATCGGCAGATCCATCACATCCGCCACGTAACGGCCGTCTTGCGGCAAACCCCCATTCATTCTCTATGGGACTTGCGGCAGATACTGCAAGTGCAGTTTTTCTAGGACCGTGGTAAAACCGCACCTGCCACAAGTCCTATAGAGAATGAATGAGGGTTTGCCGCAAGACGGCTGTTACGTGGCAGATGTGGTAAATCTGCGGCAAAATTCAGAAAATGCTGATGTGAAAGCAGCCTTACACAAGTTTCCCCACAAATTGGTATGAGGTTTACAACTACAAGTGGCAGTGTATTTGATATATCCTTACAAGAGTGATACATTTTAATTCCATCATAAAGGGTACATATGCTATGTGATCAAGGCCTTTAATATTGCCATATACTTAATACAGAAATATGTTGTTATAGCTAGACAAGGTTCTGGAATAAAAGTGTCATACTGAGTACTAGAAGGGGCCTGATTTTATCGCATCAGGAGATTCTAGAACGTGTGAGATTATATATTAAATTCAATCTACAGGGTGGGCCAACTACAGAGGGGGCCATTTATATGGATGCACCTAAATTAAATGGGAATGTTGGTGATATTAACTTCCTGTTTGTGGCACATTAGTATATGGGAGGGGGGGAAACGTTTCCAGATGGGTTGTGATTATGGCAGCCATTTTGAATCAAACTTTATTCTTTTCAATGGGAAGAGGGTTATGTGACATCAAACACATTGAGAATTTCATAAGAAAAACAATGGTGTGCTTGGTTTTAACGCAACTTTATTCTTTCATGAGTTATTTCAAGTTGATATCACCATTCATTCCCATTTTATTTAGGAGTATCCAGATAGATGGCCCACCCTGTATACTATTAACCATCTGTAGCACCCAGAATTGCCTGGGATGAAAACTGTTCTTACAGTGGGTATGGAAACTATTCAGACACCTTTACATTTTTTACTCTTTGCTTCATTGCAGCAATTTTGTAAATTCAAGAAAAGTTCATTTTTTTTCTCAATGTACACTCTGCACCCCATCATGACTGGAAAAAAAAAACAAAAAACAAAATGTAGAAATTTTTGCAAATTTATTAAAACAGAAAAATTGATGTCGGGCAGCCTGATGGTGAGAATGTTGGACTGGCATTATAAAAAAAATCAAACAAAAGATGGGTACAAATAGAACATGATGGGCTGCAAGCGCCCCGTCACTACTGACCTTGGCTGTCTCAGCCTGCTATAGGCAAATTGGGAACACTTCCCTTTTTGATGAGAGAGACTATGAAGATGTGGCACACATTTGGGCAGTAGTATGATGCAGACAAACCTGAGACCTCTGACACCCCTTTTTACCAGCCCTGATTTTCCCCTGGGCGAGACAAACAGATCCATATTGATATGGAATGTCTCTGAGGACGTCAGACTTCGACAGATTTTACGAGAGGGTAGGCTTCCCCCTGTAAGGGAATTGCAGGAGCGGTCCGCACAGGCGAGACTTAGGTGGTGGGAGTACTTGCAACTCCAGTCTTAGATCTCAAATTCCTCTGTGATATTTAGATCAGAGATCTCTCCTTTGGACACTTTGTTTACATTGGAGTCCCTGCCTACTCGTGGAATATCGGAAATCTACCAGACGTTAGGTCTTTGAGACAAATACCAAGATTAACTTGCAGATTTCATGGGAGTGAGAGTTGGGGTCTGAGATTTCTGTAGAGGACTGGGAGACTCACACAAACTTATCACATCCAGTGCAGCCCAGGAAACTAGTTAAAAACCAATGGCCAGATGGTACTGTGATCCCCCGAGACTCCACAGAGTGTTCCTATCGGTTTCCGGCGAGTGTTGGAGATGTGGGTCCGGGAATGGCTCGCTCCTGCCCATCTGGTGGGATTGCCCATTGGTCAGGAGATTTTGGGACAAGGTCCTCAGGAATTGTGGCCTGGTTACTGGGAGGGCGGTGAATGGAGACCCGAATCTTACTTTATTGTCCATTCTTCCAGGCTCGGTTGGAACCCCAAAAAAAATATTACGGTTCTGTCTTGCGGCAGCTAGAAAGGTAATTCCCCGATATTGGAAAATACCGGAGCAGCCCCCCATATTGGATTGGTTTTACGAAATGGAGACATGTTTCCGAAAAGAAGAATTATCTGATGAAATCTCTGGGTCCCAGGAGGCGTTTAATGTCACGTGGATCGAATGGATCCTCTTTAGGGATTCCCCCCACTTCAAGAACCTATTTGACGAGACTGATCAGGGAGTGCAAGCCAGGAAGGTTTATAACTTGCCTACATGCTATCCTTCCCCTCGTCCGACCAATCTAGATGAGGTCCCCCCTCCCTACCCTTTTCCTCTTTTTTTTTTTTTTTTTTCCCCCTTCCTCTTTTTGTTTTTAATCTTTTTCTTCTTACTTGTCTTGTAATTCTTTTATAGTCTCTTTATAGCTTTTTTTCTCTCTCCTTCTATACTTATTTTCTGATTTGACTCAATGTGCCAAAGTGGTTGCAAATAATGAATGATTGATTGTTATTTGTTGATAATGTTACATTTTCTAAAAAGGAACTTCGAAGTTCAGTTCCTATGTTTTGTGTTACAGAAGCGAGAACTTTTCCTGCTGGAAATTGTAAAAATTAATTGTATTGCTCCAAACGATAATGAAAATACTGTATGTGGCATTAATGCATGTTGATGTCCATGTTGTACACGATGTTTTGTATGCATATTCTTTAATAAACATAGATTTAACTAAAAAAAAAAAAAAAAAAGAGAAAAATTGAATTCAGACCCTCATATTTACACAAGCTATCCATTTCCTTGTAACCCAATCCTCCTTGAGATGGTTCTACCCCTTCATTGGAGTCCAGCTGTGTTTAATTAAACGGATGTGACTTGATTTGGAAAGGCACACACCTGTCTATATAAGACTTCACAGCTCACAGTGCATGGCAGAACAATTTAGAATCATGAGGTCCAAGGAACTGCCCAAGGAGCTCAGAGACAGAATTGTGGCAAGGCATAGGATCTGGCCAAGGTTACAAAAGATTTTCTGCAGTGCTCAAGGTTCCTAAGAGCATAGTGGCCTCCATAATCCTTAAATGGAAGATGTTTGGGACCACCAGAAGCCTTCCTAGACCTGGTCATCCATGCAAACTGAGCAATCATGGGAGAAGAGCCATGGGGAGAGAGGTAAAGAAGAACCCCAAGATCATTGTGGCTGAGCTCCAGACATGCAGTAGGGAGATGGGAGAAAGCTCCACATAGTTGACTATCACTGCAGCCCTCCACCAGTAAGACTTTTATGGCAGAGTGGCGTGACGGAAGCCTCTCCTCAGTGCAAGACATATGAAAGTCCGCATAGAGTTTGCTAAAAAAAAAAATTTAAAAAAATGAAGGACTCCCAGACTGAGAAATAAGGTTCTCTGGTCTGACGAGACAAAGATAGAACTTTTTGGTGATAATTCTAAGCAGTATGTGTGGATAAAACCAGGCAAGGTCATCACCTGCCCAATACCATCCCAACAGTGAAACATGGTGATGGCAGCATCATGTACTGGGGTTGTTTTTCAGCTGCAGGGACAGGTTGACTGGTTGCAACTGAAGGAAACATGAATGTGACCAAGCACAGAGATATCCTGGATGAAAACCTCTTCCAGAGTGCTGTGGAACTGAGGCTTGGCCGAAGGTTCACCTTCCAATAAGACAATGACCCTAAGGGCTCGGACACACCGGCGTGAAAATTGGACGAGTGCAATGCGAGAAAATATCGCATTGCCCTCGGACTAATGTTACAGAATGAGTCGGAACAGATTAACGTTTGTCGTCCGCTTTTTTCTCATCCAGAATCTGGATGAGAAACAAGTAGCAACATGCTTGCAACAGTATGCGATTCTCGCGCGACACTCGCCAATGGAAGTCAATGGGTGTGACAAAATGTCGGATAGCACACTGCCAGCACATGGACGATCCTAGTGACAACCATTTTTTTTTACCGATACATTATCATTCTGTAGCTCAGAACACTGTAAAAAGGGGATTTGTGTGTACTCACCGTAAAATCCTTTTCTCTTAGCCTCTAATTGGGGAACACAGGACCATGGGTGTTATGCTGCTGTCCACTAGGAGGCGACACTAAGCAAAATCTGGAAAAAAGCAGAGTAACTCGTCCCCTGCAGTATACATCCCTTGGCTAGCACAAGCCGAACCAGTTCAGTGACCAAAGCAGTAGGTGAGATAAAACATAGGTCTGTAAGAAGGCAACCACGAGAGAACTCCAGAATCACAAAGAATACAAAAAGGCCGAAAAGGGCAACAGGAAGGGTGCTGTGTCCCCCAATTAGAAGCTAAGAGAAAAGGATTTTACGGTGAGTACACAAAAATCCCCTTTTCTCATATGCCTCATTGGGGGACACAGGACCATGGGACGTCCTAAAGCAGTCCCTGGGTGGGTAGACAGAAAAGACACACAACCAAGATCATAGCCTTGCAAGAAATACATTGTAGAGACGAGTTATTACCGCTTGCAAGATATGCCTAACCCGACACGCGACTGTCGCAACAATGTGTGAGCTATACCAGGCGGGCGCCTTGGCGGATGTTGAATGGCCCAGAATGCTTCTAGCACGCGTGACGTGCATGCCCTTACCCGAACTGGAATGGACATGTACCCCATTCAGTATGGCTCCGGAATGGTTGGCTGAAAGCATCTGGCCATGGCCTTGGCTGCCGCCATCCCCTTCTGGTGACTGTCAGAGCAAAAAAACACACTCTTCACACATCCGGAAGAGTGTCGTTCCGAGATCTAATCCTGGGGGTTGTAACTAGATACAGTGTGTGCAGAGACTCCTCCACACGGTGTACTGGTGCCAGTCTAAGTGAAGGGGGAGAGATGTCCTCTTTCAGGTGGGAGAAGGAAACCACCTCTGGAAGAGACACTGGCTAGAGCGCAACCTTATTCTGATGGCAGCAAGGAAAAGTGCTCTGCAAGAAAAGGGTGTGAACTCGTAGATGAGACAGATATCGCCGTGATAAAGGCAACCTTCCATGATAGGAAGGAAGAAAGGGGGGTCTCCCAGGAAAGCTCAATGGAGACCTTTGAAGGACATCTGAGATCAGATCCAGACTCCCTGTTCCCAGCGGGTTCATATAAGGGGGAACCGACAAGACACCCTCTGAAAAAGGGGGTCCAGACTCTAGGCTTAATAACAAGGTAATGCTGGTCAAGTACACAGGGTACAGAAAATTTACTCCTTAGGGAACCTGGGAATAGGCCGGCACCCAGCTTAGACCGTGCAAGCAGAGATGGGTTTCCCAGTGATCATTATTGGTTTGAGCACATTAGAGAGGAAACTAGCCTGGGCTAGAAACTAGGTCTCCACAGCCGTGCAGGCACCTGCGGGGCTATCGAATGTTGTGGTATATCAGGGCCTGATAACTGCTGGTGGCAATCTGCCTGAGCCTGCATATCAGGTGCACGTGGACTATCTGGAACCAATAGATTGACTGGTACGTCTTCTACCTTGAGCTTGCTCACCACCCCGGTATTAGAGACAGTGGGGGGAAGGCATAAGGCAGGTGAGGCGGAGTCCAGAGCCGGACAAGTGCGTTCGCGCTCCCAGTGACCACAGATCGTGGGACTGAGCTATGGATGTGGACACCTTGGCGTGAATGTAGAACCCATTCCCCATTGGTGCAATGCTTTGACGGTCACGACGAAGTCGCCACTAAACTGACTATGGCAGAAATGTGCACCGTGGAGAGCACGACCGACTCGGGCCCGCGGTGAGTGTTTTTGCCTTGTGCAGTGCGTTCTGGGCACGGGTGTCTCCCCGGTGACTGACATATGCCACGGCTGTGGCCTTGACCACCATAATAAGAGTATGGCGATCTGCCAAAAAATGGTGAAAATTCTGTAAAGTCAACCTGGAAGGGCAATGGGTAGGGTGGAATCCCAAGAGAACCATCGACCCTGCACTGTATGATGGTGGGTCAACATCCTCCCGACCCATCAGGTTGGCGTTTGGGGAGAGTCCTGAGCAGCAAACAGGAAGTAAAACCTGTCTGGCTGGTCGCAGGCACCGCGAAAGGGCCTATGGAACTTGGAAGGTAGCCGAACGATCATGTCTAACTAAGGTGAACGGTTTCCTGCTCCATGCTGGAAACAGGGCCATCTGCAGAGTCCAGAGGCACAGATAGGCAAAGGGAATTGTGTCGAACACTCAACCATCCCACCCAGAACTCCGATTCCTTAGCAAATGGAGTGAGATGAAGGACGAAAAAGAACTTAGACCATCTGATGCAGAGCACAGGACTGAGGGTGAACTAACCAACGGGAGGTATTGAACAGTGTCCCCAGGAAGGTACCTGTCGAGGCCGGGACTGAAGGGATCTGACCAGCTTGATCAACCACCTCAGCAGGGAAAGAGTGTGTCCAAGGAAATATGAACGGTCTAGGTTATCTAGGAAAGGCAGGACAACTACACCTCGAGAATGGGGAATTGTCATGGCGCCGCCATGACCTGATGGAAAACCCGGGGAGCATGGTGCACCCGAAGGGGCTAGTAGTTATCCATCCTCCAGTAATAGAATGATTGAGCAGGGAAAATCTATGCGGAAGTACGGAAACGAACAAATATATTCAGATGCCTGAGATGCAAAATGGACCTAAAAGGGCTGTCCTTCTTGGGAACTACGAAAAGGGTTGATATGGCCCTTGAGCGTTCGCCTTCCATAGCAGGGAGTCAATGATCTTGAAAAGGAAAGATGCGAGCCTGTGAAGGAGATCGTGCCGGTGGAGATGGAAGGAATCGATTTGGTGAGCAGGAAACAGGCTAATGCGGTTGTCGGAAAAAAGAATTTTGTTTACTTACCGTAAATTCTTTTTCCCTTAGTCCTTAAATCTGGGAGACCCTGACATTGGGTGTTATATGCTGCCCCCTGGAGGTCACACCAAATATAGGAGAGATTTTCTCCTCCTTCTCCCCTGCAGCATATACGCCCCCTGCAGGAATACTGTCAGTTTGGTATATAAGCAGTAGGAGGAAAACATTGCACTTTAAACCAAATTCCCGGCCAACAGGGTAGAACAGGAAAATTATAAAGCCAGAACGGTGGCCAACAGTAAGTATGTGCTGATAAGAGCCGCAGGTACGCCCGTAGGGCAAAAAGTGGAGGGTGCTGGGTCTCCCAGATTTAAGGACTAAAGGAAAAAGAATTTACGGTAAGTAAACAAAATTCTCTTTTTCCTTGTCGTCCAAATCTGGGAGACCCTGACATTGGGACGTCCAAAAGCAGTCCCTGGGTGGGAAAAAACCACTGCACCCTGAAAGGCAACTCAGACATTTACAGGTGGGCAACAGCCGCCTGGAGAACGAGTCTGCCCAGACCTGCATCCGCTGAGGCATGAACATGTACCTGGTAGTGCTTAGAGAACGTGTGTAGGCTTGACCAAGTGGCAGCCTGACACACCTGTTGGGCCGAGGCTTGGTGCCGCAAAGCCCAAGAAGCGCCCACAGCCCTGGTGGAATGCGCCTTGAGACCCGCCGGGGGCGACGTGTGCGAGGCCGAATAGGCCTCCAATATAGCCGACCTGATCCAACGGGCAATTGTGGCCTTGGAGGCGGAAGAGCCCTTACCGTCTCCAGCCGTGAGAATGAAGAGAGTTCGTCCGACGGAGAGGGGCTGTGAGAGACAAGTACACCCTCAGGGCCCTGACCAAATCCAGAGTGTGGAGGGCCTTTTCAAACCTGTGAACTGGGTTTGGGCAAAAGGACGGAAGAGAGATATCCTGATTGAGGTGGAAAGGAGAGACCACCTTCGGGAGAAAGGAAGGAACGGGACGCAGGACAACCTTGTCCTGATGTACCACTAAGAATGGAGGCTTGCAAGACAATGCCGCCAAATCAGACACCCGCCGAAGCGAGGTGATAGCCACCAAAAATGCCACCTTTTGTGAAAGGGTGGACAAAGGGATATCTGAGATAGGTTCAAATGGAGGCTTCTGAAGGGCCGAGAGAACCAAATTAAGATCCCAAGGTTACAGAGGACGCTTGTAAGGAGGGACAACATGGGCCACCCCTTGCATAAATGTCCGAACCTGTGGGAGCCTAGCCAGCCTTTTGGAATAAAGGATGGAGAGAGCTGAAACCTGTCCTTTTAGAGAACTTAGGGCAAGACCAGTGTCTAGCCCTGACTGAAGAAACAAAAGTAATGTTGGCAAGGAGAAGGGCCACGGAGAATGGCCCTTAGAAAAACACCAGGAGAGAAATATTCTCCACGTCCGGTGATAAATCTTTTGCGAGGCAGGCTTACGAGCTTGTTTCATGGTGTCCTGAACTTCCCGGGGAAGACCCGATTGCGTCAGGACCCAGGATTCAAGGGCCAAGCAGTCAACCTGAGCGCCGCAGAATTGTGGCGGAAGAATGGACCTTGAGAGAGAAGGTCTGGACGATCTGGCAGACTCCAAGGTTCGCCGTCGGCGAGGCGGAGCAGTTCCGGGAACCAGGCTCTCCGGGGCCAATTGGGTGCGATTAAAATCACACGGTGACATTCCGCCCATATCTTGCGGAGCACCCAGGGTAACAGGGCCAGAGGTGGAAACACGTATAGCAGGCGAAACTGAGACCAATCCTGGACCAGTGCGTCCAACGCCCTGTGGTCGTGAGCCGGAACTTTGTTGTTGAGGAAAGATGCCATCAAGTCGACATCCGGCGTCCCCCACCGCCTGCAAATGGCTTGGAAAACTTCTGGGTTGAGAGACCATTCGCCCGGGTCCATACCCTGACGGCTGAGATAGTCCGCTTCCCAGTTGTCCACCCCCGGGATGTGGGCCGCTGAGATGGCGGAGCCTGTGGCCTCCGCCCAGGACAGGATTTTTTGAACTTCCAGCATCGCCAGGGTGCTGCGAGTGCCTCCCTGATGATTGATATAAGCGACGGCCGTCACGTTGTCCGATTGGATCCTCACCTGGCGGCCGCTTATGAGCGGCTGAAACGCCAGAAACGCCGCCCTGATTTCCAGAATATTGATGGGAAGGGAGGACTCCAGCGGAGACCATGTACCCTGGGCCCTGTGGTGAAGAAACACCGCTCCCCATCCGGAGAGACTGGCGTCCGTAGTGACCACCGACCAAGATGGCGGGAGGAGGGAGCGACCCTGGGACAGGGACGGAGATTTCAGCCACCACTGGAGAGAGTCCCTCGTTTCGGGGACAGGGAGATCTTGTGGTCCAAGGTCCTCGGGTTCTTGTCCCAGACCTGAAGGATCTCCAGCTGAAGGGGACGCAGATGGAGTTGTGCAAATGGAACCGCTTCGATTGAAGCTACCATCTTTCCCAGGATCTGCATCAGATGCCTGATGGGGAATGAGCGAGGCGGGAGGATGGAGCGAACACCCCGCTTGGAGAGAGACGACCTTCTCGTGAGGCAGATGCACCAGCGCTGTCCGAGTGTCGAAAAGCATACCCAGATACACCAGACTCTGGGTGGGCACTAGGACCGACTTCGGGAGGTTGACTATCCAGCCGAACCTCTTGAGCGTCGACAGACGCGGACACCGCTTGTTGGCATTCCTGATGTGAGGGAGCCTTGACCAGGAGGTCGTCCAAGTAGGGGATGACCAACAGACCCTTGTGAGTGCAGTATGGTGACTACGGAGGCCATCACCTTGGTGAATACTCGTGGGGCGGTGGCCAAGCCGAAGGGGAGAGCCACGAACTGGAAATGGTTGTCCCCAATCGCAAAGCGGAGGAACCGTTGGTGAGCTGTAGCGATTGGGATGTGTAGGTATGCATCCTTGATGTCTATGGATGCCAAGAATTCCCCTTGAGTCATTGAGGCTATCACAGAACGTAGAGATTCCATGCGAAAATGCCTTACTTTCACATGCTTGTTGAGAAGCTTCAGGTCCAGCACAGGGCGGACGGACCCGTCCTTCTTGGGTACGATGAAGAGATTTGAGTAAAACCCCTGAAACCGTTCCCTATCGGGAACATGGACGATGACTCCTTCCCGCTTCAGAACCTCCAGCGCTTGGTGGAAAGCGTGGACCTTGGTGGGAGGGGGAGATGTCATGAAGAATCGGCTTGGGGGAACGGAGTTCAGTTCTATGAAGTAGCCGTGAGAGATAATATCCTAGACCAATGGGTGCGAGATGTCGGAAAGCCAAACGTCCCGAAAGTGGGACAATCTGCCCCCGACTCTGAGTGCGGCATTGGGGGGGGGGGGGGGGGTGAGTGGGGCATTGGGGGGGGGTGAGTGGGGCATTGGGGGGGGTGAGTGGGGCATTGGGGGGGTGAGTGGGGCATTGGGGGGGGTGAGTGCGGCATTGGGGGGGGGGGGGGGGTGAGTGGGGCATTGGGGGGGGGGGTGAGTGGGGCATTGGGGGGGGGTGAGTGGGGCATTGGGGGGGGGTGAGTGGGGCATTGGGGGGGGTGAGTGGGGCATTGGGGGGGCGGGGGTGAGCGGGGGCATTGGGGGGGGGGGGGGGTGAGCGGGGGCATTGGGGGGTGAGCGGGGGCATTGGGGGGTGAGCGGGGGCATTCGGGGGTGAGCGGGGGCATTCGGGGGTAAACAGTGGAATGGAGTGGCTCCAGTCCCCCTCCTGCCTCCCTATCCTCCAGGCTCTAGTCCCCCTCCTGCCCCCCCTTTCTCCTCCAGGCTCCAGTCCCCCTCCCTCAGGCTCCAGTCCCCTCCTGCCCCCCTGCTCGCCCTCTTTCCTCCAGGCTCCAGTCCCCCTCCTGCCCCCCCTTCCCCAGGCTCCATTCCCCTCCTGCCCCCCTGTTCCCAACTCTCTCCTCCAGGCTCCAGTCCCCCTCCTGCCCCCCATCTACATACACTGCGAAAGGGAAAGCAATGGTTAAAAATAAAAAAAATACTCACCTCTCCGCCAAGTGTCCCGCGATGCAAGGCACCAACCTCCGATGGCTTCAGGACCTTAATCAGCTGACCGGCGGAAACTGATCAGCTGACATGTTAAATGACAGCATAAACTGAGCAGTTTAAACCACCCGTCCGCCAATCGGTTTTGGTGGGTGGGCAGTTTAAACAGCTCAGCTGATGCGGTCATGTTACACATCAGCTGATCAGGCTGCCCCGCCTGATCAGCTGATTAAGGGTCTGCAGCCATCGGAGGTGGATACATCACATTGCGGGACACTCGGCGGAGAAGGGAGCATTTTATTTTTATTTTTAAACAGATTGCTTACTTTAATTTCACTTTAGGAGTGTATGTAGATATACACTGCTAAAGTGAAATTACACTGAAAAGAGCAGTTTTAGTGTACTGAGCATGCTCAGTACACTAAAATCGGGCCTGGGAAACCATCTTGATTTATCCTGGATCCACACTCCATAAGCCGTTATTTGCCGCGGATTGCGTCAGATCCGATTGTGTTCGATTTGGTCTGTTGTGCTTAAAATCGGAGCAGTCTCTGATTCTGGGTACATAAAAAAAAAAAAAAAAAAATCGGACATAGTCCGTGACAATTTGGACACAATCAGATGGCCATATAGGACCAATCTGTACCCATCGGGATACATGGGGGCCAAAACGGATTAGCGTCTATCCGTTTTACAACGGATATCCTCGAATCACCAAAAAATCGTGATGTGAAGGGGGCCTAATGAAGTATATTACAAAGTTTATTAAAATCACTTGTTCTACATCATTATCAAATACAAATTTAAATGGCAGTTACGCTTTAAATGCCAGTGTGTTTCCAGCCTAAGCACATAGCTAAAATAACTAAGGAGTGGCTTCAGAGCAACTCTGTGACCATTCTTGACTGGCCCAGCCAGAGCCTTGACCTAAACCCAATTAAGCATTTCTGGGGAGACCTCAAAATGGCTGTCCACCAACAGTCACTATCCAACCTGAAGGAACTGGAGAGGATCTGTAAGGAGGAATGGCTGAGGACCCCAAATCCAGGTGTGAAAAATTTACTGCATCATTCCCAAGACAACTCATGGCTGTACTAACTCAAAAGGGTGCTTCTACTCAATACTGAGCAAAGGGTCTGAATACATATGACCATGTGATATTTCGGTTTTTCTTTTTTAATGAATTCGCAAAAATTTCTACATTAGTTTTTTTTTTCCTGTCAAGGTGCAGAGTTTACATCAATGGGAACAAAAAAAAAAAAAAAAAAAAAAAAAAAGTTTTTTGAATTTATTTAATGGCTGATATGAAACAGTGAAAAATTTAAAGGGGTCTGAATACTTTCTGTACCCACTGTAACTATACAAAATAGAATGGGTTAAAGTGTTGCTTCTCTCGGTTGAGATACATAGGCTGCAACGGTAATACGGCAGGGGGGCTGCGTGCGGCCTCCTGCTGTAATACTAGGGGGGCTGCGTGCGGCCTCCTGCTGTAATACTAGGGGGGGCTGCGTGCGGCCTCCTGCTGTAATACTAGGGGGGGCTGCGTGCAGCCTCCTGCTGTAATACTAGGGGGGCTGCGTGCAGCCTCCTGCTGTAATACTAGGGGGGCTGCGTGCAGCCTCCTGCTGTAATACTAGGGGAACTGCGTGCAGCCTCCTGCTGTAATACTAAGGGGGCTGCATGGAGCCTCCTGCTGTAATACTTGAGGGGCTGCGTGCGGCCTCCTGCTGTAATACTAGAGGGGCTGCGGGCGGCCTCCTGCTGTAATACTAGAGGGGCCGTGTGCAGCCTCCTGCTGCAATACTAAAATGGTTGGGTGCGGTCTTCTGCTGTACTACTGGGGGCTGTGTGCGGCCTTTTGCTTTAATACTGGGGGGCTGTGTGTGGCCTCCTGCTGTAATAATGAGGGCTGTGTGCAGCCTCCTGCTGTAATAATGGGCGCTGTGTTTTTTGCATTTTGCAGACGTCCTTGCCTTTGGCAAGTTTCACTTCATGTTTCACAGACATGCATAAACTGTATTATACTATGAATGTCCTTAGTTGCCAATAGCAGCGATTGGTTACTATAGGCAACATGATAAATATCCAGGCTAAGGGTACCTTTACACACGGCTACATTTGTAGCTTGTCACCAGGTAACATACTGGTTGCAGTGAAATCATGGATACATGGTTCTATCTTGTTGCTGTGTACAAATGGAATCATGTATCCATGATTTCACTGCAACCAGTAAGTTACCTGGTGACAAGCTACAAATGTAGCCGTGTGTAAAGGTACCCTAACTGTCAAAGCAGTATCTATATGTGAAACATATAAACCGTAAATAAGGCTTTTTATTGGTGAATGACTAAAGCGCATGTTTAAAATTTCCTCTCAAAACATAGTCCATGATATTCTTAGAGTCAAATGGGTGGCTGTGCAAAATTTCATGATTGTGAATGCAAAGGTGCAGATTCATTTAGTGGACATACATACACACAACTTTAGCTATTAGTTGTTTTAGGTTACTAAATACAAAAAAAAAAAAAAAGTGCATGTAAAACTGCAATAGTAGTTAAATTGTCTAAAATGCAAACAAAGTGTATATGTATACAAAATATGATGAATGCTTGTGTTGATTAAGTTACTGCTACCTATTGTGTAGTAACGAATATCAGCAGATAATATGACGATTATGTACCAATGTTTTAACATTTACAATGAACAAAATGTAAAAGTTTAAAGCCCCCACCCACCTGCCATTGAGTCTAAAGCTACCGTCACACTAAGCGAGATCGCTGCGAAGTCACAAATTTGGTGACGCAACAGCGACCTTGGCAGCGATCTCGCTATGTTTGACTCTTAGCAGCGATCAGGCCCCTGCTGTGAAATCGCTGGTCGTGTCAGAGTCGCCTGGACCATTTTCTTGATCGTTGGGGTCCCGCTGGGCAGCATGCATCTGTGTGTTTGACAGGGACAAAGACCAACGAACTCAATACTACAGGTCTGAGAGACAGTGTCCGAGCGACCTCCTTATCATTCCAGATTGTTGTTGCGTCGCTGGTGAGATCTGACTGTTTGACATCTCACCAGCGATCCCATCAGCGACGCACCAGCGATCCCTACCAGGTCCTATTGCTGGTGCATCGCCAAGTGTGATGGTAGCCTTACTCCTAGACCTTAGACTCCAGCTACAATTCTAATAAAATGCATGGCCACAACTATTCCTAAAGTAATGTCAGGGGGTAGCAAAATGGCCACCACTATTTCGCATGACCGGGTGTACAAAGATTGCGTTCATGTCAGTTACTGCACATGAGCATGGAAAAAGTTTTTTTCCTTCAAAAATTCTCTAGCTAGGGAATGCAATGTGCCTGCAAATATAAGGCACGCCCCCGAAAATAAGGCATACCTTGTTTCTACTGCTGATCAGCATATCACCGATCACAAGAGCGGGGCTTGCAGCTTTGATTCATCCCCGCCGCTGTTTTCAGTATGCTGCATTTTTTTTATTTCAAAACCCGGCCAGCAGCTGCGCAGCTCACAGCTTAGGAGCCCAGCAGCCAATCACAGCTCCGGAGCTGTGTGCCGATTTCCGCCCAGGAGCCTTGCGCCAATCACAGCGCAGGAACCGTGAGCCAATCAGAGGCCAGCTGACGTCAGTCCATAGCCTCTGATTGGTTTGCGGCTCCTGCGCTGTGATTGCCTTACAGTACCACCAGAGCAGGACCGCAGAGGAGCAGTAAGGAACTAGTAAGAAGCAGAGTGTGTGTGTTTGTGTGTGTGTGTGTGTGTGTGTGTGTGTGTGTGTGTGTGTGTACTTGTTTTGCTATACTTGTGGGGACATGGACCTGAATACACACCAACAGTGTGGGGACCTCTGTCTTCGTGGGGACCAAAAATGAGGTCCCCACGAAGCTGACAATGCTAATCAATGGAGAAGACCTTGTTTATACACCTAGCATCAAAATCTCAAGTGTCCCCTTTATACACATATATAAGAGAAAGTGTGTATGAGTGTGTGTGCTCAATTGCTCAATGTGTGTATACTCCCTCTCTGGTGCCTTTGTGGTACTGCAAGCTGATACACACTTCAGAAAAGCCTCAAGATTCCACCTCTGGCAAACAGAGGTACTGCAGGCTCTCACACAAATTTGTTTAAAGTGTGTTGTGGGGACACAGATACAGTCTGGCAAACCGAGGTACTGCCGGCTCTCACATAAATTTGTTTAAAGTGTGTTGTAGGGACACAGATACAGTGTTGATCATGTGACTTAGTGGGAGTGGTGTACAGGGTCTTAGCAGTAAAGAGTATTCCATATTTCTGCCAGATACCCACAGAGATATTGAAATCTGAAAAAAAGGACTTCTGCTCATTGAAGGTAAGAAACTGCTCACATAGGGTTCAACTCCACAGCAAACAACTATTTTATGCTGTATGTTGCTCTCTATATGTTTGGGGTGACTGCACATAGGGTTGCATATTGTGGATTATGAATGTAAGTGTACACAAGGTTCGTAATGTGGATGATGAGGGATAGATATCCCACATACCCAGCTTTCCAGTAACTGTACTGAGCAAGAGAGATGGGGAATGAACATAATATATGTACAGTATACAGTGTAATGGATACAGTATATCCCACATACCCAGCTTTCCAGTAACTGTACTGAGCAAGAGAGATGGGGAATGAACATGATATATGTACAGTATACAGTGTAATGGATACAGTATATCCCACATACCCAGCTTTCCAGTAACTTTCCTATGCAAGAGAGATGGGGAATGAACATGATATATGTACAGTATACAGTGTAATGGAGATATATCCCACATACCCAGCTTTCCAGTAACTTTCCTATGCAAGAGAGATGGGGAATGAACATGATATATGTATAGTATACAGTGTAATGGAGATATATCCCACATACCCAGCTTTCCAGTAACTTTCCTATGCAAGAGAGATGGGGAATGAACATGATAAATGTACAGTATACAGTGTAATGGAGATATAACCCACACACCCAGCTTTCCAGTAACTTTCCTATGAAAGAGAGATGGGGAATGAACATAATATATGTACAGTATGCAGTGTAATGGATATATCCCACATACCCAGCTTTCCAGTAACTGTACTGAGCAAGAGAGATGGGGAATGAACATGATATATGTACAGGATGCAGTGTAATGGATATATCCCACACACCCAGCTTTCCAGTAACTTTCCTGAGCAAGAGAGATGGGGAATGAACATGATATATGTATAGTATACAGTGTAATGGGTATATCCCACATACCCAGCTTTCCAGTAACTTTCCTATGCAAGAGAGATGGGGAATGAACATGATAAATGTACAGTAAACAGTGTTATGGAGATATATCCCACACACCCAGCTTTCCAGTAACTTTCCTAAGCGATTAAATAGTTGGTGAATAAACATGATCTATGTGTAATATATAAAGGATAAGGGGACCTCTTAAGCAGACCCTAAATCTGTGTTAAGTCTAAGGGTACGTCCACCACACGCTGCGGGTGTATGGCGTCTGGAATCCGTATGGAATCTGTACAGATTCCGTACGGACTTTGGCCGCTAAATGCGGCGGTATTCCGGAGTATATATACCAATTGGTTGGCGTATATATGGCAGTAATAGGGTGGAATAGCGGCGGTAGTTCCTTACCACCGCCAATTCCCGCAAGAAGCCGCGGCTGATATTTAGCCACGGTTTCTGCCATTTTAGCATGTCAAATTATCAGACGGATCCTGTCCGTCAAATTGACATGATGCGGTTGAGAATAACAGCGATCCAGATCAATTTCCGGACGAAAATAATCCGACCAATGACATCAGTACTGGTTTTGCTGGCGACTACGGATCAGCCGCCACAAATCCGGCATGTGTGGACGAGCCATAATTCTCATCTGTTAGGTAATTCTGTCACAGACTTCATGCTTTTTATTGCAATTGGCAAAATTAATTCCATCTTTTCTGCAGGTTTTGAGGTGCTTTTTCTCTAGTCACCTTCCACGACAGCATAGGAGGTAGCCTCGCCACGCCCTAATGGGGACAGGAACACAAGAGAGGTTAAAAGGCCCCTCCCACCTCCCATTAGCCAGTGTTTTTCCTGTCCCCATGGGGCATGGAGAGGTTTCCCTGTGCTGTGGGGTCGGCGACTGCAGCATACCTGAGGGTTTAGCCGGGCAGCGTTGGTCGGGGCTGCGGTCTCCTCCTCCGGCTGCTCCTACCGCGCGTTTTTCGCGGTAGGACCGTCCCGCCGGCAGCCTCTCGGTGCTCCCTGACCCGCCGGCTTCCCCCTGCGCGCTCGCTGTCGCGCCGGCCGGATGTGACGTCACGCGCGTCACTTCCGGGTCACGTGCTTCCCCGGGGGAGTGGCGCTTCCGGTTCCGGCGGTCGGAATCCGGAGGGACAGCGTGCAGGGCGCGCCTCTGCTGCTACTGCAAGCTGGCCTGGGACCCTGCGTGGGGGGAAGGGGCACACTATTGGAGCGGTGGGGCAGGCTTACATCATATAAGCTGCCCTGAAAACGTCAGTAAAGGTGAGCTGTACTATTATCAGGATGGCTGATCTTTCTGCTGAGACCAGCTCTGCCCCAGCCACAGTGAGTCTGTGCCGAGGGGGGGTCCATGTGCCTGTTTACAGGCAGATTCTTATGGCGCCCTCTCTATTTTTTTATAGGGAGAGAAGCCAGCTGTTAAAAAGCCCGGTGGGAAGCGATGCCCTGTCTGTAATAAGAAGTTTTCTTCCCCCTGGGACAAGAAACTCTGCCAGGAGTGTACAGATCATGTAGTTCGGGCCGAACACCCCTCTTTAGTGGAGGAATTACGCTCCATGGTGAAACAGGAGATCCAGGCGTCTTTGGCTTCCCTGACTCCGGCTGCTCCCACCCCGGTCTCAGGTCCTCCGTCTCCAAAGAAACGGAAACGGCAGCAGGACCTGTCTGACTCTGACGCCCAGTTAGACTCAGACTCGGATAATTGGGATGATGGTTCTTCCCCCATGGCCTCTGACCCTAGCAGATTCCTGTTCTCTTCAGAGGATTTGGCTGGGCTCATTAGTGCAGTCCGTAGCACTATGGGTCTGGAGGAGGAACCGGTCCTCCACTCTGTCCAGGATGCTATGTTTGCTGGGCTTCGTCCGGTCAAACCGGTGGGATTTCCTGTCCATCCCAACATTCAGGATCTCATTGTTCAGGAGTGGGAATTTCCTGAAAAAAGGGTTAAAGGTACCCTGAAAAACAGGTTTCCCTGGAGGACACCCCATTTTCTTGGGATGTCCCCAAGGTGGATGTCCAGGTCACTCGGGTGGCTAAAAAGACCTCGCTCCCTTTCGAGGATACGTCCCAACTGAGAGATCAGATGGATAGAAAGATTGAGGGGCTGATGAAGCGCTCGTGGGAGGCTTCAACATCTACCTTGCAGGCGAATGTTGCTTCCACCTGCGTTTCCAGGTCAATCCTCAGATGGTTGGATCAGCTTGAGTGTCATATCTCCCAGGGTACTCCGAGGGAGGAGATTCTGGAATCCTTGCCTTTGTTAAAAAAGGCGACTGGATTTCTGGCTGACGCCTCTGCTGAATCAGTGTCCTTTCCAACTCGGCGCGGCGTGCACTCTGGTTAAAGGTGTGGACAGGGGATTCCACATCTAAGACGCGCCTTTGTTCCATTCCCTTTAAGGGGGATTTGGTTTTTGGGCCTGCGCTGGATGACATCCTGGCCAAGGCCTCAGATAAGAAGGCTCTCCCTGAACAACGTATAGCGAAAAAGTCGTTTTTTCGTCCCCAGGTGCCTCAGGCCTCCCAGCCCAGAGGTAAGGGGAAGGGGGGTCGTTGGTCCTACCCGAAGGGTAGAGGGAGGAACCTCTTTGTCCCCCCCAACAGCGTCCTCCACAGGACAAACAGTGACTCGGTGCAGGTAGGGGGAAGACTCTCCGCTTTTCTTCCCATCTGGCGAGGCATTACCAACTGCCAGTGGGTGCTCAACATCTTAGCGGAGGGTCTCTTAATCGAGTTTGTGTCTCCTCCCCCTCCGGTTCTTCGAGTCACTACCCTGCCCTCAAGGGGATCTCAGGATCTCCTGTTTTCCAACCTGCTGGAACTCCTGGCTTCCAACGTCATTTCCAGAGTTCCGGAGTCGGAACGCGGCAGTGGACATTACTCCCGGCTCTTCATGGTGAAGAAGCCGTCAGGGACGGCCCGGATTATAATAAACCTGAAGCAGCTCAACCAATATGTCCGCTACCGCAGATTCAAAATGGAATCGGTCAGGTCTGTGATCCCCTTGATAGGGCCCCACTTTCAGATGGCCACAATCGATTTGAAGGACGCGTATTTTCATGTGCCGATTCATCCTCGGCACAGGAAATACCTGCGGTTTGCGGTGTCTTGCCGGGGGGAGATCCACCACTTCCAGTTCGACGTTTTGCCTTTCGGCATCTCCTCTGCTCCCCGGATTTTTACGAAAATCATGGGGGAGGTGGTGGCCTTCCTCAGGTTACAGGACATCTGTCTGATTCCATACTTGGACGATCTTCTTCTGATCGCGCCTTCAGAGGAGATCCTCCGGTCGGACGTGGACCGGGTGTTGGGCATTCTTCGGTCGTTGGGGTGGCTCCCCAACCTGTTGAAGTCTCAACTTACCCCCGCCTCGGTCAGGAGATTCCTGGGGGTGCTTCTGGACTCAGACAAACAGGTGACTTTTTTGCCGGAAGATCACAAAACGTCCCTTGTGTCACGTATATCTTCCCTGAGAGCTCATTGGTCCCCCACGCTCCGGGAAGCCATGTCAGTCCTGGGGTCTATGACGGCTTGCATCCCTTCAGTAATGTGGGCTCAGGCACATTCCAGGTGCCTTCAGGACCACATTCTGGGGCATTGGAATCGCCTCCCCTCCTCCCTCAACAAGAAAATTTGCTTGTCGGGGAGGGTGATATCCTCCCTCCGGTGGTGGTTGGCCCCAGCGAATCTGGCCAACGGAGTCTCTTGGTCTCGGACTCCTCTGGTTACGGTGACGACGGATGCCAGCCAGCGGGGCTGGGGGGCGGTGGTATCGGGGTCCCAGTTTCAAGGTATCTGGGGTCCTCAGATAAGCTCTCGCTCCTCCAACTTCCGCGAACTCAAAGCGGTAGAGGAAGCTCTTCTGGCGGCACAGGATTTGGTCCGGGGGTCACATGTGTTGGTGTATTCGGACAATGTGACCACTGTGGCCCATCTTCGTCATCAGGGCAGCACCCGGTTTCGCGACCTAAAGGTGATCTCCAGCCGCATCTTCCTCTGGGCCGAGAGGTCTCTCCTGTCTCTCTCGGCGGTCCATCTCAAGGGGGACTTGAACTCTCAGGCGGATTATTTAAGCCGCAGAGATCTCCATCCAGGGGAGTGGAGCTTAGACCAGGCGGTTTTTTGCAGCCTGGTGGTGCGCTGGGGAGCTCCGGAGGTGGATTTATTCGCCTCCGGGCTCAATTGCAAAGTGGGAACATTCTTCTCCCTCAACCCCAGGGACGGAGCCGTTGGGGTGGATGCCTTCTCCCACGCTTGGGCGTTTCATCTAGCCTACGCGTTCCCTCCGCTCCCTCTGCTAGCCAGGGTTCTGCGGAAGATCAGGGACGAGCGGGTCCCGACTATCCTAATTGCCCCGGTCTTGCCAAAGAGAAGCTGGTTCAACCTGATCAGGTCTCTCCGGGTGGACGGTCCTGTGTATCTGGGGGAGGACCCAAGCCTCCTCTCACAGGGTCCGTTCTTCCATCCAGCTCTGCAGCGTCTCAGCTTGGCTGCCTGGCTTCTGAGGCCCGAGTGCTGAAGGCCCAGGGCCTTTCCGAGAAAGTTATCGCAACCTTGCAGGATTGCCGTAAGCCAGTCACTAATTCCATCTACAATAAGATTTGGAAAAAGTTCTCATCCTGGTGTGGGGCCCGGGGTCCGGATCCCTTTGCTCCAAATGTTTCTCAGATTCTGGACTTCTTACAGCAGGGGTTGGATCTGGGTCTTAAACCTAGCACCCTTAAAGTCCAGGTGGCTGCCTTGAGTTCTGTGTTTGATGTGAGACTGGCTGATCATCGTTGGATCAAACGTTTCATGGTGGCGGCTTCCAGACGGTGTGTCCCTGTCGGAGGAGTGTCTTCCCCTCCTGGGATCTGAATATTGTGCTGACGGGCCTGACTCGTTCTCCTTATGAGCCCCTGACGGATTGCTCCATGAGGTCCTTGTCTCATAAGCTCGCTTTCCTGGTGGCTATTACGTCAGCCAGGAGAATTGGTGAACTTCAGGCCTTGTCCATACGTGAGCCCTATCTGACGGTGCGGGATGACAGCATTGTATTTCAGTTGGATCCGTCGTTTCTGCCGAAGGTGGTGTCGGAGTTTCATCGATCTCAGTCCATCGTTCTGCCATCCTTCTGTCAACATCCTAGATCTACGAAGGAGGTGGAATTCCACTCGCTGGATGTCCGTCGCCTGGTGCTCCACTACCTAGAGGTCACGGCTCCCTGGCGTATTGACCAGAATTTATTCATTCAGCATTTTGGTCGCAACAAGGGCCGGAAGGTGGCTAAAGGCACTATCGCCAATTGGATAAAGAAGGCAATCACGGACGCCTATCTCAGTCAAGGCCTCTCGGCGCCTACGGGTTTTACGGCCCATTCTACCCGAGCCACTTCGGTCTCCTGGGCTGAGCGTGCTGGGGCTTCTCCGGAGCAGCTCTGTAAGGCGGCTACGTGGTCTTCGCTACATACCTTCACCAAGCACTATCGTTTGGATGTGATGGCTGGCAGGGACTTGGCCTTTGGGCGGAAGGTCCTTCAAGCTGTTGTCCCTCCCTAGGTAAGGATTCGTGGGCATTCCTCCTATGCTGTCGTGGAAGGTGACTAGAGAAAATAGAATTATTCTTACCGTTAATTCGGTTTCTAGGAAACCTTCCACGACAGCACTTATTTCCCTCCCTAATTTCCTGGTTTATGGATTTTATGCTTGTTTCTTATGCGTTCTGGGTTAGTTGTAAGACACTGGCTAATGGGAGGTGGGAGGGGCCTTTTAACCTCTCTTGTGTTCCTGTCCCCATTAGGGCGTGGCGAGGCTACCTCCTATGCTGTCGTGGAAGGTTTCCTAGAAACCGAATTAACGGTAAGAATAATTCTATTTTTGGCGCTCTTATGTGCGGCAAAAGTGCCAAAAATACGCTGCTAAGATGCTGCAAGAGCGGTCTGACTGCGATTCAATTCTAACCTATAAGTAATTTACGTTTGTATTCCGCAAGAAATCCGAGCGGCAAATTGACAAGATGCGGTTGAAGATTGCCGCACTGCGGCCTGCTTTCCGCGGCGGCAATTTTTCCGTCCTGTGTGAGCTGCTTTTTGCAGTTCACACAGGGTATAATGGAGGGCGTGGCCGCAGCGGTATTTCCGTGCAAAAACCTTCTGGAAAATCCACCACGTCTGAACGTACCCTTGAATGACAAATTTACTATTTGCGCTTCATTCACACTGCCGCCGTTTTTGTGGCTGCATTTGCGGTCCGTTCTTGCGACCCCCGAGTTTGCAAAAGTGGGCCGCGATTGCGGCCGCTCGAAAGTGGAGTATGTTGAATATATATATATATATATATATATATATATATATATATATATATATATATATATATATGTATATATGAGATATCCCTAAGGCTGCGTTCACACACAGCGTATTTATTGCGTTTTTTTATGCGCGTCTTTTTAAGGGGAAAAACGCGCTTAAAAAAAGTGCGCGAGAAGAACTTTAATTGAGCTTTTTTTCGCGCGTTTTTTCCAGTGCTTATAATGGGGCCTATGGAAGAAACGCGCGTAAAAAAAATGGAAAGAATTGACATGTTCAATCTTTTTACGCGCCCATTTTTTGCTCCAAAAACGCTGCGTAAAATTACGCGACGTCTGAATGGCACAAAGTGAATGTCCATTCATTTTGCTGGGAAACGCAGACGCACATGCATTTTTGGATTTTTGTCCGCTAACAATTTGAGCTCATTTTCCATTCAAATTGAAAAGAAAGGAAATGACATCAATGTTTTTTTTTTTTTCTTTTTTTTTAACAAACTTTTTTTCTATGTGCTTGCAGTACACATGCAGAAAAATACGCGTCCGTAAAAAAACGCATCAAAAAAACACATGTGTGTGAACACATGCGTTTTTTTACGTGCGTAAAAAACGCGCGTATTTCTTTAGAAGACTGCATGCGTAAAAATACGCGTCAAAATACGCACTGTGTGAACGCAGCCTTACACTATATAGATATCATGTTCATTCCCCATCTATCTTGCTCAGGAGAGCATCTCCTCCCCCGTCACCAAGAGCAGCTCATACTGAATTGTTACATTGACTAGTAACACAGCACACAGAAATGCACCTTAATATTCCACTGTTAACCCTTTCCTCCCAGCAGTAACACACTCCTCACCTTGATATCATGGTGATTTATGGTCAGAATGACTTCAATGCGATCAGTGATTTCTATTCTAGCTCTGCTCACATAGATTTTAAATCCACACTCAACTATATTTTATATCCACACTCAACTATTGGTCCGTTCTTCATATTTTGGGGGCTTTTAGTCAGATATACTAGTTTGTGCCTGTATAGTATTGGTGTAGCTGGGAGTGTAGGGCATGGGTTACATGGCACTGTGGGGGGATACTGATGGGAGGTATTGGGGCTGTGTTTGATGCTTCTACTGGGTATTTTCCTACAAATCCTGTAACAGCTCACTGCTTAGAGCGATCCTTCCCAGCTCTAGAATATGGTAGATTATATATACCCCACAATGCAGGCTCACACACACATTTGTCTAAAGTGTGTTGTAGGGACTCAGATACAGTCTTGGTCATGTGACTTAGTGGGAGTGGTGTGCAGGGTCTTAGCAGTAAACAGTATTCCATATTTCTGCCAGATATCCACAGAGATATTGAAAAGGGACTTCTGCTCATTGAAGGTAAGAAACTGCTCACATAGGGCTCAACTCCACAGCAAACAACTCTATTTTATGCTGTATGTTGCTCTCTATATGTTTGGGGTGACTGCACATAGGGTTGCATAATGTGGATTATGAATATAAGGGTCCATGCAGGGCCGGTTTTAGACCAAGTGGGGCCCTGGGCGAGATTGAGAGTGGAGCCCCAAACTATGAAATAAAATAGTACCCATACAGTTGTGTTAAATCAACCCAATTAAAACAAATCTAAACCATGTGAATATACACTATATGTTTTATTAAATAACTAGAAACCGTGAAGTGCAACTTTTTTGCATGCAAAGCATTTTTTGTCACATACAGTACATGCAATGCTCTTTTAAAAGTAAACGTGATAGTTGTTCACTAGAAACAATCACATGTGTACGATCTTTTGCTGTACAACTTGTAACCTAAGGAATCATGAATGAAAATTGGTAAAGTGCAGGTAAAAACCCGTAAAATCTTGAAAGGTATAAGTACAATCACAATGCTCGTCTCACAGCTTGTTAAATAAATACGGTAGAAAAAATTAAATAACTTACAGTACATGCTCTAAAGGAGTATTCCACCTTTTACAATAATTGTATAACAAGAAAACACCAAATGGAACTCCAGTGGCCGGCATATAAAATATGCTGCATGTAATGTTAAAAAAAAAAAACCAATATATATATATATATATATATATACACACACCGGTATATCTGGAAAGCAAAATCAAAGCAAACAAATACGGTAATAAAAAAAGAGCATATTTATGATGAATGCAGAGACACTATGAAGGATGTATAAAAAATACATACATTCCATATTGTACATACTAGCACAGTGCATAGCAAGTAAGCAAGCAACACCCACCCATGCACAATGCAAATGGAGATGTAACAGCAAACAAAATAATGAAGTATATAGAACAACATAATAATATACATGTAAAGTACAACTCCATACGCATACCACACATCCACAAGTAACACCACAAATGTCCATGCTGTGCTCCAGAACTCATGTGACCTTCGTAGTGTAGCGCAGGGGAGCCCCGGCCATCTTGGGCTTTCACTGCTGAAATTCGGGTGAGAATTTCGCCAGTGTGTTCTCTCCCTAAGTCCCACTGATTCTGGAATTTTGTCCAGATGATCACTCAGGCGGGACCAACATCTATCAGACATTTATGGTATATCTTGTGGATATTGCTGAATCTCTGAGAGAGTGAATCACGGTCGTGTGAATGTAACCTAATAGACGCAGAGATCCCACCACACATAATGGACGCAGAGATCCCACACATAATGGACGCAGAGATCATAATGGACACAGAGATCCCCACCCCACATAATGGACACAGTGGCCGGACCCCCACCCCACATAATAAACGCAGTGACTGGTCCGGACCCCCACCCCACATGGACACAGTGACCGGACCCCCACCCCACAAGGACGCAGAGATCCCGCACATAAGCAACCAGCCCCGGGCCCAAGTTTAACCCACCCAGCCCAGTCCACGGTCGGACGGCGGGTCTCGTCTCCGATCCGGGCAGCCACGAACGTCAATGGACAGAGCGGAGGCTGCAGCCGGCGCAGTGCCCAGGCCCCAGGGAGTGCCAAGATGGACGCTGGTGGTGCCTGTAGGCTGTGTAGCAAAGTCACATCAGCTCGGAAATCCCGTGGGACTTCCTGAGCTGATGTGATTGGCTCTGGGACGGTCACGGGCGGCTCCACAAGCTGCCGAGGTTGAAAAAAAAAAAAGTTCCTGTGCTCGGACTCCGGGACTCTGGGGCCCCCCCCTCATGCTCTTCTAGTGGGGGCCCCGAAGCGCGCTGCAAGCCCCACCTATAATCTGGCCCTGGGGGCCCTCTGAAACGTGGAGCCCTGGGAAAATGCCCAGGCTGCCCCCCCCTAACGCCGGCCCTGGGTCCATGCACACGTTGCGGATTCATGGCGGGTTTTCCGCCCGGAATCTGATGCTGAAAACCCGCCGCGGATCCGAGATGCATAGGGACCAATTGTGAACCGCAACATCGCGGTTCACATTGGTCCGGAAAATGTCCGTGCGGAAAGTGTCCGGCAATTTGACTATTCTCCATGACGAGAATGTCAGGGAGAGGCGGAACTAGCGGCGGAACGGAAATTCTGCCGCTAATATCGCCCTATATCCGACGTGTTTCCGCCACGGAGTCGGCGGGAATACGTCAGAAAACCGGGACAAATTCCGCGGGGAATCTGGGCAGAATTTGTCCGCCACAATTACGCGATGTGTGTACGTACCCTAAGTGTACACAAGGTTCTTAATGTGAATGATGAGGGATAGATATCCCATATACCCAGCTTTCCAGTAACTGTCCTATGCAAGAGAGATGGGTAATGAACATGATTTATGTACAGTATACAGTGTAATGGATATATCCCACATACCCAGCTTTCCAGTACTCTGTCCTATGCAAGAGAGATGGGGAATGAACATGATTTATGTACAGTATACAGTGTAATGGAGATATATCCCACATACCCAGCTTTCCAGTAACTGTCCTATGCAAGAGAGATGGGGAATGAACATGTTTTATGTACAGTATACAGTGTAATGGAGATATATGCCACACACCCAGCTTTCCAGTAACTGTCCTATGCAAGAGAGATGGGGAATGAACATGATATATGTACAGTATACAGTGTAATGGAGATATATCCCACACACCCAGCTTTCCAGTAACTTTCCTATGCAAGAGAGATGGGGAATGAACATGATATATGTATAGTATACAGTGTAATGGATACAGTATATCCCACATACCCAGCTTTCCAGTAACTTTCCTATGCAAGAGAGATGGGGAATGGACATGATAAATGTACAGTATGCAGTGTAATGGAGATATATCCCACATACCTAGCTTTCCAGTAACTTTCCTATGCAAGAGAGATGGGGAATGAACATGATAAATGTACAGTATACAGTGTAATGGATATATCCCACATACCCAGCTTTCCAGTAACTTTCCTATGCAAAAGAGATGGGGAATGAACATGATATATGTACAGTATGCAGTGTAATGGATATACAGTATCCCACATACCTAGCTTTCCAGTAACTTTCCTATGCAAGAGAGATGGGGAATGGACATGATAAATGTACAGTAAACAGTGTTATGGAGATATATCCCACACACCCAGCTTTCTAGTAACTTTCCTATGCAAAAGAGATGGGGAATGAACATGATATATGTACAGTATGCAGTGTAATGGATATACAGTATCCCACATACCTAGCTTTCCAGTAACTTTCCTATGCAAGAGAGATGGGGAATGAACATGATATATGTATAGTATACAGTGTAATGGGTATATCCCACATACCCAGCTTTCCAGTAACTTTCCTATGCAAGAGATGGGGAATGGACATGATAAATGTACAGTAAACAGTGTTATGGAGATATATCCCACACACCCAGCTTTCTAGTAACTTTCCTAAGCGATTAAATAGTTGGTGAATAAACATGATCTATGTGTGATATATAAAGGATAAGGGGACCTCTTAAGCGGACCCTAAATCTGTGTTAAGTCTAATGGTACGTCCACACGCTGCGGGTGTTTGGTGTCTGGAATCCGTATGGAATCTGTACAGATTCCATACGGACTTTGGCCGCTAAATGCAGCGGTATTCCGGAGTATATATACCAATTGGTTGGCGTATATATGGCAGTAATAGGGTGGAATAGCGGCGGTAGTTCCTTACCACCGCCAATTCCCGCAAGAAGCCGCGGCTGATATTTAGCCACGGTTTCTGCCATTTTAGCATGTCAAATTATCAGACGGATCCTGTCCGTCAAATTGACATGATGCGGTTGAGAATAACAGCGATCCAGATCAATTTCCGGACGAAAATAATCCGACCAATGACATCAGTACTGGTTTTGCTGGCGACTACGGATCAGCCGTCACAAATCCGGCATGTGTGGACGAGCCATAATTCTCATCTGTTAGGTAATTCTGTCACAGACTTCATGCTTTTTATTGCAATTGGCAAAATTAATTCCATCTTTTCTGCAGGTTTTGAGGTGCTTTTTGGCGCTCTTATGTGCAGCAAAAGCGCCAAAAATACGCTGCTAAGATGCTGCAAGAGCGGTCTGACTGCGATTCAATTCTAACCTATAAGTAATTTACGTTTGTATTCCGCAAGAAATCCGAGCGGCAAATTGACAAGATGCGGTTGAAGATTGCCGCACTGCGGCCTGCTTTCCGCGGTGGCAATTTTTCCGTCCTGTGTGAGCTGCTTTTTGCAGTTCACACAGGGTATAATGGAGGGCGTGGCCGCAGCGGTATTTCCGTGCAAAAACCTTCTGGAAAATCCACCACGTCTGAACGTACCCTTAAATGACATCAAATTTACCATTTGCGCTTCATTCACACTGCCGCCGTTTTTGTGGCCGCATTTGCGGTCCGTTCTTGCGACCCCCGAGTTTGCAAAAGTGGGCCGCGATTGCGGCCACTCAAAAGTGGAGTATGTTGAATATATATATATATGGGATATCCCTAAGGCTGCGTTCACACGCAGCGTATTTTTTGCGTTTTTTTATGCGCGTCTTTTTAAGGGGAAAAACGCGCTTAAAAAAAGTGCGCGAGAAGAACTTCAATTGCGCTTTTTTACGCGCGTTTTTTCCAGTGCTTATAATGGGGCCTATGGAAGAAACGCGCGTAAAAAAATGGAAAGAATTGACATGTTCATTCTTTTTACGCGCCCATTTTTTGCTCCAAAAACGCTGCGTAAAATTACGCGACGTCTGAATGGCACAAAGTGAATGTCCATTCATTTTGCTGGGAAACGCAGACGCACATGCATTTT
Source organism: Allobates femoralis (assembly GCA_033576535.1). Taxonomy (NCBI): domain Eukaryota; kingdom Metazoa; phylum Chordata; class Amphibia; order Anura; family Aromobatidae; genus Allobates; species Allobates femoralis. The sequence continues at coordinate 375,372,188 of JARQOC010000004.1, read as the reverse complement.
TGGATTTTTGTCCGCTAACAATTTGAGCTCATTTTCCATTCAAATTGAAAAGAAAGGAAATGACATCAATGTTTTTTTTTTTTAACAAACTTTTTTTCTATGTGCTTGCAGTACACATGCAGAAAAATACGCGTCAAAATACGCACTGTGTGAACGCAGCCTTACACTATATAGATATCATGTTCATTCCCCATCTATCTTGCTCAGGAGAGCATCTCCCTCCCCCGTCACCAAGAGCAGCTCATACTGAATTGTTACATTGACTAGTAACACAGCACACAGAAATGCACCTTAATATTCCACTGTTAACCCTTTCCTCCCAGCAGTAACACACTCCTCACCTTGATATCATGGTGATTTATGGTCAGAATGACTTCAATGCGATCAGTGATTTCTATTCTAGCTCTGCTCACATAGATTTTATATCCACACTCAACTATAGGCCGTTCTTCATATTTTGGGGGCTTTTAGTCAGATATACTAGTTTGTGCCTGTATAGTATTGGTGTAGCTGGGAGTGTAGGGCATGGGTTACATGGCACTGTGGGGGGATACTGATGGGAGGTATTGGTGCTGTGTTTGATGCTTCTACTGGGTATTTTCCTACAAATCCTGTAACAGCTCACTGCTTAGAGCGATCCTTCCCAGCTCTAGAATATGGTAGATTATATATACCCCACAATGCAGGCTCACACACACATTTGTCTAAAGTGTGTTGTAGGGACACAGATACAGTCTTGGTCATGTGACTTAGTGGGAGTGGTGTGCAGGGTCCTAGCAGTAAAGAGTATTCCATATTTCTGCCAGATACCCACAGAGATATTGAAATCTGAAAAAAGAGACTTCTGCTCATTGAAGGTAAGAAACTGCTCACATAGGGTTCAACTCCACAGCAAACGAGTGCTGTAGCACTGGCATCTCAGCAGGGAGATTCCCCTACTGCACATGTGTGTCTGGGTCACTGTGACAGTTTACAGGACATAACTCAGGGCACCCAGACAGAAGGCAGAGGGGAGCCTTAGCAGCTGAGCCTATATCTTGGCTTGTGAGCATTAGAACAGGCCGGCGATTACAGGGTAACATGAAAAATGTCCGGCTTGCATTATGACTAGAACATGACAATATCCTTTTAAGTACTAACCCAATGGCGTAACATTCACGGTCACAGGGGTCGCAGCTGCGACGGGGCCCGGGCCTATAGGGGGCCCGCGTCACCACCCGCCACCCTGTGCCCGCTGATCCAAGCGCCCTGCGCCCGTCAATGCCGGCGCCGGGCGCAGCACACACTGCACAGTCAGGCAGCTGAAAATCACAGTTGCACCTTGCCCTCTGGCCTCCTCCTCAGTCTCCCACCCGGTGTCCCGGCGGCCGTGCATCAGGTCCTGGCCGCTCATTATCATGAAGTGAGGACACGCCCCCCAGCTACTGCCGAACAGAGAAGAGAAAAGTGGAGACACAGGTGAGAGGAGGAAAGCCGGGAACAGAGGAGGAGGATGAGAGCGGGGGACAGAGGAGGAAGATGAGAGCGAGGGACAGTGGAAGAGGACAGCAGGGGACACAGGAAGAGGATTTAAGCTGGGGGACAGAAGAGGAGGATGAGAGCTGGTGGACAGAGGAGGAGAGCAGGGGACAGAGGAAGAGGATGAGAGCTGGTGGACAGAGGAGGAGGATGAGAGCAGGGGACAGAGGAGGAGAAAGAGCGGGGGACAGAGGAGAAGAATGAGAGCGGGGTACAGAAGAGGAGAATGAGAGCAGGGGACACAGGAAGAGGATGAGAGCAGGGGACACAGGAAGAAGATGAAAGCGGGGACAGAGGAGGAGGAGAGCAGGGGACACAGGAAGAGGATGAAAGCGGGGGACAGAGGAGGAGGAGAGCAGGGGACACAGGAAGAGGATGAGAGCGGGGGACAGAGGAGGAGGAGAGCAGGTGACAGAGGAAGAGGAGAGCAGGGGACACAGGAAGAGGATGAGAGCAGGGGACAGACCAGGAGAATGAGAGCAGGGGACACAGGAAGAGGATGAGAGCGGGGACAGAGGAGGAGGGGAGCAGGGGACAGAGGAAGAGGATGAGAGCAGGGGACAGGAAGAGGATGAGAGCAGGGACAGAGGAAGAGGATGAGAGCAGGGGACACAGGAGGAGGAGAGCAGGGGACAGAGGAAGAGGAGAGCAGGGGACAGAGGAAGAGGAGAGCAGGTGACAGAGGAAGAGGAGGAGAATGAGAGCAGGGGACAGAGGAGGAGAATGAGAGCAGGGAACACAGGAAGAGGATGAGAGCGGGGGACAGAGGAGCAGGCGAGCAGGGGACAGAGGAAGAGGATGAAAGCAAGGGGACACAGGAAGATGATGAAAGCAGAGGACAGAGGAGGAGGAGAGCAGGGGACACAGGAAGAGGATGATAGCAGGGGACAGATGAGGAGGAGATCAGGGGACACAGGAAGAGGATGAAAGTGGGGGACAGAGGAGGAGGAGAGCAGGGGACACAGGAAGAGGATGAAAGCGGGGGACAGAGGAGGAGAGCAGGGGACACAGGAAGAGGATAAGAGCGGATGGACAGAGGAGGATGAGAGCGGGGGACAGAGGAGAAATATGAGAGCATGGAACAGTGGAAGAGGAAGGCAAGGGACACAGGAAGAGGATGAGAGCTGGTGGACAGAGGAGGAGGATGAGAGCAGGGGACAGAGGAGGAGAATGAGAGCGGGGGACAGAGGAGAAGAATGAGAGCGGGGGACAGAAGAGGAGAATGAGAGCAGGGGACACAGGAAGAGGATGAGAGCAGGGGACACAGGAAGAGGATGAGAGCAGGGGACACAGGAAGAGGATGAAATCGGGGGACAGAGGAAGAGGAGAGCAGGGACACAGGAAGAGGATGAGAGCGGGTGGACAGAGGAGAAGGATGAGAGTGGGGGACAGAGAAGGAATATAAGAGTGTAGGACAATGGAAGAGGACAGCAGCGGACACAGGAAGAGGATGAGAGCGGGGAACAGAGGAGGAGGATGAGAGCAGGGACACAGGAAGAGGATGAGAGCAGGGGACAGAGGAAGAGGACAGCAGGGGACACAGGAGGAGGATGAGAGCAGGGAACGCAGGAAGAGGATGAAAACGGGGGACAGAGGAGGGGAGCAGGGGAAACAGGAAGAGGATGAGAGCGGGGGACAGAGGAAGAGGACAGCAGGGGACACAGGAACAGGAGCGGGTGGACAGAGGAGGAGGTTGAGAGCAGGGCACAGAGAAGGAAGATGGGAGAGTGAGTAGGGGAGCAGGGGACACAGGAAGAGGATGAGAGTGGGGAACAGAGGAGGAGGATGAGAGCAGGGGACACAGGATGAGGCTGAGAGCGGGTGACAGAGGTGGCGGATGAGAGCAGGGGACGCAGGAAGAGGATGGGAGTAGGGGTGCGAGGGGCACAGGAGAAGGTGGAAAGCGGGTTGACAGAGGAGGAGAGCGGGGCAAGGAGTAGGCTATGAGGCTGCATATATAAGGCTGCACTTTATGAAGAGCTATGAGGCTGCATATATGAGGCTGCACATATAAGGCTGCACTATATGGAGAGCTATGAGGTGCACCATATAGAGAGGTTATGAGGCTGCATATATAAGGCTGTACTATAGAGGCTGCACTACATGCAGAACTTAGTCTGCATTATAATGTATAGAGGGCTGTGAGGCTGCATTATACTATATGGAGGGCTGTTAGGCTGCATTATATTATATGGAGGGCTGTGAGACTGTATTACACTATATGGAGGACTATGAGGCTACTATATGTAGGATAGTAGGGGTGCATTATAATAATTGGATGACTATTGGGGCTACCTTATAATGGGGTACTATGGGATGCATTATAATACATGGAGGACTATGGGGGTCTATTGTAATATATGGAGGAATATGGGGATGCATTATAATAATTGGAGGACTATTGTGGCGGGAGGAAGACCATATATACCAGGACGGGGGACATATATACCACAATATAAGGGCCATATTCCAAAAGGGAGACCACATATAGCAGGATGGGAGACATATATAAAAGGATAAGCTCCATATTCCAGTAGGATGACCATATATAGCAGAATGAGGGACATTAATACATAGAGGGGTCATTTGAGAGTCTTTATAGAGCTTAGAACGTTACACGGGGCCCATGCATCCGACCAACGTGTGCGTGGAGGGGGGCCCAGGTCTGAATTTCGCACCGGGGCCCACCAGACTCTAGTTACGCCACTGTACTAACCTATGATGCGTTCCTAAGCAATTCATGTTATATGTTCTACATTTAATTTTCTGCATACTTTACAAGTACCGTATATACTCGTGTATAAGCCGAGTTTTTCAGCCCAAAAATTGGGCTGAAAAGTCACCCCTTCGGCTTATACACGGGTCAATACGGTACTTTACTATGATTTTAACAGGCCGGGTGCTGGGGAGGCTGGAGAAGGCAGGGGGAGGCTGCTGACAGCGGCCCATCACGTGGGGCCGCTCATTAGATATGCACGGCTCCCCCCGCCCATCACAGCGGCAGGGGGAGCCGTGCATACAGCCCCCCGTGTATACAGCAGCCCCCCAGTGGCACTAGCCCCCCCAGCATGTTTAGAGCCCCCCACACTTTGCAGAGCCCCTCCCCTGCTGCATTATCTTACCATCCAGGGTCTTCTTCACCGGAGGTTCTGCAGTCATCATCGCGCGCTGTGTCCCGGTCTCACGTGACCCGGCGTGATGACGTCATTCCACTGCTACAGCCGGGTCACCAGAGACCGGGAACACAGCGCGCGAGGATGGACTGCGGGACCCACGGTGAAGAAGACCCTGGATGGTAAGATAATGCAGCGGGGGGGGGCTCTGCAAAGTGTGGGGGGCTGTTGTCATGATGGGGGGGGCGAGTGCCACTGGGGCTTCTGTATATACCCCTGGGGGCCTGCTTACACCCCTGGGGGCCTGCTTACACCCCTGGGGGCCTGCTGCATACCCCTGGGGCCTGCTGATACCCCTGTGGGCCTGCTGCATACCCCACTGCTGGGGCCTGCTGCATACCCACTGCTGGGGCCTGCTGCATACCCCACTGCTGGGGCCTGCTGCATACCCACTGCTGGGGCCTGCTGCATACCCACTGCTGGGGCCTGCTGCTACCCCACTGCTGGGGCCTGCTGCATACCCCACTGCTGGGGCCTGCTGCATACCCCACTGCTGGGGCCTGCTGCATACCCCACTGCTGGGGCCTGCTGCATACCCCATGCGGGGCCTGCTACCCCCCTGGGGCCTGCTGCATACCCCACTGCTGGGGCCTGCTGCATACCCCACTGCTGGGGCCTGCTGCATACCCCACTGCTGGGGCCTGCTGCATACCCCACTGCTGGGGCCTGCTGCATACCCCACTGCTGGGGCCTGCTGCATACCCCACTGCTGGGGCCTGCTGCATACCCCACTGCTGGGGCCTGCTGCATACCCCACTGCTGGGGCCTGCTGATACCCCACTGCTGGGGCCTGTATAGCCCACTGCTGGGGCCTCCTGTATACCCCACTGCTGGGGCCTCCTGTATACCCCACTGCTGGGGCCTCCTGTATACCCCACTGCTGGGGCCTGCTGTATACCCCACTGCTGGGGCCTGCTGTATACCCCACTGCTGGGGCCTGCTGTATACCCCACTGCTGGGGCCTGCTGTATACCCCACTGCTGGGGCCTGCTGTATACCCCACTGCTGGGGCCTGCTGTATACCCCACTGCTGGGGCCTGCTGTATACCCCACTGCTGGGGCCTGCTGTATACCCCACTGCTGGGGCCTGCTGTATACCCCACTGCTGGAGTCCACCCTCGGCTTATACGCGAGTCAATAAGTTTTCCCAATTTTTGGGGGCAAAAGTAGGGGGGTCAGCTTATACACGGGTCGGCTTATACACGAGTATATACGGTAGTAGAATTTGCTTTGATATACGCAACTGGATTTTCACAATGAAAATGCGAAGGATAATCCCCGAAAAAGCCGCCATACATTATGTCAGTGCCATCACTGACAAACCTGGATTGACCATGAAATACATCAATCCCCTTAGGCTATGTGCACACTGGTGGGCGGGTTTGTGTCGGTGGCGGCTGGGCGGACCCGCCAGGAAGCTCTGGAGCCGTCCACCGGCATCCTGGCGGCTATGTGCCACGGGTGTGCGGCAGGCTACGGGCGGGTACACAGCGGGTTAGCGCCGGCGGTGTTGCGGCGGCTGGAAGCAGTACATGATTCTGCTTGCAGCCGCTGCATAACCGGCCGGTTTATAGAACATGCTCATTCGTTGCTAACCCGCTGGGAACCCAGAGGTTTAGCAACAGATGATCATGTGGAAACCGCCGGTGTGTGCACAGCGGCTGTCGGTTTTCATAGGTTTTAATGTTAACCCAAAAGCCACTTTTGGATTAACATAAATTTACATAAAACTCATGGAAACCGACCGGCGGTTTCCGCTGCTAAACCTGCAGTAAAACTACCAGTGTGCACATACCCTTAAAGGTGAGTTAAAACAAGTTTTAACTAAATTGCCTTAGTATTGTCATGCATTAGAATGATAAATGCTAAATATTTTCTACAGGAAGAGGAGTGTTTGCTGAAACTGAAATAGAAAAAGGGAGTTTTGTTGCAGAATATCGAGGTGAGCTCATCAATTTGGATGAGAGCCAGAAAAGGTCCATAAAGGACCCCAATTTTAAGAACTTCGTGTACGAATTTCAGTGGAATGAAAAAATATGGTGGTAAGTAATCAGTTTTTTTAATGCATTTTAGGCTGGGTTCACATTGGCGTTCCCCTCCACAGCGTTCTGCGGAGGGGAACCGCCTTGTGAGCGCAGCCAGCAGAAGCCCCTATCTTTATAATGAGAGCGCACGGTGCTGCACTTGACTGCGCATGACCGTGCGCTCCCATTCACTCCCATATGTGATTTGTACGCAGGCGGATGCCTGCGCACAAATCACACACTCTCCTCCGTACCAGGAATGCAACATGTCGCGTCCCTGGTGCGGACGAGACTGAGTGATTTGTGCGCAGGCATCCACCTGTGTACAAATCACATATGGGAGTGAATGGGAGCGCACGGTCATGCGCAGTCAAGCGCAGCACCGTGCGCTCTCATTATAATGATAGGGGCTTCTGCTGGCTGCGCTCACATTGCGCTTCCCCTCCGCAGAACGCTGTGGAGGGAAACGCTAATGTGAACCCAGCCTTAAAGGGTATCCATCTTTCCCCAGTTGATAGCCAGTCCTGATTATGTCCTGTCTCTGCTGATCATGTGAATCCACTGCAGTCAGTTACTGAGGCAGCACCATTTTTGAAACATCAGGTAACATAAAGAAGCACCCTTAGGGCTAAGACACAGATCGAATAAAATTTCGGATCCGAAATTCGGGTCTGAATTTGCGCAATTTCAGATCCGAAATTTTTTTTGGACATCCGAAATTCGGATGTAAATTAAATGGGAAAATGAAAAAAAATAAATAAAAATTTCGGCCTGAAATTCGGTTCCGTTTACAAGTACAACCGAATTTCGGACCGAAAATTTTTTTCACATTTATTATAATGGGGCTGAAATTCAGTCTGAAAATGAATATTCGGACATGCATCCGAATTTTTTTTTCGGATCGGCCGATCCGAAAACAATTCGGAAGTGTGTTTTGCCCCATTGAAATCAATGCATTTCAATGGGGTCTGAATTTCGGATCCGAAATCCGAAATTTTTTCGGACGTATTTTAGCCCTTAAGAGGGCAATATGAATAGGGGTTAGTTTGCTATTTAATAGCTATATCAGGTAGATTTAGGACTTTTAAACATATTGGTATACCCAGAAATCTCTCATTACAGTGAAGATGTAGCCTCTCTGACTTTACCAGCACAACAAAGGCAGCAAAATGTCTAAATTAAAAGCAGAGATGTATACTTTCCATGGCCGCTGGCAGTTTAGCTAGCATCAAACTGGTGACAAATTCCTTTAATAGATGTCAACCAGTGTCATTTGTTATGTTAAGATGACTGTAACAAGGGAATTTTGTCACCAGTTTTTCAGTGTGGAGTTCTCTCACTGTTTGGTAGGCACGGTGGTCAGACAGCAGAAACCAACTTATGTTATTTAATTATAGAGATTTAAAGGAGATCTGTCAGGGCAAAAAAATAAATTATACTCCCCTGCTCCTGCAGACACTGCCAGCAGTCCATGGGTCCGTCCTCCGGTCGGCGGCGCTGTGGTGTCACTTTCCTGACACTGCCCGGCCTGGAGTGCTTCCGGGTCGGGCTGTGTGCAGCTTCTTTTTGCGTCATATGACGCGTCGGGGGCAGGCTCCAACCCCCTGATGACACACTGTTGTTCCCACCCACCAGCGCCTCACAAATGTGAGCAGAGACTACTAAATTCAAAGTCCTTGTTCTTCCCACCCACTTTGACGTGCTGGTGGGTGGGAACACATTGAAACTCCATGTGCGTCAATGTGGGAAGTGACACTGTAGGAGTGATCCCAGGCTGTCCCCGCCCACCGTGTCTCCATGGAGTGTATCCTTGGGTTTGCCTTCCATCCGCCACTTTGGCCTGTACGCTAGAGGGCAGGGATACCTTGAGGCAGGCTGTTCCCTGCTAGTAGTATTATCCGGACACCTTCCCCTCTTCTGAGCACTTTGGTGCTTGCTCATCACAATTTATATGCAAATGAGCTCCACAAGTAGGATTAGTCCCCATTGTTATGAGGGGGGCTATTCCCAATCCTTACTGGAGTTTCCCAGTGCTGAAGGGCTGCATAATGCCCCTCATTACCATGAGAACTCCTGGTCATTTTCATAAAACATTTTATAGCTTAGATTAAATAAGATGTTGCCTTCCTCTGCACTCTGCCCACTGTTCCATGGCTTACCTATCTTAGGGCCCTTTCACATCAGCGGTTTTTTCAAATCGCGGCAGATGCGGTGAAAAAAACGCATACTGCACTTGCGGCACGGTTGCGGTAAACGCCATACAAGGTATAGGCGGACTTGCGGCAGGTGCGGCAAGTGCGGTTTTGGCACTTGCGGCAGGTGGGGCCGCGAAAAAAAATGCTGTCAGCCGCGTTTTTTTCGCAGCCGCACCTGCCGCAAGTGCCAAAACCGCATTTGCCGCACCTGCCGCAAGTCCGCCCATACTTTGTATTGCGTTTACCGCAACCGCACCGCAACCGTGCCGCAAGTGCAGCCGGTATGCGGTAATCGCGGCAGATGCGTTTTTTCACCGCATCTGCCGCGATTTGAAAAAACCGCTGATGTGAAAGGGCCCTTAGTAAAAGTCCACGCTAAAAAACTAGTGACAGAGTCCCTTTAAATACATTTGTATTATCTTGGTTATATTATAATCAACCAGTTATTTCTACATGTCAAGATTCATGTACATTTTTTTCTTTTATATCAGCACTGATGCATCCCAAGACTCATTAGGAAGATTAATTAATGATGAATATAAAAACCCAAATTGCAAAATGAAGAAAGTTATGGTTGAAAAAAGGCCACATTTGTGCCTTTTTGCCATAAGCGACATCAACCCTGGAGAAGAAATTACATACAATTATGGGGATAGTAGTTTCCCTTGGAGAGAAAAGGTATAATTATATTACTTTGTTAGAATATTCAATCTAAAGACATTTATTGGGTATCTAAAACTACAAATGACTAAATGTATCACTACAAAGACCAGACACCCATTTAATGTACAGTGTATGGAAGGTGTCCTATCTACTGATGACAGCTATCAAGTGAATTAAGGGCCTGGTGAGATCAATATCCACATGGCCATTATTGTTCCACAGAAGTGTCTTGCAGTACCTTATTCACCTCTCTTCACATATCAGTTCTTGGCCAAAATAAGCATGAATAGAAGTATTTATTCAGTGTTTGAACACACAGGTATCTGACGCGTTTAATTGACTATCAAAAAAAGCCATGTATTACAGTCCCATTGATTTCAATGGGAGCACACACACTTTGCCATTTAAGCGCAGCCTGTTCTCCTCACCTATTAACATGAGAGGGGCAGCTGAAAAAGCTGAATGCTCTTTAAAAGCATCAGTTTAAATGACAATATCAAAAAAGCGTCTAAAAAAACTGAAAACAGATGCCTGTGTGTTTGAGCCCTTGTTGTCAAAAATGTAATGAGCACAGGGTAGCAGGAGAAATGTATAAACAGCTGTAAAGTATGATGTATACATTTCAGGTTGATAAGGAAATAATGGGAGATATACACCTATGCTTTAAAGGTATATCTCCATGCTTGGATAACTCGTGTCCGCAATTATCATTACCCTTTGCTTGCGAGCCCAATAAATCTACGCCACACAATGTCGTAGAGTTTTGGAAAAGGTTGTATTGTATAATTACAATGGACGAGGTTAAATACTTCCAATTATGTCACACTAGTAAAAAGGCCCGATGCAATTGCATCGGGAGCACGGTGAAATGAATTGTGTGTATACAGGTGGGTCAGTGGGTATCAGAGTTTAGAGGCGGGTCAGTGGGTAGTAGAGCATCGAGGCGGCTCTGTGGGTAGCAGAGTATGGAGGCGGCTCTGTGGCTAGCAGAGTATCGAGGCGGCTCTGTGGGTAGCAGAGAATAGAGGCGGCTCTGTGGGTAGCAGAGAATAGAGGCGGCTCTGTGGGTAGTAGAGTATAGAGGCGGCTCTGTGGTGGAGGGTGAGGAGAGATGGGTGTCTGTGGTGGAGGGGTGAGGGAGGAGAAGCGGCTTTGGTGGAGGGTGAGGAGAGAAGCGGCTCTGTGGTGGAGGGGTGAGGAGAGATGCGGCTCTGTGGTGGAGGGGTGAGGAGAGATGCGGCTCTGTGGTGGAGGGGTGAGGAGAGTGCGGCTCTGTGGTGGAGGGTGAGGAGAGATGCGGCTCTGTGGTGGAGGGGTGAGGAGAGTGGGGTCTGTGTGTGGAGGTGTGAGGAGAGAAGCGGCCAGTGTGTGGAGGGGTGAGGAGAGATGCGGCTGTGTGGTGGAGGGGTGAGGAGAGATGCGGCTGTGTGGTGGAGGGGTGAGGAGAGATGCGGCTCTGTGGTGGAGGGGTGAGGAGAGCGGCTCAGGGTGGAGGGTGAGGAGAGATGCGGCTCTGTGGTGGAGGGGTGAGGAGAGATGCGGCTCTGTGGTGGAGGGGTGAGGAGATGATGTGGTGCTCATGTGGTGGAGGGGTGAGGAGAGATGCGGCTCGTGGTGGAGGGGTGAGGAGAGATGCGGCTCGTGGTGGAGGGAGTGAGGAGAGATGCGGCTCTGTGGTGGAGGGGTGAGGAGAGATGCGGCTCTGTGGTGGAGGGGTGAGGAGAGATGCGGCTCGTGTGGTGGAGGGGTGAGGAGAGATGCGGCTCTGTGGTGGAGGGGTGAGGAGAGATGCGGCTGCTGTGGTGGAGGGGTGAGGAGAGATGCGGCTCTGTGGTGGAGGGGTGAGGAGAGAGAAGCGGCTCTGTGGTGGAGGGGTGAGGAGAGATGCGGCTGTGTGGTGGAGGGGTGAGGAGAGATGCGCTGTGTGGTGGAGGGGTGAGGAGAGATGCGGCTCTGTGGTGGAGGGTGAGGAGAGATGCGGCTCTGTGGTGGAGGGTGAGGAGAGAAGCGGCTCAGTGGTGGAGGGGTGAGGAGAGATGCGGCTCAGTGGTGGAGGGGTGAGGAGAGATGCGGCTCAGTGGTGGAGGGGTGAGGAGAGATGCGGCTGAGTGGTGGAGGGGTGAGGAGAGATGCGGCTCAGTGGGTGGAGGGGTGAGGAGAGATGCGGCTCAGTGGTGGATGGGGTGAGGAGAGATGCGGCTCGTGGTGAGAGGGGTGAGGAAGAGAAGCGGCTGTGTGGTGGAGGGGTGAGGAGAGATGCGGCTGAGTGGTGGAGGGGTGAGGAGAGATCGCTGTGGTGGAGGGTGAGGAGAGAGCCTTGTGGTGGAGGGAGTGAGAGAGCGGCTCTGTAGGTGGAGAGGTCGTGGAGGTGCGGCCTCAGTGGTGGAGGGGGTGTGAGGAGAGATGCGGCTCAGTGGTGGAGGGGGTGAGGAGAGATGCGGCTCAGTGGTGGAGGGGTGAGGAGAGATGCGGCTCAGTGGTGGAGGGGTGAGGAGAGATGCGGCTCAGTGGTGGAGGGTGGTAAGGAGAGAAGCGGCTCAGTGGTGGAGGGGTAGGAGAGAAGCGGCTCAGTGGTGAGGGTAAGGAGAGAAGCGGCTCAGTGGTGGAGGGGTGAGGAAGAAGCGGCTCAGTGGTGAGGTGAGAGAGACGTCATGTGGAGGGGTGAGGAGAGAAGCGGCTCAGTGGTGTAGGGTTGAGAGAGAAGCGGTCAGTGGTGGAGGAGGTGAGGGAAGAAGCACACAGTATATACATACATGAGACATTGTATAGACACAGTATACAGAGATTACAGAGATTATACACACAGTATACAACATTACAGACAGTATACACACATTACACACAGTATAGAGACATTACAGACAGTATACAGAAGATGACACAGACAGAGTGTGCAGAGACATGACACAGACAGAGTGTGCAGAGACATGACACAGACAGAGTGTGCAGAGACATGACACAGACAGAGTGTGCAGAGACATGACACAGAGACAGAGTGTGCAGAGACATGACACAGACAGAGTGTGCAGAGACATGACACAGACAGAGTGTGCAGAGACATGACACAGACAGAGTGTGCAGAGACATGACACAGACAGAGTGTGCAGAGACATGACACAGACAGAGTGTGCAGAGACATGACACAGACAGAGTGTGCAGAGACATGACACAGACAGAGTGTGCAGAGACATGACACAGACAGAGTGTGCAGAGACATGACACAGACAGAGTGTGCAGAGACATGACACAGACAGAGTGTGCAGAGACATGACACAGACAGAGTGTGCAGAGACATGACACAGACAGAGTGTGCAGAGACATGACAGAGTGTGCAGAGACATGACAGAGTGTGCAGAGACATGACAGAGTGTGCAGAGACATGACAGAGTGTGCAGAGACATGACAGAGTGTGCAGAGACATGACAGAGTGTGCAGAGACATGACAGAGTGTGCAGAGACATGAGACAGGCAGAGTGTGCAGAGACATGAGACAGGCAGAGTGTGCAGAGACATGACAGAGTGTGCAGAGACATGACAGAGTGTGCAGAGACATGACAGAGTGTGCAGAGACATGAGACAGGCAGTGTGCAGAGACATGAGACAGGCAGAGTGTGCAGAGACATGAGACAGGCAGAGTGTGCAGAGAAATGAGACAGGCAGAGTGTGCAGAGACATGAGACAGGCAGAGTGTGCAGAGACATGAGACAGGCAGAGTGTGCAGAGACATGAGACAGGCAGAGTGTGCAGAGACATGAGACAGCCAGAGTAAGGCAGGGGTTAAAAAAATGTAAATAAAGTTTATGCTCACCTCACCCCGAGCTCCCGGTGTCTCCTCCAGGCTCCCGGTGCCTGCAGAGCTCTTCTACTGCAGTTCAGGACCTGCGGTGATGTCAGTCACGTGACCCGCGGTTACCATGGAGTAAGCTGGTGTCACGTGACTGACATCACCGCAGGTCCTGTACTGGTATAGAAGAGCTCTGCAGGCACCGGGAGCCTGGAGGAGCCACCGGAAGGCTGGAGGAAGACGGCGGGAGACGGCGGGGGCTCGGGGAGAGGTGAGGAAATTTTTTTTTTTTTACAGTAGTGCAGCTGCGGCTCGCGATGACGCTAAGCGTCATCGCTCGCAGTAACACAAAGCATCTTGGGATTCGGCTACAGTGCCCGAATTCCCAACTGCCAATTATATAAGTAGATGGTGAGGTAACAAAACATCTGTTACTTTACAGAAGATAATTGGTTAGTATATATAAACATGGGTTATATTCGTCATGTGGGCTCCATTTCAACGAATTTCAGTTTAGTTATGAGTACACAGTACCAATGCAGCATCCTACCTTTGGAGGCAGTATTGGACAAAGAAATTACTAAGAAAATGATATGGTTAGACAGAAAACTGGTTAACAAGTATACTAATAAGTGTTTATACTTCAACTTATCATGAGTCTTAATGTCCAAGGATATCCACATAGGCAATATAGATAGACTACTTAGGACATTACAGAATGTGCTGAACACTTTAACTCTGCTTTCTCTAAACACAAAGGTCACAGTCTTCTAGACATCTAATAAGAGACTTGACTACACATTGAACAATACTTTAGAACTATAGAACTTATCTATCTAGTGAATTCATAGATATTTCCACAACAAGGTCATGCACCAAGTGGGGACATTCACCACATCCAGACTTCATAACCAACATTCAAAGCAACCTGCCTCTTCCTTTCAGGTCACGGTGCTCGTGGGGACATACTCACATATACTTCAGGTCATGCACCAAGTGGGGACATTCACCATATCCAGACTTCGTAACCAACATTCAAAGCACCCTGCCTCTTCCTTTCAGGTCACGGTGCTCGTGGGGACATACTCACACATACTTCAGGTCATGCACCATATCCAGACGTCATAACCAACATTCAAAGCACCCTGCCTCTTCCTTTCAGGTCACGGTGCTCGTGGGGACATACTCACACATACTTCAGGTCATGCACCAAGTGGGGACATTCACCATATCCAGACGTCATAACCAACATTCAAAGCACCCTGCCTCTTCCTTTCAGGTCATGGTGCTCGTGGGGACATACTCACACACACATTTCAGGTCATGGATCAAGTGGGGACATTCACCACATCCAGACTTCATAACCAACATTCAAAGCAACCTGCCTCTTCCTGCGTCATAATGTCCCAATGCTTTTTCAGAATTGCTTTGATGGCTGTGTGGCGTATGCTGTACTTAGTCACAAAGGATGTTATGAAGTGCTCTGGTGTATCCTGTGGCTCATACGCTTTAGTAGGTTTTTTTAGGCAAGAAGCTTGTGTTTCTTTGCTAATTTTCCTATTGGTAGCCTCTAGGAGGGTTTGCGGGTAAAACTTGTCACGGAAGCGTTTATTCAAAATCTTACTCTATTCAACAAAGGTCGCATTGGAGGTACAGTTTCTTCTGACGCGGTTTAGCTGACCATGTAAATGCTATATTAATATTGCCCATAAAAGAACGAGCATACCCATACCCAATTCAACAATAGAACATACAATTCCCTACTATTTGAACTGCAGTGCATGCTATGTGATCTACCTTATTGAGTGTCCATGTGGATTGCATTACATCGGGAGGACTATAAAAAGCCTGAGAACACGCCTCAATAAACAGAACTAATGTAAAAAATAAGTTTGAAAAACAAAGTGTTGCACGCCACTTCTCGGAATATCACAACAGTGACTTTGGGGTTTTAGCTATAACCCCTATAGACCAAGTAAGAGAAGGCGATTTCCTACAACTCAGGAATAAGGAAGCCTTCTGGATTTTTAAATTAAACTGTTTATTCCCCAGGGGCTTAAATGAGGTTGTTGAACATGTTTAAATTGATAGTGTTTCTATGTGGTGTATATATGTATCTAATTTTTCCCTGCCCTTGTTTGCTCTCCAGCCCACAGTGTGCCGCATCGAGCTCTGGCTCCCAGTGACCGCCTACATCCTGACGTGTCACTACATTTTCTGAGCGGGAGCACCTGCCGCCTCTACGTGCGCCAGCTCTTTACCAGGAGTGTCCCACCCCCTATATCACTTCCTGACTATCTCTGTTCTATTTATTGGTTCTCTTGCTGTAAACTGTACAGAAACACGTATCAGTTTTCCAGTATACACTGTGCGGTCCCACCAAGTGTGGGGTAGCCATTTAATTTGGCCAAGTCCTTCCAGGGGGTTATTGTGTGTGTATATATTTTTTACTGCTTTGGTCATCCCCAAGTGGCACCAGACTTTCCTTCCTTTTTAGTCAACTATTTTTGTTTTAGAACAGTGCAAGAATGGGTGACCATATGAGTATAAAACCCCAGAATCCTTGGTCCCCCTACTTTAAAGGGGTACTGCATTGCTGTGTTAGGCGGAGAGTATGCGCCTGGGTATTACAACCCAACACATAGCAGGCGGGCGGAGAACGGGGCCGTACGTATTGCAACCAGTACGGCATGGCCCCAGTTCTCTATCTTACTTGTCAAATGACAGTACCCCTTTAAGCCCTATATGTTACTTTATGGGATTCATAATAGCTGACAGAGCTCCTTTAATATTTCCAAATAAAAGTCCATGTACCTGGGCAACATAAAAATAACTACAAAAATGAACCAATATAAATAGCAAATACACACAGTCAAGCATTGCAAGTGAGTTATTGATATGATAAGGCCAATTAATGTCCCTTTATTGAACAGCTGGCCCTACCCAGAAGCAGGACAACTGCCGCCATGATAATGAAATGTTTGTAAGTGATCAATAAAAACAAGCGACCCCACTGATGTTCGGGTCAAACCAGATTGACCTGATTTCACTTATAATCAGGATTGAGATGCCCAAATCTGATCTTTCTCTCTCCAGCATTAATTTGAAAAACATTTTTTTTCCTTCAGTCTTCAAAGTCATCCCTAGTCAATAAAACAACAAAAATGTATGGCAATATACAAATGCAAGAGATGATGGGAAAGTAAAATTATAAAAGATTAAGGTGCTGGAAACAGTTATTACAGAAAACATTTGTGGCAATTGTGTAAAAAAAAAAAAACCTATAATCCCAAAAGTGTGTGTCACACATGATGATCAATATGGGCTAACAATAACTGTCGAGTTGTTGAAGGGGTTCTGTTGTCACAACTTTTTTTCTGCAATATGATATGGTAATCGGTGTGCCATAGCATGTTGCAGAAATGCGACTTACCTCCTCCCACCGCTCCTCCAGGTCTTCTTCGGTCCTCTTTGCCGTTGTTTACTGGCAGGTATTCCAGGATGCATTGGTGCGGAGCATTTGAGTGCTGTGGAGCAAATCTCATGGGTTGGAACGCCATCATATGATGTTCGGATACACTGCACCTTCCGGCCTTTAGTCCTTCAGCCACAAGTGGCTAGAAACGCTCAAGAAGAGTGTTTCTAACAGAGGTGCTGGAGAGCCAGGATGCCAGAATTGCTCTGGGAACACCATTATTGTCCCGACCAGGACCTAGGGGCGCAACAATAGGCGAGTACACCTGTTTGGTTCCAGAACCCCTTTAGGTTTAATGATAAAAGACTTGTACCTGCATGTCTGAAAGTGGTATAGTACAAGCAGGTGTGCAATATAGCCGCTTGTCTTTATTTGATACTAGCTGGGTGCCCGATGCACATGCATCGGGATTCTAGAAGAGCGAGTCTCTGACTCGCAATGGCCGCTTCGCGGCCAATGCTTTGCGCTGCTAAGGCGACTCGCCATGCCCGCTGCGCGGGCATAGCTAGTCGCCTTAGAACTGCTCGCAATGGCCGCTGCGCGGCCAATGCTTCGGGCGTATCCACATGACCACACTGACTCGCAGCGCGAGTGGTCTCAGAAGGGGCAAAAAACCCATTCGCAATTATATAATAGATGCTACACTAGGGATATCAATAGGCCCTATTATATGAATAGCACACCTGTAAATCTTGACTGTGCGTTTTGTTTTTCACACTTATTTTCATAGTGCTGTATGCTTATGTTGCTCAGGTACATAAGCTTTTACTTGGACATATTGAATGGTAAGTATTAGATAGAATGAAATTATTTTTGTTCTCGGTTTCTCTAAAGCATTTTACCATTGCTAACATTGTGTCTAGTTGATGATACATAGGTCAACATGCCTAAATAGTTTTGGGTTAATTTCAACTTAAATTTTAAATGGAAAGAAGGTTTCCCAGAAACCCAGGACCAACAAAGGTATTACTAAAAGAAACTCCAAGATTTTGATCTGTTTTACCAAAGGCTTTTTGTGACCTCCGTGTACTCGCCCTCCTTCCAGAACTTGTGAACTGTTCTTACTCCACTCTGTTTCAACCCTGCAACTTCAATTGTTTTACATACCGTATATACTCGTGTATAAGCCGACCCGTGTATAAGCCGACCCCCCTACTTTTGCCCCCAAAACCTGGGAAAACCTATTGACTCGTGTATAAGCCGAGGGTGGACCCCAGCACAGGTATACAGCCCCCAGCAGTGTGGTATACAGCAGCCCCAGAGGTATATACAGCAGCCCCAGTGGTAGTATACAGCAGCAGCCCCAGTGGTTAGTATACAGCAGCCCCAGAGGTGTATACAGCAGCCCCAGAGGTAGTATACAGCAGCCCCAGTGGTAGTATACAGCAGCCCCAGTGGTAGTATACAGCAGCCCCAGTGGTAGTATACAGCAGCCCCAGTGGTAGTATACAGCAGCCCCAGTGGTAGTATACAGCAGCCCCAGTGGTAGTATACAGCAGCCCCAGTGGTAGTATACAGCAGCCCCAGTGGTAGTATACAGCAGCCCCAGTGGTAGTATACAGCAGCCCCAGTGGTAGTATACAGCAGCCCCAGTGGTAGTATACAGCAGCCCCAGTGGTAGTATACAGCAGCCCCAGAGGTATATACAGCCCCAGAGGTATGTACAGCAGCCCTAGTGGTGTATACAGCAGCCCTAGTGGTGTATACAGCAGCCCCAGAGGTGTATACAGCAGCCCCAGTGGTGAATACAGCAGCAGCAGCCCCAGGGGTGTATACAGCAGCAGCCCCAAAGCTGTATACAGCAGCAGCCCCAGGGCTGTATACAGCAGCAGCCCCAGGGCTGTATACAGCAGCAGCCCCAGGGCTGTATACAGCAGCAGCCCCAGGGCTGTATACAGCAGCAGCCCCAGGGCTGTATACAGCAGCAGCCCCAGGGCTGTATACAGCAGCAGCCCCAGGGCTGTATACAGGCCCCCCCATCAAGCTCCAGGGCCCCCCCCCCCTTGCGCGGCAGCCTGTAAAGTAAAATCATACTTACCAGTGTCCTGTCGCGCTGTCCCGCCGCTTGCCGACACACGATCCCGGGCTTTAATCCGCGTCTTCCGGCTTCCTGTGGTCGCGGGCCCTAGACAGAAGACGCGGAATGAAGCCCGGGATCGTGTGTCAGCAAGCGGCGGGACAGCGCTACAGGACACTGGTAAGTATGATTTTACTTTACAGGCTGCCGCGCAAGGGGGGGGGGCTCTGGAGCTTGATGGGGGGGGCCTGTATACCTCCGGGGCTGCTGCTGTATATATATATATATATATATATACTCGCGTATAAGCCGAGGGGGGACTTTTCAGCCCAAATTTTGGGCTGAAAAACTCGGCTTATACGCGAGTATATACGGTATGTATTTTATATAAAATGTTGAATAAATTTGTTACTTTGGCATTCAATATTTGTCTCACATTTATTTATTAATTTACCTACACTGTATATTAGTACTGCTTTTGTGCTCACTTCATCCAAATTATGTTACCATATGTCAATTGTAAACTAGTCTCTTAAAGGAGTATTCCGGGAATAGAGAATTCTTGTCAGTCGGCAGGACACCTGTAGGGATAGGAGGCGGACTGGTACTTACCATCACCCGCGGTCTCTTGTCCTGAGCAGGGGCTCCCGTCACCGTTGTTACAAAAACCGGAAGTGTCTGGCACCACGTCATTGTACACGTGATTGCCAGCCACTCACAGGCTTCAGAAGCAGATCGAGCCTAACCAGTGAAGCGTGAGTAGCCGCCGGTAACATGAACGATAGATGCCGGCCCGACACATTGGGACTTTGCGGCGCCGGTGATGGAGGCTGCTGCATGGCATGGAAGGCCGCCGGTGACGAGACTATAAGCACCAGTCCCCCTTGTCTGCATACAGGTGTCCTGCCAGGTACTGGGAATTCTGTATTCCCAGAATACCCCTTTAATGTAGAGTTAGGTCATTTTGCGGGAAGGAAATAATACATGAACTTTAAGGGCCTGAATGCAACATCAATGGTAAAATTGGTAAGGCTGGTGTTACACCCACCATTTTCTATAAAAATCCATTGGCCTGTACTTCTCACTCTGTCTTAATCACCTATAGCAACTAATCAGAGGTTGATACCAAAGCTGTGATTGGTTATTATGGGCAAATCAAACATTTTTTGTTCTCAAACAGATCATTAAATGTTTATACCTGTTTTTTTTCGCAGAAAAATGCTGCTGACAGATTGGTTAGAACTGAACAGGGAAAGTATAACCACAAAATGAAAAGCATTGTAGATGGAGCATTTTCTCACTTTGTATTTCTTGGGTAATTGGCAGTTTGTTTAAAAAAACAGCATGGTCTTGGTGTGGTGATTTTATTTTTCAACAAGTTAGGACTCTCCCATACGAATGTATTTGCCCGTCTGTGCAGTGTCCGCAATTAGAGACCAAAGCTTTGGTCCCTATTTGCGGACACTGCACAGATGGGCAAATACGCTTGTGTGGGCGAGCCTTAAATTTAATTTCTCCTATAGACCTCCATTGTTAGTGACCTAACAGCAGAAAAATATCTTAGTCCCCAGGTGGTTAAAACCCTGAGATGTGTGTATTTACAGATGTCCTCAGATGGTCATTGTTCCTGAGATGTGTGTATTTACAGATGTCCTCAGATGGTCATTGTTCCTGAGATGTGTGTATTTACAGATGTCCTCAGATGGTCATTGTTCCTGAGATGTGTGTATTTACAGATGTCCTCAGATGGTCATTGTTCCTGAGATGTGTGTATTACAGATGTCCTCAGATGGTCATTGTTCCTGAGATGTGTGTATTACAGATGTCCTCAGATGGTCATTGTTCCTGAGATGTGTGTATTTACAGATGTCCTCAGATGGTCATTGTTCCTGAGATGTGTGTATTTACAGATGTCCTCAGATGGTCATTGTTCCTGAGATGTGTGTATTTACAGATGTCCTCAGATGGTCATTGTTCCTGAGATGTGTGTATTTACAGATGTCCCCAGATGGTTATTGTTCCTGAGATGTGTGTATTTACAGATGTCCCCAGATGGTCATTGTTCCTGAGATGTGTGTATTTACAGATGTCCCCAGATGGTCATTGTTCATGAAACGGTCCTCACAAGGATAGTAAAAATCAGGTTCCTTATTTTAAGCAATATTGATTAGCTCAAGTGATAACTGTGGTTACACATTGCACTTACATATTCCTATGTGATTGCCTTGTTAATATCACTGCAGGGAATGGTAGTCCCCACAATACATGTTCCAGTCAGGTGTCCCCCTAAAGCACTTAAACGAGTATGTGTGGTGTGTGTGTGTGTGTGTGTGTGTGTGTGGGGAGGATGATGGGGGGGCTACAGAGGGATACCGGAGGATGATGGGGGGCTACAGAGGGATACTGGAGGATGATGGGGGGATACAGAGGTATACCGGAGGATGATGGTGGGGCTACAGAGGGATACTGGAGGATGATGGTGGGGCTACAGAGGGATACTGGAGGATGATTGGGGACTACAGAGGAATAGTGGAGGATGATGGGGGGGCTACAGAGGAATAGTGGAGGATGATGGGGGGCTACAGAGGAATAGTGGAGGATGATGGGGAAGCTACAGAGGAATAGTGGAGGATGATGGGGGGGCTACAGAGGAATAGTGGAGAATGATGGGGGGCTACAGAGGAATAGTGGAGAATGATGGGGGGTCTGAGATTTGTTTATCTATGGCAATAAGGTGCACCTTATAATCCGGAGCGCCTTATATGTGGACCAAGACGCCTTAGGAGGCCCTTTTTGATACTGCGCCTTATAATGTGGGTGCGCCTTATAGTGTGGAAAATACAGTAGGTAGATGTAGAATTTCATAAGAAAGTTCTGATTTTGCAGAATTTTTGCCATAAAGCACAGATTAAAACCAAAACATAATCCATCTGTACACACATATTGACAATCATTAGACATAACTGGCGAAGTTCAATGATTTAATGAAAAGCACTTGCCTCATTTTCAAAGTTATACTCTTCATCATAAGTTAATTTCTTCATAACCGCCAGCATTACTGCCTACAACACAAGGACGTCTGAATACATTAGCCAAAAAAGAAAACAAAAGTTTAAAATCATCTACTGCATACACTTGAGTATAAGCAGAGTTATTCAGCACAATTTTTGTACTGAAAAATGCCCCCCTCGGCTTATACTCAAGTCAGTCTATTTGCCATAAGAGGTGGAGGCGGTGACAGTAGCTGGAGGAGGCTGGGAGAGGCTGCAGAAGGAGCAGGAGGTCACGTGCCCCCTGCTCATTAGTGTAATGTAATATGCACTGCATCCCTTGTCCATCAGCGGCGAGGGGGAGCGGTGCACATTACATTACACTATGCATACTCACCCCCCATCGCTGGTACAGGGGCCCCCATGCTAGTGGTCACAATGAAATAACTGTTTTAACTCACCCATCCGACGATTCTCTGCAGGCTCCGTGCATCCTCCATTCTTCCGGCTTCTAATCAGGTGACAGGCGCTGCAATGACGTCATCGCTGTGAGCCCGGTCACATGATTAGAAGCAGCAAGACCGGACGACGCACAGAGCCTGCAGAGAATCGTGTGAAGGGTTAGTTAAAACGGTTGTTATTTTATTGTGTCTGCCAGCGATGGGGGTCCTACACCAGCGATGGGGGCAATATACAATGATGGGGGCCATATGCCAGTGATGGGGGCCATATGGCAGTGATGGGGACTATATACAATGATGGAGACCATATACCAATGATGGGGGCTATATACAGTAATGAAGAGCTATAAACCAGTAATAAGAGGCTACATACCAATGATGGGGGCTAGGTACAGTGATAGGAGGCTATATACCAGTGATGGTGGCACTATATACCAGTGATGGTGGCACTATATACCAGTGATGGTGGCACTATATACCAGTGATGGTGGCACTATATACCAGTGATGGGCGCATATACTGTGATGGGAAACCTATATACCAGTGATGGGGTTCAATATTCCATTGATGGTGCTATATACTAGTGATGGGGGGCTGGATACCAGTAATGGAGGGCTATATACCAGTAATGGGGGCGCTATATACCAGGATGGGGAGCTGCTGCATTTCCCACATTAGGCTTATCCTAGAGTCAATACGTTTCCCCAGTTTTTGGGGGTAAAATTAGGGGCCTCAGCTTATACTCGAGTATATACAGTATTTCATTTCTACAGCCCCAGAGACATTCTTACAATTAGCTCAATGTACATTAGGTCACTGTATTTTCCGCTCCCTCTGATCTGAATAAATACATACCTATTTTTGTGTTTTAAATAAAAAAATTAAAAAAAACGTAAAGCAGAATATGCAAAGCAAAAAATAAGTTTAACCCCTTAAGGACCGAGCCTCATTTTGCAATTCTGACCCGTGTCACTTTATAAGATAACAACTCTGTAATGCTTTAACCTATCTCAGTGATTCCAAAATTGTTTATTCATGACATGTTGGACTTCATGTTAGTGTTAAATTTAGGATGATATTTTCTGCATTTCTTTGATCAAAGAGTGTTTACATCCAGTGACAGTTCAAAGCCATGACAGACATAGCCATCATTGGTCATTAAGGGGGTTAAACTGTGGATTTTAACATTCAATGTAAAGACAATTCTAGAAAACTGACAAATATTAAAGCCTGAGAAGCACTCACCTCAACATTAGTCTTTTGTTGGTCAGAAAGTAATACCAACTGTGAATGGAAGAGAGAAGTAAACATGAAATAAAAATAGTTGAAGTGTTGTACACTGCTGCTATAGCGATGGCGTAGCCTCCAGTACCACAAATCAGCATTTATCATGCTCTGTGGTGTCCAGATAGAAACAGACACTACCTCTCAGTATGCAGTATAGTGGCCGCTGCTTTAGGTGAAGTTCATACTGAGTTTTTGATCCGTTTTTTGTGATTCGTTTTTGCCTGGAAAACAGATTACTTCCTGTGATGCCCAGCAAAGTCAGCGTGTTTCCAGAAATGCTATTCAGACGCCACACTTTTTACTGGTCCATTTTTGGGGCAGAAAATGCATCCAGAAAGAGAATGAGCATATATATTTGTGATCCATTTTCTCTGGTTTCAAGAGAGAGAACGAACCATTCTTAATGGCAAAAAAAAAACAAAAAAAAACAAAAAAAAAAAAACAACCACATAAAAACAGGAACTAAAAACGGATTATGTGTTTTTTTTTTTTGTTTTTTTTTTGGCAAAGAATGGATTCAGTTTTGCAGCTGAAAAATCATCGGTCAGAAATGCAGTCTGAACTTGGCCTAAGCACCACTCCAGCGTTTCTTTTATTTCACCTTTAATTTAAGGTCCATGCCCTCACTCTAAAGGTACCGTCACACGCGGCAATTTTGCAGGCAATTTCACTGGCAATTTGCTGGTTGTAGTGAAATCATGGAGACATTGTTCCATTTGTACACAGCAACAAGATATTACAATGTGTCCATGATTTCACTGCAACCAGCAAATTGCCAGTGAAATTGCCTGCAAAATTGCCGCGTGTGACGGCACCTTTATAGTAACCTGCTGGCATCTTCAGATATTTTTATCACCGCTCCAGTCGGGCTCCTGTGATTTGTGACCTGCTGGATTCTCTCCAGTGTTTCATGGAGCGTGTCGGAAGTCACAACTCCATGGGATCCTCGTCATGACTCTTAAGGTACCGTTACACGGCACGACGTTGGAACGATGTCCGCAAAGATCTTGTGGGCGTGCGGTCGCGGCAAACATCGTTTTGACATCGTTGGTGAGATGTCACACATCTAGATATCGTGGACAACTCACCAACAATGTTGTGAGCAGGCATCGTTTTCAAACCCCGCAAACTATCCCTGCTCATTGATGTGAATGGGCGAAGTCGTAAACGACATAGTTATCGCGGTCTCAAACACAAACATATACGAGGTTGGCTGATCAATGATCGTGTGGTTTGAGAACATGTTATCAGCGACCCAACAATTTATGGTTACAACGTGCCAGAGTCACATGCAATGAGGTCGCAACGATGTCGCAGGAACGCCTCCAAACCTGTGACGTATCAGCGATGTCGTTCACGATGTAGTGCCGTGTAACAGGGCCTTTAGAGATGTACTGGGAGCTTGTAATGCATATTCTGACTTTCGGTCAGTAACGTTAGTCACAAGATGTCACCGCACCATAAAGGTTTATTTAGGTTAAAGGAAGAAAAATAATGTGGTGCTTCACTAATGCAGATCTGCTACTATTGAAGAGACTATGACAGGTGAATAATGCCTGGTGGTCACATTTGTCCCAGCGGCTTGTCAGTAGATGTGATGTAACTTGCTCTTGCCCATCTCCCAAAACAGAACTGAGTGGTGTTGAAATAACCCTTTAAGAGAAATCGGTCACCAGGTTTTTGCTGCCTGAGAGCATGATTTAGGGGCAGAGACCCTGATTCCAGTGGTAAGTCACTTACCGGGTTGTTGCTACAGTATTTCTTAATAAAATAACTTAACAGTTCTCAGAATATTGAGCTATATTCAACTGACCCTAACAGCTGTGGGTTAGGTGGTGCTCTGCTTTCAACTGCGCTCCTGTTGAATGTCAATCTCTTAACAGCAGCATTTAACGTACGCAGGTGTACCTGTGAAAATTAGCCTGCCGCTGGCATTCATAGGAGACTGTGATTTCTTCCCAAAAATCAATAAGAACATCGGTTCAGGTGCAAAAAAACAGCCCTCAAAAGCCCTAGATCCCAACAATTTAAAACAGTCTGGTTCTCTGAAATTCATGAAACAAGTGATAATTTTCTTTTCAAAAATTTCTGAATTTTTTTACTCCCTTAAATAAAATGATACATGTTCGCTATAAACGTAATCGTACTGACCCGGAGAAACATATTCCCAGGTCAGTTTTTTGGCAAGATAAATGTTGTAAATACAGCAAAAACAAAAAATTGCCCAGTCCAATAAGGAAACCTGTTTAACACACATCATATACCTGTTTTAAGATGTGCAAATACTCATAACAGAATCCAATGATATTGGAAGAAATATCGTCATCTTCATGGATCAGCAGCTGCAACATCAGAGGCACTTTAGATTCAATAGACTGCAGAGTGTCTTGGGCACTCTTCAGATCTCCAGATTTCACCAACTTGGTCCAGCTAACAATCAGAGACTGACCCATTCCATTGACGAGTTTTGAGAATCTGGCCAGAAAATCCACGTCTTCCTCCTAATGTAAAGTAAAGCGCTTTTTACTTACGGTTGACCACAAATCAAACACATCCAACAACCCTCCACACTGACTACATTTTTACAGTAAAATATTTAATGCAGAGAATCACCAACACCAGACAAGAAATATTTAAAGAAACCGAATATTGAGGTGACAAACCTGATTAATGCTGAAGAATCCAGCAGATTGTAACACTTGACACAAAGACTCCACCAATTTGGTTTTATCAATTGGATCCATTCCCTTATTTACAATTTCATACAAGCAATCACATGCTTCTTCCCGTAAAACCTCAACGGACATGTGACCTAGCAGCATATTAATGAATCTGAAAGATCAGCACAGGAAGGAAATAAGGCAACTTTCTAATAATCATATGAAATACTAGAAAATAAACATCAGAAATTGACAACAGCTAGTGTGTAAATACATGTATACTTCTCTGAAACTACAAGGCTTCTAATCCATGGAGATCATATGCATCAACTTCTATTAATGGGATTCTCCAGACTGTTGTTCAGCTATTTTTTTTATTAGTATCCCAGTGTTAGGCTGCTTTCACATCAGCGGTAATCGCTGATCGCGACAGTTGTGGTGAAACAAAAAAAAAAAAAAAACGCAGTGCCGAAACCACAACTGTATCACACTTGCCGCACCTGCCGCAAGCCCCATAGACATTACATGGGGCTTGCCGCAAGTGAACCGCATGTGCGGCAGTTACGTGGTAATCGCGGCAGTTGCGTTTTTTTTTTCACCACAACTGCCGCGATCAGCGATTACCGCTGATGTGACAGAAGCCTTAGCAGATGCGTCTCCCTATTGTTCTGTGTAGTTTCAGCTTCAGGTATGGAAGCAAGTACATCAAGTCACCCATGACATTAACCATCATGGCGGAAACCCCCACAAAAAAGCACTGCCTAAATTTTGTGTCCATGACAACAGAAAAGCTTTAGGATTCCCATCAAAAGTGTTCATAAACTAAAAAGGGCGTTGCGTGCAAAGATGCCAGTACATTATAAAAATAACTCTTGGAAAACCCCTTTAATTGGCTTACAACACTAAAGCTAGGTGGATCAACGCGAGGAGAAACTGCTCTGAGTAAGGTGAAAAGACAGATTTGTCAGGGCCTTAAACTGATCTCATGAGTGCTCCTAGGGAAAATGTGGTCTCTATATGACTAAAGTAAAGAACATATGAAGTGAGTCATCACAATAATATGCTGAAAGAAAGGAAAATGGAGCCAGATTTTGGTAAGCTCTCAGTTTGCTCATTAAAATTACCCCTTAAATTGCTTTGGAAAGCACCTTCAGTGATACTTGACAATAATGATGACTAATCACCACAGCATCTTAGAAACATGAGCACAAATAATAATAAAATAGTAATGTTATAATAGCAACAGTAATAAAACTAAAGTAATAAAAAATATACCTATCATTAGCAATCAATGTAAGATCAATCCAAGAAACATAGGCTCCAATCACTTCAAGGCACTGGCACGTCACTTCAGAGTTAGTGTGCTGATACGTCTGTAAAATTTGGTACCACGATTCTACCAAGTTTGGGATACACTGCTCTCGCATCATGTCCTTCAGTAAGGTATTCCTGCGTGCTTCCTAAAGTCAAAGAAATGTATAGAAATAACACAGCTTATCTGAATTAACCATTGTATTATACATAATTCAATGAAAGCATTATTCTATTCTTACAGAAACAATGTTCCAGTGCACTAAACTACTGCTGTGAAATGTTAAAATACTTTAACCATATTCTATAAAGGGAAAGGTTTTATTACCCTGTGAACACCACAAGAAAACTAAAAGGTCACGTGCACGGCAGTCCGATATGCCCCCTGCTGTGAATGACATCTCACTGACAATGCACACTCTCTAACTAGAGCCTGGTGGAGGTGGGGCATCTCTGCCAGCTCTGCTGTGTCTCAAACTAAATGCTTTGCGTCAGAACGGCTGCAGGTTGGATTCAGGGTTTCTTTGTCTACATTATGTTGCTGT
Organism: Allobates femoralis; assembly: GCA_033576535.1. Classification (NCBI taxonomy): domain Eukaryota; kingdom Metazoa; phylum Chordata; class Amphibia; order Anura; family Aromobatidae; genus Allobates; species Allobates femoralis. Next base: position 375,344,085 of record JARQOC010000004.1, on the reverse strand, counting down.
CAGATGAGGTTGCAAAAACCTGCTGACAGATTCCCTTTTGAGGCTGGCTTCACACCATGGTAAGGTCCATTTCAGGGCTGTCAGGATGAACCCGCCAGCCCCGGATCAGATCAGCACACAGAACCGGAGGGCAAAATGTACCCTCCGGTCCGGTGTGCAGCCTGCCACAGCTGCTGGTGAATCAGGACCGCGGCTTGCAGGGAGCTAGCCGCGGTCCTGAAACATCAGCTGCGTGCAGCCGTAGGTGTGCGGTTCCCGGATCCTCCCGGACCGGGACAATCCGGCCCCATAGGCTCCCATGTTAGGGAGGCCGGATTGCACCGGATCCAGGGGAATCCGGGATACGGCAATTTGGGGCGATTTTTCTCCCCAGACACAAAAGCGTTGCAAGCAACGTTTTTGTCTCCGGTGAGACCAATCCGAATTCTCCCGGATTCTTCCGGAGATATGGAAACCGGATGGCAGCTCTCTGGGATACTATGGGGCCAAAATCCGGTCCGGGGCTGTCTGGTTTAAACTGGACAGCCCTGGATCGAACCTTACCGTGGTGTGAAGCCACCCTTACTTTTAAAAATAATAAAAGGGATATAACCCCCCCCCCCAATCCTTCAAATCAGTTCCACCCCTTTCTGTTTTACTGCTACGCCTACTGTTTGACACGTACCACGTTCCTTACCTCTGGGGTATGAATTATATCCCGATCAACTACCTCCGCATCGATGGCCATTAGAATTCTAAGGTACAAGTCAACGCCTCGGGGATTGAGACCCACAACAGATAAGATATCGAAGAAGAACTTGGGCCATTTTGTCAGAAACTCTGTAACAAAGACTAGAGCAAAAACCTGTGCTGCTTTGTTGCGAATAAAGGTTTTCTCTGGTTGAGCATTTAGCATCTAAAGAAGCAAAAAACAAACAAAATATTACAGTATGACCTATATGGGATTGCGAGCAGCAAAGGTTACTAAATAGTGATGGGCGAACCCGCCCATGTTTGGGTGACTCGCCCCGACCCTTTTTGAAATTTAGAGTTTGTGGATGAATGCAACTCGAGCTTGAGCCTGAACCCCGAACTTGGACTTTAAAGTTATGGGATGGGGCAGGGGGACTGTAAAAAGAAGGAAAACTTATTTAATGTCAGCATCATACTTACTGGCAACCCGATGCTTGTACTTCTGGACCGCTCATTAACTTGATGGATATTCACTGCAAAAGGGACCTAACAGCCAATCACAGACACGGTCAGAGAAAATGGGCATCTGTGATTGGCTGTTAGAGTAATTTGGAGACTGCCCACACATTTTAGATGCTAAATTTAAATTGAGGCAAGCCATGTGCCATGATGCTGTTTATGGGGTCACCAGCGTTCACTGCTGACCGCTCAGATGTGAGCTTAAATTACCTTTCTCACAACACTCAGTTGTGTCAGCCTGCAAGCCACTGTGAGCAAATGTGTGTCTGCTCATAGAGATGTAGCAGAGCTGAACATGTTCACCTGTGGATTTATTTTTGGGTACTTAAACATGGGAACCAGAAATGTGTTAAGTTTTATTCCAATTAAAATATTTTTTTTCTTGGTGTTGTATGTATGGACAGTTTACTCCAACAGCCAATCATAGATGCCCATTCTCTGTGACAGCGTCTGTGATTGGCTGTTGGGCCCCTCTGCGGTGAATATCCAGGAAGTTAAAGAGCGGCTCGGAAGTGCAAGCAGCAGGACGCAAGTAAATATGATGCTGTCGTTTAATAATTATTTTCTTTATTTTCACAGCTCCCCTGCACCGAACCCGAACACTAGGTGTTCGGTACGGGCCCCGAATTTTACAGTTCCAGTTCGCCCATCACTAGTTACTAACAAAACAAGGTTACAGAAAGCAATATATAAAATACACGCAACACTGCATCGAGTTTCCTTCCAATAGTGTTTTGCGTTTAATCTAAGAATGCTTTACGTTTAAGAGGCTTTTCAGCAAAACAGGACTAATGCAAATTCTCATGATATGCTTGATAGGTGGGGTCCCATCTCCACCATAGTGATGTACGACCTCTGAAACCCCTATTACACTATTACAGCATATCCTATTGGTTACAGAGTTACTATGTTGTATTATGTGCATAGGGTAAGAGGGATAATCCTGCATAACATACGACTGATAAGAGGTTGGAAAATAAGGTGCCGAAATTACTTCTAAACCCCTTATAAATCCTTTCAATATATACCTGAGATTGAAGCCATGCAAGTAGCGTTTCCCTTATAAGTTGTTGTTGATGTCCCGTCAGTTCAGCATACCTGAAAAATAATAAAATATCATGGAAAACCCATCCTAGAAGCACAATGATGAGATGTGATCATCTTGTGAGCTTACAGTATACTGATAATGCCCTGCCCTTCAAGAGTGGGCACAATCCGCACATGGCACCTAGAAGGAATATGTACACAGTGCAAGAAACATACAATATTACTAGAGGGTTGTTTTGACTACAAAGTCGGGTTAAATTAGACGGGGAAAAAAAGATAAATAAGGGTCCGATTCATTATTGCATTTGCACCTTTAGTTTGACATTTGGCACCTTTTTCTTTTAAATTTTTGCCTTTGTTTAACCCCTTCCCGACCTAGGGCGTTGTGGGACGTCATAGAAGTCGGTGCCTTCCCAACCTGTGAAGTCCCCCGTTGGCGCGGTAACTGCCTTCCGGCCTCGATGTTCTGCGATTAGTATCACAGAACACCTGGGCTTGACTTGAGTGGAGGTGGATTCCCCACCGTGCCCCCCAATCGCCGTGATTGACTGTCCATCAGCCAATCACGGCAATCCTCCTATCCAGCTATGGAAGGGGTGGTCACAGCCCCTTCCATAGGCTGGTGCACTGGAGGGGGTGGGTTTTGCCCCTCCAGGCTGATGGGCAGTGATCTGATGATCACTCCCATCAGAGTCATCAGCATGGTGGCGGTGCAGGACACAAGTGCTAATCGCCGCCTGCTGCCTGCCACTTCTTTGCAGCCTGAACTCCCTGCAAGGAGATCAGGGAGATCAGGCTGCAGAGAAGTGATCTGACCGCCCGGGCACAGTGATCCACTATGTGATCACTGTGCCCGGGCTGTCAGAATGCTTCTCTGCAGCCTGATCCCCCTGCAGGGGGATCAGGCTGCAGAGAAGGGATGACAGCCTGAGCACGGTGATCTGCAATGTGGTCACCGTGCTCGGGCTGTCAGATCGCTTTTTTGCAGCTTAATCCCGCCGCAAGGAAATTAAGCTGCAATGATCTGCCATACAGTGCATCATCACTAGGACACCAGAGACTGCAACAAAAAGACACTTGATCCCTTGCTGCAGTCTCTGGATGTAGTAGAGGTGATTGAGCGTTGTAGGACCATAGTTTTGGACTACGTTGGATCCTTATAATAAAGATGGAGTCCAAATTTTGTTTGTGTTTTTTTCTAATAAAAAGATTTTTCCGTGGTGGTGTATTTTTTTTTACCATCTACTAGAGATTCTAAGGGCCACTTTACACACACCAACTTATCTGTCCAACTTCTGACCAACTTGCTGGTTGCAGTGAAATCATGGACACATGGTTACATTTGTACACAGCCACAAAATGGAGCAATGTGTCCATGATTTCACTGCAACCAGCAAGTTGGTCAGAAGTTGGACAGATAAGTTGGTGTGTGTAAAGTGGCACTTAATGGCCGGGTCCAATATTGGCCCGACATTATGAATCTTGGGATTAGTGCCAGATGCCAATAAAAAAGCTGGGATTAACCCCTTTATTACTCAGTTTGCCACCAGTACCAGGGCAAATGGAAAAGTCCCAGGGGCTTCACAAATTGATCTGTAAAAATGAAAAAGTACTTTTTTTTTTTTTTCCCCACAAAAATGTCCTTTTAGCCTCAATTTTTTCATTTTCATATGGGCAACAGGATAAAATGGATCCTAAAATTTGTTGGGCAATTTCTCCCGAGTACATTGATACCTCATATGTGATCATAAACTACTGTTTGGGCGCACGGCAGGGCACTGAAGGGAAGGAGCGCCATTTGACTTTTTGAATGGAAAATTAGCTTCAAAAGTCAAATTGTGCTCCTTCCCTTCTGAGCCCTGCCGTGCGCCCAAACAGTGGTTTATGACCACATATGAGGTATCAATGTACTCAGGAGAAATTGCCCAACACATTTTAGGATTCATTTTATCCTGTTCCCCATGTGAAAATTAAAAAAAAAAAAAAAAAGAAAACATTTGTTGGAAAAATTAAAATGTCCATTTTTTGTTTCCACTTTGCTTTAGTTCCTGTGACGCACCTAAAAATTACCGTATATACTCGTGTATAAGCCGACCCGTGTATAAGCCGACCCCCCTACTTTTGCCCCCAAAACATGGGAAAACCTATTGACTCGTGTATAAGCCGAGGGTGGACCCCAGCACAGGTATACAGGCCCCAGTGGTGTATACAGCAGCAGCCCCAGTGGTGTATACAGCAGCAGCCCCAGTGGTGTATACAGCAGCAGCCCCAGTGGTGTATACAGCAGCAGCCCCAGTGGTGTATACAGCAGCAGCCCCAGTGGTGTATACAGCAGCAGCCCCAGTGGTGTATACAGCAGCAGCCCCAGTGGTGTATACAGCAGCAACCCCAGTGGTATACAGGGCCCCAGCTGTGTATACAGCAGCCCTAGCTGTATACAGCGGTACCCAGTGGTATACAGGGCCCCACCCTTGCTTCTGGCAGACCTGTAAAGGAAGAGATCATTATACTTATCGTGTCGCTGCCGCCGCCGCCGCTCTGTCACCGCGCTATTCCGGGTCTTCATGCTTCTTTCTCCGGCGCACAGGAAATGACGTCATTTCCTGTGCGCCGGAGAAGGAAGCATGAAGACCCGGAATAGCGCGGTGGCGGTGACAGAGCAGCGGCGGCGGCAGCGACACGATAAGTATAATGATCTCTTCCTTTACAGGTCTGCCAGAAGCAAGGGGGGGCCCTGTATACCACTGGGTACCGCTGTATGACTTGTGTATAAGCCGAGGGGGGACTTTTCAGCACATTTTTTGTGCTGAAAAACTCGGCTTATACACGAGTATATACGATAATAATCTTCTTGAATGTAGTTTTGAGTAGCTTAAGGGGTGCAGTTTTTGGAATGGTGTCACTTTTGAGTGTTTTCTTTACTGTACACCCCTCAAAGGGACTTCAAATGTGATGTGGTCACTAAAAAAAATAGTTTTGTTAATTTTGCTGGAAAAGTGAAAAATTGCTGATGAACTTTGAACTTTTATAGCCAAAAGTGTGCTGATGTAAAGTAGACATGTGGGAAATGTTATTTATTAACTATTTTGCATCACATAACTCTCTGGTTTAACAGAATATAAACTAGAAAATTGCAAAATGTTCAAAGTCTGCTCCAAATTTTAAATTTTTTCACAAATGAACACAAAAATTATCGACCTAAATTTACCACCAACATGACGCCCAATAGGTCACAAAAAAAACAATCTCAGAATCGCTAGGATCCGTTGAAGCGTTCTAGAGTTATTAACTCATAAAGGGACACTGGTCAGAATTGCAAAAAATGGGCAGGTCATTAGGGTCAAAATAGGCTGGGTCATGAAGAGGTTAAAATGAACCTGTCACCATGATTTTCTTATATGAACTGCGGCCACCAGCAGTAAGCCCTTATATACATCATGCTAGAATACTGAATTTAAGTCCCCAGGCCGATGTGCAGAACATAAAAAATAGCTTCTATTATACTCACCTATGTGGCGGCTCAGTCTAATGGGTGTTGTAGATCTTGATCTGGTGCTTTCTCTCTACTTGTGATGATCGTCCTCCTCTGCGTCTTGCGGGTAACGTGTCCTACATTATCCGCAGTCTCCTCTATTGCGCTCCTCCACACGCGAATTTCTCTGCCCTGCAGTATTGCGCAGGTGCAAGGAGAGGTCAAGGAAAGCCAATGCATGTGCAGGTGTCCTTTGACCTTTCACTGCACCTGCGAATTACAGTAACTTGCTCTCCCTTCAGCACTGCAGAGAGAAGTATACGAGAAGAACAATAAAGACTAGTGATGAGAGAGCACTAAAAAGCTCGGGTGCTCGATGCTCGGCCGAGCACCAAGCCCAATGTTAGTCAATTAGTGACAGGCTCCGCCCACAGACTTCCAGCTATAAAATGAGTGTTTCTGGGAAAGGGAGGGGGCTTTTTCAAATCGTCGCAGCATACAACACCTTGCTGTGGCCCCCAGAGGGACCCTAACAATCAATCTGCTCTCTGTGAGGAGCCAGATCACTGTGCGCACTGAAGGGAGCTGTGCATTTGTGTCAGATCGATAATTATTAGTGAAGAGTCCGAGCATTTCGGCGGTACTCAGTGCTCGCCGAGCATCCCGAGTACCAAGATACTCGTGCGAGTAACGAGTAGCGCCGAGCATGCTCACTCATCACTAATAAAGACCAATGAGTCAATGACTTAGGACGAGTCATCCACACGAAAGATGCCAATCACAAGAAGAGAGGAGCCGTCATATCAAGATTACCGACCCCCATCGGACTGGACCACCAATCAGGTGAGTATAATTGAATCTATATTTTACATTATGCAGATTGGCCTGGGGACTGATATACAGTATTTTAGAATGTGGTATATGAGGCCTTATCTGCGGTGGCTGCAGCTTATATGCAAAAAAACAGCTGCGTTCACACATTTGAGTATTTTGCTGCGCTTTTTGCCGCGTTTTTCGGCCGCGCAAAAAAGTACAACAAAATACACAGGGGCTTTCACACACTGCGCTTTCTTTACTCCAGAAAGAGCAGTGATGTCACAGAGGGGAGAAAGAATCCTGCTTCCTCCTCCCCTCTGTGACAGCCCCATTAGATTTCACAGTGTATTAATATACACTGTGAAATCTAAATTAAACAAAAGCAAGTGTATAAAAGATAAAATAAAAAACAAAACAAAAAAAAAAAAACAGAATACTTCACCTCTCTGACGCCTTTTCCGGCAATCCGACGCTGTCCAGTATCCGGTTCCAAGTGAGATGTCTTCTGCCAGGACCTGTGGTGACGTCAGAGGGGCGTTCCCGGCGCTGATTGGCTAATCGCGGTCATGTGATATGCATCACATGACCGCGAGTGCCCGGGAACGCCCCTCTGACTTCACCACAGGTCCTTGCAGAAGACATCTCACTTGGAACCGGATACCGGACAGCGTCGGATTGCCGGAAAAGGCGTCGGAGAGGTAAGTATGTGATTCTTTTTTATTTTTCATACACTTGCTTTTGTTTAATTTAGATTTCGCTATGTATATTAATACACTGTGAAATCTAATGGGCGGTCACACATGTCACAGAGGGGAGGAGGAAGCCGGATTTTTCCTCCCCTCTGTGACACCACAGGGAGAAAACGCAGGAGCAGCTGCGTAAAGAATTGACATCTCAATTCTTTATGCAGCTGCACTTTCTCCCTGAAAACGCAGTGCGTATTTTTGCGCAATGTCTGCACTGCAAAATTAATTTCACATTCACTTTGCTGGCAGACAAAAGGCACATTGCGTATTTTGAAAAGCGGGCGTAAAAAGCCTAAAGTTTATTTTGAGTGTATCTACCCGAGTTGTTTTTTTATTTTGTTTGTCACTATGGGAGATGTTATGGAATATCAGATGATTTTTTTTTTTTTTTTTTAACTCAAAATTTGTTTTTTTACAGCACAATTAAAACAACAGATCTATTCAAATTCTCTCCTCCCAAGTTCAAACCCATTAAACTGTAAAACAACAAAATTTGTGTGGTATATGTCAGAAAGATAATTTTTCCAATATAGCATAGAGAATGAAAACTTCATATCCATAAAGATTAGTGTAATACAATAAATCCAGCACAATCTACACCTTAAGCTTTCCCAATGTCCCCTTTAGATCTTCCATGACATACCAGTTTGAATTTTTAAATGGGAATATTGTTGTCTTTATCTCTTCAGCTGACAGTTTAGAGGTAATGAACCCCCCCTTCCATGTTTCAAAAAAAACTTTCTTTCAGGAGATCTATGTCTCTCTGCTTCCAGCTGCTCAATTTGCATAAACTTTCTTCATCTCCTTTATCACATCATTGATGTTAGGATTACGTTTGCCCAGCCAGTCGCGTAGTATTAACCTTTTTGTTATCATCGCCACCACGTGAACAACCCTTGCTGATTTTCCCTCCCAATCTTTTGAAGTTGGGTAATGGAACAACCAAGTCGCTGGGTCTAAAGTTAGTTTTTTATCGCATATCTCTTACCAACCCTACTCCCTGGTCACATCCCTGCATAACCGAAGTCCATGTACCATATCTGTTTTTGGAGTATCACATTTCGGGCATTGTTGTTTCTTGTCCGGGAACTGGGCTATCGGGGGGAGTGTGAACCCAAATATCAGAAGGTTTTATCAATTTTGACTTTTTTTCAAAAGTCTACATTTTTTGTGCAAATGTACTTCAGTATCCCAGAAGAGAATCAATATAAACCTGTACATGTCACATAAAAAAAGGCCCAAAATTGAACAAAACTGCAACCTATGGATTTTATGGTTGCACATTAAAGCACAATAGACAGACACTGAATTAGGTACTTACTTGAATTTAATTTGATGTTCTAAAACTTGAAAGCAGAAGAACTTTACATGATCATCGCTGAAACAAAAAGCATTCTTTTATTTGTCAAGTGGTCAGAAAAATCAAGATCAACCATAATTTTACTTTTCATTTCAGAAATAGCTAAACAATTTACAAAAAACAGTGAATAAAATGAACCTTCTAATCGCAAGGTCTTCAGGTTCCAGCAATGATGTGTGGACTATTTGGCCACTGCTGCCAATCCCTGCCATCTATAGTGCTATTGGTGGCGTTATGGTGCCACTACAGCAAGTGATTGAATGCAGTGGTCAAGGGTTTAGATGTTAAGTCATTACTGGAGACCAACAGAGGACCAGAAAGAGTTGGCATGGGGATTGTAATGTATTGGTAAGGCCCCTTTCACATCAGCAGTAAGCGCTGATCGCGGCAGTTGTGGTGAAAAAAATGCATCTGCCGCAGTTACCGCTTAACGGTCACACTTGCGGTTCACTTGCGGCAAGCCCCATGCAATGTCTATGGGGCTTGCGGCAGGTGCGGCAATTGCTGTATAGTTGCGGTTTCGGCACTTGCGGCCGCAAAAAAAAACGTGGTCAGCCGCGTTTTTTCGCAACCGCATCTGCCGAAACTGCACTTGCTGCACACTTACCGCAAGCCCCATAGACATTGCATGGGGCTTGCCGCAAGTGAACCGCAAGTGGGGTCGTTTTGCGGTAACTGCGGCAGATGCATTTTTTTTCACTGCAACTGCCGCGATCAGCGCTTACCACTGATATGAAAATCCCCTAAAGGGTGTATAAATGTGGCACACCCTCAATAGTCATTAGCATTGCGGCTGTTTACACTCAGGAGAAAACAGCAATTGGCCGAGTTTAAATTAACACGTCCGACCCTCTGCACCTCCATATCAAAATGCTAGTGAAAACACTGGATGGTTGCCCAGCCCAGCAGAAACTGGTGGATTTGGCTGATATTAGTCCAATGTGTACAGACACAGTTTCTTATTTTAAAGCATGGTTAGTAGTTCCTAGAAAAAAATAAAAAAGATTAATAATCATCATTGAATTGCAAAACCTTAATTAAAAATTATTTTGCAAAGGTTACAAAATCTGCACAGACTCTCTTTTCATGACTTTTTTCAAGCAGTCAATGTAAAGACACAAAGCAGCTGTGAAAGACCTACAAAAGTAATGCGAGTTTGCTGGTGGGAGGGGAGAATGAGAAGGGGGTGAAGCCATCAATGGTGCAGTCAGTGAGAGCACGTGTGCTGTTATCCCATGAAGAACTGCATTGTCCACTGTATGACAAGCTCTACAGAAAACATTTACACAGAACTAAAACATGACAAATTTTACTTATAAAAAAAAAATAATCACAAAATTAAAAACTATGGCTTATATATGCTGCAACAGATACATTTCACAGTCAGGGAAGACGCTCTCAAAATGAACGTAATTAAGTCTGAACTTAACATGTATTCCCAAACTGGAAAGTGAAGAAACCACTAGGCTATGCTAACACTTTCCTACTGCCAGGAGTCATCCCTTTAATTCGTCTGAACAGCTTATGGTCTGTAATCTAGGTTGGCACTGGGGTTATTTGTTTAGCTATTGGCAAGGTAATCTTCCCACTTTCATTCTGCCATTATAACCAGGCTATGGAGTCAGTAAGCCAAACCTACAACTCCAACTTCTCTATTTCCCTGAATCCAACCCTGCCAAAATGGACACCGACTGATTCCAACTTCACAGCCCTTGTGTGCTGTCAGTGAGCCAATCCTCAAACTCACCAATTTCACTGAATCCGACTGCAACTGCACCAAAATGGACACTGACTCCATCTAAACAGCCCTTTTAGCCAGTTGGCAAGTCAAAACCTTTAAGGGTATGTACACACTGGCCGGGTTAGGGTCGGTTTAGGTGTGTAAACCGCCGGTCGGTTTACATAAATTTCATGTAAATTTATGTTAATCCAAACCGGCGTTTGGATTAACATTACAACCTATGTAAACCGACACCCGGTGTCCACACACCGGCGGTTTACACATGCTCATCCGTTGCTAACCCGCTGGTTAGCAACGAATGAGCATGTTCTATAATCCAGCCGGTTCTGCAGCGGCTGCAAGCAGAATCATGTACTGCTTCCAGCCGCCGCAACACCGCCGGCACTCACCCGCTGGCCACCCGCCCGTCACCCGCCGCACATACCCGCCAGGATGCTGGTGGACGGCTCCAGAGCTTCCTGGCGGGTCCGCCCAGCCGCCGCCGACCAACCCGCCGGCCAGTGTGCACATACCCTAACTCCTTAATTTCCCTGAATCCAACTTCACCAAAATGGACATCAACAGACTCCACAGCCCTGATTATAATAAGCCTTAAAGCGTAACAACCATTTAATAATGTAGTTCAAGCAATTTTGATAAACTTTCAAATATACTTCATAAGAGAAATCTGTTAGAAAACCATTCATAAACCTTCCACAAGATGTCCCCACTACGCGGTGTCTGAAGCTCATTCTCAGTGAGATCCGTCTTCAGCCTCTCACACAGACTGACATATAACCATAAAAGGGGTGGAGAGTGCAGGGCCTACATAGCATCCACAAGTGGATTTAATCAAGCACAGGGAGCTCCAGGCTGAGAGCACAAAGACAGGAAAAGTTCTTATCTCCTGCATTCACATCTGGCTGATCCATGATCTCAGTGAGGACAGAGCTGTGTAGGGGTCAGCTATAGCACGGAGCAGAGTCATCTGAATGCAGCTTGCTGCTGACAGCATGGAGTCCTTTGTCTTAGGTAATCCAATACACTGATCTGTACCCAGTCATGCTGTGTAGGTCCCACAACCTCACTCTTATACACTGTGTGGAGAATTATTAGACAAGTTGTATTTTAGAGGATTATTTTTAATTTTGATCAACAACTATGTTCTCAATCAACCCAAAAGACTCAATATCAAAGCTTAATATTTTTGGAAGTTGGAGTGGTTATTTTTTTTTTATTTGGCTATCTTAGGAGGATATCTGTTTGTGCAGGTAACTATTACTGTGCAGAATTATTAGGCAGCTTAATAAAAAAAGCAAATATATTCCCATCTCACTTGCTTATTTTCACCAGGTAAACCAATATAACTGCACAAAATTTACAAAAAAAAAAACATGGAAAAACAATACAAAGAAAATGAGTGACCAACATAGCCACCTTTCTTTATGATGACACTCAACAGCCCTCCATCCATAGATTCTGTCAGTTGCTTGATCTGTTTACGATCAACATTGCGTGCATCAGCCACCACAGCCTCCCAGACACTGTTCCGAGAGGTGTACTGTTTTCCCTCCCTGTAGATCTCACATTTTAGGAGGGACCACAGGTTCTCTATGGGGTTCAGATCAGGTGAACAAGGGGGCCATGTCATTATTTTTTCTTCTTTTAGACCTTTACTGGCCAGCCACACTGTGGGGTAGTTGGATGCATGTGATGGAGCATTGTCCTGCATGAAAATCATGTTTTTCTTGAACGATACAGACATCATCCTCTAACACTGCTTGAAGAAGTTGTCTTCCAGAAACTGGCTGTAGGTCCGGAGTTGAGCTTCACTCCATCCTCAACCCAAAAAGGTCCCACAAGTTCATCTTTGATGATTCCAGCCCATACAAGTACCCCACCTCCACCTTGCTGGAGTCTGAGTCGGAGTTAATCAGTCCATAAAACCTTTGAAAAAAATCAGTCTTAAGGTATTTCTTGGCCCAGTCTTGACATTTTATCTTATGTTTCTTGTTCAAAGGTGGTCGTTTTCAGCCTTCCTTACCTTGGCCATGTCTCTGAGTATAGCACACCTTGTGCTTTTTGGTACTCCAGTAACGTTGCAGCTCTGAAATATGGCAAAACTGGTGGCAAATGGCATCTTGGAGATTCACGATTGATTTTCCTCAATTCATGGGAAATTATTCTGTGCCTTTTTTGTTGAACACACTTCTTGCGACCCTGTTGGCTATTTGCCATGAAACGCTTGATTGTTCGGTGATTACGCTTCAAAAGTTTGGCAATTTCAAGACTGCTGCATCCCTCTGCAAGATATCTAACAATTTTGGGCTTTTCAGAGCCCGTCAAATCTCCCTTCTGACCCATTTTTCTTAAGGAAAGCCATTTGCCTAATAATTAAGCACACCTTATATAGGGTGTTGATGTCATTACACCACACCCCTCCTCATTACAGAGATGCACATCACCTGATTTACTTAAAGGGAGCCTCTCAGGTGGTTTGTGTCCCCCCAGCTATCACTATCTGTACCTGCAGCTTTATAATACTATTCTAATCATCCCTGTCTGAGCTCATAGTGTAATGTGAAAGGTGAAAAAAAAAGCATTAATACACTTACATTTCAGTCCCCACCTTGGGGATGGGGGGGGGGGGGGCTGTCTGGCAGGGTTATAGATAACTCACTTTTAACTTGGATGGCTAAAGGACCTGTGTGACGTAACGATCATGTGACCATAGTGGCCGGAGCTAAGCCAAACGTATTAAATTCTATGAGAACCTAGCTCCGCCTATTGTAGTCACATGGTTGTGACATCACATTAGGTTTCCCAACATGTTCTAGCGCAAGGCTGAAATGTTAACTATTAACCTGCCAAACAGTCCCCGTCCTCCAAGCTGGGGACTGACTGCCTCATTACATAAGGAAATGTAAGAGTATAAATGCTTTTTTTTCACCTTTCACATTGCACTATGAGCTCAGACAGGGATGATTAGACGGGCATTATAAAGCTGCAGCTACAGACAGTGATAGCTGGAGGGGTATAAACAGTCTGACAGGTTCCCTTTAATTGGTAGTTGGCTCTCAAGCCTATACAGCTTGAAGTAGGACAACATGTATAAAAAGTATCATGTGATCAAAATACCAATTGCCTAATAATTCTGCACACAGTGTATGTGAGATTAATAAACACCCTAGTAGGGGCACCTTCTAGAAGTTTTATGCATGGTTTTCTACCGGATTTCGCTTATAAAGTATATTTGAAAGTTTATTAAAATCACTTAAAAGATTCCATAATAACAGGGTCTGTACCACAGGACTGGCGTATAGCAAATGTGGTGCCAATATGCAAAAAGGGGACAAAAACTGAACTTGGAAATTATAGGCCAGTAAGCTTAACCTCTACTGTGGGTAAAATCCTAGAGGGTTTTCTAAGAGATGCTATACTGGAGTATCTGAAGAAAAATAACCTCATGACCCATTATCAACATGGTTTTTACGGGGGTCCGTTCCTGTCAAACTAATCTGATAAGCTTCTATGAAGAAGTAAGTTCTGGACTGGACCAAGGAAATGCAGTGGATGTGGTGTATATGGACTTTTCAAAAGCTTTTGATACGGTGCCACACAAAAGGTTGATACATAAAATGAGGGCAATGGGGATAGGGGAAAATATGTGTAAGTAGGTTAAGAACTGGCTTAGTGATAGGAAACAAAGGGTGGTTATTAATGGAACACTCTCAGAATGGGTCACAGTTAACAGTGGGGTACCACAGGGGTCAGTGTTGGGCCCGCTTCTACTTAATATATTTATTAATGACCTTGTAGGGGGCATACAGAGTAGAATCTCAATATTTGCAGATGACACTAAACTCTGCAGGGTAATCAATACAGAGGAGGACAATTTTATATTACAGGAGGATTTATGTAAACTAGAAGCTTGGGCTGCTAAATGGCAAATAAGCTTTAATGGGGATAAATGTAAAGTCATGCACTTGGGCAGAGGAAACAAAAGGTATAATTATGTGCTTAATTGTAAAACACTGGGCAAAACTGTCACTGAAAAAGACCTGGGTGTATGGGTAGATGACAAACTCACATTTAGTGGCCAGTGTCAGGCAGCTGCTGCAAAGGCAAATAAAATAATGGGATGCATTAAAAGAGGCATAGATGCTCATGAGGAGAACATCATTTTACCTCTATACAAGTCACTAGTGCGACCACACTTAGAATACTGTGTACAATTCTGGTCTCCGGTGTATAAGAAAGACATAGCTGAACTAGAGCGGGTCCAGAGAAGAGCGACAAAAGTCATTAGAGGACTAAGGGGTCTGCAATACCAAGACAGGTTATTAAACTTGGGGTTATTTAGCTTGGAAAAACGAAGGCTTAGGGGTGATCTTATAATAATGTATAAATATATGAGGGGACAGTACAGAGAACTTTCTAATGATCTCTTTACTCTTAGGCCTGAGACTGGGACAAGGGGGCATCCTCTACGTGTGGAGGAAAGAAGGTTTAATCATAATCATAGACGCGGATTCTTTACTATATAGATACAGATAATCACGATCAAACGTCATGTAATTGCAAAAAAACAGTGATTTTTAATGATAGATAAAAACAGAGATTTCAACCACAGAACAAGCAGCAGTATGGCAGGCTGCACCACAGGCACAATGGGTTTATACAGAATCACATATTGTTTATAGGGCTGTTCCAACCAGAATGATAACACATCAGAAGTACATAAGATATTCAATAACCAAATGGCTGTACATATGTGTATTATATACAACTTAGAATCCAGCTGGGCACAATCAGCCCAGGTACAATCAATCCTGGATACATCTATATACATACATGACTTAATGCATATACAATTCTGATCATAAGTGCTTATTGCACTGCTAGAACCTAGTTACATGCAGCTGCTGCATGGTAACCAGCATTAAACCAACATTCTGGCAGACTGCCCCATTGTAATTACCTATGATAAGGTGCTCTAGTGCTCATGTGCCAGAGGACAGTGGTGCCCCTGACCCGACCCCTACGATCGTTACGGCTCCACCTTCATCAGGGGGTGACTACCTGGGCTGTGTAGTGTGCTTAAAACGGCTGGCCAGCCAATCGGGATCTCACAGACCTGACAATGTAATTTACAACATCACAAACCTGGAGATTGTGGACTAACTGATTACACGTCATGGAAGCATAGATCACATGGGGAACCATGTGACCACACACAACCAATAGAGACGCAGCATTCAGTCTGTGTATGTACATCACTATGGCAACTGTCTTACATCATCCAGAGAGGCCCGAGAGAACAAAATAAAGCATATTAACCCCTCGTAAACCTGTCTCTACAGATACGTGTGCATGTAAATCTGCAAGTGGTTATTAGAGCAGTGCTAGCTCTTGCTCACACCTCATAATGGAGAACCTTGTAAATACATCTTCTCATTATCACTATATATTTATAGACCCAGATTGTTTGCAGGTATCTGCCCCCATTAGAGCTCACAAACTATACTTTGCTCTACCACCACACACAGTATGTCAGCTTGTACAGCGGATCACAATGCACATCATATTTATTTTCAGGCTTCAAATGACGCATGTCGAGTTGCACTTTGTCCACATCATGGAGATCACTTTTGATCAGACTTCATCATATATAGTCCATGGGTCTAATCAATCCTGAGACTGTAGCCTATTAAAAACATGAAAAAAATTTAAAAAACAATTGAAGGTGGGAGCCTTGATGAGATCGTCCAGGTATGGAATGACTACTATACCGCTCGTGTAGAATGGTCATGGCGGCCACCATGACCTTGGTGAACACTCTGGGAGCTGTGGCAAGTCAGAACGGGAGAGCCACGAACTGGTAGTGGGCGTGGCCAAAAGCGAATCGGAGGAACCGTTGATGAACAGACGCGAATGGTATATGCAGATATGCATCTTGTATGTCTATGGAGGCAAGAAATTCTCCCCTTTCCTGAGATATTATGGATCGGAGAGATTCCATGCGGAATTGTCGTACTCTGACAAATTTGTTTAGTTGTTTCAAGTCCAGTATGGGTCTTACACTGAATTTTTGGGGGACTAAGAACAGATTGGAGTAGAACCCATGGAAACGACTGGATGGACTGGTACAATGACTCCTGCTTGAAGAAGTGAGTCGACCGCCTGAAAGAAGACGTGGGCCTTGGATGGCGCTTTTGGGGGGACAGAGGAAAAAAAAAAAAAATACAAAAAGAAAAAAAAAGCGATTTGGTGGATGGGAAGTAAACTCTATTTTGTAACCGGATGACACCAGTTCCCTGACCCACCGGTCTTCTATAATAGCCAGCCAGACTTGACGAAAGTGTAAAAAAGTCGGCCGCCTTCCAGTGGTGTGTCGTCCGGGGATAAGGAGTCATGAGAAGGAGAACCTGTGGGATTGGGATCCCTTAGGTTTGGTCTGGTGAGATTTTGACAGCCAGTTCTTGTTTGAGTTTTGGGTCGACCGCAAGCTCTCTCTACGCGGCGAGCGACTGCGAGTCTGCGCTGGTCGTGAGGCGGACCAGACGGACGAATTCCAAAAGGAACGGAATTGTGTTTGATGACGTCGATTGTAGGTATGTTTTGATTTCTGTTGGGGGAGAGAAGCACTCTTGCCCCATGTGGCGTTTGATATCAATTTATCTAACTTTTCTCCGAATAAACGTCGACTGAGATATGGAAGGTGTGTGAGGGACTTCTTGGAGACTGCATCAGCCTTCCATTCCCGTAACCAGAGGGCACACCTGATTATGATGGCGTTTGATGCCCGCTTCTGCCACACAATTTGCGGAATCCAGAGCTGCATTTAGTAAATAGTTTTCCACAATGGATATCTGTACTGCTTCATCTGATCGGAGGGCGGTATGTAGGTTATTCGCCCAGGCCATGATGGTCTTGGCTGCCCAGACTGAAGCAAACGCTGGTGCTAGGGAGGACCCTGAGGCCTCGAAGATTGATCGGGCCATCTGTTCCACCTGGCGGTCCGTTGTGTCTTTGATGGATGAGCTATCCGGCAGAGAAAGAAGTATCTGTGCTGCCAGCCTAGAGACTGGGGGGTCCACTTCAGGCGGATCTGCCCAGTCCTGGGTTACCTCCTGCAGAAAGGGGTAACATGTCTCCAGTGATTTGCGGTTGCCAAATCTTTTCTCAGGATGTGAATGATGTTTGTGAAGAATCGCCTTGAATTCGGGATGATCCGAGAAGTATCTATGTGGTTTCTTAACCATTTGAAAGGAGATTTTGTGCTCCGGAGTATCAAGGGATGGGTCAGATATGTGCAACAGCTAATTAATGGAAGTGATTACGTCCTCCGCTAGCGCTGCTGTGTCTGGTGAGTCCAGGTCTAGGGACATGTCTGGATCCAGATCAGGACCGGAATCACAGAGGCCTTCAGAGTCCTGCGGATCACTATGTCCTTCCCTTGTAGGGGATGTCCCTTAACTATGGGAGGGCGCTGGAGAGTGTGACCTATGGGTCTGCTTGCATACTGACCTAGAGGTGGAAGAAACCGGGCCAGTATGGCCTTGCTCCGAGCGTTCACCTTGTTGGACAGGTGGGGCAGCGTCAAGGGACTCTGCAGAGCCTGGAGCAATGTGGAGGACAGCTTATCTATGGATTGCGACATAGATTGGGACATATGAATGGCCCATTCCGACATGGCATTAGGCACACCAGTATTAGCCGGGGCTATTGGGGGCTCTGGTACATTAGTCTGGGCGCAGTCCTGTCATTGCGGGGACGTGCATCCATTGGGCAAAGGGTTCCTGCAGGCTGTGTAGGAGGCATAAGAGGTATGAGCCCTGGTCCTCTTACATTTTGAGCCCAACATAGCTGCAAGCAATGGGTGCCTGGGCAGAGGTGCCTATGCAGAGAATAAGGAGCTACAGCAGAGGAAAAGACCACTGCTGAGATCTTACCCCACAGAAGTGCGCCCCACTGGTGTCCAGTGTCTTTGAACTGTGCCCCCCCGGAGACAGGCAGGCCACCGCAGGATGTGCAAAGAAGTTGCAGCTGCACGCTGTATAAGTGTAATGACCCCAAGAGAGAGAAGGATGAGGAGGAAGGGGGGGGGGGGGGGGGGGAGGGGGGGTGGAGTGCTGAAAAAAAGCGCAAAACTATTGTGAAAGGGCGCCCTGTATGCTCCGGTCCTCCCCTTGCTATGACGCTGGCCGCGTCATCCGGAGTGCGGGCCGGGGATAAAGGCGGCGGCTTCGCACTACACCGAAGCAGCGGCCTAAAGTAGAAAACCCGGCCGAAAATCGCAGAGGTACGGAACGGACCCGGACCCTACCAGACCTCCTGGGCAGTATAGGAGTGATATGGTGGCGGACCCCACAAGAGACCAGAGCACTGGGTCTCCTGTAACTGGCCACAATTGCAGTTCGGCTGCTTGCAGGAGCACAGACAATTTGTGCTCCTGGTAATGGCTAAGGCTGCCCCATGGCACATTCCCCGGCCCCATCAGGAGCAAGCAGCGAAGCTGGGTCTCCTGGGTCTGCTGCAACAGTGTGTGCTGCAGCATGTGTCCATCAGAAGCACTCAGCCAGGCTGAGGCTTCTGGAGTGCTGCCGCATCTTGAAGTGCAGCACCCTCTGGCCCTACCTGAGGTGTCTCGACCTAAGAACCCCAAAGGGACGATTAAGGAGGGATGCTACCGTCCACAGTCAGGGGGCTCCTGCGTAGCCTCGACTTCAACCCAGGTTCCAAAACAGTGGAGAAATGGGGAAGGAGGAACATCGTCTCGACTTCAACCCAGCACCCCAACAGTTGGATGCAGAGGAAGGAGCAGCATGTGGGGTGAAAAGTCACAACTTCTACCAGGTGCCCCCAACAGTGGGGTGCCGAGGATGGAGTCTCGTTAGGGACCCACTTTTCTTCTTCTTGAATGAAAAATTCAAAAAGTGAATTTTTTTTTAGAAAAATAAAATTTTAGGTGTGCCTCCTAATGACACTAAGCAAAAACTGGTTAAGGCAGTGCCTGTTCAGGGGTGTATACTGCAGAGGAGGAGCCACTGTTTATCTTTTGCAGATTCTGCCTAGTATCACCTCCTGGTGGACAGCAGCATAACACCCATGGTCCTGTGTCCCCCAATGAGGTGAAGGAGAAAACCTATTTTGACTCTTTCTTATATGGTTCCCCAACACATTTCCCATAATGTCAGAGTCCTATCATGTTATGTGACAACAGTGATAGATAAGTGACAAAGAAGTATACAAGTGCATATAATAGAGGCGTGCTCTCACTGGCGTATAGCCAGCATATAAATCTCACAAGGATCGCATTGCAATGCACAAGCTGTATGGCGATTCCCCTGACCCAAGCATGACATGTTCAAAGAAATTCATGAAGTGGTGATGTTCGGGCCAATGGAGCCGCGGCCAGACCGCGCATTACAATGCAAACCTCATGCAAGTTTTACGCTGGCTATATGTCAGTGAGAGTGTACTCTTAGGTAGCGTCTTGGTGTGTCCTATTTGATGCACATGGCAGAGTCTTCATTTATCTTCAAGGGACATGTACACTTACTGGAAGATCTTGAATGCATTACAGCCAACTACAAGAAAGATCTTAAATAGGACAACCTGTGCTCTACCTAATGTCAATGTACTCCCCCTTTTCTCCTCCCATCCTTCACGACAGCACAACAGGAAGTTGCCTCCTGGCCCTAATAGGGGCAGGAACACAAGAAAGAGGTTAAATAACCCTCCTACCTCCTCATACCAGTGTTTCCTTTCCCTATGGGGCACAAAGAGGTTCTCCTGGGGGCTGCTGGCCGGCGAAGCAGTCCCTTACCATGGTGCAAGGCTGTGAGGCTGGGCTGGGCTCCTTCCTCTCCACACCGATCCTGCTCCGGGAGGAGCGGGACCGGACCGCACCGCTCCAACACCTGATGGCTGAGCTGAGCGGTGCTGCACGGCTAGGACCCTGCTACAACGCCCAGGCCTCCATCCTCTCCCTTCTGCGGCTGTGGCAAAGTTTCGCACCCGGACGTGACGTAGGACACCGAACTCATCACTTCTGAGGGGTGCGTTTCGCAGTGGAATGCACGGCACTTCCGAGTTTTCCTGCACGCCATTCTCTGGCAATGGTGGCGGCTGCAGGAGACCAGAGGGAGAGGCACATAAGGTGCAATTCAGCGTTACAACACGGATCCTGTTCATACATAAGAACCCCTGGCGGGACCCACACCTTACAGGTAGGCCACTATTGTGTGTATGATGTCTGCCCCAGAAGGTGTCTCCCCGAATGCAGATGCAGAGCCCAGTGCTACCTTGGGCCCAGAGACTAACTAGGTAGAAGGTGCATAGTCCCCCTTTGGCAATGGACTGTCATCCCTTCTCTCCCTGTTATGTTTTACAGGGAGGAAAGGAACAGACACAGGAGCAGAAGGGCCCTTCCTGTAGATGTGGTGTTTGTAATAAGAAGTTGGCACTGACACACAAGAAAATTTAGTGCCTTGCATGTACTGAAAGTTATGGGTGAAGAAAAGCCATCTTTAATGGATGAGTTGAAAGCTCTGATTAAACAGGAGATTAGATCATCTATGTCTTCTGTCTCAAATCCCCCATCAGTGGCCCCTCCGGCACCAAAAAAGCGGAGGGTTGCACTAGTGGATTCGGCACCAGAGGCCTCCGGTTCGGATGAGGGTCTAGCGGAGTCAGATACACCCCAGAGCTGCGACGCCCCTAGACGTTATTACTTTTCATCTGATGATATCTCAGAGTTAGTCTCAGCTGTGAGAACCACTATAGTGGTGGTGGAAGAAGAATTGGCCTAATCTGTGCAGGACATTGTGTTTGGGAGACTGCGTTCTAGGAAAACTTCTGTGTTTTTGGTTCATGATAATTTGAAAGCCATGATTTTGAATGAGTGGAAATTCCCTGAGAAGCGTTATGTGATCCTGGGAGGGTTGAAAGGGAGACTTCCTTTGGATGCATCAGTCTCTAAACTCTGGTCCGACACTCCAAAAGGTGATGTACAAATTGCAAAGGTAGCCAATAAGACTATCCTGCCCTTTGAGGATTCTTCCCAAATAAAGGATCCTTTGGATCGCAAGGCAGATAGCCTTCTTAAGAAGTCCTGGGAATCCTCTTCCTTTGTGTTGACGTCTAACGTCGTCTCTACATGTGTGGCCAGATCTATGTTCAGATGGTTGGACCAGCTGGATTCGCAGATAGCAGAAGGCACTCCTAGAGAGGATCTGTTAGCCTCTATTCCATTGCTCCAGAAGGCTGCTAGCTTTCTGGCTGATGCTTCAGCGGAATCCATAAGGGCCACAGCTAGATATATGGTCCTTTCTAACAAGACTAGATGGGCTGTGTGGCTCAGAACTTGGAGCGAGGATATGGCATCCAAAAGTAAATTGTGCTCAATTCTGTTCCATGGGCCAGGTCCTGGACCAGTTTCTAGTGAAAGTGTCTGAGAAAAAAGGGCTCCCTGAGCCAAAAATTAAGTCCTTTCATTCACATTCTTTTAGGACCTAGTCCCATTCCCAGCCACTAAAAGACAAAGGGAAAGGGGGAGGCTGGAGTTACCCGAAAGGGGGTAAAGGTAAAAGTATCTTTTCCTCAAGGCCCCAGGATAGGAAGTGACACCATTGCTGTAGGGGGAAGACTTGCCAACTTTTTTCCCCAATGGCGGCAAGTAATATCATGCCGCCCCATTCTTCAGCTGATCAGAGACGGGATACGAATAGTGTTTTCTTATCCTCCTCCTCAGTGTTTAAGTGTAACCACTCTCGCCTCTCAAAATCTCCAGTTGTCTCTATGAAACTTCTCCTTATGGGACCCGTGATTCTGTTTCTGGAGGGAGAGGAGGGAGGACAACATTCTCATCTGTTCTTGGTGAAAAAAAAAAAAAAACAGGAGGCTCTTTTCGGACAATAATACATCTGAAACCCTGGACAGGCATGTGGCTTATTCCCGTTTCAAGATGGAGTCCATAAAATACCCGATTCCTCTGATTGGGAAGGATTTTGTGATGGCGACATTGGACCTGCAGATGCTTATTACCTTATACCGATACATCTTGCAGATCAGAGGTTTCTAAGATTTGTGATCCCTTTTTAAGGGTCAAGTTCATCACTTCCAGTTAAGGGTGCTACCTTTTGGTCTGTCCTCAGCCCCTCGCATGTTCACGAAAGTGATGGCGGAGGTCATGGTGTTTGTCAGGAAGCAGGGTATAGTGGTGATACTGTACCTGGACGACTTCCTGATTACAGCTCCCAACAAGACCCTTCTGCAGTATCAGACGCAGGAGATGGCTAGTCAACTTACCAGCCTCTCTTCATCTCAGTGGAAGATCTTTTTGGCTTGCCTTCTGGACTCACACAAACAAATGTGTTATCTCTCACCAGACAAATGGGTGCTACTAAGAGCCAAACTTCGTGCTCTTCAAAAACGTCATACAGTCTCGGTTCAGACGGCCATGTCAGCCCTGGGCTCCATGACGGCATGCATTGCAATGATACCATGTGTTCAAGCTCACACTAGAAAGTTGCAGTCCCACATCCTCACTCAGTGGAATGGTCTACCCTCGGGTCTGAACAAGAAGATTCTCCTCCCCTCAGTAGTTTGTCACTCCCCCCAATGGTGGTTAGATCCCGACACATTAAGGAAGGGGATTCCGTGGGTGCAGTCTCCATTAGTGACGCTTTAGGCTGATACCAGCAAAAGGAGGCTGGGGGGCGATGGTCTCTCACATTTCCTTCCAGGGCTGCTGGTCTCGCCAGACAAGCGATCGGTCCTCCAACGTTCAGGAACTCCAACCAGTATAAGAAGCACTCAGAATATCAAATTCCCTGGTCCATGGAAAACATGTCAAAATATTTTCCGACAACATGACCACAGTGGCTCATCTACGGCACCAGGGGGTAACCTGTTACAGGAGTCTCCAAGAAGTGTCATCCCGAATATTCTCTTGCTCTCCATTTCGGCTTTTCACCAAGAAGGCCCAAGGAATGTCCAAGTAGATTATCTGAGCAGACAAGATATCCTTCCAGGCGAATGGTGACTCCAGCAGGAGGTGTTCAACAAGCTGACCAGGACCTGGGGGTGTCCGGAAATAGTCCTTTTCGCAAATCGCCTCAACGCACAGGTTCCTCAATACTTTTCGCTTTGCCAAGACCAGGGCTGTCTCGCAGTCATGCTCTGGTTCACCCTTGGGATTTCAGTCTTGTGTACGCCTTTCCCTCCCCCCCCACCCCCGATACCTCTGTTACCCAGAACCCTCCAAAAAGATCAGAACGAAGAGGGTGCCCATGATTCTCATCGCACCTTTACTGGCCAAAGAGGAGTTGGTTTGCCGCTCTCGACTCCATGAAGGCAGCAGAACCAATTATCCTCTCTTTGATTCTAGACCTGCTTCATCAAGGTCCGATCCTTTACTCCAACCTCGAACAACTTCGTCTGGCAGCCTGGCTTCTGAAGCCGACATTTTGAATATGTGAAGACTATCAGATAAAGTGATCACTACCCTGCAGGGTAGTAGGAAACCTGTGACGAACGCAATCTATGCTAAGGTCTGGAAAGTCTTTCATTCCTGGTGTGGTGCATCCCCTCCAGATCCGTTCCACCCAAACATTGCTAAAATCCTTGACTTTCTGCAAGATGGACTTGACAAAGGGTTGAGGCCTAGTACCAGGGGCGTAACTACAGTAGGTACAGGGGTTGCGATCGCACCCGGGCCCTGCAGCCTAGGGGGGCCCCAAAAGTCCCTTTGGCCCATAGAAAAAGACTACTACTATTAAAGATTTGCAATAATTGGGGGCCCCGTTGGAGCTTTCACATTGGGGCCCCTGGGCCTGAAGTTACGCCACTGCCTAGTACCCTCAAGGCGCAGGTCTCAACTCTCAGTACTTACTTCGATCAAGCCCTGGCTGATCATCCATGGATCCAGGGATTTATGAAGTCAGCTTCTAGGCTTCACCCGACAAGGTTCAACTCCTGTCTGCCATGGGATCTTAACATCGTTTCTGAATGGGCTTTCTAGGCCATCCTTCGAACCATTATATTTTCCCTTAAATAAATACTCTCCTGGAAAACGAACATCTGCTAAGAGTCAGTGAGTTCCAGGCTCTCTCCATTACGGAGCCTTACCTCAAGATTCTGGATGATAGACTTATTCTACGGCTTGTCCCTTCCTTTCTTCCTAAGGTCTCGTTAGATTTCCATTGATCTCAGGAGATTGTCTTGCCATTCTTTTGCCAAAACCCCAAAAATGAATAGGAGTGAGACTTTCATATGTTAGATGTACGCAGAACTGTCTTATTCTATCTTCAGCAAACTTAATCCTGGAGATTAGATAATAATCTGTTTGTCCAGTTTGGCGGTCGTAACAAGGGTAAAAAACCTCCAGAAGTACGATCGTAACATGGATCAAGCATGCCATTTCGGAGATATATTTGTGTCAAGAACTATCTTCTCCAATCAACCTGAAAGCACATTCCACCTGTGCAGTGTCTGTTTCCTGGGCCGAGAAGGCGGATGCTACCATCAAGCAAATCTGCAAAGCTGCCACTTGGTCTTCTATTCATACCTTCAGCAAGCATTATCGACTTGAGGTTCTTAAATATGCAGATCTGGGCTTTGGAAGGAAAGTCCCTTAAGCGGTGGTGCCTCCCTAGAATTTTTTACTTTGGTATTACTCCTGTTGTGCTGTCGTGGAGGATGGGAGCAGAACACGGAATTAAACTTACCAGTAATTCTCTTTCGGGGAATCCTCCACTACAGCACGAGTAATTTCCTCCCTATTTTTGACTGTTTCTCTTTTCCTCCTTGTGTAAGTAAATCTTTGCACTTCTTTTGACGTTGGTCTTTGATAAACACTGGTATGAAGAGGTAGGTGGGGCTACTTAACCACTTCCTTGTGTTCCTGCCCCTTTTGGGGCCTAAAGGCAACCTCCTGTTGGGCTGTCATGGAGGATTCCCTGCAAGAGAATTACCGGTAAGTCTAATTCCGTTTTCCCCCCCAAAAAAAACCAAAAAAAAACACTGAACAAAGTGGACAACCCATTACATTGATGACCTATCTTGAGAATAGGTCATTAGTGTCCGATTGGTGTGGAGGGAGTTCTACCCAATATACGCTATCCATTTTTATGTGAGATTCGGCTACAATCACACGGTGTGAAATTGCACCGTTCATGTAGCGCATTGTACAGATCCGCTATTAGCAGCAGAATGCAGTGAAATGGGGGGTGGGGGGGGTTCAACCCAATATACCCTATCCATTGGTATGTGAGATTAGGCTATATTCACACGGTACATTATTGCAGCGCATTGTGCAGATCCACTATTAGCAGTGGAATGCAGTTAAATGCAGTGAGGCTGGCTCTCCCAGCCAAGTCAATGCATTTTACAATACTGCATTCACACATACTTTTTACGCATCTGTTGTTGGGCTCAAGAACAAATGCGTAAAAAGAATTGACGGGTCAATTTCTGAGTGCTTTTTACTCACCTCCCTGCGCTCCCCCGATGATCTCCCCTCATACTGAAGCCGCAGGACCGGGCACAGCACTGCATCACCTGGTCACATGTGCAGGCAGCGACACTGCGGCCTCCGGGGATGATCGGGCACCACTGGAGATCACCGGGGGAACATGGCGAGGTGAGTAAAAGCACAGTCGAATAACGCAACACATTCACACTCATAAGTCTGCGCTTTGTAAGGATCATTTCTTGGTGCACTCTTTGCACCAAAAACGGATCCTCACAAAATGCAGCATAAACGCTGTGTGTGAATGGAGCCTTACGCAGTTTTTCACAGATAAGACCTAAGACTACCTGTCAATCACAACAGCATCCCACCTAGTACGCGCAGCAGTTACAAAAGTGGCCAATGGCACATTAAAACATTTTTATCACTTCAAGATGTACAGTTGTCCTACTTTAGAAAGGATGCACCAACAGTAATGTGTCATGAGAAATAGTGCTAAACACAGAATATTCATTTACAAGTATAAAAAAAATGAAAGCCATCCTTACCTATATATACGTTGGGCTAATGCTTCAGCACAGACCTGCCATGCATCTGGTGAGACTTTCAACTGTTCAAAATAAGCCAAAGCCTGAAATAAAATGAAACCAGACATTACAAGACAAATTAGATCATCTCCCCCCTCATAAAAGTATATATGTTTGGCAGATTACATTGTAATGCCAAAAGTTAATACTGGGGAGAAATAAGACTTTGGGTCACCATGTCATAGGGCACAGAAGAAAAGCATCAATGTTGGAAAAGTCAATATGTTTCACATTCTATATATCTAAACAGAGAAAATAGAGAGCGCTCCCTGTGTAAATCCTCCTTAGTTACAGTATAAGCTACCACCTGAGGAAGATAGTAGAGTACTGTGGAAACGCGCTGTGGCAGCACAAGGGGCCAATAAAGGTCTGTTTTTATAAACATCTCTCGGTACATGGTCCTTCCTAGCGCTCCCAAGAGCAGATTAATCCGTTTATTATTGTATTCACATTCTATATATACAAGAAATTGTGAACTCATACCCCCTAATTCTCTTGGAGTAAACAAGACTCACAAACGATTAGTTCCAATGCAAATATTACAAAGTTTATTAAACTAAAATCTAATTAAAAAATTTCAGAAACACTTAACACAGTGAAACAGAGCAGCTGCCTTCCTCTAAGTAAGAATAATGCCGCTTGACCTGTTTATACCAATATATGGGTTATTCGTAACAATGATTACACTATGTTGTTTATTGTTTGCCCATATTCCCGTACTGTCTGACCTTATCCAGAATCTATTTCTTGCATATTCACACACTTTTCCTCTTTCTAATCTCCTTCCTCTATCCTTATATAGTGTGATTTCCTTATTTATTGTGATCCCTTTTCCCTTTGTATTTTTTTCCCCCTGTGATCTCTCTTTGGCTTTTTGAGCCATCTTACCGCAGGAAGGTTTGTTATGCAGGTGCTAAGCAACTGATGGAGCACACGGCACCCACGTGCTATGTCGGCGCCAGCCGCCGCGCCTGCCTATGTTGCCGTGGTCACCGGGTGGATGACATCGTTCCTCCTCCCTGTCAGTTCCGGCGCATGTGACGTGTCGGCCTGCCTAACATCATGCTGCGTGGGCACCGCTACTGCCAGCTGGTATAGATTGGGGAACTGAATTTTCATTTAAGGGGGATATATATAGGGAAGGGAGGGGGAAGGTGGGGCAAATAACATTATGGCCTGAAACGCACGTCGAGGTGTGGAGAGGAGTTGACACCTGTGGTCCCTGTGTTATTTTGCCACCATGTCCAAAGGTAACTCTTATTGTTAATATGGTAAACACCTATGGTCAAATGGATAATCTGGATACAAATTAGGCTCTTTGGAGCATAGTTGAGTTACATGGGATGGTTTGGTGGTTACACTTGTTTAATATGGAGGGACCATTAGAGCAACCTCCCTCCTGTGTGATTATTTAAGCCATTTTATGTATCTTCCCCCTGGGTGGCTTGTCCACTCACTAGCTGCTCTATTTATCACTGGGTTATGTTTTTCTGTAATTTTTTTTAATTAGATTAAAATGTTTATTAAACTACAATTTTTGCATAGGACCTAATCGTTTGTGACTCTTGTTTCCTCCAAGATAATTAGAAGGCATGAGTACACAATTTCTTGCAGGTTATATATTCTGTGAGGGTTTGTAAACTGGCCCGAGTGGTCAATATTGTAGGTTTTATGTTTCACATTCTACTGAGCATCAGGTAAATAAACATATTCACAGTGAGTGTGATGGGACGTACTCGCTCTCGGAAGTCAGCATTGGCATTTGGGTTTAGTCCAAGCAGTGCTTGTTCATCCATGTCTGCTGCTATACTTCAAGCTTCCTATTTCGCACAGTAGGTTTGCCCCTTTTTGGCAAAGCAGAATCAACCAACATCTAGCAAAGAATGAAAAAGCAAAGTTAGGAGAAACATGGCATTCACAAACACAATAGTGTCACTAATCTCAGCAAAACCCAGTAGAGAAACAAGGTTACAACATCCTGTAACATGGCAACCACTGCAAGTGTGCAAAGTTTACACAGATACATTAGAGGCGCACATGAGGGCAGAGGTCACAAGACACAACATGGGGGATTCTGTCCTGTAAGATTTTGTTTGTTTAGAAGATCAGGATGTGAGTGATGAACACAATATGTCAGCTTATTTACAAAGCTATTTCCTCCTCCTACATGAAAAATATTCACAGGTAACTTGTAATTCTATATTGACGTGCATATCCCTCACTTTGATTCTGCTCTTAAGCCCCCGTCACACATAACGAGATCATTAGCGAGATTGTTGTAACATCACAGGTTGTGTAACGTAACAGCAATCTCGCAGCGTGTGACACTTAGCAGCCATCAGGCCCCTGCTGTGAGATCGCTGATCGTTACAAAGTGCTCTGGGTCATTTTTTGGTCGTTGGTCTCCTGCTGGTCAACATGCATCGCTGCATGTGACAGCGAGAGACCAGCGATCAGCGATCTCACAGGCTGGTAACCATGGTAAACACCAGGTATCTAGGCAGCGCACTGCCTAGATACCCGGTGTTTACCATAGTTACCAGCGCTAAGCAGGGAAGACGCTGGTAACTATGATAAACAGCGGGTATCTAGGCAGCGCGCGCTGTCTAGATACCCGGTGTTTATCATAGTTACCAGTGTCCTCCCGCTTTCAGGGAGGCGACTCCCTGGTCCCTGGGGAGATCTGCCTTTTTGACAGCTCCCCAGCGACCAGGTAACGACGCACCAACGATCCATACAGGATCATTATTGCCATCGGGATCGCTGTTGCGTCATTGTGTGTGACGGGAGCTTTAGATGAGCTATTTTCTTCATCAATCAATAGTATATGTGAAAATAGCAAACAAAGCAACATATCTTATAAGAGAAATGTGTATCTTCCCCCAGGCTGATCAAAATTCTCAATTCATAAGTAAGGCTACGTTCACACAAGGCGCATTTTTGCGCTTTTTCTGCACTTATGCTTTTTTATGCGCGGCTACGTGGCAAAAAGCGCAACTGCTTTCACACATTGAATCACAGAAAACAGTCAAAGAAACGTGTACAAATACTCTGTTGTAATAAAAAGCAGTAAAAAGCAAGTGCTGCTAAAAAGTAGTGAAAGACAGCGTATTTAGTTGATACATTTTTTTTTTTAAATTTATACTAAGGCTGGTTTCACACTGCACTTTTTTCCCTGATCAGGTTGGTGTGCCAAAACCAGGAGAGGAACCAGGAGAGAACTTGCAGAGAAAAACTATGATTAAAAGATTGACACCTGTTCTGAGTTTTGTAGACACTCCTGGTTTTGGCACACAAACTGGATTGACACTGATCAGGGAAAATCCTGCAGTGTGAAAGCAGCTTAAGCCGCTCTACCTTGCCAAGGTAACCCATATTAGAGCAGTCCCTAACTGATTTATTTAAAAACCTGACCATATGCATTGGTACCCATATGAGCAGGATTCAGACAGGTCCAATGTCTGATATGGACAGGCTGCAGAAGACAGCTTTTTATGTGCAGGGCGCAAAGGGAGGGGTGGAAGGGTCCATATCTTGCAGGAACAAGAAACAATTTAAACAAACTAATGAGCCATGGACACAGTGAACATGTCTGTAAGACAGTGTTCACACCACCAAAAGACTGAATCACAGAAAACAGTCAAACAAATGTGTAAAAATAACATGTTCACTGTGTGCATGTCTCATTAGTTTGTTGCTTTCACACATTGCATTTTTGTGCGCACTTTTCCCGATCACATTTTAACATGTGGAAAATGGGAAAAGCATGCAGAAAAGCGCAAAAAGAACTGACAGGTCTATTCTTTCTCTGCATGCGCTTTTGCGGTGAAAGCGCGTGTAAAAAAGCGCGCAAAAGTGAAACATCAGAACGCATTTCAGCAAAGACCATAGGTTCTGCTGAACTGTGTTTCAATAATTGTGTTTCACTGCACTTAAGGCCACGTAAAAAAGCGCCGCGTAAAAGCAGGAAAATGCAGGGAAGTGCTGCAAATACGCAGCGTGTGAACATAGCCAAAAAATCTGTCATCGGTGGGGATTATAGTTTTTCGCATTACTAAGATAGAAGACAACATTTGGTGCTTGTAAAGTTTTATGGAGAACTGGAACTGTGTCAGGAAACCTGCAGCGGAATGTCTGTGCCTTTGGCTCCTCCAAAGAGCTTTTAAAGCATCATTTCATGTATCTCAATTAAGGTCAACGATATTGCAGCAAAGTCACAGGTTTTGAGGTTGCAGCAACCTAGCAGCGATGTCGCTGCGTGTGACATGCTGCAACGACCAGCTCGCTGATCGCTGCGTAATGGCCAGGACCATTTTTTGGTCATTGGTCTGCCGCTGGGCAGCAGACATCGGCGTGTGTGACCCCTTTCTAACCCGATGTGTTTCCTGGTAACCAGTGTTCACATTGGGTTACTAAACACAGCGCCCTGGTAACCAGGGTACATATGGGGCTACTAAGCACAGCTGAATACAGTAGCGGGACCTCAACATCGTGGAAGAGAATGGTTTATATTCTTTTCCATGATGTCGAGGTTGTTACAGGAGTTGCAGGTCGCTGAGGAGATCTGCCTGTGTGGCATCTCACCAGCAACCACAGTGATGCTCCAGCGATCCCAGCCAGGTCGGATCGCTGGAACATAGCTACCCGTGTAACCCGGCCTTTATAATGAAAACTCGTTAGTTTGCACTTAGCCTGGATTAGATCCTCCATAAATTATATTGCACTCAACCATGCAAGTCAATAGGTCCATAAGAAGAAAAATAAATAAATTATCGGACATCACACTCAGACAACATTCATGTGCGGTCCAATTTTCACGGACTGACAGAATGGAGACTTACCTTTTTCTATCTTCTCCACATCTGAGGAATAGTACCGTCAAATGTCACGATATAGTGTAGGATATCGCATAGAAGTCACGTAAGGCTGGCTTCATATTAGCGTTTGCAAGCGCAGCGGATGTTGCGGATAACATTTCTTAAATCTGCAAACTGATTGCGCACCAATCTTTATCATGGAGTGCGCATTCATCAACAGGGACCATATTTGGCGTGTGTATGGCTGCGTATGCGTACGGTCGCGGCAAATTTCCTCGCCTCTGGAACGCAACAAGTAGCATTTTTTGAGGGTGAAAAAATAGGCAATCATCAGCATGCGTACGCCTGTGGATAAACAATGCATTATTGTCTACGCGCACGCAATTGTACGCAAGTACTTGCGTTGCGTACTTGCAGATGTCTGCGTATTGTACGCATGCGTAGAAGCCCTTAAGCTACTCCCTATGGGTGTGATCTGTCACAACAAATACAGAAAGTTGCAGAAGGAAATAGGATTAGTGAACGCATGCGCACAAAAAAACGCATATACATACGCTGCGTTTTTAATATTGTTTGTGGATGTCAATGTGGACAAAAAACGCTGCGTTTGCATGCGTATTTACATGCATATCCGCATGCGCAACATTAGCTGCGCTCGCAAACGCTAATGTGAAGCCAGCTTAAGTGCATCGAGCGGTGTGACACCACGATAACGATGTGTTCCACGATTTCTCCCATTCAGCGCTGTGAAAACAAGGAATCCTAATGACCGCTATTCACGATCTCACCCCGGAATCGCCACAATGTTGTAGACGATATCTCAACGTGAAACATCTACACTCACGATCCAAATCTCCGTGCAAGCGTGCTCCCGTGACTACTATGCGATATCCTACGCGACATCGCGACGTGTGACGGTACCATAATACAGATTTTACCCATGAAAGGAGAGTGACATCAACCCAGAAGGAGAAAGAAGCTAATTTTTGTATTAGTTATGTTAATCTTTATTTTCACTACTACTAGTTATGAAATAAAAATGAAAACCATAGTTACTCTTTAACCCCATCACCCCCCAGCGATTTTCCATTTTCTGTTTTTGCCTCCCCTTCTTCCAAGAGCCATAACGTTTTAATTTCTCCATCAATATAGACATATGAGAGAGGGCTTGTCTTTCTGCGGGACGAGTTGTACTTTCAGATGAAATTATTTATTTCACTATATAGTATACAGAAAAATTGAAGAAAAAAATCCAAGTACGGTGAAATTGCAAAAACAAGTGCAATTAGGGTACTTTCACATCAGCGGTTTTTTTTAAATCGCGGCAGATGCGGTGAAATAAACCGCATCTGCCGCGATTACCGCATAACCGCTGCACTTGCGGTACAGTTGCGTCAAGCCCCATACAATGTATATGCGGGCTTGCGGCAAGTGCGGTTTTGGCACTTGCGGCAGGTGCGGCCGCGAAAAAACTGCGGCTGACCGCGTTTTTTTTCACGGCCGCACCTGCCGCAAGTGCCAATACCGCACTTGCCGCAAGCCAGCATATACATTGTATGGGGCTTGCCGCAACTGTGCCGCAAGTGCAGCGGTTATGCGGTAATCGCGGCAGATGCGGTTTTTCACCGCATCTGCCGCAATTTTAAAAAAACGCTGATGTGAAAGCAGCCTTACACATTTATTGTTTTATTCGCCATGACTATATAGTAACATTACAGGACCACAGGCTGTGCAGGTGACAAATCGAGATCCTGCGATCACTTCACAGTATCTCCGATCACGGCGGGGAACCGTGCTATCCCCGTCATGGGGCTTTGGATCACGCTGTCAATTAGTAACAGCACGATCCAAAAGGTTAAAGGGAACCTGTCACCTGATTTTAAGTCCCTACACTATCTCTAGCTGTCCCTACACCTTCCTAGCAGCTCCCTATCTATCCCTTTCTTATCTAAAGTGGCCCTATTAAACATGTGTAAATGAAGTATAAACTTACTGCAGTCCCCATGGTTGGGGGACTGGGTAGGCGTGCCCACGCTGCCTTCATCACTGCTTGGTGTTGTAATGCACGCCCCGCTGGGCGGCATTATTATGTGTCCTCTCTGTCCCCATTCTTTGGAATCTCCCGCCCTCTGCGTAGTTCTATGCACCGGCCGGACGTCACATCCGGCGCGGTGCATTATGGGGCCGGTCACGTGATCGGCGCCAGTGCATTATGGGCTTGATCACGTGATCGGCGCCAGTGCATTATGGGCTTGATCACGTGATCGGCGCCAGTGCATTATGGGCTTGATCACGTGATCGGCGCCAGTGCATTATGGGCTTGATCACGTGATCGGCGCCAGTGCATTATGGGCTTGATCACGTGATCGGCGCCAGTGCATTATGGGCTTGATCACGTGATCGGCGCCAGTGCATTATGGGCTTGATCACGTGATCGGCGCCAGTGCATTATGGGCTTGATCACGTGATCGGCGCCAGTGCATTATGGGCTTGATCACGTGATCGGCGCCAGTGCATTATGGGCTTGATCACGTGATCGGCCCGGCTCCGCGCATGCGCTTATTGAAGCCGGGCTGATCACGTGATCAGCCCCATTATGCACTAGGGCCGATCGCGTGACCGGCCCCATAATGCACCGCGCCGGATGTGACGTCCGGCCGGTGCATAGAACTACACAGAGGGCAGGAGATTCCAAAGAATGGGGGCAGAGAGGACACATAATAATGCCGCCCAGCATGCATTACAACACCAAGGAGTGATAAAGGCAGTGTGGCCACGCCTACCCAGTCCCCCAACCAGGGGGTTGCAGTAAGTTTATACTTCATTTACACGTTTAATAGGGCCACTTTAGATAAGAAAGGGATAGATAGGGAGCTGCTAGGAAGGTGTAGGGACAGCTAGAGATAGTGTAGGGGCTTAAAATCAGGTGACAGGTTCCCTTTAACAGAGGCGATCAGATCTTCGTTCTGATCACCACTGTCAGGTACACATCTCAGCTGATGACATCAGCTGAGATGTGCAGGGCATGATGTGGGCTCACAGTGTGAAAGGCAACCTATGACATACATGTACATCATAGGTCGTGAAGGGGTTAAAATCAACTGATGGGTCTAAACAGATACGGTGAGCAGTTACAATAGTTTTCCCTAGCAGGATAACCTCTGAGCAAAGGACTGGTAATGGCTTTTTAATTATCACACGCACATGGCAATGCGCTATCAGCCAGAGGAACTGCCTAAAAAAGGGAAATTGTCCTAGTTAGCAAAGCAGTTAATTATTAATGTGGGAGCAGTACTGACATTGCCTCTTTCGGTACACTGTGTGTTACCAATGTGCCACTGCTGACTAATGACAACAGGTCAAGTCACAATACCTGAGACACTACATGTGTCTCATGCTGTCACCAAATGAAGCTCAACAGTGCTGCACTACTAAATATCCATGTGTAGAGAATCGTGTAAACTGGTCATTTATCGAGCTCCTCTTTTGCTACATAGACACAGGCTGACAGGTAGACTGGGGTAAGTGGTCACTGTTAAAATCAGGACAAACGTGCTTTGCAAATGATTAATGTGACTCTATATACAGGTCCATGTGAAGGATCTGCCCTGATGTTACATGCATGCAATAGTCTGGTAAAAAAAAAGTTCCAAAAAGTGTATGATTTTTTTTTTCTTTATGGTCAGTGTGGAAAATTGCTCACACCCAAAATTGACACACCAAAGGTCATAGTCATTCTTCACACAAGCCCCACTGAAAATGGACGAGATAGCTGTTTACACTATTATCTCTGTTCACGCAGGTAAATACATATGTGGCAAAAAAGCTCAGAGTAGTCACATGCTCTCATTCATCACAGAGACCAAGACCATCCTCATGGTCTCCGTCAGGACGATGACCAAGTTGATTTTATGCCTCACGTTACAGTGACGTTTATAGGATGCTGTAGAAAATTATGGACTAGCACACTGCTAAAGTTATATTAGGCAATGGCAGAGGGATGTAAGGAAATCAGACAGGATACTTGCAGGACAACCCACCAACTCTCCACAATGTCTGACATGTGACTCACCATAGCCGGCTTGTGCTCTGACCACACCATTTTCTGTTTCAGAGACAATCTGGCCAGTGAAATATTAATATATTAAACTTAAAACTAATCTTTATTTGCAAATTGTAATTTCATGCATTTAAGTCCCTCAATCTTTAAAGATCACTTCCAATCCTGGTAGTGTTATGTAGCTTGTGTGAGCTAACAATCTATACAGCACATGATGCAACCGGCTGAAAGTCACCGATCATATGAGATAGCAGTCATCTAACACAGCAGAGTAGGCAGCCAGACACCGTATAAAGGCACAGGGGATCATATGTAGGAAAGCACATAGGAACAGAGATCGTATGTGGGACTATCACACAGTACAAACGGTATACAGGCAGAGAACGTACATATGACCATAACAGCAGACGGTATATAGGCACAGATACCGTATGTGGGACCATCACACAGCAGAGACTTCATAAAGTCACAGGAGACTATATGTAGGGTTATCACACAGCACGGAGACAGTATAAATGACGATCGCATAGCACAGACACCATACATAGGGGCCAGCCCACATCATGAAAATTATATAGGCAAAGAGATTGTACATAGGACCATAACACAGGAGTTGGTATTTAGGCACAGGGACCGTACACCGGATAACCACACAGCAGATGGTATATAGGCACAGGGACCGGCACACAGCACAGACGGTATATAGGCACAGAGACTGTATGTAGGACCATCACACAGCAGACTGTATATAGGCACAGGGACCATACGCAGGCACAGGGAGCGTCACAGCAGAGGGCATGCAGGCACAGGGAGCGTCACAGCAGAGGGCATGCAGGCACAGGGAGCGTCACAGCAGAGGGCATGCAGGCACAGGGAGCGTCACAGCAGAGGGCATGCAGGCACAGGGAGCGTCACAGCAGAGGGCATGCAGGCACAGGGAGCGTCACAGCAGAGGGCATGCAGGCACAGGGAGCGTCACAGCAGAGGGCATGCAGGCACAGGGAGCGTCACAGCAGAGGGCATGCAGGCACAGGGAGCGTCACAGCAGAGGGCATGCAGGCACAGGGAGCGTCACAGCAGAGGGCATGCAGGCACAGGGAGCGTCACAGCAGAGGGCATGCAGGCACAGGGAGCGTCACAGCAGAGGGCATGCAGGCACAGGGAGCGTCACAGCAGAGGGCATGCAGGCACAGGGAGCGTCACAGCAGAGGGCATGCAGGCACAGGGAGCGTCACAGCAGAGGGCATGCAGGCACAGGGAGCGTCACAGCAGAGGGCATGCAGGCACAGGGAGCGTCACAGCAGAGGGCATGCAGGCACAGGGAGCGTCACAGCAGAGGGCATACAGGCACAGGGAGCGTCACAGCAGAGGGCATACAGGCACAGGGAGCTTCACAGCAGAGGGTATACAGGCACAGGGAGCGTCACAGCAGAGGGTATACAGGCACAGGGAGCGTCACAGCAGAGGGTATACAGGCACAGGGAGCATCACAGCAGAGGGTATGCAGGCACAGGGAGCGTCACAGCAGAGGGTATACAGGCACAGGGAGCGTCACAGCAGAGGGTATACAGGCACAGGGAGCATCACAGCAGAGGGTATGCAGGCACAGGGAGCGTCACAGCAGAGGGTATACAGGCACAGGGAGCGTCACAGCAGAGGGTATACAGGCACAGGGAGCATCACAGCAGAGGGTATGCAGGCACAGGGAGCGTCACAGCAGAGGGTATACAGGCACAGGGAGCGTCACAGCAGAGGGTATACAGGCACAGGGAGCATCACAGCAGAGGGTATGCAGGCACAGGGAGCGTCACAGCAGAGGGTATACAGGCACAGGGAGCGTCACAGCAGAGGGTATGCAGGCACAGGGAGCGTCACAGCAGAGGGTATACAGGCACAGGGAGCATCACACAGGACTCCCGCAGTCA
This sequence comes from Allobates femoralis, assembly GCA_033576535.1. Classification (NCBI taxonomy): domain Eukaryota; kingdom Metazoa; phylum Chordata; class Amphibia; order Anura; family Aromobatidae; genus Allobates; species Allobates femoralis. The sequence goes on along the minus strand of JARQOC010000004.1, from coordinate 375,306,866 downwards.
GTGTAGTTCCCTCACAGCGCTGCAGTACAGTGCGGGCAGGACACGTGTGTGGACATGACAGGCACATGCTGCGCTCTGCACAGTGACACGTTGCAGCGCTCTATATGACACGTTGCCCCCTCCTGTAGGACTCCTAGGTGGAGACTGACACCCCATAGACCGAGGCCAGGTCCTGTCTCCTGCCGCCTCATACCGCGTATAGAAAACCACATGGCGTAAAGATGCTGAACCTGTTGCACCCTCTCCTTCGGTCCTGCCCAGAACCCATTCTCCTCACCTTCCCCACCGATCACTGCTCCATACGGCGGCTCCACCTCCCAGCCGCCGCCGTTTCGCCAAACCGGCGTATCGTACGTGTTCTCCGCTGAACCGCGTATGACGTCACAGCGTCGGTCGATCAGCACGCCAGGACAGAGGAACGCGCTTAGAACTCCAATAACACGTTCAGAGAGGCGGGGCGTTTCAGGGGCGTGTCCTCATGACGTAACAAGCCTGCGACTCCTACAGTGTGCCGTGGTTGTAGCAGGTTATGACGAGAGTCACAGTGACATCTATCGGTTATGATCAGGTAGTGCAGGCGCCTCCTGCACGTTCTACTTTCTGGGCGGTTGGATGTGTATAATTGCCTTCAGCAATCAGCATTGTGCTGTATAGGGCTGGGTGTCCGCAGATGTACGAGCAGTTCTAAGGAGATGGTGCAGTGTATAGGTAGCCCTGGTGTATCGTCTGCTCTGCGTGTTAGTATTTAATATTCATTCTAGATACACTGGTGCTGAGCTTGTGCTTATATAGAAGCTGCCAGGCAAGAGCACAGGGAGCTGCAGTGTAAAGCATGAAGGAGAGCATCAGCCTCAGTCACTGTGAAGACTGGAAGAGAAGTGTGACTCACCGTGACCGGCTGACTCCGGTTGATACAGGCGATGCTTCCTTCCTCCTTGTCACGGGTGGACCGCGCCTGCCGGTAGTGGGGCCCGGTGCAGTGCAGATCAAAAGTGAAGACGTCTTGGTGGAACAGATTAAAGGGGTTTTAGTTTATTCGTGACGCCACCTATGAGTAGATTCGGTAAGGGCTACCGACGCTGCGGAACCTCCGGGGGATGGACAGCAGCTAGATGTTACGCTCCCCACAGGCTGAGCGGTGATCCCCGGAGGCTGGAGCTGCTCAAGATGTTGTGCGGCAGCTGCGGTTACCTTGTTGTGCGGACAGACAGTTCATAAGGAAGCACGGACACAGGTAGTCTCTGCAACGGGTCTTTACTGTAACCAGCAGGCAGTACATGGTATACAGTGGTTGAGTAGTAGACCGGGTGGACTCAGCAGTGATAGTGTTCCTCAGAGATCCGCAAGTGTTCCTCCATTCTACCTAACTTGTTTGCCAGTGTCGCCCAGGAATACCAGGTCGGGTACGGGGAGGCTGCTTCAATGCCCTATCCATGATGTACGTTCTGGATGCTTTGGGGAGCCTTGGATCCCTCAGTGGGTACACCGCTGGTTAGACGACTGGAAACTGACTGGTGGTGGGGTGCTCCTGTGAAGCTGCTCCTCCACTCTTCTGGTTCGCGTGGCAGAGGTGAACTGCTGCCAGCTTCGGTACCAGTGAACCGGCTGTGAGTTGTGGGCACGGGAGTCTTTTGGGAACCCGTGTAGAAATGCCCAATCCCGGTAGTTAAGGCCTCAGGTGCTGACACCCGACCGGTGACGGCCCAGGGGCCCGCACGGGGTGCGGAGCCCCCGCTCCTCTCCAAGTTCAAGTCCTCAGACTCTGTCCTATCTCGAGGGTTCTAGGTTCTCCTCTTTCCTCTAGATCAGTGATGGCGAACCTATGGCACGCGTGCCAGGGGTGGCACGCAGAGCCGCCTCCGCTGGCACGCGGCCTCGCCACTACACTGCTGCTTTGATCTGCCGGCGTGCGGCGCGGTGCCGGCAGATCAAAGCTGTGTTGGAGCAGAGGAGACATTTCTCCTCTCTCCAACACTCTTCCTAGATGGTGGGCGGGACATTTCCCTATGGGACGTAACGTGCCCAGGGTCCGCAGCGTGTAACGTGCCCAGGGTCCGCAGCGTGTAAGGTGCCCAGCGTCCGCAGCGTGTAAGGTGCCCAGCGTCCGCAGCGTGTAAGGTGCCCAGCGTCCGCAGCGTGTAAGGTGCCCAGGGTCCGCAGCGTGTAACGTGCCCAGGGTCCGCAGCGTGTAAGGTGCCCAGGGTCCGCTGCGTGTAAGGTGCCCAGGGTCCGCAGCGTGTAAGGTGCCCAGGGTCCGCAGCGTGTAAGGTGCCCAGGGTCCGCAGCGTGTAAGGTGCCCAGGGTCCGCAGCGTGTAAGGTGCCCAGGGTCCGCAGCGTGTAAGGTGCCCAGGGTCCGCAGCGTGTAAGGTGCCCAGGGTCCGCTGCGTGTAAGGTGCCCAGGGTCCGCAGTGTGTCACGTGTATACAGCAGGCAGTTTCTAATGTTTTTACAGTCTGCAGTCTCTAATGTGTATACGGCCCGCAGTCTGTAGTGTGCAGCATCACAAAATTTTCCTGAGAGTTCTCTGTGTTCTTCACGGTGTCTCCATGGATCCTGTTCCTCTCTACGCCCAGCACTGGACTTTCTGCCGCCACCTTTCATCTTTCCCCATCTTTAGGATCAGGCTGAGTCTTGGCTATCTATATACCACAGCATCCTATCTATAAAGCACAGCCTCCTGGGTATTCTGGGTATAATTCTCCTGTTTACTGAGTGTAATCCTCAGTATCTGTAGTATTCTGTATATATACACTGCACAGTACCACTTCTCCTGTCCTGTATACTGGGTGTAATCCTCAGTATCTGTATTATTCTGTATATATACACTGCACAGTACCACTTCTCCTGTCCTGTATACTGGGTGTAATCCTCAGTATCTGTATTATTCTGTATATATACACTGCACAGTACCACTTCTCCTGTCCTGTTCTATTTGTACATGGCAAAAAATGGAACAATGTGTCCATGATTTCATTGCAACCAGTGAGTTGCAAGCAATGTCTCCCAGAGATATCTCTGTGTGTGACAGTACCTTAAGGCTCCTTTCACATCAGCGGTAAACTGATGTTTGCGGCCAATCCATCAGGTGGCACCGCATCTGCCAGATCAGCCGACTTGCAGCCCAGATGCGGCAAGCCCCATGCATTGTGTATGGAGCTTGCAGTCTGGTGCGGCAAGTGGTGTTCTGCCAGGTGCGGCAGATCCGGTACTTGCGGCCGATGAAAAACAATGCTGTAAGTGGTGGTTTTTTTTTCCGCCGTCGCAAGGGCTGGATCTGCCGCACCAGACTGCAAGCTCCATACACAATGCATGGGGCTTGCCGCATCTGGGCTGCAAGTCGGCTGATCTGGCAGATGCGGTGCCACCTGATGGATTGGCCGCAAACATCAGTTTACCGCTGATGTGAAAGCAGCCTGCGAAAGTGATGAGGGCATGACAACGTAAAAGCAAATTTCACTGTTAAAGGCTGATGGGTGATATAGTGTGTGGGCTGGTGGGGCTTGTTTTTAAGGGCTGCTATTTGGTCCCAGTCCGGCCCTGAAGGTGAGTATGACTTTTTTTTTTTCTTTCTATTTACAGCAGGATGGAGCATTACTAAGGGGGCAGGATGGGGCATTACTAAGGGGGCAGGATGGGGCATTACTAAGGGGGCAGGATGGGGCATTACTAAGGGGCAGGATGGGGCATATTACTCTGTGCTGGGGGCAGGATGGGGCAATAGTAACAGGGGGCAGAATTTGGCATATTATGTGATGGGGCATATTACTATGTAATGTGGGCAGGATGTGGCAGATAAATATGTGATGGGGGCAAGGATGGGGCATATTAATATGTGATGGGGACAAGGATGGGGCAGATTACTATGTGATGGGGTCAAGGATAGGGCAATACTACCAGGGGGCAAGATGGGGCATATTACTATGTGATGGGGACAAGGATGGGGCACATTACTGCTGGATGGGGCATATTACTGCAAAGGAATAAGGATGGGGCATATTACTGCAAAGGAATAAGGATGGGGCATATTAATGGCAAGTGGACAAGGATGAAACACATCACTGCAGGATGGGGCATATTACTTCAAGGGGACATGGATGGGGCATATTACTGCAAGGAGAGAAGGATAGGGCATTACTGCAGGATGGGGCATATTACTGCAAGGGGACAAGAATGTGGCATATTACTGCAGGATGGGGCATATTGCTGCAAGGGGACAAGGATAGGGCATTACAGCAGGATGGGGCATTACTACATGATAGGGGCAGGATGGGGACATTACCACAAGGGACAAGGATGGGACATTACCGAAGAGGACAAGGATGGGGAATACTACAAGGGGATAAGGATAAAGACATTACTACAAGAAGGGGGTCAGGATAGAAACATTACTGCCAGGAGAGGGTCAGGATGGAGCACAACTGCAAGGAGATGGTCAGGATGGGGCCATAAATGCATGGAGATGGTCAGGATGGATCATATAGCTAGGAGAAGATCAGGATGGAGCACATTGCTACAAGGAGAAGATCAGGATGGAGCACATAACTGCAAAGAGAGGGTCGGGATGGAGCACATTACTGCAAGGAGAGGGTCAGGATGGAGCACCTTACTGCAAGGAGAGGGTCAGGATGGAGCACATTACTGCAAAGAGAGGGTCAGGATGGAGCACATTACTGCAAAGAGAGGGTCAGGATGGAGCACATAGCTACAAGGAGAGGGTCAGGATGGAGCACATTACTGCAAAGAGAGGGTCAGGATGGAGCACATAGCTACAAGGAGAGGGTCAGGATGGAGCACATAGCTACAAGGAGAGGGTCAGGATGGAGCACATTACTGCAAGGAAAGGGACCAGGATTTCAGCATGAAATCTGCTTGCATTCCATGATAAAATCTATCTCCTATCTGTCTAATATTCTGCATTTTTTCCATACAGATCAATCCACCTGCTGTTTCTAGAAAGTGCAGTGGCAGCGGCTCAGCTTCAATGTGCAGTACACATGAGCTGGATGACCACTGCCGAAGAGAAGAGAAGACTGCAAAGGTAAGTTTAAAAACTACTAGAAAAAAAGCAGCATCAAAAAAACTCACCATCCATGCCAAAGACAGAAAACCAAAAGCACTTTACAGGACGCAGTCAGAGCCCTTAAAGGTAAGTTTAAAATCAATTAATTGTTAAAATAATTGAATTGATCATCAATGTTTCAGGACTACAAGCCCTGTACAGGGAAGAGAGTTAGCATCTGCTGGCTCTCCCCCCTGTGCAGCGCTTATGATTACTACTGCTGTAATTTAGGTTATATTATCGTATTGGCACTTCGCCATAAATAATTTCGTTTTGGGTTGCGGTTTGGGCACTCGGCCTCAGAAAGGTTCGCCATCACTGCTCTAGATTATTGTGTGTTCTAATACACTACCCTAACACTCCACCCCCCAGGACCTATGATTGGTCCCCTGTTCTAGGTGTTGCATGTTGGGTTGGATCTCAAAGTTAACTATTTCATTGCTGAGTCAGAGAATATTGCGGCTGCAATACTCCCTTGTGACGCACTCGTTGCGGGCGCCACACTCCCCCTTGGTTGAATACGCTTGTCCCCAAGCGTCACACTACTCACATTACAGAGGTTTTTGTATTTTTATACATATATGACACACTTTTATTAAAATGAAAACAGGTAAAGGTATGCTTTGGTGACATAAGCAAAGAAACAGGTAATCACTTTGTGCGGACCCTGCGTGCGGTCGGCTGTCCTTTAACTAGAGTCCAGGCTGTAGCCGCAAGATCTCACAGTCAGTGATTAACGGGAACAGAGTCATTGAGGAAGTTCAAGTTTTAAAGTCACTGGCACGGAGAACGATGGCGCACCCGGATAGCGAACCACCCATCTGCACAAGCGTAGCGCTCGTAGGTGATAATATCGCCCCGGTATAGGTCGCGATCGGGATGTCCTCTTGGCAAGTTTGACTCAACGTCCCGGCGCCCCACAAACACCTCCTCATTCAAACCCACCTCCCAAGCGAACCCCCACCCGGTATTTAAGTTAAAGGTGGAAATTCTACCTTCACGGCGGAGTTCATCAGGCAGCGGCGGTTGGCGGCGAGCCTCAGCACGGGCCTGCATATTGGCGCGTTCTCGGGCTTGCCACTCCTCTCGTCGTCTCTGGCGTACATCTCCGTCGTTACGGCTCGGGGTGTAGAGATGAGTAACGGAGCTGGTGGTTTGGCGGGAAGCTTGAACTTGGCGGGCTGTCTGTATCGGCACCCGGTGGAACGGCACAGGGGAAGGTGTCGGCATTGCACCCGACCAGTGTACCCGAGCTGTATGCCCGGTAGGAAGTTCCTTGTTGTCTCCCCAAGCGAACCCGGTGTCAAAATCCTCAGCGGTGCTGTGGGTCTCGTCGTCATCCTCTCTGACCTCTTCCTCGATGACCACATCGGGCTGCTCGATGGTTGGAGATGTTGAAGCTTGTTCCGTTGTACAACAGGGCGGTGGTGCTGCGGATCCTTCCGTAGGGACGTCCTGCAGGGCTTCCAGGCTGCCTGCCTCTTCATCTGTTTCCGCAGGTAGAGGTGTTTCAATCCCGGTTACCAGGTAGGCCTCGGCAATGGCAAGGGAAGCCTCCGGTACGGGGATAAAACAGGCGACAGTCTCTGTAGTGGTGAAATATGTCGCGGGTTCCTCAGTGGGAACCTGGTAGAGATCAAGTTCTTCTGTGGAGCGTAGTATGAGCTCCGGCTCAAGAACGGGGTCGGTTGCGATATTGGTCGCGGGAACGGGTCGAGTTGCGGCCTCCACCGGAATGACACAGTCTATTGGCTCTGGTGACGGAGCAGGACAGGTGGTAGGCGACGGTGAGGCAGTGGAGAAGCTGGTGACGTCGTCTGGGCTTGGAGAAGCTGTACCCGGTCGGCTCTGCTGCATCGCATGGTGTAGTCGTCTGCCTAGGGTCGCGCTCCAGCTGCGAATCGTCCATTCCACAGTCTCTAGTAACCGCACCCGGAGGTCTTGTAGAGCCTCGAGCCAGAAGTCGGGGCTGCCGTCTATGGTAAGGGCAGGATCTGGACCCGGTTGGCCTATGGCTGCTCTGGCCTCCGCCTCGACCTCCTGCATTAGGTCTTGGAGTCTCATGCTGGCCATTCTCTTCTTTGGAGGGAAACCACACCCGTTCAACCGGTAAGACGTTCTGTTAGAGCTGGTGAAGAAGTCTGTCTCTCACACTCCCATTTCCTGTGGGCTTTTGTAGTCCAATCATGGGAAAAGTCTTTGGGGTCCGCCCCCATGGTTGAGTCGAGCAATCAGGGCGGACAAAGAGTTTGGCGCCTTTTGTCTTTAGCCCTCCCACGATGAGGGGGGGGTTGACTCACTCCTGGGCTTGCACGTGGCGGCTTCTTGTGGCGGGAACGCCATCTTGGGCGCCATCTTGACCCAATGGTGAAAAGGCGGGAAAGTTCTTTTAGGGACGAACAAAGTCCAAATTGTAGACAATAAAGTCCAGTTTAAGCACATTATACCCGTTGGGTAACGGGCCTGCTCGTATCCTGTTCGTGACGCCATTTTCTGACTCACCGTGACCGGCTGACTCCGGTTTATACAGGCGATGCTTCCTTCCTCCTTGTCACGGGTGGACCGCGCCTGCCGGTAGTGGGGCCCGGTGTAGTGCAGATCAAAAGTGAAGACGTCTTGGTGGAACAGATTAAAGGGGTTTTAGTTTATTCGTGACGCCACCTATGAGTAGATTCGGTAAGGGCTACCGACGCTGCGGAACCTCCGGGGGATGGACAGCAGCTAGATGTTACGCTCCCCACAGGCTGAGCGGTGATCCCCGGAGGCTGGAGCTGCTCAAGATGTTGTGCGGCAGCTGCGGTTACCTTGTTGTGCGGACAGACAGTTCATAAGGAAGCACGGACACAGGTAGTCTCTGCAACGGGTCTTTACTGTAACCAGCAGGCAGTACATGGTATACAGTGGTTGAGTAGTAGACCGGGTGGACTCAGCAGTGATAGTGTTCCTCAGAGATCCGCAAGTGTTCCTCCATTCTACCTAACTTGTTTGCCAGTGTCGCCCAGGAATACCAGGTCGGGTACGGGGAGGCTGCTTCAATGCCCTATCCATGATGTACGTTCTGGATGCTTTGGGGAGCCTTGGATCCCTCAGTGGGTACACCGCTGGTTAGACGACTGGAAACTGACTGGTGGTGGGGTGCTCCTGTGAAGCTGCTCCTCCACTCTTCTGGTTCGCGTGGCAGAGGTGAACTGCTGCCAGCTTCGGTACCAGTGAACCGGCTGTGAGTTGTGGGCACGGGAGTCTTTTGGGAACCCGTGTAGAAATGCCCAATCCCGGTAGTTAAGGCCTCAGGTGCTGACACCCGACCGGTGACGGCCCAGGGGCCCGCACGGGGTGCGGAGCCCCCGCTCCTCTCCAAGTTCAAGTCCTCAGACTCTGTCCTATCTCGAGGGTTCTAGGTTCTCCTCTTTCCTCTAGATTATTGTGTGTTCTAATACACTACCCTAACACTCCACCCCCCAGGACCTATGATTGGTCCCCTGTTCTAGGTGTTGCATGTTGGGTTGGATCTCAAAGTTAACTATTTCATTGCTGAGTCAGAGAATATTGCGGCTGCAAAAATCCCTCCTGACGCACTCGTTGTGGGGCGCCACAAGTGCATGAGCTCTAGCTCCCACTTATTGTGTGTATAAGATAAGATAAACTTTATTGATCCCGGAGGAAATTACAGTATTACAGCAGCAGAACAAAGATCAAGAACATTTCACACTTTACAAAATAAGTCTATATGGACAGCAGATGCGGGTAGACTGGTACATGTACCTCACCTATTCCCCCCCATACACATAGAACTTCACTTAGTCTTGGGATGCTTTACACTTATACATTTGTTAAACATCCCCACAGCTGTCGGAACAAACGATTTTCTGCATCTTTCCTTTTTACACCTTAGTTGGATTAGACGCTTGCTGAATGTGCTCTTCTGCTTCGCAAACAGTTCAGAGAGCAGGTGTGTATTGTTGCTCATTATAGCCTTGCATTTCTTATTAATTCTATCCTCTAATACCTCCTCGAAAGTCCTAAGTTGTAGACCCACCGCCGCACCAGCCCTCTTGATAAGTTTATTCAGCTTATTAGCGTCAGCTGTGCGCACACTACTACCCCAGCATATTATTGCAGCAAAGATTGCACTCGCCGCAATAGATTGGTAGAACATTTCAAGCATTTTGCTACACACATTAAACGACCTTAATTTCCTTAGGAAGTAAAGTCTACTCATCCCTTTCTTGCAAACCTTCTCCATATGGCACCTCCAATCAAGCTTGCTGTCCAGGTGAACCCCCAAATATTTGAAATTCTCCACCATTTCCGCATCCTGACCATTAATAGTGATAGGTAAGCAATCCTTCATGCACCTTCCATAACTCAACACCAACTCCCTGGTTTTCTATACGTTGAGTTCTAAATGGTTAGCCTGGCACCAGTCAACAAAGTCCGAGACCACCCTTCTGTATTCCTCCTCCCCCCGGCCTCTCTCAATACCTCCGACTATCACTGAGTCATCAGAGTACTTCTGAAGGTGACAAAGGTCTGATTTATACTGAAAATCAGCTGTGTATAACGTAAAAAGGAATGGCGACAGCACCGTTCCCTGAGGGGCTCCAACATTGCTCCGAACACTATCCGATATGGCCGCCCCCAACCTAACGAACTGTGGCCTGTCCGACAGGTAATCAATGATCCAATTCACTAGTCCCTCATCAACCGCCATTTCAACCAGCTTTTTACGTAATAATAGTGGCTGTAAGGTGTTGAATGCACTGGAGAAATTGAAGAACATGGCACGCACAGTGGTTCCATCATTGTCCAAAAAGGAATGTACTGTTTGTAGCAGATATGCTACAGCATCGTCCACCCCTAAACTCTGCCGATACGCAAACTGAAGGGGGTCCATAAAAGCAGACACCCTCGGACACAAGTAGGCAAGTACAATTCTCTCCAAGGACTTCATCGCATGCGATGTTAAGGCCACCGGTCTATAGTCGTTATGGGAGCTCGGGAAGGTAGTCTTGGGAACCGGCACCAGGCAAGAAGTCTTCCATAGAACTGGTACTCTCTGTGATTGTAAGCTCCAGTTAAACAGGTGCTGGAAGACAGTGCACAACTGATTTGCACACACTCTGAGGACACGTGGACAGGTACCTTCAGGCCCTGCTGCTTTACCAATGACCAGCTTACTAAACTGTTCCCTCACATCATTTTCTGAGATTAAGAAAGTCTCCAACTTCCTCCTCCCAGTTGATATTGCTTGTCACTCCCCGGCCTTCTCCCCTGTTGACATTGCACATTTATCGTTGAATCTGTTGAAAAACTCATTCATCTCATTAGCCATGATCAGCCCCCCACCCCCTGATCTGACCTTGCCTTAAACCCAGTCAATAGCTTCATTCCAGCCCACACTTCTCTGGAGTTGTTGTGTGACAATTTTTTCCAATTTAATTCTGAATGCTTCACGGGCAATCTTAATTTTCCCCTTTAAGTCTCTCTGTACAATTTTCATCTCCTTCTTGTCTTTCCTTTTAAAAGCTTTTTTTTTCCTGTTTAGTAGATGTTTCAATTCTTTTGTAATTGAAGGCTTGTTGTTTGCATAACACCGAATCTCATGAATAGGTACAATATTGTCAGTACAAAAGTTGATGTAATCAGTAACTCTCCCGGTAACCTCATTAACATCATCATTATGTTCCCTGGCACATAACACCTCCCAGTCTGTGCAATCAAAGCAGTCTTGTAACCTCTTCTATATATGTATGTATATGTAAGGAAGGGTAGACATGGTGTGTGAGTATATATGTAAGGAAGGGTAGACATGGTGTGTGTGATATATGTATATGTAAGGAAGGGTAAACATGGTGTGTGTGGATATATGTAAGGAAGGGTAGACATGCTGTGTGTGTGTATATATGTAAGGAAGGGTAGACATGGTGTGTGATATATGTATATGTAAGGAAGGGTAAACATGGTGTGTGTGGATATATGTAAGGAAGGGTAGACATGCTGTGTGTGTGGATATATGTAAGGAAGGGTAGACATGGTGTGTGTGGATATATGTAAAAAAGGGTAGACATGGTGTGTGTATATTTTAAAACAAGTCCCCTATATAAAAATTAGCTTTCCTATTAACCAATTCACATAAAAAGATCAGGTATCTTTTCCCAATCTCAGGAAAGATTGATACTCCAGATAATTAATTTAATTATCCTTTATTAAATCACTAAAACAATGTAAAAACATTTAGAACATTCCCTCCGGGGAAACTCATCAGAAACTGACCGGACAACTAGAATTTCATCGTATTACATCCATTGTCCTCAAATATATACATGCTTATCAACATATACAAGGGAATAGCAGAATCTACACCAATGATACAGCCAACAGTGGACGATTACAAGGTTGTCATTCGAGCTGATAAAACACCACAAGGTGAACATCAGCGACGTTTCAAGCTCCCACATTTGATGAAGTAGCCATCTTGATTGTAGGTAATGATTTTCAAAGCCGTGACATTGTGCTTCAGAAAAGGAACAATAGTTTGCAAAGAGTAGCAGAAACTCACAGGTCCTATGATGCTCTGCAATATCCAATCATCTTTTGGCATGGACAGGATGGCTATCACTTTGGAATACCTTAGACCAGGGGTCTCAAACACGCGGCCCGAGGGCCGCATGCGGCCCCTGGGGCATCACTATGCGGCCCACGGCACCTTGGACAACTTAATGATGTATCGCCCCAGTGCAGTGGGCCGCTGCAGTCCTCGCTGTGTTATGACTTCCGGCCACAGCACTAACGAGCTCTTCTGCTCAGCAAGATCAATGCAAGCCATCAGCCAATGAGAGGCCTGCAGCTGATGGCGGCGTATGACTTCACCTGTGGGCCTTTGGCTGTCAGATTGCATTGATCTTGCAGAGCAACAGAGCTTGTCTGAGTGGCGGCTGAAGAAAGTAATAGCACAGAGGAGGTCGGACGTCAGCACAACGTGGCGACCTCCTGCACTGGAGTGATGCATCGTTAAAGTGAGAAAAGTGTTAAGGTACTGTCACACGTGGCAATATTGCTAGCAATTTCACTGGCAATTTGCTGGTTGCAGTGAAATCATGGACACATTGTTACATTTGTACACGGCAACAAAATAGAACAATGTGTCCATGATTTCACTGCAACCAGCAAATTGCCAGTGAAATTGCAAGCAAAATTGCCGCGTGTGACAGTACCTTAAGTGTGTTTGAGTATGTGAGTGTGAGTGTTTATGTAGTGTGTGTGTGAGTGTGAATGTGTGTGGGACTGTGTCATGATGAGTGTATAAGAAAGTGTGTGTGAGGGTGTGTGTGAGTGTCTGTGTGTATGAGAGTGTGTAAGTGTGTGTGGGTATGTGTGGGTGTGTATTTGAGGGTGTGTTTGAGGGTGTGTGTGAGAGTTTGTGTGTGAGGGTGTGTGAGTGTGTTTGTGAGGGTGTAAAAAGAAGGTAAACCAGGATGGGGGCATCACTATAAAAGTAGATCAGGATGGGTGACAGCACTAGAAAAGGGGATCAGGATGGGGAACATCACTACAAAAGTGAACCAGGATGCGGGACATCACTATTAAAGAGGATCGGGATGGGGGACAACACTACTAAGGGGGATCAGGATGGGGGACATCACTAGAAAAGGGGATCAGGATGGGGACAACACTACTAAAGGGGATCGGGATGGGGGACATCACTGCAAAAGGGAGCCAAGATGAGGGACATCACTACTAAAGGGGATCAGGATGGGGGACATCACTAGAAAAGGGGATTGGGATGGGGACAGTACTACATAATGAGGACCAGGATGTACTGTAGACATTACTACAATATTGGGACTAGACATTACTACAAGAAGGGGATCAGGATTTGTACTTTACTACATTGAGCAAAAAATTCTGGTATTACTAAAAATATCACTTAGTCCTACAAGGGATGCGGCCCCTGATATAAGTTTTTTTATCTGTGTGGCCCACTAACCCAGCCGAGTTTGAGACCCCTGCCTTAGACAGATCCTACAACAGGCAACCCTTCAGGAAAAAAAGTGTCTGCCATGGACTCCTATGCATATAGGATCATGACAAGATTTGCAGAGGAAAATCACATCTTGAAATGCAGACACCTCTTCCACCAATTTATTGTTGACATGTTTGCAAAGATTGAAAGTGAACGTCTTTTATATATCCGACTAAATCAAAAGAAGCTCAGGGCAGAGGAATATATTCACCTTAGAGATGCTGTTGCAAATGATGCTGATCCAAAAGAGTTGGGAAAAATGGTTATTCTTCCATCAACTGTCACTGGAAGCCCACGACACATGCATGAATGCACACAGGATGCAATGACTTATGTGAGAAAGTATGGTCATCCAGATCTTTTCATCACGTTTACTTCCAATCCTGCCTGGGAGGAAATTGGAGGGCACCTGTTGCCGGGCCAAAAAACAGTGAATCGCCATGACCTTATTGCTCGGGTTTTCAAACAGAAACTTTCAAAAATGACTAATCTCATCACAAAATCACATATTTATGGTGAGACGCAGTGCTGGATGTGTTCAGTTGAATGGCAAAAAAGGGGCCTTCCTCACGCCCATATCTTAATCTGCCTGAAACCAAAAATACAGCCTACCGAAATTGACAATATCATCAGTGCCGAATTGCCAGACCCTCAGATTGACCCATTGCTGTTTGACACCATCACAAAAAACATGATCCATGGTCCGTGTGGGAGTCTCAACAAAAATTCTCCCTGTACGATTGATGGCAGGTGTTCAAAGCATTACCCACGATCCCTGGTCCAAGAAACCCAAACAGGACAAGATGGATATCCAGTCTACCGAAGAAGAAAGCCAGGGGATGGTGGTTTCACAGCAAAGCTCAAAATGCGTGTTGGATCATCACTCCAAGAGATAGAAATTGACAACAGGTGGGTAGTGCCTTACAACCCTTTACTCTCAAAAATCTTCCAGGCCCACATAAATGTTGAATCTTGCAACTCTGTGAAATCAATCAAGTATATCTGCAAATATGTCCACAAAGGAAGTCATCAAGCAGTTTTTGAACTCCAGAAAAATTGACCTATTATTGATGAAGTGGAAGCATTCCAGATGGGCAGGTACATAAGCAGCAACGAAGCTGTTTGGAGAATACTAGGATTCTCCATTCATGAGCGCTACCCACCAGTTGTGCATGTGAGTGTGCACTTAGAAAATGGACAGAGAATTTACATTAACCCAGCAAACTTGCAGCAGCAGCTCCTGACACCACCTAGGACCACCCTGTTGGCATTTTTTGAGCTGTGTCAACAAGACCCTTTTGCAAAAACAATTTTCTACTGTGATTTACCAAAGTACTACACTTGGAATGCCTCCAGAAAAACACTGGAACGGAGGAAACGGGGGTTTGATATTGAAGGCTATCCAGGGGTGAAAGCAACTGATACTCTTGGTCGAGTCTACACTGTTCATCCGTCAAATGCAGAGTGCTTCTACCTGCGCATGTTACTTCATGTTGTCAAACGCCCTACATCATTTTCTGACCTGAAGACCGTCGGAAGCCATGTGTGTGAAACATTCAGGGAAGCTTGCCAAAGTAAAGGACTTCTGGAAAATGATGGACACTGGGACATGACCCTCAGTGAAGCAGCAGCCACACAAACTCCGAAGCGACTAAGACACCTCTTTGCTATTATTCTAACAACCTGTAGCATTTCAAATCCTCTTGAGATTTGGAGAAAGTACAAAAGTGATCTCAGTGAGGACATCCTCATGCAGATTAGAAGGGAAAATCCTCAGCAACTCATCAACTTCACTGAGGAAATGTTCAATGAAACTTTAATGCTCCTTGAAGATCAGTGCATAGCAATGTCATGAAAAGCCTTACAGTTGCTTCGTTTGCCTGCTCCAATAAGAAATCCTGAAGGCATTCAAATGTGTAGGGAGATTTTCATAGAAACAAACTACAATATTGATGAACTGACAGCATTTGTGTCTCAGAACGAGCCAATATTGGTACCAGATCAAAGGGATGCCTATAACTACATTTTAAGTTTCAGTGAAACCAATAAAGTTGGGATTGTCTTCCTTGATGCTCCAGGTGGAACAGGAAAGACATTTCTGATCAACTTGCTCCTGACAAAAGTTCGACTACAAAAAAAGATTGCAGTTGCATCTTCTGGAATTGCAGCTACGCTTTTAAAAGGTGGCAGGACAGCACATTCGACCTTCAAACTACCACTTAACCTGTCTCATAGTGACAGGCCCGTGTGTAATATTGCCAAGGGATCAGGACTGGCCAAATTGCTTCAAAAATGCAGTGCCATCATTTGGGAAGAATGCACCATGTCACACAAAAGGTCTCTGGAAACAGTGGACAGACTGCTGCAAGACCTGCGTAGCAACAAATATATCATGGGAGCAGTAGTTGTTGTTTTGGCAGGTGACTTTCGCCAAACACTACCTGTTATTCCAAGATCAACCCCTGCAGACGAACTCAATGCCTGTCTCAAAGCATCGTACCTTTGGAGAAAAGTAAAGAAAATGTCACTGAATACAAACATGAGGGTCTACATGACAGGCGATGTGTCTGCTGGACTGTTTTTTCGAGCCAGCTGTTGACTATTGGAGATAGCAAGGCACCAGTAGACTCAATCACTGGACAGATCACCTTCCCAAGCAACTTTTGCTGCATTGTGACTTCCATTGAGGAGTTGATAGCAAAGGTTTTTCCAAACATTCAACTCCACTTCAAAAATTCTGGCTGGCTGTGTGAAAGAGCTATTCTAGCTCCCAAAAATGACAGCGTCAACAAGATCAATCTTCAAATTCTAAATCTCCTTCCAGGTCTGTGCACAACCCACAAGTCAGTAGATACAGTAATAGACCCTGCTCAAGCAGTATTTTATCCAACCGAGTTCCTCAATTCCTTGGAGCCACAAGGACTTCCTCCTCACAATCTCTTTCTAAAACCTGGAGCACCTATTCTGCTATTGAGAAATTTGGATCTACCAAAGCTGTGTAATGGAACAAGACTCGTGAGTAAGAACCTGTTTCCACATGTAATTGAGGTAACCATTTTGACAGGATGTGCCACAGGAGAAGATGTTTTCATTCCAATAATTCCTCTTATTCCATCTGATTTGCCTATAGATTTTAAACGCCTCCAGTTTCCTGTTCGACTGGCATTTGCTATGTCCATCAACAAGGCTCAGGGACAGTCTTTGAAAGTAGTTGGAATCGATTTACAATCTCCATGCTTTTCTCATGGTCAACTTTATGTGGCCTGTTCAAGAGTTGGAACAGCCAAAAATCTGTTTGTCTTTGCACCTGAAGGAAGAACTAAGAATGTCGTCTATCAAAAGGCTCTCAGATAAGGAGTAGAAGATTACTTCACATTACTTGGCCAATTTAGGCTGGCTTCACATTAGCGTTTGTGTCTGCATGCTGATGGCATGCAGACACAAACGCAGTGTAAAGCAGGGCCATTTTGATGTGTCCGCAGCGGAGAATGTCCGCCTGCGGACACATCACTGTGCAGCCCGGCAGCCAATCAGCGGTGTCCGGGGGCGGAGATCAGCACCGGAGATCTCCTCCTCCCCGCCGCCGGTAAGCTGTAAGCTCCGGGACATGTCGGCGGGGAGAAACAGCTGATCTGACAGCTGTTTGAATCTCCCGCGCCGACACCGAGAGGAGATGTCGGCGCGGGAAGATTCAAACAGCTGTCAGATCAGCTGTTCTCCCCGCCGACATCGCTAGCAGATTACCAGCGGCGGGGAGGAAGAGGACAGCAGTGGCTCAGCTGATCTCCCGGTGGCCGTCGGTGAGCTCCTGTGACATCACCGGCGGCCACCGGGAGATTTTTCAATGGGTCCGCAGCGTTCTCCTGCGCTGTCAAGCGCTGAACACTGCGGACCCATTGAAGACAATGCAGGTTTTGTGCGCTTGGGGACGCTTGCTGATTTTCCAAGCTCCCCGAGCGCACAAAAAAATGCAACTGGCTGCGTCCCGGGTGCGGATGCTGGACACCGGAAGGAACAGATATCGTCCGCATCCGCACCCGAACGCAGCAAACGCAAGCACTATGCATTCCTATGTTAAACATAGGAACGCAGTACGCATGCGTTTGACTGCGTATGGGAACACAGCATAAGCTGCGTTCACATACGCAAATGTGAAGGCAGCCTTAGTTAAATCTGTGTGGAATATCTGTGGCGTTGATATATATGTTGTTGAAATGCTTCTATTAGCTTAGTTTTTGCCTTTTATTAGTTACATTTCTATCGATTTTATTTTGTGGTTTTTGTGTGCTGAATAAATTTTTGTTAACACATTCTATTTTGTTAACAGCAGCTATTAACCCGGTGAAGCCGGGTAGTACAGCTAGTGAGGTAATAACTCTGGAACGCTTCAACGGATCCTAGAGATTCTGAGACTGTTTTTTTGTGACCTACTGGGCTTCATGTTAGTGGTAAATTTAGGTCGATAATTTTTGCGTTTATTTGTGAAAAAATAAAAAAATTGGCGAAAATTTAGCAATTTTCAAATTTTGAATTTGTATTCTGTTAAACCAGAGAGTTATCTGATACAAAATAGTTAATAAATAACATTTCCCACATGTCTACTCCACATCAGCCCAATTTAAAAAAAAAACAAAACATTTTGGGTAGGAAGTTATAAGGGTTTAAAGTTCATCAGCAATTTCTCATTTTTTCAGCAAAATTTACAAAACCATTTTTTTAGTGACCACATCACATTTGAAGTCCGTTTGAGGGATGTACATGACAGAAAACACCCAAAAGTGACACCATTCCAAAAACTGCATCCCTCAAGCTACTCAAAAATACATTCAACAAGATTGTAACCCTTCAGGTGCTTCACAGGGACTAAAGCAAAGTGGAAACAAAAAATAAACATTTTAATTTTTCCAACAAAAATGTTCTTTTAACCTCAATTTTTTTCATTTTCACATGGGCAACAGAATAAAATAGATCCTAAAATGTGTTGGGCAACTTCTCCTGAGTACACAGATACCTCATATGTGGTCATAAACCACTGTTTGGGCGCACAGCAGGGCTCAGAAGGAAGGGAGCGCAATTTGACTTTTGGAGCTAATTTTCCATTCAAAAAGTCAAAAGGCGCTCCTTCCCTTTCGAGCCCTGCCGTGCGCCCAAACAGTGGTTTATGACCACATATTAGGTATCGGTGTACTCAGGAGAAATTGGCCAACAAATTTTATGATCCATTTTATCCTGTTTGCTCATGTGAAAATGAAAAAATTGAAGCCAAAAGAAAATTTTTGTGGAAAAAAAAGTACATTTTTATGGATCAATTTGTGAAGCACCTGGGGGTTCAAAGAGCTCACTATGCATCTAGATGAGTTCCTTGGGGGGGTCTAGTTTCCAAAATGGGGTCACTCGTGGGGGAGCTCCAATGCGTAGGCACACAGGGCCTCTTCATATGCAACATGGTGTCTGCTAACAATCTGAATGGAAAATTAGTTCCAATTGTTAGCGGACACTATGTCAGACACCTAGTGTGCCTCAGAGACCGTGTTTAACAACTGTAAGCGGTTCCCAGCCAGAAAGAGCACGCGCCATGATCAACAAGGAGGGAGTGGTGCGGCCTCCTTTTGTGGGCCGGGTCGTCAAAGGGCGCAAAAAGCCTTACAAGCCCACGAAAGGAGCCTCTATGCAGCAGAGCTTGTCTGTCTGCCAGCAAGACCCACCCCGGGATGTGGCCGACAGCGCCAGGAGAAGGAACTGCCCAAAGAAGGGATCAGGAGACCGGAAGAGAGATAGAAGAAGCGTGATTGCAGCGTGGAACCCAGACACCATGAGGAAGGTGCCTAAAGGGCCTTGGGGAATGGAGATCTCCCCGGAGAAACGGAGAAAGCATATACCCTTAGTTCCCCCACCCTCTTTAAATACACCTCTGAAAGTGACGCCTCATAGCACACATGTTGAATACAATTATATATTCACAAGTAGAAGAAAAATGCGGCACTCACCGGGGATGATCTTTAACCTTTTATTCACACATCCATTTACATTTCAGTGCGATGTTGAGCGGGGAAGGGGGAGAGGAGACGGCGGACAACAGCCTGCTGTTTCGCAGCAACTACCGCTGCCACGGGTCCAGGACCTGTACTTTGCAGGCTCGGCTCCTCCCAGCTCTGTCAGTCCAGATCCCTCATAATCCCGAATCCGGACTGACAGAAATGGCATCCGGAGGTACACATCTGTTCCTGTCTGTGTGGTCCTGCACAAAACAGGATCCCCACGGACAGGAACAAAACCGTGATGTGAACCCAGCCTAAGATACTGGTTTTAGCAGAGAAGGGAATGTTAAGTAGGATGTAGTGTAAGGTAAATGTTTAGGATGCTATGTAATGTGAAGTAAAAGTTGGCGTCTTTGCCAGCGTTATACAATGCCAGTGTCCCGGCTTCACAAAGGCATAGTGCGCATGGTATCTGATCATGCGCAGTGACCCTCTCTGGAGCCAGTTCACATACACCAGGCATCAGAGCTCAATGCTGAGGGGAACAAAGCTGCGTGCATGCACAGCATTGTATAGCACTGGCAAAGACTTCGGCTTCTGTAGAACATGTTATCACACCAACAAGGGTGTGATAAGATGCTATGTGGGCTGCCTAACGCCTCAATTATTCAAAGCCCTAATTTGCATATCATAAACCATGTTTAGAAATACTTTTTCTAAAGATCTGTTTATGTATGCAACTACATTGACTGACTTTTACATGTACTTTAGGCAGGGATTATATATATGTGCATAGAACTGCTCATAGTTCTGGGGGCACAGAGAACCTGACAGGTTCCCTTTAAACCTACAAACTCTGTCTGTGCAAAAATCATTCCGATCTCATTTGTTATTTGTTATTTAAGTTTTTTCACACATTAGAGTGAAACATCACTAGAGTTTGTATTCTAGCTAGTGTAACCTATTTTTTACTTTATAAGACGCACTGGGTTATAAAACGCACTCAAAATTTGCTGAAGGAAAAGAGAAAAAATAATTTTGAATGTTAAATGAGGTCTGTCTTATAATGCCAGTGTCCGTCTTACAATCAGTATATATGTACCCAATCCTAGAATATAGCCCCTCATCCTGGATATTGCCTCCGCCCCCATCCTGGTATATAGCCCCTTTATCTGGTACAAAGCATCCCCATCCTGGATATGGTCCCACCATCCTGCTACATAGCCCCCTCGTCCTGGTACATATCCTCTTAATCCTGAATATGACCCCCCCCCCCCCTCATCCTGGATATGGTCCCCCCATCCTGGTAAATATCCCCTTCGTCCTGGTACAAAGCAACCATGTCCTGGATATGACCTCAATTCTGGATATGGTCCCCCCATCCTGGATTTGGCCCCCTTGTGTAACTCACCCTCCGTACCTCCCCGCTCCCAGCTCAATGGTGTCTTCCTGTGTCCGGGCATCGGATCATGCGACTGGGATGCACACCAATGACATTATTGTGCTGTGCCAGTCACATGATCGGATCACAGGAGGACACACCTGAGCTGGAAGCAGGGAATGACAGAGGGTGAGTTACTTCATTTATTTTTTTATGTGTGCGACAGCGGGGAAGATATACCGTGAAGAGCGGGCCTTGCCAAAAAGGGTGGAGGGGATGAGTACAGTATTATGCATATAATATGCGCCGGTCCCCACGCCCACCACTCAGCACCGGCTTCAGCACGGAGGTGATGGACAGGAGGGTGCAGTGCATATTACATGAGCTAATGAGCAGGGGCATGTGACCATAGGCTGCCTCTGCAGCTTGCGTCAGCCTCCTCCAGCCCCCGGACACCGCTCCAGAATCCACCCTCCCCTACAGCACTGCATGTATTTGGATTATAACACGCATCCCCCACTTTCCCCCAAAATTTGGGGGAACAAAAGTGCATCTTCTAATTAAAAAAATAAAAGTTCAGCTTTAGTGCCCTAAGGAGTTGAACTCACAAATTCTACTCCATGAATTGGCTCCCAGGACACAGTACCTCGAGGTCCGCGCTGCCACTTCAGAAAGGGACAAAAGAAGCCAGTACAAGGGAATGTCTGGATCAATGATTCTTCTTTATTATCCAACGCGTTTCAGAGTTATCTCCCAACTCCTTCATCAGGGAATTCCCTGATGAAGGAGTTGGGAGATAACTCTGGAACGCGTTGGATAATAAAGAAGAATCATTGATCCAGACATTCCCTTGTACTGGCTTCTTTTTTCCCTTTCTGAAGTGGCAGCGCGGACCTTGAGGTACTGTGTCCTGGGAGCTGATTAAACCACAGGGATCTGTGGAAAGTACGGTCCTGCAGCAGCTACTTGTATCTGAGCGATCATTACCAGTTGTGGGTTTTCACAACTACATCAGGTGAGCAGCCTCTTTGTATAACCTTTGTTCTTCTTTAAAGAAGATATCACCCTATGTGCGCATTCTTGAATTTTATAGACTCCATGAATTGGACACTTCACCGATCAGTCAAACTCAAGGGATAGTGGTAGGTAGACAAGTATGAACGAGAGGCCTTTAGGCAATTGCGTGATCGAGAGGCCTTAATTCTCTTTCATATAACCCAATTTTGGAAAGAACCTTTTGTAATTTTGGACAGGTGTTCTCTAAAAGGTATTTCAGGGACTTTTTTTCTAAAAATCCGGTTATCCCCACCTTTTATTTACTCCCTAAGGTCCATAAGAGTCTCCGGGATCCACCTGGGCACATGGGAGGGCTATATGATTCACTATGTAAATTCATTGAACATTGTCTGCATCCACTGGTGCAGACCTTGCCCCCTTATGTCAGGGACACTACGTCCGAGACTCTATGGATTTTATTTGGACAGGGATATGGTGTTAGCCATAGCTGATGTTGAAATCCTTTACACGAGTATCAATCATAGTGATGGGCTGATGGCAGTCACATTTTATCTGAGCTCTAGTGGTCTGGAAAGCTCCCTTTGGTCTCTTGTCCTTGAACTCCTTGAATATATCCTTAGGGCTGCGACACACCAGCGATCCTGACAACGATACGACCTGGTAGGGATCGCTGATGCGTCGCTACGTGATCGCTGATGAGATGTCAAACACTCAGATCTCACCAGCGATACAGCAACGATACGGCGGTCGTTGGGACCCTGTCACTCAGACCTGTAGTACTGAGGTCGTTGGTCATTGTCCCTGTCAAACACACCGATGCATGCTGCCCAGCGGGAGCCTGTCAATCAAAAAATGGTCCAGGACATTCCAACACAATCGGCGATCTCACAGGAGGGGCCTGGTCACTGCTACTTGTCACACATAGTGAGATCACTGGTGAGGTCACTGTTGCGTTACAAAAACTGTGATGCATCAGCGATTTCGCTTAGTGTGAAGCACCCCTTACTCATAAGTTCTTTACTTTTAAGCATAGATTTTTTTCTAAAAAAAAAGTTGCACTGTGATGGACACGGCATGTGTGCCTTTGTACACAAACCGCTTCCTTGGCATTTGGGAGAGGGAGGTTTTCGGGGGAGGCTTGCACGTCGTGCCCTATGCGCAGTGCTGGCATAGTTTTATTGGCTTATCGGCTGCAAGGGATCCACCGACGGCTTTAAGAACTTTATTCAGGAGCTGAATGAAAATAATTGTAACATCTATTTGACATATACCGTATATACTCGTGTATAAGCCGACCCGTGTATAAGCCGACCCCCCTACTTTTGCCCCAAAAATCTGGAAAAACCTATTGACTCGTGTATAAGCCGAGGGTGGACCCCAGCACAGGTATACAGCCCCCAGCAGTGTGGTATACAGGCCCCCCAGTGGTAGTATACAGCAGCCCCAGTGGTAGTATACAGATTCCCCAGCAGCCCCAGTGGTAGTATACAGGAGCCCCAGCAGCCCCAGTGGTAGTATACAGCAGCCCCAGTGGTAGTATACAGGAGCCCCAGCAGCCCCAGTGGTAGTATACAGGAGCCCCAGCAGCCCCAGTGGTAGTATACAGGAGCCCCAGCAGCCCCAGTGGTAGTATACAGGAGCCCCAGCAGCCCCAGTGGTAGTATACAGCAGCCCCAGTGGTAGTATACAGGAGCCCCAGCAGCCCCAGTGGTAGTATACAGCAGCCCCAGTGGTATACAGCAGGCCCCCAGGGTGTACCCAGCAGCCCCCTGGGGGTACCAACAGCCCCCTGGGGGTACCAACAGCCCCCAGGGGGTACCCAGCAGCCCCCAGGGGGTACCAACAGCCCCCAGGGGGTACCCAGCAGCCCCCTGGGGTACCAACAGCCCCCAGGGGGTACCAACAGCCCCCAGGGGGTACCAACAGCCCCCAGGGGGTACCCAGCAGCCCCCAGGGGGTACCAACAGCCCCCAGGGGGTACCCAGCAGCCCCCAGGGGGTACCAACAGCCCCCTGGGGGTACCAACAGCCCCCAGGGGGTACCCAGCAGACCCCAGGGGGTACCCAGCAGACCCCTGGGGGTACCAACAGCCCCCAAAAGCTGGCACTGTCCCCCCTTGTAAGGCCTCCCCCCCGCTGCTTATACATTACCATCCCGGTGTTCTGATCGGCGCCGCTCCTCGGTGCTGCGTCTTCATCCTCCCGTCCGTGCTGGCTGCATCCAGGATCTCCGGCGGTCGCGCGATGACGTCATATCGCTGCGACAGCCGGAGAACCCGGATGCAGCCAGCGCAGACGGGAGGATGAAGACGCAGCACCGAGGAGCGGCGCCGATCAGAACACCGGGATGGTAATGTATAAGCAGCGGGGGGGGCGTGTGGGGGGGCCCTTACAAGGGGGGACAGTGCCAGCTTTTGGGGGGCCATATGCACTGCTTCCCCCTGCCGCTGATTGACAGGGGGAAGCAGTGCATATATAATGAGCGGCCCCACGTGACGGGGCCGCTCATACAGCAGCCCCCCCCCGCCTCCTCCAGCCTCCACAGCCCCCGGGACACAGCCCCCCCGTATATGACCCGTGTATAAGCCGAGGGGGGGACTTTTCAGCCCAAATTTTGGGCTGAAAAACTCGGCTTATACACGAGTATATACGGTAAATTCTATTTTAAACAAATTGAGTCCCTGGATATTGGAATTGAGGTATAAAGGAATGGACTTGATCACACCAGCATTTTCCGTAAGAAGATATCGGTGAATTCTCTACTACACGCTACATCAGGACATACATGAGCAAGTATTCAAGCTATACCTGTGGAGCAGTTTCTTAGGCTGGTTTCACACTATGATTTTATCAGTTCCGATGCTGTCCGATAAAAATCGGACAGCATCGGAACGATTTTTGCCTCCATGCAGGCCTATGGGCATCGGACCGAATCAGATGTGCACTAAATGCCATCCGATTTGGTCCGATCCGATAATGTCCGATTTTTTTATCGGTGCAAAAATCGGAGCATGCTCCGATTTTTGCACCGAAAATAAAATCGGACAAAATCGGATCGGACCAAATCGGATGGCATTTAGTGCACATCCGATCCGACCTGATCAATTTGACATGGGGCCCTATGGAGCAGGGTCCGAGGAAACATCTGATGTCTCCTCGGACCTGATTTTACTGTACTGAGCATGCTCAGTACAGTAAAACTGCTCCTAAAAGTAAATTAAGGCGGTTAATTAAAAAAAAAAAAAAAAAAAAAATGCTCACCTGTCCACGAGGCCCCGGCGTCTCCTGCGCGTCTTCGGTGTCTTCCGGTGTCTTGCTGTCTGTGCTGACAGGACCTGCCGTGATGTCACAATCACATGACTGCCAGTAACCAATAACCGAAAAAAACAGCACTGTTGCGCCACACCACTAAATTTCACCACAATGTGGTTCTATTAAATGAACACTAACCTTTCCAGGTTGTGCACGAATCCGCACAACCAGATTAAGCGTATAGAGAGATAGGGTCCATAAAGTTGATGATCATCAGACCTCTTTGTGAAGAGAAGATATTTTACGCTCCTTGAGTTAATGGAAATCACTTCCTTGTCTCCTCAGAGCCGGCTGATCATGTGATGAACACAGGTGGAGTTTGGATGATGTACTGCCGGGTCCTGTGGACTTGCCCAAGCTGCTCGCTTAAGTTTATTACACAAAGCTGCAGGGTGCGACCACAACGCGTTTCGACACACAAATCGGCGTCTTCCTCAAGTAACCAATAACCGGCAGTCATGTGATTGTGACGTCACGCGAGGTCTTGTCAGCACAGAACAGCAAGACATCGGGAGACGCCGGAGACGCACGGGACCGTGCAGGAGTCGTGGACAGGTGAGAAAAGATTGGAGGAGAGGAGGACAAGAGGGGAGGAGGGGGAGCGCAATGGAGGACAAGAGGGGAGGAGGGGGAGCGCAATGGAGGACAAGAGGGGAGGAGGGGGAGTGCAATGGAGGACAAAAGGGGAGGAGGGGGAGCGCAATGGAGGACAAGAGGGGAGGAGGGGGATCGCAATGGAGGACAAGAGGGGAGGAGGGGGAGCGCAATTGAGGACAAAGAGGGGAGGAGGGGGAGCGCAATGGAGGACAAGAGGGGAGGAGGGGGAACGCAATTGAGGACAAGAGGGGAGGAGGGGGAGCGCAATGGAGGACAAGAGGGGAGGAGGGGGAGCGCAATGGAGGACAAGAGGGGAGGAGGGGGAGCGCAATTGAGGACCGGGGGAGAGACAGCTGATGACAGCTGACAGGGAGCGAGGTGAGGGCGGACATCAGATAAAATGTCGGAATCGGATGCCTATTTGGCATCCGATTCCAGGCATCAGAAGAATCCGATGCTGTCCGATTTATATCGGACAGCATCGGATTTTAAAAAATCGTTATGTGAAAGTAGCCTTAGACCCAAGATGATCTGCTCCACAGTGGGTACTTTTGAGGATCAGGCAAGGGATCTGAGGGACCACTTTAAGTCATGTGGGTACAGCAATAGGAGCATTAATAAAGGCTACTAAAGGGCTAGGCCTACTCCTCGTTGACAATTGTTATAATACCCCCAAAAACTGTAGAGGAACAGTTACCTGTGAGATACATCTCCACGCTTAATAACCGATGGGGATGTATATGAAACATTCCAGCCAAACATTGGCTGGTTCTCATAACTGACCCTATTTTACGACAGTTATTCCCTCACTGCCCTCTTACTGGAAGAAGATGCAAGAATTTAAGGGTCCTTCTTGTTAGTAGCCACTATGTGGCCAAAACCCCTAATCCATCTGGGATTGGCAAACAAAAAATGGGGTGTTGGGTCTTGCCAAAACAATAACATCATACGAGTCACCTCTTTTAAAGAGGACCTGTCACCCCCCCCCCCCCCCATGGATTAGAATCGAAGTTCAGCACTGAATGCAGCAAGTCTGCTGCATTCAGGCAAGGGGTCCCTCATGGCTCTGTGGGGCTGCTACCCCGATTTATAAGCTTATAAAAACTTACAGTAATTTTCCATGGAGGCGGGCCCTTGTGCTTGAGCCACCTCGTCCACGGGGGCGTTTCACGCCCCTGCACCTCTGTGCCCATATCCTCGCCGCCTCGCTCGTACCATTCATGAAATCCTCGCTTAATGCGTCCTTGTTGTGTTGATGTAAGCGCAGAGCGAGGTTGAGGTGCCTGCTATGCCTCCCGCTATGACGTCCTCATTTCCCCGCCCTGCTCCATAGCACAACAAGGAGCAGGGCAGGGAAATGAGAGGATATCATAGCGCCTCCTGCTATGACGACTTCTCATTTCCTCGCCATACTCCATAGCACAACATGGAGCAGGGAGGGGAAGTGAGAGGACGTCATAGCGGGAGGTGGGGCATGCACCTCAACCTCGCTCTGCTCTTGCGTCAACACCATAAGGATGCACAAAGCGAGGATTTCATGAATGGCACAAGCGAGGAGGCGAACACATGGGTGACACAGAGGCGCAGGGGGGCATGAAATGCCCCCATGGACGAGGTGGCTCAAGCACAAGGGTCCGCCTCCATGGATTTTTATTGCAAGTTTTTATAAGCCTATATATTGGGGTAGCAGCCCCACAGAGCCATGGGGGACCCCTTGCCTGAATGCAGCAGACATGCTGCATTCAGTGCTGGACTTAGATTCTAATCCATGGAGGGGGGAAGGTTGTGACAGGTCTTCTTTAAATCTATTGATGGTCAGAAGGAGTTTTAGATTGGAAAGTATATAAGCTGTAGCGTCAGCCATGTCATATACCTTGCCTCTTACTCGTGTCAATTGTTATCTATGGGGCTAACATCTCGTGAGCTTTGTTCTCATGTTAGAGAGCATATACGGGACATAATGGCAGCACCTGAGTGCGATGATGTGTCTTCACTTTACACTATTCTAAAACACTTTGCACAATAACTGCAATAACTGCAATAGAGATGAGCGATGTTCAATTTGAAAAGTTTGCCAATCTCAAATTCGAGCTGTTTTGGGCGGTGCTCGAGTCATTCGACAAATGCAAACAATTTGATTAACTCCATAACGACGGTCTTACAGCTACAGACGTGGGAAAAAAAGGGTACTTATGCCTAGGCGACGTCTGTAGACGTCAGGCAGGAATAAGCCCAGGTGCGCCCCCAGTGAGCAAAAATCTCCGGGGCTTCAGCTACCGGGGGTAGCTGAGACCCTAGAGATTATGAATCGGCTGCTTTTTTACCGGCACCAGTAATGTAATGACTGGTAAGCACCGTTTACTGATCATCACATTACAAAAAGTGACATTGCCAGTAAAAAATGCTTTCACTTTGATCCGACATGAAAAGACATGTCGGATCAGAGTGAAGCATTAACCCATAACTACCCAAGACCTCCGGTATCGGGGATTGTCCATCTACCCCCACTGCTCCCCCGATCTACCTCAAAATGGCAGTAAAACCCGCCGCCTCCGCTGCATCTCCAAGCGATCTGACAGGTCAGATCGCATATAGATGCCATCCCTGGGGGTCCCCTCAGTGTCCCCCATGTTACTAGCCCCGCTTCCCCCCTACCATTCTCCCTGATCCTCCTTGGCTGTGATCCCTGCTCCCCCTCCTCCCTGTTCCACGCTCCCTGCTCCCGGTGCCTCCTCCATAACTCCATCCAATGTGATGAAACGTCAGATTGGATTGAGTTTTCCCAAACTTCCCCCGTCCGGTCCTCACCCCTCCGGGCAATACCACGCCCCCCCCTTCCCTGCCTCTCATACTCACCTGCCTCCGGTGCCGGCCGTCTTATTGCGTCTTCTTTCTGCCTCTGTCCCGGTGCCGCTGCTCTGTGTGCGCGTGTCGGGACAGAGGCAGAGTTAACCCCTGAATGACCACACAGGGATGATGATCTGCAGTTAACTCCTGTGTGGTCACAAAGGGGTTAACTGCAGATCACCTCTGTGTTGTCACACAGGGTTAACTGCAGATAAGTTAACCACTGAATGACCACACATGGAAGATGATCTGCAGTTAACCCCTGTGTGACAACACAGGGGTGATCTGCAGTTAACCCCTTTGTGACCACACAGGGGGTTAACTTCAGATCATCATCCCTGTGTGGTCACTCATGGGTTAACTGATAGTTAACCCCTGTGTGACTACACAGGGATGATGATCTGCAGTTAACCCCTTTGTGACCATACAGGGGTTAACTGCCGATCATCATCTATGTGACCACCCTATGCTGAATGAGAATCGTCGTGGAACCTTTCCACTGGACTACGTCGGATGTCACATTAATAAAGATGGGGTCTAAATAAGTGTTTGTGTTTTTTTTTCCAATAAAAATATTTTTCTCTGTGTTGTGCCTTCTTTCCAATTTACTAGAGATTCCTAATGGCCTGGTCTAATATTGTCCAGACGTTATGAATCTCTGGCTTAGTGCCAGCTGCCAAAAAGCTGGCATTAACCCCTTATTACCCAGTCTGCCACCGCTACACGGCAGCTGGAAGAGCTGGATACAGCGCCAGAAAATGGCGCTTTTATGAATGCTTTTTCTGGGGCGGCTGCGAACTGCAATTCGCAGCAGGGGGGGAGGCAGAAAGCTTGGGCCTCCCTACGCTAAGGATTCCAGCCCCCCAGCTGCCTAGTTGTACCTGGCTGGCCCAAAAATATGGCGAAGCCCACGCCTTTTTATTTTTTCTTAAATTATTTCATGAAATAATAAAAAAAAAAAAGGCTTCCCTATATTTTTGGTTTCTAGCCAGGTAAAACTAGGCAGATGGGGTTGGTGGCAGCCCATAGCTGCCTGTTGTACCTGGCTGGACCAAAAATATGGCGAGGTCCCACATCGTTTTTTTTTAAATTTAATAAAGAAATAATAAAAAAAAATACAGGAGAGGAGACAACAAGGACACGGTGCCTCCGGATCTTAAAAGTGAGAAATTGTGTGAAAAAAAGAAAATGTTCAATATGGCGTTATCAAACTCTGAAGTAGCTGTAGGTTCCAAATGCTCACTATACCCCTAGATATAATCCTTGAGGCATCTAGTTTCCAAAATGGGGTCACTTGTGGGGGAACTCCAATGTTTAGGCACACAGGGGCTCTCCATACGCGTCATGGTGTCTGCTAACAATTGGAGCTAATTTTCCATTCATATATTTAGCGGACACCAAGAGCCCCTGTGTGCCTAAACATTGGAGCTCCCCCACAAGTGACCCCATTTTGAAAACTAGACCCCCTCAAGGATCTTATCTAGATGCATAGTGAGCTCTTTGAACCCTCAGGTGCTTCACAAATTGATCCGTAAAAATGAAAAAGTACTTTGTTTTCACAAAAATTTTCTTTTGGACTCAATTTTTTCATTTTCACATGAGCAACAGGATAAAATGAATCCTAAAATTTGTTGGGAAATTTCTCCTGAGTACACCGATACCTAATATGTGGTCATAAACCACTGTTTGGGTGCATGGCAGGGCTCAAAAGGGAAGGAGCGCCATTTGACTTTATGAATGGAAAATTAGCTCCAAAAGTCAAATTGCACTCCTTCCCTCCTTACCTCATAAAAGGACACTGGTCAGAATTACAAAAAACGGTCTGGTCATTAAGGTGGAAATTGTCTCCATCACTAAGGGGTTAAAATTCGGCAGTTCGAGGTTATGTTCGATAACGCTTCGATCACCAAAAGCTTAACTCTAACCCTAATACTGTTATTGAATGTTAACATCCAGTTTCAGTGTATAGTGTGCGGGGGGGGTTAGATCAGTGCGGCTGAAATAATGCCGATCTCCATTTTTTTTTCTCCTACCTGCATACATAGTGGGGCGGTGCAGGCTGTCAGACAATGACACACACACAGCAAAGTGCATTTTTTGCACACATGCAAGGGCATGTGTCATTGG
Organism: Allobates femoralis; assembly: GCA_033576535.1. Taxonomy (NCBI): domain Eukaryota; kingdom Metazoa; phylum Chordata; class Amphibia; order Anura; family Aromobatidae; genus Allobates; species Allobates femoralis. Next base: position 375,276,525 of record JARQOC010000004.1, on the reverse strand, counting down.
CTGTGTATGTTATTATTATTATTTATTTATATAGCGCCATTGGTTCCATGGCGCTTTACATAAGAAGTGGGGGTAACAAGAACAGGTACAGTACATATGAACAGTCAAGGCTTGCTGATACACAATAGGGAGGGAAGCGCCAAGCGTGTGGTGGAGCGGCGCTGGGTCTCATCATAGGTTGTAGGCATGTTGGAATAGATGAGTTTTCAGGTTCTTTTTGAAACTCCTAAGGGTAGGCGAGTGTCTGATGTGCTGGGGGAGAGAGTTCAAGAGTATAGGGGAGGGGGGCGTGTCCTAACCTCTGATGAAGTAGGAAGCTTGGATCTGGAGCTCCGACCAGGGACCTGTTTCACCGGCTAATTCCACGGTTCCCTCGTGCCCCCGAGGCTCCAAAACGCTCTGTACCGACTCTGGAGGATCTCCTGCTGACATGGGGAAAAGTAAGGCCAGCTCCCGTAACCCGGCCCGCCGCATTGCCGACTTCTTTGTCCCCCCTCTGCACGTGGTGCAGGGAGATTCACAGGCACAGCAGTCCCCCAGAGCTGCTCGTGCTGCTCGGCGTGATCCTCCCCCTCAGCCTCAGGCAGTTCTGAGATTGTTATCCCAGAGGCTACAGTAACCCCTTCACTACTGAAAGCCATGCTGGGGGAGCTTAGATCCTCCATACAGGAGGATATGCGGGCCATGGTGTCCTCTCTCCGGGGGAGGTGGAGGAGCTGGGAGGTCGGACAGATCATCTTGAAAGGAAGATGGCTGAGCTGGTGGCTTCACATAATTCCCTGTGGGACGCTCATGAGGCTCTGGAGAGTAAAGCACATAAAACCCACTTTAAAGCCCTGGACCTGGAGGACAGGTCCAGAAGAAATAATATCAAGCTCAGGGGGGTCCAGGAATCGGTATCAGATGCAGACCTGAGACCTTTCTTACAGGAATTTATTTTTGGTAGCCCTTCCACAGACAGACAGAAGCCTCCTGGTGATCGATCGCATACATCGCCTGCGCAAACCCCCAGGGTTGGCGCCTTCTGTGCCGAGGGACGTGCTCGTCCGGGTACATTTTTTTGAACTTAAGGAGGAATTCCTCCAGACACTCAGGGGTTCACCTCAGCTGCCTGACAAGTTTGCCTCTCTGAAGGTCTTTCAGGATCTCTCCCCTGGCACCTTGGCCCTGCGCAGAGCCTTTGCCCCCTTCACTTCAGTCCTCAGAGATAAGGGCATGCAATACAAATGGGGGTACTACCCTACCAGACTCCTCATTAAAAAAGATGGCACCTTCACTACCTGCCTCACCCCCCGGCAAGCTGCAAATCTTTCTCTGAATGGGGATTCCAGCCTGCAATTGATAAAGACTTGGATAAGTCTCCTAACTCAGGACAGAACTCTCCCAAGCAAGTGGACCGCCGCATTGACCCTGACTGGGTAACCGTTCGATGAACTTGCAACATCTGGGTCCCTGGTCGGACCTTTTTTCCCTGTTGTTTTCTCCTTTCCTGTGTGGTTATCCTTCCGCGCAGGACTGAGGGACTCGGACTCTGGCTGCTGTTTCCACGGACTGAACCCTGTGGACTGTTGGAGTCCTAGTTTTGGCCCCCTAGGTGACGTTGTTTGTCACCGGTGGATTCGGACCTCCGGTCTGAATGGACGTTCTGTTTCTTATTTTTTTCGTGTTCTTTGTTTGTATGTCTTGTTTGTCTCTCCCTTTTCCCCCACTTCCCCTTTCTCTCCCTAGGTGGACACGGAGCTGTATCTCTGCTTTAGTAATTTTTATGCTATTTACTTATTGTACCGTACCATTATCTGTTGCTATGTTTGACCCTCCATGAGTGTTACACTGGTCTCCCAAAATGTTAACGGGCTAAACTCTCCGTGCAAAAGGGCAATGGTCTGGCGCCATTTAAATAAATCCCGTCACCAGATAGTATGCCTTCAGGAGACTCATCTCCTGGCACAGGATGAACCCAGAATATCTTCTACCTTGTATCCGCACCGATTCTTTGCAGGAGGAGGCACGAAAAAGGCCGGAGTTGCTATTTTTATCAGTAGAGATGTGACATTCCAATTGGTCCGGGTGGTCGCTGATGTAGCGGGGAGATCCCTGATTCTTCTCTGTACCATTAATGACGCACCCTATACAATTGCTTCAGTGTATGCCCCTAACACCGGTCAAATCAAATTCTTAAAATCATTCTTGCAAACTATAGGAGATGTACATCACGGGTATAAATTGATTGCAGGGGACTTTAATGTCCCGATGGTGAAGACGTTGGACTGCTCTGTCCCGTCTGATTCTAGAGCGGAGGCTGACCAGGTTGTGCGCTCTCATGGACTCCATGATATATGGAGGTACTTGCATTGCAGTGAACGAGATTACACGTTCATGTCCTCCAGACATGCAACTTACAGCAGAATTGACTATATACTAGTTAACGACGTGGCTCTCCCTCACTGCTCTGCGGCTACTATTGGTAACATATCCTGGTCAGATCATGCTCCTGTAACGGTCTCACTGATTGACCCCCTGGCCTTAACCCCCCCTGCATGTTGGCGTCTTAATGCCCAGCTTCTAACGGACCAGTCTGCTGTCTCCCATCTAGAAGCCTTGCTGGATGAGTTTTTCCGCCTTAATGATACACCTGAGGTGCAGCCTGACACTCTCTGGTACGCACATAAGGCTGTTATGAGGGGCCACTTACTCAAACTGGCGGCATCTAACAAGCGTAAATATACACAGGCTTTGAGGGATGCTCTGGCAGAGGTGGCATCTTTGGAGACCAGGCATAAACATACCCCCACCCCACTCTTGCTCTTGGAGCTCGGCAGGGCCCGCCTTCGGGTCCGGGAATTACTGCTGTGCTCCACCGCTAACGCCCTGCGCAAATCTAAGGCCGCCTTTTACTCTATGGGTGATCGAGCGGGTGCCCTGTTGGCCAGGCGTGTGAAGAAAAGGGAGGCGCAGTCTAGGATCCCTTTTCTTGTGAAGTCAAACTCCACAAAAGTTTATAATCCCATCCGTATTACTCTGAGTTTTATAATCTCAGGGATGACCCAGCGTTGCCACAACCCTCTCCTGATATTATAGCTGCCTTCTTAGAGAGGGCTTCTTTACCCAAAGCTACACAATCCCAACTTGCTTCTCTGAATGCTCCCATTCAAACCTCAGAGATCCTTAGGGTTATTAATGAAGCTAAGAAACACTCTGCCCCCGGTCCAGATGGGTTCTCTTTTCCTTACTATGCTCAGTTCCTTTCTACCTTGGCACCTCGTCTCCTCTGTCTCTTTGACTTCTGGGCGCAAACTGATAGTATCAGATCAGAGGGGCTGCAGGCCTCAATTGCCACACTCCCCAAACCGGGCAAACCACCCACCACTCCTTCTAATTTTCGCCCCATCGCCTTGCTCAATGTAGATGTGAAGATCTATGCCAAACTGTGGGCAAACCGCCTCCTTCTGGTGCTGCCCTCCCTGGTCCATCCTGACCAGGTGAGGTTTGTCCTGGGCAGACAGACGAGGGATGGTACGAGACGCCTGATTGACTTGCTGGATGTGGTTGAGAGGGGGCACCTCCCCAGTGCATTCCTTTCACTTGATGCTGAGAAGGCGTTTGATCGGGTGCACTGGGGATACTTGGAGAGGACACTAATTAAATTTGGACTTAATGGTCTCATAGTTCGGGCAATCATGGCCCTGTACTCCTCTCCGAGTACCTCAGTCCATGCGTCGGGCTTTCAGTCCCAGACCTTTTCAATCTCTAACGGGACGAGGCAGGGCTGCCCCCTCTCTCCCCTTATTTTTGCGTTAGTCATGGAGCCTCTTGCGGCCATTGCTCGTCAGTCCCCTGACATTAAGGGAATTCCTGTTGGTTCGGCTGACTATAAGATCAGTCTCTATGCTGACGACGTGGTCTTTACTTGCTCTGATCCTCAGCGCTCCCTCCCTGCGATTTTTGCACTTCTACATGACTTCTCCTTAGCTTCTTATTATAAACTTAACTTGTCTAAATCTACTCTCTTCCCTCTTTTTCTCCCCTTGCCTCTGCAGTCTCATATTCAAGCCACCTACCCTTTGTGCTGGGCCCCTCTGGGCTTTACTTATTTGGGGATAAAAATGACACGCCTGGCCGACATGGTAAGACTAAATTGTGAGGCCCTTGTCGCAGAGCTCAGAGCGGATGTGGGAAAATTCTCGGGGTCCTTCCTCTCTTGGATGGCTCGCATCCAGGTGGTGAAGATGATGTTACTTCCTAAATTACTCTACCTCTTTAGATGCCTGCCTCTCCACATCCCTGCCAGACGCCTCTCCCTCTTTCAGTCTATCTTTGACTCGTTTATTTGGGGTGGTAAACCGCACAGGATTAGGAGACAGTGGATGGTCCTGCCTAGTGCCAGGGGTGGTTTGGGAGCACCTATGATAGTGGCCTATTATAGGGCGGCCATTTTGGAGCCTCTTAAGCTATGGTGGGAAGGGTCCACTCAGATCCCTTGGTTGATGATAGAGACTCACTTTGCTCCTAAAGGTTCTCTCAAGCTCCTGTTGGAGGCCTCTCTCTTAAGATCAGATCCACCAACGGCCCTTCTTTCTACTATGGTTGCTGCGACAAAACTATGGGCGTCGGTTTGCCCTATGGTGTTCCCGTATATGGCCAGGTATGTGTCCCTTGATGCCCTGACAGTGCTTATCGACGGTTTCCCTTCCTCTCTTTGGGGAAAGGCAGGGATCACTTTTATCACCAGCCTTTTTGGTCCGTCGGGCCTTCTCCCTTTCACCGCTCTTCAATCTAAGTATCCCCTCCCAAATGCCGCTTTTTTTTTCATATTTACAGCTGCACAGTCTTTTACGTGCGTCGACTTTTTTCAGGGATCCCCCGCTCGTTGGAGACACCCCGGGCCATAGATTTTTTAAGCCTCAGACCTTTGTATCCAGGGGTGTATCAGTTCTTTATAACACCTTATTACTCCACGGCCTATCACTCAAACTTTCGTGCATGGATTCTTGGGAGTCCCTTCTCTCATTTACTGCCTCAGCGGAGGAATGGTCCGCGGCCTTATTGCACCCTGCCAAGTTCTCCTCTTGTGTGGGTCATGTGGAACAGGCTAGAAAGACCCTCCTGCAATGGTATATGACTCCGGCCCGTCTGGCCAAACTCCACCTGGCCTCCTCCTCCTCCTGCTGGAAGGGTTGTGGCTCATCTGGATCGTTATCACATGTCTGGTGGGAGTGCCCCCCTATTAGGAACTTTTGGTGTCAGGTAGAGTCGCTCATTGCTGAGGTGACGCAGATCCCGATGTCCCTAACACCCCAGCTGGCGCTATTGGGTATTTCTCTGGTAGATTTCCCCTCGCCCTTGAGAACTATCATATCTAATATTCTAGTCGCCGCAAGGCAGAGCATAGCAGCTCACTGGAGGACCCCATCTACCCCCTCCAGGGCAGAACTGATCAACAAACTCAATCTTCACTTCTGCTATGAATCCCTGAGCGCTTCATCATTATCTAAAAAGAATAAAGTCCTTACTTGGTGGGATCCCTGGGTCACCTCTATCCATGCTGCGGATATTCCGTCTTATCTGTTAAAATGACTGAGTGTTGATTCTTTTTGAGTACAACATATGTTGACATTGATGACAAGCGTTATGTAGCTTTATGTGTTTTAATGTCCACCCTCCTTTCTCCTTTCCTCCCCATCTCCTTCTCCCACCTCGCCCTTGAACTTTTTCCCCTTTATATTGGCCATTGAATGGCTTTTATGCTGTTTTTCTGTATATTGTTATATGCTAATAAAAATCTTAATGGTTAAAAAAAAAAAAAAAAAAAAAGAGTATAGGGGAGGTGCGGGAGAAGTCTTGTATGCGGTTGTGGGAGGATGAGATGAGGGGGGAGGAGAGAAGGAGTTCTTGTGAGGAGTGTAGGTTGCGTGCAGGTTGGTATCGGCAGACCATGTTGGAGATGTAAGAGGAGGACAGGTTGTGGATGGCTTTGTAAGTCAGGGTTAGGATTTTACATCGAGATCTTTGAGGGGTGGGGAGCCAGTGAAGTGCCATGCGGAGAGGGAGATAGGGGAATAGCGAGGAGGCAGGTGGATTAGACGGGCAGCTGAGTTTAGGATAGAGCGGAGGGGGCAAGGGAGGAGGCAGGGAGACCGGTGAGCAGTAGGTTGCAGTAGTCAAGGCGGGAGATGATGAGGGCGTGGACGAGAGTTTTGGCAGTGTCATGATTAAGAAACGGGCAGATATGTGAAATGTTTTTGAGTTGGAGTCGGCAGGAGGTGGCGAGGGCTTGGATGTGGGGCTTGAAGGAGAGGGAGGAGTCGAGGGTGACCCCGAGGCACTTTGCGTGGGGGACTGGGGAGAGGGAGCAGTCGTTGACTAGGATTGACAGGTCTGGTAGAGGGGGAGGGCGGCCTCGGGGGGAAGACAATGAACTCTGTTTTGTCCATGTTCAACTTGAGGAAGCGAGCAGAGAAGAAAGATGAGATGGCGGACAGGCATTGGGGAATTTTAGACAGAAGGGAGGTGATGTCAGGCCCGGAGAGGTAGATCTGAGTGTCATCGGCGTAGAGATGGTACTGGAGGCCATGGGACTCAATAAGTTGACCTAGGCAGAGGGTGTAGATGGAGAAAAGTAGCGGTCCCAGTACCGATCCCTGGGGGACGCCGACATTAAGGGGGTAGGACGAGGAAGAGGTGTGGGAGTGGGTGACTCTGAAAGTGCGGTCTGTAAGGTATGAGGAAATCCAGGAGAGGGTGAGGTTGGTGATACCAAGGGATTCTAGGATTTGGAGTAGGAGGGAGTGTTCGACTGTGTCGAAGGTGGCGGATAGGTCGAGGAGGACAGTGTAGTGTTTTTTAATCTTCGCGGTCAGTAGGTCATTGGTAACTTTAGTAAGGGCTGTTTCGGTGGAGTGGTGAGGTTGGAAACCGGATTGTAGGCGGTCGAAGAGGGAGCAGGAGGATAGGTAGGAGGATAGTTCAGAGTGGATATGTTGTTCAAGTAGTTTGGATGCGAAAAGGAGAAGAGATATTGGGCGATAGTTGGCGACGGATGATGGGTTGAGGGAGGGTTTTTTGAGGATGGGTGAGATCAAGGCATGTTTGAAGGATGAGGGAAAGACGCCAGTAGTGAGTGATAGGTTGAAGATGTGGGTTAGGGCAGGGATGAGGACAGCGGTGAGGTTTGGGATGAGATGGGAGGGGAGTGGGTCGAGGGCGCAGGTGGTGAGGTGAGATCGTGACAGGAGGGCGGAGAGCTGGGCTTCAGTCACATTGGAGAAGTTTCCTTTGGTCAAGGAGGGTTGGGCAGTAATGTGGGTGGGTTGGGGGGACGTTGGGCCAAAGCTTTCTGTAATTTTATCATTCTTTTGTTTGAAGAAGGTGGCGAAGTCGTCGGCGGAGATGAGGGGGAAAGGAGGAGGTGGCGGGGGACGGAGTACCGAGTTTTGAATTATTGAATAGTTGTTTGGGGTTTCAGGACAGTGTGTTGATTAAAGAAGAGAAATAGGTTTGCTTTGCGGCGGTGAGTGCGTCCTTGAAGTTGGAGAGGGATTGCTTGTACATGGTGAGATGGGCCGTGGAGTGGGTTTTCTTCCATCTCTGTTCAGCAACCCTGGACGTTCGGCGTAGTTCTTTTGTGAGAGAGGTGAGCCAGGGTTGTCTGTGTGTGCGGTTTTTGGCGTGTCTGAAGGGGCGGCCTGGTCGAGAGCCGCAGTTAGTGTGGAGTTGTTTAGGGGTGGTAGCAGTGTTAACGTCGGGTGAGGAGACGAGATCTGTTAGAGGGAGGAGGGAGTGAGAGAGTTGAAATCGATACGTTTAAGGTTTCTGCGCGGGTGACTGAGTTTCCGGAGAGGGGGGGGGGGGTAGGGTGAAAGAGGAAGGAGAAGGTCAACAGGTTGTGGTCAGATTGGAAGAGGGGTGAGTTTGAGAGGTCGGTGAGGGAACAGAGGCGGGAGAAGATGAGGTCAAGCGTGGGCCTGTCTTTGTGAGTGGCTGAGGAGGACCATTGGGAGAGGCTAAAGGAGGTGGTCAGAGATAGGAGTCGGGAGGTAGCTGGGTCAGGGGTTTTCGATGGGGATGTTGAAGTCGCCCATGATGATGGTGGGGATGTTGGAGGAGAGGAAGTGGAGAAGCCAAGTGTTTAAGTGGTCAAGGAAGGAGGCGGTGGGTCCCGGGGATCGGTAGATGACCGCGAGCTGGAGGTTGCAGGGGGAGAAAATAGAATTATTCTTACCGTTAATTCGGTTTCTAGGAACCTTCCACGACAGCATAGGAGGTTGCCTCTCCACGCCCTAATTGGGACAGGAAGCACAAGAGAGGTTAAAAGGACCCTCCCACCTCCCACAAGCCAGTGTCTTACAAAGAACCATAGCCTGAGAGTAATAATAACACTAATACATTCCAGGAAAAATCGAGGAATATAGGGAGGGAAATAAGTGCTGTCGTGGAAGGTTCCTAGAAACCGAATTAACGGTAAGAATAATTCTATATTCTCTAGTCACCTTCCACGACAGCATAGGAGGGATACCAACGAACTAATACTTAGGGTGGGACTACAGCCTGCAGGACTATCCTGCCAAAAGCCAAAACCCCAGGGGAAGCCAGGGCCAGACGGTAAAGCTTCGGGAAGCATGCAATGAACCCCAGGAAGCAGCATAGCAAATCTGCTCCGGAGAAGCCCCAGCCCCTTTCCTCCCAGGAGACAGAGGGAAAACTGGAGAAATGAGCAGGAACAGCTGGGAAAGGAAGGAGTCCAGAAAGACATTCCGAAACCAGGAGGCAAAAGTACGTATAGCCACTGCCTCACCCGTATGACGACCAAAGGGCCGGACAAAGATAGAGAGCCACACGCCAGGGCGCCCACACGCCAGAGCACTGCACTATGGACAGCAAAAGAAAGAAAGTCCACCACCAATGGAGTCCGCGGATGTTGACAAAAGGAAGGAAGAAACATCCACTGGGAGCGAAGGAAGGCCGAGACGACCTCGGGAAGAAACGAAGGATCCAGGTGAAGGACAAAGCCGTCATCCAGGACAGACAGGGATGGGTCCTGGACAGATAAAGCCTGAAGCCCCCAACACATCGGCCAGAAGCAATCGCCAGCAGAAACGCCAACTTGTTAGACAACAACTGGATATCACAGGAGGACAGCGGTCCAAAGGGAGGGCGAGAAAGCCCAGTCAGGACAACAATGAGGACCCAGGAGGGTGGAAGAACCGGAGTCCATGAACAAACACGACAAGCAGACCCCAAGCATCGCCAAAACAGCGAAGAATTGCCAAATCTGTGGCAAACCTAGGACCGAGCACCGAACCCAGCACGTACAAAGTGCTGGATTGAAGACGCCAGCCCCAACCAAGCCAAAAAAAAAAATCCACAACATGAAAAAGTGGGGTGGAGGGGGACAAGAAACAGAAGCACACTAGGAGAAAAAACTCGTCACACCGGTATGACAAAGTGCAGTAGTGTCCAGAATGCGGAACTTCCGCAAGGAGGCCACCAACTCGGCCGACAGGCCCAGAGTCCTCAGCCCTGGGCCTCAGAAACCCTGCAGCTAAGTTGAGATCCGAAGGAACAGATGACCACGAGACAGCAAGCCTAGGTCCGAATGCAAAAGGACTGGTCCACTGACCTAGAGCGCCACGAGCAGGATGTACCAATACCACCTCGGCCATAGAGGGGCCCTCAGTATAGTGTGGACTCCTTCTTACCAGACCCTCCCCAGGGATCTCACGAGAAGGGGGGGGGGGGGGAGACAGGAAGCCAGAAGCAATAAGAAAAAACCCCAGTCTGGGAGAAGGAGGTCCATCCCCTCCCCCCAGGCCTTAACTCGAGGTGCAGGAAGAAATAGGTTGCTACAGTATGAATCGCACAGGAAGCAAAAAGGTCGAGCTCCGGGCATCCCAACTGGCGACCAGGGAGCAGAACAACGCTTGGACCAGGCTCCCCCGTCCCGGGAGGACCTCCCGGAGGCCGAAAGATCTGCCTGAAGGGGTAGGGATCCTATCAGGTGGACTACAGAAGGAAGAGGAGGAATGCGGTCGGACGAATACACTAGAACGTCCCATCCCTGGAATGGAACACGAGCAGCAAGAAGGACCTCAAGTACCGCTCTAAGTTCCCGGTGAATAGAGGACCGGGAACTGAAGGCGCGACATCAGACTCCTTGGAGAGGGCCACCACTGCCCCCCCACCTAGGTTGGCATCCGAAGGGAAAGCCACCAGGGGAGTCTAAACCCAGGCCACCCCTAAGAGCAGGTTATTGGCATTCAACTACCAGAGGAGGGATGAGGAGGCAATCCCCGGGAGACGAACCCGGAGATTCAGAGGACGGCAGTCTGCCCCAACAGGACAAGACATGGACCAGAAGAACCTGAGAGTGAGCCTGAGCCCACCTGACAGGCGGGATGGAGACGTCAACGATCCCAGAGCTGACATAGTCGCCCGAAAGGAGGGAGACGCCCGACTGCGCAGAAGCGCAGCAGAGACTCCACCACCCTGCTCCCGAAGGACCGAGGAGAAGGAGCAAGAAGAAGGAAACAGCCCAGACATAGCACCCAGACAGAGGCTGCAATCCAATAGGAAAGCAACGACCTCCGCCATAATGATCGAGAAACCCCGGAAGCCGAGGAGAACCCGACGGGAAAGACCATGAAAAGAAAGCGGAGGACTGCTCCTCTGTACAGGATTGTGAACCTGAGGAGCATCAGGTGGCGAGGGTGAATGGGCACCCGCAGTATGCATCAGTCAAGTCGAGTGGAGCCATCTGGTGGCGTAGCCCTGCCCACTCAATCACAGAAGCGATCGATATTATATCGAAATTACAAAAAGCCATGACAGGGGAGGCGTTGGAAGCCGACAATGACACGAGCCGCCCCAGAGGGCTAGTTCGACCAAGAAGAGCCGGGAAAGCCCCAACCCCTCCTCACAGCCTGGACAGACGAGAAGACCTTCGGGCGAAGGAGATCCTGAACCCCGGTGTACAAAAGAACCTAAGTACCCTGAGAGGGCAGGGTAGAGACCCGGAGAGCAGGCGGAGGAGGCAAATCGAACATGATGAGGAGGCCTTCGGAAAGACCCTCAGAACCCCCGGCAAGCGGCGAAGTCAGCCACTGGGGGAGAACACCACAAAGCATTCACTCATCTCAGGGAGACCAGTCCAAGAACCCACTGCGGGCAGCAGGCGAAAGCGCCCAACACAGAGAATTCCGAGGCGTAATGCCTCCTGGGAAATATGAATATACAACTAGAGCCCGTAGCGCCTCGGGTAGGAGGCTCAAACACAGGACCGGGTGAGAAAGGCAGAGAGTTCGCCCTTTCCCCCCCCTCACCGAGCCACTAAGTGGCAGAGTACAGCAGCTGTAGCGGACAAAGCATGAGGACATCAAGTCTACTGCCTACAAGGGAACTCCACCGGCCCAGGAAGCCCTGGCTAGGAGGTTCGAGGCACCGAGTGCCAAAGGGGCCACCATCTGGTAGGCCGCACCGAAAGAGCCTTGCGCACAGTTGCCTGGTCCATAAAGGCAACAAGGCCAGGCCCAAACACCAAGACCCTAATGAAGGGTAGAGAGTCTCATCAAGGTACTCCTCAAAGTCAGCCACAAAGTCCATCAGGCGGAGTCGGATAAGACCGAGATACAGGCTGCCAGACGGACCGACACAGCACAGGCATCTGCAAGACCCCAGGACGCTCACCGGAGAAAGGGAAGGAAGACAAGGAGCTCCTCCCTAGGGGAGCCCCGTGAAGGGTGCCCAGTTGACCATTGCCCAGGAGACATGCGGAGGCCGAGTACACCCGAACGGGAGACAAAGAAGCCCCCCCCCAAGACATAATCAGAAGGCCCAGGTGGGAGGCAGCCTCAAAGGGGAGCGCAGTCTTATTAGCTACACGCCGACCTGCACCCATACCCCTGGGACATCCCCGAGAATCAGAGTTGCCACGAGAGAAAACCAACGACTGGGATTACCCCTGAAGGAATTCTCAGGAAAGCTCCAATCCTGAAAGATGGTAGAATGGACTGGAAAGCTGACTGGGCTGGCAGATCCAAAGCCGCCAACATCCCCAGACGGTAGAGCTTTCCCATAGAGCTCTGACTGGCCCTAGCCCAAGTTCCTCCAAGTAGAAGAGGAACCTACTCAGTTCAGTGGCACTGGAGGATGGAGCGACATCAGCCCGAACCCGAGCCTGGCCTTCCCTCTCCCAGGAGCATTTTCTCGAAAGGAGCTGCCAGAGAGAACGAGGAAAGGGAAGCCGGAATCTCCAGTAAAAGCCGGGATCTCAAGCCATTCACTAGGCTAGGGTGGGAAGCCCAACCAGGACAACAGGCATTAATGGACCTCCTAGAGGGAGTCTGGTGCCAGACTTGTCCCCTGAACCAGAGCACAGTCAAGGGGACCAAACAAGAAAAACGGCCCATAGGCCGAAAAGAGGACCCGACCCCCACTCTCCAGCAGACATACACTGTGGCAGGGAAAACACTGGCACTGCAGATGCAGGAAAAGAATCAGTAGCACACATAGGACAGCGCCTTACCGTGGTTCAGAAGTCTTCAGGGCAGCCTTCCTAAAGAAAGGCCTGCCCCCTAGTGTCTGTAATGAGTTCCCCGCTTCCCGCACTGGGTCCCGGGCAGGCCACCTGCAGTGGTGGCGTGGCCGCATGCTGACCGCCGGGTCCCGCCACCGGAACCCGGAAGCGCTACGCTCCCGCCGGGGAGCGCGTGACCAGCTGTCCCGCCCACCGGCGTCACTTCCGGTCGCGCTGGAACAGCACGAAAGCACGGGAAGCGGCCGGCGGGCTCCGGAACAGGGGAGGCCGCCGGCCAGGGAGCCCACAGCCCGCATCACCCTGAGGGGATCCGGAGGGCCAGGGCAGCGGTCCCACATACGTGGGAGCAACAGGAGGAGGAGCGGAAGCCCGACCAACGCTGCCCGGCTGGAGACCAAAACCAGGAACAAAAAAAAGGTATGCTGCAGCTCGCCAGCCACCACAGCATAGGAGAAAGAAAAATCCTCTCCATGCCCCATGGGGACAGGAAAGACACTGGCTTGTGGGAGGTGGGAGGGTCCTTTTAACCTCTCTTGTGCTTCCTGTCCCAATTAGGGCATGGAGAGGCAACCTCCTATGCTGTCGTGGAAGGTGACTAGACAAAATGTGAACAGAGTGCAGTTCGAAGGAGGGGAAGAAGGTGGAGGGAGGCAGTGTAGTTGGGGTGAAGGAGCAGCTGTCGGACAAGAGTATACCCACACCACAGCCACGGGTGCTATTAGGGCGTGGTGTGTGGGAAAGCGTAAGTCCGCCGTAGGAGAGTGCAGCAGGGGAGGCTGTGTCGGTGGGGGTGAGCCAAGTTTCGGTGATGCCGAGGAATTTGAATTTATTGGTGATGAAGAGGTCGAGGATGTAGGAGAGTTTGTTGCACACTGAGCGGGCATTCCAGAGTACTCCAGGCAGGGGGACTGGGGTTGGGTGAATGGGTATAAGGTTGTGGGGGTTGCGAAAGTTTGTGATGGTGGATGGGCGTGAGTTGGGGGTGGGTGGAAGGATGTGGTGGAGGGGGTCCCGGATTGGGGAATATGTCGCCTGCGAGTAGGAGAAGCAGCGAGAGGGTTAGGAGATGGGAGCAGGAGAGTTTGCGTGGGGGCCGTACGTGTGTGGAGAAGAGGGACTGGGTGTGGAGGAACAGTTCGGAGGAGGGGGTGAGGTGGATGGGTAGGAAGGATGGAGAGATCACTACGGCCTTGGTGGGTGGAGGGATGTTCGGGGTTAGGAGGAAGTGGAGTAGGATGGGGGTGAGGGTGAAGAGGAAGGGAAACATTATGGGTAGCCGGTTTTGGCGGTAAGAAATCACGGGGGTGGGATGGGGCAGGGGAGGTGCGTGGATGGGGAAGGGGTGTCGGCAGAGCTAGGGGGTAGCGGAGGACGGGGTGCAGCTGGGGGTGGCGCACAGTACGGGGTATGGTGTGGCCAGGGGTAGGGTGCGGTCGGGTGGTGGGGTGTAGCCTGGGATGGGGTGGAGTCAAGGATTTGAATAGGAGGGGTGAGGTGTAGCCAGGGGTGGAAGACAGCTAGAGAAGTGGTGCAGCCAGGGACACAGAAAAAGCCAGGGACACAGAAAAAGCCAGGGATGGGGTACAGCCAGGGCGAGGTACAGCCAGGGGGGTATTGCCGTGGTCACAAGTGAGGTGCAGTCCATGGATGGAGTGGTGCAGCCGGAGATGAGATGATGGAACCGGTGATGAGATGATGGAGCCGGAGATGAGATAAAGGAGCCGGAAATAAGATCATGGAGCCGGGTGAAGAGGAGATGCAGTCGGATGCTGAGGTGGTGCTGTTGGATGATGGGATGGTGCAGCTGGGGATGAGATGATGCAGCCGGGGACGGGGTGGTAGAGCCAGAAGATCCAAGGTAGCCAGGAGAGTCGAAGGCAGGCAGGTGGTCGGTGGCAGCCAGGAGCCAAGCGTAGCCAGGTGGGTTGAGCGTAGCCAGGTGGGTTGAGCGTAGCCAGGAGGGTCAAGCGTAGCCAGGAGGGTCGAGCGTAGTCAGGAGGGTCGAGCATAGCCAGGAGGGTCGAGCGCAGCCAGGGGGGACAGATGCAGCCAGGGGGGTATAGGGCCCAGCTTGGGGGGGTCAGGCGCAGCCAGGAAGGTCAGGCGTGGCCAGGAGGGTAAGTTGCAGCCGCAGGGCTGGGTGCAGTCTGGGGCCAAATGGAGTCAGGGCCCAGATGGAGTCAGGGGCCAAAAAGCATCCGGGGCCAGGACAGCAGTCAAGGGCCCAGGTGCAGCTGACAGGGACCAGGAGCGGGGGCCAGGAGTAGCCTGGGATCCTTTGTAGCTGGGGCTGGTGCAGTCAGTGGATGGTGGGGGACCCCTCTATCTCCTCACCTGTCTGGCCGTGGTGTCGCAGGAGCGCTGGTGCTCCTGTCTCTGAGGTGGGTGGCTGATCGGTGCGGGCAGGGTGGTCAGCCGTCCAGGGCACCAGGCGCCGCACTGCCGCACCAGGCCGGGGATCCGGCCGGAAGTGCGGGTCCCGCCAGGAGAGCTGCACTCGCGTGGCTCCCAGGAGAGGTGCAGGTATTCCGCTGCGGTGGTGGGCAGGAGGGACGATCCGTCGGCTGGGTGGCGAGGGGACCGCAGGGCCTCCGGTTCAAAGTGGCGCCGGGCGGGCGCCGCTGGAGGAGGCCTACTCCCACGGTGATGATGCCTCCGGGTGAGTGGAGGAGAGTGGCGGGACCTCAAGGCGAGAGGAGCCAGGCGGGGATGGTCTGCCGAGCCGCTGGCGAGGCCAGGGTGGCAGGCCTGGGGAGAACCGACTGGGCACGGCCGCTGGCGCCCAATCTGGACGGCCGCTGGTGGAACTCTGGGGTCCAGAAGATAGGTGGGGTGCTCGGGGGCGTTGAGGGTGGATGTGTAGGGGAGGACAGGCATGCTTGGATGCGTTGGATAGTGTCCAAGTGCCTGGACCCTCCTTACACGCGACTGTCACCCCCGGCGGCCATCTTGCCTTGCCTTGCCTTGTATGTTACATGTTCTTGCCCTATAAGACCCAGCCATTTTCCACATCGCCACCATTTTCCCAGTGCTGCAGTTGTGTGTTAGTCAGGCACCGCTACTGCTGCTGTGGACGCTATAAAGTGTTAGATAGATAGTGAGCGAATCTCAAGTTAGATAGACAGATAGGTTTAGGGAGTAGGGACTAGTTAGAATCTCAGCCCTTTTGAGGGCTACTTCAGACAAGTAGGGAGTAGTTGTAAATATCAGCCCTTTGAGGGCTACTTCATAGATGTGGGGACTAGTTATAATATCAGTCCTTTTGAGGGCTAGGTTAGAGCATTTCGTATTAGTTTTTGCCAGGTAGGTCTGTGCCAGTGCTGTGCAAGTGTTTTTCACAGCATCTGGTCAAATCTAGCTCAGGCAATCCTTTAGGGTAGGTAGTGTAGCTCTGCTGTGAAGACAGCTACACCACCTGTCTTTAGTAGCTAATTTTTTACTGCAGCTAGTCCAAGCAATTTTTTTGGGCTGGTAGCAGTGTCTGGTAGTCAGCGGTGTAGCCCAGCTGCAAAGTAAGCTACACCACCTGCCTATCCAGTAGCCAATCTTTTACTGCAGCTAGTCCAGCTATTTTTGAGGCTAGTAGCAGTGTCTGGTAGCGGTGTAGCCCAACTGTAAAGTAAGCTACGCCGCCTGTCTATCAATTAGCCAATTTTTTACTGCAGCTAGTCCAGGCAATTTTGTGGGCTAGTAGCAGTGTCTGGTAGACAGTGGTGTAGCCCACTTGTGAACCAAGCTACATCGCCTGTCTAGTTCAGACAAATTTTTAACTGCACCACTTCAAAATCACCCAGAATTCCCTATCAAGGGCTCTCAGATGAATAATGAGTACAATTTCTATTTTTAAGTGATCACTTTATTAGTCATTAATTATAATATTCCATAAAAAACATTAAAATAATTTTTACATAGGAGTATCCCGATAACATAAATGATTTATATCTGGGTCCAGGACTGGGACCACTAACATCAATATTTCTACAATACAAATTACACAGTAACCAGTGATACCAGGTATATAGGGGAATGCTGCTTATTTATTTTATCACTTCAGGCAGCGATGCACTCAAATGTGTGTCTTGACACTGTTTCTTACAAATCCAGAGTGCCTGTGCACAGGCCCTATCCTCAATACCAGCCACAATTATGTGTGTGCCCTGTGCACTGCCAGTGCCCCTTCTAATCAGTGTTGTACCGTGCAGGGCCCTGAGGAAGGAGACGAAACGGCCGTAGGCGGTGGGGGAGCCAGGACTGTGATCACAATCTACATAACCAGGTATGAGACACTAGAGGGGAAATTGGGAAGGCACAGGGGCAGCAGTGCACGGTACAACACTGATTAGAAGGGGCACTGGCAGTGCACAGGGCACACACATAATTGTGGCTGGTATTGAGGATAGGGCCTGTGCACAGGCACTCTGGATTTGTAAGAAACAGTGTCAAGACATATAATTGAGTGCATCGCTGCCTGAAGTGATAAAACAAATAAGCAATATTCCCCTATATACCTGGTATCACTGGTTACCGTGTAATTACATTGTGGAACTATTGATGTTAGTGGTCCCAGTCCTGGACCCAGATATAAATCAATTATGTTATCAGGAACTTCTATGTAAAAATTATTTTAATGTTTTTTATGGAATATTATAATTAATAACTAATAAAGTGATCACTTAAAAATAGAAATTGTACTCATTATTCATCTGAGAGCCCTTGATAGGGAATTCTGGGTGATTTTGAAGTGGTTTTGTGTAAGGTGAGGCATTGACAGTTGGTGGACTTTTGAGATAATAAATTTTTAACTGCACCTAGCCCAGGTAATAGTTTGGACCTAGTAGCAGTGTCATTTACACAGTGGTGTCTAGCCCACTTGTGAAACACACTACACTGCCTGTCTAGTTCAGACTAATTTTTAACTGCACGTAGCCCAGGTAATAGTTTGGGCCTAGTACCACTGTTTGGCCACTTAGCTCTGCTCGATTTCCATCCTAATTTTTTTTCCAAACAACTGGAGAGTTGCCAATTTGGTCACATTCAAAATGAGTGGCAAAAGGCCTGCTGCTGGTGGAAAGGGGAATCGGCGTGGTGGAAAGGGCAAAAAGGTTTGTGTCCGTGGGGTAGGTGGTAAAGCAACAGTAACATCTGAGGTCTTCATCAGAGGTCTTCTCCAAAGCTGCAGTGAGTCCAGACGAGGAAATGATCTGCACTGATGCCCAGAAGCTTTGTGAGTCGGATTTAGGTCCAGATAAAGGTTCCGAGCATAATGTAGCCCCAAACTGTAACTCCTCTTGGTGGAGACAATGAGGAAGAAGCTGATGAGACTCAGATACCTGATTGGTCCGCCAACTTAACTTTTCGGTCAGGGCAGGAAGAGGTTGTCTCTGAGGACGAGGGGTGTGATAACACACAGGGTGATGATGAGGTTGGAGATCCCACTTACTGTCAACCCACAGTCAGCCAGTTGAGGAGGTGGAGGAAAATGGTAGTGACGACGAGGTTAGGTTGCGCCTTCCTGAACAGAGACGGAGTACTGGAAGCACTTTAACAACAGCATCCACAGCCACAACTCTGCCTCTGAGCAGAAGTCGTGGTGGCTCTGCAGGTCGCCTGGGCTCTAAGCCTTGCCTAGCCTGGGCCTTTTTTTACATCACCAAGGATCACCCAACTCATGTGATATCTAAGTTTTGTCACCAATCTCTGAATAGAGGCCAAAAACTCAATAGTTTGAGTACTTCATGCACGAACCGTCACATGGATATGAAGCACAAGTCGCAGTGGGAAGCTCACTGTGCTACAATGCGGGCTAGCGGGTTGGGCCAACCCCTGTCTGCCCCATCATGTGCATCTGTGTGCTCTTCATCCTCTGTGACTGTCGGGACAGCTGTCACTCATGCTTTTGGATGCAGACCTTCCACCTCTTTACCCGCAACAGGCAGTGTGATCGCCAGGTCGTCACTTGTTTTTGAAGTGGAAAATGCTGCTGGTGTTGAGCTCTCTCAGACATAGAGAGCACCACCTTTGGATGAAGGTAACATTATATCTCTGAATGCACCTTCCTCATAGCCCAGCAGCTTGCCGGGGACACCCTACTCAATTCCGTCTCAGCACAGCAGCCAGCCCTCCGTCCCTCAGATGTGGATAAGTAAAAGACCATTTCCTCCTAGCCATGAGAAAGCTAAGCAGTTGAAATTCACAATCTGCAAGCTGTTGGCTACAGAAATGCTGCCTTTCCGCCTGGTGGACACAGAGGATTTTCGAGACCTTATGTCTGTAGCAGTGCCCTAGTACCAGATGCCCAGTCACCACTACTTCTCCAAGAAGGGCGTGCCTGCGCTTCACCAGCATATTGCAGACAACATCACTGCTTCATTGAGAAACTCTGTGTGTGACAGGGTGCATTTCAGAATAAACACTTGGACCAGTAAGCATGGACAGGGGCGTTACATGTCGCTGACTGGGCACTGGGTAACTATGGTGAGAGCTGGAGAAGGGTCTGCTGTACAAGTCTTGCTGTCCCCACGAGTTGTGCGTCAATCCTCGGTACGTAGCAGTTCCTCCACTGCTTCTGCCTCCTCAACCTTGTCTCGGTCCTACACCTGCGCCCAAAGCCTGTCTGGTAATGCCACCCGCGTTGTAACTGTGCACAAGGAATCCAGCACACCTCCTTACTATGCTGGCAGCAGGGCTCAACGCCATCAGGCGGTGTTTACCTTGAAGTGTCTGGGAAATGTGAGTCACACAGCTGAGTTGTGGGCAGCTCTGGAGACCGAGTTTCAGCAATGGTTGTTTCCACTCAACCTGCAGCCAGGGAAGGCCATGTGCGACAATGCTGCAAACCTGGGTGCGGCCCTTCGCCGGGGCAATGTGACACACGTGCCTTGTATGGCTCACGTGTTGGACCTGGTTGTCTAGCAATTTTTAACACACTATCCTCCCAGCCTAGATGGGCTTCTGCGGAGGGCACGGTCGCTGTGTGCTCATTTCCGGCGTTCGCATCCTGCAGCTCAACGACTTGCATTGCTCCAGAAGTCTTTCGGCCTGCTGGTTCACCGTCTGAAATGTGATGTGCCGACATGCTGGAATTCCACTCTGCACATGTTGCAGCGACTGTGGCAGCACTGCTGAGCCCTGGTGCAATACGTTAAGATGTATAGCCTGGGCCAACGAGATCCAGAGGTGGGGCAGATCATGCTGCTGGAGTGGTCTCAGATCAAGGACCTATGCACCCTTCTGCACAGTTTTGAAATGGCGACGAAGATGTTTAGCGCTGACGATGCCATTATCACCCTGACTATTCCGGTCATCTACATACTGGAGCGCACTCTAAACAGTATTCAAAATCAAGTGGTGGGACAAGAGGAGGTGGAAGAAGTACAGGAGGAGTCCTATGCAGAAGGGATAACAAGATAACCAAGGTCCTCACGGTCAGCAGTACCAAGACGGCAGGCATGGGAGGGTGGGGGAAACAGATTAACGAGGGCGCATGGTAGCAGCCAAACTGTTGAGGAAGGTGCAGGAGCCCAGGAAGAAATGGAGGACGAAGTGGAGATGGGCATGGAAGACTCAGTAGATGAGGAAGACCTTGATGACATTTCTGTTGTGCGAGGTTGGGGGAAAGGGCAGAGGAAGGAAGCATGATTCTCACCTCGCCGCCACCAACACAACAAGGACTTGGTCTTCCTGGATGCGCAAGACACATGAGCACCTTCTTGCTGCACCACGACCCTCGGATTGTCCAAATTAGAAGTAATGCCGACTATTGGGTTGCCACACTTAGATCTCCAGGACAAAATTTGGCTAAATAATTCCTGCCATAGAAAGGGACGCACGCATGCAGAAGTATCAGCAGCAGCTGTTACACAATCTTAGATCGGCTTTTCCGCAAAACACCAGTGGTACACAGAGTGAATCTTACAGTTCTAACTTGCCAACCGTGGGACTGTCGAGTCATCACTCACACCATACCAGTAACAGCGTATTTGGTGGTAACAGCAATTTTGTGGCATCGATTCACAAATTTTTTAGACCGTTGTCTGCAAGGCCAAATGACACAAGAAGTCTGACCATAAGTCACTCCTGTACCATCCTCTCCAGTTGTTATCTCCAAGTGAACATCGATGCCATGACTGTGGAACTGGACCCTTGCTCATTTTGGGCTTCCAATTTGGATAAAAGGTCTGCACTCGCCTCTCACGCCTTGGAGATCTTGTCGTGCCCTGCAGCCAGCGTTCTCTCCGAACGTGTCTTCAGCGCTGCTGGTGGTGTCCTGACAGATAAGCGCACGCGTCTGTCCAGCCAGAATGTGGACAGACTAACGTTCATCAAGATGAACAAGTCATGGCTCCGCAAGGACTTTTCTACCCCTGTGTAATCCTGGGGAGAATAAAGGCTTGTGGATTTTTTAATGCGCTGCATGACAGTCACCAACAATTTTAAGCTTGCAAGGGTGGGGCAATTGATGCTACTCAAGTGGTGTCTGTGCCCAAATTTTTGGAAAAAATGGAGACTCTTGTTGGAGTCCCCTTGCTGTGTTTTACATGATTTTATAAGGGCATGACATGCATATATCTGTGTCTCCTCCTTCTTTTACTCATCCAGCTCTTTTCACATTTTTATACAGTTGTGGCTAAAAGTATTGACACCCCTGCAATTCTGTCAGATAATACTCAGTTTCCTCCTGAAAATGATTGCAATCACAAATTCTTTGGTATTATTATCTTCATTTAATTTGTCTTCAATGAAAAAACACAAAAGAGAATGAAGCAAAAAGCAAAACATTGATCATTTCACACAAAACTCCAAAAATAGGCCAGACAAAAGTATTGGCACCCTCAGCCTCAGGGCCGGCGTCAGCACCCGGCTTACCCGGGCAAGTGTCGGGGCCCTGGCCAGCTGGGGGGGCCCACTCAGTCAGGCACTGGCAGCCCTGACTGCCAGGGGCCCCTCAGTGACCGGCAGCCCTGACTGCCAGGGGCCCCTGAGAAACAGGTAGCAGCTGAGGGTGAGCTCTACATCCCTACCAGTCCACATGGCTAATTTGCATTGCATGCAAATTAGCTATGTGGTGGAAGCAGCAGCTTTCTGACCTTATGCTCCCGGCATCAGGACCATCCTGCTGAGCTAAATGCTGGATTAACCCCCTTCCCTCCTGCGTGATCTGTGCCGAGTCCTCATCATCCTCTCAATTACTGGAGTCAGAGGAGGAGGAAGCAGCTTGTGAAGTGTATCTCCCCGATCTCCAGAAACAGACGCCGACGGATAGTACGGGTTGACACTGATGTGCCCTCGGACTGCAGGGCAGCTTGAATTTGTTTGGATGTTAGTCAAGCTTCTTTATCCACCATTCGCACAATCTTGCGTTGAAATCTCTTGTCAATTTTTCTTTTCCGTCCACATCTAGGGAGGTAAGCCACAGTCCTCAGACAGTTCTTTGGTCTGCTTTCTTTTCTCCATGCTCAATGTGGTACACACAAGGACACAGGACAGAGGTTGAGTCAACTTTAATCCATGCCAACTGGCTGCTAGTGTGATTTAGTTATTGCCAACACCTGCTAGGTGCCACAGGTAAGTTACAGGTGGGGGCCAAATGCTGAATTCAGGTAATATGTGGCATAAACTAGTACACATTGCTCAGGGGCCTCACTGTTATGTCTGGTGCTGCCTTGTGGAGGCCATTTAGCTGTGTCTATGCTGGTTTATCACAGTATTTGGCTGTTTACAGCCCCAGTTTCCCTGGCTTTCTCCTGTGAGATCTCCCTATCTTACTCACTGCTTGTTTTCTTCAGTCCAGCTCTCCATTGCTCTCCATCTACCGAGCTCTTGTCTCCTCCACTGCAGCTTTCTTTCCGTGCTTCTTTCATGCTCCACTTCTTCCCTTCAGTCTCCCCATCTTCTCCTCTCTCCTTCTGTTTCTGGAGATCGGGGAGATACACTTCACAAGCTGCTTCCTCCTCCTCTGACTCCAGTAATTGAGAGGATGATGAGGACTCGGCACAGATCACGCAGGAGGGAAGGGGGTTAATCCAGCATTTAGCTCAGCAGGATGGTCCTGATGCCGGGAGCATAAGGTCAGAAAGCTGCTGCTTCCACCACATAGCTAATTTGCATGCAATGCAAATTAGCCATGTGGACTGGTAGGGATGTAGAGCTCACCCTCAGCTGCTACCTGTTTCTCAGGGGCCCCTGGCAGTCAGGGCTGCCGGTCACTGAGGGGCCCCTGGCAGTTAGGGCTGCCAGTGCCTGACTGAGTGGGTCCCCCCAGCTGGCCAGGGCCCCGGCACTTTCCCGGGTGCTGACACCGGCCCTGAGGGTGCCAATACTTTTGTCTGGCCTATTTTTGGAGTTTTGTGTGAAATGATCAATGTTTGGCTTCATTCTCTTTTGTGTTTTTTCATTGAAGACAAATTAAATGAAGATAATAATACCAAAGAATTTGTCATTGCAATCATTTTCAGGAAGAAACTGAGTATTATCTGACAGAATTGCAGGAGTGTCAATACTTTTGGCCACAATTGTATGTACTTGTCACTTTTCCATGTCTTTGTTGTGTCGTCTGAGTAGTTTGTCACCTTTTGGACACCTTAGAAGGTGTTTTCTATGTGTTTGCCTGCCATTGTTTTCAATGGTATTCGACGGTGTTCGACGAACACACCCCCAATTTGACGAATCGAATTCGAACACCAGGGTGGTGGCTCATCTCTAAACTTCAATCCAAAGGGACTAAAGATCTTTAGAATTGACAGGGTCCAATGCGGAATCCGGAGTGGTTACAGCAAACATTTCTTGGCACAATTGGAGTGTTGATGAATTGTCACTGAATACTATCACTTCATTGGGCCCCAATGAGAAATTGAACTTTTCACTGTTTTTATAAAGATTTCTTTTATTTTTTATAAGAGATTTGTTTTCTCCAGGCTACTGAGCATGCTGAGACTACTCTAGGCATGCTCAGTGTGAAAACCTGATCCAGCTTTGCCGGATTTACCAGCGGCCAGATGTGGCTTCACTGGCAACAATCCATAGTTTTGCCGCATTCCACTGCATCCTGTGCCACAAACATGCAACTTTCTGCATTCGCAGGGGAGTTCTAAAGAATGCCCAATTCTTGATGCCACATGATATCCATGTGGCCCCATGCAAGTATAGGGACACATGCCTGATCAGGATTCATCAGGATTTCGAAGGATACCGATGCAAATAGCAAAAACGCTAGTATGAAACCAACCATAGTGTTCTGCATCATTGTTTTTATTGTCTTGTGTATTTTTATCCAAGTCATTTTATTTCCTTATAGGTGTTGAACTATTGGCTTCATATGGTTGTAGAGGAAACCTTTCAATTTGATGAACATCAATTTTACAGTCACATTTGGACGTCATAATTCACTTTATGTCATTTATATTATTTAAATATGTATTGTATTTTTTATTCTTTAATTTTTTTTTTTATTATTTTTTATTGGTATTATTACTCTCCAGATATTCATTTTTGTATTTTTCATTATTCATTTAAATGTACATATTATTATTACTGGATTTTTAAAAATTATTTTCTAATTATTTTCAAAAATATATTTTTCTATATATCAAAAAAGAAAATCAGGCAGCACGGCAGGCAAAATGCTTTCTGGACCTTTTATTAGGCCATGTGATGCGACGTTTCAGTCAAAGAGACTTTTTTCAAGCATGCTTGAGAAAAGGAGATTTTTGTGTACTCACCGTAAAATCCTTTTCTCTTAGCCTCTAATTGGGGGACACAGACCGTGGGTGTTATGCTGCTGTCCACTAGGAGGCGACATTAGGCAGAAATCTGCAAAAGAGTTAAGCCTCTGCAGCACTACACCCCTGGAGCAGGAAGTGATTCTCCAGTTTTGTGCTAAAGCAGTAGGAGAGTTAACATATAATAACAGTAACTCAGAACCTGTAACCACACAGGCAACCTGTGAAAACATTATGGTTAACCAGTTAACAACAGAGTAATAGATCCTGAATTTAAACAGGCATGCTTGAAGACAGGTAATAGTTAGCGCAGTAATGTTAGTACAACAAGACCTGTGGATAAACAGGCACATGCGTAGACCGTGAAGAGTCAACGGAGCAATAATTGTATAACAAGGCTTGTATCTAACCGGACTCACAGTACCATAGGACCTGTAACAAGACAGGCACAATTTAAACATTCAACAGTGAACATCCGTAGCCTAGGCAAACATGTGTAGACCTCTTAACCATGCAATAGTTGAGAAGCCATGTAAGAACTACAGAACCCACAAGGGTAAAAAAGGGTGGGTGCTGTGTCCCCCAATTAGAGGCTAAGAGAAAAGGATTTTACGGTGAGTACACAAAAATCTCCTTTTCTCCTTCGCCTCATTGGGGGACACAGACCGTGGGACGTCCTAAAGCAGTCCCTGGGTGGGAGAAAACAATGACGCCAGTCACACTGAACCTGATCAGTGAGAAACTATGCACCGACAGACGACAGCTGTCACCTGGAGTATACGTCTACCCAGACCTGCGAATAGCGAGAACGAAGTGCAGGCCGTGTCGTGGTTGAGTAAGTTGGGAAAACGGACACCTGTGTGTGTCCACACACATATTGCGCTGGCCCCTGGTGCCGGACTGACCAGGAGACCCTCACGGTTATAGTACAATGTGCCAAAATGGATGAGTTTTCGATGGAAAAGCATCTTGGATGGTTAGACGAATCTACTTGGTCAGAGGAGCCTTAAAGGCTGACATGTCATTATTTTTGCCCTCTGTAAGAGAAGAGAAAACGAATCCGAGCAGTTTGCAAGAAACATTTCTTTGATACGTATATGCGTAGGTATCTGACAAGATCCTGCATATGAAGGTCCTTTACGACCAGACAGACTGGAGTCGGGCGCAGTGATGACAGAGAGACGTCTTTAGTGAGGTGGAAGGAGTATACCGCCTAAGAAGAAGGATGGAACCAGCCGTAGGACAGTCTCGTTCAGGTAGAGGACTAGAAAAGATGGTTAACATAAGAGCGATGAAAGTA
The DNA here is from genome assembly GCA_033576535.1 of Allobates femoralis. Taxonomy (NCBI): domain Eukaryota; kingdom Metazoa; phylum Chordata; class Amphibia; order Anura; family Aromobatidae; genus Allobates; species Allobates femoralis. The sequence continues at coordinate 375,250,979 of JARQOC010000004.1, read as the reverse complement.
CCGACACCTCTGCAGAAAAAAATAATTTTTCACCAAGACACATTACTGTTTTGGATGATAATGCGAAGAGTAATATCCCGTAGAAAGTCAATGGGTGAATTCTTTAGAGCTGTGAGAACGAAGATCAGGTCCCGCAGGAGTAGTCCTGTGGATGGAGACCTTAAACGTAAGACCCTGTGAAAAGGAGATTTTCCTAAAGAACTGGTGGCAAGACGTTCTTGAAGGACGGTGAAACAGGCAGAAAAACCTGCTGTGTAAGAGGCCTCAAGGACCGACCTGAGTGTAGTTCTGAGTGGAAGAAATGAAAGCTCTTTGCATGAAATAGGGTCAGGGGAATGACCTCCAGAGGTGCTTGGATATAAAGAAAAAAACAAGACGATTACACTCGTGGTATATCGTTGATAAGTTTAGTTTACTTGTTGCGACCTTGGTCGCTACAACACCCAGGGAAAAAAGCCCTGGGGATCAATTCCAGATCTCAAAGGCTACGCCACCATGTTTAGAATTGAAGAATTCCGATTGAGAACTGGCGACATTCTTGTTTGACCTTCCACACTATCTTGTTAGTGGAAAAGAATATAGGGGAGACAGAAACAAGGCCAGTCTTGGACTAGCTCGTCTGTCGTATTGACTGTAGGTCCTAGGACCTGGCCGAAAAGAATGGAACCTTAGCATGGAGGCGTGAGTCCGTCAGGTCCACATCTGTAGGTTCCTGGTGCTGGCAGCCTTGACGGAGAACATCCGGATGGGGGGACCGCTTCCCTGAGTCCGTCACTTGGCGGGTTAGCCTTGTATGAGAACAGCCGGTAGTACAGTGTTCGAGGATTCCACCTGGAGAAGAATGTGGCGAACGTCTGTCATCACTTGGAGACTGCGGGTTCCACTCTGGTGGTTGACATATGCCAAGGCTGTGACATTGTCTGACTGTATTCTGACGAATCTGACTGCCGAAAGATGACCGAATGATGTCAGTACTAGAATTACCGCCCGAATCTTCGTAAATGAGGGGAAGTCGGATGTGGGCGTGACTATCTACATGTGCATTGTGGTGTGAGTACATCACACCACATTCTATTCCTGGGCCATGTCTAAGCATGGATAGTTGAAAAAGAAAGAAGGCCGTAGGTTCGGCTGAGCTTATGGAACTGCTTCCCATGCTGCTCTATCCTGTCTAGGATTGTTATAGCCGTTGTGAAGGATTGAGGAGACCGCTGAGGGAGGCTGCGGATTCCTAGAAGAATCCGTGCTTTGTCTGAGAAAATCCACCATGGCTGGTAGTCCCTATGTAGCATGTGGCCATCAGAAATACGCAGCGGAGCTGGGACTTCTTGAGTTTGTGTGCTGTGCTGCAATCTGTGCTCTGGAGTTGTGGTAGACTCCTGGAGGGTGATCCGCCAACCGAGTCTTCTTAACGTGCTCAGTGAAAGCGACAGTGTTCGCAGACTTCGAAAATCCTGCATTGATAAATAAGTCGTCCAGATGTGGGAGACTCCTGGAATGCAGTATAGACAATACCAACTTCAGGCTGTATTTATGAGCAATAGGTCTCACAGTATTCACTTTTTAACTCCTGAGACGAGAAGGAACTGACTGCGTGGAAGAAGGTCCGGGCTACAGCCACACGGGAGGCCAGGGGGCCCATCCATTGGGTTAATGCTTCCGTGAGTCTGCGAGGTCCTGGTTTGAAGCGGGCTGAGCAGAGGAGGTGCGCGTGTTATCTCAACCCAAGTACCTAATATTGGTGCAGTGAGGAGATTGCCAGCTGGGCTAGATCGCCATTTCCCAACCTCGGGCTGTGTGTATGAGTTATAGGTCTTCTAGCATTCACTCCCGACTACTAAGTCGAGAAAAGACCGACTGTGGGAGGAGGATCTGGCACAGCCACACGGAAGGCCGGAGGACCCAATGATATTGGTAGTGCAGCCGCGGGACTGTGAGGTCCAGCTTCGGACGGGCGAAACAGAGGGCGTGTGCGTAGTATCTCAACCCAAATACCTAATATAGGTATAGTGATGAGATTGGCCGCTTCTTCTTTGAGATCAGGGAATGGAGTCCGGGAAGGCCTTGTGCGGACGCAAGTTTAACCCGAATCCCTAACAGTGGGGAATCGAGGGTGCATGGTTCATAGATTCCAGATACCGGTAGCTGAACTACCCGTGTCATTGCGAATCATAGTGTTACAGCCTGCGTCTTATGGGACTTGGCTGTCGTTACTTAACCAGAGCTCCAGCTGCAGGGTCTGGAAAGGATTGGCAAACATTCGTGTCAGATATAATGGTAGTTTATATGAGCCTCAACTGAGGTCTGCAATAGTGGGGCCCGAGGAAGAACCTGTTAATCCTGTAATAAGTCTGCCAGTAAAGAGGTCCCTGCGTGGTGACCGATCCTTTGGGAGAATGAACATATCTCCAACCATCCTTAACGATTCTGATGACCAGAATTTGTTACGCCGGCGCCTTAGCGCCTGAGGGTAATCCTGACCCGTACTTCTTGCAGAACAATTGTCAGCTTTACGGTTTACGAGTCAAATAGTCCGGAGGACACGACCCGAGCAGCCTGGGTCAACAGCGCAAGATCATTGGCCAGGAATTGATCTGCAAGAAACACAAGTAAATGTAGAATGCAGATGCGTACGTAATGGCAAACCATTAAGTGTAGTATTAGGTGAACCGACAAGAACCTGCATTTAACTAGCTCAGCAACCGAGCTGATTACTGATAATCCCCTATTTTTTATATCTATTACACTGCCTCTCGCATATTGCTCCATGCATGGCGGAGGTAGGTGGACAAGGTGCAGCAGGAGATAGTACTGCTGGATTGTCCTGCGGTTGCTACTGGCAACTGGTAAGCAACATGGCTTATTTGTAAGTCCAGAATCCCTGTGGGCAGCCATAGACTCTTAGGTGAAGGCTGCCAGGGAGCACTTATAGGGCTGAAGTAGGGATTAAACCCTGCTGTGATCCTTAAAAAAACGTAAAGAATAAAGCAGACACAGTAGTGCACTTGGGCAGCGGAGAAGCTGTTCTCGACATCATGGATGGATCTGTAGCCCCTATCCTGAGGGAGGTCCGGGTCTATTCTCGACCTCAGGGTGGCTGGGGCCTCTCAACTTCTAGCCAGGTACCCACAGGGCTGGAGAAGGAGGACGGATGCATGAGGATTCATGGAGGTCCGTGAGTATCTCTACTTAATCCAAAACCCCAAGGGGGGGATGGACAAGGAGGAACAGCATATAAAAGTTAAAAAATGAAAATCTCAACCTCAGCTCTGCAGCCCACAAGGTGGTGAGAGGAGGGAGTATGCCGGGGGCCGCTCCGGGCCCACTTTTCTTCGAATCCAAGAGATCAAACGAAGAGAGGAACTTTGTGTGTGCTCTCCTAAGACACTAAGCAAAAACTGGAGAATCACTTCCTGCTCCAGGGGTGTAGTGCTGCAGAGGCTTAACTCTTTTGCAGATTTCTGCCTAGTGTCGCCTCCTAGTGGACAGCAGCATAACACCCACGGTCTGTGTCCCCCAATGAGGCGAAGGAGAAAAGTCTCTTTGACTGAAACGTCGCATCACATGGCCTAATAAAAGGTCCAGAAAACATCTTGCCTGGAGTGCTGCCTGATTTCTTTTTTGATAAGTATTACCACACAGTGGAGCACTGTGTACAGGACTATTGCACTTACCTGCATTTACTACTGTGCTGATTCTAACTTTATGTTGTCTGTATTTACCATGTTTCCCCGACAATAAGACACCGTCTTATATTTTTTTGGGGGCCAAAAGTCTCATGTCCCCATGTCTCATTTTCAGGGTATGGCTTATATTGGCAGCCACCAGCCTACTTACATACACATACCCATACATACACACACACATACATACACATTATATATATACACATACACACAGCTTCCTACCTTGTCCCCCGTGCCGACCGCTGTGCTGCCTCCTCAATCCTCTTCTTCTGTGCTGGGATGTCCTCTGTGCCTTCCGGTGGGGTCCTCGCTCCGTTCCCGGTCTGCTGTGCCTTGTGATCACGGGTGCTAGCCAATCACAGCGCAGCCTGCTCTGACATCACTGGCCGGGGGCGGAGAGAAGAAGCAAGATGGCAGCCCCCAGCACCGATGATGATGGAACTGAAGCAGAGGGAAGCACAAGGCACAGCAGACCAGGGGACAAGGTGGGAAATACTTCGCAGCACCCCTCCACCCCCTGTCTTATACCGTATTCCCCGAAAATAAGTCACCCTGTCTTATAATCGGGGTATGACTTATATTGGAAAATTCTGCGCCAGCCTTGCCCTGACTTATATTCGGGGGTGACTTATTTTCGGGGAAACACGGTGTATAATATATATATATATATCTTGATAAAAATCCTTGCAGCACACAGCTACTATCAATGATGTACAAGTGCTATAAGCCATATGTATTTGAGGAAAAAATTCAAAAACTTACGTTTTTTCAAAAAACTCAAAAATCTTTCTTTTAATTCTGAAGTTCTTAGTAGATACATTGGCCAATGTCTGCTTGCTCATCAACTGCGACAAAGTGACTTCAGGCATGATGAGTTCTATCTGACATCCCTGCCCTCCTTGTCCACCCCCCACTTTTCAGCGGGCAGACACCATCTATACCCTCGATCACCTGTAGGTTAATGAGGGTGCATATTGCAGCTAAGGAGCCTGCAACTCCACATAATATATAACAAGAAAAGCTGCACAGCACTCGCAGACCAGTGTGAACTGGTGCAAGCAAAGATGCAGAGTCAAACAACTTGATAAGTAGCTGTGTGCTGCAAGGATTTTTTTTTGTTATATATTATGTGGAGTTGCAGGCTCCTTAGCTGCAATATGCACCCTCATTAACCTACAGGTGATCGAGGGTATAGATGGTGTCTGCCCGCTGAAAAGTGGGGGGGGGTGGACAAGGAGGGCAGGGATGTCAGATAGGACTCATCATGCCTGAAGTCACTTTGTCGCAGTTGATGAGCAAGGAGACATTGGCCAATGTATGTACTAAGAACTTCAGAATTAAAAAGGAGATTTTTGTGTACTCACCGTAAAATCCTTTTCTCTTAGCCTCTAATTGGGGGACACAGACCGTGGGTGTTATGCTGCTGTCCACTAGGAGGCGACACTAGGCAGAATCTGCAAAAGAGTTTAGAAACTCCTCCTCTGTAGCATATACACCCTGTAGCAGGAAGTGCGTCTCCAGTTTTGTGCTAAAGCAGTAGGAGAGTTAACAGATAATAACAGTGACACAGGAAGTCTACGCAGGCGACCTGTGTAAACAAATATAGTTAAAGGGATCCTGTCACCCCCAAAACACCTATAAACCTATTAAAACCTGTCCCTACAGCATATTAACACTTTCCCTACACTCCTTTTACCTCCTAAATGCACATAATGAAAGTGAATAAAAACGTTTTTACAGTACCTCATTACTCATGATAATGAGTGACTATGCTATTCATAGTCACTCATCCAGACTGCCCCTCTTCATACTATCACGCCTCAATAGGCGTGATCTTCATCATGGATTCAAACTGCAGCCTCTCTGCGCGCCTCCCCGCTGTGTCCTGTGTCTGCCCGGCTTCAGCGTGGGGCTGTATGACGCGACCCGCGTCATTTCCGGAGCCGGGTGACGTCGTACAGCCGCGCCGCTGTGTCAGCTTCAAAATGCGCACTGCGCATGCGCATGCGCAGTGCGGGAATTGAAGCTAACAGCGGCGCGGCTGTAAATACGTCACCCGGCGCCGGAAATGACGCGGGTCGCGTCATACAGCCCCACGCTGAAGCCGGGCAGACACAGGACACAGCGGGGAGGCGCGCAGAGAGGCTGCAGTTTGAATCCATGATGAAGATCACGCCTATTGAGGCGTGATAGTATGAAGAGGAGCAGTCTGGATGAGTGACTATGAATAGCATAGTCACTCATTATCATGAGTAATGAGGTACTGTAAAAACGTTTTTATTCACTTTCATTATGTGCATTTAGGAGGTAAAAGGAGTGTAGGGAAAGTGTTAATATGCTGTAGGGACAGGTTTTAATAGGTTTATAGGTGTTTTGGGGGTGACAGGATCCCTTTAACAAGGTAATAACAGTGTAACTTGGCCTGAAACCAAACAGGCACGTGTGTAAACAGTTAAAAGTTAGCAGAGTAATGCTAGTACCACAAGTCCTGAAATTAATCAGGCGCATGTGGAAAAACAGTGAAGAGTTAACGAAGTAATAATCGTATAGCAAGGCCTGTAACTAAACAGGCTCACAGTACTATAAGGCCTGGAACTAAACAGGCTCACAGTACTATAAGGCCTGGAACTAAACAGGCTCACAGTACTATAAGGCCTGGAACTAAACAGGCACAAGTTTAAACAGTCAACAGTTAACAGAGTGATAATAGGCAAACATGTGTAAACATGTTAACCATGTAACAGCTGAGAAGCTATGTGAGAACTGTAGAAAAAAACCCACAAGGGCAATAGGGTGGGTGCTGTGTCCCCCAATTAGAGGCTAAGAGAAAAGGATTTTACGGTGAGTACACAAAAATCTCCTTTTCTCCTTCGCCTCATTGGGGGACACAGACCGTGGGACGTCCCAAAGCAGTCTCTGGGTGGGAAAGAACAATGGAACTAGTGACACTGAGCATGGTCAGTGAAGAACTATGCACCGACAGGCGGGCTGCTGCCGCCTGGAGGGCACGTATACCCAGACCTGCGTTTGTCGAGGACTGAGTGCAAGCACTATAGTGGCTTGGGTATGGGTGTAGGCTGACCCTTTGGCTGCCTATACACTTGTTGCGCCGATACCCCTTACCGAAATGTCCAGGAGGCTTTCACGGCCGTAGTAAAATGTGCCGTGACCTGCCGGAAGGAATGAGGTTTCAAAGGTATAAGCGTCTTGGATGGTTAGAGGAATCCACCTCGTTAGGGGAGCCTTAGAGGCTGATGTGTCATTATGTCTGCCCATTGGAAGAAGGATAAGGAGAATCCGACCTCTTAGAAGGGCACTGTCCTGGATACCTAGACGCGTAGGGCCCCGACAAGGTCCCGAATACGTAGGTCCTTCGCGACCGGACAGACTGGAGTCGGGCACGGCGATGGCAGAGAGATTTCTTCATGTAGGTGGAAGGAGTAAACCTACCGTAGAAGAAGAATGGAACCAGCCATAGGACAATCTTGTCCAGAAGAAGACTAGAAAAAGATGGATTACAGTAAACTGCTGCAAGTACCGATACTTCTGCAGAGACAAATAAATGCCGCCGAAACATACTACTATGTGGATGAGTATGCTAAGGTAACATCCCATCGAGGCTGAAAAGATGGTTCTTGTAGTGCCGTGAGGACCAAGTTCAGGTCCCCACGGGTGTAGTCTTGTTGTATGGAGACCTGAAATAGCAGACCCTTCGAAGGAAGGATTTTATAGACGTCTGGTGGCAAGACGTGTTTGTAATAGGGTGAAAAACGGCTGAAAACCTGCTGTACAAGAGACCCTAAGGACAGACCTGAGTCTAGGTCTGAGAGAAAGAAAACGGAGAGTCCCTGGCATGAAGTAGGGCCAAGGGGAATGACCTCTAGAGGTGCCCCAAGCAAAAAAACAAAAACAAAACGATAACATGCGTGATGGGATATCGCTGATAAGGCTGGTGTCCTCACTGTGACTACGGTCATTACAATATCCTGGGAAAAAAAACACTTGGGTTAACCTCTAGGTTTCAAAAGCTACACCATTAAACTCAGATGTAAGGAATTCTGAGGGAGAACTGGCCATGATCGAGCAGGTCTGGACAGTCTTGAGACGTCCTGGTACCGCTGCTCTAAATTGGACAAGTGTGCGCACCAAGCGCGTGTGGGTCAGTCTGAGACCGCGAAAATGGTCCGCGACATTCTCGTTTGATATCCCAGACTGGTAGTGGGAAAAGAATATAGGAGAGACGGATACCGGGCCAGGCTTGGACTAGGCGTCTGTCCCACTGACTGTGGATCCTGAGACCAGGCCAGGAAGGCAGAGACCGTGACATTGTGACTCCGTCAGGTACAGATCTGTGGTGTCCTGGCGTTGGTGTTTCGACGGAGGACTTCTAGATGAAGGAGCTAGTCCTGAGTCCATCCTTTGGTGGATTACCTTTGGTGGATTAGGAAATCCGCCTCCCAGATGTGTACACCTGGTATGAGAACAGCTGGCAGTACAGTGTTCCAAGGATTCCACCTAGGAAAGGATGTGCGAACTTGTCATCGCTTAGAGACTGCAGGTTCCACCCTGGTGGTTGACATATGCCACGGCTGTGACATTGTCTGACTGCATCCTGACATGTTCAAATGCCAGGTGACTGAAAGATTTCAGTACTAGAGATACTGCACGAATGTTCGTAAAGTAAGGAGCATCTTCGAGACAGGGCAAGACTACTGCCATGTGCAATTTGATGGGGGTATATCGCACCCCATCCTGTTTTTGTGCAACACCTGAGCATGGACAATTGCCAAGGCCGGCGATTCAGCTGAGCCAATGGAACTGAATTTCAAGCTGCTACTATGCTGTCTAGGACTCTTATAGCAGCTGTGAAGGATTGAGGAGACCTCTGACGGAGGCTGCGGATTCCCAGATGAAGAATCTGTGCCTTGTCTGGGGAAATTTGACTAGAGCTGTGGTGGTGCAACTAAAGGCGGCCGTGTTCATGCGGTGCTGTGCGTCCAGTATGGCTGAGACTCCATTCGTGATGCTGTAGCATGTGGCCGTCAGGAGTACGCAGCGGAGCAGGGACTCCTGAAATGTGTGCGCTGTGCTGCAGCATGTGCCTTGGAATTGCGGTAGACCTGTGGAGGTCGATCCTACCGAGTCTTCTTAGCGAGCACGGTGTAAATGCCACTGTGTTCACAGTCCTTGAAAGACATGCATTGATAAAAGAGTCATCCAGATATGGGAGACTGCTGAATCGTAGTATAGACCTTGCCAACTTCAGGGTGGGAAAAAGCTTTGTATCCATTGTGCTTCAGTCCTTTTTGGCCTCGCCCCACTCCCTGTGCTGACGCTTCGGAGGCCCTGACGTCAGGCAGAGAGCGGGCATGGCGGGCGGGCAAGCCAGTGCTGTCACGGCTAGGCTGAAGCCAGGGCCTTGCGTAAATCGAGGGGCCCGGGAACGGTAGAGGTCCGGCGCGGAGGTCCAGAGGGAGCCGGAAGTCAGGATCAGCGCTGGCCGAAACCGGAGGCTGCGTCACGATAGTCCAGTCGCCGTTGTCCTGCGCTGCATACAGCGAGCGCTATCCCACCATGAGCATTCTCCTATTGGACTCCTGAGTCGAGAAGGGACAGATTGCGTGGAAGAATGTTCAGGCCACAATCATACGGGGTCCAGAAGGGGCCCATCCATCGGGTTAATGCGGTTGGGGGTCTGCGATGTCCTGCTTTGAAGTGGGCTGTGCAGAGTGCTCACACTTGTGATCTCAACCCAAGTACCTAATATAGGTATAGTGAGGAGATTGGCAACAGGGCTCGTATTTCTGCGACCCAGAGTTTTGTTTTTGTAGTTTGGGGACGGAGGCCGGCCAGGCCTTGTGCCGTCACAGTTTCAACCCGAGTCCCCAACAGTGGGGAGTCGAGGAAGGAGTATGGTATATAGCAATCTCGGCTACGACCCAGCACCTCCAACAGTGGGGAGCTGAGGAGGGAGTATGCAATGGGTCTTAGGTCTCAGAGACCAGTAGCTAAATTACTCGTGCAGTTGCGAATTACGGTGTTTCAGCCTGCGTCTTGTGAGACTTGACCGTCATCACCGCCAACCAGACCTCCAGCCCTTTTGGAGAGGATTTGGCAAACGGTCCTGGGACCCTTGCAGTTGTCAGGTAATTGTAGATTACATCAACTTCAGCTGGGCTCTCCAACAATGGAGGGTCGAGGAAGGAACCTGCGAGTTAAGCTCGTAGTAATTCCACCACAACCTAGTTGTCTCAACTGTGTGTGGGAAGGGGTCTGATGGACGAGTATTTTGAGCCGTTTGAATAGTAACTGGGCTCCGCCAACATTGGGGGACCAAGGAATACGCATGTCGGTGGCTTACTGCAACCCAGCTCCCCCCAGGGCAATAAGGTTGGACAAGTGTACCAACAGGTACATGCATTTGGCACAGTGTTAGGAAAAACAATACGTGCGGTGGGCCGTGCGCTGATTACTACTGTAGAGGAAGTTACACTGGTCCTCGTAGTATGTTATTGCTCTTTACACAGTGTCCTGAAGGATGGACAAGCTGGAGCAGGAGACATCGCTGCTGGTTGTCTTGCCGTTTTCGTTGGGAGACTGCTGCCCAGCGAAGCTGAGCGCAAGGTATACTCCAGTCGCTGCGTGTGCGCCCTCGCAGTGCTGTGCTTGCTGTACCCCTGCATAGCGGATACTGAGCCATGGCTCTTGGAGAAGCCAGAGAATGATGGGGGGCAGTGCAGACCGGCCGTACCTATATGGCATGGCAGGCTCTGCTGTATGTCCCTGTTCCTGTTATTGAGGCCGGGAGGAGGGGGCAGGCACTGTAGGACTCCTAAAAACAAGGCCCCTGGCTGCACTAGTGTGCCTTGAAGACCACGGCAGGGAGGAAGCACTGTTGGGCTCCCCGTGTTTGAAAAGGGGCCTAGTGCTCGTTGTATCCCCTGCTGGCTGTGCATATGTGCCACTGTGCCAGCAAGGTCGTGGGCACGTGGTTGTCCGCTCACAGGACAGCTGACCTACATGTGTGTGTTTATTACATGTGTCAGCTGTTACATGTGTAGTGTGTGCACATTGTCTGCACACAGACTAGCCCGTATATGTGGCTACTGTGTGCGGGGCCTCAAGGCTGGCAGCTGCGGTGACAGTGCCTGAATCCCTTAATGGCCACCGCAGCTTAGAGGAGAGGGGTCATCCTCATCCTGTGCCCCCCGGAGACTGGCTGCCTGAGTTGGTTGAGGAAGCAGGGGGGCTGGGCGCAGAGAAAAAGAGCGCGTCCTATGTAAAAAACGCGCCCTCTCTGCTCCGGTCCGCCCCCTGCTGTGACGCTGGCAGCGTCATCCTCGTCATCCAGGGGGCGGGCCGGGGGGCGTGGAAAAAGGCGGCGGCTTCGAGCTAGGCCGAAGCCGCGGCCTAAATTAGATTCCTGCGCCCGAAAAGGGCTCCAGAGCGGCGCGGAGGTCCGGGGAGAGGTCCGGAACTGACCCGGACCTCGCCGGACCCCCTGGGCATTATAGCGGCGTCATGGTGGAGCTCCCACAGAGGACCCAGAGCGCTGGGTCCTCTTGCATCCGGCCGCTGTGCAGCCGTGATGCTGGCTGCTGCAGGGGCACAGGCAGTCTGTGCCCCTGATAGTGCTATGACTGCCCCGTAGTTGATCCCCCGGCCCCATCCGGAGAACACAGCAAGCTGTGTCTCCTGGGTATGCTGCAGCAGTCCGTGCTGCAGCCTGTTCCAATGGAGTGACTCAGCAGAGCTGAGGCTCCTGGGGTGCTCAGAGGTGCTGCACCTTCTGGCCCTACCTGAGGTGTCTCAACCTAAAGGGACCCCTGAAGGGTGTTTAGGGAGGGATTGCGTCCACCATCAGAGGGCCCCTTCGGAACCTCGACCTCAACCCAGTAACCCCAACAGTGGGGAAATGGGGAGGGAGGACCGTCGTCTCGACCTCAACCCAGCGCCCCAACATTAGGTGGCCGAGGAGGGAGCGGCATGTGGAATAAGGGTCTCAACCTCAACCAGGCACCCCCAACAGTGGTGGGCCGAGGAGGGAGCATGCCGGGAGTCTCACAGAGACCCACTTTTCTTCTTCTTGAATTAAAAAATCCAAAAAGCTAAAAAATTCCATAGGAAATAACCTTTAGGTGTGCCTCCTACAAGACACTAAGCAAAAACTGGAGACGCACTTCCTGCTACAGGGTGTATATGCTACAGAGGAGGAGTTTCTAAACTCTTTTGCAGATTCTGCCTAGTGTCGCCTCCTAGTGGACAGCAGCATAACACCCACGGTCTGTGTCCCCCAATGAGGCGAAGAAGAAAGAAAGATTTTTGAAAAAACGTAAGTTTTTGAATTTTTTCCTCAAACACATATGGCTTATAGCACTTGTACATCATTGATAGTAGCTGTGTGCTGCAAGGATTTTTATCAAGTTGTTTGACTCTGCATCTTTGCTTGCACCAGTTCACACTGGTCTGCGAGTGCTGTGCAGCTTTTCTTGTTATATATATATATATATATATATATATATAATTTTTTTTTTTTTTCCTTTTTCAGTATTATCTATGTAAATAATAATTTTTTACATATTATTGCATACTGATGCATGTTGTTTTCATTAACGTTATTTTGTATTTTTCACCTCATTATCATATTTCACACTCAGTATACATATAAATCAGTGAAAAAAGGCACTAACTGTAGAGCTGGGTGTTGCCCCGGCATAATAACTAACTGTTCTTAGTTATAGAATAAAACAGTGATGTCACAATAGAATGTTAGCCTATACCCTACCGAGTCATGTCACTGTATTTGTGTCTCCTGAGTTCTACTTGTGGATTTGCATTTGATTCATTCTATTGTGAAATACTCATATACATACACACAGACAGACACACTTACATACACTCACCTTTATTTATTAGATATGGAAGGCTATGAAGCTGCATTATGATATATGGAGGGCTATAAGGCTGCATTATGCTATATGTGCATCTCAGTGAATTAGAAGATCATTAAAAAGTTAATTTTATTTAGTAACTCCATACATAATGTGAAACATATATTATTTAGAGTCATTACAGAGTGATCTATTTCAAGTGTTTATTTCTGTAACTGTTGATGATTATGGCTTACAAAGAAAACCCAAAAGTCATTATCTCAGAAAATTAAAGGGATCCTGTCATCCCCAAAACACCTGTAAACCTATTAAAACCTGTCCCTAGAGCATATTAACACTTTCCCTACACTGTTTTTACCTCCTAAATGCAGTAAATGACATTGCATAAAAACGTTTTATAAGTACCTGATTACTAATGATAATGAGTGACTATCTATTCATAGTCACTCATCAAGACTGCCCCTCTGCTTCATAGCACGCCTGAATAGGCGTGATCTTCATAGCAGATTCAAATTGCCGCCTCCCTGCTGTGCCCTGTGTCGTCCGAGGCTGCTGTGTGGCTGGGTGACGCGATCCGCGTCATTCCGCGCACCGGGTGACGTATTTACACCGGCGCCGCGCTGTCGGCTTGAAAATGCACACTGCGCATGCCCATGCGCATGCGCAGTGCGCATTTTGAAGTTTACAGCGCGGCGCCGGTGTAAATACGTCACCAGGCGCCGGGAATGACGCGGATCGCGTCACCCAGCCACACAGCAGCCTCGGACGACACAGGGCACAGCAGGGAGGCGGCAATTTGAATCTGCTATGAAGATCACGCCTATTCAGGCGTGCTATGAAGCAGAGGGGCAGTCTTGATGAGTGATTATGAATAGCATAGTCACTCATTATCATTAGTAATCAGGTACTTATAAAACGTTTTTATGCAATGTCATTTACTGCATTTAGGAGGTAAAAACAGTGTAGGGAAAGTGTTAATATGCTCTAGGGACAGGTTTTAATAGGTTTACATGTGTTTTGGGGGTGACAGGATCCCTTTAAAGCAGGGAGGATGGTTAAAAACTGCACTGCCATATTCCACGAGAAATCAAAGGGTGAACATAGTATTGATTTATTAGTCAACATGTTTCAGGGCTCCCTGAAACATGGCAACATGATGCGGATTTGTCCTAAGGGGCCAGGGAGCCCTGAAACACGTTGACTAATAAATCAATATTATATTCACCATTTGATGTTTTGTGGAATAAAGCAGCTTGGTTTTTAACCTTTCATCCTCCCTTCTCTATCTGCACCACGCTGGGGACTGCAGCTGATCACGACCTACCAGGGCCGTGGGGTACTCAGAACCGTGCCGTACAATTCTTCGAGGATGTCACAGTGGCGTGATTCAGCTGTGTACCCTGGCCTTGTCATAGAAGTGGGGGAAGGTTTATATGGGGATTTAATTTGTGACGTCACCCGTAGTATTCGGCAATTGATGGCCAACGCTGCAGTTCAGATCCAATGGGGGCAGCTGGTGATGCAGCAAAGATGAAACAGCTCCCCACACGTAGAGCGAGGCCCCAGGGCAGTTATAAAGTCTGTTCAGGTAGTGATAACTGTTGTGCAGAATAGGCAAGGGACACAGAAAAGTGCAGTTTTCTTTACCTTTTACTTCTTGGCATATGATAATGCAATGCTGGGTATTAGTTACAGATGACAGGAGTCCAGTTATCCTGGAAGCATTCAGGGGTCCACCTCGCTATATAATATATGCGTTTCACTTTATGTATTGAATTACTGAAATAAATACATTATACTCTATATGTGGGCTGTGAAGTGGGCAGGACTATGATATATACACACAGCTTTATGGATTAGATTTATGTACCACATCGGTAATCCATCACTTTTTATATTGCTTGCATCATTCACACACTTTATTCTTCCATCATTCCAGTTTATTGTAATGTTATTAATATTCTCTGGTTCTGCACATACCTTTGCCCTTAGTTATAATGGCTCCTTTGGGATGCACATGTGCGGTATGCTCCATTTGGCATTTCTTTAAAGGCATCCACATGGAGCAGCGTGGGTCCTTGTCGTCAGTGGAAGTTATTCCTTTAACCTGCGTTGGCTTCAGTGATGGCCAGATGTGACGTGTCCGTCACATGCGGCAATTTCACTGGCAATTTGCTGGTTGCAGTGAAATCATGGACACATTGTTACATTTGTACACAGCAACAAAATGGAACAATGTGTCCATGATTTCACTGCAACCAGCAAATTGCAAGTGAAATTGCATGCAATGTTGCAATGTGTAATGGCACCCTTATTCCAACAAAATCCAGTATCCACATAAGGGGTAGATCTGACTTTGCGGGTCACAATATGCTTTGACATCCAAGAACTACATCCCGCTCAAAAGAGATGTGAAATTAAGAGTTCAGATAATAGTAGATTAGAAAAGCTATTGTTATGAACAGTTACAATGTATGAAAGGGGGTTAAAATTTTAATGGAAAAACACAGGCTAAAACACAAAAGGTAGAAAAATAGCGTGAACAACTAAAAATGGGTTTTCCAGGAACTCTGAATATTGAAACATTTTAGAGCCAATAAGAAATGAAGAAACTTCATGCTAGTCTATTCAAAGCACAGACAGTTCCTGCATGACCAGAAGACAGTGTCAGTAAAGCATATCCCTACATATAGAAGGCAGGAACTCTCACCGAAGTGTACTCTGAATGGGGATATCCTGTGATCCTCCATAAGTGGTCAGTGACCAGGGATGTGTACAGAGAGGGAAAAAAAAGAGAATTTTGTTTACGTACCGTAAATTCTTTTTTCTTTAATCATCAATGGGAGACCCAGACAATGGGGTTTAGGGCACTGCCCTCCGGAGGTCACACTAGGTACTACAAGTTTGTAGACACCGCCTCCTCCGCTTATAAACCCCTACCGCAGGGAACATCCTCAGTTTGGTCCATAAGCTGCGAGGAGAACATAAACCACACCCGAAACATCGGGAAGAATGCCGTGCACAGACGGCCAACAACCCGGCAAACACTGTCTCAACAGAGAGCAGAACAAATGCAAAACATGCAAAGGAACAACTGGGTGGGTGCTGGGTCTCCCATTGATGATTAAAGAAAAAAGAATTTACGGTACGTAAACAAAATTCTCTTTTTTCTGGTCATCATAATGGGAGACCCAGACAATGGGGATGTCCTAAAGCAATACCCCAGGGCGGGAAGAGTTCCTCAACAAGACGGATAATACATGGTTCCCTTCAAAGGTGGGCAACCGCCGCCTGGAGAACCCGCCTGCCCAGACTTGCATCCGCAGAGGCATGGGCGTGCACCATATAGTGCTTAGAGAAAGTGTGCAGGCTGGACCAAGTGGCCGCCTGACACACCTGTAGAGCAGACGCTCGATGTCGCAAGGCCCAAGAGGCACCTACAGCCCTGGTAGAGTGAGCCCTCAATCCCACCGGGAGAGGCAGACCAGAGGACCTGTAAGCCTCTTGAATGGAAGCCTTAATCCATCTGGCCAAGGTTGACTTTGAAGCCGCGGACCCCTTACAGCGACCTGTCGTAAGAACAAATAAGGAATCCGAACTCCTGAAGGAGGCGGTCCTGGACACATAAATGCGTACAGCTCTCACGAGATCCAGAGTATGGAGGTCGCGCTCCACCTGATGAACTGGAGCGGGGCAAAATGATGGGAGAACAATCTCCTGGTTCAGGTGAAAAGTTGACACCACCTTCGGCAAGAATTCTGGCCGTGGGCGCAACACCACCTTGTCTTGGTGAACCACCAGAAAGGGTGACTTGCACGATAGTGCAGCCAATTCTGAGACCCTCCTTAGAGACGTAATCGCCACCAGAAAGGCCACTTTCTGGGACAGACGAGAAAGAGAAACATCTCTCAACGGCTCAAACGGCGGTTTCTGTAATGCCGCCAGGACCATGTTAAGGTCCCAAGGGTCCAGAGGTCTCTTGTAGGGCGGAACCATCCGCGACACCCCCTGCAGAAATTGACGCACCTTCGGGAGGAGCGCCAATCGCCTGTCAAACAGCACCGAAAGTGCTGATACTTGACATTTCAAAGAGCCAAGGGATAATCCCAACTCCAAACCCGACTGTAAGAAAGCCAACAACGTCGGGATGGACAAGGGCCAAGGAGACCGTCCACCAGAGGCACACCAGGTAAAAAAGATCTTCCACGTCCGGTGGTACATCTTCCTGGAAACAGGCTTCCTAGCCCGATTCATAGTGGCCACCACTGTAGGGGAGAAACCCCTAGATGTCAGGAGCCAGGCCTCAAGAGCCATGCAGTCAATCTGAGGGCCCTGGAATTGAGGTGGAAGAATGGGCCTTGTGCGAGTAAATCTGCGCGGTCTGGAAGAGCCCACCTGTGTCCGCCTGACAGTTGCCACAGGTCCGGATACCAGGACCTCCTGGGCCAATCTGGAGCCACTAGAATGGCTACCCTGCACTCCGACCTGATCTTCCACAGGACCCTGGGAATCAGAGCCAGAGGAGGGAACACATACGGCAGTTGGAAGCTGGACCAACTCAGTATCAGAGCATCCGCCCCCAGGGACTGAGGATCCCACGATCTCGCCACGTACTGGGGCACCTGATGATTTAGCCTTGAGGCCATCAGATCTACGTCCGGAGTGCCCCATCTGCTGCAGATGTCCCGGAAGACGTCTGGATGCAGGGACCACTCTCCGGCGTCCATCCCCTGCCGGCTCAGATAGTCGGCCTCCCAGTTCTCGACCCCTGGGATGTGAACTGCGGAGATCAAGCAGTCGTGTTCCTCCACCCACGATAGGATGCGGTGGACTTCGGCGAGGGCCTGAGCGCTTCTGGTCCCTCCCTGATGATTTATGTAGGCGACGGCCGTCGCATTGTCGGACTGTACCCGAATGGGTCGTCCTGCCAGGAATTTCTGAAACGCCAGGAGCGCCAGATAGACCGCCTTGATCTCCAGGACGTTGATCTGCAACGTCGACTCCGCCTGAGTCCAGAGGCCTTGAGCCCTGTGGTGTAAGAACACCGCGCCCCAGCCCTTCAGACTGGCGTCGGTGGTCACCACTAACCAAGAAGGTTTGAGGAAGGACCTTCCCCGTGACAAGTGACGTGGCTGGAGCCACCACTGCAGGGAGTCCCTGGTCGGTTGTGACAGTGTCACCAACCGATTCAGAGAGATCGCTCTCTTGTCCCACCGGCGAAGAATCTCCAGCTGGAGAGGACGGAGACGAAACTGTGCAAATGGCACCGCCTCTATTGCCGCTACCATGCGTCCCACCAGTCTCATCAATTCCCGAAGGGATGAGTGAGGCGACAGGAGAACGTGTCGTACTCCTGAGTGGATCGCCAGCTGCTTGGCCTGAGGAAGAGACACCAGAGCTGAGTCCGTGTGAAAATCCATGCCCAGATATGTCAATGACTGGGTCGGAACCAGGGTCGACTTCTGAGTATTGAGAAGCCACCCGAACTGTTCCAGAGACCTCATGGTCGCTTCCAGGCTCACCCGACAACGGTCTTCCGATGGCGCCCTGACCAATAGGTCGTCCAGATAGGGTATGACGGCGTGACCCTGCACATGCAGGAGAGCCATCATAGATGCCATCACCTTCGTGAACACCCGTGGTGCAGAGGCCAACCCGAAGGGTAGGGCCACAAATTGGAGATGTTCGTCCCCCACTGCGAATCGTAACCAGCGTTGATGAGCCGGCGCAATGGGCACGTGAAGGTAAGCGTCTCGGATATCTATGGACGCTAGGAAGTCCCCCTGTGACACAGCTGCGATCACGGAGCGCAGGGATTCCATGCGGAACTTCCGAACCAACACGTGACGGTTGAACAATTTTAGGTCCAGGACCGGCCGAAAGGAGCCGTCCTTCTTGGGACAATAAACAGGTTGGAGTAAAAACCCCTGAACCTCTCTGCCGTGGGTACTGGGACCACTACTCCGTCTCTGCGGAGTCCCTCCAACACCCGGAGAAAAGCCGGAGTCTTTTCTGGGGAAGGAACAGACCGATGGAATCGGGATAATGGCTTTGACGTCAGCTCTATCCTGTAACCTCGCGAGACAACGTCTCGAACCCACTGATCTTGAACGTGAAGCAGCCATCTGTCCTTGAATTGAGACAGGCGGCCCCCCACCTGTGGGGAGGCAGGATGAGAGAGCGAGTCATGTCGAGGCGGGCTTGGGGGTGGCAGCAGCTGCCCCCGCCGGCTTCTTCTGACGACTCTTTGAGCGCCACTGAGAAGCGGGCTTGCCCCCTCGGTCCGTGCGAGCGGACGGTGCTGATGACTGTGAGCTGGACCGAAAGGACCACTGCTTCGGGTTCCTCTTAACGGTATACCGTGGCTTAGGCTTATTCTGCGGTATCTTAGACTCAGCAGAATCCTTGATCAGCTTGTCCAGCTCTGTGCCAAAGAGTCTGTCACCAGAGAATGGAAGATTCTGCAAAATCTTCTTAGATGTGGCATCTGAGTCCCAAAGACGCAGCCACAACAACCTGCGGATCGCTATCGCATTGGCCGAAGCCACAGCTGAGCGAGTGGCAGTTTCCAGAGACGCCGTCCTGGCGTAGTCCGCATAGGCCCTTGCTCTCTCAGTGAGTGCCAGGACCTCCGGACTGGACTTTGCCAGGTCAGTGATACCATCCAAGCAGGTAGTAATCGCTTGCAAGGTCCAGACCGTGGCAAAATTAGGGGCAAATGAAGACCCCACAGCCTCATAGGAAGACTTGGCGAGTTGCTCGACCTGTCTATCAGTAGCATCCTTCAGCGAGGAGCTATCAGAGGCAGAGAAAAGGGAGCGTGCAGCAATTCTCGTCATGGAAGCGTCCACCTTTGGAGACTGCGACCATTCCTGAAGCACCTCCTGGGGGAAGGGGAAGCGATTGTCCTTAGGTTTGCGGACATAGCGCCGCCCAGGATGTAACCTGGGTGCTCTAACCACCCTTCCAAAATTAGTGTGGTCCATGAAGGAGCCACTTGGTCTAGCCTCAGGCCGCAGCCATTGATAGACCTCCTTCGGGTGCACGACCACCTCTTCAGGGGGAGTCACGAGACGCAAGGTCTCATTGATGGAGGACACCAGATCCTCCACCCCGTCTGGAGGTTCAGACACAGATACAGACCCAAAGTTTGAACCCCCATCATCTTCCTCACCATCAGAGGAACGCTCCTCCTCAGAGAGAGCCTGGAGCTCGGGTGAATCCTCACGACGAGCCCGCTTAGGGGGTCTCACAGCAGAAGAGGGAGACACCCGGGGGTAACTGGAAGGAGTAGCTGGGCTTTCCAGCCTCCTATGCAGTGCCTCCAGTGACTGCGACATGGAGGACATCTGGGACAGCAAGGATTCATTGATCCTGTTCTGTGCTTCCCATGGCCCTGGGATCAGCTGAACCTCAGGGTACAGCACCGGAGCGGCTGCTGCCTCAGCTGAGCCAGTCCGGGCTTCTGGGCGTCCGCAGTTATTGCAGGACCCCTCCACCAAAGTTCCCTTGCAAGTAGCACAGGTAGTGGTGTTATCCGCCGCCTTAGCAGCATGCTTCCTTACTGAGGACATAGCCACAGTAGGGGTAGTAGAGGCCAAAGCCAAACAAACAAACCGGGAATCCCGGTGGCTTACCGACCGCAGTAACGCGGTGGGAGGAAGCGGTGTGCGTGCTTGACCTCCGCGAGTTCCGGTCTCCCTCTGAAGTGCAGACACGTGCTGCCGTAGAACCCAGCCGGGAAGTGAGGGAGAAGATGGCCGCCGCCAGCACAGAAGTGGGCGGCGCCGGGAACACGCGGGAGCACACGCACACGCCCCCCGGTGACGTCATCGTAAGGGCTGCTTCTCCTCCTCCAAGCAGCCTCTGTAATGGAGGTGCTGGAGCCCGCAGCGCGGGAAAAACAGTGCGGATCATCACACACCTATACACAGACTGTCAGCACACACAAACATGCACAGTCTACGGCCTCAGCCCCTGTCACACACAGGGCGGTCAGCCAAGATGACCCCAGCACAGGGTACACCACCAGATCCGCGGACCCGAGGGTAACGCGCGGTCTGAGTGTCAGGACACATAAAGTGCCAGACACTACCCCCAGGCACACAGGAGACACAGAGTGCCTCAGTGCCGGTCCGGTCTGTAAGCACCATTTAGGGAGGCCTCGGACGGGGGTTCAGCCCAGTCCGGAGTGTAAGCACCATTTAGGGAGGCCTCGGACTGGGCTGGCTCCAGTCCGGTCTGTAAGCACCATTTAGGGAGGCCTCGGACGGAGCGGAGCTGTGCAAGGCTCCCATCTCCCACTCTCCAGAGCCCCCCAGAGAGGGATGGAAAGGAGCGCAACAGCGTACCGGGAGAACACCGAGTGTCCAGGCACTAGGCCCTCCGGTACCTCCACCAGCGTGTGCCACAAAGGGTGAGCGGGGAGGCTGTCGCAGGTCCCGCTAGGACCATATTACCTTGTCTTCAGACGCCATCACGTAAGTAGTGAGAATGCAGTGAAGTGCAAGCAAAGCGTGATCCTCCGAGCACACTAAGTTTAAAACTGAGGATGTTCCCTGCGGTAGGGGTTTATAAGCGGAGGAGGCGGTGTCTACAAACTTGTAGTACCTAGTGTGACCTCCGGAGGGCAGTGCCCTAAACCCCATTGTCTGGGTCTCCCATTATGATGACCAGAAAAAAAGCCACACAGAACAAGTAATCTGAAGTGGGAACAATGTTATGAAAGCAAGAACTGTGAGCAACAATGTATCCATCTTGAGACTGTATAGGGGTCTCAGGATGGTGCTTTGCAGGTGAAGTGGGAGTGTGTGAGTTGTGGGACAGCTCTATCACTTTATCTTGGCATATGCAAAATAGATGAAGAACTGGAAGAAAGTTCTTAAAGAAAAACCAGTAACAAGCTTCAAGGATGCAGGGAACTTAAAGAAAAGAAAAAAAAGAAATCTTTTGGGGTCGTCTTTCAGTAACAGCCAGCTAATTTCTTTTTTGTGTATGTGCCTTGAAAACCTATTCAAGTACAAAGCAAAACACTATATCAAAGTCGAGCTGCATTCAGATTTCTTCACGAGGACATGCCAAATACTTAACTTACCAGAAATGTATACAAGAGAAAAAAAAAGTAATAAACCTGAAAGTTATTTCAGCACATTTCTTCATAGGGTCTTTATTAGTATAATGCATTTCAACAAGTGCTTTTTTCTTTCATGTTCTTAAATCCGTAAAATTTTAAAGTGCTTATTGAAACAGTCATTATACAGTTTACGTGTTACAAAAACCACTGTTCTCAAAAACAGAGGGGATTTTATTGTTTGTGGCTCATTGCCTAGGAGGACAATCACTGCTACCATCTTGTAGTGGTAGCCACAGAGTCTCAAAATTGAGTTTGTAAACACTTTGAATACAGTTTGTAGGGACTACTCTGAAACTGGCCATGATTGCTGCAATATGCTGGGAGCTGTTAATCCCAATCAGTACGTTATTTTGATGCAGCAGAGAAAAACCTAGCTGTTTTTGCAGCATTCAAAAGTGCATCTTTTGGAACAATGGGGCAGGGTTGGTGCTTGCTGAACTGTCAATCAAGCAAGAGTAAGAGAGAGCAAGAAGGAAGCAGAGAGGTTGGGGAATGGTCTGCTCCTGCTGAGAATCAAGACAACCTCTTTGAAATAAATATTATCCAGTGTAAAACAGTGAAGCATTCCTAGATTACCTCATTGAGAAGACCAGACCTCTTTGTACGAATCACATTTGTCAAAAAAAAAAAAGTGGCCTCTTTCTGCAGTTGTCTCATTATAATAAATGCAGTGTGTGGGACAGTAATGCTTGGCTGAGGACAGAAGTAAGCCAAAAGGAGCCACCAAGCTACAATTCCCTTTCTTACTTCCACCATCACTGCAATAATGCATCTAGAGAGTGCTGCTTGGAGGATTAATATACTATTAAGAAGACTGGAGGATAGCTGCCAAACCTTATATGTAAGCCAATATTGCACAAGAATAAAAAAAAAAAAAATGCCTGTACCAAAGCAGCATCAAATGTCACTACTTGATGAATATTGAGCCAATTTTTGGAGAAAACCCATGTTCGCGCATGAGGAAAGGAAAGCAATGCTGGTGTTGTAGACAGTTCAACCATTTGTACGGAATGTTGAGAAGTCACAGAAGAATAACAATTCTGCATATCATCTAGCTTTAAGTGTATTCTACTTGTTACAGGCCGGGCAATACTTCCTAGGTGCAGAGATATAATCAATACAGTTCAGTCTTTTATTTGGGGGTGGGTATTTCGTTTTTTGTTATTCATGTACTAGAAAGGATTGTTGCCATACCTTATCCATCATACTGTATATTTTCTTTGGGAAGACTACTCCATAAATATATTTTTTGAACAAAAGTGTTATGCAAAATACTAGGAATAACAACACTGCGTAGATGGTCATTGGTGACACCAGAATACTGTGGTTTAATTCTTGTTAAGAGCCTGGAGCAGACGGAGCAGATGTAAGAAGAGATTAATAATATCAAGATAGAGGTTGATAGCAGCTAAGATATACTCCTCTGGAGACAGCTTATGCATCAGCAGATGTGTATCGTAGATGATGAACCCACAGAAGAGTAATGCTCCACCTGAAGCTACGACTAGTTCAATAGTCTCGCTATAAAAGAAAAGCTGTGAAGACATAATTCAGATATTGTTAACATTCTTCGGAAAATGATCTTTGCAACACATCTAGATTCCCATTACAGACAATAATTCAAAAGGGAACCCCAAAGTTAAGAAATCAAGATGTAAGAAGTTGTTTCATGCAGTCCCCACATATGTGGGCATTCTGATGTGTTCCATAGGTACTAGGGGCAGGGGGCTACTGTGACCTCTCCACTCAAAGGGAACCTGACAGCTGATACATTCATAGTCTGATACAATGCTGAAGAATGTATGACCTAGGCTAGGCAAGTCTGACAGCAGCACATCAAGAGAAGAACATAGCTTCTCCACAACTGCTGCCCTGGATTGATAGGTCTCTCCAAATGTGTGCGTATAGAGACCTGTCGGTCACAAGCAGCGGGTGGGGAGAAGCCCTTGAGACCGGCTTCTTTGATTAGGTTCCTGTATGGCTTGGTCTTTGGCAGATTTAAAGTGTTTATCTCTAAACCACTGCAGTGTCTGATTTTTTTTTTTCCTGAAGAAGCTGATTAACCTCAAAACATGTAGAAAATAAGCCACATGGACAGTGTATGTTTCATGTTTCATTGTTTGGCTCTATACCAGCAGCGGAGGAAATAAGTCTTTTCATTTACCCATCAGAGATTACATCAGTTCTGTTAACCCATGTCACTGCTGCAGCTGGGAATTAGCTTTTTCTTGCTCTAAGGTTGTCTTATACTCACATGGTTAGCTGCCTTATAACCATCACTGGTATCTGAATAATACCCCATTGCACCATCTCATTCCCTAGTTAATTTGGATCAAACATACTTGACTGAGATCATAGAGCCAGTGTCTAATCCATGCTGTTTGTAGATCGTAGATCAGTTAGCTGTCAGGTTCCCTTTAACTTTGCCCATGGAAAAGGGTTTGCATGGCTACATCATAGAGGTCATGTGGGCACACAGGATGTGTCCACACAATCACTGCCGAGAGCTCAGCTTAAGTCCAAGCCAAGCTCCATCTGTCACAGTTCGGGTCGGTGCCCACACTGTCCCTGGCTGTTAAACCCCATAAAGGCTGTAATCAATAGCGATCACAGCATTTAGGAAGCTAGGAGAGACCCACTGATGTAATTGCAGGTTGATGATCATTGCCATGGCAACCTGACGTGATAACTTCTGGATTTGACAGCTATGGTCAAGTGTTAGGTCATGCCTGTAACACTGACAGGTGCAATGCATTATAACATTATACAAATACAGGTCTGTCTGCATAAAAAAAAAAAAAAAAAAAAGATATAGCTCTTAGTATAGAGCAGTGCAAAAAAGAGAATTTTGTTTACGTACCGTAAATTCTTTTTTCTTTAATCATCAATGGGAGACCCAGACAATGGGGTTTAGGGCACTGCCCTCCGGAGGTCACACTAGGTACTACAAGTTTGTAGACACCGCCTCCTCCGCTTATAAACCCCTACCGCAGGGAACATCCTCAGTTTGGTCTACAAGCTGCGAGGAGGAAATAAACCACACCCGAAACATCGGGAAGAATGCCGTACACAAAACGGTTCAACAACCCGGCAAACACTGTCTCAACAGAGAACAGAGCAAATGCAAAACATGCAAAGGAACAACTGGGTGGGTGCTGGGTCTCCCATTGATGATTAAAGAAAAAAGAATTTACGGTACGTAAACAAAATTCTCTTTTTTCTGGTCATCATAATGGGAGACCCAGACAATGGGGATGTCCTAAAGCAATACCCCAGGGCGGGAAGAGTTCCTCAACAAGACGGAAAACACATGGTTCCCTTTAAAGGTGGGCAACCGCCGCCTGGAGAACCCGCCTGCCCAAACTCGCATCCGCAGAGGCATGGGCATGCACCATATAGTGCTTAGAAAAAGTGTGCAGGCTGGACCAAGTGGCCGCCTGACACACCTGTAGAGCAGACGCTCTATGTCGCAAGGCCCAGGAGGCACCTACAGCTCTAGTAGAGTGTGCCTTCAAACCCACCGGGAGAGGCAAACCAGAAGACCGGTAAGCCTCCTGAATGGGAGCCTTGATCCATCTGGCCAAGGTCGACTTCGAAGCCGCGGACCCCTTACAGCGACCCATCGTGAGGACAAATAAGGAATCCGAACTCCTAAAGGAGGCGGTCCTGGACACATAAATGCGTACAGCCCTCACGAGATCCAGAGTATGGAGGTCGCGCTCAACCTGATGAACGGGAGCGGGGCAAAATGATGGGAGAACAATCTCCTGGTTTAGGTGAAACGTTGAAACCACCTTCGCAAGAATTCTGGCCGTGGGCGCAACACCACCTTGTCTTGGTGAACCACCAGAAAGGGTGACTTGCACGAAAGTGCAGCCAATTCTGAGACCCTTCTCAGGGACGTAATTGCCACCAGAAAGACCACTTTCTGGGACAGACGAGAGAGAGAGATGTCTCTCAGTGGCTCAAACGGCGGTTTCTGCAGAGCCGCCAGGACCATGTTGAGGTCCCAAGGGTCCAGAGGTCGCCTGTAAGGCGGAACCACCCGAGCTACCCCCTGCAGAAATTGGCGGACCTTCGGCAGGAGCGCCAAGCGCCTGTCAAACAGCACTGAAAGTGCTGATACTTGACCTTTCAGAGAGCCAAGGGATAATCCCAACTCCAACCCCGACTGTAGGAAAGCCAACAATGTCGGGATGGACAATGGCCACGGTGAACGTCCACCAGAGGCACACCAGGAGAAAAAGATTTTCCACGTTCTGTGGTATATCTTCCTGGAGACAGGTTTCCTAGCCCTATTCATAGTGGTAACCACTGTAGGAGAGAATCCTCTGGACGTCAGCAGCCAGGCCTCAAGAGCCATGTAGTCAATCTGAGGGCCCTGGAATTGAGGTGGAAGAATGGGCCTTGCGCGAGTAGATCTGCGCGTTCTGGAAGAGCCCACCGGTGTCCGCCTGACAGTTGCCACAGGTCCGGGTACCAGGACCTCCTGGGCCAATCTGGAGCCACTAGAATGGCTACTCTGCATTCCATCCTGATTTTCCACAGGACCCTGGGAATCAGAGCCAGAGGCGGGAACACATATGGCCGCTGGAAGCTGGACCAACTCAGGATCAGGGTATCCGCCCCCAGAGACTGAGGATCCCACGATCTTGCCATGTATTGGGGCACCTGATGATTCAGCCGTGAGGCCATCAGATCCACGTCCGGAGTGCCCCATCTGCCGCAGATGTCCCGGAAGACGTCTGGATGAAGAGACCACTCTCCGGCGTCCATGCCCTGTCGGCTCAGGTAGTCGGCCTCCCAGTTCTCGACCCCTGGGATGTGAACTGCGGAGATCAGGCAGCCGTTTTCCTCCACCCAGGCTAGAATGCGGTGGACTTCGGCGAGGGCCTGAGCACTTCTGGTCCCTCCCTGATGATTTATGTAGGCGACGGCCGTCGCATTGTCGGACTGCACCCGAATGGGGTGTCCTGACAGGAATTTCTGAAACGCCAGGAGCGCCAGATAGACCGCCTTGATCTCCAGCACGTTGATCTGCAATGCCGACTCCGACTGAGTCCAGAGGCCTTGAGCCCTGTGGTGTAAGAACACCGCACCCCAGCCCTTCAGACTGGCGTCCGTGGTCACCACTAACCATGACGGTTTTAGGAAGGACCGGCCTCGTGACAGGTGACGTGGCTGGAGCCACCACTGTAGGGAGTCCCTGGTCGGTTGTGACAGTGTCACCAGCCGATTCAGCGAGATCGTCCTCTTGTCCCATCTGTGAAGAATCTCCAGCTGGAGAGGACGGAGGCGAAACTGTGCGAACGGCACCGCCTCTATCGCCGCTACCATGCGTCCCACCAGTCTCATCAATACCCGTAGGGATGAGTGTGGTGACAGGAGGACTGCTTGTACTCCTGATTGGATCGCCATCTGTTTGACTCGTGGCAGAGACACCAGGGCTGAGGCTGTGTTGAAGTCCATGCCCAGATATGTCAAAGACTGGGTCGGAACTAGCGTTGACTTCTGAATATTGAGGAGCCAACCGAACTGTTCCAGAGACCGCATGGTCACATCCAGGCTCTCTTGACAGAGGAGTTCTGATGGCGCCCTGACCAGCAGGTCGTCTAAATAGGGAATGACGGCATGTCCCTGCATGTGCAGGAGAGCCATCATGGAAGCCATCACTTTTGTGAACACCCGCGGTGCCGAGGCTAGCCCGAATGGCAGTGCCACAAATTGGAAGTGTTCTTCCCCCACTGCGAATCGCAACCAGCGCTGATGAGCCGGTGCAATGGGTACGTGAAGGTAAGCGTCTCTGATATCTATGGACGCTAGGAAGTCCCCCTGTGACACAGCTGCGATCACGGAGCGCAGTGATTCCATACGGAACTTCCGAACCAACACGTGACGGTTGAACAACTTCAGGTCCAGTACTGGGCGGAAGGATCCGTCCTTCTTTGGGACGATAAAGAGGTTGGAGTAAAAACCCCTGAACCTCTCTCCGGAAGGCACCGGGATTACCACTCCGTCTCTGCGGAGACCCTCCAACACCTGGTAAAAAGCCTGAGCTTTTTCTGGTGACGGGACCGACCGATGGAATCGGGATATCGGTTTTGACGTCAGCTCTATCCTGTACCCTCGCGAGATCACGTCTCGAACCCACTGATCTTGAACGTGAAGCAGCCACTTGTCCTGAAAGCGAGACAAGCGGCCCCCCACCTGTGGGGAGGCAGGATGAAAGAGCGAGTCATGTAGAGGCGGGTTTGGGGGTGGCAGCTGCCGCTCCCGCCGGCTTCTTTGGACGACTCTTAGAGCGCCACTGGGAAGCGGGCTTTCCTCCTCGGTCCGTGCGAGCGGACGGAGCTGATGACTGCGAGCTGGAACGAAAGGACCACTGTTTTGGGTTCCTTTTAACGGTATACCGTGGCTTAGGCTTATTCTGCGGTATCTTAGACTCAGCAGAATCCTTAATTAGCTTGTCCAGTTCGGTGCCAAAAAGCCTGTCACCAGCAAACGGAAGATTCTGCAAAATCTTCTTGGATGTGGCATCTGAGTCCCAAAGACGCAGCCACAACAACCTGCGGATCGCTATAGCATTGGCCGAAGCCACAGCTGAGCGAGTGGCAGTTTCCAGAGTCGCCGTCCTGGCGTAGTCCGCATAGGCCCTTGCCCTTTCGGTAAGTGCTAGGACCTCTGGACTGGATCTTGCCATGTCAGAGATACCATCCAAGCAGGTAGTAATCGCTTGTAAGGTCCAGACCGTGGCAAAATTAGGGGCAAATGAAGACCCCACAGCCTCATAGGAAGACTTGGCGAGCTGCTCGACCTGTCTATCAGTAGCATCCTTCAGTGAGGAGCTATCAGAG
The DNA here is from genome assembly GCA_033576535.1 of Allobates femoralis. Classification (NCBI taxonomy): domain Eukaryota; kingdom Metazoa; phylum Chordata; class Amphibia; order Anura; family Aromobatidae; genus Allobates; species Allobates femoralis. The sequence continues at coordinate 375,222,415 of JARQOC010000004.1, read as the reverse complement.
GCAGAGAAAAGGGAGCGTGCAGCAATCCTGGTCATGGAAGCGTCCACCTTCGGGGACTGCGACCACTCCTGTAGCACCTCCTGGGGGAAGGGGAAGCGATTGTCCTTGATTTTACGGACATAACGCCGCCCAGGATGTAACCTGGGAGCTCTAACCACCCTTCCAAAATTAGTGTGGTCCATGAAGGAGCCACTTGGTCTAGCCTCCGGCCGCAGCCATTGATAGACCTCCTTCGGGTGCACCGTCACCTCCTCAGGGGGTGTCACGAGACGTAAAGTCTCGTTGATAGAGGACACCAGATCCTCCACCCCGTCTGGTGGTTCAGATACAGACACAGACCCGAAATTTGAACCCCCATCATCTTCCTCACCATCAGAGTAACGCTCCTCCTCAGAGAGAGTATGGAGCTCGGGTGAATCCTCACGACGAGCCCGCTTAAGGGGTCTCGCAGCAGAAGAGGGGGACACCCGGGGGTAACTGGATGGAGTAGCTGGGCTATCCAGTCTCCTATTAAGTGCCTCCAGGGATTGCGACATGGAGGACAGCTGAGACAGCAGAGATTCATTGATCTTATTCTGAGTCTCCCATGGCCCTGAGATCACCTGAACCTCAGGGTATAGCACCGGAGCTGCTGACTCAGCAGTGCCAGCCCGGGCCTCTGGGCGTCCGCAGTTATTGCAGGACCCCTCCACCAGTGTACCATTGCATGTAGCACAGGTAATGGTGGTTACTGCCGCCTTAGCAGCACGCTTCCCGGCTGAGGACATCGCCACAGTAGGGGAAAATAAGCCAAATTGCCGACAACAAAACCGGGAATCCCGGTGGCTTACCGACCGCAGTAAAGCGGTATGAGGAAGCGGTGTGTGTGTGACCTCCGCGACGGTTTCCGGTCTCCCCTCTGGAGTGCAGACGCACGCTGCATAAGAATCCCAACCGGGAAGTGAGGGTAAAGATGGCCGCCGACAGTGAAACTGTGGGCGGCGCCGAAGAGACGCGGGAAACACACACACACGCCCAGCGATGACGTCACCGCACGGGCTGCTTCCCATCCTCCAAGCATCCACAGCATGAGGGAGCCGGAGCCCGCAGCGCGGGAAAGAGTGTAAAAACATTATACACAGACTGCATGTACACCATCCACAGCATGAGGGAACAAACATCCGCAGCCTACGGCCTCAGCCCCTGTGACACACAGGGCTGTCAGCCAGGGTGACCCCAGCACAGGGTACACCCGCAGAACCGCGGACCCGAGGGTAACGCGCGGTCTGAGTGTCCTGAAACACATAAAGTGCCAGACACTACCCCCAGGCACGCAGGAGACACAGAGTGCCTCAGTGCCGGTCCGGTCTGTAAGCACCATTTAGGGAGGCCTCGGACGGGGGTGCAGCACCAGTCTGGTCTGTAAGCACCATTTAGGGAGGCCTCAGACTGGGCCGCTCAGCACCAGTCCGGAGTGTAAGCACCATTTAGGGAGGCCTCGGACTGGGCTGGCTCCAGTCCGGTCTGTAAGCACCATTTAGGGAGGCCTCGGACGGAGCGGAGCTGTGCAAGGCTCCCATCTCCCACTCTCCAGAGCCCCCCAGAGAGGGATGGAGAGGAGCGTAACAGCGTACCGGGAGAACACGAAGTGTCCAGGCTCTAGGCCCTCCGGTACCTCCACCAGCGTGTGCCACTAAGGGTGAGCGGGGAGGCTGTCACCGGGCCCGATAGGACCGTATTACCTTGTCTTCAGACGCCATCACGTAAGTAGTGAGAATGCAGTGAAGTGCAAGCAAAGCGTGATCCTCCGAGCACACTAAGTTTAAAACTGAGGATGTTCCCTGCGGTAGGGGTTTATAAGCGGAGGAGGCGGTGTCTACAAACTTGTAGTACCTAGTGTGACCTCCGGAGGGCAGTGCCCTAAACCCCATTGTCTGGGTCTCCCATTATGATGACCAGAAAAACATTTTTTTACTATAGAATTTAATTTATGTTGTCTAAAAGCAGCAAAACAAAAACATTAAATCTTACTGACCCGAAGAATAAAGCCATCTTATTTCTACCACATACTGAATGATTTAAAGAAAAAAAAAATAAATCCTGAATTGCCCTTTCATGTTCATTCTGCCTTCCATAAATTGGAATAAATAGCAATCCCAATATGCCTGTAAATGGTACCAATACAAATAACCCACCCCGCGAAAAAAAACAAACAAAACCCTCACACGACTGTCATCGGGAATCTAAAAAATATTATAGCTCTCAGAACATGGCAAAGCTACATTTTTTTTCTTTACAAAAAGGCTTTTTTAGTGTGCGATAGTGGCCAAACATAAAAAAACAAAAACTATATAAAATCTGGTATCGCTGTCATTTTACTGACCCAGAGAATAAAGCTGCCTTATCACTTATGGTGTAAAAAAAAAAAAAAAAAAAAAAAAAAAGCAATTCTTGACCTCTGGTTGAGTCGTTCATTCAGCCTCCAAAAGATGGCAGTCAGGCTCAGCTCACATTTATCTGCTTATATCTGGGTTTTCATATTTATGATTGAGACAGAACTGCGGATGCCTTATATTAAAGGCAGAGGGAGTATGTCTTTTCTTGGACTCTCTGGCCTACGATTCACTGCATGCATAAAAATGCGGTCAACCAATTTTTTGAACTTCTGAATATGACCTCTAGCTGAACAGCCTGACAACCCTGCTGACCCAGTGAATAGGACTGTCCTCTAAATCCTGTCATTTGAAGATCTAGAAGGAAGGTGCTCAGTGTGCACCCCTAGATGAGATGGGGGGGGGGGCTGCTTTTGTTGGCATATCAGGGGCTCAGACTTCTGGTTTAATGGCAAAAAATATAAAATGTGAAATTCAGACATTTTTTGTAGAATTTTCAATATGTTCATAAATAAAAAACAACTCATAAGTCAAATGTTACCACTAACAAAGTACAATGTGTCACAAATAAACCCCTTCAGAATCACTAGGATCCATTGAAGTGTTCCAGAGTTATAACCTCATACAGTGACACTGGTCAGAATTGGAAAATATGGCCTGGTCAGGAAGGTGAAAACAGATTGGGGGTGAAAGAAATCAAAAAGATTTCACCCTCCAAACTTTTACTAACCACATGTAGTTTTTTTTGTTACACAAGTCCAGCAAACACCTGTACATGGACAGTGCACTCCTGAGAAATCAGCCTTTAAACCTATATGCCAGTGAGGCTGTAGATCTGAAGCCTCCATCTTGGCATCTCTAGTCACTGCCCAGTGCTGCCTCCTCCTGATTTACCAGCAGCCTCTGCTGTGTGACTGCAGGCAAATGAGACGTCAGTCAAGCAGGTGGAGGAGCTCTTCAGACTCATCTGCATAATAATTCAACAGCTTATTTCTTAGTACTGGAGAAACAGGCTGACCATTTAATGGTATTTCTGGATTAATATGTTAAGAGCTGTATGCACATTAAGGCCAGAGTCCCGCAGCTCCACTGACCTGAGCATGACAGCTTAAAGCGAACCTGTCACCCCCCCCGGGCATCAAAAGCTCTAATAGCCACCTTCTGCAGCACTAAGGCTGCATTCTGAGAAGGTGCCTATAGGCTTTTGATGCCCTTTATAGTATGAAATATTAAGTTAGGTAAATGCTCACTCTTCTGAAGACCGAAGACCGGGAGGCGGGGTTTCACGCTCCTCCGGCCCGCCCCCTCTTGTCAGTCATTGTGCGCGCCTGCTGCTGCCTCCCCTCAGTGTGGAAAATTAACGCGCGTCTCCGTTCTCATGCACGGAGCCGCGCATGCGCTGTGCGCCCGGTGTCGACTTCCTGGACACCGGGCGCACAGCGCATGCGTGGCTCCATACAGGAGAATGGAGACGCGCGTTCATTTTCCACACTGAGGGGAGACAGCAGCAGGCGCGCACAATGACTGACAAGAGGGGGCGGGCCGGAGGAGCGTGAAACCCCGCCTCCCGGTCTTCGGTCTTCAGAAGAGTGAGCATTTACCTAACTTAATATTTCATACTATAAAGGGCATCAAAAGCCTATAGCAGTGATGGCGAACTCCAGGCCTCGAGTGCCACACACAGTCCAGGTTTTCAGGATTTCCATTGCATTTGACAGTTGGCAATCAAATTACCAACTGTCAAACTCTAAGGAAATCCTGAAAACCTGCACTGTGTGTGGCACTCGAGGCCTGGAGTTCGCCATCACTGGCCTATAGGCACCTTCTCAGAATGCAGCCTTAGTGCTGCAGAAGGTGGCTATTAGAGCTTTTGATGCCCGGGGGGGGTGACAGGTTCGCTTTAAAGGGAACCAACCACCAGGATTTAACCACCTGTAAGTCCATGCAGCAGGTGATTGACATGTGCAGTATCACATCACTATTTGGGCTTTTGTTTTCTCCTCTGTGGGCTTGTCTTTCTGCTGTAAACTAGACCCTCCCTGGCAGAGTCTGGATTAGAGTGAGAGTAGAGGGGGAGAAAGAATAAAATAAAAAAAATAAAAATAAATAATCGTGATGTCATGCTGCACATCAGTCACCTGCTGCAGATGGTTAAATCCTGGCGGTTGGTTCCTTTTAATGAACTGTGCAGCTGTCATGGTCGAGTAAGGGCAGCTGCCGACCACCCAGTGCTTTACAACGCGAGTACCGTCAGTGTTATACGGCCGTCTGACCATAGCCTTAAATAGTTTTGGGGGTGAAGCTCTCCAGTGTGGAGAATCCTCAAAATAAGTCATGTCTGCTTTCTTCCTAAAACTGTCACACCTGTGACCAGAGAACACAAATATATTCACATTGTGGTGTCATTCCTGTCACTTACCCTTAAAAATCCAGCTATAATCAAGATCCACAGACCAGCAAAGAGCCTGCAACAACAAAAAAAAAGTTGTTTTTTTTCCCCCCCAATTTAATAAGTTGACATTTGACAACAATACAGACTAATGCCAAACAAAGAAAACATCCCATTTCCTAAAGTAAATATGTTGAAGGAGAGCCGTGGCACACTTCCGTGAGGTACAACACTTTCTTTATTGCATCAAATAATTAAAAACTGGTGCACTAAGCCAGGTGAGCGAGGGGGAGAGGAAAGGACAAAGCAAGCAGTAGAAGGACTACAGCTGTTTTGTTCAAGTGAGCTTCCACAGGTCCAACCTTTGTTGCCATTGACATGAGTTTTTTGCACAAGATGTCATTAACAACCCATTCAGTCCACAAGGGCAAAGAGATCAAACCATAGATGTCCATAAATTTAGTGCTGAGTAATAATGAGACACATATTGGAATAGAAACTCTCCTTATGGAAATTAATCCTGCATGTTAGTAGTAAGGAGACTTATAGCCACAATGCTCCTCTGGGAAATATGCAAATTGTCTCTTCAGTTAGGAAGTAGATGAACTCTAGTGCCACCAAAGGCTGCTCTCACATCAGCGGTTTTCGCTGATCGCGGCAGTTGCGGTGAAAAAAAACGCAACTGCCGCGATTACCGCATAACGGCTGCACTTGCGGTTCACTTGCAGCAAGCCCCATACAATGTCTAAGGGGCTTGCGGCAAGTGCGGTTTCGGCAGCGAAAAAAACCGCAGCCGACCGCGTTTTTTCACGGCCGCAACTGCCGCAAGTGCCGATACCGCACACTTACCGCAAGCCCCATAGACATTGTATCGGGCTTGCTGCAAGTGAACCACAAGTGCAGCCGTTATGTTGTAATCGCGTTTTTTTTTCACCGCACCTGCAGCGCTCAGCGAAAACCGCTGATGTGAAAGGACCCTAATAAAGGTAGCAATCCTAAAAGTCATAATTGACTCTTTAACAAGCCTTTTGATATGACTTGGGATTTATGCCCCTTACCAGTGCAGTGTATGGGATCTGAAATGGCTGCGTGATGGTCTATGACAAGGTCAAGGGAATAGCTGCTCTCCTTATGGAGGCTTGTTAAAGAGTAAACTTTGACTTTTAGGATTGCTGCTTTCAATAGGCGGCACTAGAGTTAGTCTACTTCCTCACTGAAGTGACAATTTGCATAATGAGAAATAACAAGGAAAACATGAAGCAGACAGGTACAACTTGTTTCAACATTCTATAACATGTATGCAAATATTAATAATTTAGTTCGGTTAAATGTGGTGACAGGTTTCCCTTTCATATAGTCTCTGGAGCCCGATTCTGCTGCAGATCATTGTCTGGTCCATATATCTTAACAGCTCATTTACATATAAATCAAACGTAGAGTTCTCTAAAATAAGCCATTGGAGCACAACTATCAACGTATCGTTTTATTCAGCTTCTTATAACCTATGTGGCCATATAGATGGCATAGGAGGGTTGATCCTACTGACAGTGCAACTTTTTTAAGAGAATCTAAGGGTACTGTTACACATCGCAATACAACATCAACAAAAAGTCACGTGGTGTGGTGGTAATTGCAGTTGATATCGTTCGTGCGGTGTGTCGTGTAAATGGGCAATTCGACTGCAATAAATCGCAGGGACGATATCGCATGATTGTGCAAGCTCTTCAACCGTACGATATTGCATATGCTATGTGGCATAATCGGCACAACTACGATCTTGTTTGCAACTTCCCCTATTCACTACAATGTTAATGCTTGGTCCCTGGGTTGCTCATACCCAGCTCACAAAAGATGCGAACAACATCCTAGTTGAGCTGTCTGCCGATATCTCCCTGTGTGACATCTCCTATGTGATCTTGGACAAGTGCCAAAAACGTGCGTGCTCCCGTGAAATCGTATGCGATATCGGAACAATATTGCGACGTGTAATGGTACCCTAATACATATAGAAATAACGCAAATACTAAATTAAGCAAGGAGGAGCAAATTTGTCCAGAAAATGACAAATCAATGATTCATGGGGCAAATGTATTTGTAATAAAATTATATACATATTCAACATAATGCAAATTTCAGACTCCAGTGTCTTTTTCTCTGTAGCCAAAACCTGCTCTTGCGACAGTAAAAACGCTGCGTACAAAAGGCAGGATGCTATTTTTTTGCTGCATACTTATGTGGACTACAAAATAAAAAAAAAGCTGCATGTGAACATAGCCTAAAGAGGACCTGTCACCCCCCAGGTGCATGGCAAACTAAATGAGGCACTGAATGCAGCGTGTCTGCTGCACTCAGGGAAGGGGTCCCCCATGTCTAGACCCCCTGTAAGCTTTAAAAAAAAAAAAAGATATTAGAAAATGTATGTTGCATGTGTAGCCCTAGAACTGGTTTACCTGCGACTCCCACAGACACCAATGTTTGCATGTATACACATTATTGTGATAGGTGTGTACTCCAGTAATGCAGGAACACAAACATACCCAGCTCCAAGCTTGCTAAAGTCTCTCTTTGACTGGAATGTGAAGACCGTGAGACCAAAGAAAACAGCAGTTGTCAGTATGAAAGCCTGAAGAACCACCGCCACATCGTAGAAAGTCACTAAAGGTAGGGGGAAAAGACAAAAATAAACACTAAATTATTGTCCAAAAGCAAAGTGACTGTTACTGATAATTTTGGAAGATAAGATTGCATTACCTACAGTGCCAACACTTATGGCTTCTAAGATGGTCTGCAAATAAAAGGACAAAGCAGTTTATTAAGTCAAGTGCACAGCAAATTGATAGCAAGTACCAGTATATACAATGTATATGAGAAATGTAAATCATTAATGAGTGAGTCCGGTGAGAACAAGTTATTACCTACATACAGGATAGTGGATAACTATTGATCAGTGGGACACCGATCACTGGGGCTCTCAATGATCGGCAGAATGGAGAGCTATGAGCTCCAAAAGAATGGACAGACAGTAAATGTTCAACTGCCGCTCCATTCATTACTCATGGGGCTGCGCTCTGCTTTTTCTGGAAACCCCTACAGCAGCGGTAGGGAACTCCAGGCCACAAGAGCCGCACACAGGGCAGGTTTTCAGGATTTCCTTTATATTATCACCTGTGCAATACTATCACCTGCACTGGGGATGATTCCAACCCCAGTACAATGAGAATGAACACAATGGAGGAGATCTGTTCAACAACATGACACTATTTTGCATCGGTGATAAAAATTCCCCATTCTATCGATCAGTGCGAGTTCCCCCACTTATCTGCTAGTTATCTATAAACGTGCCATTACTGGAAAACCCCAATAAATGATTGATAAAGAAGTATTGCAGCACATCACTTCCACTTGAGTGTGGAGAGGGGTTACTGCATGCATGGCAGGGCAGTTGCCTGATGCCTGGAAAGTATTGTGTGAACAATCTAAAAATGCTCGGAAAATGATTTAAAAATAACAAAAACAAAAAAACATTCTTTTAAAACTGTCAAAACGAGCTCATGTTCGATTCCCAGGTAAAGAGGGTGGCCATTTTCTCCGGTCAGTGCAGCTTACTACAGACACTGACCAGCACTTCGGTCATAAAATGGCTGCTGGTGGAGAAGATGTGACCAGACCAGTCCATCAGCCTCCTTAAATACAAAAGCATCTTTTACAAGCTGGAAGAGGCTGATAGCCTGGTTTGGTCACATGTTCCTTCAGCAACAGCCATTTTATGTCAGAAATGCTGGTCAGTTTGTGAGGAACGTTACACTGACAGGAGAAAGTGGTCAACCTCTTTACCACTGAACTCGTTCTGGACAGTCTAACAGGAAAGGGTGTAACTCTTTTTGTAGCTTCTGTCAACTGATATATGGCCACAAACTACAGTAAAGTAATGGGGCCAGCAAACCACATGGTCGTGTTATGGGGACCTGACACAGTTAGGCATCGCCCCCACTTCTTGCATCATAATGTGAACAGTATCTGCATCCTAAGAAACATTCAGGCTTTGCATCGTGTCAGTCCAGCTGGCACAATAATGTCACCACATCACCCGAGCTGCACAGTTAGGGGCAGTGCATCTAAGGAACAGGGGTGAGGAAAGTAGTTTGTTTTTATTAGTCAGTACTTATAAGTGGCTATGCTGGTGGGGGGTTTGTGTGGGAAGCTGTGGTAACATACTGCAATGCGGGTCATTAGGGCCCTCTATATGTCTGGGGGAATTGTAGAGGTATTATGTTGTGGAGTGGATGTCACTGTGGTGACCTCAATGTATGAAGGGAAACCGTAAAGAACTAATATTATGTTGTGGGGATTGTGAGGGCCATTATACTGTAACAGTAGGGCGGATATCATACAGTGCGCTGGAAGCATTTTTGTTGGCATCATACTCCATGGAGGGTCAACAAGAATATTGGAGACGAGAACAGTAAGGGTCTTAAAGAGGACCTGTCACTCCCCTGGTACATGGCAAACTAATTGCACCTATGAATGCAACATGCCTGTTGCATTCGGGGAAGGGGTCCCCCATGGCTCTAGCCCCCCTGTACCCTGAGATATAAACTTTAGAAATCCTACAGATCGTGAGTCTGGAGGGCATTCTTGGCTATGAGTCATTGCTGGCACAGGGCTTCTCCCCACCTCCGGCCACTGTGTGCCTCATCCTGTGTGTGTGCGGCCCCCTCCATGCCTGCGTGTAAGTGTCTGATCTCGCGCAGGCGCACAGCGAGGACTTGTCAGGAGCAGGAGTCGGCGGCTGACATCACAGCCTCGCTGTGTGCCTGCGTGAGATCAAACACTTTCACGTAGGAACAGGCAAAGAGGGGGACGCACACACAAAGGAGGAGGAACAGTGTACATCCACTCTAAGACTATGGTCTCACATTGAGAAATCAGTGAATGATGTATGGATTTGTGACCGGCAAATGTATCCAAATTACATTTAGTCTTCCCTTCCCACCAGCAAAACTGCAGTTAGAGGAACTTGAGACACCCGAGAAACGTGAGCACAGATTAAGCTTTCAATAGGTACTTTAAGGTCATAACCTCACATTTCTGTATGTACACAGTTAACTTGTTAGTACAAACGGACGTCCCAGTCCATCTGTGCTGGAATCTGCATGTGTGAAGAGGGTTCAATAGCCGAGACCTCTCCATACGCAGCAAATGCTGTTCTGATTGCTGCAATTTGCCATTTAGATGCTGCTATCAATCTCTGACAGTAACATTTAAATGGGCAGGTTACTATGGCAGTCGGGTCCCGCTGAAGGTAAAATGAGAATGGAGGAAAAAATAAATAAAATATAAAATTGCTTGGTCCTTAATAAATTAATATGCATTCTTAAGGTCTAAGAACATATCCTATAACAGAGAATAAGCGTTGTATCGTTCAGGATTACACACATTAGCACGTTTTAGGTTGTCGGAGCCTGATATTTCAGATTCTGTGTAACCAGATTGTTTGCTGCAGTGCCGTCTGTTGAGTTTTACCAATGGCAATGCCACATGAAGGTATGAGCTTTACATGTTTAGATCTTTATTAAAGAAATGACTACTTGCATCTCTGTCACTCTTCATGTAAAGCTGGAGCAGATGTAAACTAGCTTCTTTCCCAACAGCTTTGTCATGGTCGCCAAATGAACCTGGTGCCTATGATGACACCCCTCGGAAACATACCGTAGCTATAACCGCTCCGTGTGTACCAACTGACGGGAATAAACACTACCCATGATTTAATGTATGTAATACAATTGTATAGGATAAGAAATAATGCTCACAAATCCAAACAGCAGGTACATGTTCATAGGGTGCTGATGTCTGTAAACTGCCAGAGCGATGACTGTTACCAAGGATCCAATGGCAGAGGCCAACATCAATACCGGGCTGGAAAAGAAGAGAAAATAGCAGGTTGTGACAGTGCTGCAGGTGTATGTAGAGGATCAACGCAGATTGTTCACTGATCCATTCTTAAAGAGCCTATACACAATAAGTAGCTGTTGGTTCACCTGGCAGTTATCTTGTCTGTCTGTTCAGGAGCACTCGCTCTGTCAAGCGCTTCTGTGTTCTCTGCTTATAGAAATTCCTAGTGATAGCTTACTTGAGGGAGAACAAAAGGATCTGTACTCACATGCTGGATTTATAGCCCCGAAAATAGTCAGGCGCCCCCATACACATTTGGCTGTCGGACAGACTTAATAGACCGGTTTTACCGACATTAGTCTAAAGGGAAGGGGCCCGATCTAGGGCCAATGTCTGTCCTGCGATGCCATTCTGTGCGCACAGCAATCTGATTCCTGTGTTTAGTAACTCTCAAACTATAAAATAGGAAGCTAGCTGTACTCATTGTGTGCTCATCTTGGCTCCTGTTTTCTGGAATGCCAAGTAGAGGAGCAGAGGACTCTGTCTACAAAAGTGGAAGAACCAGAAATGGAGTCTTATTAGATTATGGTATACAGTACTGTTAACATGTAGCTCTGATCAGAACACCCCTTCAAATGCTAATGTGGCACTTGGCAGGGGAACAATCGCAAAATGTGGCACTTGGCCCACACCTCTGGTCTAATGCATATTTGGGCAGGCTTTAGAAACTATTATTGAATAAACCACAAAAATAAATGAAGCATTAGTTTTATTCATTACGTAGGCATATACTTTCAGCACTTAAGAACTTTGTAGGTTGCCCATAATGATTTTTTTTCGCCATACTTTAATGCACCACTCCAGCAAATTTTTGTTTTTTCAGTGCTGAAGTGGTGCTTTAACCCAGTACTATACTCACTCTCTCTAGTTTTTCAATACTTTTTCTGCACCGCTCTGGTCTCACAGAGCCATATTCTGACTGGCCAGAAGTCAGAAGTTACATTACAAGCGCTCAATAGAAGTCTATGAGAGCCAGAATCCAGTGCACTCCATGAAACAGAGTTGCCTGTGGTATGCAGCACTATTGTAGCCCAACAGTGTTTCTAGGGAGGAGCACACCACAAGTATCCCTGCACTACACGCAAGAGACTAAACTATACAGTAATCTAAAAACAGGACACATCCCTATATGTGGAACACACTATAGAAGCAAACAAGTTAATATAGCAGATAATACAGAATATCCCTTCAAATAATAAGACTGTGAGGGTCTGTATCTAGGTCTATGCTGCTGCACCAAAAAGTCAGAAGCCTATATCCAATATGCAACATCCCTTTACACAAAATAAACTATATGTGGGCCTGTATCTGGGTTTGCACTGCCACACAAAGAAAAAAAATACACAACTCAATCGCTTGGACCCTATGATGTGTAAGGGCTGGCTTACATATAAGTATTTCCCAGCGACCCCACCAACGATGGGCATCGCTCGGACATCGTTATCTGATCGCTGGTGAGCTGTCAAACAGGCAGACTCACCAGCGATCTCGCTGGTATCCAGGGTCAACAGCGGGTAACTAAGCAGAGCGCTCTGCTTAGTTACCTGCTGATTACCCTCGTTACCAGCTCCCAGCGCCACACAGCACACGATGGGAGCTGGTAACCAGGGTAAACAGTGGGTAACTAAGCGCAGCACTCTGCTCACTTACCCCCTATTTACCATGGTTACCATCCTCCCTGCGTGTGCTGTGCGGCGCTGGGAGGTCGATGATCATTGGTCTCCCGCTGTCACACACAGCGATGCTGGCTGCCCAGTGGGAGACCAACGATCAGCGAGCTGATCATTGCAGTATGTCACACATAGCAACATCACTATGAGGTCACTGCAACGTCACAAGTTGCAGCAACATCGTTAACGATGTTGCTACATGTTAACTGGCCTTAAGAGTCCTTAGCTAATATAAGCAACGATGTACACAGCATGAAAACAAAACCACATTTTACTTGTTTATAACAGGGTCGCAATGGTGATTACCATTTCAACAATCAAAAGTAACTAATTAAAGTAGATAAAAATGATCTCACCCACTTCTCTGGATATTCTATTATCGGTCTATTAGTTAGACATCCTGTAGTAATCAGATGATGTCCCTATTATCAGACTAGCATAGGCCTTACTGATCCCAAATGACTCCCACCCTGATGAGGGCAGCCCACAGCTATCCCTATAGCTTCTATGTTCCTAGTCATCCCTGCCAGTCTACTGATGCGTTTCTTCTGCCAGGATTCATCAAGAGAGCAATAAACAGGACATCAGGTTATTCAAAAGAAGCAGCAAATGTCAGGATCCAGGTACTTAGTCCACTTCCCTAGGGTATATTGCTTCCCTGATGAATCCTGGCGGAAGAAGTGCATAGGGAGACTGAGGGAAGTGTCCTATTGTTGGATTACTGTTTGTAGGTATAGTTAAGTACTGTGTTTTTAAAAAACATTTTTTATAAAAAGTTGTATTTTAACCTCTTTTTTTTTGCACTAAAATGTATCTAATCTGAGAGGATACCGAGCACCAGTGGTTGTCTTTACTTATTTCATGTTTGACCAAAACATCACTACTATTATTTCACACACTATTTGTTGGAAGTACTGAATTAAAGCACGGATCACTTTCAAGCAAAAAGCGGCCGTCACACGCTTCCATATCTTAAACGATATCGTTTAAGCGATCTGCTTTTTGATCGCTTAAGCGATATCGTTTGTACATCGCTGCGTGCGATCAAGCGATTTTACAATGTAAAATCGCTTGATCGTGACATCGCAGATATGAGAGCAGGACCTCATATCTAGCGATGAACGATTTAACAATCTACTTCATCGTGGTGTATGACACCACGATGAACGATTTCCCAGCGGCAGAGCCTATGCTGGGAGATGGTAACTATGGTACACGTCGGGTTACTAAGCGCCGCGCGGCGCCTAGTAACCCGATGTGTACCATAGTTACCAGCGATCTCGCTGGTCAACATCGCTGGTGAGTCTGTCTGTGTGACATCTCACCAGCGATGTGAGCGATATTGTTAGCGATCGCGCGTGCACGTGATCGCTTACAATATCGTTCAAGATATGGAAGCGTCTGACGGCCGCTTATCTTTAATCTGAGTCCCGGATTTCTTTACCATTCAATCGAGGACTGGGACCCTATCCAGGCACCTACATGTACTGAGAGCCACATCTTTTATGTCCTACAGTAGAGCTGCCGGCAGGTCACAAATCACTGACCGGAACAAGGCGAAAAAAAGGTGAAGGTGAGTATTAGGGCCCTGTTACATGCTACAATATTGTTCACGATATCGTTGCAACGTCACTGGTTTGCAGTGATGTTGAAGCGACATCGTAGTGTGTGACACGTATCAACGACCAACAATAAGTTTCAGTAATCAAAAAGAGTCCGTTCACTGGGCACAGCTAAGTTAGGAGAAGTGCTTATTTTTTCATATGGGTATATACGAGGTGGGGCATTGCTGGCCGTCTCTGGTTGCCCGCTATATATCACATCAATAATAGCATAGAAAGAAAAAAAGATAGCGGCACTCACCGGGCGTGTTTCAAAGGTGCTTTATTTGGGTACCCTCATTCCAGGGCCCCACTCAGAAGGGAGGGGGTGCAGAGACAGCAGAGATGACGGATCTCCGTTTCGGGGCTCCTACCCCTCAAGGTCCAAGGGGTAGGAGCCCCGAAACGGAGATCCGTCATCTCTGCTGTCTCTGCACCCCCTCCCTTCTGAGTGGGACCCTGGAATGAGGGTACCCAAATAAAGCACCTTTGAAACACGCCCGGTGAGTGCCGCTATCTTTTTTCTTTTTATCCAACAATAAGTTTGTTGATCATGCAAGAATGGACTGGACTATAAATTTATCGCTGGTCTCCCGCTGGGCAGCCAGCATCGGCGTGTGTGACAGCGGGAGACCAACGATCAATGACCTCCCAGCACCGCACAGTACACGCTGGGAGGCTGGTAACTAGAGTAAACGTCAGGTAACTAAGCGCAGCGCTCTGCTTAGTTACACGATGTTTACCCTGGATACCAGCGTTCTCGCTGGTCCTGATCGCTGGTGAGTCTGCCTGTATGACAGCTCACCAGCGATCAGATAATTTACCAGCGATCCCAGCAGCCACATTGGATCACTGGGATATCGTAAGGCCGCATCACACGCTTCAATATCGATCACGATATCACCTGCAAAGTCACGTGATCGAGATCGTTAGAACAATTTAGTGATAACGCTTGTGCGGTGTCACAAGCAGAGATCTCGGTAACGATTTTCCATTTGGCAATGTGCCAGCGATACAGCGCACAACCCAACGATGGAGGCCAGCCAGTGTCAGGAATAGGTGAAATCGTCAATGAGATCATTTGCACGGTGACACATGACCATCGCTTGATTTGAGGTCCTGCTCTCAAATCTTCAACCAATCAATGATTTTTCATTGCAAGATCGCTTGATTACACGCCACAACACACAAACGATATCGCTTAAGCGATTAAAAAAACGTGTCGTTTAAGCAACATCGTTAACAATATATTGAAGTGTGCGACGTGGCCTGTAGTGTGTAACCGGGCTTTAAGACGTGGGCAGGGGACACCCAGCAGAAAGAGAAAAAAAAAATAACGCTGGACTGAGGCTTTGATCTAGAATATGGCTGTACTAAAAATTGTCATCAGCAAAAAATGGAAGTGAGAAATAGTAGTTCTACCTCCCCCTAATATCTCTAGGGTACACAGAAACCAAACCCACCTTGCATGAACAAACGAGCGGACAGCATCGAGATACAGGAACAATCCCGCTGTGATGGTGGTCAGGAGAACCTGCACGGTCAAGATGGTATAGACCTTCCGGAGAAAATCTGGAACCAGAAGATAGAGAGCACGTCATTAACAGGGGAACTGGAACTAAGATCTCACTAAAGGGTACATGGGGTGTGATTATTATTTTCATAACAGCAATAATGTTAAAATTCCTGAGATCGGGGCTTCATGGCGATATTGACAGTGCTAGATCATTATCAACATCACACTATAGGGGGACATGAAAGGACAACAGGATACCCACAACAAACGATAGGATGGTGGAGGTTCTGTGAGGGTGATCTGGAGTGACCAGTGCAGACAGTGGAGATGGGCATTTGCATTAAAGGCAGTGGTGTAACTTGAAGCTCAGGGGCCCCGATGTAAAAGCTCCAAGGGGGCCCCCAATTATTGCAAATCTATAACAGCATTAGTCTTTTTCTAAGGGACTTGTGGGGCCCTCTAGGCTCAGGGGCCCGGGTGTTGTACTTACGCCCCTGATTAAAGGGGTGCTCCACTACTGAATAGTCTGCGAGCAGATAGGATCCCTCTCTGTATGATCCCAGGAGGAGGTATACACTAATGAGTGACCATTACCCATGCGGATCTGGATACTGGCCGAGGCCACATTGGTCCCATAGTTAAAGTCATCCTCGATGGAGGAGCGGGGGTAGCGATCAGCCGCCGCCATTCTCGGACACTTCCTGCTCACTGTGCCCTATACACGTAGCTGCACGTCCTCGTCCTATGAGTGGCAAGAAAAGCCTGACACGTGACCTCGGAGGTAAGCTCAGCTGACTATAGCCCTAAAGCACCGGAGCTGAGCGCTGTCCATGGCGTTGCGGGCTGAGAGTGAGAAGCGTGTACACGGTGACGGACACCGATTAAAACGACAGCTTTGTGCACGTGGCATGTAGTAACCGTAATAACGACTTCGGGGCCGGAAGTAAACATCTCCAGACGGCATGCACGAGTCACGTGATGTGTGAATTTTATACTGCGCAGTTTACGTGAACAGTCATCAGTGACGGGATGGTCTCCAGGAAAATGGCGGCGGCTCCGCTGTTCTGGAGACATTGTTTTCTCAGTGGTTTGCCTCTAGTGTCTGTGAGCGCAGTTCTGTAGTGTTGAGGATATCCGGCCGACCAGTCTGCGGCGTGGAGGAGCTGCGTGTGTGCTGAGGCCTTGGAGAAGGGCGCTGTGCTGGTATATGACCCATCTGTTATTATGTGTGTGAGACGTGATGGGGTGCTCGGTTCTTATTGGTTTCATGGAAACATTCCCGTATTTTCTACAAAATGATCCAGAAACCTAATTCACACGAGACCTGTGCATGGCTCATGTGAGGCTGATAGGCTATGTATGGCCCGGGGGTTTCTTACAGATTAAGCCTGCAGAAACTTTGATTTTAAAAAGTGAATTTTTAAATTGATTATATAAAACGCCCATGCAAATAGGTGGGCAGAAAAAACGTATAGCTCATGGACGCCATCCGTGTGTCATGTGAGTGCTGACTGTTTACAGGGACGCCATGCGTGTGTCATGTGAGTGCTGACTGTTTACAGGGACGCCATGCGTGTGTCATGTGAGTGCTGACTGTTTACAGGGACGCCATGCGTGTGTCATGTGAGTGCTGACTGTTTACAGGGACGCCATGCGTGTGTCATGTGAGTGCTGACTGTTTACAGGGACGCCATGCGTGTGTCATGTGAGTGCTGACTGTTTACAGGGACGCCATCCGTGTGTCATGTGAGTGCTGACTGTATACAGGAACGCCATCCGTGTGTCATGTGAGTGCTGACTGTTTACAGGGACGCCATCCGTGTGTCATGTGAGTGCTGGCTGTTTACAGGGACGCCATCCGTGTGTCATGTGAGTGCTGGCTGTATACAGGGACGCCATCCGTGTGTCATGTCAGTGCTGGCTGTATACAGGGACGCCATCCGTGTGTCATGTGAGTGCTGGCTGTTTACAGGGACGCCATCCGTGTGTCATGTCAGTGCTGGCTGTTTACAGGGACGCCATGCGTGTGTCATGTGAGTGCTGACTGTTTACAGGGACGCCATGCGTGTCATGTGAGTGCTGACTGTTTACAGGGACGCCATGCGTGTGTCATGTGAGTGCTGACTGTTTACAGGGACGCCATGCGTGTGTCATGTGAGTGCTGACTGTTTACGGGGACGCCATGCGTGTGTCACGTGAGTGCTGACTGTTTACGGGGACGCCATCCGTGTGTCACGTGAGTGCTGACTGTTTACGGGGACGCCATCCGTGTGTCACGTGAGTGCTGACTGTTTACGGGGACGCCATCCGTGTGTCACGTGAGTGCTGACTGTTTACGGGGACGCCATCCGTGTGTCACGTGAGTGCTGACTGTTTACGGGGACGCCATCCGTGTGTCACGTGAGTGCTGACTGTTTACGGGGACGCCATCCGTGTGTCACGTGAGTGCTGACTGTTTACGGGACGCCATCCGTGTGTCACGTGAGTGCTGACTGTTTACGGGGACGCCATCCGTGTGTCACGTGAGTACTGACTGTTTACACGGATAGAGGATACCATCCAGATCTGATACTATCTGATGTATGAGATCCATCTCCCGAGCTCACCATCGGTCTCAATAACCTTGTGTGATTGATTATGGTCACTGCCTCCCTATTCATCCTTATGTGCATACCAAGGACCATCCGAGCAATCTCCAGCTGTCCACAAGACAGACTGTTTCCTTCAACCCCACTGGAGAGGAGCTTTATATCCAAGTCCCCTGTCTAATACTCCCCCTCCGGCATCTTCACCCGTTTCCAGCGTCGCTCCAGTTGATCTCCAACGAATTGTGACCTGCTGGAAGCTCCAGTGTTTCATGAATCGTGCCAGAGGTCACAACTCAGTACATCTCTATGGGAGCCTTGTACTGGGTTCGTTCTGGCTCTCATAGAGTTACATCGACACCTTGTGATGTAGATTCTGACTTCCGGGAACAAGATAGCACTACAGAACCAGAGCTGAGTCAATAAAAGATGAAACGCCGGAAGGTGATTATATAGCAGGGGACTTCAATTTAAAGCACCACTCCATCAGTGAGTTAAAAATGCTGGTGCTTTCAGTTCTAACCTTATTTTATTTATTTGTCACTGATGCGTTGTTAAAATGGTTGGCCTCTGTCACAAACCCCCGTCCCTCAGCTGCAGTCCATTTTTAAAAACAACATTCTTTCCTGGCCTCTGAGGTCCAGTGCTGATTCCTGGCTGCTGCTTCCGGTGCTTGTTATTGTCTGCAGCACTGATATGTTGACAGCGCTGCAGCTAGTCAGTTAGCTGAGCGTCTTGAGCTGTCCGCCTGGGCAGAGCTGCTGAGCTCACTGGCTCGCTGGAGTGCTGCAGACAATAACAGGCAATGGTGGACATTCATGGCCACTTTACACACACCAACTTATCTGTCCAACTTCTGACCAACTTGCTGGATGCAGTGAAATCATGGACACATTGTTCCATTGTACACAGTCACAAAATGGAGCAATATGTCCATGATTTCACTGCAACCAGCAAGTTGGACAGATAAGTTGGTGTGTGTAAAGTGGCCCTCAGTGTTGCACCCAGGAAGGGTGGGTAAAACAGTTCTTCTCCAGTGTCAGGAGCAGCCAGTCATGTGACAGCAAGTAGGTGATTAGCCTACCTCAGACCACGCTCCAACTAGGTTTATCTGGTCTTGGATCAATATACTTGTATTGAGTGAGGCCATGCATGTCCAGTCTGCACATGATCACATGTATGCAAATGGACACATCTTAAGGAATCGCGACTGTGCAGTCACATAGAGAGACTTTAGACATATACACCAAGGCTAGACAACTCCTTTTAAGAAAAAGCTCCAAAAAATAACAGTATACATGTTTATGTAAAAAAAATAAAACTTGTTTAGATGTTCATGCCTTGAGCATCATTTGACTGGATCAGGTTTCCTAAGGTGCTAAGTGGTTAAAAGAAGTGAGCTGACCATTCTTCAGATGATCTATATTTACAATGCTAAGCAATAGGAAAGCTCATAAGACGCTTAAAGGATGTTGGGTGCCTTTTTAAAGTGAACCTGTCACCAGATCTTTCCCATATAACCTGTTGCCACCACTGGTAAGCCCTTATACAGTATTCTAGAGTGCTGTATATATAGGTCCTCAAGCCAATTTGTATAACAATAAAAAAAAAAGCTTCTGTTATACTTGCATACGGGGCTTTCTAATCTGATAAGAGTCTTTGATCGCAGCGCCTCCCATCTGATTGCAATCAGTGTCCTCCCTCCCTGCTTCATGTGAGTGACGTGTCCTACCTCATCAATGCAGTCTCCACTATTGCATACTTGCACTTTTTTTTTGTCCTGCTGAGATCAGAGCATAGTTCATTTTTTTCTCCTCTAATAGGGTCGCCATGTTGTATGTGCTTTTCCCTTTACAGTATCTCCTGAGCATTCACTACTTAGAACTTTAAAATGATAATGTTCTATACAGTAACATTTAAAGGGACACTGTCAGGTCATTTTTCAGTATGATACTAATATTACCCTTGAATAATGCCTGGGCAGACCTATTAAAACATGTAAAATCTTTATTTTACCATGTGTAGTTTGTATGTTCTCACCATTGTCAGACCCTGCAGAGAGCTGCTTCATTAGTCCTGTGCTGTATAAACTGTCATGTAATTATGCACACCTTCTCAGCAGCTCTCTCCTCCCCCCTCCCTTTGCTAACAGTGCAGTGTCAGGTTTCACTTACAGGACTGTTCAGTTGATATCACCATGGAGGGAGAGAGCTACTGCAGGACTGCCTGATCCAGACTCCATTTGTTTCTGTAAAGCAGATACCCTGCTGTGCTGTGACAGTTTCTGTGTTGTATTTGACCTCTTGTGATGCTGCACACAAAGCAGAGAGGAGGATACAGCCCCCCACTGATCTCCTGTGCTGTGATGTGACATGCATATTCATCTATGGGAAGTGGACAGCAGAGAACTAAGTGGATCATTCACTGTGAGTGACAGATGGAATGATTCTATTTATTTGTTGTTTACAGAAGATAATGGGGGAATATACATAAAAGAAATATATAAATAGAGAGATTTTAGATGGAGGAATTAGAAAATGATAGCAGTTACATGTGGATTTTTGACCTGACCATCTTCCTTTAATTTTACATTATTGCCTGCAGAGACAAAATGGCTAAAAGTTTAAGAAGCAAATGGAAGAGGAAGATGCGGGCTGAGAAGAGGAAAAAGAATGCCCCAAAAGAGCTCGCCCGATTGAAAAATGTTTTAGCAAAAGCAAATGTAGATGTGTTGATGGAGGATGTGAAAGACATAACAACGGTGGTGACAGCTGAGAAGGTGAAGGAGAAGGCTACTAAGGAAGTGGAATCTGCAGGAGGTGAGAGTCTCCTGCTTCTATCTGTCTGTTGCATAAATATAGTGCTGTAAAAATCTGAATCTTTGTTTTTGTGCTCACTATGGCTGATACAGCCAAATTTTATTGCTTTTGACTGGGACTCCTTGGTGCTCATGCATATGGCCATATTATACCTCCAACCAGGGGTGGATTAAGGGTAGCCAGAGTCTGGGGCTGTTCAGACTATGTGGCCTCCCTGGTCATGTGACGGGACAAAAATAATATAAACACCTAGAAAACGTACCTTTGACTTTTTACTGACTTGGAAAAAAAAATCTTCAATGATTTTAATTAGTCGTGACTAAAATGGTTAAAAGTACCTGTAGACAAAAACACCATAATTTACTGTGCATGTTGCCATTGTGCAGTGCACTCCTGTAAAGCAATACAATAATATTTAAAGTGCATCGGTCACCAGATTTGTGTGTCTTTAAGTAAAAGCACATCCTTCAGCAGCGCCTATTATGCATTGTAAGGCTGGTTTCACACTGCAGTTTTTCCCTGATTAGGTTTGATCACGTTTGTGTGCCAAAACCAGGAGAGGAACTTGCAGAGAGAAACTATAATTGAAAGATTGACATCTGTTCTCAGTTTTGGAGACACTCCTGGTTTTGGCACACAAACACTGATGGACACTGATCAGGAAAAAAACTGCAGTGTGAAACCAGCCTTAATGGCCCGTTACACGCTATGATATAGTTAACAATATCGTGAGTACGTCACGGCCTTTGGGGTGGAGCAACGACGTTGTTGCGTGTCACATGTAGATACGACCAACGATAAGTCGGCTGACTGTTGATCGCAGGTTTATGAACAGGACCATAATTCAGTCATTGATATTACGTTCAATCTGCTGCATCGTCGTGTATGACACCGTGATGACGATCTTGTTTACGACTTCGCCTATTCAGAACTGAAGCACGTAGGCGACCTAACGACCGCAAGTATCGTTCCCTTGTCGCAGAGTCGTTACTGCGTCGTTCACAATATCTGGACATGTGACACCTCAGTAGCGATATTGACCGTCGTTCAAGCGATCCAGGTCAAGTCGGATCACTGAGACATTGAAGGGTGTAACAGGGCCTTTAGAAGGAGGCTATTATGCCCTGACTGCCCCTGTACTCAGAATAAATATAAATAACTTATAAAAATGTCGAACGGTGTGCACCCTGTATGATAATCACCTGTTACTAGTCCAATGGACTTGCTTGCAGATCAGTCCGTCCCACCTCCGCACGGTCCGACAGCATCTTCTGAATGATGTAGATAACGCCTCCTGCCATCTGTGTTATCCACGTGACCACGTTCAACTTTCCCATTGTCTACGCTACGTCCATACCTCTCTGGCTTGTGCAGGTGCAATGTGCTCCATCATGGGGTTTTCCTACAAGTTTAAACTCTTAGTGATGTCGCCATACATCAGGCGGCACGGTGGCTCAAGTGGTTATCATTGTAGCCTTTGCAGCACTGAGGTCCCGAGGTCCTGGGTTCAATTCCCACCAAGGACATCATCTGCAAGGAGTTTGTATGTTCTCCCCGTGTTTGTGTGGGTTTCCTCCGGGTACTCTGGTTTCCTACCACATTGCAAAGACATACTGATAGGATGTTTAGATTGTGAACTCAAACGGGGACAGTGTTGCAAATATATGTAAAGTGCTATGGAATTAATAGCACTATATAAATTAATAAATATTATTATATTATTATTATTACATCACACGCAGAAGACTGGGAGGCTGGAACCATGTGCAGAGAGCCAGAGACCCCTGCGGTTTGTGCATGTGTAGATGAGTTTTACATTGTAGTCGCAGTAGGGCAGAGCACAGATGTGAGATGTTAAAGTAGGACGTGGATAACGCAGGAGGCTTTATCCATATCATTCAGAAGAAGAGGCTGTCGGACGCCGAGGAGAGGCTGGGTGGACCAATCTGCAAGCAAGAATTTCGGACTGGTAACAGGTTAGAATACAGGGTGCTAGGTTTCTTTAAAGGGAACCAACCACCTCAGATGACGTGTATAAGCTGTTAATACATGTCCCTGGACCCTATGTACACCATTGCAGCTATGTTTTTGCTAAGAATATTGATAACCGCAAACCGAAATAAACAGTTTATAAACTTACATGATTTAGTACTTGAGGGCGTCTCCCTCGGGCTTTAGTACGAGAGGGCTGTGTCTTATGCAGCCTGAGTGGCTTTCCTCCCCCTCCCTCTCTGTTTGCAGGACGTCACATTAGGGCGTGATATTATCTTGGTGTGGGCGGGCACCCAAGGCAGCTCCCGTCCGTGCACGTCTTCTCAGTGACGTCCTGCAAACAGAGAGGGAGGGGGAGGAAAGCCACTCAGGCTGCATAACACACAGCCCTCTCGTACTAAAGCCCGAGGGAGACGCCCTCAAGTACTAAATCATG
Organism: Allobates femoralis; assembly: GCA_033576535.1. NCBI lineage: Eukaryota > Metazoa > Chordata > Amphibia > Anura > Aromobatidae > Allobates > Allobates femoralis. Next base: position 375,199,083 of record JARQOC010000004.1, on the reverse strand, counting down.
TAAGTTTATAAACTGTTTATTTCGGTTTGCTGTTATCAATATTCTTAGCAAAAACATAGCTGCAATGGTGTACATAGGGTCCAGGGACATGTATTAACAGCTTATACACGTCATCTGAGGTGGTTGGTTCCCTTTAAGTTATTTATTCTGTGTACACGGGCATTCAGGGCCTGTTTCTTATAATGCAGCATAGGCGTGTGCACGAAGCCTTACAAATACTGAGGGAAAAACTGACCAAATACTGAACATCTGCACAAGTCACGAGACCTTAAGGCCCTGTTACACGGAACGACGTTAGAACGATGTCGGCAACGATCTCACAGGAGCGTGGTCGTTTCAGACATCGTTTTTTCATCGTTGGTGAGATGTCACACGTCTAGATATCGTGGATGACTCGCCAACGATGTTGTGAGCAGGTATCATTCGCACAACCCAGCGAACGATACCTGCTCGTTGCTGTGAATGGGCGAAGTGGTAAATGACATCGTTATTGTGGTGTCACACACAGCGATATACCAGGTTGGCTGATCGTGTGTTTTGAGCACATGCTCTCAAACCTGCGATCCAACGATTTATCGTTACAACTTGGCAGATTCACACGCAACGAGGTCGTAACTATGTCGCTGGAACGACTCCAAACCTGTGACGTATCAGCGATGTTGTTAACGATGTCGTGCCTTGTAACGGGACCTTTACAAACACTGAGTTAAAAACTCACAAAATACAGAATATGTGCACCCACTGCCCTTCCAGCTTGGATAGACATGTGAAATACCTCTGCATGCTGTATGGACTCCATACATACTTGTGATGTATGGACTCCATACATACATGATCCAAGCAAGATAGCCACTTAGAGGGGCACATGATACAGCATGTAGAGCCATTTCATATGTTTCTATGTTATCCAAGATGGTGGGGTACAGTTTACATGGGGCAAATTTGCCCCATGTAGTTTCAGGACAGACAGACCTCTGTCCAGTATTCTCTCTCCATACCCTCCCTGACCACTTTGATGATTAAGGGGCCTTTCACATCAGCGGTTTTGCTGATGTGTGGCCAATCTGGCAGGTGGCGCCTGATTGTCCACCTAAAGGCCGACTTGCAGCAAGCCCTATGCATTGTCTATGTGGTTTGCGGTCTGGTGCGGCAAATGCAGTTCTGCCAGGTGCAGCAGATCTGGCACTTGCTAGTTTGAGGCTTTTTTTCGTGGCTGCCAGTGCCGTTTCTGCCGCACGGACCCAGCAGACCTGCACTTGCTGCACCAGAGCACAGCCACAGGCAGCAGCAGGGCAGGAGTCAGGACTGGAGAGTGGACATATTACTCACTCACTGACGGTACCGCTCTCTTCAGACTCCCTCTCTTCTCTTCATGCAGACGGCGGCCTAGGAGGTGGAGGAGAGCAGTCGACGGTTGACACAGACAGATTCAGTCAGGAGGACGGAGGAGTCTGCTCAGGCAGCCTCAGTCTAGATCAGCTGTCAGCTGCCTGGGAAGTCTTCTGGGTCCTCCTGGCACAGGAGGATTCAGCAGAGCCCAGCAGAATCCAGCACAGCTGCCAGCCTCCCACAGCAGGTAGTCAGCAGCTCGCCTCAGCCCTCAGATCCTCTATGGCCGCCCAACTGAGGTAGGAGGTGGGCCGTGTGTGTGCCTTCACTGCGCGGTCTTTCCAACATCATCTTCATTTCGGACTCGTACGTCACGTGACGTCATGACTTACGGTGTCGTCGGTGCAGGAGGAAGAAGGGGGCAGAGTGGTCAGGTCGGTGCACCGCTGCAGAGTGTGCGGTATGGTGTGTGGTGGTGCCATGGCGGATTATACTGGGGCAATTTACCCCCTGGGCTGTGGCCACCCCTCCACACCATTGGGCCCGGGACTAAAGCCCAAAATGACCTCATTATAATCCGCCACTGCCTCCAACCATGCGCCAGGACCAGAATCTAAGTGTAATATGCAGGTGCACATATAGAGTGCCACTATGCAGTCCAATACCACATCAGAATGTATCCCGTTATGTGCTACTCTGGAGGTGGAAGTGGGGCCCCCTTTGCCTTTTGGGCCCTTGTGCGGTTGCACCAATGGGATATCTGCCCCTTTTGTGGCCATTAAGAAACAAATATAAACTGGAATAAAACTATAATGCATAGGCACACTACAGTAAGTAAATAGTAACGCATGTAAAAATTCTGCCCGTGTTCTAGTGGTGTTAGGCTGCTTTCACACTGGCGGTTCTGACAAATTGTGGCATATTTACCGCATCTGCCGCCTAACGGCCGCACTTGCTACATGTCCCTTGCATTAGCTATGGGGCATGTGGCAAGTGCGGTTTTGCCGGTTGCGGCAGATGCGGTACTTGCAGCCGCGAAAAAAAAAACATGGTCAGCCACGGGTTTATTTTGCCGCTGCAAGTACCGCAACCGGCAGAACCGCTGTCCCCGACTGCAAGCGCCATAGACAATGCATGGGGGCCGCTGCAAGTGCGGCCGTTAGGCGGCAGATGCGGTAAATCTGCCGCATTTTTTAAAAAACCGCCAGTGTGAAAGGGGCCTTAGAGTAGCAATCCTTCCTTTTTGGCACTCTCATCATTGGTGCCTGCCCTTCTGTATGTCTTGATCATCCTCTGCTTTTTTTACAGCTGTTTCTCGTTCTGGGTATGCTTAGAGGTACACAACGCAGATGATATGTTTTTAAAAATGTATACATGGATGGTCAAAACGGACCATGTTACACATACTTGTTTTTGTTCGGTCGTGTGAAGGGGACTTTATGTATAGTCAAAGAATAAAGAAATGGATCCACTGCACTCCTAAAACAACAGGGAAATGTTATTGCATCTTCTACAAGCATAAGGCAGCTTTTATGTCATGTTTAAGAAAGGATCAGAGGATGTGAGTTACTCTGGATTTGTCTTCTGGTCTTGTGCCTACTTGTCATGTTATATGTGCTGTTTTATTAGTGCATGCCGTGGATTATCTTTCGAGTGTTTGTGTATATATATGTAATATAATATGATTAAGCCATCCTCCAAAATGAGGCAGCTATAGTAATTGGGTGGACTAATCTTACTACAACTTAATGTAATGGTAAACCTTGGACCTCAGGTAATTGAGGAGTGTTACCATGTTGGTGCATATAGGTGATTTTAGAGCTTCCACTTTGCTGTGATGTTCACCAGTGGGAAAACTGTTCTAATACTCTGTCCCATTTCCACTGCATATATTAAGATTTGGATAAATTCCTATGCCAGTACTTAACCCATTCAATTTAGGAATCAAATCTGATAGTGACGCTACATGGCGGCTGCCACGGATTGTGTCCTCTACAATCTTGTTAGGGCATAGTAGTCTTCATATATTGATGGAAGCAATACCTTATTACAAAATCTATGGAAAATTAGTCTGGGACCAAAAATAATTACAAGTATTGTAGAAAAAGTATCATACACACTTTTTAAATTAAGTAAAACATTTTTTTAACTTTTTATATAGTAATGGAACATCATAACATTTTTTTTGTTTCATCAGAATTTTTAAATGTATTTTTCCTATAAAAACAGACTTTTCAGAATACCGTATATACTCGTGTATAAGCCGACCCGTGTATAAGCCGACCCCCCTACTTTTGCCCCCAAAACCTGGGAAAACCTATTGACTCGTGTATAAGCCGAGGGTGGACCCCAGCACAGGTGTACAGCCCCCAGCAGTGTGGTATACAGGCCTCCCCAGTGGTAGTATACAGCAGCCTCCCCAGTGGTATGCAGGCCCCAGCAGTATATACAGCAGCCCCAGTGGTATACAGCAGCCCTTAGGTAGTACACAGCAGCCCCAGGGGTGTACACAGCAGCCCCAGGGGTGTACACAGCAACCCCAGGGGTAATACACAGCAGCCCCAGGGGTAATACACAGCAGCCCCAGGGGTAATACACAGCAGCCCCAGGGGTAGTACACAGCAGCCCCAGGGGTAGTACACAGCAGCCCCAGGGGTAGTACACAGCAGCCCCAGGGGTATACACATCAGCCCCAGGGGTAGTACACAGCAGCCCCAGGGGTATACACATCAGCCCCAGGGGTGTACACAGCAGCCCCAGGGGTGTACACAGCAGCCCCAGGGGTGTACACAGCAGCCCCAGGGGTAATACACAGCAGCCCCAGGGGTAATACACAGCAGCCCCAAGGGGTAGTACACAGCAGCCCCAAGGGGTAGTACACAGCAGCCCCAAGGGGTAGTACACAGCAGCCCCAGGGGTAGTACACAGCAGCCCCAGGGGTAGTACACAGCAGCCCCAGGGGTAGTACACAGCAGCCCCAGGGGTAATACACAGCAGCCCCAGGGGTAGTACACAGCAGCCCCAGGGGTAGTACACAGCAGCCCCAGGGGTAGTACACAGCAGCCCCAGGGGTAGTACACAGCAGCCCCAGGGGTAGTACACAGCAGCCCCAGGGGTAGTACACAACAGCCCCAGGGGTAGTACACAGCAGCCCCAGGGGTAGTACACAGCAGCCCCAGGGGTAATGCACAGCAGCCCCAGGGGTAGTACACAGCAGCCCCAGGGGTAATACACAGCAGCCCCAGGGGTAGTACACAGCAGCCCCAGGGGTAGTACACAGCAGCCCCAGGGGTAGTACACAGCAGCCCCAGGGGTAGTACACAGCAGCCCCAGGGGTAGTACACAGCAGCCCCAGGGGTAATGCACAGCAGCCCCAGGGGTAATACACAGCAGCCCCAGGGTAATACACAGCAGCCCCAGGGGTAGTACACAGCAGCCCCAGGGGTAGTACACAGCAGCCCCAGGGGTAATGCACAGCAGCCCCAGGGGTAATGCACAGCAGCCCCAGGGGTAGTACACAGCAGCCCCAGGGGTAGTACACAGCAGCCCCAGGGGTAGTACACAGCAGCCCCAGGGGTAGTACACAGCAGCCCCAGGGGTAGTACACAGCAGCCCCAGGGGTAGTACACAGCAGCCCCAGGGGTAGTACACAGCAGCCCCAGGGGTAGTACACAGCAGCCCCAGGGGTAGTACACAGCAGCCCCAGGGGTAGTACACAGCAGCCCCAGGGGTAGTACACAGCAGCCCCAGGGGTAGTACACAGCAGCCCCAGGGGTAGTACACAGCAGCCCCAGGGGTAATGCACAGCAGCCCCAGGGGTAGTACACAGCAGCCCCAGGGGTAATACACAGCAGCCCCAGGGGTAGTACACAGCAGCCCCAGGGGTAGTACACAGCAGCCCCAGGGGTAATGCACAGCAGCCCCAGGGGTAATGCACAGCAGCCCCAGGGGTAGTACACAGCAGCCCCAGGGGTAATACACAGCAGCCCCAGGGGTAGTACACAGCAGCCCCAGGGGTAGTACACAGCAGCCCCAGGGGTAGTACACAGCAGCCCCAGGGGTAGTACACAGCAGCCCCAGGGGTAGTACACAGCAGCCCCAGGGGTAGTACACAGCAGCCCCAGGGGTATATACAGCAGCCCCAGGGGTAATACACAGCAGCCCCAGGGGTAATACACAGCAGCCCCAGGGGTAATGCACAGCAGCCCCAGGGGTAATGCACAGCAGCCCCAGGGGTAATGCACAGCAGCCCCAGGGGTAGTACACAGCAGCCCCAGGGGTAATACACAGCAGCCCCAGGGGTAGTACACAGCAGCCCCTGGGGTAGTACACAGCAGCCCCAGGGGTAGTACACAGCAGCCCCAGGGGTAATGCACAGCAGCCCCAGGGGTATACACAGCAGCCCCAGGGGTAATGCACAGCAGCCCCAGGGGTAATGCACAGCAGCCCCAGGGGTAGTACACAGCAGCCCCAGGGGTAATACACAGCAGCCCCAGGTCCCCCTCACTGTTTGGCGCCCCCACCGCTGCGCTCATACATTACCGGTCTAGCAGCTGTCATCCTCCGGTGGCTGATCGCGGCTCCCGGCTCCGGCTTCCATCTTCTTCTGTGTCTTCCTGCATTGTGACCGGGGCGCATCGCGATGACGTCATCGCGACGCCGGCCGGTCATGTGACATGCAGGAAGACACAGAAGAAGATGGAAGCCGGAGCCGGGAGCCGCGATCAGCCACCGGAGGATGACAGCTGCTAGACCGGTAATGTATGAGCGCAGCGGTGGGGGCGCCAAACAGTGAGGGGGACCTGGGGCTGCTGTGTATTACCCCTGGGGCTGCTGTGTACTACCCCTGGGGCTGCTGTGTATTAACCCTTGAGATTTTTTTTTGGCCAGTTTTTTTTTTTTTTTTTTCAATTACCGTATATACTCGCGTATAAGCCGAGGGGAGACTTTTCAGCCCAATTTCTGGGCTGAAAAACTCGGCTTATACGCGAGTATATACGGTACATTTCGCTCCATGCCATTCCTCACTCACTGTCAAATCCATCGTGCTGGGTATTGTTGCATTCAACATAATCACAAGTGTCTCCAGGCCTTTGGATCTGTCACTTAGTCTGTGAACCTGCTACTATCAGGGAAGAGAACAAGGCTCTAATGGCAGAGTTGCCAATTCTCGTGTATACCAGTTGAGCTGTACAGAGCTGATCTATGAAGAATCGGTCAGAAATCATAAGGAGAGAGTGGCAAACGCCTCCAAAACATTCCTTTTGACTTACTGTTGTATCTCCAGTGTACTTGTCACTTTTACTTGCACTAAAGAAAGGAGATTGACTCATTCTTATGCTTCTGAAAAGAGCAAATTAATATCTCTTTAAATAATTGACTTATGGTTCTCCTTGATGTCCAAGTGTTTTCTTACTTTTTGTACCGTATTTGTTCAAGGCATGTCCCCAGAATTAAACTCTGTGTTTCCTTCCTTCATTGTCAATAGTATTGCCAAAATTGAAACACATTGTACTCTGTTTCCCCGCCAATCCCATCCACCATGAATGAAATAGGGATGAGCATTTGCATCTCTTCTCCAGTAACAATTGAGCTCTGCAGAGCACCATTCTTGGGATCCTGTGGATCTGGAATAGCTTTTAAAGGGAATCTGTCAGCATGTTTATCTATCCTATCTGAGAGCAGCATGATCTAGGGGCAGAGACCCTGATTCCTGTGATGCTTGTGCAATTTTGATTAAAGTTTATCTGCTGCAGACTTAGGCTACGTTCACACACAGTGTATTTGTGAGGATCTGTTTTTGGTGCAAAACTGCACCAAGAACAGATCCTCACAGAACGCAGTGTTCTGTGCGTGAACAGCCTGCGCTTTATACTTGCCTCGCAACGCTCCCTCGGTGACCCCTGGCGGTGTCTTCTGATCCCTGCAATAAGCGCGGGCTCTAGAACCCTGCAGCACCATGTGACCAGTGACGTCACCTCATCACATGGTGCTGTTTAAGGTCCTGAACCAGGTTCTGTGCCGTCAGGATGAAGCAAGATCACCGTGGGAGCGCAGCGAGGTGAGTAAAAAGCGCACTGATAAAAGCGCAAAGAATTAACATGGTCATTCTTTTGCGGATGCGCTTTGCTGGCTGAGCGCTGGCATTCACAAGAGATGAAAGTTTGTGCTGTTTAGAGGGATGCTGAAGCTTTGCTCTGTACAGCACAAGCGGTCAGACCATGGCAGCTTCAAGTCCCCTAAGTAAAAAAAAAAAAAAAAAAAAAGACAAGTCAAGTCCTCCCCCTTTTGCCCCATGGGAGATAAAGGAAAAAAATACACATACACATTTGGTATCGCCGCGTTCAGAACTGTTGAATCTATCAAAATATAAAATAAATGAATATTATGTACCCAAAAATCGTATCATTAAAAACATCAGCTCAGGGTGCAAAAAACATTTGTACTGATCTGGCGGATCATACTGGCAGGTCTGTTTTTACCATATAGTGAACATAGTAAATAACCATTGTGGAAGTGCACTTTTTGTTGCATCTTCAACCCACTTAGAATTTTTTTTTCTCAACATGAGTGGCAGAATGAATGATGTCATTCAAAAGTACAATTCATTCTGCAAAAAACAAGCTCTCATATGTCTTTATTGACAAAGAAATAAAAAAGGTATGGCTCTTTGAAGAAGGGGAGTGGGGCATGTGCAAGGGAAAAGGCAGGGTCGTGAAGATGTGTGAAAATGAAGTTTGGGTGAAAACACTTTTGTTTTTGTCTTTTTGTTTTTTTTATGTTCACTTTGATGTTTTATACCATACTTATAGGGCAGTGCTGACTTGTGTGGTTGTGTTTTGTTTTTTTTTTGTTTTTTTTCCTCCTGACGATTTGGCATGAGAAAAAAATTGTAGCATGCTGAAAATGCATCTGATAAAAGGGTTTCCAGTCACCCGCATAAGTCTATGGATTTGTGGAAATAATCGGTCTGAACTTGGCAACATCCAATCGCACTTTGATATATACTGACGTAGACAATGGAGAAGTTGGAGAAAATTTGTTCTCCATCTTCTCGCCTGTGATAAAATTCTTACATGCGAGACAATTGGAGAATAGTAACCTGACAGTCGGCACACACCGATCAAAGTTTGAGCCGAGTGTCATTAACCTAATCGAGCCCATGTTCTTGAATAAGAGCACCATATATACTCCAGTATAAGCCGAGGCCCCTAATTTTACCTCCAAAATCTGGGAAAACTTATTGACTCGAGTATAAGCCTAAGGTGGGAAATGCAGCAGACCCCCATCCTTGTATATCTGTCCCGATCCTGTTAAATAGCCCCCCATCACTGTATATAGCTCCCTCACCCCCCCCATTACTGTATATAGCCTCCCAACCTGTTATATAGTCACCCCATCACTGTATATAGCCTATTCCATTATAGTATATAGCCCCTTATCACTGCTCCCCATCCTTGTACATGCCCCTCATCATTGTATGCAGCCCCCTCTTCCTGGTACATGGCCCCCATCATTGTATATAGCCCCCCCATGCTGGTTCATGATATCCCTCTTTACTGTGTATATAGCCCTCCATTACAGTATCTGGCCCCCTGCCCCTGCTGTGGCACACAATAAAACGACAAACTATTTAACTTGGGCCCCTTTCACATCTGTGTTTGATGTAATTTGCTGCAGATCCGGCAGATGTTACCGCATCTTCCTGATCTATTGCGTAATGGTTGACTTGCAGTGCCGAACTGGCAAGCCCCATTCATTCTCTGTGGGGCTTGTGGTCGGGTGCGGCAAGTGCGGTATTGCCAAATGCGGCGCCACAAAACATGCTGCTAACAGCCAGCCAGATCTGCCGGATTTGGCAATAACGCACTTGCCGCACCCGACCAAAAGTGCCATAGCGAATGAATGGAGCTTGCCGGATCAGTGTCACAAGTCGTCCATTACGCAGTAGATCTAGTAGATGCGGTAGATGCCGGATCTGTCGCAAATCACATCAAATGTAGATGTGAAAGGGGTCTTACCCTCCAACGCTGTCCTGCAGGCACAGTGGTTTCCCCGGTCTTCCTGCCAACATCATGTGACCGGCGCAGCAGTGACGTCATGGCTGTGCCGATCACGTAATGCCAGCACAAACATGAAGACCGGAGGAAGCCACGGGGTGTGCAGGACAGTGTAGGAGGGTAAGTTAAATCGTTTATTTTATTGTGTGCCGCAGCACGGGGGCCAGATACTGTGATATGGGGGGGCAAGTACACTTAGTGTGATGCACTATGCGCCGCTCCCCCTGCCGTTGATTGACAGGGGGATGCAGTGCATATTACATTACACTAATGAATGAGGGCACGTGACCTCCCGCTCCCTCTGCAGCCTCCCCCAGCCTCCTCCAGCCTTTGGTCACCGCCCCCACCCTACAGCAAATAGATTGACTCGAGTATATAAGCCGAGGAGGGCACTTGTCAGCACAAAGTGTGCAGAAAAACTCTGCTTATACTCTAGTATGAACAGTATATGCCCATGTGAACAAGTGCTTAACCTGCTTAATTTATAGAACTGTCATCCACAAGATGGCGTCCTGCTACAGAACATCAGAAATAAAGATGGAAGGAATCTTAGAACATACTGGCATCTGTAACGTCAGTAGCCAAATACAAATTGTATAAAATGTGACACTTGTTTTTCTAATGTAATGGCACTTCTTTAAGCAAAGTTTAGAAGTATCTAGAACATGTAGATGGGGTTAAAAACTGAGAGTAAAGATGTGAATGTTGGCAGAGTTGTAAAAACATTTTAATGTTATGGGTCAGCTGGTGTGATCAGACATAAAGGTATGGTACCATATCTGTAATTTCCTTTTCAGCAAGGAATCTTTTGTTTTGAACTGAATACACATGAGTGTGTACAGGCGGGCGGAGGTGGGGGATCCTGGCACACACCACATTGTGTCTACTTCAAGACTCTTGTTTTTCTGGTATCAGTTTTCATCTCCTCCGAAGACAGATTTATTTTCCTGTGTGGGTCCCGGGCATGCTGTGAGCGCATTGATTTTGCTGCCCCTCTGGAGAATTTCAGCTGACATTTTCTGGGCTTTGTACTGGGTTATAAATTGCAAAACTAACACTGCATCATCTTTAGTCATGTCTTTTCTAGTTAGTGAAGTACCACGTAGTATGATATAATGTGGAATACCAATTAACTTTTATGGGGCTTTTACAAAAGAAGTCAAAAGAAAAACTGATTTGCTCCTTACCACAAAAGGCAAGATGTTTTGATTACAGTTTAAGGCTACGTTCACATCTGCTTCAGAGGCCCCATCAGCCTCAAAAATTCTGTCCTATCTACCGGGCAAAATAACACAGCATGTGGCGCTTTTCTTTCCATCAGAACAACAAAACCATTGTTTTTTTCTTATTTACCCATACCAACGTGCCCTGTTGCAAAGACCTGCTGCCCTCAACACTTAGCAGGTTGCTCAGATGCATGGGTGTTGCTCGTGTGCTTTAAAATGGTACCAATGAAAACATCAGCTCATGCCACAGAAAACAAACCCTCATATGATGTCAGCAGAAATCTAGAAAAATGATAGCTCTCAAAAAATCAAGGTACAAAAAGTTTTCTTTGTAAACCATATAAGTCTGGTCTCACTGTAATCATACCAACCTGAAGAATAATGCAGTCTGATCACTTACACCACACAGTGAACGGCGTAAAAATAAAGCAATTCTTGACCTGCAGTTTATGTATTCATTCATCCTCACAAAGATCACAGTAAGGCTTGGTACACGTCATTATTCCAGTGCTTTATGCTGAACACTTACACCAGATTTTACATGTAAATCTCTGAAATATGTGATTCAAACAGATTTTCCAACAGAAAATTTACTAATGAGGCAGAATGAGTCATTTAGCACTTTCTCTGGCCTGTGATCCGGAAGTATGTCTTTTTAAGAGTTTATAAAAGCTCATTCATCCAGTTTTGTGCACTTCTGAAAAGGATATCACTGAACAGAAGCCAGACAGAGGCCAGAGTAACTCTGCTGCCTCATTATAGTGTATGGATCCCTCAAGGATGTCATCTAAATCACGGCATTTGGAGATTAGATGGAAACCACGATGCAAGTGCAGCATAGAGTACAGGATAAATGTCATCCAAAATGACTATTTTTAGTATTATGAGACGCACTTTTGTTCCCCCAAATTTGGGGGGGGGGGAAGTGGGAAGTGCGTCTTATAATCCAAATCTACGGTAGATACTGCAGGGGAGGGTTAAAGCAGCTCTGGAGCATGTTTGGCGGGTGGAGGAGGCTGGCCGCAGGAGGCAGCGGGAGGTCACATGCTCTCACTCATTAGTCTTAAATAATATGCAATGCACCTGCTGCTGTCCATCACCTCTGTGCTGAAACTGCACCGAGGTATGGACTTGGGGAGCGGTGCATGTTATATGTACCTGCACACCCCCCTTCCCCCTGTGATGGCACATGGCCCCCCTGTGCTGGATATGGCCTCCCCATGCTCCTTCCCATATTAAAATAACAAACACTTTACTTACCTCTCCAGCGCTGTGCCGATCACCTGACCGGCTTCCCCGAGACTCAGGAAGTGCTGCAAGCAACCAAACACTGAGCACAGCACTGGAGAGGTAAGTAAAGTGTTTATTTCTCCATTCGCCTTCCACGACAGCATTGGAGGATGTTGTCCACGCCCTGTTGAGGGACAGGAACACAGAGAGGTTAAAAGCCCCTCCCCTTCCTCAGTACTCCAGTGTCTTCCTGTCCCCCTTGGGGCATGGAGAGGTTCCAGTGCTGTCAGGCCGGCAGAGGCAGCATTGGGGTGTACTTACAGCCGGGCCAGGGATGGACGTCGGGGGCGGCCTCCTCCTCCTTCTCGGGGCTCCCGTGGTGGGACCATCCGGCCTTCCTGCGTCCTACGGGGCAAAGCAGGCCGTGTATTGCAGCGCCAGAGGCCTGTTCAGCTCTCCGGGGTCTCCCTCCTCCAGCTGCGGTCCCTGGGGCATGCATCAGAGGTTCCTGGATGGCACTTCCTGTTTCGGGCGGTGGCTCCTGTACAGACTGGGCGCAGCTCCAGGGAACCCAGCAGGCCTATCGCGCGCTACTTCCCGCGGCCGGTGACCAGGAGGAGGGAGGGAACAGGTATTCCTCGTTGGGGGCACGGTTCTTCTGAACAAGTACCCGCCGGAAGCTACACCCAGGTAAAGCTGATCCCTGAAACATGGAGAGTGATAGGCTTCCACCTCTACTTCTGCAGAGCCCAGCGTTCCCCCAGCTCATGGAAGTGTTCTGGGGGTGGTCACAAGGGGTAGAGTTATTTAGGCCCTGCACTCCCACTGGGACCCCTTTCTCTTCCCTTTTTTTCTATAGAGAGACAAGGGCCACCTGTGAAAGGGAGCAAAAACCCGTCCAGGAATTTTGGCTACGGCACAAACTTCCCTCTTCCTACAAAAAGGTGTCGGCCATGACTGACCGTGTTCTCAGGATGGACTCCCCATCCCTGCTTGAGGAGCTCCAATCCATTAAGGATTCTCGGCACTGCCGTTTTTTGCTGCAGCTTCCAGGCCTTCCCCTCCGTAAGAGAGGAAGCTCCAGGATTGTGACTCTGTGGATCTCATGGAGGCTGGCCAGAGCTCAGCATCAGAGGACGGCGATGATATTGCCTCTGTTGCCTCTGTCCAGATACGAGAATCTGGACACTACTATTTTTCCACGGAGTCCATGGGTGAATTGGTGGACACTGTCCACAGTACCATGGGAGTAGAGGTGGTGGAACCCCCTTCTTCTGTGCAGGACTAAATGTTCAGAGGCCTGAAGGCTAAGCGGCAGTTGAGCTTCCCTGTCCATGAGGTCATCCGGGTTCTCATCTGCCGGGAGTGGGAGTCTTCAAAACATCGGCTGCTCACCCCATCCGAGTGGTCTGGAGGGTGATTACTTTGTCTGAGAGGTCCCGAAGGTGGACATCCAGGTGGCCGAGGTAGCATATAAGACCGCGTTGCCTTTTGAAGATTCCTCCCAGTTGAAGGACCCCCTCGATCGTAAGATGGCGAGTGTCCTCAAAAACTCCTGGGAGGCTGCAGCTATGTCTTTAAAGGTGAACATTTCTTCTACATGTGTGGGGCTGCTCTGACAGCCACCATGTAACAGGTAATCACCTGCACCATGCCTCATGTACCCAGCCGTGGCTGTGGGTTCAATCCTAAGCTTTACATCATCCAAGGCATAATGTATAGGTGACACATGATGGCTGCAGGCTATCCCCCTGGCAGGCCCCGTGCTCTGATGACTGTGGGCCACTAGCTGTGGGGCGAGGCTTTTAACCAAGTCTCTCTCTTTAAGTGGATCACCCAGCTGGAAGAATTCCTCCTGCAGGGTACTCCCAGGGAGGAGCTTTGGACTCCATTCCACTTCTGAGATGTGCTACGGGCTTCCTGACCAATGCCTCTGCTGAGTCGATCCGCATTGGTGCCAGGTGCGCAGTGTTGGCTAACACAGCTCACAGGGCAGAGTGGCTTACTTGGTGGAATAAGTAGGTCACGTCTAAGCTCCAGCTGTGTGGCCTCCCCTTTCAAAAGGTCTTTTGTCTTTGGTCTGGCATTGGATGACATCCTGGGAAAGGTGTCAGACCGGAAAATGTGTCTCCCGGAACAGAAGCCCTTTCGGAGGCAGCCCTTTCGGCCTGAGCGCAGCCAACCTTCCCAACCTTAAGGGAAGGGTAAGTCTGGTCGCTGGGCATTCCAGAAAGGGGCCAAGACCCATAATATTTTGCTTCCCCAGCAGCGGCATCACCAGCCGCCCCCTAAACAATGCCGCCTTCCCAATTGCAGGGCGGCTCCTGCGGTTTCTGCCACAGTGGCAAGCAATCTCCTCATGCCCTTGGATCCTCTCGACCATTTGGGAGGGTCTGCACTTGGGATTCGAGAGCCAGCCCCTCCGTATCTTCGAGTCCCCTCGCTTCCTCAGGGGGACTCTCACACATTTTTTTCTTGTCGGGTCTGCGAGACCTGTTGGATTCAGGTGTGGGGTCCCCGGTTCCTCCTGGAGAGGAGGGCCAGGGGCGTTACTCCAGGTTGTTTGTGGACCTACAGAACGCGTATTATCATGTCCCCATTCACCCGTCCCGCAAGCGCTTTCTGCGATTCGTGATCTCCGGGGCAGGCGGGACGGTCCATTATTGGTTTAATGTGCTGCCCTTCGGGGTTTCGTAGGCCCCCAGAGTTTACCAAACTCATGGTGGAAGTGATCGCATTCATCCAGACCCAGGGGATGTGTGTGCTTCCCTATTTAAATGACATGTTGGTGGTTGCTCCTTTGGCAGTGGTTCTGCGCACACTGGTCTCAAAAACGTTGGAGATACTTCAGTCTCTGGGGTGGGTGCCCAATCTTTGGGAATCGCAACGGGTGGCGGCAACCCGTCGCCAATTTTTGGGAGTCTTGCTGGCCTCCTCCAGACAGGCCTCGTTCCTTCCTGCGGCACATCAGCTTCTGCGCTGCGTGCATCTGCCCTGCTTCCGGGCAAGGAGGTCGCCCTCCTTGCGGGAAGCAATATCCCTGTTGGAGGCTATGACGGCCTGCATTCAGTCGGTAGCATGGGCTCAGGCTCCTTCCAGTCTGCTCCGGGAACACATACTGAGTTCCTGGGTCAGACATCAGGATTCCTTAAACTCGCGTGTCCGGAACCCGGGGCGGATGATCACCTCGCTTTCCTGGATGAATCCCGGACACCTTCAGGCGAGGGTGGCCTGGCTGCAGGCTCCTGTGACCTCCTTTCCCACTGCTGCCAGCAGTTCCGGTTGGAGCGCGATGGTGGATCGCACACAGTTCCAGTGGATTTGGAGTCGCTCGGCCAGTCGCCAGTCTTCAAACTTCCGGGAACTTCTGGCAGTGGAAGAAGAGCTTCATGCGCAGCTCACGTTTTCCGAGGTCATCATGTCAAGATCCTGTCGGACACCGTGATTACGGTTGCCTTCTTGCGGCACCAAGGCGGTACTCGAGGCTTACACTTGCAGGGGCTGGCAAGACTGATCTTTTCGTGGGCAGTACGCCATGTTCTCTCCTCCTCGGCAGTTCATCTGAAGGGAATGGCCAATGTACAGGCAGATTTCTTGAGCCGCACGGAGGTCCATCTAGGAGAATGGTGCCTCCATCCGGATGTATTTTGCTCTCTTACGGACAGGTGAGGTGTCCCTTCGATCGACCTGTTCGCTTCGGGCTCGAATACAAAGGTGCCGCCCTTTTTCTCCCTGACTGGGTCAGACCATCCTCGGGGGCTGGACGCCTTTGCCCTTCCCTGGGCCTTCCGTTTGGTGTATGCATTTCCTCCAATCCCGCTACTTCCCAAGGCATTGGGGACTGATTAGGTTGCCCCACTGTCTCGACCTTCTGTCCCAGGGTCCTCTTTCACCCATGCCTTCAGTGGCTCTATCTGGCGGTCTGGCTGTTGCTGCCAGGATCCTGAGGACCAAGGGTCTCTCCCAGGCAGTGATCCACACGCTTCAGCAGGGCTGGCAGCCTGTGTCGCACGCTATTTACGGGAGGGCTGGAATCTGTTCCTGTCCTGGTGTGCTCCTTCCATCCCGGCCATGCATCATCCTAATGTGGCCCAACTCTTGGGTTTTTGCAGCGTGGCTTTGATTTGAGGCTTCGGCCGAGCACTCTTTAAGTCCAGGTGTCGGCACTTGGGGCAGTTTTGCCCAGGATCTTAATTCCCATTGATGACTCAAGCGTTTTTTTACTTCTGCTTGGGGCGGCATCCCCGGTTTGGCCTTTTGTCCCTCCCTGGGATTTGAAGCTTGTTCTCCACGGGTTTTCTCGAAGTCCCTTTGCACCCTTGTTGGCTGCATCCCTTACGTCTCTCTCACAAGGTGGTGTTTTTGGTGGCCATCACTTCTGCTCCAGAGTTGGAGAACAGCAGACACTCTCTGTCCGGGCTCCGTGCCTGTCCGTTGTTCGCATTACGCTTTGGTTGCATTCATCTTTTCTTCCGAAAGTTGTGTCTGCTTTCCATCGGTCCCAGGTTGTGGTTCTACCTTCATTTGGTCAATCTCCTGCTAATGCGGCTGAGGCCGTGTTTCACTCCTTCGATGTTTGTCGGACTGTCCTCCACTACCTTTGAGAGACTGCTTCCTGGAGGTTAGATCAGAACCTGTTTTGTTCAGCATTTTGGGAAAAATACAGGGAAGGACGACTTCCTAGGCTACCATCACTTCCTGGATCACGAAGGTGATCTGTGAGGCCTACGTCGCTCCGGTCCTTGCTCCTCCGGTGGGGTTGAAGGCTCCTTCAACTCGGGCTGCTTCTACGTCCTGGGTGGAGCAGGCTGGAGCTTCATCGGAGCTGATTTGCAGAGTGGCTATGTGGTAGTCTCTCCTCACTTTTTCTCGCCACTATAGGTTAGATCTGTCCTTCAGTCGGGATCTGTCCTTTGGTAGGAACGTCCTACAGGCAATAGTCCCACCCTGAGGAGTATCGGTGGTATTCCTCCAATGCTGTCGTGGAAGGCGAATGGAGAAAACTGAATTAGTCCTTACCGGTAATTCCTTTTCTTGGAGCCTTCCACGACAGCATCAGTTTATCCCCCCCTTGTTGGTGTTTGATTCCGGTTTGTATCAGGTAATCCATGGCTAAGGGTGATCTTGGTAAACACTGGAGTACTGAGGAAGGGGAGGGGCTTTTAACCTCTCTGTGTTCCTGTCCCCCAATAGGGCGTGGACGACATCCTCCAATGCTGTCGTGGAAGGCTCCAAGAAAAGGAATTACCGGTAAGGACTAATTCAGTTTTTAGTATGGGCAGCAGCATGAGAGGGCCCTGGATCCAGCACAGGGGGGCCATATCCCAGGATGAGGGACCATGAGGGACATACAGTGCTGTGTGAAAGTATTTGGCCCCCTTGAACTTTTCAACCTTTTGCCACATTTCAAGCTTCAAACATGAAGATTTAAATTCTAATTTTTTTGTGAAGAATCAATAAGTGGGACACAATCGTGACGTGGAATGAAATTTATTGGATGTTTTTAAACTTTTTTTAACAAATAAAAAACTGAAAAGTGGGGCGTGCAATATTATTCGGCCCCCTTGAGTTAATACTTTGTAGCGCCACCTTTTACTGTGATTACAGCTGCAAGTCTCTTGGGGTACGTCTCTATCAGTTTAGCACATCGAGAGACTGAAATTCTTGCCCATTCCTCCTTGCAAAACAGCTGGAGCTCAGTGAGGTTGGATACAGAGTGTTTGTGAACAGCAGTTTTCAGCTCTTTCCACAGATTCTCGATTGGATTTAGGTCTGGACTGTGACTTGGTCATTCTAACACCTGGATGCATTTATTTTTGAACCATTCCATTGTAGATTTTGCTTTATGTTTGGGATCATTGTCTTGTTGGAAGATAAATCTCCGTCCCAGTCTCAGGTCTTTTTCAGACTGCAACAGGTTTTCTTCCAGAATGGTCCTGTATTTGGCTCCGTCCATCTTCCCATCAATTTTAACCATCTTCCCTGTCCCTGCTGAAGAAAAGCAGGCCCAAACCATGATGCTGCCACCACCATGTTTGACAGTGGGGGTGGTGTTTTAAGGGTGATGAGCTGTGTTGCTTTTACACCAAACATCGTTTTGCATTGTGGCCAAAAAGTTCGATTTTGATTTCATCTGACCAGAGCACCTTATTCCACATGTTTGGTGTGTCTCCCAGGTGGCTTGTGGCAAACTTCAAACAAGACTTCTTATGGATATCTTTGAGAAATGTCTTTCTTCTTGCCACTCTTCCATAAAGGCCAGATTTGTGCAGTGTACGACTGATTGTTGTCCTATGGACAGACTCTCCCACCTCAGCTGTAGATCTCTGCAGTTCTTCCAGAGTGATCATGGGCCTTTTGGCTGCATCTCTGATCAGTCTTTTCCTTATTCGAGATGAAAGTTTAGAGGGACGGCCGGATCTTGGTAGATTTGCAGTGGTCTGATACTCTTTCCATTTCAATATGATTGCTTGCACAGTGCTCCTTGAGATGTTTAAAACTTGGGAAATCTTTTTGTATCCAAATCCAGCTTTACACATCAGCACAACAGTATCCTGGACCTGCCTGGTGTGTTCCTTGGTCTTCATGATGCTCTGTGCACCTGAAACAGAACCCTGAGCCTATCACAGAGCAGGTGCATTTATACTGAGCCTTGATTACACACAGGTGGATTCTATTTATCATTACCATTCATTTAGGACAACATTGGATCATTCAGAGATCCTCACTGAACTTCTGGAGTGCGTTTGCTGCACTGAAAGTAAAGGGGACTAATAATATTGCACACCCCACTTTTCAGTTTTTTATTTGTTTAAAACATCCAATAAATTTCGTTCCACTTCACTTTGTGTCTCACTTGTTGATTCTTCACAAAAAAATTAGAA
Source organism: Allobates femoralis (assembly GCA_033576535.1). Lineage (NCBI taxonomy): Eukaryota > Metazoa > Chordata > Amphibia > Anura > Aromobatidae > Allobates > Allobates femoralis. Next base: position 375,180,354 of record JARQOC010000004.1, on the reverse strand, counting down.
TTTATATTTTTATGTTTGAAGCCTGAAATGTGTCAAAAGGTTGAAAAGTTCAAAGGGGCCAAATACATTCATAAATACAGTGCCTTGTGAAAGTAAGACAGACACTTGCATTATAAGACTGACCCCATTTAACATTAAACATTTTTTTTTCTCTTTTCCTTCACCAAATTTGGGGGTGCGTCTTATAACCCAGTGTGTCTTCTAAAGCGGAAAATACTGTATATGTAAAATGTTTCCAAAAAAAACTTAAAACCATTGCACAATAAAACAAACAAACAAGTCACCACTCAGGATCGTCATCTGCCAAATGGAAACATAGAGGATTGTATATGGCTCCCCCAAAAGAAATCCAGTAAATTCTGAGCCCCACTGTGTACGTCTAGCCTCCACATGTTTGGCATTACTGTAATGAGGAGAACCTGCCTAATTTACAAGGTGCATGTCTCCAGAAGGATGAGCTGAGCACAATGTACTGGGCATTATAATGGTAAATTAGCAATTTTCTCTACACAGCATCCATTGCTGTTTGCTTCTGGAAAACATTCATGGACTCAAAATCATCACTACACCTGTGGATACATTCCCAGAGTGGTGTGACTTCCAAAATGGGGGGTCACTTTGGAGTCTAAAAACAATTCTAGAAAAATCTGTCCTCCAAAAGTCAGTGTTCCTTCCCCTCCAAGTCTCGCCATGTGGTTAAGCCGTGCTATACAGCCACATGTGGGGTTTCGTGTGACACATTTTGGGTTCATTTTTACATGTTTATTCATGTGAAAATGTAAACTCTAGGGCCTAATAACATTTTTATGGTAAAAATGTATGGGTTTTTTTCTTCACCCCCAATGGTCTGAAATTCTGTGACACATCTGTGGTGTCAATATGATCACTAGATGAATTCATTGGGAGGTATATTTTGTAAAATTAGATCCCTTAATGGCAGGGCTGTGGAGTCCGAGGCAAACTTGGGGAAGTCTGTATAAAATGGATAATTCCTAAAATATATAATAAATTGAGTACAGTAGTTCACTACAGTATGTGCTAAATATTATTCTATCTAAATATCTTGATTATTGTTTCATAATAATGATTAAAGTCTGATGATCACATTGTAATACAATACATTATCACTTAAACATGAGCCATATATGAAGGAGTCAGAGTCGTGAAGTCGGATAGTGCAATTTCTCCAGTTGCCCTTGGGAAAATTTAAACTTTTAGCTAACGCAATATTTTTGTTAGAAAAAAAAATCAACTATAAGTGTTTTCCTTCTACATTGCTGTAATTTCTGTGAAGCCCCTGAAGGGTTAATAGTCTTCTTGTAGCCTGAGGGGTGGACTTGTTGGAATGGTGTCACTTATGGGTGTTTTCTGTCACATAGGCCCCTCAAAGGGACTTCATATGGTATGTGGTCACAAAAAAAAGACGTGGATTTGTAAGTTTTACAGGAAAACTGAGAAATGACTGATAAAACTTTGAACCCTTCTAACTTACCCAAAAGATAGTTGTGCTGAAGGAAAGTAGACATGTGGGAAATGTTATTTATTAACTCTTTGATGTGGTATATTTATCCGGTTTAAGAGTATGAAAATCAAAAGTTTTCAAAATGTTCAAAATTTTTATAAATAAATGCAAATCATATCAAGCCAAATTCACCACTAACATGACGTCCAACAGGATAGGGGATGGAGGGGTTAATATTAACACCCCCCACCCCACTTTTTTTTTTTTTTTTTCCCCGCGCACTGTAAATTTTTCCCGCTTTTATGCCCTCACCCATTAAGTGTCCCCCACCTCTATCTCTGACCACACAGCACTGTAGGAGTTGAAATAGCGCTGTGCTGATGACATTTTCCCTACACACCTTTATGGGGTGAATGCTCAGGAGGAGAGGCGTCTGTGCTAGTAGGGTCACGGAGGGTCCCACAATGACATTTCATATCTAGTTTTTATTTAAGTAGTAAAATGCTAATGTAAAACAAGAGGTTGTTATTAAGAAAATGACATTTTATACTTGCAATCTTTTGTAGTTTGTGGCTGTTATTCTAAGTTTTTTTTTCTTTTGTCCTGTCCATTCTATGGCACCCATTCAGATGACACTATGAAGATGGAAACGGATAGTAAACGAAACAAGAAAACTCTCCTAGATGAGCACGGGCAGTACCCTGTATGGATGCACCCGAGACAAAGAAAGAAGCTGAAGACTCAACGTGGGAAAAAAGGAAAATCCAAAGCCCCAAAAGGACTGGCCTGGTAGACTCGGATCTAGTCCTCTCTCGACGTGTTTATAATCATATACTATATCTGCAACACCGGAACTGGAGACGGAAACTGTCAGTTCATTTTAACAGTTAAACCCTACACTTTCTACAAAACATAATTTCTTTTGAGCTAATCCCTTCAGCAATGACTTCTGTCTGAAACTACAAAATAAAACTGCTCAAGGAACCTTTGTATTTAGTCATAAGACACTTAGCTGTGAAGGTTCATAGAGATATTACATGTCTGACCTGACCTTGCTCCGCAGAGGAGGAGTTGTTCAGATTCACTTTCCAGCAAGTCTGGCACTTCTTCATTCAAGGTTATTGTATTGCTGTGCGCTCGCTCACAATCACAGGACAGCAGTATGTGTACATAACACATACAGTTATGGGGTGTGCACACCTTGTGTATGTGTCAGGAAAAATGCTGCATAAAATACACATTTGACAAGTTTTTGCGTACAGTTTTGATATGTTATTATTTGCGGGTTTTTTTCTATTTAAATTGAATTGGAGAAAAACACTGAAGTAATTGGCATGCTGCAGATTTAAAAAAAAAAAAAAACTCAAGGCAGGTATGTCAGAAATCTCAGTCTTTGCTGATATTATTAAGCATCAGGAGTTTTTTTCCATAGCAAGAATCCAGCATGTGAACAAGCCCTAATGTAGATTATGAATATAATTTCAGACATAAATGCTCTTTACTCTTCCAAAGCTTTTGCGAAAAAAAACCCCAAAAATATGCAGACTGGGCTAACTTGTCATATGTAATACCTAATATTTTTCTTTTCCCAAGAAAGTGTAAATTCTGCAAATGTTTTGCAGATTGCACACTATGAACATATAATAATCTGCAAATCTGGACTTCTGTTTTGGGTTATCAAATAATAACCTACTGTGTACAAAGAGCAGCCTGCATAGATGTAACAGTTCAGCCTCATTCTGATATCAAACCATTCTACAGAGGAGTGGTGAAACCAGGGCTGTTCAAATGTTATGTACATCCCTTTTTTATGAAGCTTTTCTCTTAACTACTGATTGACTGCACGTTAGGGCACAGTCAAATGGCTATGGAACTGATGAGCAGGGCTGTCACTAGGAATTTCAGGGCCCCATCACTGGCAAAATTTTAGGCTTCCCCTGATAATCTGCCCAGGCTCCACCTCCACCCCAACACACAAATATATATGTGCACACACAATAGAGACTGCTTTGGGCTGTATACACAATAGATGCCGCTGTTAGCTGTACACACAAGAGAATACGTAACAGAGACTGCTGCAGGCGGTATCCACAATGGAGACTGCTGCTGGCCATATACACAATGGAGATGGCTGTAGGCCGTATATGCATTGGAGACGGCGGCTGTGGGCTGTATACACAATTGAAGGCTGCAGGCCATATATATATAATGGAGACGGCTGCCCTTCCGGTTTGTATTGAGCATGTCAGCCTATTGGGTGCATGCGCAGTACAAGCCTGACATCACTGAAGATGTCAGACCAGGCTGTTCTTTTTCGATGGCTGTAGGCTGTGGCATTGAATGATGGGAGAGGGGGCCTGTTTAAGATGGCAGGAGGTGGGGGCAGGGCCGGCTCCAGGCTTTTGTGGGCCCTGGACGAATGAGTCTCACTGAACACCTTTAGCACATAACATGATGTACATATAACACTGGAGACTGCTGCTGGCCGTCTACACAATGGAGATGGCTGCATTCGTATACACAATGGAGACAGCTGTGGGCCGTATACACAATTGAAGGTTGCAGGCCATATATACAATGGAGACGGCTGCTGGCTGTATACACAGAGACTGCCAGATGTATGCACATTAGAGACTACTAACCGTATGCACATTAGAAATTGGTGGCACGTATCTTGTACACACAGCACTATACTGTATATGCAGGTCCACACTATATACATCCTGCATTACAGTGTCTCTATATAATGTATGTAGTGTGGACCTGTATATATAATGTAGTACTGTGTAGAGACAGACAAACAGACACACACACATCATACCACCAACGACAGCTCCATCCTGCTGTGCGATGACTTCAGGTTTGTATTGAGCATGTCAGTCTATTGGGTGCAGGGGCAGTACAAACCTGGTCAAGCCTTACATCACTGAAGAGCTCAGTCTAGATCAGGCCAGCCCACTCTTTTTCGATGACTGTGGGATGTGGCGGTGAGTGATGGGGCCCGCTTAAGATGGTCAGGGCCGGCTGCAGGCTTTTGTGGGCCCTGGGTGAATGAGTCTCACTGGGCACCTTTAGCACATAACATGATTCATTCATGAATTGTGTTACTCTGTATTGTCTTTATTGTCTGTACACCTCCCCTCTGTTGGTGCTATAGAAATGAAAATTATTAATATAGGTGTCCTGACATCAGTGAGGACGACCAGTTCAGACGAAGGACACATTCCTGAGCATTTTAAAATAAAAGGAATAATAATGGTATATATGTAATTGAACAAAATTGAGCCAGTCCAGGTCGTTTTTCACATCGCTGGTAGGATGTCATACAGGCATCTCACCAGCAATGTGAAAAACGACGCACTAGAGATCCAGAATTATACCGAGGTCGTTGGGAATTTTCACTCCATAGCGTAGCATTGAGATTGTTAGTAATTGTCCCTGTCAAACACAACAATGTAGCGCTCCCAGCGGGAGCGCAATGACATAGAAATGACCCAGAGCAGTGTGTAATGATCAACGATCTCACAGCAGGGGCCAGATTGTTGGTGTGTGTCACACAGAACGACATCGCTAACTGGATCGCTGTTGCGTCACAAAATTTGTGACGCAACAGCGATCTCATTAGCGATCTCGTTCTGTGTGACAGGGCCTTAACCCCAGACAGGACACCTCAGCTGTGCCCATATTTTCAGTTTGTAAAATAAGAATGCGCAAATAGGGTCTTGTCTTAATTAAACACTGTCAGCTTGCGATGTGGAATTGCTCACCTTGTCCAGTTGTGAGACCCACAACTGGTTAAAAAGCGATTAAGCAGCTGCTGCAGGGACCGCACTCCCACAGATAACCGTGGTCACAACCGTGGTTCCTTCGTTCCTGGAGCAGCAGCGTGGACAGAGAGGCACTTTGTCCAAGGAAATCCAAGATTTCAGTTTTGCAGAGCAGTTTGAAGTAAATGCAGCTCTAGGAATCTTGAGAATGGAGCTGAGGTGTCCTGTACTGGTCCTTCCCAGCAGAAGGTGGGAGGGGGTGACCAGCACAAGCATTAATCACACTCAAGATTTATAGTGGAGTAAATAGGGGTCAGTATTAGTAGCGGAGGAGTGCTGATAGTGTGGTCACAGCTCAGCCCTGACTCACTGAAGCGCCTCTGCTGCTTGTCTGGAGGGTCATATAACTAGTTAACTAGTACAGGCTCAGCCTCAAACTCACTGTGGCTTGTGCTGTATTAGACTCACCTGCATGGCTCTGCTTTTCACTAATGACTGGAAATAACAGCAGCATGGGCTTAGCGAAGATTGGATGAATGAAAGTCCCGCCCTCTTGTTGCTCCCATTGGCTGGACTGTCTCCGGGTCCTCCTCCTCCTTCCCAGACGGCTTCTGTTTTAATTATTTTACCCCTGTGACGTTGTTATGCTGGCACTGGGTGGGGTCCAGATGAGATTGATAGGAGAGGGGGCCCATAGAAGAGATGAGGGATCAGGGCCGGGCCCCTTAGGGTACCGTCACACACAGCAATATTGCATGCAATTTCACTGGCAATTTGCTGGTTGCAGTGAAATCATGGACACATTGTTACATTTGTACACAGTAACAAAATAGAACAATGTGTCCATGATTTCACTGCAACCAGCAAATTGCCAGTGAAACTGCATGCAATATTGCCGCGTGTAATGGTGCTCTTACTGCTGTCACAGTAGTCGGGCCTTGATGGCAGCCCTGCTGACAAGCATTGCAGGGCATGGATTGACTGTGGCTCTGCTGACCTGAACGTGACAGTTTCATGTATCTCTATGTAGCTGTCCTGCTCGGTTCAGGAGAGCCTCCGGCCAGTCCGAGTATTGCTATGTCCGAGTAATACTGCCGTCTGACTGCACCTTTACAAAAAAAAGGCAAAACAAAAGGTGACGCTTCTTTTGAAGACTGTAATGTAATTCTGTGGCAGCTGCTGAAAAACACAGTACTGCAGCTATTCTTTTTTTGTAAAGGATGAGTGTTTTCTTCACTGGTGGACAGGAATAACTTCATACTTCAAAAAGAGGTTCTGCAGCCACTGGCCTATGTATTATGTACCCATGTTAGTACTTTTTTGCCCCCAATTCATCAAAAATGTTAAAACATTTTACAATTTTATGCAACATGAGGTTATGCAGAAATGTTATAACTTTTGGTGTTTTCACATCAAAGTGGGCAGAGGAGGCTGGCTTAGTGACCCTTGCTAATTAAATTCATTATTGCTGGTGGCAGCCCTAATGCCACAAATGATAATCCAGTCTGTGATGGGAGTAAGATTTGTGGCAAGGCACACATGAACCTTATTCGTTAACAGGCGTCCTGTTAATGAATTGGAAGCCTCTGACTCCAGTATGCCATTGTACACACCGGTTCTGATGAGGAGGTGTACTAGAGTCAGATGCTACCGATTTATGAGGTGTGCACCTGGCTTAAGTAAGATTTGACAGGCTGCAGTCTTGGCACCCCTGTCCTGCCATCTCTGCCCACTTTGTCAGAGCTGAGCTGAGTCTCAAAATCTTTTTACTGTTTTTTTTGGAGCAGGAAATCCAAACTTTTGATGATTTGTAGAGTTTACATTCAGTTTCTGCACCAGAAACTCATCCAAAAACTTTGTAAACAGGTCTCCCCTTAAGTCTTTGTTTTGATGCCCTTATTTCCAGTACGTGTGGTATCCATTTTTTACATAGATACCACACTTGCCCATTATAACTTATGGGACTGCACACTTGTCTATACTTTTAAATTTAACGTATGTACATGCAAATCACAGGGATACCTGCTTTTTTACTAGCGCAAAGGACAATGCAAGTCTATGGGTCCTTGAAAACTATGAACAAGCACACTGATGGCATGTGTGCTTTGTGTCCAACATTGCAAAGTATAGGAGAAGCCTTCTAAGTTCTTTATTTAGCTATCCGTGAAAAACACTGATGACAAACTGATGTAAAACACTGACTTACACCAGTACTATATTTTTTCACGTGTCTTGTATAGACTTGTGAATGTGGCCTAAATCTGTGAAAATTGTCATAAACATTCACTAAGAGGAGGCAGACGCAGTTACTTTGGATGTCTTTTTAGATGGTGCACAAAAGCATGGTGGAATCACTCTTTTGTTCATGCCTAAAATGATGGGACACTGTTGAAACAGGGTTTACAAGAAATTCAAAGTGACTCCATCGGCCTGATTACAGTAAGAGGTTCCCCTGGGAATTTAATCTGAATCACAACTCTGTCTACAGTAATAGAATCTATGAGTCAAGTCACACTCGTCCCCTTCTGAGCCCTGCCGTGTGCCCAAACAAAAACTTCTGACTGGGGCATTATCACATGTAGAACAAATTACGTAACAAATTGTGGAATCCATTTTCTTCTTTTAACCCTTGTAAAAATGAAAATTTGGGGTTAAAGCAACATGTTAGTGGGGAAAAAAACATGACGTGCATGTGCTTTTTTGTGCTGTTTTATGTATGTTACTCAAGTCATGAACTGTAGTGACATTCCTGGTACCCAAAACACCCGCATTTGATTAATTTGGTGGGTCTGGCCCCTTGCCCTTCCCCAGTTCTGCTCATTTTGGCAGAGCTGCTTTAGTTTAAATAATGAAATTACATCTATATTCTAATAGGATTAATTATCCCTTTCTAATTTACAGCATGGTAATTCCTCTATGATTCAGCCATTTTTCCTTTTGGCTTGTTTTTTGCACCCTGAGTTGCAATTTGTACTGAGTAACATTTTGGGTTAAATGCAATGTTCAATGGCCAAAAAAACAATTCTGGCATGTTGATTTTGTTCTTTTTCCGCCTTTTACCGGATTGGAACAATTTATATGCTTTTTAATGAAGTAAAAGGGTGACTTGAGCTTCTACTTACACAATTGTGAAGTGCCATCTGTCATCCACTTCCGTCCAGTTGTCCCTGTATCACATATTGGCAGCACCCCTATTTGCATAACCAAGTGATGCTAGTGCAAATATGGTGCCTGCTAGCAGTATTGGTTTACACCTGAACCCAATGCCACCCGACACAGATGAACACATCATCGCCGCCATCAATGGAAGTTACCGCTGCACACAAAGCCGCCTCAGTAAGTGCGCATGGGCGTACACTGCGCGCATGCCCAGTTATTGAGGCAGCCACCATCCTTGGACACATGGATGCATGGAAGATGGCTGCATACTGTGTAACAGGGCATGCGTGTGCTGGGTACGCACATGTGCACTTACTCATGCTGATGCCATCTTTTGACAGGTGTCTAAAGATGGCCATGGCATAACGCACAGGGGGACACAGCGTACAGGTGGAAGGGTGAGCGCACAAGGGTGGTCAAAGAGTGATGGGTGTGCAAATATGGTGCCTACTGGCAGCACTGGTACATTGTGCAGTGCCGCCAGTGGGGCAGAAACCGCTGTCCACAGTTGCCACCGCTGACACCTTGCCAGAGTAAGTCTGCATGCATTTAACCAGTGCGCATGTGCACTTACTCAAGCAGCCACCACCTTTGTACACCTGGGTTTACAAAGTTGGCAGCAGGACCTGGTTCACACTTACACCACTGCCATCTGTGGAAGCCACAGAAGGGCAGAGAGAGAGAGCTCACAGAGGGGAGACTGCTTAAAGGAATGAGCGTAGAGAGGAGAGGACAGCACCCAGGGGAGGGACCACCTACAGGGTGAAGGAGAGAGCACATGAGGAAGGAAGACAGCACAGTGGGAGACAGGTCAAAGGAGAGATCACGGGGAGTGATGGGTGTGCGAATATGGTGCCTGCTAGCTGTGTTGCTGACACCCGAACCCAACGACAGGAACCCGCCGCTCCCCAGACGTCACTCGACCACATGGCCGAATGGCTAACTGCGCTTACCTGGCATGCAAAGGCACAGTAACGCTGATTTCACACTGCAGTTTTTCCCTGATCAGGGTTCATTAGGTTTTGTGTGCCAAAACCAGGAGTGAAACTTGCAGAGAAAAAGTATAATTGAAAGATTGACACCTGTTCTGGGTTTTGGAGTCACACTTGGTTTTGGCACACAAAACTGATCGAACCTGATCAGGATAAAAACTGCAGTGTGAAACCAGCCTAAGGGGCCTTTAGGAAGATCAGGAAAACACCTGATTCTTACAGGATTCATTTTTTTGCCCATTCTCTTTAATGATTTCAGGAGAAAACATGAAGCAACAAGATTCTACCTGACAAAATTAAAGTGAATGGGCAAAATAATGTAAGAATCGGGTTTTGCCTGATCTTCCAAATCAGGAAAAAACCGCAAGTGTGAAAGGGCCCTTAGACTGACGCCATCTTTGGACACTAACTGTGCATGCGCACACCGGGTATGCACATTGCTTGGACACCAGTGCTCACCCCACAGGGGAAAAGGGAGAACACGAGGGGAGAGTGCACAGACGGGTTTAGAGACAAAATGCATGGTGGTAAGAGTGCACAAATTTTGAGGTCCAAAGTGACTGAAACCCTCAGGCAGCAGGTTGTCTAGATGAATGCCAAAGGGCCGCTTTACACACACCAACTTCTGTGACCAACTTCTGAACAGATCTCTGGTTGCAGTGAAATCATGGACACATTGTTCCATTTTGTGGCTGTGTACAAATGGAACAATGTGTCCATGATTTCACTGCAACCAGAGATCGGTTCAGAAGTTGGTCACAGAACTTAGGGTGAACCCTTTGGGCCGCTTTACATACACCATCAGCCATAGCAACTGAAGTTGGTTGTTTCAAATCTGTGATTTCTAGAATATTGCATCTTTACAACATCACAAACTCTTTCAAGTCCCCCAAGAAGGCCGGTTGCCCTCGAAAGACGAATGCAAGACCGGACAGGATAATGTGGAGAATCTCCATGGGTAATCGGTTCTTCACTGCACTTGGAATAGCTCACCAGTTTAGCACTGAACAGGGTAAGGATCTGTCTTATCATACAGTGTCACAACATTTTAAGAGCCTTTGGATTGAAAGCCCACTCTGCAGTAACCAAAAATATCATTAGCAGAAAGAATTAAAAAGGTTAAACTTGCCTTTTTTGAGGAGCAAGTTGCGTGGACAGAGGAGAAGTGGTCCGCAGTTCATTTAAGTGATGAAAGGAAGCTTAATTTATTTGGGTCTGATGGGAAACATGCTCATCCACAAACTGGAAAAAGACTGAATCTAAAGTGTGTAAGGAAGTCAGTGTAAGGTGGTGGAGGAAGTGTCATGGTTTGGGGAATGTATTCTGCTGCAGGGGTTGGATCTCTCATACAACTACATGGCAGAGTGAATTCAAGTGTATATCAGAACCTTCTTCAATGACACGTAGTTCCTTATTTGTATTCAGCACTCAATCAGCCAGCAATTTTCATGCAGGATATTGCCTTTTGTCACACAGCAAAACGGGTAAAGCAGTTCCTTGAAACAGAAAGCAGTGAAACAATGATATGGCCAGCCCAGAGTCCTGATCTGAACCCAATAGAAAACTTTTGGAGAATCCTTGGTGACAAAGTTATGGCCAAGAAACCTACAACAGTCACAAAACTGTGCAAGAAACTTGAAGAAGAGTGGACAAAAATCACACCAGAGCAGCGTGAGAGACTAGTGATGTCCTGTGGCCGCAGATGTGTTGAATAGGATGCGCGAACAGCTTTTCTTTCCCCGTGTTCGGGACAGGGGATGTTACACCAAAGGATGGATAGAGTTAATCTCATCTTCAATTAGTATACCTGCCGGGTCTGCATCTCCCCAAGGTATGCTGCTGCGCCGCGCCGGGCTTCCAGGGTCAATAATCATGTGACTGGCTGCAATAGCCAATCACATTCAGCGATAAGCTTAGGGGTGGCCAGGAAGTGACGCAGCAACGCGTCATACCAGGAAAATTTCTCATCACATGATTATTGACCCCGGAAGCACGGCGCAGCGGTACACCTGTGGTAGATGATGCAGACCCGGCAGGTATACTAATTGAAGATGAGATTAACCCTATCCTTCATTTGACGCAGCATCCCCGTCCCAAACACGGGGAAAAAAAAGCTGTTCGCCCATCCCTAGTGCTGAAGTCATTCAAAGCAAACGCCTGTACAAAGCAAAGGCCTGTATACTGCCTACTGATTGGAAACTATTGTAACCTTCACAAAATGTAGTTTTAATCTTTCCCTTTGCTACACTCTTTGCTGTCCTCTAATTATGGTCACCACGTTTTGTGTAAAATAAAGGTTTTAAGTTGATAAACTTTGGTTATTTTGGAAAACCCTGATCTAGTGTCATGGTGTACCCTCTATACAAAAACAGGCAAATGCTGATCAATGTAGATTACAGTCTCAAAAAATCAAGTGATCATACAATGTTCTCTACTTTTGATCGTCAGTGTATTTGTTTGTATATTTTTAGTATGTTATGTTTTAAATAAAACTTCTTTGTTTTGAATACTTCCTATTATCTAACCATATATCCAGGGCTGTGAAGTCGGTAAGCCAAACCACCAACTCAGACTCCTCAACGTCCCTGAATTCAACTCTACCCTGCATCTATCTATATCTCTATCACGTCTATCTCAACATCATTGATAGTCATGTGTGATTTACAAGCCTTTTACTGTACTCTGGCCGAAGAATCAGTAAAAAACGCATATGTGGTTTTTACCTCTGGGTTTTTCACATCTAATTCAAGTCAATGGGAAATGCACAAATAAAGAGTAAATTTAACAAGAAATGAATATGCTGCAGATTGATAATATGTACAGAAGGTATATTTCCACTTCATAAAAAACAGGACAAAGGGTGTGAGATTTCCATTAAACCCATCACTGTACTGGTACTGTAATATGCAATGTTTTATACACTCCTGCATACAATTTGGACATTGCATTTTACACGTCAGAAAAGAAAAAAGGAATCCCGAGCCCACCGCGTACTGTAATAACAGGTTTCTGTAGGGCTCTGTGCCTGTGTCACACAATACTGAAATGCTTCTTGCTTGTGCCCATATGTGATGTTTAAGAATTTCCTCGAGATATTCTTTAAAAGACTATGGTGGACATGCTCTGTTAATAAATAATGGATCGTGTTTTGCCTCTTTATCTTTCGGCTAGCCCCCTACTTATAACACTTCTGTACTTATGGTCTGTATCTTCCAGTTGACTTTTTTATTTGCTGGAGAGGTCTGCAGTTTGTTGCTTACACAGTTAGGACTTTCATCCTTGAAAATGGCATCCACATGTGAGCAGCACCTGAAACCTTTTATGCTTTGTTTGAACCATATGCGATTTTTCTTCTGAGTACAGCACGGCATCAGTGCTTGTCTAATCTGCTCTAACTTTTCTGCACTACAAAGCAGCAGTAAGTTACTAATGTGTATTGATAACTAGATGGTGGCCCGATTCTAACGCATCAGGTATTCTAGAATATGTATGTAGTTGACATACTGTGACTGACAGAACTTGTTCAGTCAACATGAGTGAACTATATATATATATATATATATATATATACACACTGTATATATATAGCAGCGCTATGGTATATGGTGGTACATTACATTACATGTATAGCAGCGCTATGGTATATGGCGGTACATTACAGTAGATGTATAGCAGCACTATACTATATGGCGGTACATTACAGCACATGTATAGCAGCACTATAGTATATGGCGGTACATTACAGTACATGTATAGCAGCGCTATGGTATATAGCGGTACATTACAGTACATGTATAGCAGCACTATAGTATATGGCGGTACATTACAGTACATGTATAGCAGCGCTATGGTATATGGTGGTACATTACAGTACATGTATAGCAGCACTATAGTATATGGCTGTACATTACGGTACATGTACAGCAGCGCTATGGTACATGGCGGTACATTATAGTACATGTATAGCAGCACTATGGTATATGGCGATACTCCGCTCCCCGCAGCCCCCCGCTCCTCCTGGCCCCCGGTCATCCACAGCAAAATTAAAAATAAAAAATCCTCAGTGAGGATACTCACCTGTCTGCCGGCTCGCTCCACCTCCGTCTTCTAGGTCCTACAGGCCTTTAGGACCTGTTATTGCCTGGGAAACCGATCAGCTGAGGAGGGAGGGGGGGCAGGATTGTGTCAGGGAGGCAGGACGGAGCGGGCGGGGCAGGATGGAGCGAGCGGGGCAGGATGGAGCAGGGGGGGCAGGATGGAGCCGGAGGGGGCAGGATAGAGCTGGGGGCAGGTTGGAGCGAGCATGGCAGGATGGAGGCGAGAGGGCAGGATGGAGCCGGGGGAGCAAGAACAGCGGGGGGCAGGATGAAGCTGGAGGAGCAGGATGGTGGCGGGAGGCAGGATGGAGTGAGCAGGATGCAGCGAGCGAGGAAGATGGAGCCGAAGGAGCAGGATGGAGCCAGGGAAGCAAGAACAGCGGGAGGCAAGATGGAGCGAGCAGGGCAGGATGGAGCAAGCGGAGCAGGATGGTGGCGGGTGGGGGGCAGGATGATGGGGGGGCGGGGCAGGATGGGGGCGGCAGGGCAGGATTGAGCCAGTGGGGCAGGATGGTGGCGAGTGGGGCAGGATGGATGTGGGGGGGCAGGATGGAGCCCATGGGGCAGGATGGAGCCGATGGGGCAGGATGGTGGTGGGGGGGCAGGATGGAGCCGGCGGGGCAGGATGGGGGTGGTGGGGGGCAGGATGGAGCGGGCGGGGCAGGATGGAGCTGGCGGGGCAGGATGGAACTGGCAGGGCAGGATGGAGCCGGCGGGGCAGGATGGATGCAGCGGGGCAGGATGGATGCGGGGGGGGGCAGAATGGAGCTGGCGGGGCAGGATGGTGGCGGGTGGGGGGCAGATGATGATGGGGGGCGGGGCAGGATGGGGGCGGCAGGGCAGGATTGAGCCAGTGGGGCAGGATGGTGGCGAGTGGGGCAGGATGGATGTGGGGGGGCAGGATGGAGCCGATGGGGCAGGATGGAGCCGATGGGGCAGGATGGTGGTGGGGGCAGGATGGAGCCGGCGGAGCAGGATAGAGCGAGCGGGCAGGATGGAGCCAGCGGGGCAGGATGGAGCTTGCGGGGCAGGATGGTGGTGAGCAGGGCAGGATGGAGCCGACAGGGCAGGATGGTGGTGAGGGGGCAGGATGGTGGTGGGGGTGCAGGATGGAGCTGGCAGGGCAGGTTGGTGGCTGGGGGGATCAGGATGGTGGTAGGGGGCAGGATGGAGCCGGCGGGGTAGGATGGAGCGAGCGGGGCAGGATGGAGCCGACGGGACAGGACGGTGGTGTGGGAGAGGCAGGATAGTGGGGGGGCAAGGCAGGATGGAGCCGGCGGGGCAGGATTGAGCCAGTGGGGCAGGATGGTGGCGAGTGGGGCAGGATGGAGCGAGCGGGGCAAGATGGAGCCGATGGGGCAAGATGGAGCCGATGGAGCAGGATGGTGGTGGGGAGGGGCAGGATGGAGCTGGCGTGGCAGGATGGTGGTGGGGGGCAGGATGGAGCCAGCGGGGCAGGATGGAGCCGGCGGGGCAGGATGGAGCTGGAGAGGCAGGATGGTGGCGGGGGGATCAGGATGGTGGTGGGGGCGCAGGATGGAACTGGCGGGGCAGGATGCAGACGGCGGGGCAGGATGGATGCAGCGGGGCAGGATGGATGTGGGGGAGCAGGATGGAGCCGGCGGGGCAGGATGGTGGCGGGGGGGGATCAGTATGGTGGTGGGGGGCAGGATGGAGCCGGCGGGGCAGGATGGAGCCGGCGGGGCAGGATGGTGGCGAGCGGGGCAGGATGGAGCCGGCGGGGCAGGATGGTGGCGAGCGGGGCAGGATGGAGCTGGCAGGGCAGGATGGTGGCAGGGGGGGGGATCAGGATGGTGGTGGGGGGCAGGATGGAGCCGGCGGGGCAGGATGGAGCGAGCGGGGCAGGATGGAGCCAACGGGACAGGATGGTGGTGTGGGGGAGGCAGATGGAGCCGGCGGGGCAGGATGGTGGTGGGGGGCAGGATGGAGCCGGCGGGGCGGGATGATGGCAGGGGGAACAGGATGGTGGTGAGGGTGCAAGATGGAGCCGGCGGGGCAGGATGGATGCAGGGGGGCAGGATGGAGGCGCTCCCCCTGCCCCCCTCCGCTCCCCTCCCTCCACTCCCCACGCCCCCCCCCCGTTCTCCTCCCCCGATCCCCCCCACCCCACTCCTCCACGGTGATAATAATAATAATAAAAAAAAACCTCAGTGAGGATACTTACCCTCCGCCGGCGCGCTCCACCTGTCTTGTAGCTCCAGGATTGGTCCTGTCATTGCCTGGGAAACTGATCAGCTGATCAGTTTTCTAGGCAACGACAGGTCCTCAAGCCCTATAGAAGCTAGAAGACAGAGGTGGAGCACGCCGGCGGAGGGAAAGTATCCTCACTGAGATTTTTTTTTTTTATTATCACCGTGGAGGAGGGGGGATCGGGGGGGCCGTGGGGAGCAGAGGGGCGGAGCAAGTGAGGCCGCGGGGAGCGGAGGAGGGGCAGGAGGAGCGGAGGGGGGCAGGAAGAGTGGGGGGGCAGGAAGAGGGTGGGGGCCGTGGGGAGCGGAGGAGGGGCAGGAGCAGCAGAGGGGGGCAGGAGGAGTGGGAGGGTGTGAGGAGAGACAGTGTATCCCGGCTACAGTGGCGCTCACGCGCCGCTGTAGCTGGACTGCAAATTGGTGCGCGATTCGAACTTTGAATTCTCACGCCTATTTGCATAGTCTGCACTCATTGGCGCCTGCCTTTGGCGGGCACCAATGAGCGGCCTCTGTCTGGCGCGCGATTTCTGTGACCGACAGATGCCTTAGACAATTATATAGTAGAAGAGTAGCAGACAGACATCAGTTCTTTAAAACGGAAAAATTACGTGATCCTGACGTCACTACTTCAGTGCTGATTTTCTGCAAGAAACAGGTATGATGCATATACAGACACTATATGGGTCATGGATAGATGGTGACAGACACAATATGGTTCATGGATAGATGGTGACAGACACTATATGGGTCATGGATAGATGGTGACAGACACTATATGGGTCATGGATAGATGGTGACAGACATTATATGGGTCATAGATGGTGACAGACACTATATGGGTCATGGATAGATGGTGACAGACACTATATGGGTCATGGCTAGATGGTGACAGACACTATATGGGTCATGGATAGATGGTGACAGACATTATATGGGTCATAGATGGTGGCAGACACTATATGGGTCATGGATAAATGGTGACAGACACTATATGGGTCATGGCTAGATGGTGACAGACACTATATGGGTTATGGATAGATGGTGACAGACACTATATGGGTCATGGATAGATGGTGACAGGCACTATATGGGTCATGGATAGATGGTGACAGACACTATATGGGTCATGGATAGATGGTGACAGACACTATATGGGTCTTGGATAGATGGTGACAGACACTATATGGGTCATGGATAGATGATGACAGACACTATATGGGTCATGGATAGATGGTGACAGACACTATATGGGTCATGGATAGATGGTGACAGACACTATATGGGTCACGGACAGATGGTGACAGACACTATATGGGTCATGGATAGATGGTGACAGACACTATATGGGTCTTGGATAGATGGTGACAGACACTATATGGGTCATGGATAGATGATGACAGACACTATATGGGTCATGGATAGATGGTGACAGACACTATATGAGTCATGGATAGATGGTGACAGACTCTATATGGGTCACGGACAGATGGTGACAGACACTATATGGGTCACAGATAGATGATGACAGACTCTATATGGGTCACGGATAGATGGTGACAGACTCTATGTGGGTCATGGATAGATGGTGACAGACTCTATATGGGTCATGGATAAATGGTGACATCGGTGTATTAATTATAGTACACTTTTCCATTTGAAGATGCTGGATAACATCTTGCTTCACTTTGAATGTTGTTTAATCTGAGGGGCGGGGTGGTTACCTAGGACAAGAAATGTGTGATGGTGGGTTTACACACACCAATTTATCTGTTCAATCTCTGAACCAATCTCTGGTTGCAGTGAAATCATGGATACATTGCTCCATTTTGTGGCTGTGTACAACATGGAGCAATGTATCCATGATTTCACTGCAACCAGAGATTGGTTCAGAGATTGAACAGATAAATTGGTGTGTGTAAACCCACCATGAGAAATTGCTGATTGTAAATAACAGATTCCATAATCAAGTACAATAAATAAGTAGATTAACAAGACACACTTAAAGTGTAGGGCATAATACACTACTTACATATTTTAGTAAACAGAGGCCGAGAAATAAGTAATAAATTGGATTATGGCCACTATAGTGTGGGCCCCTTGAGTTAATTCCACTGGTGGGCCCTAGGCACCCCAGTTCGACCCTGCGTATACACACTGATTAAAAGTCATTGCAAATTATGTCTGTGCACATACGGATTGAACAATAGGAATTCAAGTGTTACATCATTTTGTACCATGAGGAGATAAGCCACTAACATGATTCTGGCTGTGGCTCTCTCCCAGAGAACACAGGTACTCTCAGCCAAGCATTCCTATGTTATGGGAATAATTCAGCTGACAGCAGGGCGGACATATCATTTCTACAGCCGCACTGAGGTCTAAGAGATAAGGGGGCCACTGCCACCTCCAAAGCAGGTGGAAATGTGCATTTTGATGATGGACTTCAAAAGGCCCATATATTGCTCCTGCACAGGGGCTATCTGTTTGTGTCCACCAGTGACTGACAGCTTTATAATGGGTTTTACAAAGATTTATGTTATGAAATTTAAGGGGTTTTCTCAATCTTAACACTACATAGATGAACAGTATGTGAGTTTCTACTAAAGCGTAACCAATGTTTGAATTTTTATTTAATAATAATGTAGAGCAAGTGATTTTAATAACATTTCAATATAACTTTATTAGAAAGTTCTGGTTTGAAAACTATTCATAAACTTTCACAAAATGTCCCCACTGCACTGTGTGAAGCAGGCATATGTTCATTATCACTCAGATCTGTCTTTGCAGTGAATATGGGCATGTAACCATATAATGGAAAAGGCAGTGTGGCCTACACTCCTGACTGCAGCTGGTGAGGACACAATGTATCAGATCACAGCACAGAGCTAAGCAATGTCAGGATGTAAACTACTCCTTATAAGCTTCTCTGTTCTGTCATCTGACTCCACACACCTCAGTCACAATCTCTGCTAACCCCTTGTCTGCTGGCTCCCCACACAGCTCAGTCACGATCTCTGTTAATCCCTTGTCTGCTGTCACATTGCACTGCCCCCTATCAGCTGCTGGTCACAGACAAAATGCAGCTTTTAAAGAGGACCTGTCACCCCCTGGTACTTTCCAAACTGAAAGCACCCCTGAATGCAGCATGTCTGCTACATTCAGGTAAGGGGTCCCCCTTGTCTCAAGCTCCCCTGTAAGTTGTACAAAACACTTTAGAAAGTGTATACAGTTAATAAGTCCAGAGGGAATCACTCAGTAATGAGTCCACGCTGCTCCCTGGTGTCCTCCCCATCTCCAGCCCTCTCTGTGCCACTTCCAGCCCCTCCCTGTAATGCCTCCCTTATGTGTCTCCCCTCCTCGGCCACTCATGCTACTCTGCGTCTGAAGTCACGCAGGTGTAGAGTGAGCAATGGGCTGGAGCGAGTCCCAGCAGCTGAAACGTCTCTTGCTGGTGAGGTAAGCATCGGAGCTCGCCCTGCTCCAGATTATGTATGTACAGCAGGGCAGGCTCCGGCACTGCCACTGCCAGAAAGCGTTCCCGCCCATTGCTCGCTCTGCGCCTGCAGACTTCAAACACAGAGCAGCATGAGAGGGCGAGGGGGGGAGACACATAAAAGAGGTGTTACTGAAGGGGCTGGAGACGGCACAGAGAGGGCTGGAGGCGGGGAGGACACCAGGGAGTAGTGATGACTCATTACTGAGCAAGTCCCTCCGGACTCGTTAACTGTACACTTTCTAAAGTGTTTTGTACAACTTACAGGGGGGGCTAGAGACATGGGGGACCCCTTCCCTGAATGCAGCAGACACGCTGCATTCAGGGGTGCTTTCAGTTTGAAAACACCAGGGGGGTGTCAGGTCCTCTTTAAAAGAGCACAGAAAAATGTGAGAAAATAAGTTATATGGCACAAAAAAAGCATTATCTTAGCTGCTATGTAAACCATCCTTAACAGCCAGTGCAGTATTGTTTTTTGTTTTTTTCTTCAAAGAAATGACATTTTACACTTTAAGTACCTCACTATTTTTAGGATTTGTTTATTGTGATTGAATGAGATTGTAGCTGCAGATTTTTTAATACCGCTGTAAAATTTGCTTGAAATTAGTTTGTAGACTTGCTTGTTATTTGCTTTTTATTTATGGACCTTTTCCCAAACATTTAGGGAGTAATTCAAAAGGTTTTTGCTACCTCATCTAAGAGCAGCATAATGTTGGGAAAGACAGCTTGATTCCAGCAATGTAGCACTTAGTTTTCTGGGTGTAGCAGTTGTGATACAATCAGAGTTTTCTGTTCTTGATAACAGATGGGCCAAATTAATTAAGCAGTATGTGACACTAATGAGTTAAGGGTACCGTTACAAGTTGCAATATCGTTCCGATATCGCATACAATTTCACGGGAGCGCGCACCT
Organism: Allobates femoralis; assembly: GCA_033576535.1. Lineage (NCBI taxonomy): Eukaryota > Metazoa > Chordata > Amphibia > Anura > Aromobatidae > Allobates > Allobates femoralis. The sequence continues at coordinate 375,160,262 of JARQOC010000004.1, read as the reverse complement.
TTTTGGCAATTGTCCAAGATCGCATAGGATATGTCACAGGGAGATATCGGCAGGCAACGCAACTAGGATGTTGTACGCAACTTTTTTGCGCTAGGTATGAGCAACCCAGGGACCGAGCATTAACATTGTAGTGAATAGGGGAAGTTGCTTTCAAAATCGTAGTTGCGCCGTCACACAGCACGATCATGCCAGATCGCATAGGCAACATTGTATGGTTGAAGGGCTTGCACAATCTTCTTGCAATATCTTATCTGCGATTTATTGCAGTCACATTGCCCTTTTACATGACACAATGCACGAACGATATCAACTGCAACGACCACACCACGTGACTTTTTGTTGATATTGCATTGCAATATTGCAACATGTAACGGTACCCTTAAGGCCCCGTCACACAGGGCGACATCGCCGCCAAATACATAGGCGACGTAGGGGCGTGGTCTATCGGCGGCGACATCGCCCCTACGTCGCCTCATGTAAGGGGGCATTGTCGGCACCGCCGGGAGGTCGCCTGGTTTCAGAGCAGTGCTCTGAAACCAGGCGACCGATCTGGGGCAATGTGCACACATCACCCCATGTAACCGGCCGCCGGCAACCTGTCAGGCGATGGGAGCCATAGGCTCCCATTGTCCTGCATCGCCGCTGTGGTTTTCAGACACCCCAGCAGCGATGCTGCCTGTCAGCTCGCCGGCGCAGCGCTGGAGATGTTGCCCCATGTAAATGGGGGACGGCAACGCTGGTGGGGCGCCAAAAACGTGCGCACACCCGCCAGTCGCCGCCGACATCTCCAGCCCCGTCGCCAGGTGTGACGAGGCCTTTAGGTACACTTGATTCCAATGAGCCGCTTCATGAATAGGACCATAATTTTTGTTAAAACCATTACCTTTAAGATTGTTAAGCCAATGTTTGTCAAAAGCAGTTAATGAGGTTAAAACATTGCATGCATTGGGGATTAAAGTTTTCCATACCTAAAGCTCCCGTCATGTCACACACAACGACGCACCAGCGATCCCGACAACGATACCACCTGGTAGGGATCGCTGGTACGTCACTTTGTGGTCGCTGGTGAGATATCAAACAGTCAGATCTCACCAGCGAGGCAGCAACGATCCTGAATAATACAGAGGTCGTTGGGAATTGTCACTCTCGGGCGTAGTATTAAGATCGTTGGTCGTTGTCCCTTTCAAACACAGCGATGCAGCGTTCCCAGCGGTAGACCAATGACCAAAAAATGACACAGAGCACTATGTAACGATCAGCGATCTCACAGCAGGGGCCTGATCGCTGCTAAGTGTCACACGTAGCGAGATCGTTAGCGAGATCGCTGTTACGTCACAAAACCTGGGACGTTACAACGAACTCGCTAACAATCTCGTTATGTATGATGGGGGCATAAGAGCTGCGGCTTGTTATACAGTTTGCATTTTGTAAGGACTCTGGGATGTAACCTGTTGAGGCCTGTTATGTAGCACCTTGTTGAGTGGAGAACATTTTTCCCTACATGTGTTGCTTTGCTGCTGAGTTGTATGTTTCCACATGGCTAAGAATATACCCTAATCCCGTATCTCTCTGTAACACTCTACAGTGGCAGTATGGGTAATATACAACAGAGCTAACTGAGGCTGTTAATCTTGCTATGGGGTCGATCTTTTAGACCAGCTTCTCCTGACTCCTCTCTTAATAGACATATTAGAAGAGAAGTGGGTGAAAAGAGGGCAAAGAGGCATTTCTAAGTGAAAAGTTATTGTTTTCACGTAGACCAGAGGTCCCCAACCTATCTGACCTTGGGAGCCACATTCAGCTCTTAGAGAGGGTCATGAGCCACATCCAGCTTCTACACCCCCTCACAGTAGATGTGTAGAATACCACCCTCTTCCCTGTGTGAGCATAATGACAGTCAAAGCTTTTCCTCAGAAATCAAACTGAGGCAGTACACCAAGATCTAGGGGTTCCTACAATACCCTCATTTAGATCTCTTCTGTGTGGGGATGCTCAAAAAAGTCACCATCTAGAGATCTGCTCTTCATATAAGACAGTGGGGGATATTGCAACGGAATATTGGGGGCTGCAAGGATATGATGGGGATATTGGGGGCTGCATGGGAATATTGCTGTTTGCAAGGGGATGATGGAAAAATAAGACATTCCCTGAAAATAAGACAGTGCTTCTTTGTGAGAAAAAGTAATATAAGAGAGTGTCTTATTTTCGGGGAAACAGGGTAGATGTTTGTTAGATGTTTGGTGCTAATGCCCCAGCTGAAAGACAGCCGTGAGCCACACATCACAGGCTTGCGAGCCACATGTGGCTCCAGAGATATAGGTTGGGGGGACCCCTGGTATAGAGCAGAGGTCCCCAACTCCAGGCCTCATGGCCCGCCAACAGTGCAGGTTTTCAGGATTTCCTTAGTATTGCACAGGTGTTAATGTGATCATCTGCACAGGTAATGATTCCAAGCCCTGTGCAATACTAAGGAAATCCTGAAAACCTGCACTGTTGGCGGGCCTTGAGGCCTGGATTTGGGGACCTCTGGTTTAGAGTATTGATTCTTAGAAAACACAACCAATACCCTTTAAAGAGGTTGTTCCCTTTTAGAAAACGTATTTCTGGTTGGCTCAGTTCAAAGCAAAAAAACAAGCCACGCATCACTTACCCTTCACAGGTATAGCAGAGTATTTTTTGGGGCTGCCCCATTGTCTTTTGTTTGGCTGCAGCTGTGAAGTCATGTCAACAGTGCTGTAGCCTATTTCTGATCTTAGTGCTTTTTTCTGTCTGTATCAGCAAAGCTGGAGATTTAAATCAGGCATCACCATAAGGGGAAGGCATATAATGGTCATTGAATGGGTGGAACGGTGAATCGAGCCTTTGGCCATGCTCTAACGTCCCCTGCTTTATATATATATAATACAACAGTTTCATATAAAAGTGGAGACTTAATACTGAACCTGAAAAGGATAAGTTAAGCATCATATATATGGGCTGCACTGTGGCTCCTTGGTTAGCACTGCAGCCTTGCAGGGCTGGGGTCCTGGGTTCAATTCCCATCAAGGACAACATCTTGTATGGAGTTTGTATGTTCTCCCCATGTTTGTGTGGGTTTTCTCTGGGTTCTCTGGTTTCCTCCCACACTACAAAGACGTACTGATATGATGTTGTGTGCCTCAATGGGGACAGTGTGTTGCAAATGTATGTGAAGTGCTATGGAACTAATAACACTATATAAATGAATAAATATATATTTATATCTATATATACACATCTGCATGCAACAAATTGAGCTGACAGGAAAAAGTTCTCTGAAAGGAGTCAACTCCTTTACGTAAGTGATGGAGGGATTAGCTAAGCATATATATTAATATTATAGTTTACACAGCAAATGTTGAACCTGAGAGAGTGTCCAATAAATCTGACTTCGTCTTGCTAGAATGAATTTGTGTCGCCTTTGCATCTGCCAGCTGTGTTCGTTTTTTGTTAGTGGACATATGGACAAAACATTAGACATTCTAGGGCCAACCATTAAGACTACATGGAAAAGTAGAGCAAATCCCACAGGAGATTAATTAGCATGGCACTTTTCTAGTGTTCTATAACTTGGATCTGATTGTCCATGAAGATTACTGCATTTGATATCCTGCATGATTGTGTGCCTAGCAATCTGGCAACCCTTTAATGGGTTTTCTCATGATTATGAAAGGTTAAAATTTACCATTTATTACAAATCGTCTCAATTCTCAAAAATATAAGGATTTATAATTCTGCTGTGTACTTATTGCCTAGGTTACTCACCACCTTTGGAGTTTATTAGAGATGGCTTGTTTTCTAGACCAGGAGAACTAGCAGGTCCTTTGCTGCATTACTTTGAAGCTGGCTCAACCTCTGGATGTGCTCCACTAATGCTGCAGATGTTGCCTCTGCTTGCTGTATCATAGAGTCCAAAGATGGAAACAACCCTTTAAATGGAGCCTGTCACCCTTAAATTGTAAATGTCACCACATTTTTCTGATATAAGCTGCGGCCTCCACCAGTAAGGTTTTATGCACAGCTTTCTGGAATACTGTATATAAGGCCCCAGACTGATCTGTATAATGTAAAAAAAAAACAGCTTTTATTATACTCTCCAATGGGATAGTTTGGTCAGATGGGTGTTGCTGTTCTTTGTTCGACGCCTCCTATGTTCTTGTGAATACCACCCTCTTCCCTGTGTGAGGCATGTGAAGCATCCTACATCACCCACACACAGTCTTCTCCATTGCTCTCCTGCACACACATGCTGCTCTCTGCCATGCTGATTGCAGAGCAAATTACCATAATACGCAGGTAACAGTCAAAGAACGCCCACGTAGTGTGCATGCAATTTTTGACCTTTCTCTGCACCTGCATATTACAGTGCTTAGAGAGATGCTCATGCGCAGGAGCGCATTGGAGAAAACTGTGTAGATGATGTAGGACGCGTCATCCACTGGAAGCAGGGAAGAAGATGGCATTCACAGGAACAAAGGAGGTGCCGGACCAAGACCAGCGAACCCCATCGGATCAGACTGCTCCTCATGTAAGTATAATAAAAGCTTGGAAGTAGAGCAAATATAATCCAGCAGAGGAGCCCTTAGTATGGCATGTTTAAAATCCTTTATTTTTCAGACTTCATTAAAAAAGCATCAGACTGCCGAGACCCACTCATCGGTTCTCCCCGCCGCGCAATGACTCAGTGGGGAGGAGCAGGGGTTGTTATAGCAGGGCTCATCAGTTAGATGCAGCAGGCAGCATACACAGCCGCAGTATCTTCCAGACTGTGAAGACCCACCCACCGGTTCTCCCCGCCATGCAATGAGCAATGCAGACACATGGGATATCTTTTTCAAACTTCATTGAGGGTATAAACGTAACACCACTTATGTGTAATTGAAAACAGGGGTTGGATTATTTTGTCCGCAGCTCAACCATAGGCACAAATCCGCCTTATAAAACCAGAGGGGTAGAGGTCCGATGGTGCAGCCGTCCGCGGCAGGTTGGCTCTCACCAGCACCCCCATCCACCAGCCAAGGAGTAGTGAGGGCATATGTAGCTGACGAGGCAATCAGGGCAGCAGGGGGCTGTCTGAAACAAGCTATCGATTTTATACAGGAAGGGGTGTGTGGAGCAAGCTAGGAGGGATTGTGCAGCTACTACATGCAGACATAAGGCATGAGTGAGAGATTAAACTACCCGATCACTGACCAAAGTGATCCCGTCTGCAGAAATGGCGCCTAAGATTTGTTATCTAATTGAAAGCCCAGTGACAGGCATGGGGAACTGTGAGGCGCAAGAAACGCTTGTAGGAACCTATGTGCTGTCCCCTGAAGTTAATTGCAAATAACGGACCTGAATACCCATTCTACATATCTGGGCAAACCGGGACTCACCCTTATCCACTTGGTAGGCTGAGGACTCGCACCTGTGTTGACCTGCACCTGTGGCATGTCATGGGTAAAGAAACTAACAATTATAATGATAGTTAGAATGATATCCTTATGCAATGGACATAATGTAAATTAGTTTTCATCCTGTGCGTGCTGTGCTTACTCGCACCTCGCTGCCGTTGTGATGTGTTCCATGCACATGTTTTGGATAGCTAAGCGGTGGATATATCTGAATATCTAGTTTAAGTGCCTGGAAGGCAGGTGATGGATATTGGGAGGGTTGGCAAGGATAACTTTAAAATAATCGTTTTTCAGTGGTAGAGTTACTGCAGAAAAGGACGCAAAATTCAAAACCTGCCGATTTCTTCTGCTGCCTGGATTATGACGGTCACCCCAGAGACATCTACTATGTATCTGGGAAGCTGCGATATGGTGTAGCACAGTAGTAAAAGCGGGGTGCAGGCAGACCGAGACTTTCTTTATATAAGCTTCTGATATATAAAAGCGAATAATAGGATCGAGCTCCGATGCACCGAGGAATGTAACCCAGCCATCCGTGCTTACTTGGGGTGCTCTGAAACTCTATGCAGCTGCGAACTCCCCCGGCAGATGGTGCAGGGACAATAGAATCTTGCTGCTAAGGTATCAAAGGGTTTTTTTTTTTTTGAGAAGCTTATTATTACTCCAAGATTTATTATATATATACATATATATAAAAATGTAAAAATAGAATCAGCACAACCTTATAAATACAAGCGGGTACAATACTTCCTGCATAAACGGTGCTCCATCCGTCCTCTATACTAATAAGCTGATCAGTGACACCTGTGTATGCAAAATAGTAACTAGATAGTGCATGTTACCTGATCCTTCCCTCAGCACAGCCACATGTAACGCCAGCCCCATGTTAACACACCCTGAAAAAAAGAGGCTTTTTTTATACATAGACTGGCTTTTTTTCGGGTAGGATTCAGGTGCACCATCTGTAAATAAATAAAACAAAAAATATTAAAAACATATAGTACAAAATACATAACTCATATTATAATAGAATCAATACGTACAATCCAATATATTATATCAGTGCTAATCCCCACTAGGTTAAATGATGTAGGAATAATGGGGAATTTACTTATAACAGGATTATTCACACTATCCCATTATCCATTATCAATTATCACTTCAAGTCAGAGCAGTTATTTTAAAGTCCACATTTAGACCATTGGGTTTCAATGTCTGTAATTTAAAAATCCATTCAAGTTCTTTTCTTTTTAAAATGGCTAATCTATTGCTACCTCGTCTCTGTGGTGGTACATAATCAATCAATCTAAATTTAATATCAGTGGCCTTGTGGCCCTTGTCTACACAATGTTTAGGAACAGGGAGATCCAATCTTTCCTTGCGTATAGATAACTTATGATTACTAAACCTGGTTCTAAAATCACAGGTTGTCTCCCCTACGTACCAAAGGCCACAAGGACACACCAACATGTACACCACATAATCCGATTCACAAGTGAAAAATGTTTTATTCTATGTGTCTGATTTGTACGTTCATCAACGAAACTACTGCCTTTTAACATTGCCCTACAATTGATGCAGCTTAGGCAGGGAAAACAACCCTTCCTATCCGTCCCAGTCAAGGATAACTGTTTACTTTTTTTGAAAGAACCAACGTCAGAATGCACCAATTGATCTTTCAAATTCCTGCCACGGCGGTACGAGAAGAGGGGTGAGTTTTTGAAGTCTTCAATTTCAGATAGACCATTAGAGAGAGTCTTCCAATGTATTTTGATAATACCAGAAATTGCATCACTGTCTTCACAGTAGGACGAGACAAAGGGAATGCGTTTCATATCCATCTTAGTTTTTTGCAGCAATAAATCAGATCTCTTCAGACCATCCAATTTAGCACGATGTTTTTTCAAGATGTTTTTGGGGTAACCCCTATTTACAAATTTTCTAGTCATCATATCCAATGTCTTGTTAAGGTTGGTCTTATCGCTGTCTATCCTTTTCACTCTAAGGAACTGACCAAGCAGTATTGATTTTACCATATTCTTTGGATGATTACTAGAAAATAACAACAAATTATTTTTATCCATTGGTTTGGTATAAGTCCGGGTACTAATGATTTTATCCTCCTTCAAAAAGAAAAAAATGGACACGTGACCAGGATGATTACGCGCAGGGAAATATATATAATTGGCAATGCGATAATACTGGTTGGAGGAAAAAAGGTTATCAATGTTCAAAATACGGGATTTGTAAAAATCATATGAAAGTTGATAATTGCTTTGTTTCTTCTAATAGGTCCGAATGCACCAAAACCAAAAAACGGAGGACAAGAAGAGGGGGTCGGCGACAACACAGATCCCAAAAGAGAAAAAGAAAAACAAACCGAATACATCACAGAGGACAACGAGACAGAGGGAAATGATCTGATCTTTAATATATCCAGTAAGGTACTGACTTTGGATCAAATTAAAGTGTTAAATAAGGGTCTTAGTTTTACCCCGACCAACCATGCAGATTGGTTTCAAGTTAAAGTTGACCTTGAGAAATTTTATAGACGGTTAAAACTTAAAGAATGGTTTAAAAGAAACGGAAGGTACAACAAGGATTAATGAGTGTGTTTTTAATTGCAAAAATTTAAACTTAGTTAACCAAAGTGAATTTACTCCCCCTAGCTGCTCAATTAATATTACAGCTTTTATGGAAGGGGTTAATAAGGAGATTGAGGACCTAAAGAGAAAAACTGTGAGTGAGTATTCAAGACCAAATTTGACTACCGAGGAAGTTGATGCTTTGAAGGAACTTGTCCATGATGGCGACATCGTCATCAAGAGCGCGGACAAGGGTGGCGGTGTCGTCATCATGGACAAGGAGGCACATTTGAGAGAACTTAATAAACAGGTTTATTACTCCAATGTATACAAAAAATTAAACTGTGATCCAAAATTTGAAATTCAGCGTAAACTAAAAGCAATATTGGAACCAGCTATACGCAAGAAAATAATATCTCAGGATATCTTTGATTTTATGGTAGTAAAATATCCTTCAACACCTATAATATATGTGCTGCCGAAAATTCATAAATCTTTGGTAGACCCCCCGGGCGGCCTATTGTGGCAGGTACCAATTCGGTACTAAGCCATATAGGAATTTTTTTGGATAGAATACTAAATCCTATTGCCTCTAGGTTTAGTTCATATGTTAAAGACACCACAGATTTCCTGACAAAGATATCAAAATTGGAAATAAAAGAAGATACATGTTTTTTGGTTTCCTTTGATGTTATAAATTTATATACCTCAATTGAACACAATTTTGGTATACAGTGTGTTAAGAAAAAGCTGGATTCCTTACAATATTCAGTTGAATCACAGGAATTGATTCTGGAGTTATTGACATTAGTTTTAACTAGGAATTATTTTCTATATGGAAACGAGTTCTTCGAACAAAGGCGAGGTACTGCGATGGGGGCCAATATGGCCCCCTCGTATGCGAACATCACTATGGCTGTCTTGGAGGAGGATGTCATCACTGTGTCCCACTACCAACCATACATTAGGGGGTGGTGGCGATACATTGATGACATCTTCCTCCTATGGACCGGTATGGAGAATATGCTATTTGATTTTTTTGGATTCTTGAATACCATTAACGAAACTATTAAATTTACGATGGTTCACTCACTCAATCATTTACAATTTTTAGATGTTATGGTTATGAAGGAGGATAAAATCATTAGTACCCGGACTTATACAAAACCAACGGATAAAAATAATTTGTTGTTATTTTCTAGTCATCATCCAAAGAATATGGTAAAATCAATACCGTTTGGTCAGTTCCTTAGAGTGAAAAGGATAGAGAGCGATAAGACCAACCTTAACAAGACATTGGATATGATGACTAGAAAATTTGGGGTTACCACAAAAACATCTTGAAAAAACATTGTGCTAAATTGGATGGTCTGAAGAGATCTGATTTATTGCAGCACAAAACTAAGACGGATATGAAACGCATTCCCTTTGTCTCGTCCTACTGTGAAGAGAGTGATGCAATTTCTGGTATAATCAAAATACATTGGAAGACTCTCTCTAATGGTCTATCTGAAATTGAATACTTCAAAAACTCACCCCTCTTCTCGTACCGCCGTGGCAGGAATTTGAAAGATCAATTGGTGCATTCTGACGTTGGTTCTTTCAAAAAAAGTAAACAGTTATCCTTGACTGGGACGGATAGGAAGGGTTGTTTTCCCTGCCTAAGCTGCATCAATTGTAGGGCAATGTTAAAAGGCAGTAGTTTCGTTGATGAACGTACAAATCAGACACATAGAATAAAACATTTTCTCACTTGTGAATCGGATTATGTGGTGTACATGTTGGTGTGTCCTTGTGGCCTTTGGTACGTAGGGGAGACAACCTGTGATTTTAGAACCAGGTTTAGTAATCATAAGTTATCTATACGCAAGGAAAGATTGGATCTCCCTGTTCCTAAGCATTGCGTAGACAAGGGCCACAATGACACTGATATTAAATTTAGATTGATTGATTATGTACCACCACAGAGACGAGGTAGCAATAGATTAGCCATTTTAAAAAGAAAAGAACTTGAATGGATGTTTAAATTACAGACATTGAAACCCAATGGTCTAAATATGGACTTTAAAATAACTGCTCTGACTTGAAGTGATAATTGATAATGGATAATGGGATAGTGTGAATAATCCTGTTATAAGTAAATTCCCCATTATTCCTACATCAATTAACCTAGTGGGGATTAGCACTGATATAATATATTGGATTGTACGTATTGACTCTATTATAATATGAGTTATGTATTTTGTACTATATGTTTTTAATACTTTTTGTTTTATTTATTTACAGATGGTGCACCTGAATCCTACCCGAAAAAAAGCCAGTCTATGTATAAAAAAAGCCTCTTTTTTTTCAGGCTGTGTTAGCATAAATATAAATAAAAATAAAAATATTTTGAATCATGAAAATTTATGTATATTTTTCTTTTTGAGATCTGGGACCAGGATGATTGTGTATGATGTGAGTTGGTTGGGTTTAAGTGTGTAGTGGTGATGGTGTGGTGGATTGACCCTCTACCATTCTTTCACTTCGCTCGCACTAGTGTACCTTGGATACCTTATTTTGGGTTGTCCTGGGTTCCCTTCCTTGCCATCTCTAAATGTATGGCTGGGTTCCCTTTTCTCATAATATTTGAGGTCCTAATATGTTTTTATGCCTAACAATCCAAGTAAATATGCTGTATGGGCAAAAACCGCTATTTGCCATATTTCAAGATGGCCGCGGTGGATTCGCGCATGCGCAATGGCATTATAGCGTCAAATGACGCGACGCCGGCTCGCGCATGTGCAGTTTTGAACCTGGAAGACGCCGATAACATGGGGCTGGCGTTACATGTGGCTGTGCTGAGGGAAGTATCAGGTAACATGCACTATCTAGTTAAATTACTATTTTGCATACACAGGTGTCACTGAACAGCTTATTAGTATAGAGATAATGTATGCTGTATCTATAACTTCAGCTGGACTCAAGTATCTAGCACTGTTACTGCACTTTATGGAAAGATCACTGTATGACACTATTTAGTACTTTATACAATGTTTACTATGGGAGATATATGTACAAATGATATAATTGCCTATCAGGCTATACGTGTATATAAGATTTTTACTTCACTTGTTGCACTATGCTTGAGGAAGGAGGATCAACTCAGAAACGGTGCACATAAGGCTGGAATAAAGTCCACTTTGAGATGTTATAGGAGTGCTGCCTGTTTTTTTTGGATTTATATATATATATATATATATATATATATATATATATATATACACACATGCATATATATATATATATATATATAAAAAAAATTTTTTGGTGGGGGAGGTAAGGGGGGTGGACGGACCCCTTTGAAAGTGATTTAATTACTTCATGAAGGTTTATAACTTATAACAATGTTTAAATCCTGATAATAACTAGAGGAGGCATGACGGGTCCCTTGTCTCCCTCGCTCTACAATGTTAATGAGTTTCTATGTAGTGGTAATCGAACAAATGCCCTGAGCGCTCCAATATATATATAGGGCAGTTAGAAACAGCTGAATGAAACAGCTATTTTCTTAATGTTAGCCCCATGGACATCGAATTGTGTATTGTGGCTTGCTGCTCTGGAGAGCAGGGGCAAATGGGCAGGCTCAATATTTTCTGACTTTCTGTTTCCACCACAGCCCGCAAAACAGGGTGGGACGCCAGCAGGAGCCCGTCCTTGTATTACTGGGAGCCAAAGAGCTAGGTCCTCATATAAATGAAGGCATTACGTGCCCATGTTATGGCGATATATGAGAACTTATACACATTTCTCTGCAAAACCATCTATGTACCTGGTGGAGGTCAGTTGGTGACTGACATGCTGTGCACTCACTTACAGTCTGTGCTTAACTACTATATCACATTTTTTCCAAGGCACGGTATGGCCTACTTTTGATTCTCCAGGATCTGACACCATATTCTGCTTACTTTCCCCAATGTTTGCATACTGGGACCAAATGCCCACACGGTCTGGAATGGTCAGCTGCCGGGGGGGTAGGAGGGGTCAGAGATATCTATCTACACTCCTGTCTATATCTATCTATCCCTCTATCTATATCTATCTATCCCTCTGTCTATCTCAGCTTTTCCTCCAAACTTGTGCAATTCATGTAAAAGTTGCCTGCAACTTGTTGGAAGGGCCAAAATGAAATGAGTCCTGTAAGAATCAGGTTTTTTCCTGATCTTCCAGATCAGGAGAAAAACGCAAGTGTGAAAGGCCCCTAAGGAGGATATCTGTTTGTGCATGTAACTATTACTGTGCAGAATTATTAGTCAACTTAATAAAAACCAAAGATATTCCTATCTCACTTGTTTATTTTCACCAGGTAAACTAATGTAACTGCAAAAAATTTAGAAATAAACGTCTTTGACATGCAAAAACAAAACCCAAAACATTAGTGACTATTATAGCCACCTTTCTTTATGATGACATTCAACAGCCTTCCATACATATATTCTGTCAGTTGCTTGATCTGTTTACGATCAATATTACATGCAGCAGCCACCACAGCCTCCCAGACACTGTCCCGAGAGGTGTACTGTTTTCCCTCCCTGTAGATCTCACATTTTAGGAGGGACTACAGGTTCTCTATGGGTTCAGATCAGGTGAACAAGGGGTCCATGTCATTATTTTTTTCATCTTTTAGACCTTTACTGGCCAGCCACGCTGTGGAGTAGTTGGATGCATGTGATGGAGCATTGTCCTGCATGAAAATCATATTTTTCTTGAACGATACCGACTTCTTTCTGTACCACTGCTGGAAGAAGTTGTCTTCCAGAAACTGGCAGTAGGTCCGGGAGTTGAGCTTCACTCCATCCTCAACCCGAAAAGGTCCCACAAGTTCATCTTTGATGATACCAGCCCATACCAGTACCCTACCTCCACCTTGCTGGTGTCTGAGTCGGAGTGGAGCTCTCTGCCCTTTACTGATCCAGCCTCTGGCCCATTCATGTGGCCCATCAAGAGTCACTCTCATTTCATCAGTCCATAAATCCTTTGAAAAGTCAGTCATAACACTAGAAGTCCCAGAAATTTCGAGCTTCTCCCTGAAGTCCCAAAAGAGGGTCAAATGACCCTTAGTCCAAACTGACAACTCTAATGGCTCAAATTAGCATCCTTTCATTTGTAAATGTGGCCTAAAATCCTTCAGGTCATTCGACCCGTCTCTGGGTTCCAAAGGTAGAAATATTAAATGACCCCTCTATGGGACTTCTAGTGTTAAGATATTTCTTGGCCCAGTCTTGACATTTTATCTATGTTTCTTGTTCAAAGGTGGTCGTTGTTCAGCCTTCCTTACCTTGGCCATGTTCCTGAGTATGGTACACCTTGAGCTTTTTGATACTCCAGTAATGTTGCAGCTCTGAAATATTGCAAAACTGGTGGCAAATGGCATCTTGGCAGTTTCACGCTTGATTTTCCTCAATTCATGGGCAGTTATTTTGCGCCTTTTTTGTCCCAGTTATCACTGTCTGTAGCTGCAGCTTTATAATACTATTCTAATCATCCCTGTCTGAGCTCATAGTGTAATGTGAAAGGTGAAAGAAAAGCATTTATACTCTTACATTTCCTTATGTAATGAGGCAGTCAGTATCCAGCTTGGAGGACGGGGACTGTTTGGCAGGTTAATAGTTAACATTTTAGCCTTGTGCTAGAACATGCTGGGAGACCTGATGTGATGTCACAACCATGTGACTTCAATAGGCGGAGCTAAGTTCTCATAGAACATAATACATTTGCTTGGTTAGGTCCGCCCACTATGGTCACATGATCATTACATCACACAGGTCCTTTAGCTATCCAAGTTAAAAGTAAGTTAACTATTATCCTACCAGACAGTCCCCCTCCTCCAAGGTGGGGACTGAAATGTAAGTGTGTAAATGCTTTTCTTTCACTTTTCACATTACACTATGAGCTCAGACAGGGATGATTAGACTGGTATTATAAAGCTGCAGCTACAGACAGTGATAGCTGGGGGGGGCATAAATCACCTGACAGGTTCCCTTTAAGTGGGGGAGGAGATTTATGGTATAAAAAGCACTGTGTAAGTAGGGGGAGTATGCACTTAAGAAAGGTCTGTGTACCGAAACGTTGTGCGGGGGGATGGACGGAATAAAAATGAAGCATTGAATATATACCAGCTTGAGAGGCGCTGTTCTTTCTTTTTTACATGTAATGACTGACAGTCTGCTCTGATCTACATGTTTCACACTGGCTCTGAAGGCTGATTCTTTAGGAGATCTTTGTACTGGCTATAGATCTTAATACCTCAATTACATATAAGAAAGATGTGGATTTCTCTCAAATAAGACATCGGATCGCTGATATTGAAGTATCACTTTATTCAACTTGCTGTGAAGGAGGGTTAATCCTACTGACAGATTCCCTTTTAAGATATCATTTTCTTAGAAAAATTTGGTGTTGCAATTTATGATTTTGTTTAGTCCCCAAAAACTGTTACAAGGTCATTTTGGTGATTTACTATATGGGTAATCAATGTCTAAATTGCATATGGTCCAACATCAGAGTGATAAATCAGAGACCAATCTCGTATCTCCCTAATCTTGTACCTTTTAAGATAGAAACGTCTTGCTCAGAGATGGATTTTGTGCCTTATAAAAAGTCATGTAAAAACACAAACCCTGACCTGTGCAGACAGGAATGTAATGCTTTACTGGTCTACATTACTATTCGGGCATTTAATGAAACACACAGAACACAAGTTTTGGAAGAAACAGATTCTTTCGTAAATGGTCATTTGTATTGAAGTAGAACAAATGAGAAAATATGTTAATGGACTTCAGATGTTTTGATTTCACCGTCTTGAAATTTCATTACTTTTCTCAGCATGGTTATGACATTTTATTGATCTGTTCTAGAGATAGTGTGTTACTGTTAATATTTATTTGCTGGAGTTCCAGATGCTTTGTATTTGACTTCAATTCATGCAGGATGCTTTCAATCAAGATCTTTTTTTTGGTAGCTCTCCATAGAATGGACTCCTTGATGTTCCCTGGCCAATTAGACCTTTTCTATAAGGTTGTGAAATGTGAAGTATTGCTGAGAACATAAATACAAGTCTCGTACTTTTCAACGTAAGATGAATTCTAAGGGAATAAGACTTTTAAAAACAATGATAAAATAGCTTCTTTGAACTTATATGACCATCTTTCTGCTCAGTGCTATTAACTGATGTTAAGTTTTACTTTGAGTAATACAGAATATTCAAGATAATATGTATTCTTTTCACTTCAATAGGTTATGGATTTTTGGTATATTTTTATATTATGTCTATGACTTGTAATACTGCTGTTGGGGTTGGTAACTTTTAGATTAAATACATGAAAATCAATGGACTAGGACAATTCTTATGAGAAAACATTTTAACCCCTTCCCGACCTATGACATTGTACAACGTCATGGGCCGGTAAGGGGTGTTTGATGTGAGCTCCGGCGCGGAGCTCACATCAAACAGCCTACATCTCAGCTGATGTGATCAGCTGAGATGTCGGGCTAACAGCACCAATCGGATCCGGGATCCGATTGGCACTGTTATCCCCTTGGAACCTGGTGTCAATCAATGACAGCGGGATCCAAGGCGGCCGCGGCAGGGAACGCGCTGTTTCCCCGCCTACTCCGTAGATCCCGCGATAGTATCGCGGGATCTCCGGCACTCACGTGACAGCCCAGGGTCCTGGCTAGACCCCGGATGCTGTCAGAGAGCAGTTCCATGTTGTGGTTGGCAGGCGCTGCCAACCACAACAGTTCCACAATTCTGAGAGATACAGATGAGCTGCAGCAAGGTGCCTAAGAGGCAGTGTAAAAATAAGAATGAATGAAAAAATTAAGTTTTTAAAAATCTGTAAAAAAAAAAATATATATATATATAAAAGTTCAAATCCCCCTTTTCCCCCAATCACAATAAAAGTATTAAAAAAAATACACGTTTGGTGTCGCCGCGTTTAGAATCGCCTGATCTATCATCGTATTAAATCCATTAATGAGAGCCGTAAACTCTGTAACGGAAAAAATGGTCCAAACCCCAAAATTCCGTTTTTTTGGTCGCCGCAATATTGCTATAAAATGCAATGACGGGCGATCAAAACTGGCGATCCCCCAAAAATGGTATCATTAGAAACATTAGCTCAAGGCGCAAAAAATAAGCTGTCACGCACCCCAGATCCCGAAAAATGAGAGCGCTACGGGACGCAGAGCATGGCGCAAAAAGTCAAATTTTTTTTTTCAAACTTCTGAATTTTTTTTCACCACCTAGATGACAGTAAAGGTATACATGTCTACGAATTCGTACCGACACGAGGCATCACCCCTTCACGTCGGTTTTACCATATACTGAACATGGCGACTAAAATAGCCAAAAAACAAACGTGTCATTGCACTTTTTTTTTAATTGAATTTTTTTGCAATTTCCCTGTACACTATATGGTAAAATAAATGACTGCATATGAAAGTACAACTCGTCCCGCAAAAAACAAGTTGTCATGTGTCTATATTGACGGAAAAATAAAAAAGTTATGACTCTTGGAAGCAGGGGAGCAAAAAATAACAAAAATGAAAAGTGAAAAATTCCCGGGTCATGAAGGGGTTAAGCAAATGATTATCAAAAATAATTTTTGCTTGATTTCAGGCATGTTAGAATTACAATTTCTAAAAGGGTTACATACATAATAATAATTGTCACCTATCTAGATGATAAAGGAAAACTTACTGATCACTGGGGTTCTTATCGCTGGGACTTCTAGCAATCCCAAATGCAGGGCCATTTTTAATAGAGCAGAGGAGCCCATGCTCAATCTCCTCTCTACCTTCCTTGCCTGTGGGACTGCAGGACATAAGTGACCACTTTCCTTTACTCCTTCCAGTCCCATATAGACGTAGAATGTAGTGAAGGTCAAGACAGGACTTGCAAAGCCTAATTCTAGGCTAATTCAGAGCACAGGGAACCAAAGTAAAAATTGCTAACAATTTATCAAAATTGTAGCAAAACCACTGTGTTTTTGCCCTGATATCAAAATCATAAGAATAAATGTACTGCACGCGCAGTAAAAACCTGCTGACAGATTCCCTTTAAATATTCAAATAGAAGACTTATCTCCTATAAAAAAATCATACTAGTAACATTCATTTTAGTGGTATAGTTGTTGAACATTATAGTTTCAATCCATACACAAATTATACCATTTGCATTGCCCCCACTGGTGTGGCCAATGACTCAATGCACTGATACACTCTTCAATTTTCATATCCAGGATTATCCTTCAGTCTGATTGACAGTGAGAGTTCCCTAAACTCAAATCCTCCTTACTCTTACACACTGACATTAGAGGAGCCCAGTTTTGGTGTGGGCACCCCCTGCTCTCCGGATCCACCTTACAGGAGCCGGAGATTAGACTCTTAGGTGAAATATGTGCCAATTGGATGGTATAAAGGTGTGATGAGGCATTTGTCACAATGTCTTTTAGACCTATGCAAACCCACAGCATTTTTCATTAAGAATACATTCGGGACACAACGATGTCTTATGGCCTAAGGGGTATCTTTGGTATCTCTTTGGTTGTTTATTTGTAATGTCTTTTGGCCTCCAGCTATTTTTACATTTAAAAAAAAAACAACATATTAAATAAATTAGTGAGCGGCTTCAAAGTGCCAGTCGCCTGAAGAATGGTCAGGACACTTCTTTTAAATGTTTTGCATCTTAGCAGTTAAAAAAGGTTCGAAAAACTAAACATATGCATAGAAAGTCTTTTATACTGCAATGCGTATGTTCAATCTTTTTCAGCATTTAACACTTTTACTAAATAGTATGTTAAGAATGATTATTATAGGGGCTAAGTCCCCCTTATAAATGTTTAAGGAACTGAATTTGCAGAATAGTGGAAAAATTGGAACAGTGTTTTAATATGTCCAGTAGGTGGCAGCATTGGCCTGCTGTACATATGCATTCTATAGACCTTATCCATGTCCACTAATTTAGTATTCTAAACTACAGGTATTAAAAGACAAAAAAAGAACAAATAAAAAAGTTAACTTAAATTTACCAGTAATGTAACTGTATCTTTCAAACATTTTATTGTTTTAACAGGAACAAGCAGCACTAGATTCTATATAATCTGGGAATATCTAAAATGTAGGTATAATGAATTATAAATATGGCAGATACTATCCAGAATGTCCAGTGTTACATGATTGTAAAGGAATGTGCGCACGATCCGGAGGCACAGGGTGTTGGATTCCGAACCTGTGGGAACCGGTGGGTGAACACAGGGAGAGCGCAACTGCCCTGTGCCCACAATCTGCGGAGGGTGCAGGACAGATTCTCCTTTCATCTACCTGATGGTGATCGCTCCAGACTCCAGAACATTAAATTAACATGCTGCAGAGATGTGGCAGAGCGGCAACCCATACTGCAGGTGAAATAACGTTGTGGAGGAGAGAAGCATAGTGGGCATGGGATATCTAGAAATCCTATCCACTATGCTCCAAAATGCTGCAATTCCTGATCGTGTTCTTGCACCCTAAGGGTACCTTTACACGCGGCTACATTTCTAGGGTGGCTACAGGTAACTTACTGGTTGCAGTGAAATCATGGAGAGATTATTCCATTTGTACACAGCAACAAGATAGAACCTTGTCTCCATGATTTCACTGCAACCAGTAAGTTACCTGTAGCCACCCTAGAAATGTAGCCGCGTGTAAAGGTACCCTAAGGGTATCGTTACATGCAGAGATATCGCTAGGAGATCTCTAAAGAGCTCGGGAGCTCGCGCTCGCTGAGGACATCTGTTGGACATCGCTGGGGAGTTGTCATATGTAGGGTAACGTTACATGCAGAGATATCGCTGGGAGATCTCTAAAGATCTCGGGAGCTCTAGCTGAGGACATCTGTTAGGGTACGTTTACTCGCGGCAACTTTTCTAGGAATTTCACTGGCAACTTACTGCAGTGAAATCATGGACACATTGTTCTATTTTGTTGCCGTGTACAAATGGAACAATGTCTCCATGATTTCACTGCAACCAGTAAAATTCCTAGAAAAGTTGCCGCGTGTAAAGGTACCTTTAGACCTCGCTGGGGAGTTGTCACATGTGCAGATATCGTGCACGATGACCCTGCGATGTTCGAACAACCCAGTGATCGGTCCCTGTTCATTGTGGTCAATGGGTGAAATCTTTATCCACATCGTTATCGCGGTGTCACACACACATATGCAGCAGGTTTGCTGATCACAGATCACTTGATTTAAGAACACGTTCTCAAATCTATGATCAGCGATCCAAAGATTTATCGCACCCATATCTCGGTTTTACACGCAACGACGTCCTAACGATGTCGTTTGAGATATGCAAAACCCGTGACGTATCGACGATATCACTCAGGATATCTCTGCGTGTAACGGTACCCTTATATACATCTGTGGACTATGCATTGCAGTCAGTGGCGTAACTTTAGGCCCAGGGGCCCCGATGCAAACACCGCAACGGGGCCCCCAATTACTGCAAATCTTTAATAGTATTAGTCTTTTTCTATAGGCCAAGGAGACTTCTGGGGCCCCCCTAGGCTGCAGGGCCCGGGTGTGATCGCAACCCCTGCACCTATTGTAGTTACGCCCCTGATTGCAGTATGGAATCAGATTCATCCACTTACCTACTCTTATTGCTGATGTAAAAAGACGTAAATAATAGACTTTGTGCACACTTGGCCCTTTGTGTGCTTTTTTGATGCGTTTTTATTTGCAGGAAACACATCCCAGCAAAGTCAATGAGAATTCTGAAGTGCTGTGCGCACCTTTATGTTGTTTCACCTGCAGATTTTGGTGCAGAAAAAAAAAGCCACATGCTCATTCTTTCTGCGTTTTTCTCATAGACTATATGATATAAACACATGGGAAAAGATACGTTGAGTATTTGATGAGTTTTTTACCTCAGTATTTGTAGCCATAACCAGGAGTGGATAATTAAATACAGAAGTGTTGTACGAGTTTCTATTAAGGCCACGTTACACACACAGATATCGTTCATATATTGGTCTCAGATCTCTGGTTGCAGTGAAATCATGGACACATTGTTCTATTTTGTGGCTGTGTACAAATGGAACAGTGTGTCCATGATTTCACTGCAACCAGAGATCTGTGACCAATATCTGAACAGATATCTGTGTGTGTAAGGCTGCGTTCACACAGTGCGTATTTTGACGCGTATTTTTACGCGCGTATTTTCTCCAGAAGAATGTGCATCTGTATTTCCCAGCAAAGTCAATGGACATTCACTTTTGCCATTCACACGTCGCGTATTTTTACGCAGCGTAAAAATACGCGCGTAAAAAAAATGAACATGTCAATTCTTTCCAGTTTTTTACGCGCGTATTTTCCATAGGCCCCATTATAAGCAGTGGAAATACGCGCGTAAAAAAACGCAGTCGCGTATTTTTACGCGCGTAAAAATACGCGTGCGTAAAAATACGCGCGCGTAAAAATACGCAACGTGTGAACGCAGCCTAACGTGGCCTTTAGACTTTTCCTCTGATTGCTTCACTCCTGGTTTTGTCTACAAATCCTGAGGTAAAAAATCTAAAACTATATAGAATAGACATGGACAAAGCAGCACCAACGAGCGAAACATCCCCCAGAAGTAATGGTGAAGGTCTTGAGGTTGCAGCCGGAGCAGACAGGAAGCCGGCAGGCGATTACTGTGGTACTATGGCTTTGTAGAAACAAAATTCTGACATTTTAATATCCAAATAATGATAAACTAGCCTGTCTGGTTTCTGTTGTTTTCAGTTGTCTGCTGAACCTTTTTCCTTGAGAGTGGAAGAAAAAAAGCAACCCACTTCTGTGGTTGTCAAAGGCGTAAGGCACAAAGACAATTCCACATTAATGTATCTGAGAAATGTGGGAAAGAGCCCATGGGAGAGGAGCTGGGGCAGACCACCCAACTCCATTCACATGTTTAATTACAGTTGTTAGCTCACTTCATTTGTGATCAAAGCTGAATCGGAACATATGTCTCCATTGGTGAAACGTGAAGTTACAAGATCACTACATATGGCACATTTAAAAGGCGCTGAAAAATTGTTTTAGGGAGCTGAAACAAAAGGTGATCATTAGGGTGAGGGAAGGAGGCTGCTCTGATAGAGTTCATGCTGAGGACAGCGCCTATTCAGAATGTGCAGACACTACTTGTAAACAGACACTGATGTTCTCATCAGGAAATGTGGAAAAAAAAAAGAACTAGACAAACCCTGGGAGAAAGTGCCTGGAGATATGAGAAGAGCACATGAGCCATTCTGAACATGAAAGAGAACATCCTCTTATCAGATCCATGTCCTCATACATGGGGTGCATCAGTGCTGATGTGTGCAGCGAAGAGGTTACATAATAACAGTTATTGACAGCTATAAACTCAGCTCTGCCCAAGGTAATCGGAAGGTTACGTTCCCAGCAGGAGTATTTGGTGCGCTTTAGACGCTATTTTCGTTTGCTGCTCAAGAGCCGCAGCATCTTAGGCTTTGTGCACACCTAGCGTTTTTATATGCAGTTAATTGTGAGGGAAAATACATCCAAGCAAAGCCAATGAGAATTCTGAAGTGCTGTGCACACCTTCAGGTTTTTTCCTCGCAGTTTTCGGTGCAGAAAAAATAAGGAACAGTTTTTCTGCATTTTTCTCAAAGACTGTATGATAGAAACACCCCACAGAAAAAGGCATCAAAAACAGCAGCGTTTTGCCTGCCAGAGGATGCATTTTTTGGTGCAGAAATAAACTGCTAGGTGGGCAGTGTATGTGCTCACTATCCGCTTTGGATGCCTCCGGACCCGAGGGAACCCACATGTGCATGCAGCTGCCCTGTGCTCACGATTTGCGGTGGGTGCAGGGCAGCTTCTCCCTGCATTTGTGGCGCCCCGCAACGAGTGCGTCACAAGAGGGTATTGCAGCCATAAAAGCAGCCGCAATATTCTCTGACACAGCAGTGACCTGGTTAATTTAGAAAATCCAACCCTACATGCATCACCTAGAACAGAGGGCCAATCCTAGGTCCTGGTGGGTGGAGTGTTAGGGAAGTGTAGTAGAACACACACAATAGTCTAGACAGAATAGAAAAGAACAGTCTAGAACTCGGAGAAGAAGGGTCGAGAACTAGAACTTGGAGAGGAGCGGGGGCCCCGCACCCAGTGCAGCCCCCGGGCCGTCACCGGTCGGGTGTCAGCACCTGAGGCCTTACCAACCGGGATTGGGCATTACACACACGGGTTCCCAAAAGACTCCCGTGCCCACAACTCACAGCCGGTTCACTGGTACCGAAGCTGGCAGCAGTTCACCTCTGCTACGCGAACCAGAAAAGCGTGGAGGAGCAGCTTCAAAGGAGCACCCCACCACAAGCCAACTTCCAGTCGTCTAACCAGCGGTGTACCCACTGAGGGATCCAAGACTCCCCAAAACATCCAGAACGTAAATCATGGATAGGGCATTGAAGCAGCCTCCCCGTACCCGATCTGGTATTCCTGATCGACACTGGAGATCAATTAGTTAGAATGGAGGAACACTGCGGATCTCTAAGGGACACCATCACTGCTGAGTCCACCCGGTCTACTACCCAACCACTGTATGCCATGTACTGCCTGCTGGTTACAGTAAAGACCCGTTGCAGAGACTTTCTGTGTCCGTGCTTCCTTATGAACTGTCCGTCCGCACTACAAGGTAACCGCAGCTGCCGCACAACATCTTAAGCAGCTCCAGCCTCCGGGGATCACCGCTCAGCCTGTGGGGAGCGTAACATCTTGCTGCTGTCCATCCCCCGGAGGTTCCGCAGCGTCGGTAGTCCTTACCGAATCTACTCATAGGTGGCGTCACGAATAAATTAAAATCCCCTTTAATCTGTTCCTACAAGACGTCTTCACTTTTGATCTGCACTACATCGGGCCCCACTACCGGCAGGCGCGGTCCACCCGTGACAAGGAGGAAGGAAGCATCGCCTGTCTAAACCGGAGTCCCGGCCACGGTGAGTCACATTCACCCGCTGGAAATCGCTCCTGACTCTGCAGCATCAAATTTACATGCTGCAGAGCTGACAACATGCTGCGGTTGTGAGAAGCACAGTAAGCATGGGATTTCTCAAAATCCTATCCACTATGCTGCTACTGTACATCACAGCATTTTTTATGAGACATCAATACGCTGCATCCAAAACACTGCGCATCCTGATCATGAGTATGCAGCCTTAGGGCGGCTTAACACCATGGCCAGATCCGATCCGGGGCTGTCAGGGATGAACCTGACAGCCCCGGACCGGATCTGGACACAGAACTGGAGGGCCAAATATGCCCTCCAGTCCTGTGTGCAGCCGGATGCCTCAATTGCAGCTGCAGCTGCTAATAATTCAAGATCGTGGCTAGCAGTGAGCTAGCCGCGGTCCTGAAATTACAGCAGCGTGCAGCCGCCAGTGTCCGGTTGCTGGATCCTCCTGGATCCTCCTGAATCGGGGCAATCTGGCCCCACAGACTCCCATGTTAGGGAGCGCCTGATTGCCCCAGATCCAGGAGAATCCGGAAGGATCCGATTTGGGGAGATTTTTCTCCCCGGACACAAAAATGCTGCATACTCAGATTTTGTGTCTGGGAGAAAAATCCAATTCCTCCCAGATTCTCCTGGACACATGGAAACCAGATGGCAGAGAGCTGCCATCCGGCTCCATCCGGCCCCGGATTGGATCTGGCCGTGGTGTGAAGCCGGTCTTACACTTCCCGCAAGGTGGATGGGATTTATAGAAATCTCATGCTCACTAATTTCTGGGTTCTTTTTTACACAGTGCATGTTTCAAATCTGCAAAATGTAAATTTCACTTGCTGAGTTTTATGTGCAGATTTTCACGGAGAATTATATTAGATGCTGAAAAACCAAAGGCAAAAATTACAAACACACTAAAAATGCAATTAAATTGTTCATGAAGTTTTGGTCAAAGTCAAATACCAAGAAGTATTATTATTATTATTATTATTATTATTATTATTATTTATTTATAGAGCACCATTGATTCCATGATGCTATACATGAGAAAGGGTTACATACAAACAAGTTAAAAATACAATGAACAGACTAGCAGTGACAGACTGGTACAAAGGGAAGAGAGGACCCTGCCCTTGCTGGCTTACATTCTACAGGGCAATGGGAAGGGAAACAGTAGGTTGGGTCTGCTCGGGTGGTGGTGGAATGCCAAGTCCAATAGTGGTGGAGCGCCAGGTCCAGTGGTAGCGGGGCACCGGGTCCAGTGGTGGTGGAGCACCGGGTCCAGTGGTGGTGAGGTGGTATTGTGGTCATTGCAGGCTGTAGGCTTTTTTGAAGAGATGGGTTTTCAGGTTCCGCTTGAAGGTTCCGAGTGTGGGGGACAGTCGGATGTTTTGGGGTGCAGAATTCCAGAGAATAGGGGGTGCTCGGGCAAAGTCTTGCAGGCGGTTAGATGAGGACAAGTGTAGAGGAAAGGAGGTGGTTTTGGGAGGATCGAAGATTACGAGTTGGATGATATCGGGAGATTAGTTTAGAGATATATGTAGGGGACAGATTGTGGATGGCTTTGTAAGTCAATGTTATGGTCCCTTTACACGCGGCCACAGGAAGGTAGAAACCGGCAGGCATCGGACACAATTGTGCCTGTTGCCTTGAAAAGACCACGATGTGGCGGCGTGTAAATCAGGACTTTCCTTCCTGTGTCTTCCCTGAAGGAAGGAAAGTCCTGATTTACATGCCGCCACATCATGGTCTTTTCAAGGCAACAGGCTCAATTGTGTCCAATGCCTGCCGGTTTCTATCTTCCTGTGGCCGCGTGTAAATGGACCATTAGGAGTTTGAATTGGATACGCTGGTGAATTGGGAGCCAGTGAAGGGATTTGCAGAGGAGAGAAGAGGAGGAATAGCAAGGAGAGAGGTGGATTAGTCGGGCAGCAGAGTAAAGGCCACGTTACACACACAGATATCTGTTCAGATATTGGTCACAGATCTCTGGTTGCAGTGATTTATACACGGCCACAAAATGGAACAATGTGTCCATGATTTCACTGCAACCAGAGATCTGTGACCAATATCTGAACAGATATCTGTGTGTGTAACATGGCCTTTAAGGACAGATTGGAGAGGTGCAAGAGTGTTAGCAGGGAGGCCGCAGAGGAGGAGGTTGCAGTAGTCGAGATGGGAGATGATGAGGGCATGCACTAGTAGTTTAGTAGATTGAGGGTATTAAAGTAACAAAGCGCTTTATTCAATACAAGACATATCAAAAAGACAAAAACGCACTGGATGCAGCCCTGTACCCCGAGATAATACACTTAGAAAACTTACATCCTTCAGCCTAAAAGGAGGTGGCTAGGGGCTGGAGCCAAAGGGCAGATTCACACCCCCTGCATGTTTAATCTGCCCACCACTGCCAATCATTCTCTCCCTCTTCAGCAGCATTAAACAGTTTTTTTTCCCCAGAACTTGCCGTTTGGCCCCGCCCCCTGAGGGGCAGGGGCAAACGGCAAGTTCTGGAAAAAAACAAACAAACTCTGTTTAATGAGGCTGAAGAGGGACAGAATGATTGGCAGCGGTGGGCAGATTAAACATGCAGGGGGTGTGAATCTGCCCTTTCGCTCCAGCCCCTAGCCACCTCCTTTTAGGTTGCAGCATGTAAGTTTTCTAAGTGTATTATCTCAGGGTACAGGGCTGCTCAAGTGCTGGGGGACCCCTTGCCTGGATGCTGCAGACATGCTGCATCCAGTGCTATACTTAGATTACCATGCCTGGTTTGGTGACAGGTCCTCTTTAATTAAGGGCTCCTTCAGACATCTGTGCACCACAGTCCATGCACAGACCAGAATGCATCGACTGACCAAGGTTCTCCTGACCAGAGCATGATGGCTTTATATATTTCTGTGAGGCTGTCACACACGGTACAAGAGACCTGCACCCAGTCTGTGCACAGACCAAAATGCACCGACTGGCTGAGGCTCTCCTGACCAGAGAATGATGGCTTCATATATTTCTGTGAATCTGTCACACTCAGGGGATGAGACCTGCAGCCAGTTTGTGCACCGACTGGTCAAGGCTCCCTCTACCAGAGCATGATGGCTTCATATATTTCAGTGAGGCTCTCACACTCGGGGGAGGAGACTTTCAGCCAGTCTGTGCTCAGGCTGGCTGCAGGTCTCTTGTGCTGTGTTTGACAGTCTCATAGAAACATATGAAGCCATTATGCTCTGGTAGAGGGAACCATGGCTAGTCGGTGCACAGACTGGCTGCAGGTCTCATCCCCTGAGTGTGACAGCCTCACAGAAATATATGAAGCCATCATGCTCTGGTCAGGAGAGCCTCAGTCAATTGGTGCATTCTGGTATGTGCACGGAGTGGCTGTAGGTCTCTGGTGCTGTGTGTGACAGCCTCACAGAAATATATGAAGCCATCATGCTCCGGTTGGGAGAGCCTTGGCCAATCGGCGCACAGAGAGGCCGCAGGTATCATCCCCTGAGTGTGACAGCCTCACAAAAATATATGAAGCTATCATGCTCTGGTCAGGAGAGCCTCATCCAGTTACTGAGAGAATGACTTCCGGTCTCACCCCCTGAGTGTGCCTCATCCATTCAGTGCACAGACTGACTGTAGGTCTCATACCCTGAGTGTTCCTTCTCCAGCTAGTGCACAGACTGACTGCAGGTCTCATCCCCTGAGTGTGCCTTGTCCAGTCAGTGTATTCTGGTTGGTGCACAGACCGTGGTGCACAGATCATGCTGCACAGACCGTGGTGCACAGATCATGCTGCACAGACTGTGGTGCACAGACCGTAGTGCACAGATCATGCTGCACAGACCATGGTGCACATGACCATGGTGCACAGACCGTGATGCACAGATGTCCGAAAGAGCCCTAATGTGCTGTCTTAATAAATATGCAGAAAAGAAGAGTTCTTTGAAACCAAACAGGAAGCCCAAGTGATTTTTATGAGAAAGACACATCATTTCCAAAAAGTCAACATTTGTAGATTTGCAGAGTAACATCTGTACAGTATGTTGTCTTTTAGCAGTTTTTTAAGGCTTTATTGGATGATAAAATGTGATTTCTATAAAGTTTGGGAGTTCAATTTGGAGCCAAATAAATGCAATGCTTCCTATATTACATGTTTCAAATATTTGTATGTGCTCCATAATAAGATGGATTATTTTATATTACTAAACTTAAATTGCACATGTGTTTTCCAATGATTTGTTTTTACTCTTCCTGTGAGGCAAAAGAGTTCATTATTAGAAGAAACTGGTGAAGTAAACTAAACCTAGCTATTATTTGTACAAAGGAAGTAAGGAATTTGCTTTGTCTGAAGAACTGGTTTGGGCAGATCTAGTCTGTTTATCATCCAGTTTATCTTGTAAACCGGACAGCCTCGGACTGGATTTTGGCCCCATAGCATCCTATGGGGCCGGATGGAGCCGGATGGCAGCTCTCTGCCATCCGGTTTGTATGTGTCTGGAAGAATTCGGGAGGAATCGGATTTTTCTACCGGACACAAAAACGGAGCATGCACCATTTTTGTGTGGGGAAAAAAAGCTGATTCTCTCGAATCCTCCCGGTCTGGTGCGATCTGGCGCCCCCTAACATGGGGGTCTATGGTGCCGTATTGCACCCGAGCCGCATCCGGAAGCTGGACGCCGGGTGCTGAAGCTTCAGCACCACGGAGCTGTCCCCTGCTGACAGTTAAGGAGCTGCGGCTCGCTCCCCGCCAATTGAGCCATCCAGCTGCACACCGGACGGGAGGGCATATTTGGCCCTCTGGTTCTGTGTCCAGATACGGTCTGGGGCTGTCAGGTTCACCCCTGGCAGCCCCGGATCGGATCTGGCCGTGTTGTGAAACCGGCCTAACCAGTCATATAGTCTTAAATATATTGGTATAGGGGTAGTATGTGTTTAGCAGATATTAATTTTCTTCAATAATTGAAAAGTTCTACCATTATTAGTATACTTTCTGTACTGCCCGTCTTCACCTTTTATTCATCACTTGTATAACCACACAGGTTTTCAGCCCAAAGGAAGAGATGTCTGATATCAGCATTGAACCAAGCACCTCTGTGATTATCACTTGAATGGGACAGATTTCTATCTCCTGGAACAATGACTCGGTCAGGATCTTTTTGAATGATAGTAAGTAGAGATATTGAATGCTGCAACGAGTTTGTATAGAATGTGTACTGGAAAATTGTAGAGCTTTACTGTGTTGGCCAAAAGTATTGACACCCCTGCAATTCTGTCAGATAATACTCAGTTTCTTCCTGAAAATGATTGCAATCACAAATTCTTTGGTATTATTATCTTCATTCAATTTGTCTTGAAGGAAAAAAACACAAAAGAGAATGAAGCAAAAAGCAAAACATTGATCATTTCACACAAAACTCCAAAAATGGGCCAGACAAAAGTATTGGCACCCTCAGCCTAATACTTGGTTGCACAACATTTAGCAAAAATAACTGCGATCAACCGCTTCCGGTAACCATCAATGAGTTTCTTACAATGCTCTGCTGGCATTTTAGACCATTCTTCTTTGGCAAACTGCTCCAGATCCCTGATATTTGAAGGGTGCCTTCTCCAAACTGCCATTTTTAGATCTCTCCACAGGTGTTCTATGGGATTCAGGTCTGGACTCATTGCTGGCCACCTTAGAAGTCTCCAGTGATTTCTCTCAAACCATTTTCTAGTGCTTTTTGAAGTGTGTTTTGGGTCATTGTCCTGCTGGAAGACCCATGACCTCTGAGGGAGAGCCAGCTTTCTCACACTGGGCCCTACATTATGCTGCAAAATTTGTTGGTAGTCTTCAGACTTCATAATGCCATGCACACGGTCAAGCAGTCCAATGCCAGAGGCAGCAAAGCAACCATAAAACATCAGGGAACCTCCGCCATGTTTATAATCAATGTGAAATGTGTCAAACATGCTACCCGGGTTATGTTATTAATATGTGAAAATGAACAGGTAGAAATTGGTTAACTTGTAAACACATGTTGTTGTCGTTATGCAGGCGGGTTCCCCGGGTGCTGCCTCACACCATCAATGAGTTTCTTACAATGCTCTGCTGGAATTTTAGACCATTCTTCTTTGGCAAACTGCTCCAGGTCCCTGATATTTGAAGGGTGCCTTCTCCAAACTGCCATTTTTAGATCTCTCCACAGGTGTTCTATGTGATTCAGGTCTGGACTCATTGCTGGCCATCTTAGAAGTCTCCACTGCTTTCTCTCAAACCATTTTCTAGTGCTTTTTGAAGTGTGTTTTGGGTCTTTGTCCTGCTGGAAGACCCATGACCTCTAAGGGAGACCCAGCTTTCTCATACTGGGCCCTACATTATGCTGCAAAATTTGTTGGTAGTCTTCAGACTTCATAATGCCATGCACACGGTCAAGCAGTGCAGTGCAAGAGGCAGCAAAGCAACCCAAAACATCAGGGAACCTCCGCCATGTTTGACTGTAGGGACCATGTTCTTTACTTTGAATGCCTCTTTTTTTCTCCTGTAAATTCTATGTTGATGCCTTTGCCCCCCAAAAAGAGAGAACATTCTTCCAAAACGTTTTAGGCTTTCTCAGTTACGTTTTGGCAAAGTCCAGCCTGGCTTTTTTATGTCTCGGGGTAAGAAGTGGGGTCTTCCTGGGTCTCCTACCATACAGTCCCTTTTCATTCAGACGCCGACGGATAGTACGGGTTGACACTGTTGTACCCTCGGACTGCAGGGCAGCTTGAAATTGTTTGGATGTTAGTCGAGGTTCTTTATCCTCCATCCGCACAATCTTGCGTTGAAATCTCTTGACAATTTTTCTTTTCCGGCCACATCTAGGGAGGTTAGCCACAGTGCCATGGGCTTTAAACTTCTTGATGACACTGCGCACGGTAGACACAAGAACATTCAGGTCTTTGGAGATGGACTTGTAGCCTTGAGATTGCTCATGCTTCCTCACAATTTGGTTTCTTAAGTCCTCAGACAGTTGTTTGGTCTTCTTTCTTTTCTCCATGCACAAGGATACAGGACAGAGGTTGAGTCAACTTTAATCCATGTCAACTGGCTGCAAGTGTGATTTAGTTATTGCCAACACCTGTTAGGTGCCACAGGTAAGTTACAGGTGCTGTTAATTACACAAATTAGAGAAGCATCACATGATTTTTCTAACAGTGCCAATACTTTTGTCCACCTCCTTTTTATCTTTGGTGTGGAACTATATCCAATTTGACTTTAGGACAATTCTTTTTGTGTTTTTTTCATTGAAGACAAATTAAATGAAGATAATAATACCAAAGAATTTGTGATTGCAATGATTTTTCAGGAAGAAACTGAGTATTATCTGACAGAATTGCAGGGGTGTCAATACTTTTGGCCAACACTATACATGTTAAAACTTTTATGCTCAAAAAGACAAAGGTATTCTAGGATACTTTTGTCTCTTTTGGACATAAAAGTATTTACATCGATTTTTATGGCCTATTTCATATCTGAGTGCATAAAATACTCACTTTTTGTGTGATTGTGTGCTTTTTATGCAGTTTTATTTGCATGTTTGCACTGCAGAATTATTGAATTGAACCTGTCAGGTTCCTTAAGGCCCCTTCACACACTACGATATCGTTATTGATATTGTTGAAACATCACGGGTTTACAGTCGTTCTAACGACGTCGTAACAACGTCGTTCAGTGTGACATGTAAATTCGATCAACGATAATCGGGCAGATCGTTCATCGGAGATTGGTGAACTGGACCACAAACCAGACGATGATCGTTCATCCAACCTGCAGCATGGGCGTGTGTGACACCTCGATAACGATGTTGTTAACGACCTCACCTATTCTGAACTGAAGGACGTAGACGATCTAATGACCGCAAGTATCGTTTGCTTGTCGCAGAATTGTTGCTGCGTTGTTAACGATATCTGTACATGTGACATTTCACTAACGATCATTTAACGATGTTCAAGCGACCTAGGTCAAGTCGGATCATTGATCGGATCGCTCGGACATTGACGTGTGTGACGGGGCCTTTACATCCACCAAGCCAACAGCATCCACATTTGCACATCAAAATTCCCTTCCTATGGCTGGGTTCACACCATGGTTTTGTTCCTGTCTGTGGGGATCCCGTTTTTTGCAGGACCACATGGAAAGGAACTGACAAGACCAGATTGGTAACTCTGAATGCCATTTCTCTGTCCGGTTCCGGTATTTTGAGAGATCCAGACTTACAGAAAGAGCTGGGAAGAGCCGAGACTGCAAAGCATAGGCAAGTGGTGTCGGGGCTGTTACTTTCGCAATGTATCTACATACATTGCAAAAGCGAAAATAAAGAAAGCAAATGATTAAAAATAAAAAACAATGCTCATGTCTCCGCCGAGGGTCTCGGGATGCGAGGCGTCCACATTCAATGGCTGCAGGACCTTAATCAGCTGACCAGCAGCAACCGATCAGCTGATGTGTCACATGACAGCATCAGCTGATTGGTTTTGGCGGGCGATTTAAACCGATCGTCGGGCGGGTGATTTAAACCGCTCAGCTGATGCTGTCATATGTACATATCAGATGATTGGTTTTCGCCGGTCAGCTGATTAAGTTCCTGCAGCCATCAGACATGGAAGCCTTGCATCCCGGGACACTCAGCGGAGAGGTAAGCATTTTTTTTTTATCTATAACCAATGCTTTTTTTTAATTTCACTTTAGCAGTGTATGTACACACACGGGAACAGAGAACGTGTACTGAGCATACTCAGTACACTAAACCCGGATCCCAGAAACGATCCTGTTTTTTCCTGGATTCAGCACCATAGACTCCCATGTTATGTGCGCCCCAAATTCGTTTCTGTCTGGTTTGGTCTATTTTTTTCACTGGAGCCCAAAATCGATGCAGTCTCTGATTTTGGGGTCAGGAAAAAACAGGACAGAAACAAATCTGGGACTAAATTATCAGAATCAGATGGGCATTTATGACCAATCCGGCACCATAGGGATACATAGGAGGCTAAAAATGATCCTGTTCTGTCGTTTTCAAAACAGACAGAACAGGATGGTAAAAACTGTGGTGTGATACCAGCCTAACTAGTCAATGTGTAAAAAAAAAAGCATTTATTTACCTCTGTGTTTTGTATGCAAATTAAGCCTTTGACTAGTCGATGGGGCATGGTTTCCCCAGACTAGTCAGCCTCTTTCCATGATATCACACTGTGGTCATGATAACATGATTCCTATAAGCCATGGTCATGGCCAGCTCCTGGAAATCTCGTGCATACACATGTCTCTTTTCAGCAGTGTCAGAGCACTACTGAAACTGGGTGTACGCATTACGGCTCAGAGAGGCGCACTGTACATGATTGGATGATGATGTTATTAGGAAGGGAATTTTGGTGTGCAAATGTGAATGCTGCTGGCTTGGAAGGCATAAGGGACCTGTAAATTTCCCTTTAAGTGTGGGATATCCAGTAGAGGACAACCACTGTAAGAAGTATGCTTTCCTGGCACAGGGCAATTCCTACACATCTAGTAGCTGCAAATCTGCAAGAGGGTTGTCCTAAATACATGTCTTGCTTGGTGCTGTGAATGCTGTGAAAAAGGTGGGCAGAGAATCCCATTTTCTGAAAATTGGTGCGGGTCCCAACTCCAAAAGCTATTTGTTGTGTATTCTGTAGATATTATATATAAATGTATGCATATATGTGTTTATATATATATATATATATATATATATATATGAAAAAAACGGAACAGCACCAGATATTACCAGACTTGTGCAGCGCTTTCTCAACACCGGTCAAGTGTCCATGTAAACAATCCAAAAAAGGAAAAAGCAGCACCAAATAGATGTCAAGTGAACCTTTATTGCCAATGGCGTGGCGACGTTTCGGACCGGAGGTCCTTTCTCAAGCTTGTATATACAGTACAGACCAAAAGTTTGGACACACCTACTCATTCAAAGAGTATTCTGTATTTTCATGACTATGAAAATTGTAGATTTACACTGAAGGCATCAAAACTATGAATTAACACATGTGGAATTATATACTTAACAAAAAAAGTGTGAAACATCTGAAAATATGTCTTTTATTCTAGGTTCTTCAAAGTAGTCACCTTTTTCTTTGATTACTGTTTTGCACACTCTTGGCTTTCTCTTGATGAGCTTCAAGAGGTAGTCACCGGAAACGGTTTTCACTTCACAGGTTTGCCCTGTCAGGTTTAATAAGTGAGATTTCTTGCCTTATAAATGGGGTTGGGACCATCAGTTGTGTTGTGCAGACATCTGGTGGATACACAGCTGATAGTCCCACTGAATAGACTGTTAGAATTTGTATTATGGCAAGAAAAAAGCAGCTAAGTAAAGAAAAAGAGTAGTCATCAATACTTTAAGAAATGAAGGTCTGTCAGTCCAAAAAATTGGGAAAGCTTTGAAAGTGTCCCCAAGTGCAGTTGCAAAAACCATCAAGCGCTACAAAGAAACTGGCTCACATGAGGACCACCCCAGCAAAGGAAGACCAAGGGTCACCTCTGCTGCAGAGGATAAGTTCATCCGAGTCACCTGCCTCACAAATCGCAGGTTAGCAGCAGCTCAGATTAGAGACCAGGTCAATGCCACACAGAGTTCTAGCAGCAGACACATCTCTACAACAACTGTTAAGAGGAGACTTTGTGCAGCAGGCCTTCATGGTAAATTAGCTGCTAGGAAACCACTGCTAAGGACAGGCAACAAGCAGAAGAGACTTGTTTGGGCTAAAGAACACAAGGAATGGACATTAGACCAGTGGAAACCTGTGCTTTGTTCTGATGAGTCCAAATTTGAGATCTTTGGTTCCAACCACCGTGTCTTTATGCGATGCAGAAAAGATGAACGGATGGACTCTACATGCCTGGTTCTCACCGTGAAGCATGGAGGAGGAGGTGTGATGGTGATGGGGTGCTACGCCAGATGACCTGGACTCCAGTCACCAGACCTGAACCCAGTCGAGATGGTTTGGGGTGAGCTGGACCGCAGAGTGAAGGCAAAAGGGCCAACAAGTGCTAAGCATCTCTGGAAACTCCTTCAAGACTGTTGGAAGACCATTTCCAGTGACGAGCTCTTGAAGCTCATCAAGAGAATGCCAAGAGTGTGCAAAGCAGTAATCAAAGCAAAAGGTGGCTACTTTCAAGAAACCTAGAATATAAGAAATATTTTCAGATGTTTCACACTCTTTTGTTAAGTATATAATTCCACATGTGTTAATTCATAGTTTTGATGCCCTCAGCGTGAATCTACAATTTTCATAGTCATGAGAATACAGAAAACTCTTTGAATGAGAAGGTGTGTCCAAACATTTGGTCTGTACTGTATATATATATATATATATATATAGTATATATTTATGGGAAAAAAGTACTTAGTCAGTCACCAATTGTGCAAGTTCTCCCACTTAAAAAGATGAGAGAGGCCATCTTAGGTAGACTTCAACTATGAGTGACAGAATGAGCAAACAAATCCTGAAGATCATATTGTCTGATGTGGAAATAATTTTTTTTTCAAATTTGGTTACGGGTTCCAAGGTACTGACCACATTGACTTATAATGGGTTTCCTCTATGGCATTATTGTCGTTTTGCTTATTTTAAAGTGGGACTTTGGTTATTTTGTCGCATGGGTCTTACAACTTACCAGCAGATGGTTGGCAACTTTGTGCCTGTTCTTCCAGGCTATGATTTTGATGGCTCATAGCAGTCATGGATCACTCCTGCCAGCGGTTCTCCAACTTTCGGTGACATCACCAACATATCAGCTTCTTTCCTCTGTTCTTTTTGACGGGACATTGACAGCTATCTCCACGTTGCCTAACAGAGGATAGCTTTTTATCAGTTATCATGATGTCTGCAGTGGCCCCAGAGCAGACTAGAAGAGGATGAGTTGCTCAGTTGATGTGAGGCCAATAGAAGCAGGAGTATCTTCGCCTTAGCGATTGTCACTGAGCAGAGCAGTCTGGTAGTTAGCAACTACCTGCCGGTATGCTCTTGGTCCCTTATGAAAAACTAATTAATATCTCGGACAACCCCTTTAATTTGCAATCTAATAAAATTATGCCTGTACAAACAGTCTAAGAACAATTTGTCTCCTGTGAGTATTGAGAGTATTCTGTAATAGTTTAGCTCTTTTACCAGTACTGATATTGCACAGATTTAACTGTATCTCCATTATTTTACAACATAAACACTCTCAAACGTCCTCCCTTCCTCCTCCTCCAAAAAAAAACCTCACACAAAACAAAGCCTGATACTATCAATGGAAATTCTGCACAGTGTTTCCAGAATATTTTCATTCTTTTTTCTATTGCACTTGTAGCGCAGACACAGGAAACGTCATGTGTCACTTGTCATTATATTTCCCTTTCCCTGTTCCCCAGTCTTAACCTCTACTCTTCCTGTCGGCTTGTTAAGTTTCTGACTTTTGACATGAATGTAGCACAGAATATCTGATGGTTCTGTCTGCTTAACAATGTCTATAAATGCAACATACCATTAGACATATAAGGTGATGAGAGAAGATTTAAGCAAAGTTTCTGTCTGTCCTAAATTCACCTCGCATGTGATCTCCACTTTTTATTTTCTTCAAGACTAGATTTATATGACATTGTCATTGATCAGATGACTAGTTTATTTAAAATTACTTTGCTAAGTTTTTTTCCATTACTCTGATTGGAAAATCAGTTTTTTTAGCTGTTTTTTGAAACTTTACATAAGTTAAATTGTAAACATTAGTGAAGTTACATTGATCACATGTAAAGCACAGGTCACCCGCAAGATAAGAACAACCCTCGACTTCAGTAACACTGAAATATCTGACATGTCACTGGATTTATTAGTGTTCTTCATTCATGTTCAGCATATGTACTGGAAAGACTCTTGGAAAATGGGCAAAATATATCTACAGAGTCACCCAATAGAGTCCAACAGAGTGTCCTTTTGAAACCTGTCGGGTTCGTGATACAGTTGGTATGAATTTATTTGCACGTCCCATTCAATTGGCCTCTAGACCCTAAAGAGACTACTGCCTATTACCTGACTGGCTGTTCTTTTGATTAGCTGGCCTGGCATGCCATTAAGAGAGCACTTCACCCAGCCGGCTAATAAAAAAAGAGCTGTGGACATTGGCAGGTAGGAAGCGGTACTCCCTTTCTCGTCCAGCATCAGCAGACCACTGTTGTGGCCAATAGAATGGGATGAGCACATTGATCATACCAATGCTAACTGGTATATAATTAAATCATTTTTATTTAAAATTAATGGAGCTCTCTACAGAATGCTCTTTTCTATAGGGCTCGCTCCTACAAGCATACAAATTGGACAATCAATGTTAGGGCCACGTCACACACACAGATATCTGTGCAGAGATTGTTCGCAGATCTCTGGTTGCAGTGAAATCATGGACACATTGTTTCATTTTGTGGCCATGTATAAATGGAACAATGTGCCCATGATTTCACTGCAACCAGAGATCTGCGAACAATATCTGCACAATTATCTGTGTCTGTGACGTGGCCCTTAGTCAATGAGGCAATGCAGATCTGCATTGTTCTTCTCAGCTGTATTCAGCATGAGAAAAAACTGCAACATATTGCAATATGGCTAGTAAATCACTGTGAAAAAAAATCAGCCCCCATTCAGACCATCAGAATGGCAGCCGCTTTTTACACATACATTATAATTCTGTAGCATAGGAAGCTTTAAATGCTCCTGTAAATGATTAATAGCTGCTGAGTAAAAAATCTGATTGAAATCGAACAGCACACGGACAGCAAACAGATGACAAGTGAGGAAAAATCGCCTCACTTTTCTAGATGAGAATGGGACTGT
Source organism: Allobates femoralis (assembly GCA_033576535.1). NCBI lineage: Eukaryota > Metazoa > Chordata > Amphibia > Anura > Aromobatidae > Allobates > Allobates femoralis. The sequence goes on along the minus strand of JARQOC010000004.1, from coordinate 375,123,395 downwards.
TTTTTTTTTTATACACTAGTGGGACCCCCAGCCTTAAAGTGGATTTAGACTTGGCTGTGGCAATGTATGAGACTGAACATTACCCTGGGAGCATTAGGGTAACAATGTTTTGAACTTTTACCTTTCAGGCTCCACATCTCATCATCCACTACAGCAGTGTGTCTCAACTCCAGTCCTCAGGACCCACCAACATTACAGGTTTTCAGGATTTCCTTACTATTGCACAGGTGATCATTTAATTATCTGCATAGGTGATGATTCCAATACCTGTCCAATACTGAAGAAATCCTGAAAACATGCACTGTTGGTGGGTCCTGTGGACTGGAGTTGAGAAACACTGCACTACAGCTTGGAACGTGAGACTACCTTCATTTTATAGACAATCATCTTGGCTATCTCATACATAAATTTGACTTAGAATTAATTTAGCGTATAATTAGTTATGCAGATTCTTGTCATGCCACTGCATTTTTATTGATTTACTCCTGAAATTCTAAATGTTCATTTTTATTATTTTATTAGTATTTAGTAATTACACCTTTGACTTTTAACACTGCCTGAATCCTCGATCTGCTCTCAATCAGATTCAAGCATGTCTCAACCAAAATCTGATCCCAGGTCTCTTCCACATGTTCCCAATGTTGGTGCATACCGGTCAACTCACTTGGGCATGTAAACTGCTTTTTCTTTAACTCTACCCACAAGTTTGATTGAGTTGAGGTCACTATGTTGGCCTTTTCATATCCATAGTTGTTGGGTCCCACGAATGGGACAACCTGTTGTGTATATTTCTCTGCAATTAGTATTTCCTCCAATCAGTAATTTTCCTTGTTCTTACCAGGTAGATTAGACTGTGTACTACTACTACTACTACTAATAATAAATATTTATATATAGCGCCAACATATTCCGCAGCGCTTTACAATACAGTGGGTAATAAACAAAAATACACAGTATAATACAGTAAGAAAATACACAATAGAATACAGTAATTCCAGTAGAGAAAGAAGACAGTACAATAATAGGAAACCATACAATAAGCATAAAATCAATGTAAAAAATACAATACAATAGATAAAGCAAAAATAAAGGTGATCCTGCTCAAAAGAGCTTACAATCTACAACGAGATAGGGGTTACACAAAGTACAGGGGCTAATGACACTGATGGTCCAGGCATCTTGAGGAAATGGGGGATAGAAATAAAGTTACATGAATGGTCACCAGACAATCTGTGTAGACCTTTTGGGTTTGGTGGAGTTTGAAGAAGAGTTATGTCGAGAGAGATAGTGAATGGGCTATGTACATTACAAAGGAATTTTGTTAGGGAGTATGATAGGCCGCCTTGAAAAGATGTGTTTTTAGTGAGCATTTGAAGCCATGCAAGTTGTGGATGGTCCTGATTTCTTGGGGTAGAGCATTCCAGAGAATTGGTGCAGCTCGGGAGAAGTCTTGGAGCCGGGAGTGGGAGGATCGGATTAGTGCAGATGTTAGTCGAAGGTCATTCATAGAACATAGAGAACAGGTGGGGTGATAGACAGAGATGAGGGAGGAGATGTAGGGGGGTGCTGCATTGTGAAGAGCTTTGTGGGTGAGAACAAGCAATTTGAACTTTATCCTGTAGTGTACGGGTAGCCAGTGCAATGACTGGCACAGAGCGGAGGCATCTGAGTAACGATTGGCCAAGTAGGTGATCCTGGCTGAGGCATTAAGGATGGACTGTAGAGGGGAAAGTTTGAAGAGAGGGAGGCCACTTAATAGAGAATTCCACATTCCAGCATTCCACAGACCGCTAATCCATTGTTATCCAGATCAATGAGACTGTCACAGGATGCAGGATCACACAGGCACTGCCGTAATGATGAATCTATGGAGTACAGATCTTTCAGACTGTCACAGGACGCAGCATCCCACCACCAGTACCACAATGACGAATCTCCAGACATTGTCGCCATATCATGTGTTTATTTTCATTACTCTAATATCAATAGCACCATTTCCATCTATATCAACATTCATGATATTTAACATAAACATATCTACAGTACTTTGCTGTTTGCATGTTATATAATTACTGCTATCGCTCAGTTTTACATGCACCTTTTTTTATTTAATTTCGTAACCTAAAACATTAACAAAATAGTTCAGTAATCTATAATTGCACACATTCTAGAATTGCCCGATGTGATAGAATCAGGCCCCCATCTACAAGTTATTATTAGCCATATATCTTGTTCTCTGCACGAGCAAAACATTAATGACTTCATGACAGCGGAGGATCTGTTAGGGTTGATCTTGGTACTACCGTGTGCCAAACCACTGGTCCATTTTCCATTTTGTTGATGTCTGGTACCATTCTGATTCCTAAAATAGCTGTAAGGAAGCGGCACAGATGAATTTCCCAAAAAGCTACGCAAAGAACATAGACACAGCATTAAGACAGCATGGGGCTACTATTGATAAATAATAGAATATTTATTCACGGAAATTCTGAATAGCTGTAATTCCAAAATTACTATTGAACTTGGCTGTTTAATGGAACCTTAAAGAACATCGCTGAAAGAGTTTATCCACCACAAGCAGTAAATTGCAATCACCCACTTGAAATATTATATTCTTTAGACTTGGTTTCCAGGGAAAGAACTTTAGTTTGTGATCAGTAGCCATGCAGTAGAAATAGAATAATGTGGGCATGTAGGGTCAGAAAATACATGAAAAATGTTGGATTCTATAATGAAAATATTTTCTTTCCATTTATTGAAGAATAAAGGAATAGTATGGATAATTTCCTGAACTGAGTATTTTTACCCATTTATATATTCCACACTGCTTTAAAGACATGAAAATCACTGCCCCCATTGGGGCTCACAATCTAAATTCCTTATCAGTATGTCTTTGGAGTGTTGGAGGGAACAAGAGAACCCAGGGAAACCCACACAACATGGGGAGAACATACAAACTGCTTTTAGTTATACACTCTTGGACTTAAAGGGGTTTACCATTATGGAAAGAGATTGCATAAGAAATTGTACTCCTCACTGAACACAATGCTATGCATTCTAAGATAGGAATACCTCTTGAAAAGCAATGATTTTACAGAAAATGACGTATTGCTTAAAGGGGAACTCCAGTGAGAGGAAACTTTTTAGTCCAGTTCCTGCCCTCCTACATAATGAAGCAGAACTGTGCACTGCAATTCTACGATCTATAGATCTCTTATAAATTAATAAAATCATATCTGCTCCTCTGCTCTGGCCCCTACCTCAAGGAACCCTAGATTTCTGCATGTCAGTTTCATCTAGGAGCAGAGAAGAGGAGGTGTGTCAGGGGTGTGGATGCTGGGAGCTTCAGGATCAGCCTACATTCATGCCCCCTCACAATGCTGTTTACTAAGGGGCATTGGCAGGGGGCGTGCAGAGATTTAGGTTCCCTGAGGTGGGGGCCAGAGCAGAGGAGCAGGTATGATTTTATTGATTTATAAGAGATCTATAGATCCTAGAACTGCAGTGTACGGCTCTGCTTCATGATATAGCAGGGCAGTGACTGTGCTAACAAGTTTTCTCTCACTGGAGTTCCCCTTTAAATCAGGTATGTATTATGAGCCACTCAGTAGTTAGCATTGTTGCCTTGCAGCACTGTGGTCTTCTGCACAGTAATGCAACTTATAAATTCTCCCTGTGTTTGTGTGTCTTCTCACCAGCTACTCAGGTTTTCTGGAAGGGACAACACCCAAACTCACTGTCAGCACAGCAAATTGAGGTTCTTGTTTGGCTTATATCCATGGTCATATGTCAAGGCTCACTAAAAGGTCGTTATTGACTTTTGGGATTGCTACTTTCAATAGGTGGCATTAGAGTTCAAGCTCTCTTCCTCTCTGAATGGGCAATGTGCAAATTTAATTTCCAAGAAGAGCATTGTATGGCTTATAAGACTCCTTATATTGGCATGTTAGACACTTCACTCTCCAAAAGGAGAAACATTACCCCTTATACTCCTAAACCTCCAAAACATATTGCTAAACTAAAAGGGCTTCTAATACAGTTTACAGTTCAAACCAGAAGTTTACATACATAATATAAAAAGACACACATGCAATTTTTTCTTCACTATCTGATATGAAATCAGAATAAACCATTCTTGTTTTTAGTCATTTAGGATTATTATAATTATTTATATTTGCCAAATGCCAGAATAATGAGACAGAGAGAATGTGTTAAGGCATTTTTGTTATTTTCTGCAAAGTCACAAGTTTACATACCTTTCACTAGTATTTGGTACTATTGCACTTAAACTGTATAACTTGGGTCAAACGTTTTTGATATCCTTCCACAAGCTTCTCACAATAGTTGGTAGGAATTTGGGCCCATTCCTCCTGAGAGAACTGGTGTAACTGAGCCATGTTTGTAGGTCACATTGCTCACATCTGCCTTTTCACTTTGCCCACACATTTTCAATAGGATTGAGATCAGGGCTTTGTGATGGCTACTCCAAAACATTGACTTTGCTATCCTTAAACCACTTTGTAACCAGTTTGGTAGTATGCTTCATGTCATTTTCCATTTGGAAGACCTATTACCGCCCAAGCTTTAACTTCCTGGCTGATGTCTTGAGATGTTGCTTCAGTATTGCCACATAAACTTCTATTCTCATGATGCCATCTATTTTGTGAAGTGCACCAGTCCCTCTTGCAGCAAAACAACCCCACAACATGATGCTGCCACCCCCGTATTTCACAGTTGGCATAGCAGTCTTAGACTTCCAAGCTTCTCCCTTTTCCCTCCAAACGTAACAATGGTCATTATGACCAAACTGTTCAATGTTAGTGTCGTTAGACCACAGGTCATGTCTCCAAAAATGTTGGTCTTTGTCGCTTTATGGATTTGCAAAAATCAATCTTTTTTTTTTATGTTTCTTTTGGAGTAATGGCGGGAAAATGATGAGAGCATGAACAAGTGTTTTAGCTGTGTTGAGGTCAAGGAAAGTGCAGATCCGGTGTAACAGGCCAGACTAACCCCCCGACCAGAATATACCCGGAGTTAAAGTGGCCTAGCCCAGATTATACCCCGGGTATATTCTGGCCTAGCCCAGTTTATACCCCGGGGTATAAACTGGGCTAGCCCAAAATATATCCCCCTGGGAAAGAATATACCCCGGGGTATAAACAGGCCTAGGCCAGATTATACCACTCCATATACCACAGCAGCTGTAGATCAGGGCCCCAAGCCGTGCACAGGGCCACAAGCAACGCATGGGGACCCGAAGCAGCACAAAGTGTCCCCAGGCAGCAGAAAGTGGCCCTACGCAACATACAGGGGCCCCAGGCAGTGCTAGGGGCCCCAAGCAGCACAGTGCTAGGGGCCCCAGGCAGCGCATGGGGGCCCGAGGCAGCACCCAGGGGCTCCAGGCAGCACACAGGGGCCCCAGGCTATACACAGGATCCCAGGCTACACACAGGGGCCCCAGCCAGCATACAAGGGCCCCAGGCAGTGCACGGGGCCCCAGGCAGTGCACAGGGCCCCAGGCAGCACAAAGTGGCCTGGGGTCCCTGCATGTTGCCTGGGGCCCCGTGCACTGCCTGGGGCCCCGTGCACTGCCTGGGGCCCTTGTATGCTGGCTGGGGCCCCTGTGTGTAGCCTGGGATCCTGTGTGTAGCCTGGGGCCCCTAGTACTGCCTGCGGCCCCTGTATGTTGCCTGGGGCCACTTTGTGCTGCCTGGGGCCCTTGTATGCTGGCTGGGGCCCCTGTGTGTAGCCTGGGATCCTGTGTGTAGCCTGGAGCCCCTAGTACTGCCTGGGGCCCCTGTATGTTGCCTGGGGCCCCTTTGTGCTGCTTGGGGCCACTTTGTGCTGCCTGAGGCCAATTTGTGCTGCCTGGAGCCCTTGTATGCTGCCTGGGGCCCCTGTGTGTAGCCTGGGATCCTGTGTGTAGTGTGGGGCCCCTAGCACTGCCTGGGGCCCCTGTATGTTGCCTGGGGCCACTTTGTGCTGCCTGGGGCCCTTGAATTCTGCATGGGGCCCTTGTGTGTAGCCTGGGATCCTGTGTGTAGCCTGGGGCCCCTAGTACTGCCTGGGGCCCCTGTATGTTGCCTGGGGCCCCTTTGTACTGCCTGGGGCCCCTGTGTGCTGCCTCAGGCCCCCATGTGCTGCCTGGGGCCCTTGCATGCTGCCTGGGGCCTCTGTGTGCTGCCTGGGGCCCCTGTGTGCTGCCTCAGGCCCCCATGTGCTGCCTGGGGCCCTTGTATGCTGCCTGGGGCCCCTGTGTGTAGCCTGGGATCCTGTGTGTAGCCTGGGATCCTGTGTGTAGCCTGGGGCCCCTGTGTGCTGCCTGGGGACCCTGTGTGCTGCTTCAGGCCCCCATGCACTGCCTGGGGCCCCTTTGTGCTGCCTGGGGCCCTTGTATGCTGCATGGGGCCCCTTTGTGTAGCTTGGGATCCAGTGTGTAGCGTGGGGCCCCTAACACTGCCTGGGGACCCTGTATGTTGCCTGGGGCTACTTTGTGCTGCATGGGGCCCCTGTGTGTAGTCTGGGATCCTGTGTGTAGCCTGGGGCCCCTGTGTGCTGCCTGGGGCCTCTGTGTGCTGCCTGGGGTCCCGATGCGCTGCCTGGGGCCCTAGCACTGCCTGGGGCCCCTGTATGTTGCGTAGGGCTACTTTCCGCTGCCTGGGGCCACTTTGTGCTGCCTAGGGCCCCCATGCGTTGCTTGGGGCCCTGTGCACAGCTTGGGGCCCTGATCTACAGCAGCTGTGGTATACGGAGGGGTATAATCTGGCCTAGGCCTGTTTATACCCCGGGGTATAGTTTGGGCTAGGTCAGAATATACCCGGGGTATATTCTGGCCCAGGAGAGTATATTTTGGGCTAGCCCAGTTTATACCCCGGGGTATAAACTGGGCTAGGCCAGAATATACCCCGGGTATAATCTGGGCTAGGCCACTTTAACCCCGGGTATATTCTGGTTGGGGGGGTTAGTCTGGCCTGTTACACCGGGAAGTGTTTTTGAGCTGGAGTCGGTAGGAGGTGGCGAGGGCATGACTGTGGGGCTTGAAGGAGAGGGAGGAATCAAGGAATCAAGGCACTTGGCATGGGGAGCTGGGGAGAGTGAGCATATTAATAGATATGTCTGGTAGAGGGGGAGAGCGATTTTGGGGGAAGAGGATGAACTCTGTTTTGTCCATGTTAAGTTTGAGGAAACGAGCAGAGAAGAAGGAGGAGATGCCGAACACGCACTGTGGAATTTTGGATAGAAGGGAGGTGATGTCAGGCCCAGATAGATAGATCTGTGTGTCGTCGACGTAGAGATGATACTGAAGGCCATGAGACTAGATGAGTTGTCCCATGCCGAGGGTGTAAATGGAGAAGAGTAGGGGTCCCAGAACTGAGCCCTGGGGGACACCAACAGATAGGGGGTAGGGTGAAGAGGAGGTATGGGAGTGGGTGACGGTGAAGGTTTGGTCAGTTAGATATGAGGAGATCCTGGAGAAGGTTAGATCAGTGATGCCGAGGGATTCCAGAATCTGAAGTAGGAGGGAATGGTCAACAGTATTGAAGGCGGCAGATAGGTCGAGAAGGAGGAGGACGGAGTAATGTTGCTTGCTCTTGGCGGTCACTAGGTCAGTGGTGACTTTGGTTAGGGCTGTTTCAGTGGAGTGATGGGAACAGAAGCCAGATTGTAGGTGGTCAAGAGGGAGCAGGAGGAGAGGTGGGAGGACAGTTCAGAATGGACGTGTTGTTCAAGTAGTTTTGAGGTGAAGGGGAGAAGAGATATGGGGTGATAGATGGAAACAGATGTTGGATCGAGGGAGGCTTTTTTAAGGATGGGTGTGATGAAGGCATGTTTGAAGGAGGAGGGGAAGACACCAGTTGTGAGTGATGGGGTGAAGAGGTGGGTTAGGGCAGGAATGAGGACATAGGTGATGTTTGGGATGAGGTGGGAGGGGCGTGGGTCAAGGGCACAGATGGTGATGTGCGATCATGACAGAAGGGAAGAGAGATGATCCTCTGTCATGGTGGAAAGCATCTTTTGGATGAGGAGGGCTGAGCAGTAATGAGGGAGGGCCGGGGGGACAGTGGGTCAAAGCTTTCTCCGATTTTGTCGATCTTCTGTTTGAAGAATGAGACGAAGTCATCGGCAGAGATGAAAGAGTGCCAGGGGGTGCAGGGGGACGGAGGAAGGAGTTGAAAGTGTTGAATAGCTGTTTGGGGTTGTGGGACAGGTTGGTTATTAGACATGAGAAGTATGTTTGTTTTGCGTCAATGAGTGCCGACTTGAAGGTAGAGAGGGACTGCTTATACATAGCGAAGTGCACCGCAGACTAGGATTTCTTCCATCTATGCTCGGCCGCCCTGGATGCTCGACGCAGCTCTCTGGTGAGGGTGGTGAGCCAGGGTTGGCTGTGTATGCGGGTTTTCTTGTAAGTGAGGGGGGCTGCGAGGTAGAAAGCTTTAGATATTGTAGTGTTGTAAAGGGTGGCAGCAGAGTCGGCGTCATGTGAGGAAGCTAAGTCTGTGAGAGGGTCAAGGGACTCAGAGAATGAGTGGTAATCAATAAGTTTAAGGTTTCTGTGGGGATGAGAGAGTTTCTGGAGAGGGGTGAGCGTTGTAGAGCGGAGAGGGATGAAAGTCAGCAGGTTGTGGTTGGATAGGGGGAGGGGAGAGTTTGAGAGGTCGGTAAGGGAACAAAGGCGGGTGAAGATAAGGTCAAGCATATGATCATCCTTATGAGTGGCTGAGGACAATTGGTAAAGTCCAAAGGAGGTGGTCAGTGATAGGAGACTGGAGGCAGCAGCGTGGGGGTATCAATGGGGATGTTGAAGTCACCCATGATGATAGAGGGGATGTCGGAAGTGAGGAATGGAGAAGCCATGTGGTGAAGTGGTCGAGAAAAGAGGGGGTAGATCCAGGGGGGCGGTAGATAACGGCCAGCTGGAGGTTGCAGGGTGAGAAGATGCGGATGAAGTGAACTTCGAAAGAGGGGAGGTTGGCAGAGGGTGGTAGTGTAATTGGGGTAAAGGAGCACCTGTCGGACAGGAGCAGGCTGACTCCTCCACCATGCTTGTCGTTGGGGTGGGGGGTGTGGGAGAGGGTGAATCCACCTTAGGAGAGTGCGGCGAGGGAGACTGTCAGAGGGGGTGAACCAGGTTTCGGTGATGCAAGGAAAGAGAGTTTGTTAGTGATGAAGAGGTCGTGGATGAAAGGGAGTTTGTTGCATACTGAGCGAGCATACCATAGTGCTCTGTGTAGAGGGACTGGGGAAGCAGGGGTTGGAGGAATCGGTGTAAGGTTGTGGAGGTTGCGAGAGTTTGTGTTGGGGAGTGGATGTGGGTGAGAGGTGATTGTGGAGATGAGAAAGGGGAAACCGGGATTTGGGGATATATCACCGGCGAGTAAGAGAAGCATTGATAGGGTTAGGAGGTGAGAGCAGGAGAGGGCACGAGGTGGGCGTGCGTGTTTGGAGACACAGGACTGCATGTGAAGAAATAATTTGGAGGAGGAGGAGAGGTGGCTAGGTAGGATGGAGGGACAGATCACTACTTCATTACTAGGTGGGAAGATTAGAGGAGTTAGTAGGAAGTAAAGTAGTATGGGAGTGAGGGTGAAAAGAAGAGGATACATTGTGAAAGGATTGATTTGTGGAGAAACAGTTTTGAGGAAGAAGTGAGATGGCTGGGGAGGATGGAGGGAGAGATGACTAGCTCCTTACTAGGTGGAAGGATTTGAGGAGTTAATAAGAAATGAAGTAGTATGTGGGTGAAAGTGTAAAGAAATAGAAATATTGTAGTGGCTTTCTAGCCCAGTACTTTCCAGTCATTTCCAGTCCATTTCTAGTCAATTGCAAAACCTTGTACTTATGAAGCTGTACTTTGGAACATGTAGTTTGGAAGATTCATGGATCAGACTAGAGTCTGGATCAGACTCATGGTTCTGAATATATCTACAGCTAAGGGTCATCAGGTGTGCATGAGGGGGTAGGTGGGTATGGACTGACCAGATCCAGAGAGCTAAGCAGAGGTCATAAAAACAGGGAGGGCCTGAAGGGGGCCAGTCCAAGACATGGTAGAATAATCATGATGGATGCTGCATATCATGGACATGAAGGTAAGACAATAGTATAAGAGAAAATATATGCACAGCACACAGTCAGAGCCCTGGAAAAGCTGTGTAGATTCAATGCGTAACTGTGGGAAGAGGAAACAGCCCGATTAGATGATACAGATGATGGTGATGAGGTTAATGATGATACAGTAGTGACAATGGTGATGAATGGACTAATGTATCATAGATTTCTAGTCTGTTTCAAAGTCTTGTACTTAGGAAGCTGTACTTTGGAAGATGTAATTTGGAAGATTCATGGATCTGATTAGAGTCTGGATCAGACTCATGGTTCTGAATATATCTACAGCTAAGGGTCATCAGGTGTTGATGAGGGAGTGGGTGGGTATGGATAGTGACACAATCTTACCAGTTTCCACCATCATCTTCCCAAGTTCTTTTGCTTTTGTTCTTGGATTGATATGTACATGTCAGATCAAAGCATGTTCATCTCTGGAACACAGAACTAGTCTCCTCCCTGAGCAGTATGATGGCTGGCCATTCCCATCTTGTTTGTACTTGCATATAATTGTTTGTACAGATGTACTTGGAAATTGGACACAAGGATGAACCAGAATTAACAAAGTCCACAATTCTCTTCCTGATATCTTGGCTGATTTCTTTAGACTTTCCTATAATGCTTCACAAAGAAGCAGTGTGTTTCACGAGTGCATTAAAATAGATCCACTGGAGTGTCTAAAACATGCATAGCTGTCTTTTAATATAGTGTATGTAAATCTATGGTTTCAACTATATGTACAGCAATGGTATATCAATACCTCCGATTATAACCTACAAAAACACAGGAGAAACAACGGAGTTTGGTGCAAATATTTTATGCAAATTTTATTTTAATAGATTAAAATTTTTGGTGATAAAGAGGAGCAGACTTCTGAGCAGGCTAATTTATCAGGGGACAATAACTACATTTTTTAAAGGGATATTCCCTATTAATGTGATAGGCATCTTTTTGATCTTGGTGAGCCATTTTTCTGCACATGCACCTGCACTTTATCAGAAGTTGTGCTCTATATAAATTGTTTCAGAAAAAGAGTGTTTTTTTTCTATAAGGTAAACCAATTGTTTATAAGTATATCCGTTACCTTGCACAATATGAACTTTCATTACATAATTTATCCATGAATTGTATTTAACATTTTTAATTAGCTCCTGTTTTCCTGTGTCTTGAGTACATCGCTTTTTTCTGTTATGTCTGTAATTTTGTTGTGTCGTTTCATGTTCTTATATGTATTTTTGTAAATTGCTATGTTCACTTTATCGCGAAAAAATCTTTTTTATCTATTAAAATAAAATTTGTATATAACTTTTGCACCGAACTTCATTGTTTCTCCTGTTTTTCTGAGTATATGCCCACGATCAGGATTGCCAGTGTAATTTCTCTTGTGGAGATGATAGTGTATAATGCAGTGTACGTGTCCACGATCAGGATTCTGGGCGCACCACAGGTCAGTTTACACAGCGTTAAAAAACGCACCATCGGCAGGAGATTTCTATAAATCAGATCTACTGTGCTTGTACTGTACAAGGCAGCATTTTGGAAGCAGCGAAAAAACTCTGTGTTCAAAACACCGCTAACACTGATCGTGGGCGGTTAGCCTAAGTTTTTCTCTTTTTTATGTGATTCAGCTTATACATGCATATAGATGCAGAAACAAGAAAAGTATTTATCATTACTTTAACAAGATACCCATAAGAATATGTGCTCAAAGAGTTTTTGGAGTGGGTCTACTTAAACCAACATTTGAAAAAAATCACTTGAAAGACTCTTTCCTTTCATTACTACTGTAAAATCTCTTTGCTGGTTATATATTTTGACTTCAATTTCAGTTTCAGGCTTTGAATCTATATTAAATTAAGCACTGTACAATCAAGAGGTTCAAATAGTTATAAGCGAGAGGCATAATATTCACACTCGCTATACTCGTAACGAGTAGTTTCTAATACTCGCATATTCGTCCGAATATCGAGTCCAATGTAAGTCAATGAATGACAGGCTCTGCCGACACACATCCGGCAATAAAACGAGTCTTTTCAGGACAGGGCAGGATGGTGGGCTTTTTTGCATACTCACTGCATACAACACCTTGCTATGTCCCCCCCCCCCCAGATAGACCCGTTACATTCAATCTGCTCTCACTGAGGTGTCAGCTCACTTTGTGCCCTGACAGGAGATGACAATTTGTGTCAGATCGATAACAATCATCACATCACCCATGAGCACCAGTGATATTCACTGAGTAACCAGTATGGCGAATACTGTACTATTCATGCGAATAGTGACGAATACACTTGCTCATCACTAGCTGCAAATAATGCTGCAGCAAAAAAAAGAAAACTCTTGCAAATTGTTTCAAAAACTCTTCAAAACTGATTCAGGAGATGAAAAACTCTTCCAAACACTCAAAGAAGGAATATTTCATGAAGAGGTTGTTGATTCATCATTTTCGACTCATTTCATAATACTTACATTGATCAGAGATCTACACATATTAGGACGATGTTGATAGGGTATTTTGGTGCTAGTGGATCTGTTTCAAGCCATGACCTCATTCAGATGTCCAAAGAGTGATGGTGGGTTTACACACACCAATTTATCTGTTCAATATCTGAACCAATCTCTGGTTGCAGTGAAATCATGGACACATAGTTCCATTTTGTGGCTGTGTACAAATGATACAATGTGTCCATGATTTCACTGCAACCAGAGATTGGTTCAGATATTGAACAGATAAATTGGTGTGTGTAAACCCACCATAAGAGAAGCCACAGACATTTCCACAATAAGGGAGTACACCAATAACTGTTACATGTCAGTATTTATTCATCCAAGCAAAATCTCCCACAATCCCACCCACATAATTTAGAACAGCTTTAGCCACTGCTTGCTGGGTGATCTGGTCATACCCAAGTATGTTCATATGCCACTGAGACATTTTGTACATTTTCTTTTAATTTCTGTCCCAATGTCTATGAAAGGTATTTCCATACCTAAATACAGAAACACGTTAGTTGCTTTGTCTTCTACAGTTTATCAGTAGTATGATTTGGTTTGGTTTTGGTCATTGGGTTGTATGGATTTAGTTAGTGTAGTTGACTGTATTGATTGAAGATTATACCATTTTTCATGGTGTTATATTTTCAATTCTTTTTTACATTTTTGGAATCTCCCCAAACATTCTAAAGAAAAAAATATTTTACATTATGCGTTATCATAACCAATACATTGCTTTTTTGGAAATTATATTGAATTATAAATTGACAGAGGTTTAATCAAAACTATAATACATATATAATACCAGCACCAGACTGCATAATATTTATTTTATTAGAAACTAAATGACTCTATTGACTTTAACAGAGTCATACCTTATAGCGAACCATGCCATTACTAGACTATTACATAAGTGTGGCATTTCGTTTATATATCTTTATTAAGGGGTTTTTACAATAAAGGGGGAAGGGGGAAAGATTAAAATATGACATGTGTGATCAGCTCTAAATACGAGAATTAGGAAAGAAAAGGGAAAAAGGGGGAGAGGGATTAACCTGAAAAAGAAGCAGGGAAAAGGGGGAAGGGGAGACTGAAGGGTGAATAGTGAAGGCAAAGGAGATTATGAGGGAGAGGGCAAAAAGTAAACGAAGGGGAATAGAGAAGGGTGAGATAAAAACAAGGAAAAAGGATGGAAAAGAAAAAGTAGGGAAGGAAGTACAGTTGAGCTCAAACGTTTACATACTCCGGTAGATTTTTTGCTTTCTTGGGAGTTTTTTCAGAGAATATGAATCATAACACAAAACTTTTTTCCCCTCATGGTTAGTGGTTGGGTGAAGCCATTTATTGTCCAGTTACTGTGTTTTCTTTTTTAAATCATAATGACAACCAAAAACATCCAAATGACCCTGATCAAAAGCTCACACACCCTGGTGATTTTGGTCTGATAACATTTTTCATCTATTCATCTCTTTTCATCTATTACCCACTGTATTGTAAAGCGCTGCAGGATATGTTGGCGCTATATAAATAAAGATTTCTAATTATTATTATAACATGTACAGAAGTTGACACAAATGGGTTTCAATGGCTAATGAAGTTAACATCCTCACCTGTGACTTGGTCAAAGTTGAAGGAAAGATGAATGCAGCACATTATAGGCCGCTTTTCACACACCAACTTCTGTGACCAACTTCTGAACAGATCTCTGGTTGCAGTGAAATCATGGACACATTGCTCCATTTGTACACAGCCACAAAATGGAACAATGTGTCCATGATTTCACTGCAACCAGAGATCTGTTCAGAAGTTGGTCACAGAAGTTGGTGTGTGTAAAGCGGCCCTTATCAGCAAATACTGCAGGCAAATTTGCACTCATTATCCTGGAAGCAGTGCATGAGACGTACTTGGACGTTCCAACATGGAAATGATCCAAAACACAAGGCTAAGTTGACCTGTTATTGGCTACAGAAGAACAAAGTGAAGGTCCAGGAGTGGCCATCTCAGTCTCCTGACCTCAATATCATTGAGCCACTCTGTGGAGAGCTCAAGCACGCAGTCCATGCAAGAAAGCCCAGGAATTTACAGGAATTGGAGACTTTTTGCCAAAAAGAATGGGCAGATTTACCATCTGAGAAAATAAAGAGCCTCATCCACAACTACCACAAAAGACTTCAAGCTGTCATTGATGTTAGAGGGAGCAATACACAGTATTAAGAACTGGGGTATGTGAACTATTGATCAGGGTCATTTGGATGTTTTTGGTTGTCATTATGATTTAAAAAGAGAAAACACAGTAGTTTAACAATAAATGGCTTCGCCCAACCACTAACCATGAGTGGAAAAAAGTTTTTGTGTTATCATTCACATTCTCTGAAAAAAGGCCAAGAAAGCAAAAAATCTGCCAGGGTATATAAACTTATGAGCGCAACTGTGTAAAGCAATTTGGGGAGGGGAATGACAAAGATTATCTTATTTTGTAAGACTTTGGGAAGAACAGTTTCAAACATTATATAATAATAACAAATAATTATAAACTAATTCTGACTATAAGAAAAGAAACCAAAACATTCATGTAAGACGGCTATTTCTGCTTGAGGGATAGATTGCATTCCAAGAGGACCATCTAGAATAATAATTTTATAGAGTATTATTTTTCAGGGAAAAAGATAGTTCAAAAGAATTGTGAGGGGATATTTTATCAATAACATCTGAAAGGGAAGGAATGTCTATAAATTTCCTTTTTTATGCAGTGAGATTTCGTAACTGTGAATATGTGTAAGGAAATATATCCAATTTCCTTGAGGAGCAATTCTGCATCAAGAGATAGGAGCAGTATACTAGGGAGAACGTTTAATGGTGAGTTACTGACTTTGTTCAACAATAAAACAATATCTTTCCAAAGAGGTGTTATTTTTGGACATGCCCAGAAATATATAAAAGATTGCCTCTTTCTCCGCAGTTCCTCTAGTATAGATCAGATTAGTCTACAAAACTTCTTTGAGCCTGACTGGACTATAAAACCATTGGATTAAAATACTGAAATCATTTTCATGCAAATTAGCGTTAACATTAGATTTATAAGTAAAATCTATAGTTTTTCCCCATTTTACTAATGTAAAAGACTTTTGAGCTTACATCCAAATTTAATAAAGCGTATACATTTTTTGTATTCCATATAAAGTAATTTGTGACATTTTCTAAAAGTATAATGAAAGTTTTTGGAGGAGCTAGCTGAAGAGATAATTTATTTCTGATACATTTCCTGAGATTTAGAAAATTGTAAAATTCATCATCATTTTAACAGCTGGAAAACTAATATATAAAAGCCGAAGGCCACTTCTGGAAAACCCGAAGGTTACTTCCGTGATGGCCTCCGGACCATGGTGGTGACGTCACCAGTGCGCCGTAGCCGGGCGGCGCCCGGCTACAGGGACCGGCGGAGGAACGTTCCTGTCTGTCCCGGCGCCTCCTCTCTCCTCCGCTCCAGCCTCTCCCGCTCCATCCTCTGCCCGCTCCAGCCTCTGCCCGCTCCATCCTCTGCCCGCTCCATTCTCTGCCCGCTCCATCCTCTGCCCGCTCCAGCCTCTGCCTGCTCCATCCTCTGCCCGCTCCAGCCTCTGCCCTCTCCAGCCTCCCCTGTCCTCTCCAGCCTCCCCTGTATCCTCCAGCCTTCCCTGTGCCCTCCAGCCTCCCCTGTGCCCTCCAGCCTCCCCTGTCCTCTGCTCTCCAGCCTCCCCTGTCCTCTGCCCTCCAGCCTCCCCTCTCCTCTGCCCTCCAGCCTCCCCTCTCCTCTGCCCTCCAGCCTCCCCTGTCCTGTGCCCTCCAGCCTCCCCTGTCCTCTGCTCTTCAGCCTCCCCTGTCCTCTGCCCTCCAGCCTCCCTGGCCTCTGCCCTCCAGCCTCCCCTGTCCTCTGCCCTCCAGCCTCCCCTCTCCTCTGCCCTCCAGCCTCCCCTCTCCTCACCCCTCTTCACCCCTCAGGCCTCCCCTCTCCTCACCCCTCCTCACCCCTCAGGCCTCCCCTCTTCTCACCCCTCCTCACCCCTCAGGCCTCCCCTCTCCTCACCCCTCCTCACCCCTCCAGCCTCCGCTCTCCTCACCCCTCCAGCCTCCGCTCTCCTCACCCCTCCTCACCCCTCCAGCCTCCGCTCTCCTCACCCCTCCAGTCTCCGCTCTCCTCACCCCTCCATATGCAATGTACAGTATGTGTATATATGTGTGTATGTAGGCACTTACCACCGACCCTGCGTCCGCTGCCTGGATCCTCAGTCGACATGTCACCGCCCCCAAACTACTGGATCCAATATAGTGTCCAAGATGTCTCGCCAAACTACCCGGACGACATATTGGATCCAGTCATCCGGGGGCTCAGGATCCAGGCGGTGGGGAAGACGCAGGGTCGGTGGTAAGTATAGCGGAGTGTGTGTATGTGTGTGTGTATGTGTGTGCTGACCACTCTGCCCACGGCGCTGCGCTAACCACTCTGCCCACGGCACTGCGCTGACCACTCTGCCCACGGCGCTGCACTGACCACTCTGCCCACGGCGCTGCGCTGACCACTCTGCCCATGGCGCTCCGCTGACCACTCTGCCCACGGCGCTGAGCTGATCACTCTGCCCACAGCGCTGTGCTGACCACTCTGCCCACGGCACTGCGCTGACCACTCTGCCCACGGCGCTGCACTGACCACTCTGCCCACGGCGCTGCGCTGACCACTCTGCCCATGGCGCTCCGCTGACCACTCTGCCCACGGCGCTGAGCTGATCACTCTGCCCACAGCGCTGTGCTGACCAATCTCACCACACTCACTGCTAACCACTGAGCCACCGCACTCACTGCTAACCACTGAGCCACCGCACTCACTGCTAACCACTGAGCCACTGCACTCACTGCTAACCACTGAGCCACCGCGCAGTGCTAACCACTGAGCCACCGCGCAGTGCTAACCACTGAACCACCGTGCAGTTCTAACCACTGAGCCACCGCGCAGTACTAACCACTGAGCCACCGCGCAGTGCTAACTACTAAGCCACCGCGCAGTGCTAACCACTGAGCCACCGCGCAGTGCTAACCACTGAGCCACCGCGCAGTGCTAACCACTGAGCCACCACGCAGTGCTAACCACTGAGCCACCGCGTAGTGCTAACCACTGAGCCACCGCGCAGTGCTAACCACTGAGCCACCGCGCAGTTCTAACCACTGAGCCACCGCGCAGTACTAACCACTGAGCCACCGCGCAGTGCTAACTACTGAGCCACCGCGCAGTGCTAACCACTGAGCCACCGCGCAGTGCTAACCACTGAGCCACCGCGCAGTGCTAACCACTGAGCCACCACGCAGTGCTAACCACTGAGCCACCGCGCAGTGCTAACCACTGAGCCACCGCGCAGTGCTAACCACTGAGCCACCGTACCCTCTGCTACCCACTGAGCCACCTGTATACACACAATTAATTTCACTGCACTCCCCTAACTATTAGTAAATAAACTATATATGGATTCTAGACTACCCGATTCTTTAGAATCGGGCCACCATCTAGTTAACAATAGTTTCTGATTTGGGACCTATAAACAGAGGAGACTCGAGAAATTGACAATTGCACACTTTCTGTTTCTGTTTGCAAAAACGAGTTTTTTATTTGTATAGCAACAGGGAACCAACGTTTTGGTCCAAATCCTGGACCTTGATCACGGTAGTTGCTGTAATTTATAAAAATATACAAATCAATACATATTTACAGTGCACAAAGCAAAAGAGAAAAAAGAAAAAAGTATTTACATATATTACAATTCACAAAGACATTGCCCAAACAGGTATTATTATTATTATTTATTTATATAGCGCCATAATATTCCATGGCGCTTTACATGTTAAGAGGGCAGACTAGGACAAGTAACATAGTAACAATCAAGTAACAATGGCTGTGGACAATTCTAATGTACAGATACAATAGGGGAGAAGATCCTGTCCGCGAGGGCTCACAGTCTATGAGGGGCGGGTGGGAATACAGTAGGAGGGGGAGGTATCGGTCGTGAGGCGGTGCGGTGGACCGGGTCTCATTGCAGGTTGTAGGCTTGGCAGAAGAGGTGGGTTTTCAGGCCTCTTTTGAAGGTTCCTAGGGTAGGGGAATGCCTGATGTGGTGGGGCAGCGAATTCCAGAGTATGGGTGATGCACGGGAGAAGTCCTGTTTGCGGTTGTGCGAAGAGGAGATGAAGGGGGAGTAGAGGAGGAGTTCTTGGGAGGATCGCAGGTTGCGTGACGGTAGGTATCGGGAGACCATGTCAGGGATGTATGGAGGGGACAGGTTGTGGATAACTTTGTATGTCATGGTTAGTGTTTTAAACCGGGATCTCTGGGAAGCAGGGAGCCAGTGAAGGGCTTGGCAGAGGGGGGAGACAGGGGAGTAGCGGGGAGACAGATGAATTAGATGGGCAGTGGAGTTCAGGATAGATTAGATAGGTGAAAGGGAGGTAGCGGGGAGGCGGGAGATGATGAGAGCGTGAATAAGGGTTTTACCGATGTCGTGGTGAAGGAAAGCACGGATCGGAGAGATGTTTTTGAGCTGGAGTCGGCAGGAGGTGGCGAGGGCTTGGATTTGGGGCTTCAAGGAGAGGGAAGAAATAAAGGATAACCCTGAGGCACTTGGCGTGGGGGACTGGGGAGAGAGAGCAGTCGTTGACGATGATGGATAGGCCAGGTAGTGAGGGGGAGCGGCTTGGAGGGAAGACGATGAATTTGGTTTTGTCCAAGTTCAGCTTAAGGAAGCGAGCAGAGAAAAAAGAAGAAATAGCGGACAGGCATTGCGGAATTTTGGATAGTAGGGAGGCGATGTTAGGTCCAGACAGGTAGATTTGGGTGTCATCGGCGTAGAGGTGGTACTGGAGACCATGGGACTCAATGAGTTGCCCTAGGCCGAGAGTGTAGATTGAGAAGAGTAACGGTCCTAGTACCGAGCCCTGGGGGACCTCGATAGATAGGGGGTAGACCGAGGAGGATGTGTGGGAGTGGGTGATGCTGAAGGTCCGGTCCGTTAAGTATGAGGAGATCCAGGAGAGGGCAAGGTCTGTGATGCCAAGAGTTTCCAGGATCTGAAGTAGAAGGGAGTGGTCAACAGTGTCGAAGGCGGCAGACAGGTCGAGGAGGAGGAGGACAGAGTAGTAGCGCTTGCTTTTGGCAGTCAGTAGGTCATTGGTGACTTTGGTCAGTGCTGTTTCTGTGGAGTGGAGGGGTCGGAAGCTGGATTGCAGGCGGTAGAAGAGGGAGCAGGAAGAGAGGTGAGAGGACATGCTGTTCAAGTAGTTTAGAGGCGAAGGGGAGGAGAGATATAGGGCGGTAGTTGGAGACAGCCGTGGGGTCAAGGGAGTGTTTTTTGAGGATGGGTTTGATCAAAGCATGTTTGAAGGCTCAGGGGAAGGTGCTGGTGGTGAGTGATAGATTGAAAAGATGAGTCAGGGCTGGGATGATAACGGAGGGGAGATTGGGAATGAGGTGGGATGGGAGCGGGTTGTGGGCGCTGGTGGTGAGGTGTGATTTTGACAGGAGGGAGGAGAGCTGGTCTTCAGTTATGGGGGGGAAGCAGTTGATGGAAGGAGAGGGCAGTATAGGCTAGAGGGGAGGCTGTGGGGACAGTGGATTCAAGCTGCCTCTGATTCTGTCAATCTTTCCTTTGAAGAAGGAAGCAAAGTCTTCAGTAGAGATAAGGGGAGGGGGAGCGGGCGGGCGGAGTAGAGAATTGAAGGTTTTGAAAAGTTGTTTGGGATTGTGGGCCAGGGAGGTTATTAGGGATGAGAAGAAGGTTTGTTTGGCGGTGGCAAGAGCATTCTTGAAGGCGATGAGGGACTGTTTGAACAGTGCAAAGTGCTCAGTGGAATGTGATTTTTTTCCATCGCCTCTCAGCTACCCTGGATGCTCGTCTCAGGTCTTTAGTGAGGGCGATGTGCCAGGGTTGCCTGTTAGTGCATGGAGTGTGGTGTGTGAGGGGTGCAGCTAGGTCGAGGACCTTGGTTAGCGTGGTGTTGTAGAGGGTGTTGGCAGTGTCTGTGTCACGTATGGATGCTATGTCGGTGAGAGGGAGGAGGGATTCAGAGAGTGAGTGTAGATCAATGTGTTTTAGGTTTCTGCGGGTGTGATCGAGTTTGCAGAGAGGAGGTGGCGTAGTAGGGGAGGAGAGAGGAGAAGGTCAGTAGATTGTGGTCAGAGATGGGGAAGTGTTGAGTTTGTCATGTTAGTAAGGGAGCAAAGACGAGTACAGATGAGGTCCCGCATGTGGCCACCTTCGTGGGTGGTGGAGGAGGACCATTGGGAGAGCCCGAAGGAGGAGGTCAGGGAAAGAAGTTGAGAGGTGGTTGGGTGGGCGGTGTCGATGGGGATATTGAAGTCACCCATAATGATGGTGGGGATATCAGCAGAGAGGAAGTAAAGTAGCCAGGTGGTGAAGTGGTCGAGGAAGGTGGGGATGGATCCAGGGGGGCAGTAGATGACGGCCAGCTGGAGGTTACAGGGGTAGAAGATGCGGACAGAGTGGGCTTCGAAAGAGTGAAGAGTAGCAGAGGGGGGTAGTGGGATAGGGGCAAAAGAGCAGGTGTTGGACAGGAGTATGCCAACACCTCCGCCATGTTTGTTAGAGGGGTGGGGGTGTGGGAAAGACTGAAACCGCCGTAGGATAGGGCAGCAGGGGAGGCCGTGTCGAAGGGGGTGAGCCAGGTCTTTGTGATGCCAAGGAATGAGAGTTTATTAGAAACAAAGAGTTCATGGATATGTGTGAGTTTATTACAGACTGAGCGGGCGTTCCAGAGTGCACCTCGCAGGGAGATTGGGGGAGCAGGGGCTGGGAGGATGCGTCTAAGGTTGGTGAGGCTGCAAGGGAGGGTGATGGTGAGGTTATGAGGGTTGGTGGTGGGTGGTGGCGGTGGGTTGTAGGTGACTGTGGGAATCTTCATTAGTAGCATGGTTATACATGGTTGTCAAGGGAAGAGAGAGGTGGTGTTTAAATAGTCTATAACATTCGTTAGGAAGGCCGTTAGGGCCTGGTGATTTATTTTCTTTTAGTTTTTGAATTGCTGCTTCGGTTTCATCTATAGAAAAGGGAATATTTAATAAACTAATTTGGTCCTCATGTAAATAAGACAGGTTAATATTTGATAGAAATTGGTTTATTTCTTCAAGATTTAGTTGGAGGGTGTTTTAGTGATTGTGGTGAAATCGGCCACCGAACCTGGCAGCTCCACAGCGCCTCCTGTTAAACCCAGGTCAGTCAGAGAACTGCCTGAGGATAAAGAAGTGCCGCAGCTGCCCTGTCTGTGCTGGTTTATTAAGGCACCTCTCAGTGAGTGTGGTATATGCCTTCTAGTCCGCAGCCAGAAGCACATATAATCTCCTCCACCCCGTCACTGCCAGAGGCCCTGAATAACCCCAAGCACTGTTGCTGCCACCAGCTTCTCGTTTAATATAAGTCCGGTCCGTGGTCGGGCTTATATTGGGTCAGAAACCAACCCAGGTAGCGTTAAATGAGCACACGGACGTGGGAATCGTGATCAAGATAAAAAGAGCAACTCAGGATTAAATTTATATATTTAATCACGCTAATGGAACACTAGATATATTTACAGTTATTATTAAGGTGTTATAAATAGTACAGTCAGAAATGCCAATAAAAGAGTAAATGGAATACACAGAATTACACACACGTGAGCAGTTACCTTAGTGCTGATGGCACCACAAGGGCGGCGTGATGCCAATCTGTTCCTTGGGTAATCTCTGGCTTTGGTGGAATAATGCCTCTTCAGAAGAAATACAAGGAGCAGATGATTTTTATACATTATGGGCTGACCCCTGTCTCCACCCATCTCGCACCTCTGGGCTGTCTCACAACCCCCACCCCTCTGAGGGGAGATATAGACACCCAAATTCTATAATCTTCCCCAGCCTTGTCCGTGGGCATCACAGACGGAAGACAATACTTTCATATTTTTAGTTATGATTTTATCTTCGTCTGGATATGAAATATGGCTACTCTGAGAACACCCTACTAGCCAATATCATGTTTAGATGGCTTACAGTCATTCTACATTCATATGAATACAAGCCTTGTCACCGTCGAGATGTCGCAATCATAGATCTATGCTTGCCATGTTCATAGACAGCATGGCTCATGAAATATTAACGTTATATTCACGACTCCGTCCTGTCTGAGCCGAAGAAAGGATTTTTCTTCTCCACTGACATTCAGGGGATTTGGAAGTGTCACCTAATCTTCATCTCTTAGGAAGTTCCATAGCTGATCCGCATATCAAAGGTGAGGAAGCGCGTCTTTTTTGTGGCCTGTTGGCTTCCATCTACATGCTAATTAAGTTACTACTGGCCAGAGATGAATGGCTTCTGGCCAGAAAAAGGTGGGGGCTTATCTCTTTATGAGTGAGATGTGTCTTATCAAATTGCTTTCTGGGAGGAAATGGAATCTGGGAAATATGGCAATATTCCTTACCAATACTGCTTATTCATCACAGTGATCCTTTAAGTTATATAATGATGAATAAAAAGTCGCAAATGGTTCGGCTATATCTTTTGAATGAATATAATTCAAACCTGCATTTTTTATAGAGATAACTATAGATCTCAAAATGTTGCAGTTGGACTTTATTATCCACTAGATGGCGGCCCGATTCTAAAGAATCGGGTAGTCTAGAATCCATATATAGTTTATTGACTAATAGTTACGGGAGTGCGGTGAAATGAATTGTGTGTATACAGGCGGCTCTGTGGGTAGCACAGTATACGGTGGCTCAGTGGTTAGCAGTGAGTGCGGTGGCTCAGTGGTTAGCAGTGAGTGCGGTGGCTCAGTGGTTAGCAGTGAGTCCGGTGGCTCAGTGGTTAGCAGTGAGTGCGGTGGCTCAGTGGTTAGCAGTGAGTGCGGTGGCTCAGTGGTTAGCAGTGAGTGCGGTGGCTCAGTGGTTAGCAGTGAGTGCGGTGGCTCAGTGGTTAGCAGTGAGTGCGGTGGCTCAGTGGTTAACAGTGAGTGCGGTGGCTCAGTGGTTAACAGTGAGTGCGGTGGCTCAGTGGTTAACAGTGAGTGCGGTGAGATTGGTCAGCGCAGCGGCGTGGGCAGAGGACAGAGGCGGCTGGGCAGAGGACAGGGGGCAGAGGAGGCAGAGGACAGGGGGCAGAGGAGGCAGAGGACAGGGGGCAGAGGAGGCAGAGGACAGGGGGCAGAGGAGGCAGAGGACAGGGGGCAGAGGAGGCAGAGGACAGGGGGCAGAGGAGGCAGAGGACAGGGGGCAGAGGAGGCAGAGGACAGGGGGCAGAGGAGGCAGAGGACAGGGGGCAGAGGACAGGGGGCAGAGGACAGGACGCAGAGGGGGCAGAGGACGCAGAGGGGGCAGAGGACGCAGAGGGGGCAGAGGACGCAGAGGGGGCAGAGGACGCAGAGGGGGCAGAGGACGCAGAGGACGCAGAGGGGGCAGAGGACGCAGAGGGGGCAGAGGACGCAGAGGACGCAGAGGGGGCAGAGGACGCAGAGGGGGCAGAGGGGGCAGAGGACACAGAGGGGGCAGAGGACACAGAGGGGGCAGAGGAGGCAGAGGACATAGAGGGGGCAGAGGACAGGGGGCAGAGGACGCAGAGGGGGCAGAGGACGCAGAGGGGGCAGAGGACGCAGAGGGGGCAGAGGACGCAGAGGGGGCAGAGGACGCAGAGGACAGGGGGCAGAGGACACAGAGGGGGCAGAGGACACAGAGGGGGCAGAGGACACAGAGGGGGCAGAGGACACAGAGGGGGCAGAGGACACAGAGGGGGCAGAGGACACAGAGGGGGCAGAGGACACAAGAGGGGCAGAGGACACAGAGGGGGCAAAGGACAGGGGGCAGAGGACACAGAGGGGGCAGAGGACACAGAGGGGGCAGGGGGCAAAGGACGCAGAGGACAGGGGGCAGAGGAGACAGAGGGGGCAGGGGGCAGAGGACACAGAGGGGGCAGAGGACACAGAGGACGCAGAGGACCTGTTAATCCCTTGCAGCCCGGCTCTCACCTCTGCGTCCCCTCCCGATGCTGAGCGCGGTGTCCCCCGGTGTCAGCAGTGCGGAGCTGTGGAGAAGGCGGGCGTGGAGACTGCGCTGTGCAGCATGATCCCGGGTGTCAGCCTCCAGTGTCAGCCGCCTCCTGTCAGTGCAGCTACCCCCCGGCTGCCATTTGCTGCCGCTGCCACCTCCTCACTGCCCGGGCACCCGGGGAATGTGTGTGCGGAGGGCGGGGAGGAGTTGCCCGCACACACTGGAGGCTCGGCTGTAACCCCTGCACTGCCGGGCGCCTCCTCCTGACAGTGTACTGATGTGTGGAGCAGGGGCTGAGGACATGATACATGAGGGGCGGCCTCTGGGCAGACAGCAATGGCAGAGGGTGGAGGGGAGAGGCTGGAGGGCACACGGAACTTCCGAGGTCGGAACGTTCCTGTGCCGCTGCCTGTAGCAGGGGGGCCCTGCACTGGATGACGTCACCAGCCCCTGGGCGAAGTCCGTCACGGAAGTGGCCTTCGCCTTTTCAGGAAGTGGCCTTTGGGTTTTATATAATAGATAAGCTGGGTCATTTTGTTGTATGAGTAGTAATGATTGGTTTTCATGTAATTCATTAGTTTATCATAATCATTTGTTCCCAAAAGCTTTAATTCTGCTCTAAAACTTAATAATTTAGAATGTGTCTCAACTGTCAGGTTAGGCCGGCTTCACACCACGTTTTAATCCGATCTGGGGCTGTCCGTTGTAAACCAGACAGCCCCGGACCGGATTTTGGCCCCATAGTATCCTATGGGGCCGGATGGAGCTGGATAGTAGCTATCTGCCACCGGGTTTCCATCTCTCCGGAGGAATCCGGGAGAATTCGGATTTTTCTCCTTGACAAAAAAACGTTGCTTACAACGCTTTTGTGTCCGGGGAGAAAAATCTCCCCAAATTGCCGTCTCCCGGATCCTCCCAGATTCCCCCGAATACGGTGCAATCCGGCTCTCCCTAACATGGGAGCCTATGGGGCCAGATTGCCCCGGTCCAGGAGGATCCGGGAACCGGACACCTACGGCTGCACGCCACTGTTGTTTCAGGACCGTGGCTAGCTCCCTGCAAGCCGCGGTCCTAATTCATCAGCAGCTGCAGCTGCGTCCGGCTGCACACCAGACTGGAGGGCATATTAGCCTTCCGGTTCTGTGTGCTGATCCGGTCCGGGGCTATCCGGTCCACAGCGGGCAGCCCCGGATCGGATTAAAACGTGGTGTGAAGCTGGCCTTAGTTTATTGATTTTTCTCTTCCTCATGCATTTTTTGAAAAGTTATTTGGATATTTTCCCTAGTTTTCTTACTAAGGGCCACGTCACACACACAGATAATTGTGCAGATATTGTTCGCAGATCTCTGGTTGCAGTGAAATCATGGACACATTTTTCCATTTTGTGGCTGTATACAAATGAACAATGTGTCCAAGATTTCACTCCAACCAGAGATCTGCGAACAATATCTGCACAATTATCTGTGTGTGTGACGTGGCCCTAAAGGCCACTTCACACACACAGATATCTGAGTCCAATATCTGAACAGATCTCTGGTTGCAGTGAAATCATGGATACATTGCTCCATGTTGTACACAGCCACAAAATGGAACAATGTGTCCATGATTTCACTGCAACCAGAGATCTGTTCAGATATTGGACTCAGATATCTGTGTGTGTGAAGTGGCCTTAAGGCAGATTTTACACTGCAGTTTTTTTCCTGATCAAGATTGTCTGCCAAAACCAGGAGAGGAACCAAGGGAGGAACTTGCAGAGAAAAAGTATAATTGAAAGATTGACACCTGTTCTGAGTTTTGGAGACATTCCTGGTTTTGACACAAAAATCTGATCGAACCTGATCAGGGAAAAAAAACTGCAGTGTGAAACCAGCCTAAATTGAACATTAAGTTGGATGAAAACCTCTCTAAGGGGGCCGTCACACGGAACGATATCTTGCCCGATATCGTTTAAGCGATCTCCTTTTTGATCGCTTAAGCGATATCGGGCAAGATATCGTTGCATGTAATCAAGCGATTTACGATGGTAAATCGCTTGATCGTGACATCGCTGATCTGAGGTTCGGTTCTCAGATCTAGCGATGAACGATGCAACGATCTGCATCATCGTGGTGTATGACACCACGATGATCCATCTCCCAGCGACCGCGCCTATGCTGGGAGATGGTAACTATGGTACACGTCGGGTAACTAAGCGACGCGCGGCGCCTAGTTACCCGATGTGTACCATAGTAACGAGCGAGATCGCTGCTCCACATCGCTGGTGAGTCTGTCTGTGTGACATCTCACCAGCGATGTGAGCGATATTGTAAGCGATTGCGCGTGCACGTGATCGCTTACAATATCGCTAAAGATATCTCACCGTGTGACGGCCGCCTATAATCTGCTTTAAAGGCCCTGTTACACGGTACGAGAATGTGAATGATATCGCTCAAACGTCACAGGTTTGGAATCGTTGAAACGACATCGTTAGGACGTCGTTGCGTGTGACACCGAGATACGACTATGATAAATCGTTGATCGCAGATTTGAGAACCTGTTCTCAAATCAAACGATCCTCGATCAGCCAACCTGCTGCATCGTTGTGTGTGACACTGCGATAACGATGTCATTGATGACTTCACCTATTCACAACAGTGAACAAGTATCGTTCGCTGGGTTGTGCGAACGATAGCTGCTGACTACATCGTTGGTGCGTCGTCCACGATATCTAGACGTGTGACATCTCACCAACGATGTCAAAAAGATGTCCTAACGACAGCGCGCCCATGAGATCGTTGGTGATATTTTAACGACATTGAAGTGTGTAACGGTACCTTTATTGACATTCCAAATTGTAAATGGTGATATCTCTTGTGAAGAATTTTCCTGAAGGTAAAATTGAATAGTTTCATCAATTTTGTTTCTGAAGGTAGAACAGTGAAGTAGGAAAGCATTACATCTCCATGTTCTATTGTTTTTTTTTTTTAATTAGTCTTTAAAGGGAACCAACCAGCAGAATTTAGGACTATAAAGTGAATCCAGGGTCTTACAAGCACTGGGATGCTGAGTGCAATCATACCTTTACTTTAATGATTACATGCATGATTGCAGACAAAGTGTTATCAAGCACTGGGAAAGCCATGCAGCAAATTAGCATATGTGCAGCACAGTATCACTATGAGGGTCTGGGTTTATTTTTATTACTCTCTTGTGGGCTCTGAGCCAAACCCTCCCCCCTCACTCCCTCCCTGTCACTATATACTAGGCACATTACATTTGACATCGTGCATGGTGATAGAACATTGTCAGGCTCCTATGTGCTCAAGCTCATCACTCCCTCTCACTTGCATCTCCAGCTTTTCATTGCTTCTGCTGTCTGTGATCGGTCAGTCACAGTGCAGTAGAAGACCCTGCCCCCTTCAGTCTGTGCGCGCCCCAAGCTTTCTCCTCTCACAGACTACGGTTACAAGGAGGAGAGGAGACTGGGATAGATCGCTGCTATTGTCATCACAGATCTGATTTGTCCTCTAACGTGCACAGACTGGAGGGGGCAGATCCTTGTCCTGCACTGTAATCGGCCAATCACAGACAGGAGAAGAAGCAGTGAGGAGCCGGGAACGGAGGGAGGGCGGGAGAAAGTGATGAGCTCGGGCACATAGGAGCCTGATTTTGTGCTATCACCATGCACAATGTCACATGTAATGTGCCTGGTAAAGGGTGACAGGGAGGTAGTTAGAGGGCAGGGATGGGGGAGGGTTTGGCTTAGAGCGACAGGGGAGTAATTAAATAAACCCAACCCTGCTGTGCTGCACTTATGCAAATTTTCTGCACTGTTTTCCTGGTGTTTAATAACACTTTTCTCTGCAAGCATACATGTAATCAATGAAGTAAAGGTATTACTGAACTTAGTATCACAGTGTCTGTAAGGCACCGGCTTCACTTTATAGCTCTAAAACCTGCTGGTTGGTTCCCTTTAAGGAATAATTTAATGGGGTATGGTCTGACCATGTAATATTACCAATTTTGATGTTTTTAAATATCTGTAGAAAATTTATATTAGCTAAAATAAAATCGATTCTTGAGTATGTCTTATTTTTATTGGAATGCTAGGTATATTCCCTAGAAGTAGAATTCAGACATCTAAAGATGTCAAATAATTGTTCCTTGATCATCCAGTTTTTTAAAGTGAACATTTTGCTTTTAGTTGAGGCCGTCAAATCCATATGTTGGATATGGAAGATGTTGAAATCACCCCTTTGATTAAATTTCCTTTTTGGTGTTTCTGGAAATGTACTCATAAGTTTATAAAAAATATATATCTGGCCTCCTTTAGGGGCATACAAATTAACTAATGTGTATGTAATGGTATCAATAATACATATGAGAATATGAAATCGACAATTATTATCTGAGATTTCCTTGAAAAGTTGAAACAAAACAGTATCTCTAAAGCCCCCGTCACACGGGGCGACATCGCCGCCCATTACAGAGATGATGTGGGGGCGTGGCCTATCACCGGTGGCATCGCCCCTACGTCGCCTCATGTAAAGGGGTGATGTCGGCGGTGCCGGCCGGTCGCCTGGTTTCAGAGCAGTGCTCTGAAACCAGACGACCATCATGGGGCGATGTGCATACAACGCCCCATGTAACCAGGCGTCGGCGACCTGTCAAGCGATCCTGCATCACCGCTGGGGTTTTCAGACACCCTGGCGGAGATGCTGCCTGTCAGCTCGCTGGCGTGGGGCTGGAGATGTCGCCCCGTGTAAACAGGGGACGGCGACGCCGGCGGGGCGCCAAAAACGTGCGCGCACCCGCCAGTCGCCGCCGACATCCCCAGTCCTGTCGCCTGGTGTGATGGGGGCTTAAAGGTACCGTCATACGGGGCAATATTGCATGCAATTTCACTGGCAATTTGCTGGTTGCAGTGAAATCATGGACACATTGTTCTATTGTGTTGCCGTGTACAAATGGAACAATGTGTCCATGATTTCACTGCAACCAGCAAATTGTTAGTGAAATTGTTCGCAAAATTGCCGCGTGTGACGGTACCTTAATGGCCGTTTCCACTCCAGCCTCTTTCTTTTCTGAAATGGATCTAAGGATATAGGGAACATTTTTATGAGAACCATTTGACAGATTGATTTGTGAAAATTTTGTTTCTTGAAAAGCCACAATGTCGGAATTGTAATTCCTGGCTTTCCCCCAAGCAAAATGCCTTTTAAAAGGACTGTTAAGTCCTTTGATATTTAAAGATAGGCTATTTAACATCCTTTTTGATTCTAGTAGACATACATTGAATAGCCAGAAAAATTTTATGTAATAAAATAACCTTCCTTATGGAAAAAATAACCGTGGTACGGGAAACATCATGAAACATGCACACAAAAATATGTAAAACATTACAACATAATAATAACCAAAAAGCATCCAGGAACTGATTCTTCTCAGATGACCTGGTGATGTAGGTAAAGGCCGAAATGGAAAAAGTCCTCAAAATCCTCATCCTAGTAGATGGGGGAATAAAGATCCCTGATTTCTGAACAGTATCTATATTGAATAAAATAACATCAGAAAATAACTTGAATAATAAAAGGGAAAAAAAAGACAACAAGAAACAACAGAAGAAAATATACCAGTATATATTGTGAACTTCAAGAGATTTTATTTAATTCTGGCATTACCCTTTTTCTTGAGTGGAAGTTTTCCCATTTTGGGAAATTTTGTGTTGCTATAGGAAGATCCAGCCTTTCTCTACATAATGTATCGGGTTCAGCTTTCCGTTGAGGATGATGATTAGTTTGGATGGAAACCCCAATTTATATGGGATCTCAGCGTTCTGTTGAGGATGATGATTAGTTTGGATGGAAACCCCAATTTATATGGGATCTCAGCGTTCCTTTGAGGATGATGATTAGTTTCCATGGAAACCCCAATTTATATGGGATTTTGTTATATCTTAAAACAGAGGTAATTTATTTGTCTTGAAAAATTATCATAAACCCTGACCAGTTCATAAGGAGAAGGTAAATTCTTGTTTTTACGCAAGTAATCCAATAGTCGGTCTTTTGTTTGAAAAAAGTGAAATCTTGCAATTACTTCTATTGTTCTTCTTTAGATAAAAGTTAGACTTTGTTAGCCTATGTGCTCTGTCGATTGTTAACAGTGCAAAAAATATAGGCCAGCACTATTATAGTATTAAGTTAATATAGAGGTGCATGTATTCCATGGCCAGTTTTGGAGAAAAGACGGAGCTGCGCACAGGATTCCTTAGGATGTTTTCTTATTGGTGCGCAGGGTGTTACATGGTGAGGGGTAGCGGGTGGGAGAACCAATATACATACATATATGTATGCTAATAAAATGCTTCAGCCCACTGCAATTACGTGATATTGGGTATATAGCACATTTCACATAATTTTTTGGCGGTGCCAGTTCACCTTCTTGTTACATATGAGTAAGGCATTAAGTTAACCATTATTAATCAAAAATGTATAAGCCTTTCACCAAGGACAAAGTGACCTCCTGGATGGACCCTAACCCTCCTGACTCACCTCTCTCTGTGCCCAGTGCCCTCATAAGTAATGGGGAAGAGACGTTTTGTATGTTTCTGCTCAACTAAAGGAGTTTCATTATAAGGAAAGGGACAGCAAAGCTGGAACACATTGACATTTTTGAAGAATAAAACAACATCATTTTTATAGGAACGGGCCATAAAACTAAGGTTCTGTTTAAACAGATATAATATTGTACAAAGCATTGATGATAGATTTCCTTTAAAGCAGACCAACAACGTTTATATCAAGCTGTGCTATTCCAGTATTACAATATAGCACATTCTGCATTTATTGGTATGTGCAGTATGTCAGCCATGAAATCCTCTATACATTTTGGCAGTGAGAAGATTGCTTTTTGTTCTTACTCCTTACAATGTTCACTCTTAGTTCTCCAAGTAAAACATAATTGGAATTTCATTAGAAGCAAAAAAAATATTATTATTCAATGCACAGTCCTAAATTATTTTTCCCTTTGTGAAAAAGTGTGGGGTTTTATATAGGTAAATTGGTGACAGCAGCATAGAAAAATCTTTGGAAAAAAATAGTCTAAAAGTTTAGGCAGGAGGAGGAAAAACTATTGGGTGGTATGACCTTTCTAATATTAGAGCCCCAGAAAGAGGTTTCTTCTGTGGTCTGCTTGAGAGTTGGGCTAAAAGCTGGCAATCCGCCTTGAACCTGTGGTTAAAGATATCTTTACCACATAAATTTATAAATAAGGTTATTACTGTGTGGGAAGAAGGGGTATTATGCAATGCTTATATGACATACCAAGGCAAACTAGGTATTTTTCACATATATTAGGAGAACTTCACTTTTTGATTGACAATTGGCAAGAAATCCTTTTTTTTCATTTTTGCATGAATTTTTGCATGAATCCCTAGTTATGTAAGGAATCTCTAATCCGTGATTTTTTTTTCAAGCTGTATGAACTTTTACAGATTATTCTGACTGTAATTATCATCATTTTACAA
This sequence comes from Allobates femoralis, assembly GCA_033576535.1. NCBI lineage: Eukaryota > Metazoa > Chordata > Amphibia > Anura > Aromobatidae > Allobates > Allobates femoralis. Next base: position 375,091,252 of record JARQOC010000004.1, on the reverse strand, counting down.
TGTACAGTAAATGCAGCTGATGTCTTCGTATCAGAACTATGGGCTGTAGCCATGGATCACTTATAATCATAATGATTTATTATGTTTTTCCAATGTGTCCATAAAAAATACTGTCTCTCTGTGATTTTTTGATATACTGTTCAGAAAAACTAAATATCCAAGATGTCAACCCTTGGTGTCAAGGGTTCTTTCTGCACAGAAGCCAAAAACGTATGTGAACAAAGCATCAACCAATGAACAGCCACTACAAATTACATACTGTATATGTGCTTAGTAGTGCTATATAAACTGTGTTCCAAATTATTATGCAAATTGGTTTTAAGTGTCATAGGGTTATTTTTTCTTCAATAAAACCCATTGATGGTATTGTGTCTCAGGGTTCTTTGGATCATTCTCAGATACTTGTGATAATTAGTTTGGAAGGTGAGCCCAATAAAAGGAAAACTGGGTGTTTCACAATATTACGCAGGCCACAGTTTTCAAGTAACATGGGACAGAAAATGGATCTCTCTTCTGCCGAAAAGCAACAAATAGTGCAATGCCTTGGACAAGGGATGAAAACATTTGATATTGCACGAAAACTTAAGTGTGATCATCGTATTGTGAAGAGATTTGTGGCTGATTCTGAGCACAGATGTGTTCGTGCAGATAAAGGCAGAATGAGAAAGGTTTCTGCCAGGCAAGATCAACGGATTAAGAAATCAGCTGCTAAAAAGGCCTTACAAACCAACAAACAGATATTTGAAAAATCAAGAGAAAGAAATGAGGGCACCACCTTCTAGGGAAACTCAGAACAAAGACAGGAGCCACAGAAATCACTCAAGGTGCCAGCAAAAAACAAAGTCCAAATCAGAAAAAGAAAAAAACGGCACTCACCGAGGATGCAGAAAGCGGTGTCCTTTATTGGGGTTGCAGGTACATAGTGCAGGGAGGGGGTACCGGGGTGACGACGGCACCGTTTCGGGCTCTCGCCCTTCTACGGGTCACAGGTGATATCAAAGTAGGGTTCCTGTGTTAACATGTAACTTGGCCTGTTAGGATGTTTTGGAGTCAAATAGCTTTTTATTTCAGTGAATGTGACCTCCTAATGCTGCAAATTCAACAGATGAGCATTTTCAGTTCTTTCAAACGTATCAAATGTTTACAAACTCTACTGTGCCTAATAATTAGGAACAGTGCTTTTAGAGTTTTTTTAATTTTGAAAATTAGGCTAGGGTACAGTTGCATTTTTCACAAGCGTTTTTGGAGACCTGCGTTTTCAAAAACGCATGTAAAAATCGCACCCATAGGCCCCCATGTTAAAAAACGCATGCCCTAATAGCAAAAACGCATGTGTGACAGTACCATGCGTTTTTGGTGCATTTCCAAAAACGCATGCGTTTTTTAATATGGGGCCCTATGGGAAACGCATGCAAAAACGCATGTACAATTAGTGCCATTCAAAAACGCATGCGTTTTCCATAGGAGCCCATGTTAAAAAAACACAAGCGTTTTAGAAAACGCATGCGTTTTTGAATGGCACTAAATGGTACTAATTGTACATGCGTTTTTGCATGCGTTTTCCATAGGGGCCCATGTTATAAAAACGCATGCGTTTTCTACAAAAACGCATGCGTTTTTCAAAACGCACCAAAAAATAGTACATGCACTATTTTTTGGTGCGGATTTAAAAACGCAGCCAAAAACGCAGGAAGCCATCACACACCTTAAAAAATGCATGCAGAAATGGAAAAATGCATGCAAAAACGCATGAGTCACTAAAAAAACTCATGCCAACTGTGACCCCAGCCTTATACTGTTATCATAGGGAGATTTCTTCAATAAAATTTGATGTATACTCTAACGGGTGATGACTTTTATTACACTGACTGTCATTTGCACCAACCATTTAGAAAAATCAGAGAAAAAGAACATTTGCATAATAATTTGGAACACAGGGTAGGTTATATAATGCTATTACTTGTCACAGAGCTGTGCAGACATTTTTGACATTCACAGTATATTCTGTCCCCAATGAAACTGATAATCTAATGTTCCTATGTCAGAAACATACTTACACAGTATGGTCCATTTCATGGCATTCCAGTTATCCTATCAGTTTGCTCATATGACATTTTGGAAGAAACCACAGTACCAGGGCCGGCGTCAGCACCCGGCGTACCCGGGCAAGTGCCGGGGCCCGACTGCTTGGAGGGGGCCCACCGGGCCCCTGAGGGCTAGGGTCACACTTGTGTTGTGACCCTAGCCTGACGCAAGTATTGTCTGCTGCAGCGCAGAGCATTTAACGCTATGCGCTGCCAGCAACTGAGCCCAAAGAAAGCCGATGTTTACATTGACAACCAGTGGTTGTCAAGGTAAACGTCGGGTTTCTATGGGCTGCCTCCAGCGCATAGCATTAAACGCTATGCGCTGCAACATACAATACTTGCATAAGGCTAGGGTCACAATGCAAGTGTGACCCTAGCCTCAGGGGCCCCTGAGCACTGCCCCCACAGCCAGGGCCATACCCAGGGGGCAGCTGGGGGGTCATTTTCAGGCTCCTGCTGCACCGGAGGTCTCCCTCCTCCCCCTTCCACGGGAGCCGACAGAGCTGCACAGTGCACACTCTGTGCTTACAGGACCTGTGATGATGTCAATGGATGGGGAGGAGTCAGGGGTCTCATGATCAGCTCCTCAGTGTATCCAGGACTGTGCTGGCCACCATGAATGATGCTCAAATAAGGTGAAGTTTGTGTGTGGTCAGGAGGCATTTACAGTGTGAATGTAGCAGAGGTGAGTGTGTACTAGGTGTATGGCAATTAGGTGAAGGTTATGTGTGGGGTCAGGAGGGATTTACAGTGTGAATGTAGCAGAGGCGAGTGTGTACTAGGTGCATGGAGCGGAGCTGTGTGTGTACGAGGTGTACGGAGCAGAGCCATGTGTGTACGAGGTGTACGGAGCAGAGCCATGCGTGTATGAGGTGTACGGAGCAGAGCGGTGTGTGTACGAGGTGTACGGAGCAGAGCCGAGTGTGTACGAGGTGTACGGAGCTGAGCCGTGTGTGTACGAGGTGTACGGAGCAGAGCCATGTGTGTATGAGGTGTGCGGAGCAGAGCCGTGTGTGTACGAGGTGTACGGAGCAGAGCCGAGTGTGTACGAGGTGTACGGAGCTGAGCCGTGTGTGTACGACGTGTACGGAGCGGAGCCGAGTGTGTACGAGGTGTACGGAGCGGAGCCGAGTGTGTACGAGGTGTACGGAGTGGAGCCGAGTGTGTACGAGGTGTACGGAGCGGAGCCGAGTGTGTACGAGGTGTACGGAGCAGAGCCGAGTGCGTACGAGGTGTACGGAGCAGAGCCAAGTGTGTACGAGGTGTACAGAGCTGAGCCATGTGTGTACGAGGTGTACGGAGCAGAGCCGCGTGCGTACGAGGTGTACGGAGCAGAGCCGCGTGTGTACGAAGTATGTGTACCAGTGGTAGCCCCCGCGGATTCCGTTCCTATAGTCTCAGCCGCCTTTGCCAGCAGCATTCTTCTCCAGAGTCTCTTCTGCCGCTGTCTGCATTCTGCAGCTCAGCATGGAGGGGCACGATGTTGTCATCACTGTGCTGATATGTGCAGAGCGACCGAAGGAGACCGGAGCGGCAAGAAGAAAGGTGAGGAGAAAGAGAGATCTGGACTGCCAGACACTCCGCTTGGCTGCGGCTCCATTGAGCTGCTTGCATTATTTGTGTGCTTGAGAATGCTTGTGTATATACCAAGCATCCTCAGACGCACAAAAATGCAACATTTTGCATTTGAAGGGTATTTTTAAAAAGCGCAAGGGAACGCAATCGCATTTTAGCCCGCTCCTAACAACGTGTAATATGCTCACTGTCAGGAACAGCTCTTGCTGGCTTCAGCAGTCACTGTTCCTGTAAGGCTGCCTTCACATAGGCGTTTTTTAAAAATGTGGCAGTTGCGGTAAATAAAAACCCGCATCTGCCGCATTTTCCGTCTAGCGGCTGCACTTGCTGCACGTTTGCGGCAAGCCCCATGCATTGTCTATGGGGCTTGCGGTAAGTGTGCGGCAATATATATATTGTGAGGCACCGCCGGCATGATCCGCATGGCCGGGGTACATCACATGTAGGATCAGAGGATGATCCTGTGCACACTGGCCGGTTTTCCTGTGATGATAATACTGTGTGAACCAACCTGAACACAATGAGGTTTCATGAGACTAATGAGTGGCAGTGAGAGTGGGATGAGATCGAGGAGTCCATGAGGAATAGGATGTAATAAGTGAGTGCTGACAACCCGGAACACAGGGAGTTAACCTGAGCTGTGTGAAAGGCTGATTAACAGCAGCTGAGGGGGTGTGTCCAGGTGGGAGTGGCTGGCACGATAAGAGCCGGCCACCTGAGTGATTGAGAGATTGATCCTGGAGGCTGAGAGCCCATTCAGATTGATTCAGATGGAAGCTGAGACCAGCCAAGTGCAGAGCAGTCTAGAGGCTCTGAGTACATGATGGGAGCATGCTAGCTCCATGCCGGTGCCGAGGTCCGGGGTCGTGTCCGCACCTGGAGGGGGAAGCCGTGGCTGACCTGGTGGATACTGGTCCGGGCGTGGGGTGAAACACGCCCGGGAAAGGAGCCTGTGGGGATGCCTGGTGGAACCTGTGACACAGGTAGCGAGACCCGGATCCGTGCCCGGTAAGAAAGCAGTTCCCGAGCGATAGTGTGAACTGTGCACCTTGTGTGTAAATCATGTTAGGCGAGTATAGACCGCCCTTGGGACCGACTCAGTGGAGTCCGTTAAAGGTCCTGATGAACCGGAATGTATGTAGCCCTTGGAGGCAATTGTATGTAGTGTGCCAGGCGGGCATAGACCGCCTTTGGGTCCGAGTCAGAGTACTCAGTTAAGGGACCCGATGAACTATGTGTATGAGGGCTTAGGTAATGGCCCTGAATGAGAGATGATGACCTATGTAAGACCCATGTATAATCGTGGAGAGACAGTGACCCAGCTGGTATGGATGATGTTGGAGGCGTTCCGTCCTTGGGATTAGAGGGAGGCTTGCCCTGCTGCATGCAGAGGGTACCTGATCCCTCAACCACGACCTCTAATGGTGTGGGTGTGCCTGTGGTGCCAGAGACAGGGGTAATAGGGCTCCTAGTAGGTATCGGATGTGGTTCCCGTGTACTATGGTTTGCCAATCCCTGTAATGGGCCATGGAGGGGCCACAGTCCATGGATGTGGGCTGTGAGCAGGTGTGTGATCCATGGACGTTTGAATGATGGATCACATACGGTGTGTAAGGTCCCGGTCAGGCAGGATTCCTGACTACGGGTGAATGTATATCATCATGCTGGGGTGACTAAAGCCAGGCGGCAGGTACCGCCATTGGGACCCACAGGGCCCGTTGAGGCGTATGTAACGAAGGTCAGAAGCAGGGGTTAGAAGGGCTCCCGTACTGGGTAACGCGTGGTTAGGCCGGAGGCCGCAGCCCCACGGGTTACTAGGGTTTGCCAATCCCTGTTATGAACCCGGAAGGGTCATCATCGTACTGTAACTTATGTATAGTGTAAGGAGGCCGTAGCCACCATGGGAGCTGTTAGTAGAGCTCCAATGGGGACAGAGATGGTTACAGGTCCCGGGTTACTATAAGACGTTATGTGCAATATAAGTGTTATGTGATGTTAAATGTAAATGTATGGTGTATTTATGTAAAGTGTTTTTAATCAATGTGATATGTGTCAAACATGCTACCCGGGTTATGTTGTTAATATGTGAAAAATAAACGGGTAGACATTGGTTAAACCTATAAACACGTGTTGTTGTCGTTTTGCAAGCGGGTTCCCCGGTTGCTACCTCACTATATATATATATATATATATATATATATATATATATATATATATATATATATATTATAGTCCGCGATATGTACTTAAAGGGGGCCCACTGAGACCTTTTCGCCCGGGGCCCACAGAAACCTGGAGCCGGCCCTGCACAGTACCCAGAGGAACATTGAGGAACTGCAAATTCAAAAATGGGGAGAACAAACAATATACAGGTGAGATCTGAATTAGGGTGCATTCACACACTGCGTATTTGCTGCATATTTTTACGCAAGTGCTGTTGCAGTTTTTGTAGCCAAAACCAGGAGTCGAACAATCAGAGGAAAAGTCTAATAGAAACAAGTGCTTCACTTCTGGATTTAATCACCCACTGCTGATTTTAATCAGCCATTCCTGGTTTTGGCTACAAAAACTGCAAGAGCACTCACGTAAAAATGCGCACCAAATACGCAGTATGTGAACGCACCCTTAAGGACCTTAAGCAACAGTGCGCACCACTGACCTATTTTATGTTGCTAGGAAATACATCAATAATGCTGGAGTCACATTATGTATGGGCCAAGCACAGGTAGGCCACAGGTCTCCTGCCCCTAATTTAATAGCACAATAGTCATGTGTAAGGCTTTGAATTCTGGTCAGGAAATCTTTGACCAGTCCCCACCCTCACCTTCTGAAAGCCTATTCAGTGGTACTTCATAGATACTTCTCACCCAGCCAAATGAGTCCTACTGCTTTGCTCTGTTGAGGCACAAACATCCCGAAATGTGTCTGAAAATGGATTGTCTGCTTTAGCTTCTTATCCGATATCACATTGCAAACTTGTTAAACAGTCAACATTGACTTTTATTATTGATACTTCTAACTAGCTGTGAGCCCGATGCAAATGCATCGGGTGTCTAGAATATTTTTTTTTTTTTTTTAGATTTTCAAATAATAATCCAATATAGTAGATAGAAATTTTTTATTTTATTATTTATTTTGTTTTGTTTTTTTACTATTTTTATTATTATTAAATGTATTTATTATTTGTTATTTTAAGAAAATTTATTTGTATTAAAATTATTTTATTTTATTTAAAAACCGCATCTGCGGCGCGGTTGCGGTAATCCCCATAGAAAGTATAGGGGGACTTGCGGCAGGTGCGGCAAAACCGCACTTGCCGCACCTGCCGCAAGTCCCCCTATACTTTCTATGGGGATTACCGCAACCGCGCCGCAAGTGCTCGCACTCATCCAGCGACTCGCAACCGCGCCGCAAGTGCTCGCACTCAGCCAGCGACTCGCAATGCGGCGCGGTTGCGGTAATCCTTATGGGGATTACCGCAACCGCGCCGCAAGTGCTCGCACTCAGCCAGCGACTCGCTGCCGCACCTGCCGCAAGTCCCCCTATACTTTCTATGGGGATTACCGCAACCGCGCCGCAAGTGTAGCGACTCGCAATGGCCTCGCGGCCATTGCTCGCGCTACACAGCGACTCGCAATAGATCCCCATTGAAAGTATAGGGGGAGTTGCGGCAGATGCGGCAGCTGAGGTAGCGACTCGCAATGGCCTCGCGGCCATTGCTCGCGCTACCTCAGCGGTAAATCGCTAACTTTGTAGCCGGGCCTCTGGTTCTATTTTCGGCCAGCGACTCGCAATGGCCGCTTCGCGGCCATTGCTCGCGCGTGGTGACGTCACATAGTGACAAAGCCACGGCGTTTTCGGGGGCCGACACGATTTTGCCTACGGCAATTATAGAGTAGATAGATGGCACTAGAGTGCAAGTTCTCTTCCTATCTGAAGAGGATATTTGCATATTTAATTTCTGATAGGAACATAACATGTGCTATAAGACTCCTTACTGTAGCCCTGCGGCTGGTGTGGCCCCTCCCCGAGACGCAGGGGGATCGAGGCCGCCGGTATCCTGCTGTGCCCAGCAGGCATACTAATGGGTTCCGCGCTCCCACGGCTTCCTCCTCGGCCGCTTCTCCCCCTCCTCCTCACTTCATGGTTGCGGGGAAAATGCACATAGGGCACACGCACGCCGCACTTTATAAATTTAAAGGGCCAGTACGCCCATTTTCCTGTCACCACCTCTCAGCCAATCACTGAGGGATGGTGGGTTCTTAAGGCCCTCGCTTCCTAAGGGAGGTGCCTGGGCAACTTTGTAGTTAAAATAAGTTGCCAGCTCAGGTCCCTAGCAGCGCATGTGGTTTCCTGTGTCCTCTAAGATCCTTATGTGCTTTTCTTGATTTCAGTGCCGGATCCCTCCTGTCCGTTCACCTGCAGACCCTTACCACTCTCGCTGGTCCCTGGCTACTTCCCGGACCCCTTCGGCTGGACAAAGCCCTGTCCCTGCCTTCACCTCCGGTTCCCTGGTTTCCTTATCCTGTTCTGCCTTGGGTTGGACCCACAGGTTGACTGATTCATTGGGCCCTCTCTGGCTGCACTTGGAGGAATCCCTGTACAGGGGATCGCTGGAAAGTCTCAGCATGTAAATGGTCCTTTAGTCCTCTTCTAGGGCTGTTTAAATACTTTTAGGGTGGAGGCACACTAGGAGCGTGTAAAATGGAGCGTTTTGTACGCTAGCCATTTCTGCGACTGCGTCGCGTATTTGTCCGCGATCACGGTGCGAGTTGTGTGCGAGTGCGGTGCGTTTGCAATGCGAGTTGGATGCGAATGCGTTTTTTCAGTCACAAACAGCGATCCGAGTGTAAGGTGTTTTTGAGGCATGGAGGCACTTCAGAATTGGAATCAGCTTGTATTTCCTGTCACGTACAAGCGTATTTCGCGCATGTAACTCGCATGGTGTGCTGACTTCATGCGAGAAAAAAACGCCACCATAGACTTGCATTGGCCGTACGCGCGTAGGAATCGCACACATACGCAGCATGCTGCGAGTGGAATCGCATTGCCGGCGACATGCAAGAGGCGACTGCGTAAAACGGACCACTTTGCCCTGGCCAATTTAACATCAGTGCGAGTGACATGCGTTTTTTTACAAGCGTGTGACTCGCGCGAGTCTCACGCCAGTGTGCCTCCACCCTTAGTCAAACAGGAATATAACAGCAAAGTTTAGGGGCAGCACAGAAGAAGGTATGGTATGTATATATTTTATACCATACATAATGCCTTATAAGCAAATATATAATATAAAAAAAGCAAAGTGAGTGAACAGAACAGTGCATAGAGTATGTAGAGTATAGGGCAGCACAAACTATTAATATATCCTAAATATGCTAAAGTTCCTACTGTGAAGAAGCCTGCAGGAAGAAAGTCTTTGTGCACCTAGTGGATCTCAAATCCTAAACTGATGACACTTGTGAGATTTAATTGATGTGTTGTATTATCTGTATGTGGAGGGTGGAGACAGCTTGCATATTTAATTGAAGATTAGATGTCGTTTTTAATAATTTCATTCATTTCCTCTCTGACCTTACAAACCTAGTTTTTAGTAACTCAGACAAAGTCTTCAATTTAATAAAGACCCACACTGACCTCTGAATATCTCATTTTTTCCTTTTCCTTAATGTCTGTACCCATCTGGTTTGCATTTATGATTCTTATGAGTCATTTCATTTTGATACAAGCACCATGCTATAGAAAAACCTCTGCAAATATTTTACCATTTTAAATCAAACACTACATGGAGCATTACCCAAGGCAGCCTAAAATTGCAGTGGGAAACCACCATTATACTTTGTTGTCTAAATTGCCCTGAATCATTCTTCAGAACTGCTGGGTTATTTAATTTTACTGTTTTATTTTTTTTTATTTTTTTTTTAGCAGTAAATTTTACAATGCTCTGTCTATGATAATGAGAAATCCAAAGTGGAAATTTGGTATACCAAAATAACAAATTTACTTTTCGCATGACAATATATAAATATAAATTGCATATATAAGGAAACAATTATTTATCTATTGTTTATATGAATCATATCTAACTTTTCATTACTGAAATCTTTACTGTATAAAACAAAACTTATATCATAAGACTGAAAATTAAAGTTCTCTGGAGCCCATGTGCTTAGCCAGAAGACCCCAACCTTTCTGACCTTGAGACACATTCGGCTCTGATGGAGGTTCGCAAGCCACATTTGGCTCTCACACCCCCTCATATTACTGTCACCCAGAGCCCCCAGTACCTGTTTACTGACAGCCCAAGCTTTTCCGCAGAAATCAAACCTGAGACAGTTTACCAAGATCCAGGGGTTCCAACCCCCATTCAGATTTGCTCTTCTTTATAGGGCTAGACATAAAAGTCACCTCTGGAGACCTGCTTTTCATAACAACTTGCCAGACCTGGTGCTCATGCACCAAGCTGAAAGACAGCCACAAGCCACACATCACTGGCCCGTGAGCCACATGTGGCTCCCGAACTACAGGTTGGAGATCCTTGAACTTTTCTGGGAGCATGAGCCCTGTACAGCTGTATACTTGAGTTGTTCCATAGGTGCTCCACAATACGACAATATAGGGTCTAATTATTTGTCTAGATGCAATGTTTTATTTGCAGTGTTTAAAGTTTTTAGCTCTACTAGGGCATCATTGCAACGTAGACATGATAAACAAATAAAGGTCCTGATTTTGTACAATAAACAACACAAAAACATTAAGGTGGAGCGCCCTCAGGTTTCCTTCTGTTCTGAATGTGGTGTGTATTGTTTTGTGGAGACGGTAGCATCTTTTGCCCGGAGAATACACTGTCCATGCCCACGATCAGGAATACTGATACAGCATATTTTTACTGTGTTCTCCTGCAGAACACTAGCATCTCTGCAAGCATAAATCAGCATGCTGCGGTTTGGAAAGCTGAGCCACAGGCCTGTTTACGGTGCGTTAAAAAATAACCACAGTGGGCATGGGGTTTCTATAAATCCCATCCACTGTGCTTGTACTGTACAACGCAGCATTTTGGATAAAGGAAGAACATGAAACACGCATGATCCAGAACGCTGCCAAACCTGAATGTGGGCACATACTCTTAAAGGGTTGTCAAGTCAACTCTTTAGCACAGTGGATCCAAAATATTGGCAGACATGTAAAGTAACAAAGCCAGTGAGTACTTTCCCTGTCCACCACTACAGCTGTGATGCACGCTGTAAACATGAGCTCAGCCCTGAAGGCAACACATGGCAGAGGACAGGCTCTGGAGTGGGAGAGGGTGACTTCCACCTGCCTTTGTTATTCTACATGCTTGATGACACTTGGAGTAAATGTGGAAAACTGCAGATAAGGAGAACAGGAGTCCATGGTGAGAGACCTGATTCTCCTATAGATTTCACCACAAAACTAAAAATATAAAAAAGCACCAGGTGAATATTCAAGCTAAAACATAACCTTTAATAGAGAGGCTAAAATTACAAATATGCTTAACATCAACACAAACAATTTATAAAACACCTTATTTATGGATATTCAACCTGCCAAAAGAATAGGCAAACTAAACCACAGGCCAGTAACACATAATGCTTACAGTGGTTTGTAGAGACGGCGCCACAGATTGTTATATGTTATGGTACCTTCACATGCCGCAATCTCACCTGGGAATCCTAAAGGCGATATATCGTCCCGGAGCAATCGCCATGAAATTGCCTCACAGTTGCGGCGTGTGATTGGGGAATTTCGTGGCCATAAATCGCCTCTTGCCTGTCGCCTGATTCCTGAGCACTGCTCTGAAATCAGCCTCAATCATGAAGGCGATATTCCCGGGTTGTGGCGTGTGATAGGGTGATAGTGATGGAATCAGCATCGCCTATGATTTCCCGTAGGCGTGCCACAGGGTGCTGTACTCCGCGCCCTGTCTACAATGATTGGTGGTGGCTACTGTGTTCCCATCGGCTGTCAGTTGACAGGGCACTATATTTGAAGAGCTGTCCGCTCAGCAACACACACATCTTCAATGGCATCATGTATTAGCCTGCCTTCCAGAGCAGGCTGACCAATCGTAACGCTGTTGCGTTGTCCAATGAGCGTGTATGGGGTGCTGTGTAAACCACTGATGGCACGCCTATCTCCTCGCAGTGCTGCTGTGAGTGAGGCGATTTCCCAGGCGACAAATCGCCTTTATTTCAGTACGAGATTGCGGAGTGTAATACCGCCATCGGCGATCTGAGGTGACCATGAAAAACGTGCACGTTAGATCGCCTCATATCGCCAGCCGATATTGCGGCGCGTGAAGGTACCATTAGAGGTACTCGATCTTCCCACCTGTATATCTAACATACAGTGAAAAGATACAAATAATGTGGAGAGGAAGATATGTACTCTAATATAGTCTTGTCTGTTCAACCTAAATCATATACTCATATAAAGAACAGAGACAGCTATCAGCGTATATGAAATACAACACTACCAACAATACTCTCATCTGCCGTATGGGACACATAGACCAGTACAAGCAAAGTGTCACAGATAGATGGACAGACATAGAATGATCTCACCCATATTGTGCCTTCAGAGATCCAATGTACTCATGTCCTGTGGTTGCCAGTATATCTTTATTTGGAACGAAGAGTGGGCTTCATCTATCCCTGTCAGGGTATCGCTGGCCCTATGCACCTTAGAGCTCCCGTCCTTAGAGGGACAGTCTACAACTAAATCTTTGTCTTACTGAATCTACAATCACCCCCAAACTCCTTCTGATGTTTTTCAACCTTTCAGGATCATCAGGGGAGTAGACAAGCACTTGAAGTAGTGTTATAGGCTGATGCTAGGCACCCTATCCATGAAGCTACCTAACATATTAGCTGGCCTATAGCTTTGGGATGTGTAGGTCAGATTTAGGTTGGACTGGTGAGACTATATTAGAGTACATATCTTCCTCTCCACAGTAATTGTATCTTTTCACTGTAGGTTAGATATACAGGTAGGAAGATTGAGTACCTCTGAAATACGACATATAACAAACTGTGGCATCTTCTCTACAGACCACTGTAAGCATTATATGCTATTGGCCTGTGGTTTAGTTTGCCTCTTCCTTTGGTAGCTTGAATATCCACATATAAGGTATGGTTTTATACAGGGTGGGATATTTATAGGGTGGGCCGTTTATATTGATACATCTAAATAAAATGGTAATGGTTGGTGATATCAACTTACTGTTTGTGACACATTAGTATATGGGAGTTGGGAAATTTTTCCAGATGAGTGTGACCATGGCGGCCATTTTGGATCCAACTTTATTTAGGCGTATTCATATAAATGGCCCACCCTATAAATGGTCCATCCTGTACATTGTTTGTGTGGGTGTTGCACACATTTGTCATTTTAGCCTCTCAATTAAAGGTTATGTTTTAACTTGAATACTCACCTGGTGCTTTTTTATATAAAGGTGGAAAACCCCCTAAAATCCAATGACCGGAATGGGTAAAGCAGTTATAGTTGCCGTTGGTCCTGGAGCCTGAATGGCCCCAAAAGACTCCTTTGGTTCAAATAAGAAGACCACTACCATTAAAGATATGATATTTGGGGACTTTAATGGAAATTGTGCATTGGGGTTCACAAACTTCATTCTTCGTCATTGCCAGTGGCTTATGGTTGTTATCTAAATGCAGTGGTTTTACCTGTCTTCTCTAATTAAACATATATGTCTGAATAGTTTGCTTCATGGACATCTTTCGCTCCTATCTTCGGCAGGACATTACCACCCTCTCCAATATTTTGTCTCTTCTAATTTTTTAACACAAACCAACATTAACTTCCTGTGTATACTCAAGCAGTTTTAAATGTAATGTACCTTATTAGAATGATAACTGTAGTGTCACCTCAAGGAGATATTACCTCCTACCAATGCCTGCAAAGCACCCCTCAAAACACCCAAGTTTCCACTTAAACAGTGATTTGAAAATGCTTGAAAACCTTACTATTTAGTAATTAAATGAAAGGCTTTATATTTTAGAAACATAAGGGTACGTGCCCACATACAGGTTTATGGTCGGTTTAGCAGCGAAACCCGCCGGCGGTTTAGCATAGGTTTTATTTAAATTTATGTAAATCCTAAGCAGCGTTAGGACTTATAAGTAACCCTATGTAATTTAGAAACCGCTGTGCACACATAGTGAGTTTATGTGAGCGGATCTGCCAGAGGTTGAGCGGTTTTCCTCGCGGTTTAGGAGCATACAACATGTCAATTCTTCTCAGCGGTTTGTGATCGTTTCTGAGGCACCCTTCGTACCCTTCCATGAACAAAATCCTCCATAGAAAACCGCCGGAAAAAAACGACTGTAAAACGCTGTTCAACAGCTCTTAAAACCGCTGGGAAACCGCTGAGAAACCGGTGGAAAACCGCTGGAGACTTCTGAGCTCAGGAGTCTAGGCTCCTTCAATTTTCCACCGGTTTACTGACGGTCTGAACGTCCCTAAACCTCTATGTGGGCACGCACCCTAAGGGTGTATTTTTATACAGATATTTTTATTTTCATTGAATATCATTTTAAATATAGGAACTGCAGTGTCCAACTAAATGTAAATGTATACGTGAGTATTAAATGTATTATTAAATGTATATGCGGTACAGTTGAGAAAAAAAAAAAACTAAAAAAAAAATCAGTATTTTCCTGCAGCTGTGCACAGAGAATGGTTGTCAGTCAAGGAGTAGAGGGAGTGCTAACATTGTGTGCTGTGCACTGACTGCTCACTTCTCCGGCACTGCCTTCATGACCGAAATGAAGTAAATGTAGAAAGTATACAGCTCTGGCAAAAATTAAGAGACCACTGCACAGTTTTCTAAAAATCACCATCTCTACATGTCTGACAGCCATTCCATTCCAGTGTCAGTTGAATTCCAACCAAAGTACACCTCATTCTACTTAATGTGCTTCTGATTAGGTGATCACCTGAACCAAATCTTATTTAATGAGGGAAAGTATAAAAAAAACACTGCTGTGGTCTTCACAATCCTCTTGCAATAGGTCAAGCTGGATGGCAAAACAAATGCTAGGAATAGTCCAAAAGTAAGTTAAATGGAAAAAAAAAACTTTTAACCATGCCAAAGGAGTTGAAAAGAAAAGACTTGAGTGAGGAAAAGAAGGGCTCAATTCTGGGTTTATCAGCAGAGGAATACAGTGAGCGTCATGTTGCCTCCATCCTTAAAATTTTGAAGATGGCAGTCCATTACAACAAGGTCAAGCAGTAGACATTGAGGACAACAAAGCTATAGACCGACAGAGGGCGAAAGCGACTCTCCACTGACTGGGATGAAAGTCATCTTATTCGAATGTCACTCAGCAACCGCAGGATGACATCAAGTGACCTACAAAAGGAATGGCAAATGGCAGCTGGGGTGAAGTGCACAGCAAGAACAGTTCATAACAGGCTCCTAGAGGCAGGGCTCAAGTCATGTAAAGCTAGAAAAAAGCCTTTCATCAATGAGAAGCAAAGGAGAGCCAGGCTGACTTTTGCCAAAGACCATAATGGTTGAACCACAGAGGACTGGAATAAGGTAATCTTCTCTGAAGAGTCTAATTTTTAGTTTTGCCAAACACCTGGTTGTCTAATGGTTAGACCCGGAGAGGCGTACAAGCCACAATGTCTTGCACCCACTGTGAAATTTGGTGGAGGAGCAGTGATGATCTGGGGATGCTTCAGCAAGGCTGGAATTGGGCAGGTTAATCTTTATGAAGGATGTATAAATCAAGCCGTATACAAGGTTATCCTGAAAAAACACTTGTTTCCTCCTGCTCAGGCAAAGTTCCCCAACTCCGAGGACTAGTTTTTCCAGCAGGACAATGCCCCATGCCACACAGCTAGGTCAATGAATGTGTGGATGAAGGACCACCACATCAAGACCCTGTCATGGCCAGCCCAATCTCCAGATCTGAACCCCATTGAAAACTTCTGGAATGTAATCAAAAAGAAGATGGATAATCACAAGCCATGAAACAAATTAGAACTGCTTACATTTTTGTGGCAGGAGTGAAATAAGGTCACCCAAAAGCAGTGTGAAAGACTGGTGGAAAGCATGCCAAGACAAATGAAAACTGTGATTAAAAATCATGGGTAGGGTGCGTTCACACACTGCGTGTTTTTATGTGAGTGCTATTGCAGTTTTTGTAGCTAAAACCAGGAGTGGCTGATTAAAACCAGCAGTGGGTGATTAAATACAGAAGTGGAGCACTTGTTTCTATTAGACTTTTCCTCTGATTGTTCCACTCCTGGTTTTGGCTACAAAAACTGCAACAGCACTCGTGTAAAAATATGCAGCAAATACGCAGTGTGTGAACGCACCCTAATTCCACCAAATATTGATTTCTGAACTTTTCCTGAGTTAAAACATCAGTATTGTTGTTGTTTCTAAATGAACAGAAACTTGTTTTCTTTGCATTATTTGAGGTCTGAAAGCACTGTTTCTTTTTTTTTTTTATTATTATTATTTTGACGATTTCTCATTTGCTGCAAATCAATACAAAATTTTTAGCTTTGAATTTCAGAGACATGTTGTCAGTAGTTTATAGAATAAAAGAGCAATGTACATTTTACTCAAAAATATACCTATAAAGAGCAAAATCAGATAAACTGAAAATTTTGCAGTGGTCTCTTAAATTTGTCAGAGCTATATAACAGCGTGCTTCCATATTGCATATATATGGGATAGTAGTTATATGCAGTTTAACAATATGGCTGCAGGTAAATACGGTTCCCTTTTTTCTGACAGGTTCCCTTAATGTAAAACCATGTAAAGCTCATAATCTGACTTCTTTTTTCAGAAATTGTTCTTCCTGAACATCATCAGCCAGAAGCAAATAAACCACTTCAGACATTTTTTGATGAACATTAATATAAGTAGACATGCTATGATACATTTCTTGACATAATGCCTCCCTATGACTTGTATTGTGACGCTCACATGGAGCAAACTCATCCTGATATATCATCCTAAGTGGTAGATAAGAGCCTAGGCTTCCATATGTGGTAAAGCTGTTTAACCTCATTGTTGCCAACATGACTGGAGTTGTTAAGTCCTATTGAGGCTTCTGGGGTAGTCCAGCCAGCTGCAATGTGGTTAATGTCAGCTGCTTTCCCAGACTGCAGAAAACCATTTCTAAAGTCAGGCAAGGATGAGAGATTTTATAGGAAACAAGGATACTCTGCACTTCCTTAGATCTGACATTTAACCCAGGCAGAAGTGCTATATTTATTTTTCTGTCAACACTGACTTTATTGCTGCTTATGTTCTTATTCTTGCATTTCCTGGTTTTCCAAGGGCTAAAAAGTAATAATGTACACTGGAACATCTGCAGCTATCCATGTAGAAAAGAAAGAAGAAAATCGCCATTGAGTAATGTGCTGTAGACGACGTATATAATGCCACTGTAGACCATATCGTTCAGTCCAAATAATGCATTTATTATGTATGTGTTATAATAATATTTGAAGGGGTATTCCATCTCCAAGATCCTATCTGTATTAGGTGTAATAATAACAATATTAGCAAATACTTACAAATAGAAATGTAACTTACCTCATGTGCAGGACATTATAATAGTTTAGGTATCCATGGTAACGACCACTTGTATAGTGAAGGTTAGTTGCTTATGGTCGTAACCATGGATACCTAAGCTTGCTCTTTCGGTAAGGTCGGCTTCACACTGCAGCAGCATCAGGTCCAGAGCTGTCCAATGTGATTCGGACAGCCCCAGAGCCGATTTACAAACCGAACCGGAGGGCACATATGCCACAGCAGCCACAGCTGCTGCAATTTCAAGATCGCGGCTAGCGGTGAGCTAGCCGCTGTCCTGAACTCACAGCAGGGTACAGCCGGTGGTGCTGAAGATTAGCAGCACTCACCGCTAAACTTCAGCCGCCGGTGTCAGGTTCCTGGATCCTCCCGGATCGGGACAATGCGGCATCATAGACTCCCATGTTAGGGAGTGCTGGATTGCTTCAGATCCGGGAGGATCCAATTTGGGCGGATTTTTCGCCCCGGACACAAAAATGCTGCAAGCAGCATGTTTGTGTCTGGGAGAAAAATCCAAATACACCCGGATCCTCCCAGACAGATGGAAACCGGATGGCAGCTAGCTGCCATCCGGCTCCACTCGGCCCCATAGGGCAACATTAGGACAAAATCGAGTCCGGGTCTGTCAGGTTCACCCCAGAGAGCCCTGGACCTTATTGTGCCGTGGTGTGAAGCCAGCCTAAGCGACCTAGCTACTCAGGAGAGCTATACTGCATTACTAATTGGAGGTATTAGCTCTATACTTACATCCACTACATATTGGGATAGGATCTGGGAGATAGAACAACCCCTTTAACAAGCTATTAAAAGACTGCAATAAAAACACAATAGGGCACGTTTATAATTACTGTATTTACCTTCCTATCCTTTAGGCAGCTTAAAACTGGATGCACCAAATTAAATTTGACATGTATGTACTTTACATTATATCACCTCTAAGGCCCCTTTCACATCAGCGTTTTTTCCAAATCGCGGCAGATGCGGTGAAAAAACCGCATCTGCCGCGATTACCGCATACCGGCTTCACTTGCGGCACGGTTGCGGCAAGCCCCATGCAATGTATAGGCGGGCTTGCAGAAGGTGCGGCAAGTGCGGTTTTGGCACTTGCGGCAGGTGCGGCCGCGTTTTTTTCGCGGCCGCACCTGCCGCAAGTGCCAAAACCGCACTTGCCGCACCTGCCGCAAGCCCACCTATACATTGTATGGGGCTTGCCGCAACCGTGCCGCAAGTGAAGCCGGTATGCGGTAATCGCGGCAGATGCGTTTTTTTCACCGCATCTGCCGCGATTTGAAAAAAACGCTGATGTGAAAGGGGCCTAAGATGGTTTTAATCCATCCAATATTGTGCAACAACATTATCTATGATTGTTGGAGCATTTTAACCCATGCTTTTTTTGGTCAAGCTTCTCTAGGTATTATCAAGTGAGGCACAAAAGACGTTGTGGATTAGTATGATCACACTAGGCACTCTGGAGGGTATTTTGGCAAGGTAAATAATGTCTTGAAGAATACCTATGACATGCCATTTATTTTTCTCATGGATTCTCTAATAAAAAAAAAAAACAGTGTGTCTCAGTATTGAATTGTGGGCATAAAGGGTATATAGCAAAAACTTCAGAACCGTAACATGCCACATCAAATTATTCAATTTCATGGTTACAGAACGTCTACCATAAGGGCACGTTTTATTGGACTATATAGGAAACACTCCATCAATCTATAAAGAAAGTGCAAGCACTAAGGAGTTACTGTTTCATAAAAATTACCACTTTATTGAACACATATAAAGTAACAGACAATAAACCGTTAAAAATGAAGTACTTATGTGGATGAATCCAGACATAAACCACATAGAGGTGATTACACTGTCAGGATAACACAATATTGCACATAATAACACAACAGTGGTTAGTCTCATTCCATAGCATACGAGAAATCAGTAGTGGAACACAATCGCTCAATCACTTACTTACTCACCCATGATACTTGTGCTGTTCCCTGGTCCAGGTATAGTGCGCTCTGCTGTGGCCCCGCCTACGACCGTTTCGCAAGGCTTTTTCAAGGGGATTCAAGGGGACACAGTAACTCCTTAGTGCTTGCACTTTCTTTATAAAGGGTATATAGTATGGCAAACTATGTTTGCGGTATCACAGATATGTGCAGAATAGAATCTCCATAGAGCCATATTTACGTGGCCTTTGCATTTTTTATTGTCTCATCTCTGCAATCAGGATTAACAAACAGCAAAGAGATCTTTTGAATCGCATACTATTTTACTCTGATAGTCTGATTTTCCCTACTGTATGCCTTAACATCTTGCAATAATGTCAGTGTAAAGACACTTTATGAGACCATTTAATATGGACATTGTAGATGTCTAACAGTTTCCTGACTGCAAATCTTTATATATATGCTCAAATGGCCCCTTTAAGGTTCTTCAAATGAGATCGGTATGTTTTATTTTGGGTGAAATGCCAAGTGTGGACTATGGAACTCTCCATAAAATCAGCAAGAGGACCCCTTCTATTTTGCAGCTATTTCCTCATACATTGATATATTTGAATTCCCACACCCACATGACCATTGTAATATTTGGCGGGCCATCTGTTCACCTGGAATGTTACGTGCCTGGACTGTAGACATGCCAAAGAGGCCGTTATATGGGACATTTCTACGTAATCATCAAACCATCAGCAATTTAGAAATATTTTTATACTGAAACCCAAGCGAGGTCTGTGCAGGTGCAGATATTGGAGAGTTAGATATAACGCTAACAATCAAGCTGTTGGATAAGGATAATACATTATTGATGGATAGAAATAACCTCCACCCTCTCAGACTGATGATAACGGCTTTCTATGTAAATGTTCATGCTCCTCTTTAGAGTAAGTTACATGTTGCCCGGAACCAGTTGGACATACTTTAATTATATAGTCTGCAGACTTGCCAAACCAAATTTTTTGTTTAAGTACAAGACAAATGTAAAAGAAACATAAAATTCCTTCATTACATGTACAAGCTAAATATGTCTTCAATCTGTCAAATCCCTATTATGTTATGAAAACATAAAGATTGATCAGAATACACGTTAAGGAGAAGGCGATCCACACAATCTGTTCTCCTACAAACCAGACCACTAGTTAAAGGGGTTTCCTACTTTAAAGAAGCACTCTCACAAAACGTTTTATAGCCTAATCCTATCTAGATGTTCTTGACGTGTAGTATAAGTGCAGTAGTATGCTCAATGATCCTTATCTTTTCCAGGTTTCCAGTGCTGCTTCAGTCCTTCTTTCCAGTGCTGCTTCAGTCCTTCTTTCCAGTGCTGCTCCAGTCTTTTCTTCTATTCCAACATGTCAAATCACATGTAATCACATGTATGTATAGCTGTAAGTCACTTTTACTATGTAAGCCTATGGAGCACCGGAATGATAGACTTACATTGCAAAAGCAAATTTTAGCTCATATATAGATCCTAGTGTGATCCAGAAGAAGGACCGGGAGCAGCACTGGAAACTGCAGAAAATGCAGATCAGTGGTTATATTATTACACTTACATAACACTCCATATATATTTAGGCAGATTGTGTTGTCCACCTGTCCCAGGTTTCCTAGGGTCCACTTCTTTCCCCTGGGTCCACTGCCGTCTGTTTTGCTCCATGTCGGATTTGTAAATTGCCCATCTTGGTTCAATGAAATCATCTCCCTAGATGTATTTATTGCCCATCAAGGCAAGTTCACGGCTGACTGTAAGAGACTGTGACTTTTCCTATATGCAGCAGTACTGTGGTATTGCTGAGTTTACTCTCGTTCAAGTCCTTAAAAGGAATCTGTAAGGCCAAAAATCCATATATAATTGCTATCATTTTATAATTTCTTTCTCTACTCTCTCTATTCATGTATTTTTATTATTTATACTTCCCTCCTATTCTCTGTAAACAAAATAAAAGATTAATTCCATCTGTCACTCACAGTGAGCTCTCTGCTGCCCACTCCCCAAGGAATGAATATTCATGCATCCTTACACTGTTATGCCCTACTCTCTGATCTCTATGCTGTGTGAATCACTGCACTGATTGCATAGAGAGCAGAAAGGCGGGAGGAGGAGATGTATGCTTAGCTAAAGGTCTGAGCTCTTCATGCCATTATGTGTATGAGGCATATGTGCAGTATGTGCAGTCTGAGATATTTTTATGTGCTTATAAGAACATTTCATCATTTGCTCAGCAAATACACACATTACATGTATGCAGGAAAACCAATGTTCCCATAATAGAAATCTCTTGCACAGTTCTGCACAAAACACCTCTTCCCTCACAGCACAGAGCATAGAGGGGAGGGACAGAACACCAGCTTGAGTGGGTGTAGATCTTTAAATAACACTTATGCAGCAACTGGACTAATCCTCTGGAAAAGTAATGGACAGGACTAATGGAGCAGCTCCCTGCAGGGTCTGCAAATGCTGATAGCAAGGAAACGACAAATAGTGCATTAATGATTTTACATGTTTTTAAAGGTCTGCCCAGGCACTATTCAAGGGTGATATTAGTATCATACTGAAAAATGTCCTGACAGACCCTTTAAGCCACGTGCACACACTAATTGTTTGGTGAGTTTTTCTATCTCAGTCTTTGTATCCAAAACCAGGAATGGGTTTAAAATACAGATGTGGTGACGTGTTTCTATTATACTTTTCCTCTGATTGTTCTGCTCCTGGTTTTGGCTACAAATACTGAGGTAAAAAAAACTTCACCAAACACACACATAAGTTTATTTATATATTACTATATATACAAGGTGGGCAATTTATAAGGTGGGCCATTTATATGGATACAACTAAATAAAATGGAAATGGTTCGTGATATCAACTTCCTGTTTGTGGCACATTAGTACATGGGAGGGGGAAAACTTTTCCAAATGGGTGGTGACCATGGCAGCCATTTTGAAGTTGGCCATTTTGGATGCAACTTTATTTTTTTCAGTGGAAAGAGGGAAATGTGACACATCAAACATATTGAGAATTTCATAAGGAAACAATGGTGTGCTTGGTTTTAATGTAACTTTATTCTTTCACGAGTTATTTTCAAGTTTCTCTTTGTTTACAGCCATTGACAATGTCACAGAGGTTGACACATAAGAAGCAGATAGAAATTGTGTAGATGTCTGGTGAACGCAGTACCCAGGTCATTGCAGCAGATTTCAATGCAAGACACCCTACGAGACCACCCATCTCCAATGCTACAGTTAGCAAACTGCTTGCCAAATTTCATGAAACAGGTTCAGTGTTAGATTTGCGAAAATGTGGATGCAAGAAAACTGTCACTAATGAAGAAACATCAGTGGCTGTCCTAGCTTCATTCTGCAACAGCCTACAGTGTAGCACTTGCTGCATGTCACTGGAGAGTGGCATCAGTCGAACATCCCTTCGGTGGATATAAGCTACTCACAAATGGCGCCCTTACAAAATCCAGCTGCTGCAACATCTCAATAAGGATGACCCAGATCGACATACTGAATTTGCAGAATGGGCAAAATAAAAATTGGAACACGAGTCACGACCCTCACTTTACACATAGCATTATGTTTAGTGATGGGGCAAACTTTTTTTTATGAATTGTGAAGTTAACAAACAAAACAACCGCTATTGGTCTGACACTAAAGGCCCAGTTACACACAGAAACTTTCCAGCGATCCCACCAGCGATCCGACCTGGCCAGGATCGCTGGAAAGTCTCTCTGGAGTCGCTGGTGAGCTGTCAAACAGACAGACTCACCAGCGACTCACCAGCGAAACAGCAGTAACACAGCAGCCGTGAGATTGCTGGTAACCATAATAAACACCGGGTAACTAAGCAGCACGCTGCTTAGTTACCCGGTGTTTATCATGGTTACCAGCGTCCTCCTGCTTAGCGCAGCGGATGCTGGTAACCATGATAAACACCAGGTACCTAGGCAGCGCACGCTGCTTGGTTACCCGGTGTTTATCATTGTTACCAGCGTCCTCCTGTTTAACGCAGCGGACGCTGGTAACCATGATAAACACCGGGTATCTAGGCAGCGCACGCTGCTTAGTTACCCGGTGTTTATCATGGTTACCAGCCTCTGAGGTCGCTGGATCGCTGGTCTCTCGCGGTCACACATGCGGATGCGTGCTGACCAGCGGGAGATCAAGGACCAAAAAATGGACCAGAGGGACGTGCAGCGACCAGTGACCTCACTGCAGGGGCCAGGTCGCTGGTGCGTGTCACACACTGCGACATCACTGGAGAGGTCGCTGTTACGTCACAAAACCTGTGACGTTGCAGCGACATCGCTCGTGTCGAGGCTCCAAGGGGTTAACTGTGTCACGGGGAGTGTTGGCCGCGCCTGATCCCGTGTCCTGGGGGACTTCTTTGAAAAGGGAAATATTTACAGGGGATGCTATATACAAGATGTCGTGATGCAACCTGTAGTCTCTGATGATGTGTCACCAGCGCCGCCACAGTCCGCCGGAGGTAGATGGTTATGCGGCAAGTAGGGCTGGACCTCTGAGGCAGCTTTCCTGTATGGGGAACAAGTTCATTCAAAGGAACACAGGCAGAGTTAGAGTCACTTTTCCTACGGGTACTTCACTGTTCACTTGCATTAGCATCATACAAAGTTACAGTTCAGTACTTCTGATGTTATGAGGACAGGTAGCTTATCGGGTGGCTGCAGGCGGATCCCAGGTGGTATAGTGGAACCCTTGGTGTGCCTTCCTTCTCTAACCCCGTCTGTTCCTTCCTGCTTTTCAGTTTTATTGTGTGAAGCTTGGTGACTTGGAATCAGCCTGACCTCCTTTTCTCTCTCACCTTCGCTGCCGTCGGGTAACCCTCTACTGGCTGGCCGCTCATTCCTTTGGCGGTGCCTGGTACCCTCTTTCGGTCTGCTCTGGTGCCCGGGAGAATTGAAGACTCCACAGGAATCCGGATTCTCTGTCGTGCTTGTAGGTACGGCAGTCTGTGGGCTCCGGTGCCCGGTAAGCTGTCTGGGAGAACCTGACAACAGCCCCTCTTCCCAAACCGGTTGCTCCCCTGAAAAGCTCCTCTCTCCTTGGACCATCTCTTCCTCTTCCATCTCTCCCTGATGCCTCAGCCAAGTGACCTAGCAACGAAGACCAAAAAGGTCCAAAACTTAGAGGCAAAGACCTCCTTGTTCCCCCTAGAGGTGTTTTTATTCCCTCCCGGGTAAACGCCCACCGTGTCAACTAATGTGGGAGTGCTGGTTATGGGTCCCACCCACCATCCTAGGGTCCACCTGCTGCTGGAGCATCTGCACCTCTTTTATGGGTGCAGTACCCCTCTGTGACGCCTGGTTGGCGGGGCGCTACACTAGCGATGTTGCAGTGTGTGAAGTACCCCTTACCCATAGTAGATAGATCCCTCCAAGACTGTTGTAACACAAAAATTGATGGAATGGTGTGGTACATGGGGTACGAAGATAGTGGGGTCATTCTTCCTCAATGGAAACCTCAATGCCACTGGATATCTGAAATTGCTACATGATGATGTGTTGCCCTCTTTATGCACTGAAGATGGCAAGTTCCCTGAGCTTTTCCAACAAGATGTGCACCACCACATTATGGGTGTCAGGTCCGAGCCTTCCTACATGAACAGTTTCCTGGAAACTGGATTGGTCGTCGTGGGCCAGATGAATGGCCACCAAGGTCTCCAGATCTGACCCCCTTAGACTTTTATCTTTGGAGTCATCTGAAGGCAATTGTCTATGCTGTGAAGATACAAGATGTGCAGCATCTGAAACAATGGATACTGGAAGCCTGTGCTAGCATTTCTTCTGCGATGCTGCTATCAGTGTGTCAACAGTGGGAGAAGAGGGTTGCATTGACAATCCAACACAATGGGCAGCACTTTGAACACATTTTATAAGTGATTCATTTGATTGGTTACACCGGAGCTACATTTGAAATCACTAGGGATTGTTATTGATTTGCTGCTTGTAGGCCTTGGGGTAGTAGTTACTTCCCCTTAAATGTCTGATTAATTCTGGTTTGATTGTTAAGGCTCAGCGCTAAATCTGTATAAGAAGGGATACTGACAATATACTTGGTTCAACCCTTTTTTACGGGATGTTTAGTGACAAACTTTAAAACAATTAAAATGAAAATTAAATAAAATGAACGAAGGATTCAAATCTCTGTCTTTGTTGGTCCCAGGTGACCTTATTCCTTCTTAACTTGTTAGTAGTTTTGTCTCTAGTAGATGTAATCTGTAATTGTAGAGAGATTTATTTAGTGTGTAGTCTCTCTATGTAGTACTGTATTATATTACCTTTAGTAGTATTATTAATTACCTTCGCTCTGTGGTAGTTAGTCTCTCTGTCCGATGTGCTGGCTTAATATCTATTTAAACAAAAATATCCTGTTAAAATGCTGCTGTTTAATCTGCACAGCATTCGCACTGTTTATTCAAGTTACCTTGATGTTAGGTATACATAGATGTGTAATTCATTTAGTGACTTCTCTTGATACTTGGCTTAATTTGCTTGCTGGTTCCTGGTACCCTATAGTGAAAGATATATAGGTATATACAATCAAACGAACATTTTATAAGTGGTCATAAACTTGTAAATAACTCATGAAAAAATAAAATTATGCTAAACCCAAGCACACCATTGTTCTTCTTATGAAATTTTCAATAAGTTTGATGTACCACATGACCCTCTTCCCATTGAAATAAAATAAAGTTGGATCCAAAATGGCCAACATCAAAATGGCCGTCATGGTCACCACCCTGATTGGTCGGCGGTGAACGCGGCGACCAATCAGAATAGTGGCGCGCGCCATGGCCATATACTGTAGATATTATAGGATCACACTATGCACAATAGGTAATGTCACAGCTCATCTCCTCTCCCTGTGCAGTGAACTCTCCACAGGTCACAAAGAATGCCTAAAAACTCTCACAGAAGTTAGTGAACATCTCTAGACAATAGTATCTGGTTTTAATGACTGCAAAAATATGATCAATGTCTTTTAAAACAACAAAGTTATATTAGTTGGACTCACTTTTCTACCACAAATGATTGACATTTTGGTTAATCCTCCCTAAAACCTGACAGAGGGTACATTACCTGGAACATTGCAACACTTCACTGTATACTTATCTCAAAGCAGTGTGAACAAAAGGCTTAGATAGATGACCATTCTGTAACTGAAAATCACTGTATAGTGCAGGGGTGTACATAGAAATCTTTGGGCTCCACAGAGAAATTTCTGATTGCCCCCCACCACACCCCCCAAAAAGTGCAGTCCAAAGTAATTCTCCTATTGAATGCTCCTAGATACTTGTTTCATTGCAGCCAAAGAATGATGCCAACAAAAGTGCCCCACAAACACTGTATGATCCCCCCACAATGAATTTGTCCACAGTACCCTCCACACACAGCAAGACGTACTCCTACTGTACTCCTCTCAACTACCTCAGCAAAGTATGGTGACCCCAACACCGTATGATCTTCAACTGTGACCTCCCCAGCCCTCCATGCAGTGTAATGGGCCTATGAACAGCATAATGACCCCCACATGTTTTCATACTGTTTAGTGGCCCACAAAACAGCCCTCAAACAGTCCGCCATAA
The DNA here is from genome assembly GCA_033576535.1 of Allobates femoralis. Classification (NCBI taxonomy): domain Eukaryota; kingdom Metazoa; phylum Chordata; class Amphibia; order Anura; family Aromobatidae; genus Allobates; species Allobates femoralis. The sequence goes on along the minus strand of JARQOC010000004.1, from coordinate 375,064,384 downwards.
AGTATAAAGGCTCCCCCATAACCCTCCAAATATTATAATGGATTCCACATACCCTTACATATAGTATAATGCACCTCATCGTAGTCTATTATAATACACTATCATATTCCTCCATAAATTATAATGCAGCCACCATGGTCCTCTATATATTTTAATGCACCTTCATATTCCTCCACAGATTATAATGCAGCCTCCATAAATTATAAATGCATCCTAAATAGATTATAATGCAGCCCCCAGAGATTATAATGCACTTCCATGTATTACAATTAGTGATGAGCGAGCATGCTCGGCACTACTCGTTACTCGCACGAGTATCTTGGTACTCGGGATGCTCGGCGAGCACCGAGTACCGCCGAGATGCTCGGATTCTTCACTAATAATTATCGATCTGACACAAATACACAGCTCCCTTCAGTGCACACAGTGAGCTGGCACCTCACAGAGAGCAGATTGATTGATTAGGGTCTCTCTGGGGGGCACAGCAAGGTGTTGTATGCTGCGACGATTTGAAAAAGCCCCCTCCCGCCCTTTCCCAGAATCACTCGTTTTATAGCCGGACGTCTGTGGGCGGAACCTGTCACTAATTGATTTAAGGTACCTTCACACTCCACAATATCGCCTGGAGATCATAAAGGCGATATGTCGCCCCGGAACAATCGCCTTGAAATTGCCTCACGGTTGCGGCGTGTCATTGGGGAATTTTGCGGCGATAAATCGCTTGTCGCCTGATTTCTGAACAGTGCTCAGTAATCAACCGCAATCGGTAAAGCGATATTTCCGTGTCGTGGCGTGTGATAATGATGGAAAGAGCGTTGCATATGATTTTCCATAGGCGTGCCTCAGCGTGCTGAAGTCTGCGCCCCATCTGAGATGATTGGTGTGGGCTACTGTGTGTTCCCATTGGCTGTCAGTTGACACCGTGCCATATTTGAAGAGCTGTCCGTTCAGCACTGCACACATTTTCAGCTACACAACCGTTCGCAAACTCAGTGCAAACTTCGATGGACAATGGCATCATGTATTAGCCAGCCTCCCAGAGCAGGCTGACCAATCGTAACGCTGTTGGGTTGTCCAATGAGCGTGTATGGGGCGCGGTGTAAACCACTGCGGCACGCCTATCTCCTCACCGCGCTGAACATGTATGCCCACATTGCCTTTGGAATTGCGGCGTGTGGAATTATTATTATTATTTATTTATATAGCGCCATTGGTTCCATGGCGCTTTACATAAGAAGTGGGGGTAACAAGAACAGGTACAGTACATATGAACAGTCAAATCTTGCTGATACACGACGGGAGAGGACCCTGTCCACGAGGGCTCACAGTCTACAGGGATGGGAGAGGACACGCTAGGGGGAAGAAACGCCAAGCGTGTGGTGGAGTGGCGCTGGGTCTCATCAAAGGTTGTAGGCTTGCTGGAATAGATGAGTTTTCAGGTTCTTTTTGAAACTCTTAAGGGTAGGCGAGTGTCTGACGTGCTGGGGGAGAGAGTTCCAGAGTATGGGGGAGGTGCGGGAGAAGTCTTGTATGCGGTTGTGGGAGGATGAGATGAGGGGGGAGGAGAGGAGGAGTTCTTGTGAGGAGCGTAGGTTGCGTGCAGATTGGTATCGGGAGACCATGTCGGAGATGTAGGGGGGGGACAGGTTGTGGATGGCTTTGTAAGTCATGCTTAAGGTTTTAAATCGAGATCTTTGGGGGGTGGGGAGCCAGTGAAGTGCCATGCGGAGAGGGGAGATAAGGGATTAGCGAGGAGGCAGGTGGATTAGACGGGCAGCTGAGTTTAGGATAGAGCGGAGGGGTGCAAGGGAAGAAGCATGGAGACCGGTGAGCAGTAGGTTGCAGTAGTCAAGGCGGGAGATGATGAGGGCGTGGACGAGAGTTTTGGCAGTGTCATGATTAAGAAACGGGCGGACGCGTGAAATGTTCTTGAGTTGGAGTCGGCAGGAGGTGGCGAGGGCTTGGATGTGGGGCTTGAAGGAGAGGGAGGAGTCGAGGGTGACCCCAAGGCACTTTGCGTGGGGGACTGGGGAGAGGGAGCAGTCATTGAATAGGATGGACAGGTCTGGTAGAGGGGGAGGGCGGCTGGGGGGGAAGACTATGAACTCTATTTTGTCCATGTTCAACTTGAGGAAGCGAGCAGAGAAGAAAGATGAGTTGGCGGACAGGCATTGGGGAATTTTAGACAGAAGGGAGATGATGTCAGGCCCGCAGAGGTAGATCTGGGAATTAGCCAGGATTGCTTCCGCTGTGGGTGAGGCGATTTCCGGAGCGACATATCACCTTACTTTCAGGGCGAAATTGTGGCGTGTGATGCCTCCATCGGCGATCTGAGGCGACCATGAAAAACGTGCACGTGTACGTTAGATCGCCTCATATCGCTGGGCGATATTGCGGCGTGTAAAGGTACCGTTACATTGGGCTCGGCCCGAGCATTGAGCACCCGAGCATTTTAGTGCTCGTTCATCACTAATTTTAATGCTGCTCCACGTATTTTAAATACAGCCTCAGTAGATCATAATGCACCTTCATAAATTATAATGCAACCTCATAGATTATAATGCAACCTCAATATACTTTAATCCAGCCTCCATAAATTATAATGCAGCCCCATAGATTATAATACAATAATGCATCCTCTATAGAATAATAATGCAGCTTCCATAGATTATAGTGCACCTCCGAACATTATAATGTAGCCACCATAGATTATAATGTTCCTCCAAAGATTATAATGTAGCCCCCATAGATTATACTGAACCTCCTTATATTATAATGCGGCTACCATAGAGTATAATGCAGTCTTCATAGATTATAATGCAGCCTTTATAAATTATAATGCAGCTTCCATAGTTAAAAATTGCAACCCCCATAGATTATAATGCAGCCTACATTTACTTAAATGCAGCCTACATAGATTATAATGCAGCCTCCATAGATTGTAATGCAGCCCTCATAGATTATAATGCACCTCCATAGTTTATAATGCAGCCCCTATGGATTATAATGCACCTCCATAGATTATAATGCAGCCTCCTTAGATTATAATGCAGTCTCCATTATCTTTACTGCAGTCCGCATAGATTATAATGCACCTCCATATATTTATAATCCAGCCTCCACAGATTATAATGCAGTCTCCATTTTCTTTAAGGCAGCCTCCAAAAGATTATAATGCAGTCTTTATAGATTATAATGCACCTCCATAGATTATAACACAACCTCCATAAATTATAATGCAGCCTCTCTGTATTATAATGCACCTCCATATCTTAAAATGCTCCTCCATAGATTATATTGCAGCTACATAGATTATAATGCACCTCCATATATTATAATGCTTCTCCATAAATTATAATGCAGCTTCATAGATTATAGTGCAACCTCCTTATACATTAATGTAGCCTCCATAGAGTATAAAGCAGTCTCCATAAATTTTAATGCAGCCCCATAGATTATAATGGAATAATACATCCTCCATAGAATTATAATGTAGCCTCCATAGATTAAAGTGCACCTCCATAGATTATAATGCACCTCCATAGATTATAATGCACCTCAATAGATTATAATTCAGGCCCCATAGATTATAATGCAGTCTCCATTTACTATAATGCTCCTCCATAGATTATAATGCAGCTCCCATAGATTATAATGTAGCCTCTCTGTATTATAATGCACCTCCATATATTAAAATGCTCCTCCATAGATTATAATGCATTCCCCATGGTCCCTCAGTATTTCCCCACCAAACAAACAAACAAGCAAAGCAAAAAAAAATCTACATTTCTCACCTTCCATGACAGCATAGGAGGTCGCCTCTCCACGCCCTAATTGGGGACAGGAAGCACAAAGAGGTTAAAAGCCCCTCCCATCTCCTACTAGCCATTGTCATTCCTGTCCCCTGTGCTGTGTAGCTGGTGAATGCAGCATACCTTTTTTTCCTTGCAAAACGGGCACTGGTGGCCCGCTCCGCTCTCCTCCTCCATTCTGCTCCCATCTCCTGCTGGATTCAAGACCCTTCCCTGACCCACCTGCGCACCCCTTGGGGGGGGTTAAAGCAGGTCAGTGATCCCAACCGGAGGCCTCCCTGAGGAATCTGGCTTTCCTCCTCGTGGAGGCCGTTTGGGACTGGAAGTGATGGTATCAATGGGCGCATGTCACTTCTGGGTCTTGCTTTCCACTGTGGAACGCATACACTTCTGGGTTCCGGATTTGGCATCCCGGTTTGAACAGTGTGCAGGCCATGCTCATTTTTTTTCCATGCAGCCTGTCCAGGACCCAGAGGGGGGGAGGGACAACACCCGGCACAGGGAGGCGCAGCCTATTGATATATAAGACCGCCTTGAAGATACCACAAGGTAGGACACAATATCTGGAATGTGTGTCAGCTTCCTGCTCTGTTTCTGCAGAGCCCTGTGCTGCCCCAGCCACAGTGAGTCTGGTGCGGGGGGGGGGGGGGGGTTGGGTCCCTATTTACCCCTAACTAAGGATAGGTTCCTATGGTACCCCATAAATCTCTCTTTATCTTATAGGGAGACAAGCCTACCCCTAAGAAGGCCACGTCAAAATATCCTCGGTGTGGCATATGTAATAAGAAGCTTCCCTTACCATGCGATAAGAAGCTATGCCAATTATGTACAGATAATATGGTTAGAGCAGAGCATTCCTCTCTTCTGGATGAAATGCACTCTATGGTCAAGCAGGAGATCCAGTCCTCCTTAGCTTCCCTCCATCCTGCTCCCCCTCCCTCTGATCAGCCGTCTCCAAAAAAACAGAAGGTCTGATTCTGACTCTGAGGCTCGTTGTAGTTCTGCTTCAGAAACATGTGAGGGTACTTCATCTTCATGAAATTCTGAGAAAAATAAATATCTTTTCTCCTCTGATGATATGACTGAATTGCTTAATGCAGTTCGTAACACCATGAGTCTGAAGTTCAGGGTTTTAAAGGCAGGAAAACACGCAGGTTTCCCGGTGCATGAAAACATTCAGTGCCTCATCTCGCAGGGGTGTGAATTCCCGGAGAAGCAGCTTAGTACTCCCTCTTAGCTTAAACATAGGTTCCACCTAGAGGGAAATTCATGTGCTTGGGATATACCAAATAATGTGGATGTGCAGGTGGCTGAAGAGGCTAAGAAAACTGATCTCCGCCTTGAGGATTCATCCCAACTCAAAGACCCGATGGACAGAAAAATTGAGAGTCTGTTGAAAAAATCTTGGGAGGCATCTACCTCCTTCCTCCAAGTCAATAAAGCATCCACATGTGTTGCTAGATCCCTTTTTAGATGGCTGGATCAACTTGAGAATCATCTCTTACAATTGACCTCAAGAGAAGAGTTGCTTGACTCCCTCTCCTTGCTAAAGAAAGCTTCAGGGTTTTAAGATGATGCCTTGGCCGAGTCCATGCGCATAACTGCAAAATCCTCAGTTCTGTCAAACTCGGCTAGGAGAGCCTTATAGCTTAAAATGTGGAGTGGGGATGTAACCTCAGAAATTAAACTTTACTCCATTCCCTTTAAAGGAAAATTTGTCTTTGGGCCAGCACTTGATGAGGTCCTGGCAAAGGCCACTGATAAAAAGAAGTCTCTCCCTGAGCAGAAAATAGCTAAGAAATGCTTTTTTCATTCCTCACTGCCTCAGACCTCCCAAGCTAAAAGTTAAGCCCCAGTCACACATAACGAGATCGTTACTGAGATCGTTGTAACTGTGACGTTACAACGATGTCTCCAGCGATGTTGTTATGTGTGACATCTAGCCGCGATCAGGCCCCTGCTGTGAGGTTGCTGATCGCTGCAAAGGGCCCAGGACCATTTTTTGGTCGTTGGTCTCCCGCTGGTCAGCACGCATGGCTGCGTGTGACAGCGAGAGACCAGCGATCAGTGACCTCACAGGGTAGTAACCATGGTAAACACCGGGTATCTAGGCAGCGCGCGCTGCCTGGATACCTGGTGTTTATCATAGTTACCAGCTTCCTCCCTGCTTAGCGCTGCCTGTAAGCAGGGAGGAAGCTGGTAACTATGATAAACAGTGGGCATCTAAGCAACGCGCGCTGCCTAGATAGACGGAGTTTATCATAGTTACCAGCATCCTCCCTGCTTAGCTCAGCCTGTAAGCAGAGAGGAAGCTGGTAACTATGATAAACACCGGGTATCCAGGCAGCGCGCGCTGCCTAGATACCCGCTGTTTATCATAGTTACCAGCTTCCTCCCTGCTTATGTGGCACCCCTGCAGGGGATTGCCACAGGATCCACCGATGCAAGGAGGGATTTACACCTTGGTACACACAGCACACAACACCTTCCACCCCAGACCTGAAGGGGGAGCTCTACTGGCTGCCTTAAGTCAGATCCGCTTTAAAAGATCCAGGCCTGAGGGGAGGAGTCAGTCATATCGAACAAAAGCACTCTCAGTAAGCAGTTTTGCTAGTGAAAAGTCGTGTTGTTTTTATTGGTGCTGTACACAATAGTTATGCGACCTGGAGTTGACGTTTCGGCTATCAACCAATAGCCTTTTTCAAAAGTCGCTGGTGACCTGCATCCAGGGCTTTATGTTGTTTTTTGCTCTGATTTGGAGTCCATGTACGGCTATAGTCACATGTAATGTGTGCTCTCAATGAGCTGGTTAGCCTCCTTAGTTATGATGGATACCCCCGTGTGATGTTCAAGGTCTAGTACCTCGGTTGAGGTGAAGTGGAAGATTCTCCTTCCCGTGGTATGCCGGCGCCTCCTGCGCTGTGGCTGGTGTGTGGGGAGGAGTCATTTGGTCCAGTCAGAAGCAGTTAGTTCCAGTTAGTCTGCAGTGAGCAGAGGAGAGAGCTGGAGTGAGGAGCTGGTCGCTGGGAAGGATCCAGGCCCATGACCAGGGAACAATGACCCGGCTGTGCTGCACCCTTGGGAGAGGGTCGGAGGCCAGTGGAGAGTAGGAGAATCAAGGAGGGGAACCAGTCAAGGTTTCCTTGTATTACACCCGGACACTGGAGTCCGACGCTGCCAGCACCCACTGCAGCAGTAACAGCCCGGGAGAACCAGGAGGAGTTGACCCCTGAAGAAAGCACAGTAAGAGACACTCGAAACTGACCAAGTACAGGACCAGGGACCGTAGGAGGAATAGGGACCTCAGTGTCAGTTTAGAGCAAAGCCCTGAGAGGGAGAAGGAGCTGTGAGTTCAGTCACAGGCAGGACTTACCCCAAACTACAGAGACAGAGAAGGCCTCACAACTTTTTAAGGTGGAAGTCCCAAGTTGCACCGGGGACCTGGTTATTTCTCTAAACTGTACCTGTTACCCTGTCACCAGTAAAAGGTACCGAAACAAAGATCACTGTGTGTGTTTGTGCCTGCTTAACCGCCGCTATTCACCGCATTAACTGCAGAGACTACAACTCCCCTCATCCATCCCCGCTGCCCTGAGGTAAAGCTCCATCTGTGGGGAGCTGTACTACACTGAGCTGCACTTCCATCACCTCAGCGGCCGGCTGCAGTGCTGGTATACCTGTTACCAGGAACTACAGGTGGTGTCACGTTACTAATCCCCTTATCCCCCACCATTCCCCGCCATTGAGGGTCCAGGGCATGGGACCGGGGACTGACCAGCCGTGATTCCCCATTAAAGTCGCCATCAGCTACATTCCCGAGTACCCCCTACCCTGTCGACCGCCTCAACCTGGCGTCACGAACAGGATCCCGTGCCCGGTAAAACCGGGTACTGTGTGCCTAGAATTTTACTTACTGTTGGTGAACTGCAAAACCGGGCCGCCATTACTGCGCCACAGAGCGGGAAGAGCATCACGGCTGCGCGGCTGAAAGAGCATGAAGATAAGCCCCTCCCCTACACTCTGCCAGTGCTCAACTCCCCCTGCAGAGCCGCCGATGACCAGAAAAGTTCTGCTTTACCTCACCGGCTGGCAGCGATTAACTAGGGGGGCCCCATCATGAGTGACTCGGACAACGCACAAGTCCCTGACAGAGGGATGCCCGGAACACAGCACACGGAGCAGCGGTCCCGATAATGCCAATAGCCTTGCCGTACATACCGAGTGCCAAATGGTTACCAACATATGAAGGTAAACCCGGTACCTTAGCAGCCTTTAAGCAAAAGATGTGTGCAGTGCTGGACATGTATACGATGACAGAAAAGCAGCGAGCCAACGTTGTGCTGGGACAATTAACAGACGCAGCGGAGCTGGAGGTTGAGTCCTGGAGTGATGCTGACAGGGACTCTGCTGCTAAAGTGTTTGATAAGCTTAAAGGGAACCAACCACCTCAGATGAGGACTATAAGCACTTAATACATGTCCCTGCACCCTACCTAGACTGTTCCACCCATACTTTTGTTAAGAATATTGATTTTTGTAAACCGAAATATACACTTTGTAAAAATACTGGCCTGGCGACATCTGGGTGTCTCCCTCGGGCTGAGCTACTAGTGGGCTGTGTCTTCTAAAGCATTACTGGCTTTTCTACCCCTCCCTCTTACTTTGCAGGACGTCACTGAAGGGCGTGAGATTATCTTTCAGTGGGCGGGCACGCAAGGCTGCTCCCGTCCCCGCACGTCATCGGAGGCAGACAGAGTCACGTGCACTCGCATCGTCACTTCCTGTCGGCTCTGTACAGTGACGCGCAACTCGCCGCAATGTGCGGGGCTCACATGGTATCCCTCAGCTGCGCGTCACTGTACGGAGCCGACAGGAAGTGACGATGCGAGTGCACGTGACTCTGTCTGCCTCCGATGAAGTGCATACAGGCAGTAGAACCCGTTTCCACGTCTAGTCAGACGGAGGAGGATAACAATTCCAAAGGACAGCTGGAGGAGTGGTGTCAGCAGTTGCACGTAGGAACTGATGCTCACTAGAACTGCGGAGTTTACCGGGTAGCACAAGAGTTCGAACAAATATTTAGTAAGCATCTGTTAGATTTTGGTAGGATTAAAGGGGTAAACTATCGCATACCCATAGGAGATCATCCCCCAATTAAATTGAGACACAGACACATTCTACCAAACCACTACCAGCATGCCAAAGAGATGCTGCGGGACATGAAGGTTGCCGGGGTTATAAGAGATAGCTGTAGTCCCTGGGCAACCCCCTTAGTCCTAGTCAGAAAGAAGGATGGCACGGTGAGGATGTGTGTGCATTATAGGGAGGTCAATAAGATCACTCATAAAGATGCTTACCCGTTACCCCGAATAGAGGAGTCTCTTGCTGCATTAAAGACTGCTAATTATTTCTCCACATTAGATCTCACTAGTGGGTATTGGCAGGTCTCCGCTGCAGAAGAAGACTGAGAGAAGACTGCATTCACAACACCAATGGGACTATGCGAATTCAACAGCATGCCATTTGGGTTATGCAATGCACCAGGAACGTTTCAAAGAATCATGGAATGTTGCTTGGGACACCAGAACTTCGAGACAGTACTCTTATATCTAGATGACGTCATCGTGTATTCCAAGACCAACGAAGAACACCTGGAACACCTGGTGGAGGTATTTCAGGCTTTAGCAAAGTACGGGATGAAGCTCAAACCATCTAAATGTCACCTGCTGAAACCTAAAGTGCAATACCTGGGTCAGCGCAGATGGAGTAGCACCAGACCCGGAAAAAGTAACAGCTATCCAGGATTGGCAAAGACCAACGACCATCACCGAGGTATGTCAATTCTTAGGTTTGGTTGGATACTACAGAAGATTCATTAAGGGCTACACAAAGATGGCAGCGCCCCTACAAGATCTTCTGGTAGGCCAATCTAAGAAGAGAAGATCTTCAGAGCCACCATTGGAATGGGGAGAAGAACAAGATGATTCCTTCCAACAGATGAAGCATGCTCTAACCGGTGAGGAAATCCTGGCTTACCCCGATTATAATCTACCATTCGTCCTTTACACCGACACAAGCAATGTAGGCCTGGGAGCAGTCCTTTCCCTGATCCAAGATGGTAGAGAGAGAGTAATTGCCTACACCAGCAGAAAACTGCGACTCACTGAGAGGAACCCGGAAAATTATAGTTCCTTTAAGTTGGAGTTCCTGGCCTGGGTCTGGGCTATAACAAAAAGGTTCAAGCATTACCTAGCAGCTTCGAAATTTACAGTCTTCACAGATAATAACCCGTTAACACACCTGGATATCGCGAAGCTTGGTGCATTGGAGCAACGCTGGATGGCCCGACTATCGAACTATGACTTTAACATCCAATACCGAGCAGGCCGCAACAACGCAAATGCTGATGCCCTCTCCAGAAACCCTCAAGTACATCTACAAGGAATTGAAGAAGAGGATGACTTAGAGGAAATAGAACCCCCAGCTTTCCATAAAAGTAGAAAATGGAAAATGGCTGAAAATCACATCTACCAGAACCGTCAGACTGTTGAACTAAACCAGTTGCCTCACTATGGATGGAAGGAGACTCAAGACAGTGATCCGGCAGTGAGCCTTGTAAAGAAGTTAATAACGCAACCGGATTCCCAAGTTGAAAAGAATGCTCCACCAGAAGCACAGTATCTGTGGAAAGAAAGAAGCAGGCTATTCATCTATCAAGGTCAACTGTGTAGACAGTATATCAACCCAAGGACACATGAAATGGTATGGCAAGTTGTGGTTCCAAAGAGAGATGTCCAAATGGTATTGGAAGCGTACCATGACGGAGCAGGACACTTTGGATGGAGAAAACTGGAAATATTGTTACGTGAGAGATTCTATTGGATCAGAATGAGAGCCTCCATAGAGAGATGGTTTAAAAATTGTGGACCATGCTCATTAAGAAGAAGAGACCGTAACAACCAGAAAACACCACTCCAGCCTATCATCACCAAACAACCATTAGAACTGGTAGCCTTAGATCATGTCAAACTCACACCTAGCAAATCAGGCTATACCTATACTCTTACCATGGTAGACCACTATTCCAGATTCCTTGTGGTAGCTCTGGTAAAGGATTTAACAGCTCAGACAGCAGCAAGAACATTTCAAGCCTATTTTTGCAGACCACATGGTTATCCAGAACATGTATTGACAGACCAAGGTCCTGCCTTTAAAGCTGAAATATTTCAAGAGTTCTGTCGCCTATACGGATGCAAGAAAATTTGCACCACGTCTTACCATCCTCAAACTAATGGAATGTGCGAAAAGATGAATTACGTGGTAATTAAATTGCTGGAAACTCTGCCCTTAGAAGAACGAAACCAGTGGCCAGAGAAATTACCAGATCTTGTTGACATCTACAACAACATCCCTGTAAGCTCAACAAATTGTACCCCTGCATATCTCATGAGAGCAAGACCAGGAAAATTGCCAGTAGACTTTGAAATAGGCATAGTAGTTCCTGAAGCAGATATTACAGATGCAGATTGGGATAGAAAATAACAATACCAGAAAATACAAGAATGCGTTGAGAGAACTCTGGAAAAATCTAGAGAAAGACAAGAAACCAACTTTAATAAAAGTGCGCAAGGAACGCCATTAACACCAGGTGAATTGGTTTTGAAAAGAAAAAGAAGAATGCACAAACTAGATGATCAATGGGAAAAAGAACCATACACTCTATTACCATCTGAATTTGATAACCAGAAAACCTGTGTCATCAGCAAGGACAATGGTAAAACCACAGCAACAGTGTCTAGGGATCGTCCTGTATTTAGACGATCTGCTACTCATAGCTCCATCATCCCAAAGACTCAAGAGCCACGTGGAACAGTGTCTGTCAATCCTCCAGTCCTTGGGCTGGATGCCAAATCTGAAGAAATCAGAGCTTCAACCCTCCACCAAGAGGACATTCTTAGGGGTTCTCCTAGATTCAGAGAAACAAATGTCCTTCCTCCCAGAGGATCATCAACTAACCTTGACATCCAAAATATATGCATTGAGGAAAGAGAAGTCTCCTACCATTCAGACAGGATTGTCTGTCTTGTGTTCTATGACCCCCTGCATAGAGTCAGTGTCATGGGCCCAGGCTCACTCCAGAGTTCTTCTGAATCTCATGTTAACAACCTACAACAGAAGTGTCAACTCTCTATCAAGAAGAATTCAGCTTCCTGGCAGAGTAAAGATCTCTCTTCTGTGGTGGTTAAAACCCAAAAACATTCACAGAGGAGTTGCCTGATCTCAGACTCCTCTAGTCACAGTGACAACGGATGCCAGCAAAAGAGGATGGGGAGCTGTGGTATCTCAGACCCCAATCCAGGGACTCTGGAATCCCGCAATCAGTTCTCAGTCCTCAAACCACAAAGAGCTGAAGGCAGTAGAGGAGGCTTTCCTTGCGGGAGCCGATATGGTCAGAGGCAGTCACGTGCGAATTTACTCGGACAACATCACAACAGTAGCTCACATCCGACATCAGGGGAGCACGAAATTTGACAGCCTAAAAGTAATCTCAAGTAGAATATTCTGTTGGCCGAAAAGCATCTTCTCTTGCTATCGGCAGTCCACCTAAAAAGGTCCTCGAATCTACAAGCAAACGTTCTGAGCCATAAAGACTTACATCCAGGGGAATGGAGCCTGAACCAGAGGGTCTTCCAGAGTTATAACAAGATGGGGATTGCAAGAGATAGATTTGTTTGCCTCAGGAGAGAACGCCAGGGTAGAAACATATTTTATCCTGAATCCCAGGGACAACTCCAGAGGAAAAGATGCATTCTCTCAGACATGGAACTTTTACCTGGCTTATGCCTTTCCCCCAATCCCTTTGCTAGCAAAGACTCGGAAAAAAATCAGGGAAGATGGCATTGCAACTATCCCGATGGCCCCAATGTGGGCAAAAAGAAACTGGTTCAATCTGACAGTGGATCTCCAGGTGGATGGTCCTATTCAGCTTCCACTGGTCCCAGATGTTCTCTGCCAGGGCTCTCTGCTTCATCCAAATCCTCAAAAACTGAAGTTGGCTGCTTGGTTAATGAAGCCCGCATATTAAATGCCAAGGATCTTTCAGAAGGAGTAATTTCAACATTGCAAAAATGCAGGAAACCTGTAACCAATGCAATATATAATAAAGTGTGGAAGAGAATTTTCATCCTGGTGCAGTCCTAATTTACCAGATCCATTCCACCCTAATATTTCCCAAATCCTAGATTTTTTGCAGAAACGGTTAGAATTGGGTCTCAAGCCCAACACATTAAAGGTTCAGGTATCTGACCCTAGTTCAGTTTTTGACCAGGATTTGGCCAACCATTGTTGGATCAAGAGGTTCATGCTATCAGCCGTCAAGTTGTGTCCCAGACGCCAAATATCTACACCCTCTTGGGATCTGAGCATTGTACCCTTTGTACCACCCATTGTACCATCCTTTAAACCTCTGACATCTTTTAATCTTCAGATCCTCTCTTTCAAAACCTTTTTTCTCATAGCCATAACTAAGGCGAGAAGAATAGGAGAGTTACAGGCCCTACCAGTAAGGGAACCTTATCTGAAAATTCATGATGACAGTATAATTCTTCACTGGATCCACCCTTCCTCCCTAATATGGTTTCAGATTTCCACCATTCACAGGACATCGTTCTTCATTCCTTTTGTCAGAATTCAACAAAACCAAAGGAAGAAGAATTCCATACTCTTGATGTACGCAGAACAGTACTTCACTATTTAAACCAAATGATGCCCTTTAGACTCAATCAGAATCTATTAATTCACACTTCTGAACGTAACAAAGGTCGGAAGTTAGCAAAGCGCACAATTGCACATTGGATTAAGAAAGCTACTGTACATGTCTTCACCAGACCATGACGCCTCCTTCTGGCATTAAAGCTCACTCCACAAAATCTACTTAGGTCTCCTGGGCATTCATTGAGCAGATTTGCAGGGCTGCTACATGGTCTTCACTTCACACCTTTTCCAAACATTATAGATTGGACTTTATGTCCAATAGTGATTTGGCCTTTGGCAGAAAAGTGCTTCAGGCAGTGTTCCCCACCTAATTGAAAAAATTGTTGGCATTCCTCTTATGCTGTCGTGGAAGGTGGGTAGAGAAAATAGAATTATTCTTACCGTTAATTCGGCTTCTAAGAACCTTACACGACAGTACTAATTTCCCTCCTTACATTTCCTCAATATATTCCTAGAATTATTAAGGTAACCGGTGCTATGGTGTTCGTGTACGTCGCTGGCTAGTAGGAGGTGGGTTAACCTCTTTGTACTTCCTGTTCCCAATTAGGGCGTGGAGAGGCGACCTCCAATGCTATCGTGGAAGGTTCCTAGCAACCGAATTAACGGTAAGAATAATTCTATTTTTATATTCTCACCTACCTGTGGATCTTGAGGAGTCTGCCAACAGGCAGGACCAAAGCGGTGATGTCATCCACCAGGGCACACAATGTCTCAGCTTGATGACAACATCACGCTGCTCCATGTCCCACCGTGTATGAGAGTCTCACCGGCACCGCATATCTGAATCTCCCCACTCCCGCTGAAGTGACTTGCAGCCTACAGATCGGTGCTCTGCCATGGAGCACAACTGCACAGCTCAAACAAGAACAATTGAGTGGACTACAGCTCTGGGTGGGTTCCTGAGATCACCCCATCTGCCTCCCTGGTAGCAAAGCTACTGACTGAAATATGATTATGTAAAAAAGCATTTAAAAGCATCTTCTCTGCCTTCTGGAGTGTGGTTTTAACAAGCATTTATCGTATATTTATGGTCATCAATAATCAAATCAAATGATGTGCTCTTTTGTAACAAGAATCCAGCTTCTTCCCCGCATTACTTGAGGGCTGAGCAATCTACCTTCTTTGTGGAGTCTCTATTCTAAAAGGACAGTACGTGGATTAGTAAGGACCAGTACAGTAGGCTGTGCAGGACAGTAGAGGGCCAAGTGAAACATTTGATGCTGATGAAGGGCAGTGACATACAGGAACAGTAGAGAAATACATGCAGTCCTTGCAAGAGGGAAATAGTGAATGGCAGAGATGTATGCAATCAGGACACTATAACAGGGATATGATTAACCGCAAGATAGCAGTAATCAGAGGCGTAGCTAGGGGTTCAACACAAGGGGGGAGAAACGTCATGAGTGGGCCCCCAGCCCAGGTGACCAGCAATAATCACACGTACAACCTAAAGCATGAACATTTCATTTAGTCAAATAGAAAACTGAATAACATTAACACTCAATGTGGGCAATGTGGCGGTGTTGAAGGCGACAGGGGCATGACGGTGGTGCTGGAGGCGACTGGGACACGGTAGCGGTGATGGAGGCAACGGGGGCACGGTGTGGTGGTGCTGCTTGGGGCATGGCTGCGGTGGTGGTGCTGGAAGTGACGGGGACATGGCTGCGGTGCTGCTGCTGGAGGTGACGAGGTCACAGGGGAGGGTGGTGGTACTGCACAGCAGGGGCAGACATGGATGCGAGTGCTGGCTGCAATGTAGTGCAGAGTCAAACTCCTGGAGAAGATGACTCGCGCCTGCCAGGAGGGAGAGACACATGCTAATTACACTAGTCTCTCTCTTCCTCCCTCCTATGCTGCTGGGCTGATGTGTGTCTGCCATGCTTCTATGCCTACCTTTATATTTTACATTTTATGACGGGTGCTGAAACATTTTCCTGCTCTCAATAACCCCTTTAGGGAGCGCACAGACGTGGCGGATCCGCATGCAGAATTGTATGCGGATCCACACGTGGATGCCCATCCCGGACCCGCTATGACGGGCCGACGCTTGCAGTTCAGTCCGTGTGACCCGCGGTCATGCCGGGATGGATGCGCTCCGGAGCTCGGGTGAGCTCCAAAGTTCAGCCCGTCATAGCAGGTGGTCCGGGATGGGCATCCACGTGCAGATCCGCATGCAATTACGCATGCAATTACGCGGGCAGATCCGCCACGTGTGTGCGCTCTATTAAAGACATGTATTTATCATTCTAACGTTACAAATTAAGAATAAAATGAATATGCAGTCAAATGATTGTGTACTTTTCCTCAGATGATGCCTGCTCCTCAGTCTTCTTCCCACCGTCCCACGTATTCTTTTACTCAGGCTTGTATTTATGGCTGTAGTGCTGCCGCCGCTGCTACAATCGGCAGTGCACGGCCGCGGGACCAATCGGAGGGAAATCAGGACTATCAGAGGAGATAATTAAAGCCTGTCTGGAAGTGAACTAAGGCTACTTTAACACCAGTGTTTTTTTTAAATCAGGCACAAAACCATTTTTATTTGCAAAAAACAGATCCTGTAAGGAAATTGTTTTTGCTCATTCAGTTTCAATGGTGTCAGTTGCTACCAGATCCAGTCGGATGCATTTTTTTTGTTGAGTCCAAAAAACGTTGCATGCAACTTTTTTGTGCTCAGTAAAAAATTCACATCTTGCCGGAGATCCGTCAACGACTGTAATGAAACCGGATCTGGCATGCTTTACTGAGCATGCGTGGTATCGTCACATCATGTAAAGTTCGAGGTCCATACTGAACAGCTTGGTGTTTGGTGATGGCCCCGAACACAGACTTCACTGAGAAGTCCCATATAAAGCATTATACTCACTAGTCTTGGAGCTGCAGTCACTTCTGGGTCCTGCTCATTAAGCTCATGAAATATTCAATGCTCTGACTGCTGAACAGCCAATCACAGACAGCCACTCTCTTTGACAGCGTCTGTGATTGGCTGTTGCACCCCACTCATTGTGGCAGCAAGCAATCACAGATGCAATGGATGGGGTGCAACAGCCAATCACAGACGCTATCTCAGAATGGAACCTGGAAGTGACCGCAGCACCGAGACTGGTAAGTATAATGCTTTATCATCCTTTATTTTTACACCTGAACCATTCGGGGTCCATGTCTAAACACTAGGTGTTTGGTACGGACCCAAAACAGGACAATAATAGCAAAGAAATCCAGCATAATACCAGTACAGTAGCATCCTCCACCATCCGGTTTAAGGGAAAAAACGGATTCATTCCAGATCCTGTTTTTGCTAAAAAAAACTGTAAAAATCGCTGGTGTCGAAATGGCCTAAGTGGGAGAAGAAGCAAATTCCTGGCAAACACACGGTAGCTGAGAACAATGCTTTTATACCTCAGGCACAATTAAAAAGCCTTGTTTGACACTGTGAATGGTGCATGCTGGAATTCCACAGTAGCCCAGTCTGGATTAGCATAGAGGGAGCCAGTCATAGTTAAAGGAAGCAAGACTCTACAGTACACTGGAGCCAGGACAGAGGAGTGACATAAGTGCCAAAGGAGAGCTCAAAATCTAAATAAATAGAAGGGTTTAGAGACTGATTACAGGTAGAGCCATATGGTTTAATCATTTTCTTTTTTGTGCTTGGAAAACCTGTGTAATTTAAAATACTAGATGTGGGCCCGATACTATGGCATCGGAAGGGTGGTCTCTGTGCGCTGTCTCTCCTCTCTGTGCCTGTCTCCAAACTGTGCATTTTCTCCTGTCTGTGCATTGTCCTTTCCGTGCGCTGTCTGTCCCCTATTTGCTGTATCTCTCTTGTGGCTTTCTCTCCTCTCTGTGCACTGTCACCACCCATGTGGCTTTCTCTCCTCTCTGTGCACTGTCATCAACCATGAGCGCTGTCCAACCCCTGTGTAGGGAGAAAGGATGGATCCAGTGAAGAACAGTGAAGAATACGGTCATCACAAATTTTCAGATAAGGTTCCCTTACAACTTGGTGATGTGTGGCCCCTGGACGGTAGGATAGAGGACGCTGTCCGTGAGGGCTCACAATATTATCTAGGTGTAGTACACACCTACCATTTGTAATCAAGATTGCCAACTTCACACAACTGTTATCAGTATTGGGTACACATTAACCTCTGCTATTATTTTAATGCATTTTTGCAACCAGTTTGCCAAGTCATTTTGCAATTTATGCGTGAAATGCACTGAAGCAACCAAGTAAGGCTGGGGTCACACATAAGCCCTTGGTCCGTTTTTGGCTTCATTTTTGGCATTTTTTTTTCTAAGTCCAAAAACTGATAGAAAAACGGATTGGATGTAATAAACACCCTGTCCATTTTTTTCTGCACCTAAAAACATTACTATGTACGTTTTTGAGCCAAAAACGTTGCTAGCATCGTTTTGGGGTCCGTTTTAAAAAAAAAAAAATTTTTTAACATGGGCCCTATGGAAAAACGGATTAGTTTTTTCTTGAATTTTGGTCAAAAAATGACTAAGTCCAAAAACGTTCAGTGGTGTAGGAGGCTCAAAAAGCACCCAAAAAAAAACGGATTGGTCATGGAGATCACTTCCAAAACCGGATTTCTATGTGTGACCTCAGCCTTACTAGTTTACCAATATATTACTGCTAAACTGCGGTTAATCATATCCCTGTTATAGTGTCCTGAATACATACATCTCTGCCATTCACTATTTCCCTTTTGCAAGGACTGCATGTATTTCTCTACTGTTCCTGTATGTGACTGCCCTTCTTCAGCATCAAATGATTCACTTGGACCTCTACTATCCTGTACAGCCTAATGTACTGGTACTTACTAATCCATTGTCCTTCCCGTGCGCTGTCTGTCTCCTGTTTGCTGTATCTTTCTCATGGCTTTCTCTCCTCTCTGCGCACTGTCACTCCCCATGAGCGCTGTTCAACTCCTGTGTGCTGTCCCTCCCATTTGAGCTGTGTCCCCCTCGTGCCTGTCTCCCTCCTGTGCGCCATATCCGCCCCGTGCCTCTATCTCCCCCATGCTTCTCTCTTCCCCGTGCCTCTCTCTCCCTGGGGGCAGGCTTTGCTGCACTGAGAATCTCTTCCGGCAAAGCGCTCACTCACCTATCCACTCTCTCTTTCTCCCATGTGTTGAGTTCTCCCATCTGTGCTGTGGGCTGTAAAAGCTTGAGGCGGCAGTGTCGGAATAATTGTCCTACGCTCCCGCTGTGAGCTTTTAGTATGTGTGTTACAGTAGGAGCTTTAAATTGTGCATGTGTGATGCTGGGTTTCACGCAAGCGCAGTAAAGCATCATATGCTTTACTGCGCAGAAGCTTGAAGACCCACCTGTTCCGCCAAGCCCATGACCTGCAATAAGACCCGGTCCACCACACCGCCTCACGACTGGAACTTCCCCCTCTCACTAAATCCCCACCCGCCCCTTGTAGACTGTGAGCCCTTGCAGACAGGATTTCTCCCCACTTGTATCTGTACGACCGAATTGTCCAAATTTATTGTTACTTGTATTGTTACTATATTACTTGTCCTAGTCTGCCCCTTTTAGCATGTAAAGTGCCATGGAATATAATGGCGCTATATAAATAAATAATAATAGTATGTGTGATGCACTGCACCTGTGTGTTCTATGGATTTGTGTAGGCACAGTACATCAGAGCGGCCATGGACATAGGTGTAGTAAGATGGCAGCGCTGTAATTTACTGTGCATGCATTCGCGCTTGTGCAGTAAATGTGCTGGCGCCATCTTGGATCACGTATTGGACATAAGCGGTGTGATGAGCGGTTTAAGTAACTGCATTTTTTTTGTGTGCTTTGTAATTTCAGTGTGGCTTGTTGTGGCGGTGTGTCTTGTGTTTGCGGCGGAGTGGGTTCGGGGTGGCCGCCGCTGTTTGTACTATGGAAGCTGCATGCAGTCTGCATATTAACACACCGATCACCTGGGCGTGTTAATATGGCATGCGGTGTGCTTCCTGTGTGCTTGGAATTGTGGGATTTGTGGACATCCATTCAAACGGGATGTCACTTGACAATTATATATTAGATGTTTACCAGTAGTAGATGTGTAGAAAATTGCAGTTTGTGCAAAATTATTGCAACTTTAGCACATAGTTTCATGTTGTAAATACACATATATAATCAAGAATTTGAACATAATGAGCAAGAAGGAAATTCAATTTATTCATGTTCTTTTTGTTAGTTAAGATTCACCAGCTATGTGACAGAAATGTTTACTTGTAGCTTTTCATAATAAACCCATGTACAATTCACATCTAATTGTACTGTTTGCTTACTTCTTGAAGAGCTAAGAATACTTTCAGTCAACCTGAAGTGACTTCCTGTAACATCTGTGAACACTTACTAAATTTCAAGGATACTGAATAAATTGACTTAAAATAGCACGATCAGATATAGCACATGGGATAATCCCAGCTGGGAACCTACTTTTAAAATAAATGTCTGTTCTGTGATCAGAGGAATGTTAAGTACTCATTCGTGTACTTGGTTATGTTACGTTATATATACAATAAACTGAATCTGAATTCAAGCTTTTTTTAACAAGAGTAAATTTATGTTTACACCTCCCAATTTTACATTGCAAATGATCACTATCTGTCAGAGTTCAAAAATCGGTCTTGAAAACCCACATTTTAATACTTTTATTTAATATATGTTCAACATTTTCTGCAGTGATGTGCCCTAGGGTGCTCTATAAAGTCTTAAATTAATATTTTTTAAAATTACATTTCCTTTATTTTTATATCAGTTTGCTTCCGGGATTCACCTAGCTGCTTAATCTGTTGGAATGAATGGAATGCATTACTATATGTCATGGCATGCGTAAAGGCTGTCATGTGGTTATCCCTATCTATAAGTTGTATTACTCATAGCAGGGCATACATTAAAAGAGGGAAGGGAAAAGACAGAGCGGGGAAGAACCTGTATATACTTTCACATATTTCGAAAATGGTTGTTACATGATTTGTTATATAAGTTGCTTTTGTTCGGTGTCAGACTGGGGCAGCAGGGGCCCACCAGTAACATTGACTCTGGGGACCAACTAATCAAATACATGTAGATATTACATTCACAAATTTTCCTATGCTTCTGTATAATAATATACTGGGTAGTTTGTTTCCTTTCTTCATAGGGAAACAAGTGTATTGCACTACTTCTGATCATGTTTGGGGGTAAGGGACCCACCAGAGGATTCTCCTGTTCTCCTGTGAGACGGACCAAGCTGGCTCTTGTCCTTTAACCATAATATAAAAAAAGCTCTTGTCTTTTAACTATACTACTAAAAAATGCTCAAAAGACAATTTCAACTTAACTTTTAATAGATAAAATCCTAACACCAAATACACATTATGGTCAACCAACAAGCATCTAGGTTCGGATAAGAGTTAGAAGCCCACAGGTTAGATGATGTGTGAGGGTTCCCCCTTATTCTTTCAACCAATTCACTTCTTCCTTTGGTTGTCAGGTACTTCTCGGTGAATCCTAAAAAAAAACAAACCCTAGCATTTGATAGCCCCTGATTCTATTATGGGATCCTTTATAAAGTGATTTCTCAGTTAGCAGGACCATCACACGGATCATATGTAATAACTACAGCATGATGAGAAGGTTATTAGGTGGCCTGGTTTGAAGAAATATTCAATATTTGGGCTTATTCTGCATACTCCATACTGCTAACTAGATCTCATGGTATCACAGTGAATGAGCTGGAATCACCAGTATCACAGCAGCACACCAACACCAAAGATTGCACAATAAGGCAGATGCTGTGTCTCTGTGGTACAAGCTTAAATAGGGGTTCGACAAGCAAATATCTGTGTGTCAGAGATAGTTTTTAATAAATTGTAGGTAGTCAGGAGTCAATGACTGGAGGTATTAGACAAACGCAGAACTACTTTTCTACGATAACTTTGATATAAACTTTGAATCTTTGTACTAATATTCTAGATAGAGTATTATAGCCCTACAAGACAACCAGTTGTATTTTCAGTACAAATTACATATATAAGCAGTGGTGGAGAAAGGCTAGAGTCTAACTAGCGTCAGCCCTTAGGCTGACAAATCCATCAAAAACTTTGTCTCTGGCAAGCCGAGCAAATAGCGTTTGTCATGTAACGCTATGTACCGCCTGCCTATGCATCTCTATGGATACCTGATGCTTGGCGCAGCCGCAGGCTCCACACACAAGGACTGGATATGCGTTTTTGCTGAACGCACAGGATAATGCTGCAAACCACATTTCCTGCAGGGGAACGAGCTAATCTTTGCCAAGGGGGAATGTGGCACCCCACCGGTCTGGTCGCCACGAGGGGTACTGCACCCAGTGAACAGTTTTGTGGTGTCTCTGTCCTTGAGGGAACGGGATGGTGAACCCAGACACCCACCAAAACACCCAACACACCCTGCGACCCAGGGGACCATGGGTGGACCCAGGGGGAGGGCCCAGTAGAGGGGACACAGGAACCCAGGACTTACCATAGTCAGGCAGAGGGGCTGGTCGAGAACTATGAACCGGCCCTACACATGGCGTGGAAGCTGTATGGCCAAACCACTGAACCAGAGGCTATGGGGTCTAGAGGAGTTGTGGCCACAACCCAGCGCACCCGCTGAGAAAGCAGCCGGACTAGTGTCAGGGGATAGGCACCAGTCACCCGACAGGACCCGTGGCTGCTGTATCGGGGCTCTGCATGCAGAGGCGCTGACAGGAGAGGCGAAGAACTAGCGCTGGGAGAGAGACCAGAGAAAGGAAAGGCACATGAAGGGGAACTGGAACTTGGCAAAGAGAAGTGCCCGGCGATCCATTGCAGCTTCAGTGAGTAAACCGGGTACTGAATTCCAACTCTGTGTGAGACAGTTTAATTCTGCCACCTGCGGAGCTGCCAACTGCAAAAGCAGACAAGACACAGAGGCGCAGCTCGAACACGACTTTGCACATCCATCGTAATCGAACACATCTGCCCCGTGGTACTGCTCCACCTACGGGGAGCGACGACATCAGGCTGCAATACCAACAACCCCAGAGGTCTGACCCGATGCATTGGACCCTCATGATCTAGAACCGTAGGTGGCGTCACAAACTTTATTCCACATTCCACAACCCCTAACCCGAATGACTAAGACCCCCTGGGTAATGGAAGTCGGGTCTCGACCCCCGTAATTCCCCTGAAGTAACCGGAGCCCGGTTTCGAGTGCCCCACGGCCCTGGGGTTGGTGAGTCACTAATATCACAGTGCTGTCATTTCTCCAATTTTTTTTAACTTATTCCCTGTGAACTGCCCAGTGAGAACTAAACCATAACTCAATAGCAAGGGTCAACATACCTTTAGTGTGACCCTGCCCCCATTGACCAAAGGCATCCCTGACCTCCAAGGTCATAAATTAGTACAAAAACCCCAACACTCCACTGCCAGAATTTTATGTCAGTGAAAACATACAATAACATAAAGGTGGATGGGCGAAATGTTCACCGGTCCTGGATCCACGGAGTAGAGGGCAATCTCACCTAACCCTCTTCTTATAAGGTAGTCTCAAACCACTTTTCCCACCTCTGCCAAAAACTTCCTACCCTATCCGATACTGAATCCCAACCAATGTGACCTAAACTTAACACCCCACCCTATAGCTGCACCTGTGTACATGCAAATCTATCTATTAACCCCTTCCTGGCCGTCAGTTTACAAACCTCTGTCACTGCATCCATTGTGGCCCTATCTGTCCAAGATTACACAAAATTCATGGTTCTCTGGTTGGATGTATTACACCAATCTTTCAGTTGCCTTTCTATTTTTTACTCAAGTGAAGTGTTGTAACGAAGCCAAGGCACTTCTGGGAATCTCATTAATAGGAAAAAAAAATCAATGTTAGCTGGACCACCTGATGATACTTGATAGAGGGACACCTTTCTGAACCATTATGTTTTTTAACCAAGAGGTATTGGTCAATGTCTCTAATTTCAACACCAAACTTTTCTTGCTAAATGCAAAGAGGTAGTGATTACACATTAAGACCAAAACAAATATGAAAACATTCAATGCACTATATAGTTTAGTCCAATAATAAATACAGTTTTCCTTCCATGATTGTTATTAAAGCACCAGATGTGATGATGCATGGCAAATGTCAAAATGTGACACTTTTATGTATACACTTTCTACTAATCAATCACATAAAAAGCTTTAACAAGTTTTTTCTAATCTGGTTGATATAATCTGAACCATAAATTTGATATTTGTGTGTTCTGCAGAATAGATCACTGACATCTGCAGTATTATTTTACAGCAAGGGAATAAACTATGCTTCCCCTTCAAAATGTGACATAAACTGCATGGCAAACTGAATGATTGTAATTCATGTGTTGCTAACATAGTCAGTAAATATATAGATATCCTAGATTATAATGGGGGATGTACATTATGGAGGCTATATTACAGCAAATGATTTATAAAACCTCAATTTGCCATGCAACTTAGAAGAGCATCCATATACCCCTCTGCTGACTACCATCACAGGTGAACATTAAGCATTTTGCTTCACCTGCTTTGTTTTTATATTTGATGTATTGGTACAGTAATGTACGGTAAGTCTACTTGGCCAATGTCGTGAGTATGGACCACAGAGTCCCAATGGGTCAGAGTTATACCACCATATTTTCCCTTAAGTAGGGCTTCTTACAGTATTTTGCACAGAGTTTGTGTAATACATTTTCTCAATTAAACATTGGACACTTTAGTATAGGTCTATGCAATGCATTGCAGATTATATGCCTTTGTTCAGTGGCTGTCATGCCACAGCGATGAATCACTCAGTGTGTAGTGCAAGAGAATGGACACACCAAGGGAAAGGTAAAAGGAAGGCCCTGGCAATAGGGCTAGGGAAGAGGAGTAACCCCATTACAATCACCTGAGGCTGATCTTTGAGCTCAGTATTGTCCCTAGTTGGGTCCTTCCCCCCATGTGCGATCAGGCTGGCCCTGGGCTTGCCATGACTTATGTGTAGGGCAGCTAAATGCTAGTCTTACAGCTAACATAAGACAATACAGTGAGAGAGAAAAACAAACAAAGGAACTCAAAAGCGTCTCCAGATAGGGATTTCAACGTTTCATCTGGAAGAGACTCCACCACTGGAACAGCTTCTCCATAATAGGGATTTCACAGCTTCAACTGGAAGGGACTCTACATCCAAAACTGGTACAGTTTCACCAGAGAGGTCAGTATAGAATATCTATTACCAGAATAGGAGAGAGCTAGGAGAGAATTTATATAGAAGAAGGGAGTGGTTATAAGGGCAGCAGTTTAGATTAAATCTTCAAGGATTTTCAAAAGGAAATCTCAATCCCTTAAGCACTGAAAAGAAAAAAATTCACTTTACTCATGATAATCGCCGAGCGGGCTCTAAAGATGACTGTGATCAGCTAAATTTTGTGACCTTCTGATCCCAGATACATCAGAGGACTCAGCAGTGTGTGACACCCATGGCAGTGGCATAACTAGTGTCTGATAGACCCTGGTGCCAAATTAGGACCTTCCCGACCGCACTTCATGTTTGTCAGATGTATGGATTCTTGAAAAATTTTAAGCCCTATAAGGACACACTTGTTTTCCCCTCTCCAATGATGTAGTAAACTCCCCATCCTAGGCTTTTTCCAGGTATATACGTCCACCATCCTGAGTGCATTCCAGATATGTATGACCTCCATTCTGGTATATATGTCCCCATTCTGGGCCCCTTACTGGCATATATGACCCTTGCTTGTATTAAGCTGTAGAATTTTTGGAGCTTTAAATACATTTTTGAAGCTTCCTGGAGTTTGCAGGTGTTTTGACACTTGCAGGGTGCAAATTTTGGAAACAGTATCAGACACGGCAGCTGCTGTGAAGTCCAAAAAGCTTACAATATCCTTAAAGGGAACCTGTGACCTCCTAAAAGCCACCTAACCTATCAATACATGTCCCTGCACCTTCCTATAACCATTATAACCATACCTCTCTCTGCTAAATGCTTCCTTTCAAAATTGAAATAAACACTTTGATACTTGCTCATTAGGATGATAATGAAGTGGGGACAATATGCAATGTCCACAGGTCGTGTTGTTTTGCAGCCTCCAGGATCCAGCCTCTCTGTGCTGCTTTGCTTGTGAAGGCTCTGCCCCTCCTCCTCTCATCCTCTGTCACTCACAACAAATCATTTGTCCTGCCTTCAGCTCCACAACACAGCAGCACAGACAGAGAGGCTGGATCCTGGAGGCTGCAAAACAACACACCCTGGGGACAATTGCATATTGTCCCCTTTTCATTATCATCCTAATGAGTAAGTATCAAAGTGTTTATTTCAACTTTGAGAGGAAGCATTTAGCACAGAGAGGGATGGTTATAATGCAAATAGGAAGGTGCAGGGACATGCATTGATAGGTTAGGTGGCTTTTAGGAAGTGAAAGGTTCCCTTTAACAGACCTTAATCTATTGTAGGGAATAACACATATCTAAATCGCTGCTGCAGACCCTTGGAGTTTCCAATATGAGATTTATTAATCCTGACACATTTCAGAGTAAACAAATTTCTTCCTTGGGGATAAATGATCTATCCGAGAGGAAGGTTTACTCTGAAACGTGTTGGACTTAACAAATCGCATTGACACAATCTTGTTCTTCATCAGGCAATGCAGGGTTAACCCTTTCCTATCATCTCGGAGGTATCAGAGAACAATGCTATAGATGGGATTTAGAGTACTGCATCGAAATATAGAACTCTGACGTCTGTAAAGATATGTTCAGAACGTATTCAACGCTTTCACCTACATAGATAAATACAACTACAGTATGTTCATAGTGGGACAATCACACTCTATATGTGCAAAGGGGTTTAGGGAACTGTGTAGAGACTGACATGTTCCAGTTTGCCCAGAAATCTTAGAACACTTCTATAGTTTTCACTGTTTGTATTTATCTTGAAATAAATGAATAGGCTAATCCTTTATCAGTATCGTGTCAGAAATGTGCTGCCTTTTCCAGGCATATATGTTACATTGAAAATTCACATGAAGAATAACTTGATTTAGCTGGTTTAGGATACATAATCCTTTTACCAGCTGTGCCCAGCCTGCTTCGTGCCCACCCACAATGTCCATGGTTCTCACTCCGGTTTTCTTCAGATCCGAATTCCATAATACTTAGTACACATTCATAAGCAGTATTTGTTAAAACCATGAAGGATATAGATATAGAAGCCTAATGTTTTATCCAAGGTGTAAATTGAAAGTGACACGTGAAAGTTAGGATAACAGGAAAGGGCTGTGTTGAAGTATTTGTCAATGAGACATAGTGAAATAAAACATAACATTTGGAAAATAGCATAGGGAGTTTTTTGTACTTCCTCTCGTTTCTTTAGATCTCACATAAGGATTTATGTATTCCATTACTAATGTGAAAGTACCTGGCACACTGTGTCTTAAAACAGAAGTAGAAATTGGTATTATGCCTTGGAAGGCCCACTGTTTGCATACTATTTCATTCACAAATGATCCCCGGGCATATGACTCCAGTGTGAGTCACTGTAACCTCCAAATCACTTAAATAACTTACAACCGGTGATTCAGCTTCATAATGATCACTATAAAGTAAACATTAGTAACTGAGCTGCTTACTACAATGCCCACGCAGGGTTACCACTCCCACTTGTTTTGGTGTAGGAATGGAGTCGGTACACCCAGCCGATGACTAACTTCCAGAGGTACATAGGGAGGAGTAGGACTGTGGCTAACGTCCTCATGCAAAAACTACGCCATTCATCCTTTCCATCACTTGGGCATACTCCTAGCAACAATAGCATGAGATGTTTAGAAGGTGACGACTGTGCACTAAAGAGGATTAAATAATCCCATGTGTTAATTGCACTCACTGGTATTATAATAAAAAGGTAAACATTTTTGAGATCAGAGTGCAGCATTAGTCACACTTTTGCAACTTGTTTGGGATGTTTTTATACACAATACAACATAAATCATAGTTTTCAGTAATGAATGTTATGATTCTGCAGAAGTACAGGCACAGTGGGTTATTTAGGAGTAGAATGTGTGGATTCATTAATGCTATGCTGCACACATAGAAACCTATTTGTACATTTATGGGAAATTCGTCTAAATTTAGCATGGAGAGATTGGAAAATGTTTCAATTATAGCCACAGAGTCTTGTTTCCAATTGCTTTCAAACGTTTCATTTTTTTATCGTACTACTTTCTCCAGGGTTGTAATCAGATGTTCCAGTATAGCATAGGGACGAAAGTTTAAAAACTATATATAAAAAATATCCTAAAAGTGAAGGCATTCTTAAGGCTGGTAAGGAAACGTCTCTTTAAGAAGGTCGTCAATGTTTAACCCCGTAAATGATTTATATCTGCAGAGGAAGCAGGCGCAAATAGGGCCTTGTCGTTATATGTGAGGGGGGCTCTGAAGCCGCTAAAATGTAACTGCTCACCTTTTCAAGTTGTGTGACACACAACCAGCATACCAGCATTCCCTGATGAAGGGGCATAGCAGGCTCTGAAACACGTTGGATGGATCCAATAGACCTCAAGTAACTGAAGATTTGGGCTTCGTGTCTTTTGCAGCAGCGCGGACCAACTACACACAGTCCCTTTTGAATCTAAGGATAACCCCATAAATGGATATTTTCAAGTTGTCTGTTGATCACAGATTTGCTGTTTCTTTACTTCCTGATTGCTTAAGGGGCTGGTGCTTCTCCTTGAGTGACAGTCCAGATCAGGAACTTTGTCCTGTTACTACACACTAACAGTCTGTCGATGTTTGTTATGAGTGTACACTGTTATGAACAAGCACACAGCTCAGTAAAGTAAGAGCGGTCATTAGAAGAATTTGTTCTGGAAATTGCTGATCTTGACTGATGTTGCTGGTGGGTTATGATTCTCCATGACTGATAAGAGCCATGTCAAGAGTTGAGAGACATGGGAGTATTGGAGCAGCTAACATCTGTATAGAAATCAACAAAATGTAGAGCGCTGTCTGGGATGTTAGGAGTTTACTACATTACACCATGTCAGCATTTTGCAGGGTTACCTAGATATCACTATTCTGTGTGTGGAGGAGACCGACAATTGGTGTGTTTATTTTGGAGCTTGGGTGAAAACATCACTACTTGTCGTTTCCACCCACTCTCCTACAAATGCACCCTACACTGCAACAAGCTTTCATCAGTCTCAGCATGCCCGTCCATTCCCAGACTTAGCATGCAAAGTTATTCATGTGGCGAGGTGTGGTGGTTAGATGTGACCGGGATGGAGTGGTGAGTGGCGTGTAGCATCAGATCCTTGCGGCGATGTGTCTTGACAGGTGTGGGTGGTGCCAGGTGCAGAATGCTGTGACACCACTGGCAATAGTGCGCCAGCGGGTGCTATGTTTGCACACTCATCACTTGGGTGTGCAAATATGACTGCCGCATCACATGATATCTGGACAACCTGACGCCGGAAGTGGATGAACAACGGGACTTCAGGATTATTTAAGTAAATTGAAAAAGATGCAACAATCAAAGACGTGTCTAGCATCTTATTTCTTACTTTTACAGCGTTTACATGTGGGTTAAAAGGGATGGCCAAGGTTTTTCCACTCTGTGTGACTGCAGACTTATGAATCATCATATCACAGCACCAAAAAAAATCTCACAGCGCAAGCTGCACACATTGTGTGGATTTGCAATCTGCAGTCACATAGCATTGTTGCAGACTTTCGCGATAAAGGCCCTGTCAAACATAACGAGATCGCTAATGAGATCGCTGTTGCATCACAGATTTTGTGACGCAACAGCGATCCCGTTAGCGATCTCGTTATGTGTGACAAGCACCAATGATCTGGCCCCTGCTGTGAGATCATTGATCGTTACACACTGCTCTGGATCATTTCTACATCACTGCGCTCCCGCTGTGAACTGGTGCCAAGCAGGGACACTGAGTTAAACAAATAGAAAAAATTCTCTGCAGCACTCAGCTACTACCAATGATGTACAAATGCTAACAAGCTATATATATTTGAGAAAAAAAGTTTAAAAACTTAAGTTTTTTTAAAAAAAACGCAAAAATTCTTTTGGCCAATGTCTGTTTGCTCATCACCTGCGACAAAGTGACTTCAGGTCTGATGAGTCCTAACGCTGACATCCCTGCCCTTCTTTTCCTCCCTATACCACTTCTCAGTGGGCGGACACCATCTCGACCCTAGACCACCTGTAGGTGATGAGGGTGCAAATTGCAGACATGGAGCCAGTAACTCCATATGATACAAAACAGAAAAAACTGCACAGCACTCACAGACATAATGTGAACTGGTGCCAGCAGGGACACTGAGTTAAACAAATAGAAAAAATTCTCTGCAGCACTCAGCTACTACCAGTGATGTACATATGCTAACAAGCTAGGAGCGCTACATCGTTGTGTTTGAAAGGGACAATGACCATCAATCTCAATGCTACGCTATGCAGTGACAATTCCCAATAACCTCGGTATAATTTTGGATCGCGCTAGTGCATAGTTTTTCACATCACTGGTGAGATAACTGTTTGACATCTTACAGTGATGTGAAAAATGACGCACCAGCGATCTCTGCACATCGTTATCGGGATCGCTGGTGCGTTATGTGTGACAGGGCCTTAACCCTGGAATACCCCTTTAATCCCCTTTAATTACGTAAACATTTGAATCTGATTACAGGTCCCCTTTAAACTAAGAAGAGGAGGAGTGCTTCCAATTTCTATATTTTTTTTTAACTATTTCTTTATTTTACTATTACTTTATTTTTTAGTCTCCTTAGGAACTTGGAACAGTGATCCTTTTTACTATGTATTGCACTAACCACAGTATTGAAGTACAACTCCTGGCAAACATTTTGGAATCATCTGGCTCGGAGGATGTTCATTCAGTTGTTTAATTTTGTAGAAAAAAAGCAGATCACAGATATGGCACAAAACTAACGTCATTTCAAATGGCAACTCTCTGCCTTGAAGAAACTCTAAAAGAAGTCTTGAAAAAAAAAATATGCTAGCCAGTAATGGTTACTTTTGTAGACCAATCAGGGGGAATACTTATGGAATCACTCAATTCTGAGGTAAAAATTATGGAATCATGACAAACAAACAAACAAAACAGCACTCAAATACATTACTAGTATTTTGTTGCACCACCTCTGGATTTTATAACAGCTTGCAGTCTCTGAGGCATGGACTTAATGAGTAACAAACAGTACTCATCATCAATCTGGCTCCAACTTTCTCTTATTGCTGATGCCAGATCAGCTTTGCAGGTTGGAGCCTTTTCATGGACCATTTTCTTCAACTTCCACCAAAGATTGTCAATTGGATTGAGGTCTGGACTATTTGCAGGCCATGACATTGACCTTATGTGTCTTCTTTCAAGGAATATTTTCACAGTTTTTGCTCTATGGCAGGATGCATTATGATCTTGATAAATGATTTCATCATCCCCAAACATCCTTTCAATTGATGGGATAAGAAAAGTGTCCAAAATATCAATGTAAACTTGGGCATTTATTGAAGATGTAATGACAGCCATCTCCACAGTGCCTTTACCTGACATGCAGCCCCATATCATCAATGACTGTGGAAAATTGAATGTTCTCTTCAGGCAGTCATCTTTATAAATCTCATTAGAATGACACCAAACAAAAGTTCCAGCATCATCATCTTGCCCAATGCAGATTTGCAATTCATTACTGAATATGACTTTCATCCAGTCATCCATAGTCCTCGATTGCTTTTCCTTAGCTCATTGTAAGCTTGTTTTTTTCTGCTGAGGTGTTAATGATGGTTTTTGCTTAGCTTTTTTGTATGTAAATCCCATTTCCTTTAGGTGGTTTCTTACAGTTCGGTCACAGACATTGACTCCAGTTTCCTCCCATTTGTTCCTCATTTGTTTTGTTGTGCATTTCCTATTTTGGAGACATATTGCTTTAAGTTTCCGGTCTTGATGCTTTGATGTCTTCCTTGTTCTACCAGTATGTTTCCCTTTAACATCCTTCCCATGTTGTTTGGATTTGGACCAGATTTTACACACAGCTGACTGTGAACAACCAAGATCTTTTTTGCAATTACATGTTGACTTACCCTCTTTTAAGAGTTTGATAATCTCCTTTGTTTCAATTGACATCTCTCGTGTTGGAGCCATGATTCTTGTCAGTCCACTTGGTGCAACAGTTCTCCAAGGTGTGATCACTCCTTTTTAGATGCAGACTAATGAGCAGATCTTATTTGATGCAGGTGTTAGTTTTGGGAATGAAAATTTACAGGGTGTTTCCATAATTTTTACCTCAGAATTGAGTGATTCCATAACGTTTTCCCCTGCTTGGTCTACAAAAGTAACCATTACTGGCCAGCACATATTTTTTTAAAGATTTCTTTTAGTGTTTGAGAGAGTTGCCATTTGAAATTACTTTAGTTTTGTGCCATGTGTGTGATCTGCTTTTTTTCTACAAAATTAAAGAACTGAATGAACATCCTCCAAACCAGGTGATTCCAAAAATTTTGCCAGGGGTTGTAGTTTCCTAGGAAGCTGAGCCTCACAGGAATAACAAGTTGGCAGCGTTGGGTCCCTCCAGCAGGCCACCTGCTGCCATGGTAATCTATTGGCATATAACAATTGCTTTGTGTGGGTCAACCTGAATGTATGTGGCACCCCTGCGGTGATTGCCACAGGACCCACCGATGCAGGGAGGGATGTACACCTTGGCACACACAGCACACAACACCTTCCACCTCAGACCTGGAGGGGGAGCCCCACTGGCTGTCCTTAAGCCAGATCCCCTATAAAGACCCAGGCCTGAGGGGAGGAGTCAGCTAGTTAGTTCCAGTCAGTCAGTGAGTAGTCAGTGGAAGGACTGGAAGCAGATGGTTGCTGGGACCAAGCCAGGCCCAGAACCATGAAACCTGACCCAGCTGTGCAGCACCCTAGACAAAGGGATGGAGCCAGTGGAGGAGGTAGGAAGACAGAAAAAGGGAACAGATCCGAGATCCCTTTAGCTCTCCCGGACACCGGAGTCCGAAGCTGCTATTAATCTAGTGGTAGCAGAGAAATCCCGGACAGACCAGGAGGATCTAGTCCCCATGAAGTAAAGAAAGCAAGACACCAAACCTGACCAAGCATAGGACCAGAGGCCCAAGAGGAGAATAGGGATCCCCACAGCAAGGTCCTCATTGTCGGTTGTGGAATAGCATCCTGAGAGGGAGAAGGAGAAAGAGCGGCAGGTTCAGCTCCAGGCAGAACTTACCCCAATTACCGCGCACACTAACTTACCCCACTTATCGCACACACTATCAGAGGAGGCCTCACAACTCTCCAAGGTGGACGTCCCAAACTGCACCAATAACCTGGTACCCTCCTGGACTGTGCCTGTTACCGAACATCAGTAAAAAGGTACCGAAACAGAGACTATTGTGTGTGTGTGCCTGCTTCACCGCCGCCGCCTGCAGCGTTCACAACAGAACCGCTACTACTACTTCCCTCATGCACCCTGCTGACCTGAGGTAAAGCTCCACCTGTGGGGAGCTGTACTACAAAGCTGCATTCCCATCACCCTATTACCAGGTACCACAGGTGGCGTTATGTTACAATCCACCATCATCATCATCACCCCCACCCCGCCACTGAGGGTCCAGGGCACGGAACCGGGAACCGACCAGGCGTGATCCCCACCGAAGTGAACCCCCTGTCCCGGTATCCGAGTACCCCCTACCCTGTCGACCGACTCATATATTTACAAGTATGTAGTGATTGATAGTGGCATCTAAAAGGTTAAACAGTAATGACTGGAGCTGCATGCATCTGTTGCATATGGAGTTGACTCCACTCCAAAGTCCACTCCACAAATGCAAACCTGATGCCAACTGATCATTCCATAAGCTCAGAGCAGACAGTCATATTCTGTCTCCACGCTGCAGCGATACATTTGGAACCACTGATGAGATATTATGCTATTAGAACAGTAATGTTTTTTCTCAAAGCTGCAGTTCCAGCTGTATCCTAATTTCAAATATCACATATTTCTTCTTCATAGGCATTTAGAAAGCTTATTTTGCCTGGAAATGTATTTTTGTCTTGTTGGGTCACTTGTGCAGCAGAACATTGTGATACATTGATGACATTAATGAAATAACTCTAGCAAATCATGCAACTTTTCACACTTCCTAGGTATCCTCCTTTTACTCACAGGATGCTATAAGCATCAATTTACCATTATTAAAATTAAAAAATGTATATATGATTTATAATAATGCATAAAAAAACTTGTGTAATTTATAAAAAAAAATCCATAAAGCTGATAACAAAAGATTTTTTTCTGTTTAAAGCCTGAAGTCATATTTTCTGCATCCAAATGCAAAACAAATGTGATGTGTGCCCTTCCAAAAAAAAAAAAAAAGTGCAAACATAATGCCTATGACAATCCTCCCTACATAGGAATAAAGCCCCAGTAAACCATTCGACCCAGAAAGTCATAGTAAAGGTCATGGTTAGGTGGCCTCCCCTAATCAAGGGAAATCCGTATTGCTCTCCCTCGGTGGCCACTGCAATATACGGTAACTAAGAGCTTAGTTTAAATCTACTCTTCTCCAATAGAAGGAAAGCTAGGGAATGCCAACATGCGCAATGTAATGGTCACACACACACCGCATCTTGGTAAGTCCTTGTGATAAACACATGCGCAAAGGGAAAAAGTGTCAAAATAATAAATTATATATGATGTGCACTATGTAAAACAATCCAGACATCCGGCCAGTGTTATAACAATTCCTTTGAGTAGCTAGAAGAATATGGAGAGTGGTGTTTCCCGTTCAAATGAATGAAAGTGAAGTGCAGTACAAATATGCCAACCTCAAGTATGGCCCCCTACTTTGGACAGGTAAGAATATAGATGGGAGTACAAGGATGAAATAATGTAGACACGTCTAATTCTATAATGTGAACCAAATCATACAACCTGGCCACAAACATGGTGCATTCCTATATGGACTTAAGATTCAATATTGCACCAATTGGAGCCAAATGTAAAAGTGTAGCAACACTGAATTATGTGTTTTGAGGATTGCCAATCAGATTCTGTTATCCTATTTATTAACGTTGCTGCCATTTACCCTATTTAAGATACAGAAACTTTAACTGAAATGATCTAAGGAACTTTCATTCATTGGAATATTTTAACGGGTGGAGTTTCATCTACATCCCAAATCTCTAAATAGCCCTAGAAGTCATTCTCCTGGAATTTGTAAATCATAGTAAAATGTTTTTCAAGTATAAACATGGCATTGAAAGCAGTTTCTCTTCTGTTTTAGCTCACACACCATAGAAAGTACCAAATGGTTCACATATTTTCTTTGCTAGTCTGACATTAGGGTTTGGCATCCTGAAGACTGGAGTGAATGAATGAGTCAGAAATCAGGAAGAAGCTTTCTCTCTTTATTTATTCTGAGCTTAGGTGTTTAGACAAGGGTATGAAGTGACAGCATGTCAGAGGAAGCGCTGTGTGACACAGAAGAAAGGAAGCCGGGTGGAATTACTGAGCCAGAGCATTAGGAACATTCTAAAATGCTTGGAAAATTACATAGATTAATTTTAAGAGAAAAAGAAAACAACTACTGGAGAATTTTATAATTCCGCCAGTTCATGTGAATGTAGTAAAAATAGCTGTCAAGAATTGCCAAATATCCCGATTATAAGATACCTACAGTTATTACCTGCAGCCCATGCTGTTCTGCCAGCCACTCTGCCACTGCCAGCTGAAGCTGGAATGTCAATTCTTTTTTTACCACTACACGTAAGCACAGTATGAAAGGTTAATGTGGTTGATGTGTTATGTAGTCTTTCTCAATGGCAAGCGATGGGTGGCCAATCTCTATGGGTCCATTCTCCCCCCTCACTGTTAAGTATCATGCCTCGGAGGGTGTGATAATTAATTCAGAAGCGTGATCCCAAGTTTCAAATTCGGTGGGAGGTTCCTTCCTGGTATGACGCCGCAGACGCATGTCATTTCTGGTCCTGCACAGTATGGGGGTGTATTGGTTATACTGGCTGGCTCCGAAGCATGTGCAGTGCACCTTCTGAAGCTACCCCAATAATCCTTCACAATGCACAGGACCAGAAATGACATACGCCTGTGTGTCATACCTGGAAGGAACCGCCCACAAAATTTGAAACTCGGGACCGCGCTTCTGAATTATTCATTACACCCTCTGGGGTGTGATACCAAGGAGCGAGTGGGGAGCATGGGCCCAGAGAGAATGCCCACCCATCGCTCACACATCTAAGAACGCCCTCAGAACAGGGGAAATTAGAAGCTAGAAATATTGTTTTTTTTTCCAGACTAATACTTCACATTTAGGTCAGACAGGGATGATTAGGGATGTAGTAGGAAACTGCAGGGACAGGTAGTGATAGGTTTGGGGGCTGAAATGACCTGACAGGTTCCCTTTAGGTAGAGTTTTTTGTTTTCAGAAGCAGTGCCATTCTGGTCTACAAGCTGAATCTAGTATTGTAGCCAACTTCAATACTATTAACTGGAGTTATTTATTATTACACTGATACACATTTGAAATAAACATTTCTGCTGACCTAAGTATTTTTGCTGATTTTACCTAAACAAAAGGTGCTGATTCGAGATATGATGTAAAATAATATGCAATACGTCAATTTTTTTTCACAACTAAGAAATGTTTGATCAATAGCGCTATATAAATGAATAAATAATACTTAGGGTACACTCACACTTTTCAGTCATTTTTCTCTCTTGTCTCTATGCAATCTGTTTTTTCTCACACCCATAGACTTGAATTGCTTTGTCTTATCTGATTTACACATCCACCCGCATCCATTAAACTGCTTCATTGAATAATATGGGTGCAATCAAATTCCCTTTTTTTCGCATTGCACTCTTCTGAATTATATGCAAGTGTGCTCGTACCTAAAGGTTTTAACATTGTGTATATGGGCGAAATTCTGAGGAAATGATAGCATGTAATATATTTGTTTAATGCAAAAAATGAGTCTCTCGTCTAACCAAGAATGCAGGAGTTGTGTAAATGTAATTGCTAGGGAGAAATTTTACAGTTTGGATGCTCTGGAATATTTATGGTCAGGGTTGTCACACTGTAAGCACCAGCAGTAGTGTTCCATCGCGTTTATGTTCCATATGCCTTTATATCTATGTTCCATGGTCTGGATGTGTTTGGTGAAACAAAAACCTTTTTAGCAGAGTTAAATTTGCTGTGACTTGTAAGCCTCTTCAATGACTGAATGCAGTTATTGGTTTTCACGCTGCATATAGAACCATAACATACCAACAGTTTTTAACTGACTATTAAGTGGTCTTCCTATTAGTTATACTGATTGCATATTCAGCATTTTCCTTTTACGTATTCTGCATATCTATGAAATATCATTAAAATTACCGTATATAATGCTATTACTGTAGGATTTCCTTAGTAAACAGCATTTTATGGAAAAAACTTACGAGACTTCAGGAAACGGAGGTCATTTTTGTATTCAGCATTCCAAAATCCATAAAGATCACATTATCTTGTAGTCAGCAAAATTGATGTAGAACAGTGTTATTATTTATTATATGTTATAGCACCGTCATATTTTGCAGCACTTTATAGCCATTTACATCACTGAACCCATTGAGGTCCACATATCTAAATTCTTTATCAGTATGTGTGTGAAGTATTGGAGGAAACCCACGTAAACATGAGGAGAACATACAAACTCCTTGCAATGTTGTCCTTGGTGGAATATGGGCCCCAGCGCTGCAAGACTGCAGTACTAACCACTGGACCACTGTGCTGCCCTAAAAGTGGAGCTGTTCCTCAGAAAAAATATCACCCAGTTTCCCCAAAAATAAGACACTGTCTTATATAAATTTTTACTCCCAAAGATGCACTAGGTGTTATTTTCAGGGGATGTCTTATTTTTCCATGAAGAAGAATTCACATTTGTTGTTGAACAAAAAAGTGAACATTTATTATATACTGTACAGTAGTTGTCATCACAAACCAGCATAACCAGACAAACTGAATCATCCACCCATCCATCATCCATCTGCACCCCATCATCCCCCAATATCCCCATCATCCCTCTGCAGCCCCTATCATCCCCCAATATACCCATCATCTATCTGCAGCCCCCAAAATCTCCCTGCAGCCACCATCATCTCCCAATATCCCTATCATCCATCTGCAGCCCTCATCATCCATCTGCAGCACTCATCATCCATCTGCAGCCCCCATCATCTTCCAATATCCCCATCATCCATCTGCAGCCCCTATCATCCCCCAATATCCCCATCATCCATCTGCAGCCCCCATCATCCCCCAATATCCCCATCATCCATCAGCAGCCCTCATTATCCCCCAATATACCCCTGCTGACTAACAGCTGGCCCTTCCATGCCTATCTGCCGCGAGCCAGCTATCAATCAGCATGATGTCGACAATGATGCCCTGTCAACAGAGAGAAATAAATGTTCAGTTGACATGAAATTAAAGGAAGTAAGAGAATTTCTGCCTGAGCTGGAAGAGATCATTGCCCGGAAGAATAGAAATGTAGATCGCTATTACCAGCCAATACATACATAGTAACATAGTTTTTAAGGTTGAAGGAAGACTTTAAGTCCATCTAGTTCAACCCATAGCCTAACATGTTGATCCAGAGGAAGGCAAAAAAAACCCCATGTGGCAACACTAATCTCCACATTGGGGGAAAAAATTCCTTCCTGACTCCAGATACGGCAATCAGACTAATTCCCTGGATCAACGCCCTATCAAAGAATCTAGTATGTATAACCGGTAATATTATAGTTTTCAAGAAAGGCATCCAGGCCCCTCTTAAATGTTAGTAGTGACTCACTCATTACAACATCATGTGGCAGAGAGTTCCATAGTCTCACTGCTCTTACAGTAAAGAATCCGCGTCTGTGATTATGATTAAACCTTCTTCCCTCCAGACGTAGAGGATGCCCCCTTGTCCCAGTCTCAGGCCTAAGAGTAAAGAGATCATTAGAAAGGTCTCTGTACTGCCCCCTCATATATTTGTACATTATTATAAGATCACCCCTAAGCCTTCGTTTTTCCAAGCTAAATAACCCCAGTTTAATAACCTGTCTTGGTATTGCAGACCCCTTAGTCCTCTAATAACTTTTGTCGCTCTTCTCTGGACCCGCTCTAGTTCAGCTATGTCTTTCTTATACACCGGAGACCAGAATTGTACACAGTATTCTAAGTGTGGTCGCACTAGTGACTTGTATAGAGGTAAAATTATGTTCTCCTCATGAGCATCTATGCCTCTTTTAATACATCCCATTATTTTATTTGCCTTTGCAGCAGCTGCCTGACACTGGCCACTAAATGTGAGTTTGTCATCTACCCATACACCCAGGTCTTTTTCAGTGATAGTTTTGCCCAGTGTTTTATAATTAAGCACATAATTATACCCTTTGTTTCCTCTGCCCAAGTGCATGACTTTACATTTATCCCCATTAAAGCGCATTTGCCATTTAGCAGCCCAAGCTTCTAGTTTACATAAATCCTCCTGTAATATAAAATTGTCCTCCTCTGTATTGATTACCCTGCAGAGTTTAGTGTCATCAGCAAATATTGAGATTCTACTCTGTATGCCCCCTACAAGGTCATTAATAAATATATTAAATAGAAGCGGGCCCAACACTGACCCCTGTGGTACCCCACTGTTAACTGTGACCCATTCTGAGTGTGTTCCATTAATAACCACCCTTTGTTTCCTATCACTAAGCCAGTTCTTAACCCACTTACACATATTTTCCCCTATCCCCATTGCCCTCATTTTATGTATCAACCTTTTGTGTGGCACCGTATCAAAAGCTTTTGAAAAGTCCATATACACCACATCCACTGCATTTCCTTGGTCCAGTCCAGAACTTACTTCTTCATAGAAGCTTATTAGATTAGTTTGACAGGAACGGTCCCTCGTAAAACCATGTTGATAATGGGTCATGAGGTTATTTTTGTTCAGATACTCCAGTATAGCATCTCTTAGAAAACCCTCTAGGATTTTACCCACAGTAAAGCTTACTGGCCTATAATTTCCAAGTTCAGTTTTTGTCCCCTTTTTGAATATTGGCACCACATTTGCTATACGCCAGTCCTGTGGTACAGACCCTGATATTATGGAATCTTTAAATATTAAAAATAATGGTCTATCTATGACAGTACTTAATTCCTGCAGCACTCTGGGATGTATCCCATCTGGGCCCGGGGATTTGTCAATTTTAGTGATTTTTAGACGATGCCGTACTTCCTCTTGGGTTAAGCAGGTGACGTTTAATTGAGAATTTTTGTTATCACTGATCATATTGTCTGTCATGGGATTTTCTTGTGTAAATACTGTTGAAAAAAAGTCATTTAGCATATTTGCTTTTTCCTCATCCTCATCCACCATTTCACCCAGACTATTTTTAAAGGGGCCAACACCATCATTTTTTAGTTTCTTACTATTTATGTAGTTAAAAAATATTTTGGATTCTTTTTACTTTCTCTGGCAATGAGTCTCTCTGTCTCAATCTTTGCTGCCTTGATTTGCTTTTTACAAATGTTATTTAATTTTCTGTATTTATTTAATGCTTCATCACTACCTACTTGCTTTAATTCCCTAAATGCTTTCTTTTTGTCACATATTGCACTTCTTACCGCTTTATTTAGCCATAGTGGTTTCCTCCTATTTCTAGCATGCTTATTCCCATAGGGTATATATTGTGCAC
Source organism: Allobates femoralis (assembly GCA_033576535.1). NCBI lineage: Eukaryota > Metazoa > Chordata > Amphibia > Anura > Aromobatidae > Allobates > Allobates femoralis. Next base: position 375,023,989 of record JARQOC010000004.1, on the reverse strand, counting down.
AGGTCCTATTCAGGATGCTAATAAACATCTCCCATTTGTGTTGTGTACTTTTATGTCTCAGGACATCGTCCCAGTTTATTGCACTAAGATCATCTCTCAACTGTTGGAAATTTGCCTTCCTGAAGTTTAGTGTCCTTGTGGCCCCTCTACTACACGTCTTAGTAAAGGATACTTGAAAGCTTATTAAGTTATGATCACTATTACCCAAGTGACCTCCAACCCGTATATTTGATATGCGGTCTGGCCTGTTGGTTAATATTAGGTCCAGCAGTGCCCCCCTTCTTGTTGGGTCCTGAACCAGTTGTGAAAGGTAATTGTCTCTTATAGTTTTCAAAAACTTATTACCTTTGCTAGAACTGCAGGTTTCTGATCCCCAATGTATTTCAGGGTAGTTGAAGTCCCCCATAATAATGACTTCTCCCTGAGTCGCTGCTTCATCTATTTGCTTTATGAGGATATTCTCCTCCACTTCCATTATTGTTGGGGACTTATAACAAACCCCTATCAGTAATTTATTATTTTTTTCCCCCTCCCCTTATCTCCACCCACAGAGACTCTACATATACGTTGTTAGCCCCATTGGAAAAAAACAAAAAAAATGAAGCCCCCTCAACCTATACAGGTCTAAGAGATCTATTCAATAATACATGCTGATTGTTAGTGACACCAGCCGTACCTCAAGTTTTCTTTCTCACTTACATTCAAAAATGATAATTCACATTGCTATAATTAACCATGGAAGACCTTATAGGCTTTCAATTAACATGTAAAATTAATTAAATTTAAAATAACTGCAGTAATACATTTATAGATACATTTACTGATAAGCTACAGATACATTTAGGATATACATGCTTTTTATAGCAAGCTTTCTGTATTTGTTCTTATTTGTTTGTCTCTATGGTATTAGGCAGGGGAGTAGATTAAGACAAATTATAAAAACCCCAGGGTAACATACTTATATAGTCAGCTGTAAATAAGTGAAATACAACAACTGCAAGATATATGGTAAATACAAAAGAGTTTGTTAGAAATATGATGTTCAATTACATGATTAATATTAATATTAATAGATGCAATGTCTTCAAATGTGATTCTGAGAAACAGTGTGTTCCTGATGGCTAATGCTGAATCATTTAGCAAGGTATTGACAGATCTATTTAACAAGCACCAATATCTGAAATAGCCTTCATGATAGGACAATTTTGTCTATCACCCAACCATAACGTCACTCTAAGTATTTTTATGAGACTCACAAAACACTCCACTGACATACATGCGTGTAACATGGCGTGCACATAACACGTTATATTTTAACTTGGGCTAAACCATATTATTATACTATCCGTCATATATATGCGAACACAATTTTTCATAATAAAGTAGAAAACATGAACATAATTCACTGAAAACCTTTACTTTTTAAAAAAAAAATTGTAATTATGTATATTTATACTGTCTAGACTTTCAAACTCTATTTTTTTTATATAAGATCAGTGAGGTCATGAAACCCCCTGCCCTAAGAGAGGGAATGGTTAAATCATTCAGTTAGTCTAAAGGTACCGTTACACGGCACGACGTTGGAACGATGTCGCAACGATCTCGTGGGTGCGCGGTCGTTTCCGACATAGTTTTGACATCGTTGGTGAGAGGTCACATGTCTAGATATCGTGGACGACTCACCAACGATGTAGTGAGCAGGTATCATTCGCACAACCCAGTGAACCATACCTGCTCATTGCTGTGAATGGGCAAAGTCGTAAACGACATCGTTATCGTGGTGTCAAACACAATGATATGTCAGGTTGGCTGATCGTTGATCGTTTGGTTTGAGAACATGTTCTCAAACTTGCGATCAGCTACCCAACGATTTATCGTTACAACTTTGCAGAGTCACACGCAAAGACATCCTAACGATGTTGCCGTAACGACTCCAAACCCGTGATGTATCAGCGACATCGTTAACGATGTCGTGCCTTGTAACAGGGCCTTAAAATGGATTTTTGGGTGTTTCTCAAGTAAGAGATATAATATTATATGTTCTTTGCACAGATCGGTGTTTCTTATACCTATGTTCATGGCTTTTTTCAGGTTTTGCAGCTAAGCTCCTTTTAAGCAACAAGGATAAAGGTGATCTTCCTTAATGGGAAAACAAATCATATATTTTATTCTAACCCTGTATTGTACCCTTAAAGAGGATCCTAACACCAGGGTTTTGTTTCCTAATCTGAGAGCAGCATAAGTAGGGGTTGAGACCCTGATTTCAAACATATATCAGTTACTGGGCTGATTGCTGTAGTTTTCATAAAATCATTGTTTTACCAGCAGGACATTATCACTAGAGGACTGCTTTGCCTGCTGCCAAGTAGTCAAACCATGACTCGACCAATGATTGATGGATTTCTGCCTATGCACAGTGTACACAGAAAGCTGCCAATCAGTGGTGTGGGTGGGGTTACACAGAGCTCAGAATATTGAGAACTGAGTTCTACAACAGCTCAGGCAAATCTTAACCTGTCTAACATTCATTCTCTCTAGCACAAATTTCGGTGGTATCCTTGGGTCTAGTATTCAGTCCTAAATTTGCATCACAAAGCTCTCACTGATCTCAGGGAGAACAGTTGAGGAAAACACTGTGGGCAGCTGGCTAAAGCACTCAAACACAGTGGAATCCATGGTGCATTGCCCCCTGGGAATTTGAATATGCAAATGGAGTCAGTGGAGCCTTGTTTAAGAGTCTCAAACACAGGACTAGCCAGATATCCCTCCAGGGAAGGACCTAGCCCTAGATCTAGATAGGAGTCCACCCCAGGGCTAGGTCCTCCCCTGGAGGGATATCTGGCTAGTGCTGTGTTTGAGACTCTTAAACAAGGCTCCACGGACTCCTTCTGCTAAATTTGATCACTCCATAGCTATTAATGTTTTGTTCTCAAGAAAATTAATTTTAAAAATATGCCATGCCAATAAATAATCACAGTAAGCTTATTCTACAGAGGAGGAACTGGCGGCATTACAGGCACTAGAAGAGCAAATGAAGGATCAACCAGGTAAATTTCCTGATGTTTTAAAAAGAAATCACTTAGCGCCTACATTGAAGTTTTTAAAGAGGACCCTGGTGCATGGCAATCTAAATGCACGACTCAATGCAGCATGTCAGCTGCATTCAGGGAAGGGGTCCCCCATGGCTCCAGCCAGCCCCAGTACCCTGAGAAATAGACTTTATAAAGTGTACATATAGTGTGTCCAGAGGGACTTACTGAGTGATGATGTAATATAAAACAAAAATTTTTCGGTTGCGCCACACTATTTGCTAAAGGCAGATTAAATTCTCCGTTATATTGATTCCTCACTCACCTTTTCTGGTTGTGCCGTCTCTGCACATCCAGATTGTAGGCTCAGTGGTGAGGAAGGGATCCGAGACCTTTGCTCGCCGGTTCCTGGTTACAAAATGATTGTCCAGCTCCAACTCGCTTCTCCGGGTCCCGTGATCAATCACGTGTCTATTATACCAGCCAGGTCCTTGTGTGCAGAGCTGCTCTCTTCCACCACACTCCCAACAGGGAGGATAGAATAAGGAACAATACAGAAATGGTGGTATTTAGAATATGAGCGCTACACAAGGACACTGCACTGATCAGTATTACCTTTAGGTCTTTATTGAATATTAACAAATGTGAGTCCTCGCCACAACATGTTTCGACACAAATGCGTCTTCCTCAAGTGGATCCACTTGAGGAAGACGCATTTGTGTCGAAACATGTTGTGGCGAGGACTCACATTTGATAATATTCAATAAAGACCTAAAGGTAATACTGATCAGTGCAGTGTCCTTGTGTAGCGCTCATATTCTAAATACCACCATTTCTGTATTGTTACTGAGTGATGAGTCATCGTTTCTGCTGGTATCCTCCCCGCCTCCAGCCTTCTGTGTGCCACCTCCTGCCCCCTCAGTGTCACCTCCTTTATTTATCTTCCCTCTCAGCTGCTCTGCTTTTGAACTCAAGCAGATGCAGAGAAAGCAATGGGTGGGACCGAGTCTTGGCAGCTGACACGTCTCCTGCCGGTGACGTCAGCGCCGGAGCCCGCCCAGCTTTACATACATAAGCTGGAGCAGAGCAGACTCTGGCGCTGACGTCACCGGCAAGAGGCATGTCAGCTGCCGGTATCCGGTGCCACCTATTACTTTCTCTGCGTCTGCTTGAGTTCAAAAGCAGAGCAGCCGAGAGGGGAGACAAATATAGGAGGTGACACAGAGGGGGTTGGAGGTGGCACACAGAAAGCTGGAACTGCGGGGAAGACACCAGCAGAAGCGATCACTCAGTAAGTCACTCCGGACTCGCTATAAGTACACTTTATAAAGTCTATTTCTCAGGGTACAAGGGGGCTGGAGCCATGGGGGACCCCTTCCCTGAATGCAGCTGACATGCTGCATTCAGTGGTGCATTTAGATTGCCATGCTCCAGGGAGGTGAAAGGTCCTCTTTAAGCATGTTTTGTGTGGAGATCTTCCAGATATCTAATTATTATTATTATTAATTTATTTATAGGACACCATTGATTCTATGGTTCTGTACATGAGAAAGGGTTACATACGAAAAATTTAAAAATACAATGAACAAACTGACAGCAGTGACAGACTGATATAGTGGGGAGAGAGGATCCTATCCTTGCGGGCTTACATTCTACAGGGAAATGAGGAGAGAGACAGTAGGTTGGGTCTGCTCTGGTGGTGGTGGAGCGCCGAGTCCAATGGTGGTGGAGCGCCGGGTCCAATGGTGGTGGAGTGCCAGGTCCAATGGTGGTGGAGCACCAGGTCCAGTGGTGGTGAGGTGGTACTGTGGTCATTGCAGGCTGTAGGCTGTTCTGAAGAGATGGGTTTTCAGATTCCGCTTCAAGGTTCCGAGTATAAGGAATAGTCGGACGTTTCGGGGTGCAGAATATAATAATACAGTGCCTACAAGTAGTATTCAACCCCCTGCAGATTTAGGTGGTTTGATAAGATGCAAATAAGTTAGAGCCTTCAAACTGCAAACGAGAGTAGGATTTATTAACAGAAGCATAAATCTTACAAACCAAAAAGTTATGTTGCTCAGTTGAATTTTAATAAATTTTAAACATAAAAGTGTGGGTCAATTATTATTCAACCCCTAGGTTTAATATTTTGTGGAATAACCCTTGTTTGCAATTACAGCTAATAATCGTCTTTTATAAGACCTGATCAGGCCGGAACAGGTCTCTTTAGTTATCTTGGCCCACTCCTCCATGCAGATCTTCTCCAAGTTATCTAGGTTCTTTGGGTGTCTCATGTGGACTTTAATCTTGAGCTCCTTCCACAAGTTTTCAATTGGGTTAAGGTCAGGAGACTGACTAGGCCACTCCATCACCTTGATTTTTTCCCTCTTGAACCAGGCCTTGGTTTTCTTGGCTGTGTGCTTTGGGTCGTTGTCTTGTTGGAAGATGAAATTACGACCCATCTTAAGATCCTTGATGGAGGAGCGGAGGTTCTTGGCCAAAATCTCCAGGTAGGCCGTGCTATCCATCTTCCCATGGATGCGGACCAGATGGCCAGGCCCCTTGGCTGAGAAACAGCCCCACAGCATGATGCTGCCACCACCATGCTTGACTGTAGGGATGGTATTCTTGGGGTCATATGCAGTGCCATCCAGTCTCCAAACGTCACGTGTGTGGTTGGCACCAAAGATCTCGATCTTGGTCTCATCAGACCATAGAACCTTGAACCAGTCTGTCTCAGAGTCCTCCAAGTGATCATGAGCAAACTGTAGACGAGCCTTGACATGACGCTTTGAAAGTAAAGGTACCTTACGGGCTCATCTGGAACAGAGACCATTGCGGTGGAGTACGTTACTTATGGTATTGACTGAAACCAATGTCCCCACTGCCATGAGATCTTCCCGGAGCTCCTTCCTTGTTGTCCTTGGGTTAGCCTTGACTCTTCGGACAAGCCTGGCCTCGGCACGGGAGGAAACTTTCAAAGGCTGTCCAAGCCGTGGAAGGCTAACAGTAGTTCCATAAGCCTTCCACTTCCGGATGATGCTCCCAACAGTGGAGACAGGTAAGCCTAACTCCTTGGAAAGGTTTTTGTACCCCTTGCCAGCCTTGTGACCCTCCACGATCTTGTCTCTGATGGCCTTGGAATGCTCCTTTGTCTTTCCCATGTTGACCATGTATGAGTGCTGTTCACAAGTTTGGGGAGGGTCTTAAATAGTCAGAAAAGGCTGGCAAAAGAGATAATTAAGCCACACATGTGAAGCTCATTGTTCTTTGTGCCTGAACTACTTCTTAATACCTTAGGGGGACCAAACAGAATGCTGGTGGTTTGAGGGGTTGAATAATAAATGACCCTCTGAATTAACTTTTAACGATTTAAAAAAAAAAAAAAATTAAAAAATCTTTTTGGCTGCAGTGCATTTCCCACTTCCAGGCTGATCTACAGTCCAAATGTCACAATGCCAAGTTAATTCCGCATGTGTCAACCACCTAAATCTGCAGGGGGTTGAATACTACTTGTAGGCACTGTATATCTTTTTTTTATCCAATAAATTTTTATTATTAACCACCAACAAACAAAGGTTTCAAACCAAAGCATACACATTATGCTTTCAGAATAACTACAGGTATAATAATATTCACCAAACAATAATGAGTAGTCCAACACTGATGAATGCGATTAATAACCGCATTCATCCACCACCAGAAAATCTGCAGATTTTCTGGTGGTGGATGAATGCGGTTATTAATCGCATTCATCAGTGTTGGACTACTCATTATTGTTTGGTGAATGTATTTCTCCTGTTCGCAGGAAAGGGAAGTGACCCACCCTTCCCCTATGAGTAGTCCACACACAAGCTGTTTCACAGGTAAAAAGCCCACAGAGTGGAGTCCTGGCTGGAGCCTGGATGGAGGTATGTTCACACACTCAGGTTTTAAATGCACACATCAGCTAGGGACTGTCTCGCTAGGGCAACCGTGACGAGGTGAGACAGCTTACGTATATTTTTTGCAAAAAACGTACAGACCAATAGCCCTGTTTTTGATACTTTTTTGATAGCACTTGCTACAAACTGGAAAAAATATTTATTATAAACAGAGAGCTTTTTTTGTGTGATTCCTGTGCGGATTTTTTGCACTGATTTTTTGCAGATTTTCTGGTGGTGGATGAATGCGGTTATTAATCGCATTCATCAGTGTTGGACTACTCATTATTGTTTGGTGAATGTATTTCTCCTGTTCGCAGGAAAGGGAAGTGACCCACCCTTCCCCTATGAGTAGTCCACACATAAGCTGTTTCACAGGTAAAAAGCCCACAGAGTGGAGTCCTGGCTGGAGCCTGGATGGAGGTATGTTCACACACTCAGGTTTTAAATGCACACATCAGCTAGGGACTGTCTCGCTAGGGCAACCGTGACGAGGTGAGACAGCTTACGTATATTTTTTGCAAAAAACGTACAGACCAATAGCCCTGTTTTTGATACTTTTTTGATAGCACTTGCTACAAACTAGAAAAAATATTTATTATAAACAGAGAGCTTTTTTTGTGTGATTCCTGTGCGGATTTTTTGCACTGATTTTTTGCAGGTATAATAATATATCTTAGGGTACCTTTACACACCACAACCAGTGGAGACATTTTTGGAGGTAATATTTCTCTCTGGAATTATCGCCGCCAAATTGCCTCTTTATTGCGGCGTGTATTTCGGGAATTTGGCGGCGATAAAACCACTGCTCTAAAATCGAAACCAGGTGACATTGGTTTTATCGCCACCAAATTCCCAAAATACACGCCGCAATAAGGAGGCAATTTGGCAGCGATAATTCTAGAGAGGAATATCGCCTCCAAAAATGCCTCCGCTGGTTGTGGCGTGAGAAGGTACCCTTATGATAATATAATATATATATAATAAATCTTGTGATAATTTGAAACTACATGAGAGATCAGCATTGGAAGAATTATGCAAGATGGAAGTAGCTAATTTCAAGACAGCAGACAATCGGGGAATATAGTGGCAGCGCCCATAGACCAGTATGAAAGGGAAGCAATTAGACACCTTAATGATTCCAATTGTTACCAATGTCTGTCAAATGATTCTATTGTTTCATTTTAAAAAGAACATTTTGTAATCTTAGAACAAGCCTTTGAGAGTGATCTTATACTCAAAAATATTTGGGAAGGACTTTGTTGAGGAGAGCCAGAGGATCAAATACTTAATTAACCTTAAGACATAAAGGGTGGAGAGAAACGATCCACAGAGTGAATTATTTTACATTGCATAAGCAATGGAGCAACCTATCCTAATGACCTGAGGGACCAACATATCCTGTTGACCTCATGAATCTGCCCATGGACTAGCCCACATCCCAGTTTGTTGATGAATGAATACATCTGAGTAGGGCTGGCCGAGCCCCTTAGTAAGGTTTTATAAGTCCATGCCTCTTCAAATAAAGGACACTTGAAGCCACACTTTGGACTGACCAAGGAAGAATGTACATCTGACTCTGTGTGTCTGGTGTCATACTTTTCATGCCGGTACTTGGTCTATATCTATTTGGTCAGGAGCAGGCAACTTATTAATATTATAATATATTAATCCATAACAATTTTGGCGCCCAACATGGGGACATGCAGATGCGAATACCCAAACCTTGAATTACCTGCGAATTCGATGGCAGAACGCATTAAGTACACTGAGCCATGCACATGCCACATGGTTCATTGTAGCTTTTGAGCAAAATGTCTCCCTTATTCTTCTGGCAACTTGCTATCTACCTTATGGAGAGACGTTTTCCTCCAACCATAAGAAGACAGTTAAGTAGGTGAGGAGATTGCAGCCAGATCCCTCCTCTAGGAAATATGCAAATTTGCACTTCAATAAGGAATTGGAAGAACTCCAGCACCACCTTTAAGTAGCTCCTCAAAGGCATAATCGCTTTCCAACAAGCTTTTTAATATGACTAAGGGATTTGTGCCAGATCAGAACCCCAAACTCAAACTACAGATGCTGCGTTTCGGGGTAACTGCCCCTCATCAGTGTAGTGTGTGGGATATTAGGTCTAAATCAGGAGTCTCAAACTCGGCTGGGTTGGTGGGCCGCACAAAGAAAAAAATTGATATCAGGGGGCCGCATTGCTTGTAGGACTAAGTGACATTTTTAGTAATACCAGATTTTTTTACTCAGTGTAGTAATGTCCAAATCCTGACCCCTTTCTTGTAGTAATGTCCCCATCTTGGTCCCTTTCTTGTTGTAATGTCCCCATACTGGTCCCCATCCTGGTCCCTCTCTTGTACTAATATCCTCAACCTGATCCCCTTCTGTAGTAATGTCCCCCATACTGAACCCTTTTTGTAATGATGACCCCAATGCTGATCCCTTTTTGTAGTGATGTCACCATCCTGTTCCCCTTGCTGGTCCCCTTTTGCAGTAATGTCCCCATGTTGGTTCCCTTTTGTAGTGATGTCCCCATCCTGGCCCCCATAGTGTAGTAATGTCCACATTCTGGCCCCCATATTGTAGTAATGTCCCCATTCTGGTCCCCTTTTGTAGTGATGTCCCCATCCTGGCCCCCATAGTGTAGTAATGTCCACATTCTGGCCCCCATATTGTAGTAATGTCCCCATTCTGGTCCCCTTTTGTAGTGATGTCCCCATCCTAGCCCCCATAGTGTAGTAATGTCCTCCATGCTAATCCCCTTTTGTAGTGATGTCATCATCCTCACCCCCATAGTGCAGTAATGTCTCCCATGCTGGACCCCTTTTTTAGTGATGTCCCCAACCTGGTCTGCCTTCTTTTAATACACACACACACACACACACACAACACAATCACACCCACTCACACATTAACTCACCCACTCCCACTCACACATTAACTCACCCACTCACACATTAATACACACACTCACACATTAACACACACATACACTCACTCACTCACAATAACTCACACACAAATTAATTCACACACACAAATAATTTACAGAGCGGCAGAGTGAAGAAGCCCGAAGTAATATTATAGCGGAGACCGCGGCGGCCCCATGCACTGGACTGCCGCCAGCATGGTCATTTGTCCATGGTGCCGGGTGCCGCACAGGGAAGCCCCAGGGGCCGCATGCAGTCCGTGGCCCGCGTGTTTGAGACCCCTGGTCTAAATGACACTGCTACTAGGCCCAAACTATTACCTGGGCTAGGTGCAGTTAAAAATTAGTCTGTACTACTGTAGACAGGCGGTGTAGTGTGTTTCACAAGTGGGCTACACACCACTGTCTAAATGACACTGCTACTAGGCCCAAACTATTACCTGGGCTAGGTGCAGTTAAAAATTAATCTGAACTAGACAAGCGGTGTAGTGTGTTTCACAAGTGGGCTATACACCACTGTGTAAATGACACTGCTACTAGGCCCAAACTATTACATGGGCTAGGTGCAATTAAAAATTAATCTGAACTAGACAGGCAGTGTAGCTTGGTTCACAAGTGGGCTACACCACTGTCTACGAGACACTGATACTAGCCCAAAAAACTTGCCTGGACTAGCTGCAGTAAAAAAAAATTGGCTAATGGATAGACAGGCGGTGCAGCTTACTTCACAGCTGGGCTACACAGCTGACTACCACACACTGCTATTACCCCCAAAAAATTGCCTCGACTAGCTGCAGTAAAAAATTGGCTACTGGATAGACAGGTGGTGTAGCTTGGTTCACAAGTGGGCTACACCACTGTCTACCAGACACTGATACTAGCCCAAAAAACTTGCCTGGACTAGCTGCAGTAAAAAAAAATTGGCTAATGGATAGACAGGCGGTGCAGCTTACTTCACAGCTGGGCTACACCGCTGACTACCAGACACTGCTAGTAGCCCCAAAAAATTGCCTGGACTAGCTGCAGTTAAAAATTGGCTAATAAAGACAGGTGATGTAGCTTTCTTCACAGCAGTTCTGCACTACCTGCCCTAAAGGATTGCCTGAGCTAGATTTAGCCAGATGCTGTAAAAAAACACTTGGACAGCACTGGCAAACACCTGCCTGGCAAAAACTAATAGGAACTGCTCTAACCTAGCCCTCAAGAGGGCTAATATTATAACTAGTCCCTACTTCTATGAAGTAGCCCTCAAAAGGGCTGATATTTACAACTAATCCCTTATCCCTACTTGTCTGACGTAGCCCTCAAAAGGGCTGAGATTCTAACTAGTCCCTACTCCCTAAACCTATCTCTCTATCTAACATCTGCAAGGAGTTTGTATGTTCTCCCCGTGTTTGTGTGGGTTTCCTCCGGGCACTCCGGTTTCCTCCCACATTGTAAAGACATACTGATAGGATATTTAGATTGTGAGCTCCAAAAGAGACAGCATTACTCATGTATGTAAAGTGCTATGGAATTAATAGCGCTATATAAATGACTAAATATTATTACCATATATCTAACTTGAGGTTGCTCACTATCTATCTAACTAAAACTTTATAGCGCCCACAGCAGCAGTAGCGGTGCCTGACTGACACACAACTGCAGCACTGAGGAAATGGTGGCGATGGGGAAAATAGCCGGGTCTTATAGGGCAAAGACATGTGACATACACAGCCAATGACACATGCCCTTGCTTGTGTGCAAAAAACGCACTTTGCTGTGTGTGTGTGTCATTGGCTGACAGCCTGCACCGCCCCAATGTATATGCAGGTAATAGAAAAAAAATGGAGATCGGCATTATTTCTGCAGCACTGATCTAAACCCCGCCCCGCACACTGTACACTGAAACTGGATATTAACATTTATTAACAGTATTAGGGTTAAGCTTTTGGTGATATCGAACATAACCTCGAACTGCCGAATTTTATGCAAATTGCTCGCATTCGTCGAATGACTCGAACACTGCCCAAAACAGCTCGAATATGAGATTGGCGATCATTTTGAATCGAACATTGCTCATCTCTATTTGTTATTTTAGCTTTGTGCTTAGGGTCATTGTCTTGTTGGAAGGTGAACCTTCGGCCAAGTCTGAGGTCCAGAACACTCTGGAAGAGGTTTTCAGCCAGGATATCTCTGTATTTGGTCCCATTCATGATTCCTTCAATTGCAACCAGTCGTCCCGTCCCTGTAACTGAAAATCACCCCCATAGCATGATGTTAACACCACCATGTTTCACTGTTGGGATTGTGTTGAGCAGGTGATGAGCAGTCCCTGGTTTTCTCCACACATACCGCTTAGAATTATCACCAAAAAGTTCTATCTTCGTCTCATCAGACCAGAGAATCTTATTTCTCATAGTCTGGGTCCTTCATGTGTTTTTTTAGCAAACTCTATGCAGGCTTTCATATGTCTTGCACTGAAGAGTGACTTCCTTTGGACCATTCTGCCATGAAGGCCTGACTGGTGAGGGCTGCATTTGACTTTGTGGAACTTTCCCCCATCTCCCTACTGCATCTCTGGAGCTCAGCCACAGTGATCTTGGGGTTGTTCTTTACCTCTCTCACCTAGGCTCTTTTCCCATGATAGCTCAGTTTGGCTGGATGGCCAGGTCTAGGAAGACTTCTAGTGCTCCCAAACGTCTCCCATTTACGGATTATGGAAGTTATTGTGGTCTTAGGAACCTTAAGTACAGCAGATATTCTTTTGTAACCTTGAACAGATCTGTGCCTTGTCACAATTTTGTCTCTGAGCTCCTTGGGCAGTTCCTCATGGTTTTCATTTGGTATGACATGCACTGTGAGCTGTGAGGTCTTATATAGGCATGGGTGTGCCCTTCCAAATGAAGTCCTATCAATATAATTAAACACAGCTAGACTCCAATGAAGGAATAGACGCATCTCAAGGAGGATCACAAGGAACTGGACAGCATGTGACTTAAATATGAGTGTCTGAGCAAAGGGTCTGAATACTTATGACCATAAGACCATGTGATATTTCAGTTTTTCTTTTTTAATAAATTTACATACATTTCTGTTTGTTTTTTTGTCAATATTGGGTGCAGAGTGTACATTAATGAGAAAAAATGAACTTTTTTGAATTTACCAAAAGGTTGCAATGAAAGAAAGAGTGAAAAATTTAAAGAAGTCTCAATACTTTTCGTACTCACTGTATATGTGTATATATAGCCCCCTAAGAAAACATATTTAGAGGTTTTAGTGTATGAATATGTAATGATATGTTAAGCTCCACCACATTAACCCCAAGTTGTAAGTTTTGCTTTATGTACAATTGGTTTTCTTAGTGATATTCCTCTTCATCCCTGACAACTGAAGTGCAAACCCTGAACCGCAGGACAATCTATACATTTATGCCAGGTGGAACATAGAACAAAGCCACAACAGCAATGATCACATATAGAGCTCATAGGGAAATTCCTTGCCCTGCACAGCCATTATTTGCAGGAACTATTTTATACTATTTATTTATTTAAATGTAGTTCAGAGCTCTGCTTATCATTTCCACATGCAATGAGTGGTGAAAGGGATTATGGAAATGTTTTTTATTGTTTTCATATGTTTTCTCTAACTTTTCTATAAGAGTAAAACATTGTTCTGTAAATGACAATACTCTATTGTTAAACATCCAACTTTACAATTTATTTTATTAACAGTCAATCAGTTTAGCATAGACATTTTCTTTTCTGATATATGTTGTATGATTTTGAGGCCAGGTATTGTGCAGACACTGTCATATTAGGAAATGTCGTTTTCTTTAATGATTTAATAGTCAATGCGATGTTTATAGGATAATGTCCTCGAAGAAATTTTACTCTAGAAGTTACAGGTAAAAAAAATGTGGGATGTGAACATTAATCCACATTTTCTTAATGGCTATGAGCTTTTGTAAGGATGAACAAAATATTAAAATAGCTACAAATTTTACATAATTAGGAAATACACTACTCACCTCTTCCCCTGCCAAGCCAATGCTGATGCCTAGTGATGCTAGGCAGTCCTGCTTGACAATCTGGCAGCACATGTGACTTGACCACTGCAGCTAATCACTTACCTCAGCAGTCACATGCCAGATTTACTGAGTTAAAAAGGAACCTATCAGCTTCTCCTTACCCCCAGAATCACCAACAGTTGAGGGCACGTATCAATATTCCCTGCCAGGCAGTCCCGTCATTTATTTGCACCCATGAAATTGCATCATGGACAGATCTTTAGGAGAAGTATTTCTAAAGTCCATTTATGATTTCCTAATTAGGGCTTTGACTAGTCAAGGGGGGGCGTTCGTTTCCGAGACTATTCGGCCTACCGAGCATCTTATTACGTCCCTGTGGGAGTGATAACATGCTTTACAAAAACCATCACTACACAAAGCCACGTGCATGTGTGTGGCTATGTTTCCCTCTCAGCATTGAGCTTCTGAAGACAGATGTATGTCTTCCGGCTTCAGAGAGTCTCACTGCACATAATTGGAAGTGTTAGCAACTTCCGATCATGTGCAGTGAGCCTCTCTGAAGCCGAGAAACATACACCTGGCTTCAGAATCTCAATGCTGAGAGGGAAACATAGCCCTATGCAGGTACAATTTGTAGATCATAAACGGACTTTAGATGTACTGTTCCTAAAGATCTATTCATGGATGCAATTTCATGGGTGCAAACAAACGAAGGGACTCCCCGGTAGGGTATATTGATATGTTCCCACAACTGTTGGTGATTCTGGGGGTACGGAGGACCTGACAGGTTCCCTTTAAATCATCTACAGTCATTTATGATTTTCCTTTCATTGGTGCTGTGGAGAAAATGGTGACTACATTGATAGATTTCCTACATATTCCTGTATAGCTGCAAGACAACATCATCCACCTGCCCAACAGATATATTCATAAACATTTTAAATATATATTTTTCAAGGACCTAGTAGCAAAATTCTGATTACAGATGTTCTGTTTTTTTCATCTCACAAGTCCAAATTTTCCATAAACTTTTCTTCCACTATAGTTCTTCATCCACATTCAAGGCAAACATAGCTGCATTAAGCAGTATATGGATTAACTGACCTAATAGAGAAAGGGGAACATCCATCAGTTCCATGCAACCTTCCATGGCCAGGACGTATGCTGATGATCACTCTGTTTTGAAGACTCTGATGGTACCTTTACACGCCGCTACTGGATGGTGGCAACAACCGGGTACATGAGAGAAATGTATCTTGCACCGTCAAATCAACCCGAGGTAGCGGCATGTGAAGACGGTTGTAGCCACCCGCCAGTGGCGGCACCTGTTTCAAAGCACTGCCCTAAAACAGGTGGTTACCCAGCCGATGGTAGCGACCTATATCGGCGTGTAAAGAAGGAACAGAAGGGTTGTTTCGACACCAGGGTATGTACCTGGTATGTAGCTGGGGCGTGACACAGGCTCCGGGTTACCGCGCACCATCAGCGATCATTGGAGGAAGCTCCTGCGTTACAATTGGTAGTCGCTGCATAGGGAGGCATATTTAAGGAGCTGACCAGTCACACTACACAGTTGCTCGAGCATCATGTATTAGTCAGCCTCCTGCGCTGCCTGGCCAATCATGATGTTATTGCATTGTCCTATCAGCGTACGAGCGTCTCGTAATCCACAATTGTGGCACGCCTATGTGTTGTCCCTGCTGCACCAGGTCCACCCATATTAGCTTGTTGTAGCGGTGTGTAAATGAGGTAAGGTGCTCTGCAGAAGGTAACTTGAGACACCCGGTGGTGTATCCAGAGATAGATGTAACCTACCGTAGCGCACCTTGTTGCGGCGTGTAAAGGTGGTGCGATTACCGTTTGCAACTGTTTGTGCGTGCTCGTGCACGTGAAGTAGCCGGTTGTTGCCACCATCCAGTAGCGGCGTGTAAAGGTACCATAAGATGCAGTCCAAGGGTGTAAGACCGATAGTAGTAAGTCAAAGTTCAGGTGAAACCAGATTGTGCATCAAGAGTTTAGGCTGGCTTCAAATTGCGATTTTTTTTTTTCCTGTCCGTGGGATCCTACTTTTTGCAGGACCCCACGGACAGGAAAGGATCGCATCGGAGGTGTGCTTCCTGGTGCTATTTCTGTGTTCGGGGTCGTGATTTTCACTAGTCCGGACACAGAAACAGCTGACAGGAGGCAAGCGGGGCACTTTCACTTCTGCAATGTATACTGTACATTGCGGAAGTGAAATTAAGTAAATGCAGGGGTTAAAATAAAAGAATTGTATTCTCACCTTTCCAGCGATCCCCCGACGCCTCCATCAAGCTCCTGATGGTTACAGGACCTGGCAAGGTGAGGTTACCCAATGAGCTTCATCGGTCACATGACCGCAGTTACCGATCATGTGACCCGATCAGCTGATCGGGTAACCCCGCCTTGCCAGGTCCTGTAACCATCAAGAGCTTGATGGAGGCATCGGGATATCGCTGGAAAGGTGAGAATACAATTTTTTTTATTTTAACCCCTGCTTTTAATTAATTTCACTTCCGCAATGTATGTACATACATTGCGGAAGTGAAATTAGATGGTACAGAGAAATTTTAGTGTACAGAGCATGCTCAGTACAGTAAAATTGGGGCCGAGAAACGATCCTGTCGTTTCTCAGACCTGTGCTCCATAGGCCCCCATGTTAATTGGCGCGGATCATGTCGGATCAGATTGTGTCCGATTTGGTCCGCTGTGCCCAAAATCGGAGCAGTCTCCGACTTTGGGTACAGCAAAAAATCGGACAGAATTGGATCCTACACAAATCGGATGCCATTAAGGCAAATCCGATGTGATCCAATGTCCATAGGGATACATGGGGGCCAAATCGGATCCGTGGCTGTCCGTTTTACAATGGACAGCCACGGATCCTAAAAAATCGCAATGTGAAAGCAGCCTTAGTCCAGAAGAATAGTCAGGAAGAAAGCTGATTGACAACACCAGAATACAAACCTTGGGTTATGTACACACAATGCCTTTTTCAGATGGATTCATTTTCCTGAAATGGCTTTCCCCAAAACAAACTCGGTTACTCCGCTGTCAGAAAAAAGATGTAATGAACTTACCCTTATACGTGCATCAGGGTTTTATATTGAATATGAATACCACAGTAGCTGGCAAAAACCTTAGCACATAGAAAAGTTTAGTAGGGATCCATGACTGCTCCCAAACCTCCATGCATTTGCGCCACTGACTGACTTGCCTGGTTGCATGGTCAGCCCAGAAGAGCTGACTGTTAAAATAGACAAGAGGAGCACAACATTTTTTGGTTCAATGGCCATATTGTCATACTTAACCATTCCTTTTCATAATATAACCCCCACACTGCTTCTCTCTGTTATCTCCCACACACACAGCTCCTCTATATAATATTACCCCCATTTCCCCATAATGTGGCTTCATATTAACAGTAAACCCCACTCCTCCTCGTCCTCCTACAATATGATGTTTATGTGGCGCCCGGCTCACGCAGGTAACCACAGATCTCTCTACTGCACAGTTGGGTTTCCACAGCAGGTACCTACTACAAACAACACCTTCCACCCCGACACAGTAGGGGGAGCCCCACTTGCTGACCTTATGCAAGATCCCCTGTATATACTGCTGCTGGGGAGGAGTTAGTCAGAGTGTGTGCAGACGCTAGAAGAGCTGAAAGGAAGTCCTGGTGTTCGGTTCTGCGTTCAGGCCTGAGCCAGTGACCCAGAGTGGCCCTTCAGCGTCCCACAAGCCTAAGTGGGACTGAAGGCAGGGAGCTCAGAGCAGAAAAGGGAGCGAGGAGCTCGAGGGAGTTCGTCCCAGGAAACCCCGGATATTGGCGATCCGCACCTGTGGAGACTCTCCCAGGTGGGTCAAGAGAGCCAGGCACAGCAGGCAGCTGCAGCGTCCAGAGAGGGTCATCCCGGAGACCGCACAGGAGGAGAGAGAGACAGACAAAGGAAGAGAGTGGAGGCAAGTCAGGCTACAGCAGGCTGTGCTTCAGAAACTACACAGAGCAGAGGAGGCCTTATACACACTTGCTGTGGGAACCCACTGTGCAACCCTGTCACCCGTCGGTGCCCTGGACATATTTACCTGCAAGACATCAGTAAAAGGTAAAAGAGACTTCCTGCGTGTGTGCATTCTTGTCTTGTACTCCCAGCATTCTCTATAGACTATTCCAGCTCTCCCTAAACAATCTCAGCTCCACTACATCCTGCTCCCTCCTTACTACGCTGCCCCGGAGATCCCAGTCCTGCCTGCGGAGGACTAAATCATCTCAGCCGCACTATCACCGACTTCCGGAGGACTGTGGCGGCGCTGGTGACATCAGACCAGGTACTGCAGGTGGCGTCACGACAAACTATAAATTTGTACATACTCCCCTGTATATAAATCCCCTTTTTCAAAAGATAGGCCCATTCCCCGTGACACAGCAGTTAACCCTTTGCCGCCTGACACCCGAGTACCCCATACCCTGGGCTCGACATTTAATCTTCGGCTCCTCCTAGATCCCTTGCTTTGTCCAGTGCTTTCTCATAACCTCTGTCTCTATGGACATTGAACATTGACTGTGAGCTGCCAATCAGAGGAGAAGATGTGTCAGACAACTAGCCAGCTAGTCAGAATTATAATAACCTACAACTGCTAAAACAAATATTGCAAAAAAAACAACACCACAGACTGTGACAAGAGAGGCATCACTGAATTGTCTGTTTTAACCCTTACAGCATTCTGCTGATATATTTCCTATGAGGAGATGGGGGCTAAACAAAGGAAAGCAGCTGGACCAAGCTGATAATGTAACCCCAATATAAATGAACAGTAGTTATGGAAACATCATAGTACAGTGTAGCTATGCATTTTTCATAACTCGCTGTGCTATTCTATTTCTGTAAGTCTGTAGCCTGAATTCATATGGCTAGAGCCTGGAAATAATTATTTTCATCTCAGCTATAAAAGGCAAGAGATAGGAATAACATTTCAAAAGGAATCTCTCAACAGGAATTGAGACACCAAAATAACGTATTTTTCAGATTATAAGACACAATTTTCCTCCCAAAAAATTGGGGGGAAAATAGGGGGTGCATCTTATAATCTGTTTGTAGCTTACCCCTAGGGGGCAAGTGGTGAAGCGGGGTCACAGGATACAAGCAGTGCTGTAGCGCCTGTCAGGGTGATGCTGCCCCGTTACGCTATATGGTCACTCTGCTGACACACACACACAGCTCTCCATAGCTCCCCTTCCTGCAGCATTACCGTCTTCCTGTGTTCCAGGTATTGGATCATGTGACTGGAGCGCACAGGGATGACATGATTGGATTCTGGGCACAGATAGGAAGACGGCGATCCCTAACCATCCTTCTCTGACCTAAATCTACACTATAAAACTTGTGAAAAATGATTTATTAACTTACATCCAGTCTATGCCACAGACTGGGATGGGTGGTCCCCGAAGCTCCATTCGCTCTCATCGCAGGCTCTTATCACGTCCCACTGGGCGTCATCATTCTGTCTCCTGTGTTGAAATTCCCACCTCCTCCATATAGTATGACATGCAACCGGACGTCAGTTCCAGTCTGGTGCATTGTGGAGGCTTATCAGGCGGTACAGTCCGGCTCCAGCACATGCACTGTGCGCATATTGAAGTCGCCCTTACATCTGATACGTCCCCACAATGCTCCGGACCGGAACTGACATCTGGGTGCACTTTGCTATCGTTTTACAACCGTCAGCTCTACCGTATGTTGTATGTTCATTATTGAATACAAAACAATTTTTTTTACTATATCTTGGCTTTTTTTAATTTATAATATTTTAGATAAGGTATCATCTAATACTTCATGCATGTATTTTTTTTATCCTTGCTTGATTCAGCCAAAATTAGAGCAGGGAGTGGGGGTGCTTATAGGTTGTTAAGTGGGCAATTTTTCCTTTTTTTTTTTTTATTCTTTATTTATAATCGACACATTTTTCATACAAAAGGCTAGTGGACTAGTTCAAACCATCAACAAAATAAGCAACAACACAACTAAGAACATACAAAGCCAAGAGCAAAAACTGAAAAATACAAATATGAACTATGTGATGACTGTATTTTTAAGCAAATGTAAGAGAAGTTAAGACAAAGTAAAAGGAAAAAGGATAGAGAGAAGAAGAGAGGAAAGGGCTTTAATTGGAAGTACAATTACATGATTGTGGGGAAGGAAAGGTGAAGTAAGGGGATGAGAACTAAGGCCCCATTCACACAGTGCTTTTTTTGCTGCGTATTTTTATGCACAAGCTCAAAAGAACCCAGAAGTGGAACAATGAAAACCGGGAGTGGCACACTCAGAGGAGAGGTCTAATAGAAATAAGTGCTCTACTTATATGTTTAATCACCCACTCCTGGTTTGTGATGAGCTTGTGCTTAAAAATACGCAGCAAAAAAAGCAGTGTGTGAATGGGGCCTTAGGGCATAGGGAGGAGGAGGGGAGGGGTAGGATACAATAGATCTCCGCCACCAGGAAAAGTCCACACCCATCTATAGGAAGCACTTCTACTCTTGAATGAGCAGGTCTCTGTATTCAGAGGTAGCTTTAAAATCCACCCAAGGATTTCTTTTTGGGGGCATTTGATGTCCATTGAGATGTGGTTTTCTACTAAAAAGTGGATTTAAAAAACATGTTTTCCTACATTCCTTATCTTGGAATAAACCTTACACCACATAAAAAACCCTATACAAATATAACTACAGCCCCATACTGCAAAAATTAGAACAGAACCTCAACAAATGGTCAACACCAATCCTCTCCTTCGTAGGGAGAGTACATACAATAAAGATGGTCACACTGCCCCAATTTTTTATATCTCTTCGGTTCATTACCAATATCAATACCAAGGTCAACATTCAAAACTTTCCACTCCCAAATTAACCGATTCATATGGAATATTAAGAGACTGCGCACACCAATGCAGACCTTACATAAACACAAAACAAAAGAGGGTGTGTTGCTGCCAAATGTCATGCATTACTATAGAGCAGTACAAGTGGCCCAAATGGCGACAATACATGGCAGAGCAAAACACCCCCCTATGGACCCACATAGAAAACTCACAATTAGCCTCATACACCTTGAAGGGCCTCCTGTGGGCTACAGGAACACTACCGAAAAATGTAAATGTGTATTCGCCCTACACCCATTGAACTAAAATGTATGCACGACCCCTTGGGCAAAGGATTAATATCACAAATATATGCAATGCTCAACCAACCTAGGGATAATTGTAAGCTAAAAGTTATGGAGCAGTGGGAAGTAGACCTTGGAATCACACTCACACCAGAAAGATGGTACAGATGTCATGAAAGCATAATGAAAGAAAGCCATCAGGAATCACTAATGGAATTGTCCTTTAAGCTTTTCCAAAGGACGCACCATGTTCCTAGCTTCTTGCACAATATATACAGCTCCAAACCCGACAGATGCTTTAGAGGCTGTGATACAGTAGGGAACACGCTCCACACATGGTGGACATGCCCCATCATAAAATCCCTTTGGAAGGACGTCATAAAATTAATCGACTCCACTCTTGATAATAAACTTACACTCATGCCAACATTATTACTGTTTGGGGAAAAAAGCCAAATGTGAGTAACAAAACATATCGGCTACTCACTTACATAACCATGACCACCAAAAACTATATAGCCAAACAATGGAACACGAACTATCGCTAGTACAGGTAAAGTGCCGAATCCACTCCATAATACTCTTTGAGAACTAGAAATTACTCCATGGATCTCTTCAAGTCTATATGGGAACCCTGGATAGCCAAAACTGAAGACACTGACCTCTTCAGGGTAATGTCGCTATCAACGTAAGACACACAATAACACTAACCTTTATAAGGAACACGAAAGACTCTGCCAATGAGATAATACTCTGTAGACACCCACACGCCATCTCATAGAGTTACCCTACCCCCCTCCCCTCAACACTAATCCTTGTTAAACTGTTACGAACATGCCTCGCTACGTAAGATACGTCTTACATCAACACCAATTTGTAAACTATGTTACAATGACTTGCCACATTAACCTGAATCCCCCTGTGAGGGGACTGTTTTACATTGTATTACCAATTGTTCATATGCTTTTGCTTTTCTTTTCTTTCTGTTTTTCTCAAAATAAATTTTTGTTGAATCTAAAAAACATGGCTTCAAATCTGTACCAAAAAACTGTGGTGCCCCTGCAGTCTGGTCGCCACAGAGGGGTACTGCACCCAATCCACAGGTGTGGTATTCCTGTCTGCAGTAACCAGGTTGGTAAGTCCAGTTATCCACAAGCACACCCAACACAACCGGTCCCAGGGACAGCAGGTGAACCCAATAGTAGGATGGCTCAGGCAGTCAGTGGGATGGCGGGGAAAGAATGGTGATGGGTGGGAAGTTAGGAAGAGCAGTCAGGAAGTAGGAGAGGGAACAAAAGGGAAACACAACAGGAAGTGGGAGTTCAGTAGCTGAGTAGGAGAAGAAGGTTGGTGGAGTAAGCAGGAGGGGAAGGACCCGAAGGACGGAGCAGCGATGAGGGGCATGAGCAGTGATCAATCCACCCATGTGCCCAAATCTGAAGTAAAGTAGAACAGCAGGGAGAACACCAGAGACCCGGCCCTGAAGGTAGTGAGGAGACTCCAAGTTCCAACCACAGAATCGGAGGCCACGAAATCTAGAGGAGCTGTGGCCTACTCCCAACACAGGCAGCTAAACTAGGGTCAGGGGACACAGACAATCACCTGACAAGGCCCATGGCTGCTGGATTGGGGCACTATGTGCGGAGGCGGCAAAAAGAGTGACGTGAGCAGGCAGTGCTGAGGAGGAATGACCCGAGAGGGAAAGAACATGAAAGGGGTGTACTGGACAAGCCATCCTGGTTGCTAAGGACTGCCCGCACTAACACTGAACCTAAGCTGTAACCTTTGATGCGAGCAGAAAAAGTGAAGTAAACTGGGTTTGCAACTCGGAACTGTGTGTGAGACTGTTCATTTCCCGTCTGAGGAGCGGTAGACTGAAACGCCGCGCAGGAGCTTGTCTGTGGGATGCTCTGATTCTTCCCGGCAGCCAGATCAGCCCCACTGGCTCAACATCACCCTAATAAACCCAACTCCGGATGCCCTGGGGACCCGCTCCACCCATGGTGAGTGACACCATTACCGCTGCCATCCCATCATCCCCAGAGGTCCCGGTCTGCAGCAGCAGCCACTAGTAGTCGCATACCACGGGTGGTGTCACGACAACCATCCCAATCCCTATAAAATCCCCTATTACATAATCCCTTTTCTCTTTTTTATTGACTGCTCCGGGCCACGGACCGGGTGATGCCACCATGACATCCCAAAGACTCCTGATTCCGCAGATGACATCGCCAGAAGTGAGGGAGTGGCCCGGCTCCGAGTACCCCACGGCCCCCACAAGGCGCATTAAACTTGGCGAACAGGATGTACCAACCTGGTGTCGCCGGGTATTGTGCACTTTCCAAACTGTAACAAAGAGACTGTGCTTTTTAGGCCGGAGTAATGGTGGCCACAATAGACTGAGAGCATGGGCTGGCTGGGGGGTGTGCCACAGTCCCCCATCGTGGGTCAGGCCAGCAAACAGCGGGAAAAAATGGCCTACAACCCCTTTTACCTCCAAGAGTCGGGGGGATGGGCCAAAAGACTGTTACTTCACCCAGGGGTGTGACCAACAGCAAAGGAGCAGAGACATGCCCATGAAAGGAGGGGGCAGACCAGCACTCTGTCGCAAACTGGACGACTAAGTGTGGCGGGAAATCCAGCGTCTGCGACCTAGTCGGCACAATGGCGGAGCAAGGCCAAGACAACCTGGAGTGTGGGGTGGCAGCGGAGGACTTCCGCAGCTCACCGGAGAAGGGCCTGATTCAGTTACTCGAGCTTGACCCTGCCTTACTGCAGGAAGAAGTCCGCAAATTGAAGCTAGTGAAGGCCCAGATCACTACAGTCGGCCGATGGAGGAAGACTCTACTCACCAATGCGACTGCACAGCGGGCCGCTTCCTATCTGGCACCCCCAACCTTCGACGTCGAGGGCTTAGGAGAGGAACCCGGTGCTGGAGCAGGCAACGAAGGAAGTAGGAGAGACACAATCCCGGGAGGGAGTGAGATCCTAGTTGGGCCTGCTGACTCCCTTTGTGCCCTCATTTCTGGCCCAGCGCCAACCAACCTGGCCTGGGAGCAGACCCCAGTTGACGGGGAGGGGCGAGACGCACCGCTTACCCCACAGCCACCAGCCCAGGAAGTTAGAGGAGACCCAGTCGTCTTCCAGTGGAGCAATCCCCATGTGGAGCTGATGGGGTTTCCGGGAGCAGTTGAAGCAGGCAGGGAAGAGGTAGAAACTTTAAGCTGGGTCGAGAACCTGAGGTGGCTGATCACCCAGTTGGAGGCGGAGGAGGCAGAATGGAAGGCTCAACAGCGAGCGCTGGAAGAGAGCAACATGCGGGCAAAGGCCGAAGCCCGCAAGACTCTGTCCACTAGTAAGGGCCCATGCCTGCAAGGGACTGTGACCACCATGCACCTTGGCAGCGGCTGGGAATTCCTCCGGGGACAGGGGCGTAAGCCAGGACCTTTTCGTCGTCCAGTCGGGATGTGGAGGAGCACCTGCCCAAAGGCCACCTGGGCAGGAATCTGTGCCCTGGGGATCGAGTCACCTTTGTGCAGTAGGAGGGAGAGTGAGGGTCCTACACCCTTAGTGTACAGCGGGTGCGTCCCTAGGTGGTCGCAGCCAGCAAACCAACCTCCAAGAGGCGTGCACAGCCTCCTGTGTGGGAAACGGGAACA
The DNA here is from genome assembly GCA_033576535.1 of Allobates femoralis. Lineage (NCBI taxonomy): Eukaryota > Metazoa > Chordata > Amphibia > Anura > Aromobatidae > Allobates > Allobates femoralis. The sequence continues at coordinate 374,999,271 of JARQOC010000004.1, read as the reverse complement.
CAGACACCAGTACTAGGGCATTCTCTACCGGTACCACCAGGAGTGCGAGTTGTGAGACCAGACACGCTGCTGTGGCAGCCAGAGTAAAGAGGATTAGCGGAGTTGTGCAAGTAGTTAATTTTGTTTAACCAGAGTGTGTTTGTTGCTGGACATTTTAATCATGGACGATGTGATGCATGGTTTGAACTTATTGTAAATAGTTAGCGCATCTTAGTGTGCGCCCTGTTGGTTTTAGACCATGCTGCTTTTACGTGTGCCTTCTAAGTGTGCCTTAATTAACCTGTTGACCATGAAGCAAAACCTACTCGGTGTGGCCGAAAAACATTGGTCCTACATCCTGCTGCCCACCCAGGACCACTGTTGGGGATTTGTTTGTGGTGGGTCTCCCCGAAGAAAAGAACTGCACTAACATAGACAATCACTGAACTATCCGGAGAGGGATGCTTGCCGGACTAATTTGTATTCCTTTCACGTTTCCTTTTGCTTTTTCTATTTTTATACGTTTACTTTTGCTTTTTCTATTTTTTACCTGTAGTTTCTAAATTTATAATACCATTGTGATATACTCACAGCGTGTTTTTGTTATGTAACGTTTAAGCCTAGAACCTCCTGTAAGGGAAGAAGCCTTCTTGTATTTGTTTTATTGTTTGACATGCATGCTATAAAAATTTGAGTTTCCAATGCCACATCATTTAACCTGTGTCCTAGCACAAGGAAGTGCTAATCTTTGTTTAGGGGGAATGTGGTGCCCCTGTTGTCTGGTCCACACAGATGGGTACTGCACCCAATCCACGGGTGTGGTATTCCCATCTGTAGTAACCAGTTTGGTAAGTCCAGTTACCCACAAAAAAAAAACACACCCCCGTTCCTAGGGACAACAGGTGAACCTAATAGTGGGATGGCTCAGGCAGTCAGTGGGAAAGGTGGTGGGTGGGAAGTTAGGAAGAGCAATCAGGAAGTAGGAGAGAGAACATTCCATCCCATCATCCCCAGAGATGCCGGTCTGCAGCAGCGGCCACTAATAGCCACATACCACAGGTGAAGTCACGTCAACCACCCCAATCCCTATAAAATCCCCTGTTCCATAATCCCTTTTCCCCTTTTTATTGACTGCTCTGGGGCCACAAACTGGGTCACACCACCGTGACATCCCAGAGACTCCCGATCCTACAGACGACATCGCCAGAAGTGAGGGAGAGGCCCGTCTCCGAGTACCCCCCATGGCCCCCTTGGGGCGCGTCAAACTCATATAAAAGGAAAAACACAAAAAACTTACAAAAAATCTGAGCCGATTGCTGTTGTGTGTTTTTGGACATATGTGGCGCCCCGCACCGAGTGCGTCACAGGAGGGTATTGCAGCCATAAATGCAGCAGCAATATTCTCTGACCCAGCAGTCATCTGGTTAACTTAGAGATCCATACTCTGCATGCATCACTTAGCATAGAGGGCCAATCAAGGTCCTGGTGGGCGGAGTGCAAGGGTAGTGTGTAGTGGAAGTTTTGTCCAGCTTAGGGAGTTCTTGCCTCAAGTCTGGCAAGAGAAAAGTAGTCTCGTGGAGAGCTTGAATACTATTACAGAAAAAGATGACAATAAGGAAATCCGGATTTTCAATCTAACCAATAAGACTATATCCAAGGATGTGGAACAGTTGTTGAAACGGGGCTTAAACTTCTGCATGGAAGAGGAGTTCAATTATATGGACTTCAGGATTGACCTCTTCAAGGCTATCAGGAAGATCCATCTTTTCAAGCACTATGAATGTCAAAAGAACTCACAGAATATTAAAATAAATGATGACTTGTGTGCAGCAAAACCAGTGCGACTTGGAGCCTTGGGATTTTTTGCAAATAATAGTTCTTTATGTGATGTAAAAGATGATGTTGCTCAGATATTAGACCTTGATCCAATATGGTTTGATGAACCATTTGATGAGTCTGAGAAGGATAGTATATTTTTGGGAGGGGTAAAGTCCACCTTCTGCCCTCCAGTCTCCCCGGGCAATAACATTGATTTGTTCGGGGAGATGGTCTGCAAGGAGGTTAAGGCTCTACTATACCCTAAACCTAATAGCAACCTGTCTGCTGGTGAAAGGTCAGCAATAACAGAAATTAAAAGCTGGGAAGATGTCTTAATAAAAAGAGCAGATAAAGGAGGGGGTATAGTTCTATGGAATAAAACTGAGTACATGAGCTAGAAAGTCAGTTAAGTGTTATAAACACATATGAGAAACTAGCTTCTGACCTCACCTTTAAATATAATTCCGAACTTAGGACCCTGCTTCGAGCACATGTAGAAAGAGGCAATATCACTAATAAACAGGCTGAGAAGCTATACATTGAGCATCCAAGAAAACCATACATCTATGCATTACCCAAGGTTCACAAAAGGTTGGTGAACCCCCCCGTCGCCCTATTGTGTCCGGGGTGGGTTCACTAACCGAGCCTTTGTCCAAGTATTGTGACTGGCTCTTGAGACCTCTTTTGAAGAAAGTTCCTTCTTATATAAGGGACTCTACTGCATTTGTCACCCTCCTTGATCAAATCGAATGGCAGAGTAGTTACAAACTAACATCAATTGATGTCGAAAGTTTGTATACTAGGATACCCCAAAAGCTGGCAGTCGAGGTTATTGAGAAAATCTTGAGTGTCAATGATCAAAAGCAAGGAACAATTTCCTTTATTACTGATTCCTTGTCTTTCATATTGACACACAATGCCTTTTCCTTTGGTAGTACATCGTTTAAGCAGGTAGAAGGTACTGCTATGGGGACCTCTGTCTCTTGCACCCTCGCAAATTTGTTTATGGCCCATTTTGAGGACAATGTCATATATGCTTCCACGAATCCCTTTCTGAAACACATCAAACTGTATGCCAGATATGTGGATGATGTGTTCCTTGTATGGGATGGTACCCAACAGGACTTCTCAGCTTTCATACACTTTCTTAATAATACCAACACATATAACATGCTCTTCACGTCAGTGTTTGGTGACCAGGAACTTGAATTCCTGGACGTAAAAATACAGGTGCAGAATGGTTCACTAGTTAGATCCCTTTATAGGAAACCTACAAGTACCAATTCCTTACTGCACTTTGATAGTGCGCATCCATATCATACTAAAAAAGGCCTACCGTACAGTCAATTTCTAAGGGTTCAAAGAATGAACAATAATCCCATTATCAGAGAGGAACAACTGTCCAATCTAGAAGATAGATTTATAAAAAGAGGGTACCCAAAAAAGATTATACAGGAGGCCCGTTTGAGAGCAGACGTGGAACACTCGCGGGTAGAGAGTACCATTAATAATAAAAAAATGAAGAAACAAAATGACCCCAATAAGAGGTTCACGTTTGCATTCAAATATGGCCCCATGCATAACGTCATTGCGGGTGTAATTAGAAGGTGTTGGCCCATTGTAACCAAGGACAAGGATCTAAGTTTAAAAAATATAGGCCCCCCTTTAATAACTTAGCGTAGAAGTAATAATTTGGCAGACCTCCTGGTAAAAAATCGAACCGACCCCAAGAGGAATGTTACATGGTTGGATAAAGCTCGCCCAAAAGGGAATTATCGCTGCAGGAACTGCAATTATTGTAGGTTCCACAGTACTGATGACCCTATTAAAATCGGAGGAATAGAACATGTAGTCAGGTCTTATATTAGTTGTAAGACCAAATGGATTGTTTATGTGGTCTGGTGCACATGTAACAGGTTCTACATAGGTAAAACCATTAGAGAGTTGTATATCCGCTTTAGAGAACACCAAAATTCGATCAAAACTGGGGTAGGTTGCCCCAGACTTATCCAACATATACGTGAATGCCATAATGGTAATGCAGATGTTCTACGCTTTGCTGGTATAGATCAAGTAGTAGCCTCCCCTTTAGGAGGAGATCTACATAAAAAACTATTACAGGTGGAAAGTAGATGGATCAATGACACTGGAGCATGCGAAGCTATGGGACTGAATGAAAGGAATGATTTCTCCCCCTTTCTGTAATGTTTAATCATATAATTGGCATGATTATGCTCTTTCTGGAGATAGTAATACTGTAGCAAGCTTGAGTTCACGGGGATCTAGTCCTTGTTGGTCTTATTCTGGATCTTTAACACTTAAATATGGGCTAATATATATCTTTAGTAGAAGCTAATGTTATGGTGAAACTGTGCTTCATATTGAGACTTTATTGGAGACTAATATTAGTCCTTTTCTTTATCTCATATCTCTCGCTCTTCTTTTTCTCTTATTTATTACGTTTATATATTTAGAGGAAATTATTTCCTATGGTGTGGATATACATATTATTGTATTTTCCAACCTTCAATATAATGATATATATATAAAATTGACACAATACCAGCTATTTTAGGTTAGGTGTCATTGATCCTCCTCTTTCTAGGCCAATTCCTGATCCATCTAATAACATTAGAAAAGATTCCTTGTAGTAAAGATCTTTTTATATATAAAACAATGTCTTTTATAGTTCTACAGTGTACATTGGTTGTTGTGTAACATGTAAATTTGTTTTTAAGTTGTTTTTCACATATTGAGCACTGTGTATTTACACCGTGAACTGGCGTGGGCGGCCCCCTCCAGGTCTTTATTACCTCGAATGTGACGTCAGACGCCAGACTACTGTGGTCCGTAGAAGCAGCGAGTCTCGCTGCGAAACGGGGAACCGTCACCGATCCTCAGCACTCCCTCCCTTCCCTGCTTGTCCGTGACGAGTCGCATGGAATAAAATTCTTGAAGAGCCTTCTGTGGTGAGTTGCCATGTTCTTTCTACCCATACAATATTGACTTGCTTCTTGAACTCGCACACGTGCACCGCCAGAGACGGAAGTCGCACACTCTGCGGGTCAGGTCTAGCGATTACAGTGCGATTGTGCCCAACCTCCTCACTCGCAGTATTTGTTTTATTGTTTGACATGCATGCTATAAAAATTTGAGTTTCCAATGCCACATCATTTAACCTGTGTCCTAGCACAAGGAAGTGCTAATCTTTGTTTAGGGGGAATGTGGTGCCCCTGTTGTCTGGTCACCACAGATGGGTACTGCACCCAATCCACGGGTGTGGTATTCCCATCTGTAGTAACTAGTTTGGTAAGTCCAGTTATCCACAAAAAAAAACAACACCCCCGTTCCTAGGGACAACAGGTGAACCTAATAGTGGGATGGCTCAGGCAGTCAGTGGGAAAGGTGGTGGGTGGGAAGTTAGGAAGAGCAATCAGGAAGTAGGAGAGAGAACATTCCATCCCATCATCCCCAGAGGTGCCGGTCTGCAGCAGCGGCCACTAATAGCCACATACCACAGGTGAAGTCACGTCAACCACCCCAATCCCTATAAAATCCCCTGTTCCATAATCCCTTTTCCACTTTTTATTGACTGCTCTGGGGCCACAAACTGGGTCACACCACCGTGACATCCCAGAGACTCCCGATCCTACAGACGACATCGCCAGAAGTGAGGGAGAGGCCCGTCTCCGAGTACCCCACGGCCCCCACGGGGCGCGTCAAACTCATATAAAAGGAAAAACACAAAAAACTTACAAAAAATCTGAGCCGATTGCTGTTGTGTGTTTTTGGACATATGTGGCGCCCCGCACCAAGTGCGTCACAGGAGGGTATTGCAGCCATAAATGCAGCAGCAATATTCTCTGACCCAGCAGTCATCTGGTTAACTTAGAGATCCATACTCTGCATGCATCACTTAGCATAGAGGGCCAATCAAGGTCCTGGTGGGCGGAGTGCAAGGGTAGTGTGTAGTTGAGGTTTTGTCCAGCTTAGGGAGTTCTTGCCTCGAGTCTGGAGAAGTAACAGCAACTTAGAAGACCTCTGCAGAATCCCAGCTCTGCAACCTAGGAGAGGGGGTTGCACAGTCGGTGCAGCCCCCTGGCCACCTTCTACCGGCCATCTCCTCACTTTTATTACGGTTGAGCACCATTACTCCCGGTGCATTACCAACCGAACTTGGGCATCAACATGCGGGTCCAAAACCACCCCGCGCCCTTATACAGCCGGTTTGCTGGTACCGAAGCTAGCAGCAGTTCAGCTCTGCTATGCGAACCAGAGGCGTGGAGGAGCAGCTTTACAGGAGCACCCCACCACCGCCAAATCCAGTCGTCTAACCAGCGGTGTACCCACCAAGGGACCCAAGGCTTCCCAAAACATCCATCACGTATACTTTGGATAGGGCATTTAAGCAGCCTCCCTGTACCCGACCTGGTATTCCTGGGCGACAACGGCAACTTACTTAGTTAGAATGGAGGAACACCGCGGATCTCTGAGGGACACCTATCACTGCTGAGTCCACCCGGTCCACTACCCGTTCACTGTATGCCATGTACTGCTTGCTGGTTACAGTAAATTACCCGTTACAGAGACTTCCAGTGTCCGTGCTTCCTTATGACTACGTCTGTCCGCACACAAGGTAACCGCAGCTGCCGCACAACACCTTAAGCAGCTCCTGGCTCCGGGGATCATCGATTAGCCTGTGGGGAGCGTTCCAACTTGCTGCATTCCATCCCCCGGAGGCCCCGCAGCGTTGGTAAAGTTACCGAACTACTCATAGGTGGCGTCACGAAACAATTAACCCCTTAATCTGTTCCCACAAGGCGTCTTAAACTTTTTGATCTGCACTCAACCGGGCCCCCTACCGGCAGGCACGGTCCACCCGTGACAAGGAGGAAGAAGCTACTGCCTGTCTAAACCGGAGTCCCGGCCACGGTGAGTCACATACAACTGCAGAAAAACGCAATGGAAAAAAAGCAATGTGGGAACATAGAGAACAAGTTGGACAATGTGGAAGCAAATTGCAGGTACTAAGACACTAAGGAAAATGTGCATGGCAGTCCTGTGGGTCCAATCCCTAACAGGATTCAACACATAATACTATTCAAAGCCTAACATTATTTCCTTGCCTCCACGAACATTGTACAGTGAGGTCATGTCCCCCGAGTCTGCTATTCGTACTGAACTGTCAGAATAGATTTCTTGTTGACACTAGGTTCAGAGAAACTCTTGTTCTTTTCATTTGGAATATTTACAAATGCACTTGTATTTTGCTTATTTTACAGTGATTTTTTCTTTTTAAATGTTATATCCCAAAGGAGCATTAGGAGAAATACACAGGATATTACTATGAATGATGACTTCTGGTTTTATATGGGGGATTATGGTTTTTGGGAAGTTGAATCAAACTTCAGAAAAATGATATGTTCACATCTTTTCATGTCAAAATACTCAAAAATAATGAGGTGTGAATGATACTGTACAATATTTTATAGTACAAAATACTTTTCAAGACATAATGCTTGGCTTAAAGCATGAAGATGTTCTACAAGGGAGCATTTGCCATAGTGATGTTCCTGACAGCATTGCTTGAGCACAAGTGTAATCAAAATTGTCCACTCTCTAAAATCTTAAGTTATGGGTGAGGAAGAACACATAACTCTCCAATGCATTTCATATCTTTCCAAATTAGGAAGGAGTAGAGGAAACCAAACATGCATTTTCTCTAGGGTGCTACAGTCTAAGGGATTGTACTCAACTCACCCATCTATTATTTGTGGGAATGTTTTCTAGTATGAATATTCTCTTGGTGATGAAGTCGGAGACATATAATAAACATAGTGAACACATGTTTTGTATTTAGGAGTATAATCAAATTTTTTTCTCCAGGAGTTTTAAGTAATAATGTAAATAGGTTAGATTTGGGCCAAAGAGTAGGTGAATTAGGCTGGTGTCTAGGGCACAATTCAAATTGGAGGGAAAGTTTCAATTTTATGCATTTGTGCTCAAACGTTTACATACCCCGGCAGTTTTTTTTTTGCTTTCTTGGCCTTTTTTCAGACAATATGTATGATAACACAAAAACTTTCTTTCCACTCACGGTTAGTGGTTGGGTGAAGCTAATTATTGTCAATCTACTGTGTTTTTCTCCTTTTAAATCACAATGACAACCAAAAACATCCAAATGACTCTGATCAAAAGCTCACATACCGGGGGGCGTGCCCTGGCAGCTGATGGCAGAGGCTGCGTGATCCGGAGCTCCTGACTCCACGGGCTACAAAGCAACAATTCCTGCATTCCACGTCATCTTTTCTCTCTGTTTTTTCAGCTCCCTAACCTCCTGCTTGCCTGGGGGACACATGGGAGGACTCAGACCCCAGCTACAGACACAACCAAAGTGGGTCTCGGACTATTTCTCTGCTGACCGCCCTGCTCCTGCAGCCTCCACAAACATGGCGCCGGCATCACCAAGAGCAGACCACGCTTCCTGCCGAGGAACACTCACTCAAGGTATAGCAGGAGCTGCTCCCTCCCCAGACAGCCCTCTTACCCATGCGGCGATGAAGGATCTCCTTTCTGACCTCCGTACCTCCCTGCAGGAGGATATGAAGGAGATGGACGCTGAACTTAGGGGAGAAGTGGCGGACCTGGGCACCCGTACAGATACTTTAGAGCGCAAAATGGCAGAGTTAGTCCGCTCTCATAACACTCTTCTCGATGCACATGAACAGCTCCAAGATAAGATGATTAAAGTAGAGGCCAAGAATTTGGACCTGGAAGACCGCTCTAGGCGAAACAATGTAAAGCTGCGGGGCATAGAGGAGAAAATCGCCCCAGGAGAGCTGCGTGTTTTCCTACAAGATATTCTAGCAGCGATCCTGCCAGCGGTGGACAGCAGACGCTCAAAATTGACAGAATCCATAGGGTTCTTAGGCCTGCAGCTATTGATCCCACTCTACCCCAAGATGTTCTTGTGAGGATCCATTATTTTGAGATTAAAGAGGAATTTTTGAGGGCACTGAGAAATGGAGTGTGTATGCCTGAGAGATTTGCTAAGATTGAATTATATCCAGACCTATCACCAGGAACTCTTGCTTCATGGAGGGCTTTTCAGCCATATACACGGGTCCTCCGCTCCAAGAATATCCCATATAGATGGGGCTTTCCATCAGAAGAGATGATAAACCCATCACCTGCATGACGCCCAAGCAGGCAGAAAAACTGTTTGTGCAATGGAACTTTAACTCTCTGTGATCTTTATCATCATCCCTCTCACCGACATACCCTCCGCTGGTGACATAGACACTGCCACCACCCTATACAACAACACAATAACAAACGCCCTCGACCTAGCCGCCCCCCTCACATTCCACGCTCCACGCACTAACAGGCAACCCTGGCATACGAACCTCACTAAAAACCTAAGACGTGCATCCAGGGTCGCCGAGAGGAGATGGAAAAAGTCCCGCACCTCCGAGCACTTTGCTCTGTTCAAACAATCCCTCACTGACTTCAAGACGGCACTTGCTACTGCCAAGCAAGCCTTCTTCTCATCCCTAATAACCTCTCTGTCCCGCAATCCCAAACAGCTCTTCAAAACTTTCAACTCCTTATTTCATCCGCCTGCTCCTCCCCCCTCTCCCCTCATCTCCGCTGAAGACTTTGCGACCTTCTTCAAGGAGAAGATCGACAAGATCAGAAACAGCTTTGACCCACTTTCCCTACAACTCCCCCTCTCACCTACACTGCCCTCCTCCTCTATTAGCCACTTCCCCCCCATAACTGAAGACCAACTCTCCTCCCTCCTGTCGAAATCACACCTCACCACCAGAGCCCATGACCTGCTCCCATCCCACCTCATTCCCAACCACACCTCCATTTTCATCCCAGCCCTCACCCACCTCTTCAACCTATCACTTACCACTGGCGCCTTCCTCTCGGCCTTCAAACACGCCCTAATCATGCCCATCCTTAGAAAATCCTCCCTCGACCCTACCTCTGTCGCCAACTATCGCCCCATATCTCTTCTCCCATTAGCCTCTAAGCTACTCGAACAACACATCCACTCTGAACTGTCCTCTCACCTCTCCTCCTGCTTCTACTTTGACTGCCTACAGTCCGGCTTCCGACCCCTCCACTCCACTGAAACAGCCCTGACCAAAGTCACCAATGACCTACTTGCCGCCAAGAACAAACGCCACTACTCAATCCTCCTCCTCCTCGACCTGTCCACTGCTTTCGAAACGGTTGAACAATTCCTTCTTCTCCGGATCCTGGAATCCCTCGGCATCTCCCACCTTGCCCTCTCTTGGATCTCCTCATACCTAGCAGACCTGACCTTCAGTGTCTCCCACTCCCACACCTCCTCCTAGCCCTACCCCCTTTCTGTCGGAGTCCCCCAAGGTTCGGTCCTGGGACCACTACTTTTTTCCATATACACTCTCGGCCTAGGGCAACTCATTGAGTTCCACGGCCTCCAGTACCATCTCTACGCCGACGACACCCAAATCTACTTGTCCAGCCCCGACATCACCTCCCTACTCTCCAAAATCCCACAATGCCTTTCCGCCATCTCATCCTTTTTCTCTGCTCGCTTCCTTAAACTCAACATGGACAAAACTGAATTCATAGTCTTCCCCCCAAGAAATTCCCCCCCACTTCCTAAACTATCCATCTATGTCAATGACTGCGCCCTCTTCCCAGTCTCCCAAGCCAAGTGCCTCGGGGTAATCCTTGACTCCTCCCTATCCTTCAAGACCCACATCGAAGCCATCTCCACATCCCTCCGGCTCCAGCTTAGAAATATCTCACGGATCTGCTCCTTCCTTACCCACGGCACCGCTAAAACACTTATTCATGCCCTCATCATCTCCCGCCTTGACTACTGCAACCTCCTTCTCACTGGCCTCCCATCCAACTCCCTCACACCTCTCCAATCTATCCTCAATTCCGCTGCCCGACTAGTCCATCTGTCCCCCCGCTACTCCCCTGTCTCCCCCCTCTGCCAAGCCCTTCACTGACTCCCCGCCTCCAAGAGATCACAGTGCAAAACACTAACCATGGCATACAAAGCGATACACAACTTGTCCCCACCATACATCTCCGCCCTGGTCTCCCGATACCTACCCTCACGCAACCTCCGTTCCTCCCAAGAACTCCTCCTCTGCTCCCCCCTCATCTCCTCCTTGCACAACCGCGTTCAGGACTTCGCCCGGGCATCTGCCATACTCTGGAACTCCCTGCCCAAACATGTCAGACACTCTCCGATCCTGAGAAGCTTCAAGTGTTACCTGAAGACTCACCTATTCCGTCAAGCCTACAACCTGCCATGAGACCCAGGCGACCGCCCCGTAACTGACACTCCCCCAGCCTACGGTATCCCCACCCGCCTCTCGTAGACTGTGAGCCCTTGTAGACAGGGTCCCCTCCCCTCCTGTACCTATATGTCCTGATTACCTAGAGTTATTGTAATTGTGCTTGTCTCCCCTATCCTCATGTAAAGCGCCATGGAACCTAATGGCGCTATATAAATAAATAATAATAATAATAATAAAATCCCTTCCCTCTCCAGCTACTGAGGCTTCGTGTACCCGTGGAAGACTGGGCCCATGCATTGATCCGGAGTGGTCAACAATTTGAAGGCAATTTTTGTGGACTTAAGGTTACAATGCCCGTGGACTCCCTTCGGGGTATATTTTGAAATTTCAGGTATTTGCTGCTGACCTTCTTTTTTCTCCTTTTTCTTTCATTTCCTACTCCACTTACTACACTCTATTCTTGCTATCTCTGCTCTTCTTTAAATGGTCTTTTTCTTAAACCTGGGACCTCAGGCCCCTGTGAGTGTTTTATTGTCACTCCATTTTAGGGGACTACCCCTTTTTTTTTTTTTCTTCTCTGAACGGAGAAAGATGTCTTGGTTCTCAAATTTGTTTTGTATTCTTGTTACATGTTTTCTACTCCTCCCTTTCCTCACTTCCCCCCTTCTCCCGGCAGGATTGGCATTATGGTTTGATATTCTTGTGGTACTGTGCATGTGCAAAAGTGAACTTTGTATCCTCCATTTATTATGAGTTTAACGGGTATCTCAGTAAATGTAAACGGGCTGAATTCGCCCGGGAAGCACTCACTAGTGTGGCGCCAATTACTGAAATCAAGAGGTGATATTCTGTTCCTTCAGGAGACCCATTTGCTGCCTGGGGAGACTCATAGAATGTCCTCTCTTATTATACCCTTATGAGTTTTTTGCCTCCCCTGGGGTGAAAAAGGCTGGGGTAGCTATCTTCATACATAAACGTCTAACGTTTGAGCTGATAAATGTTACCGCTGACCCTCTAGGTCGTTATGTTATGGTTAATTGCAAATTAAACAATGTACCATATTCCCTTGTTTCTGTCTATGCTCCCATCTCTGGCCAGGCTAGATTTGTAAGACAGACCTTTGATAAATTGTTCCCATTAACAGCGGGACGCAAATTGATTTGTAGTGATTTCAATGCACCTGCAGACACAGTGTTGGCCAAAAGTATTGACACCCCTGCCATTCTGTCAGATAATACTCAGTTTCTTCCTGAAAATGATTTCAATCACAAATTCTTTGGTATTATTATTTTCATTTAATTTGTCTTCAATGAAAAAAACACAAAAAGAATTGTCCTAAAGCCAAATTGGATATAATTCCACACCAAACATAAAAATGGGGGTGGACAAAAGTATTGGCACCCTTAGAAAAATCATGTGATGCTTCTCTAATTTGTGTAATTAACAGCACCTGTAACTTACCTGTGGCACCTAACAGGTGTTGACAATAACTAAATCACACTTGCAGCCAGTTGACACGGATTAAAGATGACTCAACCTCTGTCCTGTGTCCTTGTGTGTACCACATTGAGCATGGAGAAAAGAAAGAAGACCAAAGAACTGTCTGAGGACATGAGAAACCAAAATGTGAGGAAGCATGAGCAATCTCAAGGCTACAAGTCCATCTCCAAAGACCTGAATGTTCTTGTGTCTACCGTGTGCAGTGTCATCAAGAAGTTTAAAGCCCATGGCACTGTGGCTAACCTCCCTAGATGTGGACGGAAAAGAAAAATTGACAAAAGATTTCAACGCAAGATTGTGCGGATGATGGATAAAGAACCTCAACTAACATCCAAACAAGTTCAAGCTGCACTGCAGTCCGATGGTACAACAGTGTCAACCCGTACTATCCATTGGCGTCTGAATGAAAAGGGACTGTATGGTAGGAGACCCAGGAAGACCCCACTGCTTACCCTGAGACATAAAAAAGCCAGGCTGGAGTTTGCCCAAAACTTACCTAAGAAAGCCTAAAATGTTTTGGAAGAATGTTCTCTCTTTTTTGGGCATCAACATAGAGTTTACAGGAGAAAAAAAGAGGCATTCAAAGAAAAGAACACCGGTCCCTGCAGTCAAACATGGCGGAGGTTCCCTGATGTGTTGGGGCTGCTTTGCTGCTTCTGGCACTGGACTGCTTGACCGAGTGCATGGCATTATGAAGTCTGAAGACTACCAACAAATTTTGCAGCATAATGTAGGGCCCAGTGTGAGAAAGCTGGGTCTCCCTCATGGGTCTTCCAGCAGGACAATGACCCAAAACACACTTCAAAAAGCACTAGAAAATGGTTTGAGAGAAAGCACTGGAGACTTCTAAGGTGGCCAGCAATGAGTCCAGACCTGAATCCCATAGAACACCTGTGGAGAGATCTAAAAATGGCAGTTTGGAGAAGGCACCCTTCAAATATCAGGGACCTGGAGCAGTTTGCCAAAGAAGAATGGTCTAAAATTCCAGCAGAGCATTGTAAGAAACTCATTGATGGTTACCGGAAGCGGTTGATCGCATGTTATTTTGGCTAAAGGTTGTGCAACCAAGTATTAGGCTGAGGGTGCCAATACTTTTGTCCGGCCCATTTTTGGAGTTTTGTGTGAAATGATCAATGTTTTGCTTTTTGCTTCATTCTCTTTTGTGTTTTTTCATTGAAGACAAATTAAATGAAGATAATAATACCAAAGAATTTGTGATTGCAATCATTTTCAGGAAGAAACTGAATATTATCTGACAGAATTGCAGGGGTGTCAATACTTTTGGCCAACACTGTAGAATACTTGACTGCTCGAACCCTACTCTATATAGACGAGAACTTGGCCCTCTCTTTTCCTCATATAATTTACATGACATGTGGCGTTATTACCATTCTAACAAACATGACTATACATATATGTCGCCCAGATTTGGTTCCTGCTCCAGACTGGATTATATCTTGATAGAAAACGCCCTCCTTCCACATTGTCTCGGGACTGAGATTGATTCCATTACATGGTCCGACCATGCCTCCATTTCAGTGAGAGTAGCTGACGCCTTTGCAGTTTTCCCCACCAAGTTTATGGAAGCTAAATGAGTATCTGTTGAAGTCGAACACAAACATAGAAGAACTCTCTAAACAACTAAAAGAGTTTTTTCTGCAGAACGATACGGCAGACATCTCTCCAGAAGTGCTCTGGTTTACCCATAAGGAAATTTACTTAAAGGGAACCTGTCACCTGGATCTAAGCCCCTACCCTATCACTACCTGTTCCTGCACCTTCCTAGCTGCTCCCTATCTATCCCTCTCTGAGCTAAATCCGCCCTATAAAACGGCAGAAAAATAACTTATAACTTACAGCAGTCCCTGAGGCTGAGGACTGAGAAGGCGGCGCCAGGCTCCATTCTGCCCCTCCTCGATGCAGTAGCACATGCCCCGCTGGGCGGCGTTATTCTTTCTTCATCGCCACCTCCTCCATTTGGAATCTCCCCGCCTGCTTTACACCTATAATGTTGTGGTGTTTTTCCCTAACCTTGTCATGATAGCCACAGACCTGACCGATCTCCTTAAGGGTACAAAGTCAGCTATAGTCAAGTGGTCTCCAGAAGTGGAGACAGCATACCTGGAATTGAAGCTAGCCCTATGTAAACAACCAGTGTTTGTGGCACTGGACTTCTCTAAGGAGTTTCTGGTCCAGACAGATGCGTCAGATGTCAGGTTAGGGGGCTGTCTTGTGCCAGGAAGAGAACAGTGAAAAACACTTGATAATTTACACTGACTAGTTGACGCGGGCGCGCCCAGGGCTGTGGGGTACTCGGCTCTCGGGACTTTCTCTGTCTGCCGGCTCCTTCCACCTCCTCCGACTTCTTTCTCCAACTCCACCCCACTACTCTCTGAGCTCTCCGTTTCCTCTAGAGGTCGCTAAGACCCTCCCTGGGTTATCCCTAGTGTGTATGGGTGCTGCTCTAGGACTCCATCTTGTGACCATTGTCCCAATTGCAGTGGAGTATTACACCGTTTTCTGGGTGCAGTACACCTTTTGAGGCACCTACGTAGTGGGGCGCCACACAAGCAATGGAATAACAATGTTATAAACTTTCGACTTTCAGACTTCAAATCTCACCATCCACTGCAGTTCTGAGCATGAGATTACCTTAATTTTATAGGCAATTATCTTAGCTGTCTCATACATACATTTTGACTTGCAATTATTTAGCATATGATTAGTTATGCAGATTCTTGTCAGGTCATTGCATTGTTACTGTTTTGCTCCTGGTGTTTGGAAAAAAATTTGCTTCATATATACTACAAATCACAACCTGTTCTCGCATTCACTAATAGGTCAGTGTGTTGTAAGGTTGATTCCCAAGTGAAAGGTCACTGGTTCAAATCGAGGAGTAGCCATGATGATTTCCCACAGTGCTCTCTCAGCCAAGGAAATTATGAAACTTCATCATGTTTGCCATGACAGTTGGAAGAATATGAAATGAAGTCTTTACATCCATTCAAAACCAAGAGGTGAACGTCCAGGCAACATATAGGAGTTAACGAATCAGCTTATTATAAGGTCTACTAGTTATGGCGTGACAACAAGGCAAGTGTATGAGGCTCATATGCTTGGTAATAGGGAGATCCAAGTAAGCACCGTATGACGCATGTTATATAAGTCTGGAATGGTGGCCTAAATAAAGGTGAAGAATCCTCAACTTTAATGTCGCCATAAGAAGCGCTGGCTCGATTTTTAAAGAGTACGAAAAGTGGACTGCAGACAATTGGAAACAGGTAATTTGGAGAGATGAGACAAAAGCCAGTACGTTAGGTTCTGATGGATGCAAAATGATCTGGAAGAAACAAGGGAAAAAATGGCAAAAGGATAAAGAAATTGAAGGAAATATCAAGTGGAGGACGCCTGATGACATGGGATTGTTTCACAGCAAAGGCTTTGGATACTTGACCAGGATTGATGCAGTTCTCAATGCTGAGCTGTATGTGAGTATCCTTCAAGATGGGTTACTTCGTATACTCGAGTGCTATAGGTATGGAAAGGATGATAAAGCGTTCCAGCAGGACAATGACCTGAAACATAGACAAGATTGGTAAAGTAATAGTTCAATCACAATGAAGTAGAGGTGCTGGAGGGGCATGGTCTGGGCACCATCCTGGAATGACTTGTGTGAGACCTACTCCTGCTCCCAGGCCACGAATAAAGTCCAAAATATGCCTAAATCCCACTTCTACCTGGCTCCAGCCTCTGGTGATCCCCCCTACAAACACCTGGGAGACACCTGTGATCATTTACCCCGGTGATCACAAGAAGGACAGAGAGAATTGGCACCTAAAGAGCCGGTGCACAGGGGCCTGCTGTGTGAGGTGAGGATTACTGCTACACGCCTGCTGCTGCGGAGAAACCCAGCACCCAGGCGCATCAACCCCTGCAGTGACGGGAGCATTTCCCCGGATCTGCCGTTCACCCACCTGGAGAGGGACTGATCTCACAAGCAAGCACGCATAAGATACTGAACGGGGCCCACCGCCCAGCGGCAGCGCGGCTGTTACTGCCTCAGCACTGAATCCCATCCCTGGAGGATTGGGCCCATCAGCTTGCTAGTTAAGCTGCAGGCCTGCATGGCACCGCCAACGGTGCAGTCAGTGGCAAGCTCCGAGGTTCTGAAAAGAGAGAGACACCGGACCCCTTTGTAGCCCCTTCCCCAGCCACGAGACAGCTACAATATCTCACCGCTCTGCTTCACACTGACAGCCCTGCTGCACTGTTAACCACCTGTGTCCTGTATACACTGGAGACTACAAGAAGCCTGATTATAACAGGCTCTTCTCCGCCCTAACCTGCTGCGCTGTTAACTCCCTGTGCCCTGCACACACTGGAGACACTACAGGAAACCTGGTCATAACAGGCTGGCACCATACTAGTGGAGTATACTGGGGCACAGAGTATATTTAACCACTGGCCATAGGGTATAACAGAGAGAAGAGACTGTCTTTATTACTCCCCTGGACCCTACCCTCCCTTTCTACCCACCACACTTTCACGGCTTTTGGGCACAACATCTCAACATTTCAAGGAGTGAAGCTCCACTTGCTGGTTGCCCCGTGAAATAAAACCGATCACTACAGCTGATTGAACCCTGTTTGCCTATGAACCTCTTCTGGTAGAGCACTGTGGTGGCTTAATCCCCGTCAGCCCCCTTAGACCAAAGACAGGGTTTTACACACAGTGACAATTCAAAGCCATGACGGATATAGCCACCACTGGCCATTAAGGGGTCATATCCTATCTCCAAATACACAGCCTGTTACTAACGTGAACTTTTTACCCACCCTGCCTTCACCAACCAATACTATGATATAATAGTCAAACTATGACAGTCTTCCTACTCTCCCACTGTGGTCAGTAACCAGGCAATCTGCTAACCCCATCTGTTGCCCACTGACCCATTACCTCTCCCTGCTACCAGGGAATTGTAATGGCCAAATACATAAAAAGAACCCGAACAAAGAAACCCACCACTCTACAAGAACCCCTACCGCCCACACAATCATCACCCACAATGCACAAAGGCAAGTCTGCCCCGAAATCACCTAAACAACCTGCTAAGAACCCACATCGCCAGCTCGCCTCTCCATCAATGGGCTCCCCACCTGAATCACAGATGGATGCCAGTCTATCCCCACTGCAGCTTTCCCCGCTATCACGTTACTTTGAACCGTCCGTGCAAGAGCAAGACTCTTCACAAATAGCTCCTGATGCCAAAATTTGACCAGCGGTTTGACGCCCTCCATGCCGCCCTTGCTGCAGCCATGGCCCTAATTACCACCAACTCCCAAAAGGTCACTGAGCTGGAAAGCAGAATCCAGGCTTATGAAAAGGAGATCGCGGAACTAAGGGCCTCCCTCCAACAGAGTCAGGCCGCAGAGCGAGAAATGCATGACAAACTGGGAGACTTGGAGAACAGAAACCGCCCCAACAACCCGCGTTTTGTGGGCATCCCGGAATCGGTGGGCAGTGAACATCTCATGGACTGTCTCAATAGAGACCTCCTAGTGGCCTTTTGGACGGATCTTGGTAAAGACCAAATGACCATAGAGTGAGCACACAGAGTAGGTCCCCCAGGCCCCAACCAGGGCAGCAGAAACAGTAGACGTCGCCCAGTTGTAGAAAAGTACTTCAACTGGGTGGAGAAAGAAAAGGTCTTGAGAGCACACTGACAGCAATGAGAACTGGCTGTTCATGGTTCCAAGATTCTAATCTTCCAGGACTTCTCCCGAGCCGTAGCTCAAAAACGCAAGGCATTTGGGTGCACCTGTCGTCTACTGATTGAAAAAAAAATTAGATTTCAACTACTCTACCCAGCTAAGCTCAAAGTCCAAGAGGGCAACCGTGCAATTATTTACGAAGACCCTGAGGTGGTGGAGAGAAGATTTCGTCATGCTAAGGATGTCGCAGTGGGACGACCTAAAGACCTGCCACCTACGTTATCTCCTACAGGAAGACTGTCGTCTCCATAATACAATGTTTCTCCCAGTGATGGCACGGCGCGTTCTTGGCGAGTTGCTTTCACTGATTCACAATGTTGACTGTATTGTTGTTTTTGTAGTCTCTCCCTGTTTTTATCCTCTTATGCTCTCCCCCTTCTCAACCCAGGTACCAATCCTTGCAAGACCCACCACTGCTACTACCTGTTCACTCCTGCAGTTTGCTGGGACCGACAGGAATGAACACACCTAACTGCCATATGCTGCACAGACCCTGCCTTGGGACCCAGGATGAGTACTCTTAAAGGGAACCTGTCACCCCAAATCACCCTTGTAAGCTGCAAATACATGTCCCTGAAGCATTACACTACAGTCCTACACATCCCTTTGTGGTGTTTTAGTTCAATATGAAAGTGCACTTTAGTCGTTTGCAAACTTACTAAATCCATGCCAGTGGGGCGTTCCCAAGCCTCCTTGTCTGCGAGGCGGTTCCCCTGTGTGCCGCTGTATTACGCCCTAATGGGCGTTTTTTCAAACTTTCTAGCGCGGGCACGATTCATAATCTCGTGCCCGCATCGTCACGGTCATGTGATGCCGTGACGCGTCATTTCCGGGCGGCTGGGTCGCTGCTGTTTGACGCGCACCGGCCGACTTCAGCAAGCGATCTGCGCCTGCGCACAAATCACCCAGTCTCGTCCGCACCAGAAATGCAACATGTTGCGTCCCTGGTGCGGACGAAACTGGGTGAACGCAGAACGCTGCAGAGGGGTCCGCAAATGTGAAGGCAGCCTTACACTTCATGGAACAGCTTTCACTCTGTGACCCATGGAGAGACAGACTCCACAGCTAGAGAATACATGTGTCACTTACAACACCCCTCTGCTCAGGGCCACTTCTAAGGCTGTTATGAGAGGCCATATCATCAGTTATCTATCATGCAGGAAGAAAACACACAGAAAGAAATTTGATGCACTGCACACCTCCTTACTCCAGGCTCAGTCGGCGTTTGCCCTAACCCCATCCCCTGACACACAACAAGCCTACACCATGGCTAAACACCTACTGGACTCCCTCATATATTTCAAATCGCACTGGCAAGTTCAACTGTCTCTAAACAAGTTTTATCGCTGGGGAAACAAGACGGGTAAATTATTAGCAACCCTAACAAAAGGTAAACAACCCTACAAACCAATTCTTAAACTACGGAACCCCACAACAGACGACCGACCAGGGCGAGATAACGCAGATTTTTAGTGATTACTATGAAGACATCTACAGAGCCCCCCCTGCTAACCTCCCATCGATTGATTCCTTCCTGAACCTAATCAATCTCCCATCCCTGACCACTGAACAACAAGTGACGCTAGACTCAGAGATAACAGAAGATGAAGTGAGATGACCTATAGTGGACGCATCCAGTGGTAAGACCCCAGGCCCTGATGGTTTCTCTGCGGAATACTACAAGATACTATCCCCTGACTTAGTACCCACTCTGACTAACCTCTTCAACACAGCTTTCCTTCAGGGGGTCCCCATCGACAGATTTACTGACTCATGCACCATAGTTATCCCTAAACCCAATAGAGACCCACTACTACCACAATCATACCGCCCAATCTCACTCCTCAACCATGACTACAAACTCATGGCAAAAATCTTAGCAAGCCGCCTACACCTGATATTACCCGGTTTCCTATGCGAGGCTCAAACGGGCTTTACTCAGGGGCGGAGCAGTGTGGAAAACATATGCCTGGAGGTTGCGGCTATGGTCTTGGCCTAACATTCACTGAGTCCGCCCGCAATGCTGATGAGTCTAGACCCTGAAAAGGCCTTTGACAAGGTGGCATGGCCTTTTTTGTATGAAGTGCTGGGCAGGAGAAATTTTGGCCCAAGGTTCCTGGAATATATTCAATACCTCCATACGAATGCAAATAACCAGGTCTCTGTGAACTGACACAGCGCACCAAATATAGACCTCTTCCAAGGAGTCAAACAGGGATGCCCTCTGTCGCCCCTTCTATTTAACCTTTCTATTGACCTGCTACTACGCCATCTGTTGCAGACCACTACTTTTAGGGGACTCACGGTGGGCTCTAGGGAGCTCAAGGTCGCCACATTCGCAGATGATGTCCTGCTGGTAGTTACTAGCCCCAAACAGGATCTGCACTCTCTTACACGCGAACTAGAGGACATGGGAGGTGTGGCTCCCCACTGGTCAGTGCGCCACAGTAGGGGTACTGCACCCATAACAAAGTGTGCAATATTCCTGTCTTTGGGGAGGGCACCTGAAAAGAAAAGGTGGCCCAGGAAAGAGAGAGGAGACCCAGTGCTGGACCTGTTACAGTTCGGGGGAATCCTAGTCCACCAACGGAGTGCCGGCTCTGAGTCACGGTACAGGCGAGTTCACCCCTGAGTGGTCAACACAGGCCAGTCGAGGTCAGAACTATCAGCCGCGACCACCATCCAGAATGTGCAACCCCACCAGGATCACCAAACAGGGTTGAGCCCCTTAGAAGAGAAGAATGGTACCTCATAGCACCCAACGGGCCTGGTAGACAAGCGGGCTGTGCAGGACAGCGCAAGGATAGTGAGAAGACGCAGGTTAAGAGAACGGGACAGAGAAGGACAAAAGAAAGTATACTACGGGAGCTTCAAAGAGACTTTACCCTCCTCAGTGACTACCCAGCCAGCTACCCATTCAAAAACTGTGTAAACTGTAACCTGAAGTGCCACCTGAACCAGTTCCAGTAGAGTACCAGTATAGAGTCACAAGGCCTCCGTGTCTCCTTTCTACAAAAACCGCTGCGCAGCTGTGCTACGCACAACCAGCACCACGACAACAAGTGCGGTGCTATCCTGCCCCAGGGACCTGGCTCCAACTGCAGGGAGCCATAACACCCAAGCTGCAATACCATCGTCGTTGGTGGACTGACAGCGGCGCTGGTGAACATCACAAGAATCTGCAGGTACCGTCACGATAAACTTTTAGTTTCTTTTACTTTTATTCCCTTTCTACATTTTTCCAATTTTTGGGCCGACCACCAGGGCTAGGGGACCAGGCGGGCTACCAGTGACATCCCTCCCACTCCATGCCCGGGTTCCAAGTTCCCAAAGACCCCTGGGTGAGTCAGCTTTCTGGCGTGTCACAAACAGGATCACGTGCCCGATGTAACAGGGTACTGTGCGTCTTACAAACTCTTGAAATCGGCTAAATGTTTCCCGACATTTTATCGGGAACCCCAAAATGGCGGCCTAAAGCTGTGAGAGACAATGTGCAGGCCCAGGGGTGTGCCTCAGCCCCTTAACATGGGAGGGCCTAACCAAAGGCGCGAAACTGTTTGCCCGCCCCGATTGCCACCAAACAACCAAGGGGGCGGGCCAGAGACTAAACTACCCTTGCCGGAATCTAAAAATGGCGGCAAGGACAGAGCTATGCAATGGTGGTCCAGCAACCAGGAGCTGGAACGAGGAGAAAGAGACCAGCCCACGGTTGAGCATCTGGTGACCAGAGAGGATCTGCCGGTTGAACTGCAGCCCGTCACCAGTGCAGAAGTCGGGGCAGAGCCAGATGACCCTGAGTCCCTACCTGATGACAGCGGCAGCGAGACCAGAGCAGAGCACGAGTAAGGTGAGCAGAACAGTGCACCAGCTCCGGAGCACTCAGACTGGGACTTGTACCAGAATGACCGAGCTAGCCATGAGCAGCACGCAGTGCCAAGAGGATGGTACGCTGTTATGATCTGATGACCCAGGAGTAACATAAACAGACTTCACTGAAGTAGTTGGCAACTGTACTGACCGCAGTCCCTGACTAAATACCGCAACTAGAAGTAGCCGTGGGATGTAACTAACCATGCCCTAGACACCTCGACACGGCCAGAGAACTAGCTACCCCTAAAAATGGAAATAGGAAAGTCTATCTTGCCTCAGAGCAGAACCCCAACGGAATAGCAAGCCCCCCACGGATGTTGACTGGGAAACATGAGAGGAAAAACACACACAGGCAGATAATAGAGTTTTGCAAAAGAGGCCACACTAGCTAGATAGTAAAAACAGGATGGAATACTATTGCGGTCAGTATTAGAATGCTATGAAAAACCTCCAACAGCAGATAGTACCAAAAAATAACCCTGAGTCTACTAAGACTCGCCGTCCTCTTTATCTGCAGGAGCTTCCGTGAATCAAACTAGAATAAATAAATTCTAAGCCCAGCAGAACTGGAAGTTGCAGACAACATTGAATAGCAGTTCATACCTAGGAAGAAAACTTCCTAACTGAGAGCAGGTACACAAATATGCAGACTAAATATCAACCCACTACTCAGAGAAAGACAAGCAATAAGCAGATCCTCAAGCACACAACGTGTGTGCCACAAAATAACCAAACACCATTCACTTGCAAGGATTCAGCAGAGCAGGAAGAAACCAGGGAGAGATGTGGACACCTCCAGAAATAATTACAACTGGCAGAGATTGATCAACTCCAACCACCTATATGCTCCAATCCGAATCAGCTGAGGAACTCTCCAAAACACAGCCAGCTGCATCACCAACAACAACCACAGGAGGGAGCTCACAACCAGAATTCTTCATCAGTGAATTCACAACAGTACCATCCCCTTGAGGAGGGGTCGCCGAACCCTCACCAGAGCCCCCAGGCTTACCAGGATGAGCCAGATGAAAAGCATGAACCAAGCCAGGGGCATGGACCTCCGAGGCAAAAATCCAAGAATTATCCTTCCGGCCATAACCCCGCCATTTAACAAGGTACTGGACCCTCCATCTCGAAAGACGGGAATCCAAATTCTTCTCAACCTCATACTTCAACTCACCATCAATAAAGACTGGGTCCAGAGGAGCCACAGCTTGAACCACGGGCACAACATATTTCCTCAACAAGGATTTATGGAAGACATTATGAATCACAAAGGAGTCCAGAAGCGCCAACCAAAAGGAGACAGGATTAATAATCTCAGAAATCCTGTAAGGACCAATGAACCGAGGCTTAAATTTAGGAGAAGAAACCTTCAGAGGAACATGGCGGGACGACAACCAAACCAAATCTCCAACACAAAGCCGAGAACCAACACACCGACGACGGTTAGCAAAATGTTGAGCCGTCTCCTGAGACTGATGTAAATTGTCCACCACGCAATCCCAAATCTGCCGTAGCCGCTCAACCACAGAATCCACACCCGGACAGGCAGAAGGCGCACCCTGCCCCGAAGAAAAACGAGGATGAAAACCAAAATTCCAAAAGAAGGGCGAAACCAAAGTAGCCAAACTCACCCGATTTATTAAGCGCAAACTTGGCCAAAGGCAAGAAGGCAACCCAATAATCCTGATCCGCAGACACAAAGCATCTCAAATAAGTCTCCAACGTCTGATTAGTTCGCTCAGTCTGACCATTAGACTGGGGATGAAACACAGAAGAAAAAGACAAATCAATACCCAGCTTAGCACAGAAGGGCCTCCAAAACCGAGAAACAAACTGGGCACCCTTGTCAGACACAATATTCTCCGGAATACCATGCAAACGAACAATATGCTGAAAAAACAACGGAACCAATTCTGAAGAAGAAGGCAATTTAGACAAAGGAAGCAAATGAACCATCTTAGAAAACCTGTCACAAATAACCCAGTTAGCAGTCATCCTCTGGGAAACAGGAAGGTCGGAAACAAAATCCATAGAAATATGTGTCCATGGCCGCTCAGGTACAGGTTAGGGCAAAAGCAACCCACTAGCACGGGAACAACAAGGCTTGGTCCGCGCACAAGTTCCACAGGACTGCACAAAAGAACGGACATCTCAGGACAAGGAAAGCCACCAATAAGATCTACTGACCAAATCCTGGGTACCAAAGATGCCAGGATGACCGGCTAACACAGAACAGTGAACCTCAGAAATAACTTGAGTAGTCCACCGGGCAGGAACAAACAATTTCCCCACAGGACATCTCTCAGGTCTATCCGCTTGAAATTCCTGAAGAGCAAGTCGTAAGTAGGGGGAAATAGTAGAAAGAACATCCCCCGCCTTCAGAATGCCGACCGGCTCCGAGGCCTCAAGAAAATCAGCCAAATAACTGTAAGAGAAAGCATCAGCCTTAACATTCTTAGAACCAGGGAGGTACGAGACCATAAAATCAAAATGTGTAAAAAACAATGACTATCGAGCCTGCCTAGGATTCAGTCTCTTGGCAGACTCGAGATAAACCAGATTCTTGTGATCAGTCAAGACCACAACACGATGCTTAGCCCCCTGCAGCCAATGTCGCCACTTCTCAAATGCCCACTTCATGGCCAGCATATCCCGATTGCCGACATCATAATTGCGTTTAGTGGCCGAAAATTTACGGGAAAAGAAGGCACAAGGGTGCATCGTGGAACCAACAGGATCTCTTTGAGACAAAACGGCCTCTGCACCAATCTCAGAGGCATCAATCTCCACCTGAAACGGAAGAGACATCCGGTTGTCGTTGTTCAGGAGCAGAGGTAAACCGTCTTTTAAGCTTCTGAAACATGAGAACAGCTGCAGGGGACCAATGCTCCACATCAGCGCCCTTCTTAGTCAAATCGGTTAACAGTTTAACCACGCTGGAAAAATTAGCAAAGAACCGATGATAAAAATTTGAAAAACCCAAACATTTCTGAAGACTGTTCACAGACGTGGGCTGAACCCAATTATGAATAGCCTGAACCTTAACAGGATCTATCTCAATAGACAAAGGAGACAAAATTTAGCCCAAAAAAGAATCCTTCTGGACCCCGAAGAAACACTTAGACCCCTTAACATACAAAGCATTGTCACAAAGGATCTGAAAGACAGTCCTGACCTGTGCCACATGAGACTCGCAATCATCGGAAAAAATCAAAATATCATCCAAATACACAATCAGGAACTTGTCAATAAACTCCAGAAATATGTCAAGCATAGGACTGAAAAACTGATGGAGTGTTAGTAAGGCCAAACTGCATCACAAGATATTCAAAATGGCCTTCAGGCGTATTAAACACTGTTTTCCATTCGTGACCATGCTTAATACGAACTAGATTATATGCCCCCTAAAGTCAACTTTAGTAAACCAACATGACCCCTTAATCATAGAAAACAAGTCGGAAATCAAAGGTAGAGGGTATTGATACTTGACCGTGATCTTAGTTAAGAGGCGATAATCAATACAGGGTCTCAGGGAGCCATCTTTCTTAGCAACAAATAAGAAACCCGCCCCTAATGGTGAAGAAGACGGGCGAATATATCCCTTCTCCAAAGAATCCTTTTTATAGCTCCGCATAGCAGCATGTTCAGGCACAGACAAGTTGAAAGTCGACCTTTAAAAAACTTACAGCCTGGCACCAAATCAATCGCACAATCGCACTCCTTGTGTGGAGGAAGAGAACTGGACTTGGGCTCATCAAAAACATCCTGAAAATCAGATAGAAACTCCGGAATCTCCAAGGGTGAAGAGGAGATAGACATCAAAGGAATGTCGTCATGGATCCCCTGACAACCCCAGCTAGTCACGGACATAGACTTCCAATCCAAAACAGGATTATGGACCTGCAGCCATGGAAAACCCAACACAACCACATCATGCAGATTATTCAAAACCATAAATCAACAATCTTCCTGATGAGCTGGAGCATTGTCAACTGCGTCCAAAACTGGGGCTTATGTTGAGCCAAAGGCGTAGTGTTGATGCCCCGTAAAGGAATAGGGTACATAGGACAGCCACAAAGCCTGGCAAACTCAAAATCCATCAAGTTTAAGGTGGTGCCTGAATCCACAAATGCCATAACAGAAAATGACAACAAGGAACAAATCAAAGACACAGATAATAAAAACTTAGGTTGTATAGTACTGATGGAACTAGCAATCCTCTGTGTCCGCTTGGGGCAGACAGAAATAACACGAGAAGCATCTCCACAGTAAAAACACAACCTATTCTGGCGTCTAAATCCTTGTCTTTCAGTTCGAGATAGAATCCTATCACACTGCATCGGCTCAGGAATCCGCTCTGAGGACAACATCCCCGAGCGGACAGTTCTGCGCTCCCGCAGACGCCGATCAATCTGAATGGCCAGAGAAATAAAATCGTTCAGACCCGAAGGTGTGGGAAACCCCACCATAACATCCTTAACGGTGTCAGAAAGACCCTTTCTGAAAAGCGCCGCAAAAGCATCATCATTCCATTTAGTTAACGCAGACCATTTTTTAAATTTTTGACAATACAATTCCGCCGCCTCTTGACCCTGACACAGGGCCAACAAAGTCTTTTCAGCTTGATCCACAGAGTTGGGTTCATCATGAAGTAAACCCAAAGCCTGAAAAAAGGAGTCCACAGTAAGAAAAACCGGATCCCTAGAATCGAGAGAAGATGGCCAATCCAGCGGATCACCACGCAGCAGGGAGATAACAATTTTAACCTGCTGAACAGAATCACCAGAGGATCGAGGTCTCAGAGCAAAAAACAATTTACAATTATTTTTGAAACTCAAAAATTTGGACCTGTCACCAAAAAACAAATCCGGAGTTGGAATTTTCAGTTCCACAACTTGAGTCTGAACAATATAATCAGAAATTCCCTGTACCCTAGCAGCAAGGTGATCTAAACAAGAAGCTAGTTCATGGACACTCATACTGGCACAAGACTCCACAGTCACCCAAAGAAAAAGAAGGAAGAGAAAATAAAACACAAACTACAGAGAAAAAAAAAAGTCTCAACACCTCTCTTCCCTTCTTCTGAGATGCACGTAACTGATTTTTGTCTTTATGGCCAGTTGTACTGTTATGATCAGATGACCTAGAAGTAACATAAACAGACTTCACAGAAGTAGTTGGCAACTGTACTGACCGCAGTCCCTGACTAAATACCGCAACTAGAAGTAGCTGTGGGATGTAACTAACCATGCCCTAGACACCTCGACACGGCCAGAGAACTAGCTACCCCTAAAGATGGAAACAGGAAAGTCTGCCTCAGAGCAGAACCCCAACGGAATAGCCTTCCATGGATATTGACTGGGAAACAGGAGAGGAAAAACACACACATGCAGATAATAGAGTTTTGCAAATGAGGCCACACTAGCTAGATAGTAAGGACAGGATGGAATACTTATGCGGTCAGTATGAAAATACCATCAAAAACCTCCAACACAAACAGTACCAAAAAATAACCCTGAGTCTGCTAAGACTCGCCGCCCTCTATATCTGCAGGAACTTCTGTAAATCAAACTAGAATAAATTCTAAGCCCAGCAGAACTGTAAGTTGCAGACAACAGTGAATAGCGGTTCATACCTAGGAAGTAAACTTCCTAACTGAGAGGAGGTAAAGAAATATGCAGAATAAATATCAACCCACAATTCAGAGAAAGACAAGCAATAAGCAGATCCTCAAGCACACAACATGTGTGCCACAAAATAACCAAACACCATTCACTTAGCTTGCAAGGATTCAGCAGAGCAGGAAGAAACCAGGGAGAGATGTGGACACCTCCAGAAATAATTACAACTAGCAGAGATAGATCAGCTCCAACCACCTATTTGCTCCAATCTGAAGCAGACTGCCAATCATCAGAATCAGCTGAGGAACTCTCCAAAACACAGCCAGCTTCACCATCAATAACAACCACAGGCGGGAGCTCACAACCAGAATTCTTCATCAATGAATTCACAACAGTATGCCCTGTGTGTTCACAAATGTGTGGACTAAAGACTGCAAAACCCAGTCATGTATATAGTTGTTGATTATCTTGGTAGGGTCAATGATATGGAAGGACTCCTCCTCCACATCCGACGGCTGGAAGGACCTTGACAGGGCATCAGCCTTGACATTTTTGCTGCCAGGCTAGAAGTGCAGTTCAAAATTGAAACGGGCAAAGAACAGGGACCACCGGAACTGCTGGGGGTTGAGCCTCTGGGCGGACTGGAGATAAGTCAGGTCGGTGAAAATAATGAACGGATGAACGGCACCCTCAAGGAGGTGTCGCCACTCCTCTAATGCCAATTTGATGGCCAGCAATTCACGATCCCCAATAAAATAGTTGCGCGCCGATGCGGTAAATGCTTTGGAGAAAAACCCGCAGTTGACTAACTGACCCGAAAAGGATTTCTGGGAGAGGACAGCCCCTGCTCCTTTGGAGGAGGCGTCTACCTCTACAATGAACTAGTTACCTCTGGTCGGTGCAAGGTAGGAGCCTCGGCGAAGGAGCGCTGTAAGGTGGAGTAGGCTTTTTCAGCCTCCGGGGTCCAGTTGCAGGACTTTGCTCCCTTATGGTACCTTTACACGCCGCTACAGAAGGTTGAAAACAACCGGGTTACGGAGACAAATGTATCTTGCACCGTCAAATCAACCCGAGGTAGCGGCGTGTAAAGTAGGTTGTTGCCAGCCGTCACTTTCGGCACCTGTTTCACAGCAGTACTCTAAAACAGGTTAATTTCAACTCGATGGTAACGGCGTCTAAATAAGGTACGATAAGGTTTTTTCGCCACCTAGTTAACTCCCTGGGGCGTGACACAGCCTCCAGGAAAACGCCCCCTTCAGCGATCATTGGTGGAAGCTCCTGCGTTATGATTGGTTGTCGCTGCATAAGGCGGCATATTTAAGGAGCTGACCAGTCACACTACACAATTGTAATAGCATCATGTATTAGCCAGCCTTCCTGCGCTGGCTGGCCAATCATGATACTATTGCATTGTCCAATCATCGTACGAGCGTCTCGTAATCCACAACTCTGGCACGCCTATGTGTTGTCCCTGCTGCCCCAGGTCCTCCCATATTACCTTCTGTAGCGGCATGTAAATGAGGGACGGTGCTCTACAGAAGGTAACTTGTGGCACCCGGCGGTGCCTCCAGGGATAGATTAAACCTTCTGTAGAGCACCTTGTAGCGGCGTGTAAAGGCGATATCGGGTACCGTTTGCAACCGTTGGTACGTGCTCGTGCACGTGAGACACCCGGTTGTTTCTAACCTTCTGTAGCGGCGTGTAAAGGTACCATTACAGATAAGAGCCGTGATGGGTTTGAACAAGGAAGAGAAATGGGGAATGAATTGCCTGTAATAATTTACAAAGCCAAGGAACTTCTGGATAGCCTTAGTCCCCACAGGACGGGGCCACTTCAGAACGGCAGAGAGCTTCTCAGGGTCCATCCATAATCCGGAATCAGAGATGGTGTATTCGAGAAAGGGCAAAGAGGTCTGCTCAAAGACACATTTCTCCATCTTGGCGTACAACCGATTCCTCCTCATTCGCAGAAGGACTTACCACACGTCCCGTCTATGAGAGGATAAATCCAGGGAGAAGGTGAGAATGTCACCCAAATATACCACCACACACGCGTACAACAGATCACGGAAGATGTTATTGACGAACTCTTGGAACATCGCGGGGTGTTACACAACCCATATGGCATGACCAAATACTCATAATGGCCGTCCCTAGTGTTGAAAGCAGTCTTCCATTCGTTCCCGGCACGTGTGTGAACCAGGTTGTAGGCTCCTCGTAGGTCCAATTTCGTGAAGATGCGAGCCCCTGTGAGCTTGTGAAAGAGCTCCGGAATCAGCGGCAGGGGGTATTTGTTCTTGATGGTGATCGCATTCAAGCCCCTGTAATCTATACAGTGTCGAAGGGTACCCTCCTTCTTCTTCACAAAGAAAAACCCTGGGCCAGCAGGGGACGTGGACTTTCGGAGGAAGCCCCTAGCCAAATTGTCCATGATATACTCAGACATGGCTTGCAACTCGGCTGGGGACAATGGGTAGATTCATCCCCTGGGTGGTGTAGCACCGGGAACCAGGTCTATAGGGCAATCATACGGCCGATGAGGCAGGAGGACTTCTGCCTCTGTCTTGTTGAAGACGTCCGCGTACTGCCAATAAGCAGCCGGTAAACCAGGAAGAACAGAAGCCGCTTGCGGGGAACAAGGTGGCAGAACAGACGGCAGGCATCTCTCTTGGCAGAGAGACCCCACTGCAGCACGTCCATAGAGCGCCAGACCAGGGCAGGCTCGTGAATCCGGAGTCAGGGAAGCCTGAGGAGCAGGGCATGGGAGAGACCGGGAAGGACATAGAAGGCAATTCTTTCACAGTGTAGAGCACCGATCTGCACCTCCACTTCTTCCGTCATCTTGGTGACACAATCTCCTGCAGTGGTCTGCCAGCCACCGACGCAATTACGCAAGGCGTCAACAGAGGTATTACGGGGATTACAAGCCTTTGGCGATAAGTCACCCCGAATCAATCACCGTGAAATAGCCTCACAGCTGCGGCGTGTGATTGGGGAATTTCGCGGCGATAAATCGCCTGTCGCCTGATTACTGAGCACTGCTCTGAAATCAGAAGCAATCATGAAGGTGATATTTCCGGGTTTTGGCATGTGATAGGGCGATAGTGACGGAATCTGCGTCGCCTATTGATTTCCCGTAGATGTGCCACAGCGTGCTGTTGTCCGCGCCCCGTGTGAACTGATTGGTGTGGGTCACTGTGTTCCCATTGGCTGTCAATTGACACCGCGCCATATTTGAAGAACTGTCCGTTCAGCACCACACAGTGGCAATGGCATCATGTATTAGCCAGCCTTGCAGAGCAGGCTGACCAATCGTAACGCTGTTACGTTGTCCAGTGAGCGTGTATGGGGCGTGGTGTAAACCACTGTGGCACGCCTATCTCTTCGCCGTGCTGAGCATGTACACCCACATTGTCTTTGGAACTGCGGCGTGTGAAGCGGCGAGGCAATTCCACTGGAATGGTTCCGCTGTGGGTGAGGCGATTTCTGGGGCAACACATCCCTTTCTGTCAGGGCTAGATTGCGCCATGTAATAGTGCCATCGGCGATCTGAGGCGACCATGAAAAACATGCACGCGCATGTTAGATCACCTCATATCGCCAGCTGAGATTGCGGCATGTAAAGGTACCCTTAGGGTCATTGCTGTATCTAGGTAGTTTTCCAAGGTGAGGCGGAGGATTCGGGATGCCTCCCAGAGACTGGTCATAGGCTGCGGCTTGAGCCGAGGCCATGGTTGCAGACTGCAGGGAGACCAGACAATCGTCCACCGAGGACTTATAAAACAGCATGCGAGACTGTGTTTCTCGTTGCACGGACAGCTCCTGCTGTAGACTCGCCAGCTGAGTGGCAGACGCTGGATCGGAAGTCTGCAGGGAGACTAACCGGGTATCCATGGACTGAAGGAAAGCCATAATACGGTTCCGATTTTCCCAAAGATAAGATGGCTCCTTTTGTGCTGAGAACGGGGTCTCAGCAGGGTGCATGGCCTGATTATTCTGTCATGCTTCCGGGGAAAGGCTCCTAGAGTGCCTCACTGGGCCGTGGTACCGAGCCATGCCCGCCATCAGGGGGTGGCGCCTCTGCCCCAAGTCAGGGGGGCTCCGGGCTTCCCCCAGGGGGCATGGCCATTTTTACGAGGGAGAGGGGGGCCTGGCCATGACTGTAGGGGGCGTGGCTCAGGCTGTGTGCATCATGGACTTGGAGTGAGCAGGGCCCACCCCCCCAAGGCTGCCACTCCCCCAAGGTCACCACCCCCCTAAGGCTGCCACCCCCCCCAAGGCTGCCACCCAGCCAGCATTGAGTCTCTGACTGTTTGGCTGTGTGCTGCATGCTGCAGTCTGACTCTGTGCACAGAGGGGGGGCCCGGGACTCGGAGCGCCCGTCCCCACGCACCCGCTCTCACTCAGAGTCAGAGAGACAGTCGACTACAGGAGCCTGGGGGCTGTGCACTGTGCAGACTCCAGAGCCGCGGCGCCGGGTGGCCAGCGCAGCCGCAGCCAGAGAAAGCAGGCTGCAGAAATCACTAGACACAGGCTGGCTGCAGCTGCAGCACAGTCTGTGTACTTTGTAAGTGCTGACTCTCTCTGACTGGAGGTGTGTGTGACACACACACAGGCTCAGGTGAGAATGATAGGGGCAGTAGTCCGTGTGTGGAGGAAGTGACAATGTGTGGAGGATTGTTAATATAATATGGTGGGTGGAGAGGAGTCCTGTA
This sequence comes from Allobates femoralis, assembly GCA_033576535.1. Classification (NCBI taxonomy): domain Eukaryota; kingdom Metazoa; phylum Chordata; class Amphibia; order Anura; family Aromobatidae; genus Allobates; species Allobates femoralis. The sequence goes on along the minus strand of JARQOC010000004.1, from coordinate 374,966,677 downwards.
TATGGCACAAGGTGATTACAGGGCAGGGTCCTCCCCCAGCTGGATACAGCAGTGCTCTACAGCTCAGATGGACTACAAGTCCCTGCAGGCCCATGTCTACAACTTATTGTTCGAGAACTACAAGTCCTAGAATGACCCAAGTCTGCTACCTGTTATTGCAGAACTACAAGTCCCAGCGTGCCCAGGGCTTCTACCTGTTACAGAACTACAAGCCCCAGTAGGCCCAGGGCTTCTGTTACAGAACTACAAGCCCCAGTAGGCCCAGGGCTTCTGTTACAGAACTACAAGCCCCAGCAGACCCAGGGCTTCTATCTGTTGTTATTATTATTATTATTATTATTATTATTACTTTATTATTTTTTTACTAATGTATTTTCTATTTATTTTCCATTCGTATTGTTGGATTAGTGGATTATTATTTATTTTTTCTTGTTTTATTATTTTTTATATGTATTTTCCATTCGGATTGGTGGATTATTCTTCTTATTGTTTTATTTATTTTTTTATCCATTTCTATATTCATTTTATATCTGGATTGGTGGATTATTATTATTTCTTTATTATTTATTTTTACGTTTTTATTATTTTTTATATTTATTTTCCATTTGTATATGCACCAGTGTGGTGCATATAGAGCAGTGAGGATGTAGAGTTAAAAATCACGCTGCCATATTCCACGAGACATCAAAGGGTGAATATAATATTCATTCATATTCATAGCTGGCCTCCCCCACAGTAAGCTTTCCCCTCTCCAGTCTATCCTCAATGCAGCAGCTAGGATCACCTATCTAGCAAACCGTTACTCAGATGTGTCTACTCTGTGCCAGTCACTACATTGGCTACCCGTACACTATAGAATCCACTTCAAATTGCTCGTTGTCACCCACAAAGCTATTCATGGTGCGGCACCTCCTTACCTGTCCACCCTCATCTCTGTCTACCAGCCCACCCGTCCCCTTCGCTCTGAACGTGACCTCAGACTAACACCGGCATTAATCCGAACCTCCCATTCCCGACTCCAAGACTTCTCTCGAGCTGCACCAAACCTCTGGAATGCTCTACCCCAAGAAATTAGGACCACCCACAACTTGCATAGCTTCAGACGCTCCCTAAAAGCACACCTCTTCAGGGCGGCCTATCCTTCTCCCTAATAGTAGTCATTTAGACGTAAGATACTCATTGTTATAAGCCCCTGTACTTTGTGTTCCCATCCCGTTTTAGATTGTAAGCTCCTTCGAGCAGGGTCACCTTTATTTTTTGCCTTTTTATTGTATTTCCTAAGTTGATTCTATGTTTATTGTATGTAACTACTGTTCTGCATTACCATTCTGTACCGCATATTTTTCTTATATGTACCATTGTACTGTAAAGCGCTGCGGAATATGTTGGCGCTATACAAATAAAGATAAAGTTTTATTATTATTATTATTATATATTTATTAGTCAATGTGTTTTCCTAGCCCTTTCCACAGTGGAAATCAATATCATATTGCCATGTTTCTGGGAGTGCTGAAATGCGTTGACTAATAAATCAATATTCTATTCACACTTTGATGTCTTGTGGAATACGCCAGCACAGTTTTTAACTCTTCATCCTCCCTACTTTAATTTTCTGAGATAATGACCATTGGGTTTTCATTATGACATAATCATCAACATTAACATAAATAAACTCTTGAAATAGATCACTCTGTTTGTAATAACTCTATATAATATAAGGTACAATAAATGTTTGTACCGTGTTAGCCAGTAGATAGAAAAATATATATTAGAATCTGAGAGTCCTCAGTGGTTGATACCATTATGAGCCGCTTTACACACACCAACTTCTGTGACCAACTTCTGAACAGATCTCTGGTTGCAGTGAAATCATGGACACATTGTTACATTTGTACACAGCCACAAAATGGAGCAATGTGTCCATGATTTCACTGCAACCAGAGATCTGTTCTGAAGTTGGTCACAGAAGTTGGTGTGTGTAAAGTGGCCCTAAGGGCCACGTCACACACACAGATATCTGTGCAGATATAGTTTGCAGATCTCTGGTTGCAGTGAAATCATGGACACATTGCTCCATTTTGTGGCTGTGTACAAATAGACAATGTGTCCATGAATTCACTGCAACCAGAGATTTTTGACCAATATCTGCACAATTATCTGTGTGTGTGACGTGGAGCTAAAAGGTATCAACCACTGAGGACTCCCAGATTCTAATATATATTTTTCTATATTATATATGTGCTTTACATTTTGTATTGAATTACTGAAATAAATTAACTTTTAGATGATATTCTAATTCATTGAGATGCTCCTGTATATACAGAATGTGTAAGTGTGTCTTATACCCACATTGTTATGTGTTTAGCACTCCACATTTTTTATGCAGGGCTGCCGCTAGGTCTGCCTCCAGTCATGGGCCAGCCCGTCATGTCAGGGGCCAATTACACAGTGGTCCAGGGGTGAAACAGGCACAAGGGGGAGATAGCGTGAATGGGGAACACAGCACAAAGGAAATAGACAGGTGCAGGGGAGAAACACAGCATGCAGGGGGACACAGCGCAGGGGGAGAGAGGCGTACAGGGGAGAGACAGGTGTAGGGAGGGATAGGTGCAGGGGGAGACACAGCATACAGGGGGAAGATGGGCACAGGGGGGAGACAGGTGAAGAAGAGAGAGACACAGAGCGCAGGGGGGACACACGCGCAGGTGGGACACAGTGCACAAGTTGGAGACAGGCCACGGGAGAGACACAGCATACAGGGGAGAGACAGCAAACAGGAGGAACAGAGACAGTGCACAGGAGAGAGAGACTGAGCAAAGGGGGTGACAGAAACAACGAGGGGGGAGACTGTGCACATGTGGAAGAGACATGCACAGAGAGGGGCATTCTCAAGCTGTGATTCAGCCTCTATTGTCCAGACTTCCAGAAAATGGCTGCAGAGGCGTTGCATGCGCAGATCGAGATCCGTTGCCATTTTCCGGAAGCTTGTGGCTCCTGCCTCCAGAGCTCAGCTCACCCCCTCAATGGGTGGGGGCCCGGAATTAGATCATACATCCCTGTGGCTCCTGTAGATCTCAGCTCACCTCCAGTCTGTGTCCCCCAGCCCTCTGCAGTGCTGTATATGCTCTCCTTGTTCTGTACATTATATTGGATATATTGCACTCTCCGGTGTGATGTATTTGATTTACAAAACTTATTGTTACAGAGTCGACTGCGCTCCAGACCAACACAAACCTGGAAGATCAGTTATCACTGAACACCGCAGGACACAGAGAAGCAGCTGCAGCCATCAATTAGGTGAATTAATTAATTAAATGTAGCCGGGTAATTTTCTTGGTGATGTGCGGCCCCTGAATGATGGTAGAAATTTCCAAATGTCCCCTCCCCAGTAGGAAAAAGGTTTCCCATCCCTGTACAGGGAAATGTATAACAGCATTAGTATTATCAGTATTATTCTGCCTCATGTGGCATTTATTGTTCCCCACTCTCCTCAGCTCTGATAAAGAACAATGTATAGAAAGAGAATAATGTGTGATTGGTGAGGACGTGGTGCAGAAGGTGAGTTTTTCTAATAGTGGGTGGTGAAACTATGGAAGGTTCGAGGGGTGGGTGGAGGCAGAGCTTGGCTGGAGGTGGAGCCTGGGGGGAGGTGGAGCATGGTGGAGGCAGAGATGGGGTGGCGTCTCAAGGGGGCCCCAAAATTTTGCCAGTCAGGGGCCCCGAAATTCCTAGTGGCAGCCCTGGGTGAGCTGGTCCTAGTTTAACCAACCCCTATACAGGGATTGTCAGGGGCAAGCCCAGGGGGTCTAAATACCATATCTGGTAGTACCAGGGGGGGGGCTCGTAGGGTTAGCCTATACAATGGTATAGCTAAGGAAGATTCGAGAGATCAGAGAGAGCCCGAGGCTAGGAGAGCAGGAATGTGTCTACCGGAGGAGATCACAAGGAGGGCCTGACTAACAGCCAGAGAAGCAGAAGTTTATTAACTCAATAATCAGGCACCTCCCATCAGTGGAGGTGGCCTGATATACCGTAGGACGGACAGCTATTGGTCAAGGGGAGTGTCAAGTTGAGCCGTACCAGCCCCTAGGTTCACAGGGGAGGAACGCGGCCGCGCCTAGTGCATCGCTCATTACATTCATGACTCCGACAATTGTAGTGTGCTGGTGTGTGACCTCGGTGGTCAGCAGACAGGAAGGGGACCCGGTGATGGCTCCGAGACACAGCACGCCTAGACGCCGGATGCCCGATCGGCAGAGGAGCAGAGGATGCAGACCCAGGAGACGCGAGCTGTGGAGCGGTGCCAGGTGACCTAACACAACATTTTTTGGGGGTGGAATGGTAATATTTAATAAAAGTGTTTTAATTTAAAAATAAAATAAATTGTTGAAAGAGGAATGTTTTGGGAAATTTATTTTCAAATAAAATATTTATTGGTGTGGTTATTTGTGTCATCACTGACTTGGAGAGGTGGAACAGACCGAACTGCATGCAAGCCCATTGAACCGATTACAGGTAATGATCATACAGGGCGGGAGATTTTTATGTTATTTATTCTGTGTACAGGGGGAGTCAGAGCATAATAGCCACCTTTAAATACAGCATAGGCACTGCTGAAGGTGGCGCTTTTACTTTAATACACAAAAATCTGGTGACAGATTCACTGTAGACCATGTAGAAGAGCCCTGGGAACAGATCAACCTGATCAAGAGCTTGCCTTGGATACAGTCAGTATTGAAAGCCAAAGGTGGATTTACAAAATAATAATTTAATTTTAGATTTTTAGGAGCAAAAGTAGTAACAATGCAGTGACATTACAAGAATCTGCATAACTAATATTATGCTAAATAGTTGCAAGTCAAATTTATGAATGAGATAGCCAAGATGATAGTCTATAAATTTAAAGAAGTCTCATACTCAAAGCGGTAGTGGATGGTGACATATGGAGCCAGAAAGTCAAAAGTTCAAAACATTGTTACCTTTTTGGTCATCAGTGAAACGAAGTTGGAAGCTGTCTTGCCACAATAAAAATTACTTCATCATGGAGAAGGAATGTTTAGCCATCAAGTGGGTGTTGGACACTTCAAGATACTACCTACAAGGCTGGAAACACACTGGTGTGTAAAAAAACAGTCCGATCGACGTATCCGAGAATCGTACGCGTGACGTACGAGTTTTGGTCCGCTTTGCATCCAACTGCGATGCGACTTTCCGACATTTTTCTCAGATCACATCCAAGTGGTGTCCGTGTGCAATCCATTTTTCTCTAAGCAGCTATTTACTGTATAATCATTTCCAGGAACATTTTCCAGTGTTCTCAGCTACAGAATGATAACGTATCAGTGAAAAAAACATGTCCGACTCAGATGGTCCATGTGCGGTCCGACTGCGGTCTGTCAATTTTGTTGGCCCCATAGACTTGCATTGGCGAGTCTCGCGCGTGAATTGCATACTGCCGCAGCATGTTGTGACTGCTTTCTCATCCAAGAGACGGACGAGAAAAAAAACGCCCTACACTCGCTAATGTACTCTCAGACTAACTGTTAGCAGCACCTACCAAAATTAGGTGTTCGCCTAACAGCTTAATGTGTACAAGAACGCCGTCCTACTGATCATCAGGGCATATGTCGATTGGGCATGTTGGATTTCAGACTGTCGAGTGCATAGTTCACCCACGGATAAACCACTTGCTGATGGCTTTCTCATAGAGAGCACAAGAGCGCTCGGCCGAACAAGCATTCCTGTTCAATGGAGAGTTGGCTTAGATGACTGTCAGCCATAAGCATCACTTAGCCATCAGTAATGTAATGTGTATGGCCAACTTTAATGTAGCATTACTCCTGTAATTTTATTTTATGCACTAATGATGCACCCCCAGGCCATGGGGTACTCAGGAACCGGGCCGGTGGCGGTCTCTCAGGGATCACGGTAGTCGTAACCCGGTCTCGTGGCCTGGGATCAGTCCAAAAAGGGGTATTTACAGGGGATTTGTCATGACGCCACCCGGTGTATGTGGTTAATAGAACCACCTCTGCCGTATTCCTGCTGGGGACGGTGACTTGGGGCAGCGTAGATGGTAAGCCCTCCTCGGGTAGGGCTGGAGGGTCCCCAGGGCAGGAGGGATGGCATTGGATGGGCCTTAGGAGGGATTGTTTACACAGTCACTTACTTCAAAGCTGCAGCTTCTCCAGCCAGTGTGCAGGGACAACATTCTGTGGCTCCTCAGGTTGGATTCTGTTATAGAGCACAGGGCAATAGACGTAATTAACACACACAGACTCCTGATAGCCGTTTTTCAGTCTGTTTACTGGTGTTAGAGCAGATGTTATAAACTGTCCACAGAGTCTAGAGAGCAGTTCAGGGTATGTCCCACCAGGCCGGGTCATATTGGCTTCCTCACTGTGTTTACGTAGTGGCCCTGCAGTTGCTTCAGCTAGGCTGGCGGCCCTGTCTCTGTCTGCTTTTACCAGTATGACAGGCAACTCGAGTCCTTCACTTTTCCACCCCACCCGTGAAGTCAGTGTTTTTGGATTCTATACGTTGCTGTGTCCCTGGCACTGGGTAGTTGGAGAATCTGAAGTCCCCCACTTTCCGGTATTGACTGCCGGTGTGTCTGAACCTGCACAGTCTCGGACTCCAGTGTCCGTTCTTGTGGTGTTCTTGAGGGAGGAGAAGCACGGGTGATGCAGCCTCCCGGTAGGTTTCTGTCTCTCTCCTCTTTCCTCAGACCCTAGCCTTAGGCCTGGAAGAAGTTAGCAATCCTGGGACGAGCTAAGCAGCTTCCAGTCCACCAGGATGTCTTCACAGTGCTGCCCCGCACTGCACTGACTTGCTCCTCCCCAGGCCAGAATATAATGGAAGCTCACCCTGAACCCAGGTTTGGTCTCCCCCTGCTGGCCTGGAGGTTTTGGTGTTGTTTGTGTGTTGCCTGAGTGGAATATTCCTTAGGGTACCTTTACACGCGGCTACATTTCTAGGGTGGCTACAGGTAACTTACTGGTTGCAGTGAAATCATGGAGACAATGTTCTATCTTGTTGCTGTGTACAAATGGAATAATCTCTCCATGATTTCACTGCAACCAGTAAGTTACCTGTAGCCACCCTAGAAATGTAGCCGCGTGTAAAGGTACCCTTACTGCTCTCTGATGACACCTAGCAATGGTGACACTGTGGCACTGTGACTCTGGGGTGCCACACGAACATAGTGCAGTAATGCCTCTATATGAATAATCCCTGTATTATTACATTGCCATTTGGGGTATTTTCTTATAATGTTATATCATGTGCATTATTCCTGCTCTGTTCATTGTGTGCATAACTGACAGCACTAGCCTGAAAGAAATCATCCAGTCTATGTCAATATTCTCATCAAAAATTCACAAAATTTGCTGCATGATTATGCACCCCCTAAATAATTTTGCATGCCTAGACTAACTCCAGCTGGCTACAAGATTATTTGCCTAATGGTATATGTAAATGTAGTCTTTGTCAGGTAGATTCTGCTAGGAAACTGCTGGAAAAAGTGTTGAAAAATAACCTAAAAAAATAAACATAATACATACAATATATTGCAATGTAAAAACAATATCATGCACATTTTCAGTCTTTAGATAAATTTATTTTTTTAGTTTTAAGATTCAGAAACCATAAAGCAGTTGAAATACCATATATACTCGATTATAAGCTGACCTGAGTATAAACCAAGCCCCTAATTTTACCCCCAAAAACAGGGGAAACTTATTGAGTTGAGTATAAGCCTAGGGTGGGAAATGCAGCAGACCGCCATCCTGGTATTTAGCCCTCATCACTGGAATATAGCGCCCCCATCTCTGGTATATGGCCCCCCATCACTAGTATATTGCACCATCAATGGTATATAGAACCCCATCACTGGTATATAGCTCCCTGTTGTGAATTCTGCTTGTGGGCTCCCTCCTGTGGTTGTGGCTGGAAATGCAGTTCATTCGGTTTTGCAGTCTTGGTCAGGTGAATTGGATAATTGGAATTTAGACTGGGGTATTTAGGTTTGAAGGATTTCCTCAGTCCTTGCCAGTTGTCAATTGTTCCTGGATGTGTTCCACCTCTGCCTGGGCTCTTCCTGCACTGCTGCAAAACTTCCAAGTTAAGTGAATGGTTTTGTTTTCTTGTGGCACACATGCTGTGTGCTTGTTTTGGAATTGTCTATTTCTGCTCAGAGGGTTGTGGGTTGCATGTCTGTGTTAACCTGCTCTCTGTTAGGAAGTTTTCTTCCTAGGATTTAAGTACTATTCATTTGTTGTTGGCTTGTACAGCTTTTGATTGTGTCAGCATTGTTGGATTCACAGGAGTTCACCAGATTTAGAGGGCGCCGAGTCTTGAGTAGACTCAGGGGTATTTTTGTATTATCTGCTGTGGATATTTTTGAAAGGATTTTTATACTGACTGCAATAGTTTTCTGTCCTGTCTTTATCTATCTAGCTAGAGTGGCCTCATTTGCTAGATTCTGTTTTCTGCCTGAGAGTGTCTTTTCCTCTCTTGCTCACAGTCAATATTTGTAGGGGGCTTTCTATCTTTTGGGGGTTCTGCTCTGAGGCAAGATAGAATTCCTGTTTCTATTTTTAGGGGTAGCTAGTTCTCCGGCCGTGTTGAGGTGTCTAGGGTATGGTTAGTCACATCCCACGGCTACTTCTAGTTGCGGGGTTAGGTGAGGAACTGCGGTCAGTATAGGTACTACTTACTCCTGTGAAACATATTCATGCGGCTCCAAGGTCACCGGATCATAACAGCTCCCCCATCACTGGTATATAGCCCTCCATCACTGGTATATAGCAACATCAATGGTATGTAGAACCCCATCACTGGTATATAGTTCCCCATCACAGTATATGGCCCCCATCACTCATATATAGCCACCATAATTGTATTTAGCACCAACAATGGTATATAGAAACCCATCACTGGAATATAGTTCCTCCATCACTGGTATATAGCCCCCCATCACTGGTATATAGCCCCCCCATCACTGGTATTTAGCACCATCAATGGTATGTAGAACTCTATCACTGGTATATAGTTCCTCCATCACAGCATATGAGCCCCATCACTGGTATAGCACCCCCATCATTGTATATAGCACCATCAATGATATATAGAACCCCATCACTGGTATATAGTTCCTTATCACTGGTATATAGCCCCCATCACTGGTATAGCGCCCCATCATTGTATATAGCACCATCAATGATATATAGCTCCCCCATCACTGGTATAAAGCCCTCCATCACTGATATATAGCCCTATCACTGGTATAGCATCCCCATCATTGTATATAGCACCATCAATGGTATGTAGAACCCCATCACTGGTATATAGCTCCCCCATCAAAGTATATGACCTCATCAATATACATAGCCACCCCATCATTGGTATATAGCCCCTTATCACTGGTATATAGACTATTATCACTGGTTTATAGTTCCTCATTACTGTATATAACCGCCATCATTGGTATATGGCCCCCATCATTGCATATAGCCCCATCATAGGTATATAGCTCCCCCATCAAAGTATATGACCCCATCAATATACATAGCCACCCCATCATTGGTATATAGCCCCTTATCACTGGTATATAGACTATTATCACTGGTTTATAGTTCCTCACTACTGTATATAGCCGCCATCGCTGGTATATGGCCCCCATGCTGGTGGTCACAATAAAATAACCGTTTTAATGCACCCTTCTGACAACTCTCCGCCGTCTCCCAGCACCCCCTCCCTGTCACATGTAACTTGAAGAATTTTCCTTTAATAAAGAATAAATTCATAAAATCGGTGAGTGCCGCTCCGTACCTCTCTTTTTACATGAATATATATATATATTATATATATATATATATATATATATATATATATATATATATATATATATATATATATATATATATATATATATATAGTAAGTAGCATGTTCATTCTTCCATTGTAAAGTTACCCACCATTATTGTTTCAGCCTTTCCCAACATCTGCCGTACATGAACGGTGCAAGTTTAGAGCAGGTGTATGGAATGGGCTCACAGGTTGAGCCTACACCATATCTGGCAGATAATTGCTGTGTGTCACAGCCAGAAGTAGCCTATAACATCCTGTTAAATTTCACCTATACTATCTTATAGCATTAACCCCTTCACGACCCTTGGCCCACCGTTTGGGCCATGGAAACACGACCCTTGGCCCAGGGGGTGGGCCATGGAAAGATCGGGCTCCTGCAGGCCGAGTGAGGGTCTCACTGACCTGTCACTTGGCCTGCAGGTACATGGGGTGTTGTACAACACCCCATGGGGGGTCGATTTGCCCCCACCCCCACCCCCCCGGCTACAGGCGCGGTGATTGGCACTCAAAAGTGAAAGTGAAAATCACCGCGCCTGTCATGCTTCCCTGCCTGCCCCTGCTCTCCCTACCCTCCGATCTTCTCCCCTGTCATCCTCTAACTGCCCCCATGTCCCCCACCTCTCTATCCTGCCCCCTCTTCATCTTTCTTACCCCCCCCCGCTTCCTGTCCCTGCGCCCGCTTCCTGTCCCTGCCGCCCGCTCCCTCTTCCTGCCGCCCGCCTCCTCCTCCTGCCTGCCCCCGCTTCCTGTGAGTGCCCCCCCATCTCCTGTCACCCCCCCCTCTTCCCCCTGCCTGCCCCCCCCCGATCACCGGAGCGGCGATCGCCTCTCCCACTCACCCCTCCGGCGATCGCGCTCCATCCTGCACGGCTGCGTCCCGCTCCTCCTCCTCTTCTCTCCGGCCGCTTCCGCATCTGACAGCTCTGTGCTGGAGCTGTCAGATCACTTCTACAGCTAGATCCTGAGGATCCAGCTGTAGGAAGGAAGTGATCTGACAGCTCCAGCACAGTGATCCACAGTGACCATTATGTGATCACTGTGGATCACTGTACTGGATCTGTCAGATCACTTTCTACAGCTGGATCCTGAGGATGCAGCTGTAGGAAGTGATCTGACAGATCCCGCACAGTGATCCACAGTGACCATTATGTGATCACTGTACTGGATCTGTCAGATCACTTTCTACAGCTGGATCCTGAGGATCCAGCTGTAGGAAGTGATCTGACAGATCCAGCACAGTGATCCACAGTGACCATTATGTGATCACTGTGGATCACTGTACTGGATCTGTCAGATCACTTTCTACAGCTGGATTCTGAGGATCTAGCTGCAGAAAGTGATCTGACACCCCGGGTGCAGTGACCCACTATGTGCATCACTGCGCCTGGGCTGCCAGATCGCTTTCCGCAGCTCGATCCCCATGCATGGGATCGAGCTGCGGAAAGCTATCTAACAGCCCGGGCGCAGTGATGCACATAGTGGGTCACTGTGCCAAGGCTCTTAGATCGCTGCTCTGCAGCCCGATCTCCCTGCATGGGCATCGAGCTGCAGAAAGCAATCTGACAGCCCGGACGCAGTGATGCACATAGTGGGTCAATGCGCCTGTGCTGCCAGATCGCTTTCCGCAGCTCGATCCCCATGCATGGGGATCGAGCTGCGGAAAGCGATCTGGCAGCCCAGGCGCAGTGATGCACATAGTGGGTCACTGCGCCCAGGCTCTTAGATCGCTGCTCTGCTGCCCGATCTCCCTGCATGGGCATCAAGCTGCAGAAAGCAATCTGACAGCCCGGACGCAGTGATGCACATAGTGGGTCAATGCGCCTGTGCTGCCAGATCGCTTTCCGCAGCTCGATCCCCATGCATGGGGATCGAGCTGCTGAAAGTGATCTGGCAGCCCAGGCGCAGTGATGCACATAATGGGTCACTGCGCCCGGGGTGTCAGATCACTTTCTGCAGCTCGATCACCATGCTGGCGGATCGGACTCCAAAGTAGCGATCTGAAAGCAAAGGTGATCAAGCGTCGTGGGACCTTCGTTGTGGACTATGTCGGAAACAATCAAACGTCGTGGGACCTTCGTTATGGACTACGTCGGAGCGATCGAGCGTCGTGGGACCTTCGTTGTGGACTACGTCGGATCTTTTTATAATAAAGATGGAGTCCGAATTGTGTCTGTGTTTTTTTTTTCAAATAAAAAGATTTTTCTCTGTGTATTTATTGACTATTTACCGTACTAGAGATTCCTAATGGCGGGTCTAACATTGGCCCTATATTATGAATCTCGGACTTAGTGCCAGCTGCCAATAAAAAGCTGGCATTAACCCCTTTATTACCCAGTTAGCCACCGGCACCAGGGCAACTGGAAGAGCGTGGGTACAGCGCCAGAAAATGGCGCTTCAATGAATGCGCCATTTTCTGGGGCGGCTGCGGGCTGCAATTCGCAGCATGGGGGGCCCAGAACGCTTGGGCCTCTCTATGCTGAGGATTCCAGCCCCCAGCTGCCTAGTTGTACCTGGCTGGACCAAAAATATGGCGGAGCCCCACGTAATTTTTTTTTCTAGAATTAGTTCTAGAAATTAAAAAAAAAATGGGCTTCGCTGTATTTTTGGTTCCAGCCAGGTATGACGAGGCAGCTGGAGGTGGGTGGCAGTCCGTAGCTGCCAAGTTGTACCTGGCTGGACCAAAAATATGGCGGAGCCCTATGTCATTTTTTTCTAGAAATATTTCTAGAAATAAAAAAAAAAAATAGGCTTCGCTGTATTTTTGGTTCCAGCCAGGTATGACGAGGCAGCTGGGGGCTGGTGGCAGTCCGTAGCTGCCAAGTTGTATCTGGCTGGACCAAAAATATGGCGGAGCCCTATGTAATTTTTTTTCTAGAAATAATTCTAGAAATAAAAAAAAAATAGGCTTCGCTGTATTTTTGGTTCCAGCCAGGTATGAAGCAGCTGGGGGCTGGTGGCAGTCCGTAGCTGCCAAGTTGTACCTGGCTGGACCAAAAATATGGCAGAGCCCCATGGGTCCCCTATGCTGCGAATTGCAACTACTAGACTAGTATGTTTTTTCACAAAAAGTTTCTTTATTCATTTATACGTCTCAATTTGTGAAGCACCTGGGGGTTCAAAGTACTCACTATGCATCTAGATACATTCCCTGGGGGGTCTAGTTTCCAAAATGGGGTCACTTGTTGCGGAGCCCCAATGTTTAGGCACACAGGGGCTCACCAAACGCAACATGGTGACAGCTAACAATTTGAGCTGATTTTTATTCAAATTGTTAGCGGACACCATGTCGCTTTTGGAGAGCCCCTGTGTGCCTAAACATTGGAGCTCCCCCACAAGTGACCCCATTTTGGAAACTAGACCCCCCAGGGAACTTATCTACATGGATAGTGAGCATATTGAACCCCCAGGTGCTTTACAAATTGATCTGTGAAAATGAAATAGTACTTTTTTTTTCACAAAAATTTTCTTTTAGCCTACATTTTTTCGTTTTCACATGGCAACAGCATAAAATTCATCCTAAAATTTGTTGGGCAATTTCTCCTGAGTACACCGATACCTTATATGTGGTCATAAACCACTGTTTGGGCACACAGCAGGGCTCAGAAGGGAAGGAGCGTCATTTCACTTTTTGGATGTAAAATTAGCTCCAAAATTCAAATTGCGCTCCTTCCCTTCTGAGCCCTGCCGTGCACCCAAACAGTGGTTTATGACCATATATGAGGTATCTATGTACTCGGGAGAATTTGCACAACACATTTTAAGATCCATTTTATCCCGTTGCCCATGTGAAAATGAAAGAATTGAGGCTAAAAGAATATTTTTGAGAAAAAAATTAAAATATCCATTTTTTGTTTCCACTTTGCCTTAGGTCCTGTGAAGCACCTGAAGGGTTAATCATCTTCTTGAATATAGTTTTGAGTAGCTTGAGGGGTACAGTTTTTGGAATGGTGTCACTTTTGGGTGTTTTCTGTCATGTACACCCCTCAAAAGGACTTCAAATGTGATGTGGTCACTAAAAAAAATGGTTTTGTAAATTTTGGTTGAAAAATGAAAAATTGCTCATGAACTTTGAACCCTTATAACGTCCTACCAAAAAATTTTTTTTTTTCCAAAATTGTGCTGATGTGAAGTAGACATGTGGGAAATATTATTTAATAACTTTTTTCTGTCACATATCTCTCTGGTTTATCAGAAAAAAAAATAAATGTGAAAATTGTGAAATTTTCTAAATTTTTGCCATATTTTTGATTTTTTCACAAATAAACACAAAAATTATCGACTTAAATTTAATACTAGCATGAAGCCCAATGTGTCACGAAAAAACAATCTCAGAATCGCTAGGATCGGTTGAAGCGTTCCAGAGATATAACCTCATAAAAGGACACTGGTCAGAATTGCAAAAAATGCCAAGGTCTTTAGGGTCACAATAGGCTGGGTCCTGAAGGGAGTATGCCTGCAACTGAGTGGATCATTCTATGCACACATCGGCATAAACCATTCATACACACACCCTACAAACACATGTATGTATAGAGTTAGGTCAAGAAATTTCAAAAGCTCTTTAATGGGATACATGGGCTATTCCCCAGTTAATCTATCAATTAAGAAGGTAAAAAGGTCTGGAGCTGATTCCCAGGTGTGGCATTTTCTTATAGAAGTTATTGATGTGAACCTACAAAATGCAGTCTAATGAGTTCTCAAAGAAAATCAGATCATCATTATGCTGAAGAAAAAAATATTTTCAGAGAAAGCAGAAATGTTAGGAGTGGCCTAATTAACAGTTTGGTATGAATGCAAAAATTAAATTGGTAAGCTTGAGAATTCAAAAAGGCATGGACATCCATGGAAGACAACAGTGGTAGATGATCACATTATCCTTTCAATGTGAAGTAAAAACGCTTCACAACATCCAAAGTGAAGAATAGTGTCCAGAAAGTAGGAAAATACAGAGGGTTCACCACAAGGTACAAAAAATGTATCAGCCTTAAAATAAAAAAGGCCAGATTAAACTTTGCCAAAACACAAGCCAGCCCAGTTTGGATAAAGCATTATTGGAGCAATGAAATGAAGATGAACCTGTACCAGATTGATGTTAAGAAAAAAGTATTTTGAGGGCTTGGAACGCTCATGATCCAAAGCATACCACATCCTCTGTAAAACATGGTGGATTATAGCAACACATTGGTGAATATAACTATACTGCAATACACTCTGACTCCTGTTTCATCATTGGATCCCCAGCAGCATAGATTTGGATCCAATTATCTCCTTTGCTGCTATAATCAACAACAAGGTTTTGCAGCACACATATAAGCTACAAAGCATTGTGCCTTCATAGCCAAAACGTCACAAAGGAGGAAACCAAGCATTTGGTGATATCTATGAAAAAAACTCACCGAAAATTAGCCATGTAAAATATATATTGCACCTAGCAGGAGGCTGTCGGCTCCACTGAGAGGTAACACAAGTGTCTAAACACCGGTGCTCAATCTCCTGCAACCTAAGCGATGGGGGCAGTTGTGGCACCTGCAACAAGCCATGCTAACAGGGAGGTGACTGGTGGTATATGTAGACACAAGGTTACCATTGGGCATCAGTCACACTTGTATATATGATGCATAGTGTCAGACTGCAGCCTATTGGTCACGCCCATGCTACTAGATCAGGAGGGCTGCTCCGCACAATATACCTGCATTACAAATGACAGGTGCCCCCCAGAGGGCTCAGCCACAAACTGCATGAAATAAAAAGGTGCAATAAACGCTAAAAGATGAAGATGTGAGGTGTTAGTGGATATTTGGTCAAATATGTAAGCTCATAACCCACGCCAAGGGCCGGGGCTGTCAGGGTGGACCTGTGGATTTCACCGTGGTGTGAAGCCGGCCTAACAACAATAGTACATACCACTTGGGGTACACAAACTATGTGTTAAGAGACACTAGTTTAGACAATGCTGCCTGAGACCAGGTTCAGACTTGCCTCAGCCATGAGGAGGTTTCATCACAGGTTCTTATATCAGAAAAAGAGTGCAGAATTTTGCACTATTTTTTCAAGTAAAAAGATGAGCCCTCAAACAAACTCCATTATAGTTATAGTTTATTTGCTGCCATTTCTGTAATTTATAGAACGGTTAGGAGTTATGTTCCTCAAAAGGAATGGAAAAATGTAGCTTCAAATGCCAGCTTAAAGGGATCCTGTCACCCCCAAATCACCTCCTAAGCTATTAAAAGCTGTCCCTAGAGCATAGTAACACTTACCCTACACTCCTTTTAGCTCCTAAATGCAGCAAGTGAAACTGAATATAAACGTTATAAAAGTACCTCATTACTGATGTTAATGAGTGACTATGGTATTCATAGTCACTCAGCCAGGCTGCCCCTCTTCATACTATCACGCCTCAATAGGCGTGATCTTCATGATACATTCAAATGCGCGCCTCCCTGCGCGCCTCCCCGCTCTCCTATTCCGGACCGCTGCTGTGTGGGGGCTGTATGACGCGATTCGCGTCATTTCCAGCGCCGGGTGACGTATTTACACCCGCGCCGCTGTTAGAGCTTCAAGCCCCGTACTGCGCATGCGCTTGCGCATGCGCAGTGTGGGACTTGAAGCTAACAGCGGCGCGGGTGTAAATACGTCACCCGGTGCCGGAAATGACGCGAATCGCGTCATACAGCCCCCACACAGCAGCGCCAGGCCGAGAGGAGAGCGGGGAGGCGCGCAGGGAGGCGCGCATTTGAATGTATCATGAAGATCACGCCTATTGAGGCGTGATAGTATGAAGAGGGGCAGCCTGGCTGAGTGACTATGAATACCATAGTCACTCATTAACATCAGTAATGAGGTACTTTTATAACGTTTATATTCAGTTTCACTTGCTGCATTTAGGAGCTAAAAGGAGTGTAGGGTAAGTGTTACTATGCTCTAGGGACAGCTTTTAATAGCTTAGGAGGTGATTTGGGGGTGACAGGATCCCTTTAAACTTAACAACTTTGCATCTACAGTAGACCAATAATTGCAGCATGATGTACTCTGTCAAAGTGTTGCCATGAAGAAACAAGTGCATCAACTTCTCAGCTGAGAAAAGTAAATATATTATGTACTGGCAATTTTGCAATGCAGCTCCAGGGTATTTCTCATATTATTTAAGTGAATTGTTAATTGACCAGATGTAAAAAAAAAATGTCACTGACAACATAGGTATATTGGAGGCTATTATATTTATTGTGCTAATCAGACATTAAAGAAATATGTTCAACAAGCAAGCAATTTAAAGTACAATCACTGACATGAGGTCTATGCAAAGAGCAAGGCAAAGGTTAGAGGACACACAGCAAACAAGAATAAAAGCAAATATCAGGGAAGCATTGTGATACTTTTGCTTCCTTACATCATCAAAATAATGTTGAAGTAAGATCTGAAAAGTAAAATGTCCAGTCTTGTGTACAGGTGACCAACAACAGCAAAGAACAGTCTTATAAAATTTATCTCCCACAAAAATAAACTATATGTATAAAAATTTATAATGTTCTTTCTGTTTGGATGGCCACCATCTGCTTTTGTTCAGTCTGAAAAATGAGGTATAGTAAGCCCTAAGAGGTAGTAATGTCTTTATCTGATTGTACTAAAAACATAGAAAACACAATTTGGCGAGATATAAGTTGCTCAGTGCATAATGTTTTAGCGGTCAGCACACAATGGCTACACATATCACTAGAATTTAAATCGAAGCAATAGTATTGGATCTTAGATGATATTTTTCTTTGTTATTTTATTAATGCCAAATCGGAAATATGTAAAATTTTATCTTAGAATGTTATATCACCTTGAAAAACAGAAGGTAAATATATCTCTCCATTTTAAACAATATAGTCAAGATTACATGATCTTAATCCACTTATGACTATTTGTTCTGCCTTTTTTTTTTTTTTTTTGCGTGTGATTTCTTTGAATATATAAACTGTAGGGAAGATACTGCCCCATGTTACATGTAGTAAAGGACATAGTGTGCATGTGGAAGGTTCACACATCAAGTAAACACACTTGCTCTGTCTTAACAGGGTTGTTTAATCACAACCATTTATGGCACATCCACAAATATGTGATAAGAAGCTAATAGATGTGGGTCCCAGAGGTGAGACTTTTATTCAACTTGGATCTCCCAACAGCGCTTACACAAAAGCTAGAGCTGTGCATAAAGTCACCTCCACAGTGGCCATAGCAGCAATTAGGTGATCTGATGGTCACCTGGAGATAGATGTGGATTGGCAATAAATTTCTGTGACGAAATGACACCTTTAAAGATCACTAACGGTACATATCCCTCTGTATCCTTTGAGGTAAAATTAAATTTCAGAGGTATAAGCAGAATGTGACACAGTGTGCATATGTGCTTTGCCAATATTAAGAATAATACATATTAATGAAGTTGTCGGTCTAAAATGACTGTAGACTTGTGAATCCTCACAAAGCATGACAGTTAGCATTCTCTGGTGTCAAGAGCCGGTAACGGCACCGAATATGCGATATCCATACTTCTGGCCAGAACCCGAGTAGATGGGCGTGGCTTCGCTCAATGTAAGTAGATTAGCGACGCCAGACACCATTTAGTCAGGTTCTAGCCAGGCGTATGAATATAGCATACCCGCGGTCACTTGACTATCGTTCCTTGCTCTGACACCTCACAGCACAGTGCGTGTGATGTGAGCATTCACAAATCTGCTGACGTATAGAGTAACTACAGACCTGTCATTTTAGACTGGATAATCCCTTTCAAGGATTTGGAGAGGAAGAGACAACTATGGAAAATTTGGCCTTATGTGAGTGTCATTAAGATTCAAACCAATTACAGCAGCATACATTTTGGGTGATCTCAATATAGTAGCATGGCAATTTCATCAGACATGCCATTTCTTCTGTTTAGTATCTTAAACTTAAGCCCTTCTCCAATTAGTTTTTGGCAAACAGAATAGTTGCAAGTCTGCCAAAATGACCAATTATACTATTACAGGGAACCTGTAATTTCCAAAAACACTTGCAGAACTAGTGGTTGTCGATACGTAAATAACATTTAAATCATGTCTAGCAGACTTAGTGGAGCAGCAGGTACAGGGAGAAAATTAAATTTTATTCTCCCTAAAGTTGTGCGCCCCAAGTCAGTTGGTCGGTGCAGGGAGCTGTTAAGCTTCATTCCCACATTGAGGTTTACATGTTCTGAAAATACACTAATGCAAGTGTGTTTTATACCTGCGGATTTTCAGCATCTAATGCAATTCTATGGGAAAGCTCAGTACATAAAACTCAGCTTACCAGCAAGAGAAATTGGCATGCTGTGTGTTTGAAACACGCACCGCAGGTTAATATGTGCTTAGTGAAAAAGAAGCACATTGAGCATGAGATTTCTTTAAATCCCATCCACTTTGCAGGAACTGTAAGACGTGGCCACAGCAAAAATACTCAGCATCAAAAACTGATTGTGGGCACACAGCTTCAGTCTCCACTCACTATTCAGTGAGTACACTGATACCTTGAGCACATTAATTGATATCCAGCTTTGTAGTGTATGTTGTGTGTAAAGCAAACTGTCAATCCAAATGCAGGGGACTCATTACGTGTACTGAGCAGTGACTGTATTAGTTCCCTGCTTACCCAGATAACTGAAGGAGTGGCTGCAGAGGGAATATCACTTCATTTTTTCCCTGTAGCCGCTGCTCCAGTGAGCCAGCCAGGAATGATTTAAATCTTATTTACCACACCCAATCTACAGGAAAATAGTGCTTTTGGAAGTGATAGGTTCCTTTTAACAGACCGCATTGACACCATGAGGAACTCCCTCTTGCCCAGTTATTAATACAATGTTAAATGTGTAAATACTGGCTAAACACACAGAATAAAAACTCTACTTGAGAATTTATAATACATCTGAATGAAACAATATAAAATCACATTTGTGTAAAATACATGAAAATACATTTCAGTCCACTACATTAAACACATATTTATGATTGCATTATGCAAAAGCTAGACTTGCATCTTCCCGCCTACAAAGCTTCAAGTTTTTTTTTGAAGGTTTTCACTATAAGGCATATGCTGGTTTCACACTGCGGTTTTTCACTGATCAGTGTCCATCAAGTTTGTGTGCCAAAACCAGGAGAGGAACTTGCAGAGAAAAACTATAATTGGAAGATTGACACCTGTTCTGAGTTTTGGAGACACTCCTGGTTTTGGAACATAAACTGGATGGACACTGATCAGAGAAAATTCTGCAGTATGAAACCAGCCATAGGGATCCATGTCAGTTAAAAAAAAAAAGAGTGCTATAACAGGATACTGCTTTTAGCTCTCAATTGCTGGTGAAGGCAATATCATACATGGACCGACATATGTGTTTACTTAGTATGATGTCCTACAAAGATACTTTGGTTAGGGATTAACTGCAGTCATAAATGCTGTTGAAATTATCTAATGGTTAGGGCTCATTTAGATGTACGTGCACATCAGTCTGATCGTGGACTGCAATGCTTGGACTGGCCATGTGTCTCTAAACCGGAGAATGACAGCGTCATCTGTTTCCATGCACCGCATCAAGATCATGTCGATATGCACAGAAGTCTGAATGAGCCCTAACTCCTTGTCCCAGTTGGAAATCCAGAGGTACAATTTGTTTGTTTTAATCAATCAGTCCATTTTCCTTTAACAACACAAATTTGAGGTACACATATGAACAGTAATATATTGAAAAAAGGATAACCATGTTCTGCATTGTGTAATATCAGAAAGAATATCCTTAAAAACCTAGAAGAATTCAGTACAAAAATATATTCAAGTTAACAGTTCATTATACAGAAATCTAAATACAAAGCTGAAATCTAAGGAACAACATGATGAAACAATGATATTACTTGCATAAGTCTTATTGTGTTTAATTAGATACAAAATGCAATTATGGATATCTGACTGCTCTATTGCAGTTCTCTGCAATAAAATGAGTATAGCAGCATTCAATAATGAGGCTGTAGGGATCTATGAAAATCAGAGGTAGTCATGAGTAGTGAGGAGAGTTAAATATCTGCTGGTGGAGTGAATTCTGGGGACAGACACCTATAATTCAACATATGACCCTGATGTTCATTGAACTACATACTGTATAAAAGCAACATGCTGTAGAGGCTTCTTTCTGCTTTCAATTTATATTTGCAAGGGAGCTCATTGTAAAGTCACCAAAAAATCCTGTATGTAATATTCTCAGTATAAAGACACATATAATCCCACTGAGCTGTACATACACGTCCTCTATCATGAATGAAGATGATCACCTAAGGGCCAACTGAAGCTATAACACTATCCAAACACTACACTTTTGTCATTCTTATTTCCTGCATTTTATAAATAGAGTAACTTGCTATTTGTGTAGTCAGTTAACTGTAAGAGCTGATGTGTTACATATATTTTATGTCATTAAAGGGTTGTCCGTTTAATGTTTTTTTTTTCAGTACATTAATTCACAAATTTTGAAAAGATAACCAGAGGCAACAACAGGGAGCTGATGCGAAAGCAGCAATGGTATGGCTGTCTGTTATTTTTATGCACAAGAAACTCATTAATTAAAAGCAATGTAAATGGACAACTCCTTCTAAATTTTTAAGACTGCTTTTATACCCTATTTTGGTTTACAATAATTCTTTTGGTTCACACCCTCACATAATGAGGGATCAGACAAAATCCATGGACAGGTGTGGTGCGGCTTCTTGAAGATAGCAGCCAAGTCTGTAAGTGGACATTAAAGGGCCCGTCACACACAATGATATCGGTAACAATATCGTTGCAACGTCACCGGTTTGGTGATGTTGCAGCGATCTCTAAACAACATCGTTGCGTGTGACACCTATCAATGACTCATCGTTAATCGCAGATTTATGATCCGGTTCATAAATCTATTGTTGGCTGCCCGCTGAACGTGCAGCATCGCTGCGAGTGACAGCAGGAGACCAACGATCAGCGAGCTCCCAGTGCTGCACAGTAATGCTGGGAGCTGGTATCCAAGGTAAACTGCGGGTAACAAAAGCACCATGCAGAGCTTAGTTACTCGCTGTTTACCTTGGATACCAGCGTGCTAGCTGGTGAGTCTGCCTGTGTGACAGTTCACCAGCGATCAGCCTTCAATGTCCCAGCGATCCTGATCATTGGTGGGATCGATGGGACATTGAAGCGTGTAAGGGGGCCTTAAGGAATTCTAGAAATTCTCTTTGCACTAACTGCATTGCAACAATTAACTTCTAACAGCATCATATACCTTTCTAATATCTTCAATTTCAAATGCATACTTTTAGTAAACTTGAAAAGGCCAAATCCATAGGAAAAACAGTTTACACTGATCAGTCATAACATTATCAAAGCTATTTTGGCAAAAATGGGTGGGCGGGGGCCAGACAAAATTAGATACCTGGTTTAATGTTGTGGTTGATTTGTAAATATGCATTAGTATTTTAAGAACTCATCAAGGTCACATGTGATGGAAATAGAGTCTGTCACTCAAAAGTTGTATGTGCCTTTTTACTGAACGAAAAATACAATAGTTCTGTCTTCTTAGAAAAACTCTAAACACTGGGGTCATGTATAAAAACAATATACTAGAGACAAATGCATACTTTGGGAAAACGTATTAGGACACATCTAAAGAACTCAATGAATATGAGCATGGTACTGTAATTTTTTACGTCCTCATTGCAAAGAAGTCAAAATATGACATTTCTTCCTTCCTAAATGTTCCCCCAATGGAACTGAAGAAATGTGTTCTATGGAGTAACAATCACACTTCTCTCTTGGCAGTCTAATGGATAGTATGGATTTGACAAATGCCAGGAGAACATTACCTGTCTGACTGCATTGTGCCAACTGTAGAGTTTGTTGCTTTTGAAAAAATTGTATGTTTTCAACTTTGTGGAAACAGTTTTCGGAAATCCCTTTTCCCCCAGTGCACATAGTAAGGTCACAGAGCACTGACCACAACCTCAGTGAATACATTTGGGAAGAACTTCAATGGATATAGTAAGTCAGGCCCTCCTGTTCTATATCAGGCTCTTGTTGATTCATCTCATGACTCTTTTAGATTACTAAATTTTCGCAATAATACACTACATGATCTTGTCAAAAACCTTCCCAGAAGAGTAGAAACTGTTATAGCAGTGAAAGAAGGACCAACTCCATATTAGTGTCTATGGATTTGGAATGGAGCTAATAAAAGCTGCTCTGGGTCTCAAATGTAGGTGTTACAATACTTTTATCCACATACTATGGACAAGAGCGTGGTAACAATTGCTCATATTAACTATTTTTAAGCCTTCACTTTCAAAATCAGCATTTATTAATTTCCTATTCGCATTTCTTCTTATACATGACACCAATGCATAGATGGATGTTAGAATTTCATTTGCAAAAATGTTTTGAGCAGATGTGGGTATGTACATTTTCATCTTCATCTTGACATGTCTGTGATGTAATGAAACCACATGGATGCTTTTTAGATTATTTTCCTTTCTGAGAACGGTATAAGAATACTTTTATCTTCCACTATTTCACACTAGATACCTTTGTTGAGATCTTAAAAAAAAACCTAAACAAAATAAATAAATTATATGCAATAAATGGGAGGCTGGTTTTACACTGTAGTTTTTTCCCTGATCAGTGTCCATCTGGTTTGTGTGTCAAAACCAGGAGAAGAACTTGCAGAAAAAAACCATAATTGAAAGATTGACACCTGTTCTGAGTTTTGGAGACACTCCTGGTTTTGGCACACAAACAGGATGGACACTGATCAAGGAAAAAACTGCAGTGTGAAGCTAAATCGGCACTCTCAGAACTTAACAGCTATTCTGACATTTTACAGCAGATCTGTCACCAGATTTCACAATCGAAACTGTATACATTAATAAATAGGTTTTTAGATTTAATGAGGCTGGTGTACTTTTATATTCCATGTAAGAATGGCTGCAAAATCCTGGTATTTAAGTCTTTGTGCCAACTGAGCCATTTGTAGCATAACAATAGTGTGTGTGGGTCAGGTGAACAGAGATTGAAAGTAACCTTTCAAAAAGGATTATATGGCTGTTCTAGAGATCCAAAAGGAGTAGTGCTCATATGATCCGTGCTGCCAACGGGATGAAAGACAAGGAAGACAAGGCTTCTTCAATGCTGTTCCTTTATTCCTTTATTGGGAATAAAGGAGCAGCATTGAAGAAGCCTTGTCTTCCTTGTCTTTCATCCCGTCGGCAACACGGATCATATGAGCACTACTCCTTTTGGATCTTTAGATACACCACCCACTGTACACGTGGAAGTGCGGATCCAGCACCAGCTGTCCAGGTGAGCATACTGGTTGTGGGTTATCACAAAGAAACTAGGTGAGCACATACACCCACGGTGTTACAATCTTATCTAAACGATAAGACCCATTTGCGCCTCTTTGTGTCGCTCTCTGCTTTAGATTTTATATGGCTGTTCTAGCATGGATCTTCATAGAACATACAGCAGCCTTACCTGGTCTAAGAGTTCAATATCTATTTTATAAAATAGGCAGTTGTTATTATGACATCTGTAGATAGGTTAGCTTTTCTAGCATTCTACACTTGCAAAAAAAAAGGGAAACAACTAGAATTTTATTCTGGTAATTTTGATGGTACCTAGAAAAAAGAAAACCTTTATAATTCAATCTAGTTTTAAGGATAAACAGGTAAAGCTGTATTATCAGGTTTGAATAAGTGTTTGTATCCCACAATTTTTCATAGAAAATATGCATGACTCAGCAGTCACTGGCTGTAAAGCAAAGGTAGCAAAGGTTTTGAGAAACTGAGTTCTCAATCTTTGGTTTCTATTGGGTATTTATCATATGAAAATGTTAGCTGGTTGAAAGATATCCACCAAGTTTCTTAGTTCAATGCCCATTTTAACACACTTTATGTTACAAGTATCTTTAGGTTTATGCAGTGCAATGAGTGGCGTTAATAAAATATGATATAAAAATGTCTGTCCCACATAATACTTGATTAGTAGGTTAACAATAAAACAGCATTTAGAACAATATCACCATTTATCTGTATCCCCATTTTACAGCAGTTTTTTTTCCTCTGCACTAAAACTTGGACAGTTACAGAATTACAAAGAAAGTAATGAACTAAAAGTTCTTATATAGGTTGAATGACTTTGTTCCCGCCCTTATGCAAGAAGTGGAGAGATGGTGGTAATACAATTTAAGTGGTCAAGGCAGTGTCTTCATCTCTGAGATCCAGATAAACTGAAGGGACTGAATCTGAACCTAAGAAACACAACTGCGTTTTTGAGGTAGAAAATCATGTCGGTTGCGGTTTAATCCTCTTCAGATTCATGTGAGGAAGCCTCTTCTGTTTCTCCCTATAAGTAAGAAAAAGTAGAATAATTGAAAATCCTAAGGTTTGTCAATTTTGACCTAAAACAGAAAAAATTGTCAACAAATACAGGTGCATCTCAATGAATTAGAATATCTAAAAGTTATTTTTTTCTGTAATATAATACATATAGTGAAACGCACCTTCTTTTTTCCATTTATACTATTGGCCTAGGACAACTCAAAGTCCCATGGATTCCAAGACCACCTGTACGCTGACAACACTCAGATCTACCTCTCTGTCCCAGACGTCACCTCTCTGCTGTCCAGAATCCCAGAGTGTCTATCAGCCATATCCTCCTTCTTTACTCGCTTCCTTAAACTAAATATAGACAAAACTGAACTCATCATCTTTCCCCCATCTCCTGCACCTCCTTTTCCTGATTTAGCACAATAAATAATATCACACTTTGCCCTGTAACTGAAGTCTGCTGCCTTGGAGTAATCCTTGACTCTGCCTTATCCTTCGAACCACACATTCAAGCTCTCGCCACCTCCTGCCGCCTCCAACTCAAAAATATTTCCAGAATCCTTCCTCAACCCTCAATTTACTAAACTACTGGTGCATGCCCTCATCATCTCCCGTCTTGACTACTGCCACCTCCTCCTCTGTGGCTTCCCTGCTAACCCTCTTGCACCTCTCCAATCTGTCCTTCACTCTATCTGACTAATCCACCTCTCACCTCCTCCACTAACATTGACTTAAAAGCCGTCCACAATCTGTTACTCCCATACATCTCTGAACTAATCTCCCGATATCATCCAACTTGTAATCTTCGATCTTCCCAAGACCTCCTCCTTTCCTCCACAGTTGTACGTTCCTCATCTAACCAAATGCAAGACTTCGCCTGAGCATCCCCCATCCTCTGGAATTCTGCACCTCAAAACGTCCAACTAACCCCTACACTCAGAACCTTCAAGAGGTACCTGAAAACCCATCTTTTCACAACAGCCCACAGCCTGCAATGACCACGGTACCAACTCACCACCACTGGACCCAGTGCTCCACCACCATTGGACATGGTGCTCCACCACCATCAGACCCGGCACTCCACCACCATCGGACCCGGGGCTCCACCACCACCAGAGCAGACCCAACCTACTGTCTCTCTCCCCATTGCCCAGTAGAATGTAAGCCCACAAGGGCAGGGTCCTCTCTCTCCTCTCTGTATCGGTCTGTCACTGTTAGTTTGTACATTCTATTTTTATCTTGTTTGTATGTATCCCTTTCTCATGCACAGCACCATGGAATCAACAGTACTCTTTAAATAAATATTAATAATAATAATGATAATAATAATAAAAAATCACTAAGAGATGCTGAGTTATACAAATACAGGGACAAGGCGGGCCAACTGTTGGCTAACTTAGCTAGGGGAAACAACAAGACATTGGTTATAGCCCTCAAAAAAAAGGATAATACGTTGACCAACCCACGAGAGATCAATGACATTTTGGACAAGTTTTATGACTCTCTATATAAAACTAGACAGACCGTTAAACAGATAGGAGAAAAATGGCTATGAGGGGTGAACACCCCAGGGATTTTGGGAGAGTACTTGGACGGCCTGAACGGGGAGATAATGGAAGGAGAAATCTCCAAAGTCATTGGGGAATTGAACATACACAAAGCCCAGGGTCCGGATGGATTTGGGGTCAGCGTCTACAAAGTCTTGAAGGAACAGGTCTTTCCCCACCTGAAGGGGCAATATAATGGCTTCCTGGGACCATCAGATGATCCTGTCAACTTTCGTCCTATTTCACTTATTAATCAAGACCTAAAGATAATAGCGAAAATCATGGCGGATCGACTAGCACATATACTTCCCTTCCAAGATTGTTAGAGCTGGAACAGGCAGGCTTTGCTAAGGGTAGATCGGCAGTGGGAACATATGTAGATCAATTATGATTCTGGAAGCAATCAGGTTGAGGGAGGAACAGATGAGAGGAGCTCCGGCCATGGTCATGCAGGACGCAGAAAAAGCTTGTGATAGTGTCAGCTGGCCATGCAACAGCTGGAGACCTTCAGAGAGTTCTCAGAGTTCAAGATGAACAAATCTAAATGTGAGATTATGTTCCTCAAAAACGGGGATACAAATAATCGAGTGGGAGGAGAGACCCGGAGAAACTTATACGACATACCGATAACTAATAAGGCGATCAGATATTTAGGCACATATCTTGGGAAACATACGAGGGACATCTATAGACTAAATTACGCCCCCTCGATCACCAACATTGAGCAGGAGCTACGAAGGTGGAGAGATTTGCTGCTATCAATAGTAGGGAGGAGCCACCTGGTCAAAATGACTAGCTTTCCTCGTTTGTTATACCCATTTCAGACCATCTCCCTACTCCTTCGCAATGCTGACATCAACTGACTAAACAGAGCCTTCACGACATTTCTTTGGAGGGGTAGAAGATGTAGGATCAAAGGGCAAACTCTGATGTTCCCCAGAGATGAAGGGGGTTTGGGATTTCCCAATATTTGGGGCTACAACTTAGCCTACATTACGAGACACATATTTGATTGGCTTAGGTATACTAACAAACACTCAGATTATTCCTTAGAGTCAGAATAGTGAAGACCATGGGGCCCGGTGGTAATACTTCATTCTACCAGCATGACCGTAGACCCCTTGGGTGAAAAACTCGACTATCTTCAGAGACACTAGGGGAGCTTGGAAAGCACTATTATGTAAATTGGGCATGTCGTGGAGCATATCTAAATATCTTAGCCCATGGCAATACCCCGACTTTCGTCAAGGAAGAGACAATGCATTGTTTAAAATATGGAGAGCAAGAAGAGTAGCTACTCTGGGAGACCTTAGGGAAAGGGTGTCCAACAATTACAAATTGCATTTGTACCATAGGTTTTCAAAACCTTTTTTATCACCAAAAGCAGCAAATGGTGAGGCGATTTGATGAGTCTGTGAAATTTACCAATATGGCTGTATTTTATTATTGCACTTTGGAAAATAATAAAAAGGATTTGTTAAAGTGAACCTGTCACCTAGTTAAATCACCCCAGGCTATCACTACCTGCCCCTGCACCTTATGATGATTGCTTATCGAACAAATATTGCACTCGTTTACAGTGCATAATGATTTGCATGATATCATTTCCATTACAATCACTTAGTGTAAAAGGCCATTCAAAGCAAACATGTAAAACTGGTGGTTTAATTGAGTAAAGACCATTCATCATTTTACAGAAGAAAAATAAAAAACACATAACAGTCAGCCAGCATCTGATGTCTCAAAGAAAACGAAAGAACAGATAAAACTGAGTGGGCTGTTCTTGCTGGCAATAAAACTATATGGTGATAAGTGTTTTAATCTCCAAAGATCTGTCAGTTATGGAACAATGAATACTTGTTCTAGACACCAAACAGGAAACGAGAGGAAATGTAGCATGTGCAAAACTGGCATAAAACCCCAGATCTACCGTCAAAACTAAAACAGAGGTATCATATATATCCTTTTCCTATTTCATTGAATTTCTAATAATATACATACATTTTTTGCACAAAAACATGTTTATAATATTTCACTTCCTTCCTGCATCTGCATTACAAGGCAACAATATATAAGATAACTACCGTATATACTCGTGTATAAGCCGACCCGTGTATAAGCCGACCCCCCTACTTTTGCCCCCAAAATCTGGGAAAACCTATTGACTCGTGTATAAGCCGAGGGTGGACCCCAGCACAGGTATACAGCCCCCAGCAGTGTGGTATACAGGCCCCCGCAGTGGTATACAGGCCTCCCCAGTGGTAGTATACAGCCCCCAGAAGTGTGGTATACAGCAGCCTCCCCAGTGGTACATACAGGCCCCAGCAGTGTTACAGCAGCCTCCCCAGTGGTATATACAGCAGCAGCCCCAGTGGTAGTATACAGCAGCCCCAGAGATATATACAGCAGCCCCAGTGGTAGTATACAGCAGCCCCAGAGGTATATACAGCAGCCTCCCCAGTGGTAGTATACAGCAGCCCCAGAGATATATACAGCAGCCCCAGTGGTAGTATACAGCAGCCCCAGAGGTATATACAGCAGCCCCAGTGGTAGTATACAGAAGCCCCAGAGGTAGTATACAGAAGCCCCAGTAGTAGTATACAGCAGCCTCAGTGGTATATACAGCAGCAGCCCCAGTAGTAGTATACAGCAGCCCCAGTAGTAGTATACAGCAGCAGCCCCAGTGGTAGTATACAGCAGCAGCCCCAGGGGGTATATACAGCAGCAGCCCCACGGGGTATATACAGCAGCAGCCCCAGTGGTAGTATACAGAAGCCCCAGTAGTAGTATACAGCAGCCCCAGTAGTAGTATACAGCAGCAGCCCCAGTGGTAGTATACAGCAGCAGCCCCAGGGGGTATATACAGCAGCAGCCCCAGGGGGTATATACAGCAGCAGCCCCAGTGGTAGTATACAGCAGCAGCCCCAGGGGGTATATACAGCAGCAGCCCCAGTGGTAGTATACAGAAGCCCCAGTAGTAGTATACAGCAGCCCCAGTAGTAGTATACAGCAGCAGCCCCAGTGGTAGTATACAGCAGCAGCCCCAGGGGTATATACAGCAGCAGCCCCAGGGGGTATATACAGCAGCAGCCCCAGGGGTATATACAGCAGCAGCCCCAGTGGTAGTATACAGCAGCAGCCCCAGGGGGTATATACAGCAGCAGCCCCCAGGGGGTATATACAGCAGCAGCCCCCAGGGGGTATATACAGCAGCAGCCTCAGGGGGTATATACAGCAGCAGCCCCAGGGGGTATATACAGCAGCAGCCCCAGGGGGGGTATATACAGCAGCAGCCCCAGGGGGTATATACCGCAGCAGCCCCAGGGGTATACAGACCCCCCCCCATTAGTATACAGGGGCCCCAGCTGTATACAGCAGCCCCAGCTGTATACAGCCCCCCCGTGGTATCCAGGGCCCCCCTTGCTGCACCTGTAAGGGAAGATGTCAGTATACTTATCGCTGCCGCCGCCGCCGCTCCGCTTCTCGGTCACCGCGATGCTCCGGGTCTTCATGTTTCCTGTTCCTTCTCCGACGCTCGAACAATGACGTCATTTCCTGAGCGCCGGAGAAGGAACAGGAAACATGAAGACCCGGCCGGAGCAGCGCGGTGACCGAGAAGCGGAGCGGAGGCGGCGGCAGCAGCAGCAGCGATAAGTATACCGACATCTTCCTTTACAGGTGCAGCAAGGGGGGCCCTGGATACCACGGGGGGGCTGTATATACGGGGGGGGCGGGATACCACGGGGGGGCGGGATACCACGGGGGGGGGCTGTATATACTGGGGGGGGCGGGATACCACGGGGGGGGCTGTATATACGGGGGGGGGGGGGCGGGATACCACGGGGGGGGGGGGGGGGCTGTAAAGCTATTACCGTATATACCCGTGTATAAGCCGAGGGGGGACTTTTCAGCACATTTTATGTGCTGAAAAACTCGGCTTATACACGAGTATATACGGTATATTTTTATATATATACAGCATAATACTAATACAAACCAGGTTTCATGGTTTCATAGAGGGTAAAAGTGAACCTTGTCAATTCGAAAAAACATTATTTACCTTAAGATATAGCAGACATCTGCAGGTAAAAACTTTTAAATCCTCTGTAGCCGCGAGAAAAGTTTTATTCTCACTGTAGTAGATCGCTTCCAGTCATCAGGACAAAGCAGGGGGTTGTTAACCCATTCGCAACCTTTTGATTTTCCATTTTTGTGCTTTTGTTTTTTACTCCCCTTATCTTTTCATCAATATACCTGTACGAGTGCTTGTTTTTTAGCGGAACTTTGAATGACATTATTAATTTTATATATAGTGTACTGAAACACGGGAAAAAAAAAACATATACCGTACATACTCTAGTATAAGCTGACTCGAGTATAAGCTGACTCGAATATAAGCTGAAGTCCCTAATATCACTTCCAAAAACTGTGAAAACATACTGACTCGAGTATAAACCTACAAAATGCAGCAGACCTCTATCATGGTATATCTGTCCCCATCCTGGTAAATAGCCCCCCATCACACTATATAGCCCCATATCATTGTATATAGCTCCCCATTCTGGTATATGGTCTCTCATCACTGAATTCAGCGTCCCATCCTGTCATATAGACAACCCGTCATTGTATATAGCCCCTCTCATCCTGGTACATTCCCCCTGTCGCTGTATACAGCCCCCCTTATCCTGGTACATGCCCCCCATCAATGTATATAGCCCCCCCTCATCCTGGTATATTGCACCCATCACTTTATATGGCTCCAATCATCCTGGTACATGCCCCCCATCACTGTATATAGCCCCCCTCAAGCTGGTACATGCCCCTCATCACTGTACAGTATTTTTAGCTTTATAAGACGCACCTGATTATAAGACGCACCTGGGTCATTCCATATCAAGTGATCCAAATATGAATATTTTTTTCCCTGACGTCTTTTTAGATTTTTTTTTTATTTTTTTATATGAAGTACAACTTTAGTTAATTACAAATAAAAAGTTTTGAATTTTTTTTCTTAATCAGTTAATTTTTTACAGATTTGTAAAGTTTTTAAAAAAAGAGCGAATTTTGGCCTGGTATGGCTTTACATTTTCTATCATATCTCAGGCTAGAAATAAGATAGAGAAACAAAATGAACACCATTCTACTCAGAACTGTACAGGCTTTCACCAGATATGTCACAAGAGGATACTTTACACACGCAAACACAAATGCGAAACTTTAAACCGCATTTCCAAAGAAAACGTATAATTTTAAAATTCCCAAATACGCCCATGTGCCTGCTGTGCTCTTAGCCACATCTGTACCAAAATTCAAGTTGGGATCGCGATGGTATCATATTTTATATTTAACTATTATAGCATCAATGGGTCATTCCATATCAAGTGATCTAACTGTGAATATTTTTTTTAACCTGACATCTTATAATGCCAATGTCCATCTTACAAACAGTATATATGTCCCTCATCCTGGTACATAAATCCCCCATTCTGGTATCCCCATATATATGTCCCCCCCATTCTGGTATATGTGTCCCTCATCCTGGCATATGTGTCCCTCATCCTGGCATATATGCCCCCATCCTGTTATATACATCGCTCATCCTGGTATGTATGCCATTATGAGGGATATATATACCAGGATGGGGGGGGGGAGTATATGTACATATGCCCCCACATCCTGGTATATATATCCATCATTACGGCATACATGTCCCCATCCTGTAAATATGGTCCCCCATCCTGTATATATACCCCCAATCCTGGCATATACATTCCCCCATCTTATCTACATGTTCACCATCCTGTATATATGCCCCCCATCCTGTATATATGCCCCCTATCCTGTGTATATGCTCCCATCCCCATCCTGTATATATGTCCCCATCCTGTTTATATGCCCCCATCCCCTATATATGGTCCTTTTGCACTTCCCCATCTTCCCCTCCGGACCCCCATGGCTTACTTGCAGCTGCTGAGCGGGGGTGCCGGTGGCAGGTTCTGGAGGGTGAGGAGCACGGGTGCAGGACCAGAGCTGTGGGGGGATGAGAGCCGGCAGAGAGCGGTGGGCGCCGCCATGTTTTTTATGGCCAGCTGCATTCACTACGTGCAGTCAGTCGGTAGAGATGTCAACAAAACGGCCACGGCCATAATGAAGATCTGCGGCCATTTGAAGACTCTACCTCTACCGGCCGGCTGCACATAGTGAATGCAGCTGGCCACAAAAAACATTGCGGCGTCCAGCTCTCACTACCGTCGGTACTCCCCTGGATCTACTGTCCTGCACCCGTGCCCCTCACCTTCCGGCACCTGCCTCTGGCACCCCCTGCTTGGCAGCCACACCCCCCACCACTTGGTAATATTTAATTTTAAATTTTTTTTACATCCTCTTTTAAAGACGGACCCCCGTTTCCCCCCACCAGTTTGGGGGAAACAAAAGTGCATCTTAAAAAGCGAAAAATACGGTATATGACCCCCATGCTGCCGCGCACAATAAAGTAATAAACAATTTATCTACCATCGCTGTCCTGCAGCACCATCTCTCCTCCGGTCTTCCTGCTTGTACCGGCATCTAATAATGTGAGCAGGACGCACAGCGATGACATCACTGCTGCGTCAATCACATGATTAGATGCTGACAAAAGCAAGAAAACTGGAGGAGAGATTGTGCTGCAGGACAGCAATGGAAAGGTAAGTTAAATCTTTTATTGTGTTCGGCAGCATGAGGGCCATATACAGTGATTGGGGGGGGGTGAGTAAACTTAGGGTAATGTAGTATGCGCCGCTCCCCCCACCGATGATGGACAGGGGATGCAGAGCATATTACATAACACTAATGAGCGGGGGCACGGGACCTCCCGCTGTCACCGCAGCCTTCTCCTGCCCCGGTCACAAATATCATCATTTAGCTGCTGTTACAGCACTATTTATATGTCTTTTAATGTGCGTTCAGTGTCTGGCTGGTCTGAGATAATGGCAGTAGCATTTGGCTCGAAGTGAAGCTGCTGAGCAGACAGACCATCTGAGGTAGATGCAGCCCGAATATCTCTATCCCTCGTGGCATCAGGGGACAAAGTGGCGTCTCCTCTCTGCAGCTTCGGTAGTCCATAAGGTACTGTGGCACGCTTAATGGGGGTTCTTAGAAAGCCAGAATGTTTCACCAGTATGTTTGCCACTGTCTCACTTACTGCCATGGTACTAAATGTAGGTACGCCAATGCCATTTTGGTCTTCCCTGTCTGTCCTCCTCTACGTGTCTTACTGTTTTCTGACTGTTCTCCCTGCCATGATCGAGTCACAAGAGGGTGCATGAGAGCTTCAGACTCCAGGGGAGCCAATTTGTACTACAGTGGAAGCACAGACAGGCAGGTATTCCTGGATCTTACATGCCTGGCCAAGCCACACACCCATACTTTACTAGATTTAATTTTGCACATGGCTTACTTTTGTCTGGGTGGCTTACTGACAAAATTTATAACCTTCTTCCTTTCCCAGGCCACTACAGTGCACTATTCAGCAAAGCATGCCTTAAAGTTTGTCTGCTTTGCACCCGCAATGTTTCATTCATTAGTTTTTGAAACACTTCAGCTGTGAAGGGGCTGCTAAACGCTACCACGTGTGACACTGCTGCTGAGGAGCGCTCAGCTCAGAGAGAGCCTTTAATCACTGCCTAATGCTTACAGTAAACCTCATGCGAGATGCATTAAATACATTCACAACACTGTTAGCTGTAAAATCAGAGAATAAACACATGCACACATGAATGGAAGACAGCTTCAAGATGCTACAGCAGCATCAAGCTGTGACATTTCACACCACTTCTGTTCAGTCTGTTTAAAGATATGTGGGAAACATGAAAATCATGAATCAGAAAATAGACTTTTCCATAATGCAATTTGCCTGGATGATGCACTTTTGTCACATGGAAAATACCAATCTATATAGGAATACTTACACCTGACATCTAATAAGTACCTGAGAAAAGATTAATCTATTCAAACTGGAATTCAATACATGGTGTCAGGAGAAATAAAACAATAGTTTGCATGGAAATCACAAGAAAAGAGGAATTTATCGCCTGCTGCCACCATATTATTGACAAGGCGGTCCAAAGACCCAATGAAGATTTGGTGGCAGTGGGTATTTCATTAGGTGCATACTAAACACTGAAGGTCTATGTGACAGATGCAAGACATACACATCTACAGACCTAAAAGCGCAAGAAAAGTTGGCTCCAATATCTCAAAACCATACAAATGAGCCACAAAAAGGAGTTTGTGTTCTGAGGAGCAAGTAAACTCTTGAACTTTTCAGGCCTATGGATCTGCAGTAACTTTCTAGGAGGTAGAATGAAGCATATATTGAAAAGAAAACTGCCTACAGTGATGTACAGCAGTGACTTGATGATCCTCTGGGATAGCTTCACTTTATCTGGCACTAGAAACCTGCAGAATGTGGATGGCAAGATAAATTCACTCACGTCTCAAAAAATCGTACAAGAAAACGATAAGCTTTCCGTGAGGAAGCTGAAGGTCAAAGAACTGGGAGAAAAGGGGAAATTCAGCTGGTGCTCAGAACCAGCAAAAAAACAGTGCCCAGATCTGGTTCTGGGCACCCACCTGTTTCAACATTCAGTTGAGATGTATGGTGGTGCAGGAAATCTGCATTCATATAGTTAAAATAGCTGTCAGCCTATCAGCGGCTGCTAGCTGATGTCAGCACACAGGTTACAAAGCAATAAACTAAAAAGGAAAGAAAGGTGCAATATGGTCTTATCAACAATACACCAGTGATTTACAAATGAGCAATGTTCACTTGTCGGGTTGTGAAGGCACAACTCCACTATAAGCAAAACTGCCGCAGGAAACCCAATGAAAAATATAAACAGTGCTGAAATGGTGGCAGCATGGGAGGTGAGTACAGGATTTATTATTTTAACAGGTCGAAACAAGTCGATTCAGAAAGGGTTTTCCCAGTAGTGGACAACCCCTTCAAATAAACTAGTGAGCAGCTTCTAAGCGGAAATAAACTGAGAAATGGCTGAGTCACTCCATTCAAGCTTTTCTCATCTTTGAAAACCAGAAGCGGCTAAAAGAAGATCAAAACACTTAATGTATATCAGCAAGTCATTTTTACACTGCATGGCAGATACCCATTCTTTTAAGAGTTTATTTAGCACTTTTTCAGGCTGGTAACAGAGTAGATACACCTGAAAAAGATGTTGCATGCACTTAGTCCAATTTATCACTAGGGGGCATAACATCTTTAGGTGCATAGGGCACTGCCCTTCATTTCTATTAGGATACATGATAACCCACAAGACGCCAGAGCATGCGTGTACGATGATAGTGCTGTATCATGCATTTTGCATGGACATGTTGACTTTACAAGTCAGAAAAGGTTTCAGCATTAGAGGTCTTCATATGCGTGTGTAAGTGATATTATTTGAGCGTTGCACTGTTTACACATAGATGGGTCATTATTCCTAGTTTTGAGGCAAAAAAATTGAATTTTGTAAAGGAACACAGAGGGCATTTTTACGTTCTAGAAGTGCACAAATAAGACATTTCCTTTCAAAAGGCACGAAGGGAGGAGTTTTTACTGTGTGATAGGCACAAACTGTGTACAGGTTGGAAAAATGTCTGAGAGTGGTGGAGAAGTGGGTTAATGGCAGATGTATGTATGCAGTGTAGCAGTGGGATGGTTGCAGAATGGGTCCTATGTTAGTGGCACATATGTTTAGAATGATAGGGAGTTAGTTGCAACTTATTCTGTGTGACTGAGAATGTATCCATTTTATTAGCAATGTGTGGATTGCATGTACTGTATGTACAGGGTGTCAATGCTGTGCCTCATTTTTAAATATACAATGCCTTGTGAAAGTATTTGGCCCCCTTGAACTTTTCAACCTTTTGCTACATTTCAGGCTTCAAACATAAAGATATAAATTCTAATATTTTTGTGAAGAATCAACAAGTGGGACACAATCGTGAAGTGGAACAAAATTTATTTGTTATTTTGAACTATTATAACAAATAAAAAACTGAAAAGTGGGGCATGCAATATTATTCAGCCCCCTTGAGTTAATACTTTGTAGCGCCACCTATTGCTGCGATTACAGCTGCAAGTCACTTGGGGTATGTCTATCAGTTTTGCACATCGAGAGACTGAAATTCTTGCTCATTCTTCCTTGCAAAACAGCTGTAGCTCAGTGAGGTTGGATGGAGAGTGTTTGTGAACAGCAGTTTTCAGCTCTTTCCACAGAATCTTGATTGGATTCAGGTCTGGACTTTGACTTGGCCATTCTAGCACCTGAATATAAAGCAAAGAATAATCAGCACATAAACTTCCAAATATGTGGTGCAAAGTATCCCGTATGCAGAGCTCCTCTGCAACAAATTATTATCCAAAATACAGGCAGCACTCAATACTCATTCCATTATGGACCCTTTAATCCGGCCATACAAGTGTGATGCGACGTTTCAGTCCACAAGAGACTTTCCTCAAGCATCATTCTAGCACCTGGATATGTTTATTTTTTAACCATTCCATTGTAGATTTTGCTTTATGATTGGGATCATTGTCTTATTGGAAGATAAATCTCCTTCCCAGTCTCAGGTCTTTTGCAGACTCCAACAGCTTTTCTTCCAGAATGGTCCTGTATCTGGCTCCGTCCATCTTCCCATCAATTTTAACCATCTTCCCTGTCCCTGCTGAAGAAAAGCAGGCCCAAACAATGATGCTGCCACCACCATGTTTGACAGTGGGGGTGGTGTTTTGAGGGTGATGAGCTGTGTTGCTTTTACGCCAAACACATCGTTTTGCATTATGGCCAAAAAGTTCGATTTTGGTTTCATCTGACCAGAGCACCTTAATCCACATGTTTGGTGTGTCTCCCAGGTGGCTTGTGGCAAACTTCAAACAAGACTTTTTATGGATATCTTTGAAAAATGGCTTTCTTCTTGCCAGTCTTCCATAAAGGCCAGATTTGTGCAGTGTATGACTGATTGTTGTTCTATGGACAGACTTCTCCCACCTCAGCTGTAGATCTCTGCAGTTTATCGAGAGTGATCATGGGCCTTTTGGCTGCATCTCTGATCAGTCTTCTCCTTTTTCGAGATGAAAGTTTAGAGGGACGGACGGGTCTTGGTAGACTTACAGTGGTCTTATACGTCTTCCATTTCAATATGATCGCTTGCACAGTGCTCCTTGAGAGGTTTAAAACTTGGGAAATCTTTTTGCATCCAAATCCAGCTTTAAACTTCAGCACAACAGTATCTCGGACCTGCCTGGTGTGTTCCTTGGTCTTCATGATGCTCTCTGTATTTGAAACAGAACCCTGAGCCTATCACAGAGCAGGTGCATTTATACGGAGACTTGATTACGCACAGGTAGATTCTAGTTACCATTACCAGTCATTTAGGACAATATAAGATCATTCAGAGATCCTCACTGAAATTCTGTAGTGAGTTTGTTGCACTGAAAGTAAAAGGGGCCAAATAATATTGCAAGCCCCACTTTTCAGTTTTTTATTTGTTAAAAAAGTTAAAAATATGCAATAAATTTCGTTCCGCTTCACGATTGTGTTCCACTTGTTGATTCTTCACAAAAAAAATGAAAATTTATATCTTTATGTTTGAAACCTTAAATGTGGCAAAAGGTTGAAAAGTTCAAGGGGGCCCGAATACTTTCACAAGGCACTGTATTTATAATTATAAAGAATATATTATTCTTGTCTCTGAAGGCATCACGTTGTCATAGATGCTCCACACTCCTAACTGGTAGCAAAAGAAGCTTCCGGCCAGCAAAGTTAGAATTATGTGAGGTAGCTGGGATAGAGGAAGTCTGGCACTTTATCTAACTACTGGAGAAATGGAGTGAATTGCAGCTGACAGCTCCGACTGGTGGTGAATTGTAGGGGAGAGTGCAAATGCAATTTTTAGAACAAGTGTGGAACATGGTGTATTGCAATCAAAATACAAATGTATGTATTGCTCTGTCTATAGTGGAGTTGTATGCACATTGCAACGTTGGATGGATTCCATAAAAGCTATGTTTCTGACAGTATATCTACTTACATATTTGCCAAGTCGCATCTGTCACCAACTTCCATCTGGATGAGGCTGCATCCAAGAAGTCACCGTGCCGCTGGAAGCCACAATGGAACCCATATTGCCACACCCAAGTGATGGGTGTGCCAATATGGTGCTCACTGGTGGTAACAGCCCCTTGCACGGTACCACCAGCAGGGTAACAACACACACCAAATGCCATAGCCCACCGCAAAGAACAATGCCGAGATAACAGACACCACTACAGAACCTTTGGTGATGTCACGATGATATGATCAATCAGATGCACATGACTGATCACATGGCCATGACATCTCCACAGGTCCTGTATGCAGTGCGAATAATAGGGAGGCGGACAGTGGTCACTGCTGTGTTCTCAGCATAGAACTCGTTAGTCTTCAGGGAGGCAGTGGCAGCCAGGAACATGCAGAGTGTGGACACAGGAGCAGCGCGTCACCATTATATGTAGGTCACCATGGAGCCATCATAAGCTTCTTACAGTTCTCTGATGTTCCCAGTGAGGCAGCATGAGCACACTTACCCCGTCTATTTCCACGTGGGCTGTTCTGCCTCGTTCTCAGGCTCCTGCATGGCCGGTTGTCATCCAATGTTCCCAGACACCCCTGTGACTATGGGCACTGATCAGCACATTTCTGCCGGAGATACTACAGCTGTGGCTGCAACTGAATCCTGAGATGTTCACTTCCTAATGACTTGGGCGCTTCTCACTCAACAACATTACAGACAAAGGGTACAGTCAGGCACAGGAGGCGAGGGGGGGAGTACAGACAGGCACAGAGGGGGGGAAGCACAGACAGGCACAATGAGATGGGGCTTCACGGACAGGTGCAGGAAGGCGGGGGGCAGAGACAGGCACAGGGAGGTGGGGACAGGTGCCACAGACAGCCACAAGGAGGTGGGGAGGGGGCCACAGACAGTAAGGCAGTGGGTACAGGCACAGGAAAGCGGGGGGCCAGAGACTGGCACAGGGAAGTGTGGAGGTGGGCTACAGACAGCCAAGAAGAGGAGTGCCACAGACAGCCACAGAAGGGGGGGGGGGGACAGACAGGCGCAGAAAAGCAGGGGGATACAGACAGGCGCAGGAAGGTGGGTGGAGACAGATAGGCACAGGGAGGCGGAGGGCCACAGGTAGGCGGAGGAGTCACATACAGGCACAGGGAGGTAGGGGACACAGACAAGCACAAGGAGGAGGGAAGTGGGGGCACTAGTCAAAGAAAGTGACATTTTATGTTGAATTTGGAGAAAGCACTTAGTTGTGTTGTGCTACCAATATTTAATCTTTAAGTGATGGGCCCAGTTTTGACCTTACTGACCAGGCCAAAAATGAGAAATCTGAGAAGCATCACTATATGAGGTAATAACTCTGAAATTATTATTATTTTATTATTATTATTTATTTATATAGCGCCATTATATTCCAAGGCGCTTTACATGCTAAAAAGGGCAGACTAGGACAAATAACATAGTAACAATACAAGTAACAATAAGTGTTGACAATTCAGTCATACAGATACAAGAGGGGAGAACTCCTGTCCACAAAGGCTCACAGTCTACGAGGGGTGGGTGGGGATCCAGTGGGAGGGGGAAATTCCAGTCATGAGGCGGTGTGGTGGACCGGGTCTTATTGCAGGTGGTAGGCTTGGCGGAACAGGTGGGTCTTCAGGCTTCTTTTGAAGGTTCCCAGGGTAGCAGAATGTCTAATGTGTTGGGGCAGTGAGTTCCAGAGTCTGGGTGAAGCACGGGAGAAATCCTGTATGCGGTTATGCGAAGAGGAGATGAGGGGGGAGTAGAGGAGAAGCTCTTGGGAGGATCGCAGGTTGCGTGAGGGTAGGTAACGGGAGACCATGTCAGAGATGTATGGAGGGGACAGGTTGTGAATGGCTTTGTATGTCATGGTTAATGTTTTAAACCGGGATCTCTGGGAAGTAGGGAGCCAGTGAAGGGCTTGGCAGAGGGGGGAGGCAGGGGAGTAGCGGGGAGACAGATGGATTAGGCGGGCAGCGGAGTTCAAGATAGATTGGAGAGGTGCAAGGGAGGTATTGGGGAGGCCGGTGAGCAGGAGGTTGCAGTAATCGAGGCGGGAGATGATGAGAGCGTGAATAAGGGTTTTAGCAGTGTCGTGGTCAAGGAAAATGCTTCAATGAAATGCTTCAATGTATCCCAGTGATTCTGAGAATGTTTTTCTTCATGACATATTGTAGTTTATGTTAGAGGTAGATTTAGGGTGATTTTTTTTGCATTTCTTTGTGAACATATCAGAATATTCGTGAAAATGTAGTGAGATTTTTTGCCCTTAAACCAGAACAGTATATTGCACAAATTAGTTAAAGGGGAACTTCAGGGAGATAAAAATTTTTGTACTGTCCATGACCTCCTATCAATGAAGCTCAGGTGAACACCGCAGTTCTAGGATGTTTAGATCGATTACGGTAAAAATCAATAAAATCGTATCTGCTCCTCAGCCCTCACCCCTCCCTTAAGGGACAATAGGTCACAGAGCAGATTCAGCAGGGGGACATGGCCACCAGTACCGATGCTCACACTACATGCCAACCCTACTCTATGCCACCCACACTGACTGCCTTATGTATCACTATACTCTCCTGACCAGACAGCGAGAGGTGCACAAATATACACACTGTGACTCAGTTCAGGAGAGTTGTGTGATATATACAGCAGTCATACAGAATAGGGGCTGGCATGTAGTGAGATCATGGGGTCGGCGGTCACCCCCCCTGTTCATTACACTAGCTGGAAGTATGAGGGGGCAGGAATGTTGGAGCAGCATAGAGCCCTGTACGTACACTACCTAGAAAAATGAGGGGGAAGGAATGTAAGATTATCATTGAGCCCCTGGCAGCCATGCCCCCACCACACCTCCTTTTCTGAGCAGCAGCCTAAAGCTGAATGCTCTGTGATGTTTTGTCCCATAAGGGAGGGGTGAGGGCTGAGAAACAGATATGATTTTACTTAATTTATAAGCGATCTAAATATCCTAAAACTGTAGTAGACAGCTCAGCTTTATCATGTGGGAGGGCAGGGATGGATAAAAAAAATTGTCTCCCCGGAGTTCCACTATAATAAATAACAGTTACCACATGTACACCAGCACCATTTTTTAAACATATACGGTACTTTTTTGGTTAGGAAGTTAAAAGGGTTTAAAGTTTATCAGCAATTTATAATTTTTGCAACAAAATTTACAAAACCATTTTTTTGTGGACCACATCACATTTTAAGTAACTTTGAGAGGCCTATATGACAGAATATAGCCAAACATCACACTATTCTAAAAGCAGCACCCCTCAGACTGCTTAAAACCACATCCAACATGTTTATTAACCCTTCAAGTGCTTCAATATTAATGCAAAGTGGACTGGAAAAAAAAATGACAGTTTACCTAAAAATGTAGCTTTAGCCCCAATTTAATCACGTTTACAATGGATAGAACAACAAATTGAACCTTAAAATTTGTTACCCAGTTTCTTCAGAGCATGCTGATAATCCATGTAGTCAGAAACCTCTGTTTGAACAAACAACCGGGCTCAGAAGGGAAGGAGCGCTATTTTAATTTTGGAAAGCAAATTTGGTTGAAATAGATTGCAGGCACCATGTAGCATTTACAGAGTCCCCAATTTACGTAAACACAGCAGAAACACCTAAGAGACCCCATTTTGGAAACTAGACCCCTCAATTTTTTCTAGTGGTATAGTGAGGAGTTTGACCCCAGATGTACTTCAAATTCTATAACAGTCCATTGCCATATTAAAAATTTTAATTTTTTTTGCCAAAAATGTATTTTTATCAGCAAATATCTCCCTTTTACAAGAGGTAATGGT
Organism: Allobates femoralis; assembly: GCA_033576535.1. Classification (NCBI taxonomy): domain Eukaryota; kingdom Metazoa; phylum Chordata; class Amphibia; order Anura; family Aromobatidae; genus Allobates; species Allobates femoralis. The sequence goes on along the minus strand of JARQOC010000004.1, from coordinate 374,923,948 downwards.
ATTACACCAAATAGTTACAGTTTGTTACTCACTTTCTTATTAGCTCGCGGATACCCCACATGTAGTCAAAGAGTTCTGTTCGGGCAAATGGGGGAGCTCAGAATAGAAGGAGCAAAATTCTAATTTTGGAAAGCAAATTTGGGTGAAGTAGATTGCGGGCAATATGTCGCATCTGCAGGGCTCCTGAGGTACCAAAATATTAGAAATTCCCCACAAGTGATCCAATTTTGAAAAGTAGACCCATCAAGAAATTTATGAAGGGGTGTGCTGAGCATTTTGAACCCATACATGCTTTACAAAATGTTTTAAAATGTGAATGGGAAAATTTATTAATGCTTTTTTTTTCTGGTAAAAGGTTATATTAGAAGAAAATGTTTAATTTTGTCAATGGATAATAGGAGAAAGCACACACCACAAATTGTTACGCAATTTCTCCCGAACGGAGTGATACCCCTACATGGTTAAAAACGAATGTTTCAGCACATGGTAAGGCTTGGAAAGTGAACAGCACTATTCAATTTTTGTCATCACTGTGCGCCCGGTCACATGATCCGATGCCCGGGAAACTGGAAGAGCAATGGAGGAGCTGGGAGCACGGAGCGAGCATCGGAAGGTGAGTTAAGAGTTTGTTATTTTAAATGTGCACGCCAGCTGGTGATGGGGGGGCATTAAGAGTGAGTGGGGGGCATATCCTGGATGCGGGGGGGCTATGTGTATGGGGGCATGTGTGTGCCAGCACAATTGGGGCAAGTGTGTGCCAGCACAATGGGGGCTACGTGTGTGCCAACACAATGGGGACTACAAGTGTGCCAGCACAGGGGGCTGTGTGTGTGCCAGCACAGGGGGGCTACATGTGTGCCAGCACAGGGGAACTATATGTGTGCCAGAAAAGGGGGGCTATGTGTGTGCCAGCACAAAGGGGCCATATCCAGGATGGGGGACTATGTACCAGGATGGGGGTTATATATACTATATTTTTTGGATTATAAAATGCACTTTTGTACCCCCAAATTTTGCGGGAAAGTAGGAGTGCGTTTTATAATCTGAATCTGTAGAATCTGTAGATTATATACTGAAGGGGAGGGTGGGGGGCAGCTCTGGAGTGGTGCCGGGGGCTGGAGCGTCTGTCTACGGGCTGCAGTGGCAGGTCACTTTCTCCCACTCATTAGCTTCATTTAATATGCACTGTACCCGCTGTCCATCACCTCGGTGCTGAAGCAGCACTAAGTTGTGGACAGCAGAGCAGGCATATTACCTGCAGTCACCCCTTGCATCCAGGATATGGCCCCATGGTCACTCTTCATGCCCACCCAGCTGGCGCACACATAGCCCCCCTGCATATAGGATATGCCCCCCGAGTCAATCTTTATGCCACCGCCGCTGGCACACACATTTGAAACAACAAACTCTTAACTCACCTTCTGATGCTCCATACTCCCAGCTCCTCTGTTGCTCTTCCTGCTTCCCGGTTATCAGATCATGTGACCGGGTGCATAGTGAGTTAAGAGATTGTTGTTATAAATGTATGTACCAGCTGGCGAGGCATAAAGAGTGACTGGGAAGGGGCCATATCCTGGATACGGGGAGCTAGTGTTTTCCTGCACATGGGGGCTCTTGCGTGCCAGCACAATGGGCGCTATGCATGTGTCAGCACAATGGGGGCTATGCGTGTGCCAGCACAATGGGGGCTATGAGTGTGTAAGCACAGGGGGGCTAGTGTGTGCCAGCACAGTGTGGGGGCTAGTGTGTGCCAGCACAGTGTGGGGGCTAGTGTGTGCCAGCACAGTGGGGGCTAGTGTGTGCCAGCACAGTGGGGGCTAGTGTGTGCCAGCACAGGGGGGGCTAGTGTGTGCCAACACGGGGGGGGCTATGTGTGTGCCAGCTTAAAGGGACCATATCCAGGATGGTGGACTATGTACCAAGATGGGGGTTATATATATACCAGGATGAGTGACACATATACTGGTTGTAAGATGTACACTGGCATTATAACCATTTTAACATAAAAATTTTTTTTTACTCTTTTCCTTAACCAAGTTTGGGGGGTGCGTCTTCAAATCAGGTGCGAAAAATATGGTAGTCCAACAAAATCAAATATCCCCATCAAAGCCAAAGATGGCACCTCCTTGCTCAGGTCGGATCAGATTGCACATAGATTTGAAGAATACTTTAAGGACCTTTACAGCTCCCAATTGAATTATAAATTGGGGAGATTGAAGAACAACTAGACCAAATTGAATTCCCCAAATTCTTCTGCACGAGTCAAATACTACTAGACAGAGAAATCAGTCTGGATGAAATTAGCGAAGCCGTAATGTCACTTGACAATGGGAAGGTGCCAGGACCAGAGTGTATGCCCATGAACTTTATAAGAGATATATCAATCAAATAGGCCCAGTTTTGTTGCTAACGCTCAATGGGGCAGTTTAGGAGGAATCCCTTCCCCAATCCTTTTATGAAGCTACTACGGTAGTGATTTCACTTACCATCAGTAGCCAAATACAAAACCAACACTGCACTTAGCAGGATGCAGTCAGACCCCATTATGTAGAGCAACCCCAGGTGTAGACAGATAAAATCACCTCTACCTACAAGGACATGTGGGAGTTGACTTGCCATGCACATATTTTGCTTGCATAGGATGCCATTCACACTGATACGTATGATGCAGAGTGTCTGATAGATACCCATCGGTCCTGCCACCTGACCAAACTGGCCGCCCAGTACGATGTCTCCGCACCACTGGATGAACGGCACCCCATGGAGCCCAACCACACCCCGTGAACGATAAAAAAGTGCAAAATGTTTTTTATGATAAACCAAAAACGTTTTATATGGGGTATTGGTTCATGTATTGGCCAAGACACTTACCGTATATTCCGGCATATAAGACGACTTTTTAACCCCTAAAAATGTTCTCCCAAGTTAGGGGTTGTCTTATACGCCGGGTACAGGGCGCCACCTACTGGGGAAAAAAAATGCCGGCACCTGCAGGGGGCCCGCTGTGCTTAATATAAGGTCCCCCCGAAAATGAGCTGTGGCAGGTAAAAAAAAGAAATAAAAAATCCATACTCACCTGCCTCTGCCGTCCATGTCCTCCGGAGCTTCCCGCTGCTACCGCCGTAGTGTACATAGCCGCCAGGCGCTGTAGATGTGCGATAATGTCATCAGCCAATCAGGCAGCTGCTGGCATCTGATTGGCCGTGGCATTACCGTACATCTCCTGTACAGAGGTAATCTGCACCGCTCAGTGTGGATGTGCAGTAATGCCAGGGCCAATCAGACGCCAGCAGCCGCCTGATTGGCTGATGGCTTATTCTCTTACATCTATGGTGCCCGGCTACGTACAGTGGCGGCAGCGGTAAGCTCTGGCAGGCTCCGGTGATACAGCAGTGGCACTGTGTATATGTGTGTCTGTGTCTGACTGTGTGTCTGTGTCTTACTGTGTGTGTGTCTGTGTCTGACTGTGTGTGTGTGTGTGTCTTAATATGTGTGTATCCAATTGAGAAAGACGCATCTGTGCGTCGAAACGCTTTGTAGCATACTGGACCCCTGCTGTTCGTGCAATAAATTATTGGTAATTTAATCACCAACCCGTGGTTTCTTTAGCGCTCCAAACCTCTGACACCGCTTGTTTTCTATCTGCTAATCTCTTTCTCCCTTGTTGGGAGTGTGGTGTGTGAGCTGCTCTAAGATCCACAGTACCTGGCAGTACATCATAAAGACCCACCCTTGAATGATCAACTGATACACAGTGTGGAGCTGGGACGGAAGCCAGTGCAGCGAGTCTGCCTCTTCGGGTGGAGGAGTGAAGGAGCCCACCTCCATCTCCAGAGGAACTAAGGAGCCGACCACCAGGCCCGGAGTATCAGAGGAGGAGGGAATATTGGCCCCTGTCACTACAGTGACCCACATTAAGCCATCAGTCTGGTTGTGCGGGGTGTTGCACAACCAGTAAAGGTTAGTGCAAACATAGTAAAACCGTGTATTAAGTTCCTCCAGTTGCAGTGTGGCGCAATATCTGTTTTTTCTTTTCATTACTATGTGTGTGTGTCTTACTATGTGTGTGTCTTACTGTGTGTGTGTGTGTCTTACTGTGTGTCTGTCTGTGTCTTACTGTGTGTGTCTGTGTCTTATTGTGTGTGTGTCTGTGTCTGACTGTGTGTAAGTGTGACTGTGAGTGTCTGACTGTGTGTAAGTGTCTGACTGTGTGTGTCTGTGTCTTACTGTGTGTGTCTGTCTGACTGTGTGTCTGTGTCTGACTGTGTGTGTCTGTGTAAGTGTCTGACTGTGTGTCTGTGGCTGACTGTGTAAGTCTGTGGCTGACTGTGTGAGTCTGTGTCTGACTGTGTGTTTGTCTGTGTCTTACTGTGTGTGTGTCTGTGTCTTACTGTGTGTGTCTGACTGTGTGTGTTTGTGTGTCTGTGTCTGACTGTGTGTAAGTGTCTATGTGCATCAGTGTCTGTGTGTGTCTGTCTTGATTGTGTGTGTGTGTGGCTACAGAGGGATATTGAGGGATGATGGAGGCTGCAGAGGAATATTGGAGGTGGTACTCCCCCACCACCACTGGCATGACCCTCTCTCCATGTCACCTACCCCCCTCCCCTTGACGCTGGCACATCCCCATCTCTGTCTCTCTTAACCCCCCCCCCCATCTGGAGCTGGTATGTCCCCCTCTCTGTGTCACTCACCCTTCCCACCCACCCCAGTGCTGGCACATTACCCTCTCTGTGTTTATAGTACATGGAGGACTATGGGGGTGCATTACACTATATGGAGAACTGTGGGGTGCAATATTTTATCTAGAGGACTATGGCTTGCATTATACTATATGTAAGACTATGGGGAGTGCATTATAATATATGGAGGACTACGGGGGTGCATTATACTATATGGAGCGCTATGATGATGCATTATAATTTATGGAGACAATTATACTATATGGAAGCCATTATAATACTTAGAGGGCGCTGTGGGAGTATGATAATAATTGACGGGGTATGAGGGAGCTTCTATACTTTATGCAGGGCTATTTGAGGGCTGTGTGGAGGTCATGATACAGTGTGAAGAGATGTATGGACCATTATTCTTTATGTGGGTCCATTAAACTGTATGGAGAACTGCGTGGGGGTCACAGTGAGGATCATACCGTAGAACTGGGGTAGTCTTATATGGCGAGTACATTCCAAATTCTATATTTTAACTGCAAAAGTTGGGGGTCGTCTTATACGCCCAGTCATCTTATACGCCGGAAAATATGGTAAGTTTTGTATTTGGCTGCTAATGGTAAATTTTTTTCTGATGCTGCCTTATAAGTAGTTTTTATAGTCGTGATTTCCAAGCCAGAAAAAACAACTGAAGAGTGTAGCTTTTATCGCCCTGAATCCCCTTTAAATACACGCTATAAGATAATCATGAAACCTTTCTCAGTGGTTAGCACTGTATATGGTGGCTCAGCAGTTAGCACTGTATACGGTGGCTCAGTGGTTAGCTCTGTATACGGTGGCTCAGTGGTTAGCACTGTACGGTGGCTCAGTGGTTAGCACTGTATGGTGGCTCAGTGGTTAGCATAACAGTATATGGTGGGCAGGCGGTTAAACCAGGATGAAGGCTGGAGGGGTGAGGGCAGGAGGACGGAGGCTGGAGGGGTGAGGGCAGGAAGACGAAGGCTGGAGGGGTGAGGGCAGGAGGACGAAGGCTGGAGGGGTGAGGGCAGGAGGACGGAGACTGGAGGGGTGAGGGCAGGAGGACGGAGGCTGGAGGGGTGAGGGCAGGAGGACAGAGGCTGGAGGGGTGAGGGCAGGAGGACAGAGGCTGGAGGGGTGAGGGCAGGAGGACAGAGGCTGGAGGGGTGAGGGCAGGAGGACAGAGGCTGGAGGGGTGAGGGCAGGAGGACAGAGGCTGGAGGGGTGAGGGCAGGAGGACAGAGGCTGGAGGGGTGAGGGCAGGAGGACGGAGGCTGGAGGGGTGAGGGCAGGAGGGCGGAGGCTGGAGGGGTGAGGGCAGGAGGACGGAGGCTGGAGGGGTGAGGGCAGGAGGACGGAGCCTGAAGGCCCCCCATCACAAGCACAGTGCAGCCAACTTTATCTTTATTTACATTACATTTATTTTACACTCACTGTGATCCTCCCGGCTGCTCTGTCTCTGCACACAAAGCCGCACACATTGCACACACACTGCACACAAAGCCACACATATTGCACACACAGCCACACACAGCCACACACATTGCACACAAAGCCGCACACAAAGTCACACACGTTGCACACACATTGCACACACACATTGCACACACACATTGCACACACACATTGCACACACATATTGCACACACACATTGCACACAAAGCCACACACATTGCACATACATTACACACACATTGCACACACACTGCACACAAAGCCACACACATTGCACATACATTACACACATTGCACACACACTGCACACAAAGTCACACACATTGCACATACATTACACACACATTGCACACACACTGCACACAAAGCCACACACATTGCACACAAAGCCACACACATTGCACACAAAGCCACACACATTGCACACACAGCCTGGCTGCACAGCATACTGCACCTTCCTTCCTCTGGGCCACTCACCACCTGTTCTCTTCTGCTGTGCCGCCGGCTCCCACCCGCTCCTCTGGAGTCCACTCTCAGCACTCTCTGCCGGCAGAAAGTGCTGGTCCTGGTCCTGGCCCTGGCCGGCAGACACCGTACCGCTGCCATCAGCGGTGTTCACCGCGCCGGGCCGGAAGTGCGCGTGGAGAGTGAGACACACATACAGCAGCCAGGTCCTGGCTGGCTGCTGGTATCTCCGCGGCGCATTTGAGGGATTACTGGGCTGCACAGATCAGGGGGCGGCGGCAGGCAGCAGATATTCCAGTACGCCGTACCGGATCGCACCAGGTTTTCCCGGATTTTCCGGTACGGTGTACCGGCCCGTTCCGGTACAAAAAAGCCCTGCATCTCAGAGACTGAGGACTTGGAGGCTTAATGGTAACCCCCTGAAAGACAATGTTTGCTTGATGGAGCCGAAACATGATATTGAGATGTTCACCCAGGTCCACGATTCTGAGTCAACCCCACAGCCCTTTAAATGGGAGGCCCTGAAGTGTTGCCTGAGGGGAACCTTAATAAATCATGGGGCCATGCTCAAAAAGCTTAGATCCATTACATACCTTTTTTCCCAAATCCATAGCTTAAAGCTTTTGATAGCTTAAGAGGCGTTTTGGAGGTGACAGGATCCCTTTAAAGACGACCCATAAAGGGACATTAGATCAACATACCTTAGCAGAGCTCGCCTTGAAAGGGCAAGAGCTCAAAGTTATATTAGATCAGAGATTTCAAAAACAGATGGTGAGGTCAAGATAATAATAATAAATCTTTATTTATATAGCGCCAACATATTCTGCAGCGCTTTACAATACAGTGGTTAGAGTACAGAAAATATACTATACAGTAATTACAGTGGAGAACAAATACAGTACAATAATTAGATACAAAACAATAGGCAGAGAATCAATGAAAAAAAGAAAACACAATAAATAAAGCAAGAAATGAAGGTGACCCTGCTCAAAAGAGCTTACAATCTACAATGGGATAGTGGTTGCACAAAGTACAGGGGGTTATAGCACTAATGGTCCAGGCTTCTTGAGGAAGTGGGGGATAGAAATAAGCTTACATGAATGGTCATCAGACAAACTGTGTAGACCTTTGATTTGGTGGAGTTTGTAGAAGACTAATGTCAAGAGAGATAGCCCATTCACTATCTACAGTACAAAGGACTTCTATTAGGGTGTATGATAGGCCACCTTAAAAAGATGTGTTTTTAGGGATCGTCTGAAGCCATGCAAGTTGTGGATAGTCCTAATTTCTTGGGGTAGAGCATTCCAGAGGATTGGTGCAGCTCGGGAGAAGTCTTGGAGCCAGGAATGGGAGGATCGGATTAGTGCAGATGTTAGTCGAAGGTCATTTGAAGAACGTAGAGAACGGGTGGGGTGATAGACGGAGATGAGGGAGGAGATGCAGGGGGGTGCTGCACTGTGAAGAGCTTTGTGGGTGAGAAGAAGCAATTTGAATTTGATCCTGTAGTGTATGGGCATCCAGTGCAATGACTGGCATAGAGCAGAGACATCTGAGGAACGAATGGCCAGGTGGGTGATCCTGGCTGCTGCTTTAAGGATGGGCTGGAGAGGGGAAAGTCTAGTGAGGGGGAGGCCACTTAATAGAGAATTGCAGTAGTCAAGGCGGGAATGGATTAGGGCCACTGTGAGGGTTTTTGTTGTTTCCATGGTGAGAAAGGTGCGGACTCTAGAGATATTCTTCAGGTGTAAGCGACAGTAGCGGACAAGATATTGTGTGTGGGAGGAGAAGGAGAGATCGGTGTCAAGCAAAACACCCAGACAGTGAGCCTGCTGCCTAGGCGTTATCGTGGTGCCGCAAACAGAGAGAGATGTCAGATTTAGGGAGGTTAGTGGTGGGTGGGAGCAGGAGTAGTTCAGTTTTGGAAAGGTTTAGTTTCAAATAAGAGTGCGGACATGATGTTGGAAACTACAGCTAGACAGTCATTGGTGTTCTTTAATATTGAAGGGATAAGGTCAGGGGCTGAAGTGTATAATTTTGTGCCATCAGCATAAAGATGGTACTGGAAGCCAAATCTGTTGATGGTGTGTCCATTCGAGGCTGTGTAGAGAGAGAAGAGAAAAGGACCGAGGACTGAGCCCTGAGGGACCCCAATAGCGAGAGGAAGAGGGGTGGAAGTGGAGCCAGCAAATGACACACTGAAAGAACGGTCAGAAAGATAGGAGGAGAGCCAGGAGAGAGCAGTGTCCTTTATACCAATGGAGTGTAGCATAGAGAGTAGGAGATGGTGGTCAACAGTGTCAAAAGCTGCAGGAAGGTCAAGGAGAATTAGGAGAGAGTGGTCACCATTACGTTTTGCCATCAGAAGGTCATTGGTCACTTTGATTAAGGCGGTTTCTGTAGAGTGAAGGGGGCAGAAACCAGACTGTAATGGATCTAGAAGGGAGTGAGCGGAGAGGTAACAGGTGAGGTGGGAATATACCAGGCGCTCCAGGAGTTTAGAGATGAAGGGGAGATTGGAGACTGCTCTGTAGTTATTTGTGCAGTATGGGTCAAGAGAGGTTTTCTTTAATAATGGAGTAATAATAGAGTGTTTGAAAGAGGAGGGGAAGATGCCAGAAGAGAGGGAGAGATTAAAGATTTTGGTTAGATAAGTAGTGACGACTGGAGAGAGGGACTGGAGTAGGTGTGAGGGAATGGGGTCAGCAGTGCATGTGGTGGGACGAGAGGAAAAGAGAAGCCTGGAGACTTCTTCTGTGGCCGGGTCAAATGTGGAGAGTGAACCAGAAAAGGTGTGGGGAAGAATGGGAGTGGCAACGCTTGGAGGCTGGGAGCTGATTTCCTGGCGGATGTTGTCTATTTTCTCCATAAAGTAAGAAGCCAGATCATCAGCAGAGCGGTAGGTGATAGGGGCCTGCACTTTAGGACTGAAGAGAGAGTGAAAGGTGTCGAAGAATTTTTTGGATTGTTGGATAGTGAGGAGACCAGGGTGGTGAAGTAGGTCTGTTTGGCAAGGTGAAGGGCAGAGTTGTAAGTTTTTAGCATGAATTTATAATGGATAAAGTCTTCTGGTGAGCGAGTTTTCCTCCATACATGTTCAGCACTCCTAGAGCATCGCTGGAGGAATCGAGTTTGTGATGTGAGCCAAGGCTGGTTTGTTCAATGTTTGGAGGTTTTGAGGGTGAGGGGCGCAACTTGGTCCAGGGAGTTTCTACAAGTGTCATTGTAGTGATTTACCTCCTGATCTGGACAGGAGATTGAAGAGATTAGGGACAGTGATGAAATGAGAGAGTTTGTGAGTGCATGAGGGTTAATGGACTGTAGATTTCTGGATGTGTGATAGGTAGAATTCGGCTGTGGTGGTCGAGTGTTAGTGAGTGAAGGAGAGAATGTTGTGGTCGGAGAGGAGAAGAGGTGAGTTATCTAAGGGGGAGGTTGAGCAGAGCCGGGTAAAGACCAGGTCAAGGGTGTAACCGTCTTTGTGCTTCTCAGAGGTTAAGAGCTGTGAAAGGCCAAGAGAGGTGGTTAGAGATAGGAGCTGGGATGCAGATGAAGAGATGGGGCTGTTTATGGGAATGTTAAAGTCTTCCAGAATAAGGTTTGGTAATTCTGAGGACATGAAATGTGGCAGCCACGCGGAGAAATGGTCGAGGAACTGGGTGGGTGACCCTGGGGGGCAGTATACCACTGTTACTTTGAGGGTGCAGGGGATGGAATAGCCTAATGGTGTGGACCTCAAAAGAAGGGAATGAGAGTGATGGGGCTGGGGGAATGACCTGGAAAGTACATTGTGGGGACAGGAGGAGGCGAACTCCACCACCATGTCTGTTCCCAAGTCTCGGGGAATGAGAAAATGTAGGCCGACATGAGAAATAGCAGCAGGGGAAGCAGTGTCTGAATCCTGGATCCAGGTTTCTGTGAGGGCCAGCAGGTTGAGAGAGTTGGTAAGGAAGTAATTGTGAATGAAGGGAAGTTTGTTGCATACAGATAGTGGATTCCAGAGAGAGCAATTAAAAGAGGGAGATGAATGAGTGCAACTGATAGTAATAAGGTTAGTGGGGTTACTATGTGTGATGAGAGAGGGGTTGAAGTTAGAGGGCGGACCAGGGTTGGGGGAGATATCATCTGACCGGAGCAGCAGCAGAAGCAGAAAGAGCAGATAGTTTTTAGATTTTGGACTTGGTTTATTATGACAAACGCAAGATGCTATTTTTACAGGGTGGCTAATAAGTGTGGGCGACCATTAGCGCGATTACTTCACTCCCGGACAAACCACACTTACATCCCCAAGATCAGGTCGACTGGTGATAGGGACACATACAATCCTTCTGAAATATTAGAAGTGTTATTATAAAGATTTATTCAACCTCAAAGGACGATACTCAGACATGCTGCCTGACGACCTTCTCAGAAAGACTCGGGACTACATTAGCTCCACGGCGCTCCCTCCATAAGAATTAACGGATATTGAGGCCCTTGAGTCTGAGATCTCAGAACAGGAAATCTTGAAGGACATTAAGTCCACTTCAACGTCCATATGCCCCGGAACTGATGGGTTCACCCTGATTTTATACAAAATGCTCCAGACACAATTATTTCCCCAGATGTTGGCTACTTTTATCTCAATTTCAGATGATACTACCTTTGCCCCACAATCTCTAGAAGCTTACATAAGTGTCCTACCTAAACTGGGGAGGGACACGACCTTAGCTGCAAATTACAGACCCATATCCCTATTAAACATTTACATAAAGTTCAATTTTTTTTGCAGAGAAAACTGGACACCTTCTGTATGGCTAGGGTGGCTTGCACAATCATTAACTGCAGCATTAGTTGACAGCCCTCAGTGTCAGGTGTTGCACGCCCTATTACAGTCGAAACCACAGTCAATGCAATAGAATAAAGAGCGCAGCACTCACCAGTTTGCAGTTATCCTTTTATTCATCAATCATCATCATAGATGTGTTCAGGGGGGAGAGGGAGTGGGGATGGCGGACGACAGCTGCCGTTTCGCGGGGTCATGCCGTTTCAACGGGTCCAGTTCTGAACTGGTCCCGTTGAAGTGGCATAGCACCGCAAATCTGCAGCTGTCGTCCGCCATCCCCACTCCCTCTCGCCGCTGAACACATCTATGATGATGAATGACGAATAAAAGGATCACTGCAAACTGGTTAGTGCCTCCCTCTTTATTCTATTGCATTGACTGACATAAAGTTGCACTCAGATACTGGCGGAGAGATTGGTGCCTCTTTTCCCTTCCATTGTTAACATTGACACCAGGTGGGCTTTGTCAAGGGACGCAATTAGCATCTTACCGGACGCTACAGTTAACATGGACGGGACCGATAAATGTTAAACGGATGGACATACTCCCTCGACTTTTATATATTTTTCAGACTGTCCCCATCCTTCCCTGTAGACACTTCTTTTTTAAGCTTCGTTCTATTATAGGGAAATTTGTGTGGAAGGCGACAGACCTAGGATTTATAGGAGGATTTTGCCGGACACCGTGGAGTCAGGAGGGATGGGTTTACCAGACTTGTACAGATACTTCATAGCTACATTCTTAGTCCATCTGACTGATTGGCAATATAGAGTCCACTCCAAACGTTGGGTGGCTCTAGAGCAGGAGTGTGTAAAGGTTCCCTTACATTATCTTCCATGGTTATCACCTCTAGACCTGCAGCAGATTGGTGTTCTCTGCAACCTCATGAAGGATGCAGATATGGCATTTATACATGGGGTCTCTGAGCCCATTAACACCTCTCTTTTCAAACCCTGCCTTCCAACCGAGGATGCACAGGCGTTCTTTTCTATGCTGGACGAGTGCAGAGTAGGTCCGCATAGCGCAAGTTCTACACCACGTTTTAATACTCTCTTTCAAGTCGCTGCAATGCCACATGACATCTAGGCCACTGCAGTGGTTTGAATTTCTCCAACTGCGTTCCTACCTCTCCTTGGCAGTTCAGTTTGGCGGGCTTAGAAATCTTCCCTCTCCTATGGAGGAATTATTTATGCTGGACAACCCCCTTTCCCATGCAGTCTCTGTGAAGCATTGTATTATCGCAGGGGAGAGGGCGACCGCCAAGTGCTTGTTCCAGTTGGCTTGGGAGAGGGAGCTGGGTAAAAAGATTACCTGGGCTGATTGGAAGAAAAGCTCCCTGTTCACATGTAAGATGGCAAATACATGCACAGCTCAGGAACGAAATGATAAAATATTCTACAGCTGGTATCATTTCCCGGATCGGCTCCATGTGATCTTCCTCTCGGTCTCGAAAATGTGCTGGTGGTGCGGAGTAGAAACGAGAACTATGCTCCACATTTGGTGGGACTGTCCGGCAATTAGGGGTTTTTGGGAGCGTGTATTCTGGAATTACAACCTCATCACAGGTAAACGATTGGTGGGTAACCCAGAGATGGCCTTACTGTCTATATACCCTGTATCGGTGAAGAACATTAAGAGGGATATTTTGCACTTCTGCATTTCGGCTGCTCGATCCGTCATTGCACGCTACTGGAAATCATGTGTATCGCCTCCCATAGCTGACTGGTGCATAGAAATGCTGGATATATGTCGGATGGAGGAGCTGGTGGCCGAGAGTGCTGGGTTCTTAGACAAATTCGACGCTGTATGGATAGAGTGGATTATGTTTAAGGACTTTCCCAAATTATTCTTATAGCTGCCTAAGGCTAATATCGCACGGCCAAGTTGGGGGGCGCAGGGGGACCGGATCGCCTCTACTAATCCCTCCCTCTTCTTCAATTCTCTCTCCTTTTAACATTCCTGCCCCACTCTCTGATCTTTCTATCCCCTTTTCCCACCCCCCCTTTCCCAGCCAATATCATATTATCTTTTCTTTCTCTTCTTTATGCTACATGTTTCTCTTCCATTATTTCTGCTCCTTATGCAACTCTCTCAGCCATTAGAAACTTAGCATTGTCTTGGGATTGCATGCGAGTCTGCTTATGGACCATCGTTGTCCACTGACCCGCTAGAATGTCCCTATGATATATCGGCACAGGGTTGCAAAAGTAGTTTACAATAATGGGGTATAAAGAGCTTTGGATGTTTAGGAACTTCCCCACCCCCTCTTCCCATTTGGTTATTCTGAAATGGTTATTTGTTCCTCTTAATGTTATTAATGTTACCAATGTACACGGTTTTCTCTGCTACTTTGAAACCTAGAATATGTGAAAATAAAGAGATTGAATCAAAAAAAGTTTACATACCCCAGCAGATTTTTTGCTTTCTTGGCCTGTTTTTCAGATACCGTATATACTCGTGTATAAGCCGACCTGTGTAGAAGCCGACCCCCCTACTTTTGCCCCCAAAACCTGGGAAAACCTATTGACTCGTGTATAAGCCGAGGGTGGACCCCAGCACAGGTATACAGCCCCCAGCAGTGTGGTATACAGCAGCCCCAGAGGTATATACAGCAGCCCCAGTGGTAGTATACAGCAGCAGCCCCAGTGGTATATACAGCAGCAGCCCCAGTGGTTAGTATACAGCAGCCCCAGAGGTGTATACAGCAGCCCCAGTGGTAGTATACAGCAGCCCCAGTGGTAGTATACAGCAGCCCCAGAGGTATATACAGCCCCAGTGGTAGTATACAGCAGCCCCAGTGGTAGTATACAGCAGCCCCAGAGGTATATACAGCCCCAGTGGTACTATACAGCAGCCCCAGTGGTAGTATACAGCAGCCCCAGTGGTAGTATACAGCAGCCCCAGAGGTATATACAGCCCCAGTGGTACTATACAGCAGCCCCAGTGGTAGTATACAGCAGCCCCAGTGGTAATATACAGCAGCCCCAAAGGTAGTATACAGCAGCCCCAGAGGTATATACAGCCCTAGAGGTATATACAGCAGCCCTAGTGGTGTATACAGCAGCCCCAGAGGTATATACAGCAGCCCTTAGGTAGTATTCAGCAGCCCCAGTGGTGTATACAGCAGCAGCAGCCCCAGGGCTGTATACAGTAGCAGCCCCGGAGGTATACAGGCCCCCCCCATCAAGCTCCAGGGCCCCCCCTTGCGTGGCAGCCTGTAAAGTAAAATCATACTTATCACTGTCCCGCGCTGTCCCGCCGCTTGCCGACACACGATCCCGGGCTTCAATCCGCGTCTTCCGGCTTCCTGTGGTCGCGGGCAATGACGTCATTGCCCGCGACCACAGAAGATGCGGAATGAAGCCCGGATCGTGTGTCGGCAAGCGGCGGGACAGCGCGGGACAGTGATAACTATGATTTTACTTTACAGGCTGCCGCGCAAGGGGGGGGGGCCTGTATACCTCCGGGGCTGCTGCTGTATATACCGTATATACTCGCGTATAAGCCGAGGGGGACTTTTCAGCCCAAATTTTGGGGTGAAAAACTCGGCTTATACGCGAGTATATACGGTAATATGAATGTTAACACAAAAACTTTTTTTCCACTCATGGTTAGTGGTTGGGTGACCATTTATTGTCAAACTACTATCTTTTCTCTTTTTAAATGATAATGACAACCAAAACTATCCAAATTACCTGATCAATAGTTCACATACCCCAGTTCTTAATACTGTGTATTGCCCCCTCTAACACCAATGACAGCTTGAAGTCTTTTGTGGTAGTTGTGGATGAGGCTCTTTATTTTCTCAGATGGTAAAGCCCATTCTTCTTGGCAAAAAGTCTCCAATTCCTGTAAATTCCTGGGCTTTCTTGCATTAACTGCGTGCTTGAATTCTCCTCAGAGTGGCTCAATGATATTGAGGTCAGGAGACTGAGATGGCCACTACAGGACCTTCACTTTATTCTGCTGTAGCCAATGACAGGTTGACCTGGCCTTGTGTTTTGGATCGTTGCCATGTTGGAACGTCCATGTACGTCCCATGAGCATCTTCCGGGCTGATGAGTGCAAATTTGCCTCCAGTGTTTGTTAATAACATACTGTATTCATCTTTCCTTCAACTTTCACCACGTTTCCTGTGCCTTTGTAGCTCACACATCCCCACATCATCAGCAATCCATCTCCTTGCTTTACAGTGGGAATGGTGTTCCTTTCATCATAATCCTTGTTGACACCTCTACAAATGTAACGTTTATGGTTGGAGCCAAAAGGTTTGATTTTGGTCTCATCACTCGAACTCAACCTTTTTCCAGAAGTTTGCAGACTTGTCTCTATGCTGTTTGGCATATTGTAGGCGAGATACTTTGAGGCATTTGTGCACTAATGGCCTTCTTCTAGCGACTTGACCATGCAGCCCATTTTTCTTCAAGTGCCTCCTTATTGTGCATCTTAAAACAGCCACACCGCTAGTTTTCAGTGAGTCCTGTATTTCAGCTGATGTTATTTGTAGGTTTTTCTTTGTATCCTGAACAATTTTCCTGTCAGTTGTGGCCGAAATTTTTGTTGGTCTACCTGATCATGGTTTGTTTTTTACTGTACTCCTGATTTTCTAATTGTTAATCACAGTTTGAACACTGCTGACTGGCATTATCTATTCCTTGGATATTTTTTTGTATCCGTTTCCTGTTTTATACAAGTCATCTATCTATTCCTGTAGATACGTTGACAATTCTTTTGCTTTCCCCATGACTCACAATCCATAAATGTCAGTGGCTGGATGAAAGATGCAAGAGTTTGCCTGGACCCCAGAAACTCACTCAGCTATTATGGACACATACTGATTACAAGTAAACACGTCACCGGTGAAGATGTTACCATTCAAACCCATTTGTGTCAACTTCTGTGCATGTTATCAGGTCAAAATCACCACGGTATTTAAACATTTGATCAGGAACATTTTTATGGTTTTTCTTTTTTTTTTTTTGGTAGTCATTATGATTTAAAAAAAAAAAAAGAAAACAAGTTTGACAATACAGTAAATGGCTTAAACCAACCACTAACCATGGGTGGAAAAAAAAGTTTTTGCGTTATTCATATTCTCTGAAAAAGCCAGGGTATGTAAACTTTTGAACCCGACTGTATATTGGAACACTCCTCAATTAAGGTTTCCAAGGTGTCTTTTTAAAAACCTACACATCAAGATGGCGGCATTACTATTGAGTTAATTGAGACCCAAACTTAGAATTGGAACCCTGTGGAGACCCAAATACCAAGGTGCTTTCGCGGTACCTAATCTATTCTTGTACTATCCAGCTGGCCAGCTGCATTACTTAAAGAGCTGGATAGGTAGTGACAAGATATTACAGAAGCTCATCTTATGCACTTTTTGAATGGGAATTCAGTATGGTCAATACTAGAAGGATCCTACAAACCACCACAAAGCTTAGGCTACATTCACACTGTGTTTTTGCATTTGTTTTTTGGATCAGGTTTTTCTAGTGCAGTGCACAAAACGGATCACTCAAATGAATTCCCAGCCAAGTCAATGGGTTTTCATTTTTTGCCATTCAGACAGGGCACTTGTAAAGTGATCCGTTTGAGTGCTCCGTTTTATGAATGAGCATGTTAGTTTCTGTGGCGTTTTTCTCCTATATTTTTTCCATAGCAGCCACTGTTAATAAAGAAAAATAACGCTGCACCGAAAACGCAGCAAACAACAGATCAGAAATGGACTACAGGGTTGGCCATTTATATGGATGCACCTAAATAAAATGGGAATGATTAGTGATATCAACTTCCTGTTTATGGCACATTAGTATATGGGAGGGGGAAAACTTTTCCAGATGGGTGGTGACTATGGCGGCCATTGTTAAGGCAAGTCATTTTGGATCCAACTTTATTTTTTTCAATGGGAAGAGGGTCATGTGACACATCAAACCTATTGAGAATTTCATAAGAAAAACAATGGCATGCTTGGTTTTAATGTAACTTTATTCTTTCATGAGTTATTTACAAGTTCATGACCACTTATAAAATGTGTTCAAAATGATGTCCATTGTGTTGGATTGTCAATGCAACCCTCTTCTCCCACTCTTGACACACTGACAGCAACTAGTAAAGAAAAAGGTGCATATACTAAAGCCACTATAGAAGAGCAGATTACTCCACAAAACTGGAGAAACAACAATAATGAATTGAGGTGTATGCATATATTTTTCACTGTAATATAATTATATTGTTTCCTATTTTTTTCCCTCTCCTAGCTATATTCTGGCCAGTATATTGATCTGTTTGCCACTGTTGCCTTAGCAGATCAGTCATCAGCGTAATACTGCAGTCAGGTTAAATGTAACGCAAGGAGCCCGGCCAGCCTTAAAGGTGGAGAAACGCTTTGCCAGTAAGTGGGCAAAGGAATGGGCCTGCTGTCACAGAAGTGAAGATCCATGCAGGTAAGTATTTCAGTGTTTATGCTATTAGTAATGTGTATGATGTTTAGCTGTTGAGGTATATGTGTGAAACGTGTGTCAGATATGTAAGCAATTTATGTCTGCTGTATCTTTTACTGTCTGAAGCTAAGCTCACATGTGTGTTTAGGACTTTTGTTGGTCTGCTGCATTAAATGGAACAGACATAACAGAATTCATAAATAAAATGGATCCTGAATCACTGGGCAACTCCAGCTTAATGAAGTAAGAACAGTGTACACCAATCTCACTCAGAGTCGCCATTCTAGTGATGTCGGCGCCTATGTTCCCAGCAGTGATGTCACATTGTCTCACATGCTGACTATAGCCAATAAGCAGCTGCTCGTCAGCAGCAGCCTTTACTATATCATCAAGAGCGTGAATCCGGCTTGATAGAATACTGATGGTGAATTGTAGCCTAACAGAAGCCTGTATTTGCTAAATGTATAATAATAATAATAATATTATTAATTTCCTTATAAAGTGCCATTCATTCCACAGCTCTTTACATACATCAGCAACACTGTCCACATTGGCACTCACAATCTAAATAGAAAATTGTTGTGTGCTGTATGCACCTAGTACCTGAGTGATGGCAATAAACTAAATTATTACCAGGGAATGAGCGCTTCAAATTCACTGATTACTTTTGTTTTATTTAGCAGCATTAGAAAAGGGAATATCCTAAAGTTCTGAGACAGGAAATTAATAAAACAAGCATAGACTTTGCGTGACCTATGGACTAAAAATAAACTTTGTGAAACAATTGCTTTCTGTTCATGCACTGTGTGGCATTCATAATGTTAGGGTATGTGCCCACTGGACGTTTTATGGGCTGTTTTTTAGCGTTTTCCGTCGACGTTTTCCGCTGAGTTTTATGTTAATTTATGTTAATCCTAACCAGCGGTTGGCTTAACATGGTAGTCAATGGATTTTAGAAAACGCTGTGTACATTAGAACGTTTTATTTTGTCTCCTTTCCACTTTCTTCACCGGTTTTCCACCGGTTTTCAAAGATAGAGCAGGTGAATTCTTTTGAGCGTTTTTCCAGCGGTTCCAGCTTACAAGTGCACAAAAAACAGTCTTTAAAACGCTAAGAAAAACCGCCAGAAAACCGCCGATAAAACGATGTACAAACGCTATAAAACCGCTCAAAAAACGCTAAAAAAACGATAGACACTGCTGAGGTCAGAAAACTCAGTTTCTGCAATTCTCCACCGGTTTTCTGACGGTCTGCAAAGATGCAGAACCGTCCAGTCGGCACATACCCTTACTGTCTGGTTGCCCCAATCATACAGGCATTTAACGGCTAGTCAACATGTGTTTCCAAACAGATTGCTTGATACACTGTGGACACAGAACTATAAAACATATTTCTAAATGTAAGCAAGTCTGTAGTAATAAGAGTCCAACATACAGCATAACCAAATATTTTTGAATATATTTATTCACTATAATTCCACAGAGTTTGATATACATCAGTAATACTGTCCCCATTGTGGCTCACAATCTAAACGTCCTATCTGTATGTCTTTGGAGTGTGGGAGGAAAATAGAGTTTCTAGAGGAAACCCAAGAAAACATGGGGAGAACATGCAAATTGTCACTTCAGTGAGGAAGTGAAAAACTCTAATGCCACCCAATAAGGGTAGCAATTCTTGTAGTCATAATCAACTCTTTAACAAGTCTTTTAATATGACCTAGGATTTGTGCCAGATCAGAACCCCAAACTGCAGACGCTGCGTTTCAGGGTGACTGCCCCTAATCAGTGCAGTGTGTGAGAATTATGACCTGACTGTATGAGAGGCTGAGACGAGGTCTGGAGGACTAGCTATTCTCCTCATGGAGAGGAATCTGCCTGCCGACATAAGGAGACAGATAAGCTGATAAGGAGAACATACAAACTCCTTACAGATGTCACATCGCCATTCGACTCGGTGGCTGGTGTTCCGTCCCCGGCCGCTGGGAGGCGGTGCCGGTAATAGGAGGGCCTTGTCCTCATATGGACCTGCTCCTTCAATGTCTGCCTCTGTCGCTGGGCGCCGTCGTGCTTCTCCTTGGGGTGATGTTGGTGGCAGAGGAACGGGGCCTGCAGAGGCGTCTGATAGGCGCAGCCTTCGTTCTTCTGTCAGAAGTAGGGTGGTTGGTGCCAGTCGTGCATCACCATCTGGCCTGGTTCTAGGGGCGGTCCGGATGAGATCATCAGGCTGTGAGCTCCAGCCTATGGGAGGTAACCGCGCCCTTAAAATACATTGGAGCCTGTCTTGCAGGCCGCCAGATATAGTTTTGGTTCCCCAGTGATATAGTGTGTGTTTAGTTTTGTCTCTGACCTTTGCCTGGATTTCTGACTCTGCTACAGCCTGTCGATTTTCTACCTCAGCTGCCCTCTTGGTTTTTGACTCTGACCTTTGCCTGGATTTTCGACTCTGCTACAGCCTGTCGATTTTCTACCTCAGCTGCCCTCTTGGTTTTTGACTTTGACCTTTGCCTGGATTTTCGACTCTGCTACAGTCTGACGATTTTGTGCCTTCGCTGCCCTCTCGGTTTTGACTCGGACTCCTGACTACGTTTTTCGGGTCCTGATTTTTCCCCTGACGACCTTCCTGCTCTGCTGCTCATAATAGGCAGCTACCCCCTAGGCTCCGCTGTAATTCCAGATCCCTCTATAGGGGTTAAGGGTCTCGGGGTTTCTCGGGGTGCTGCCTTACCAGCAGCTCAGCCTCGCAGCGGATGGTCGTCACAACAGATGTCTTGGTGGAACTACAGGACCCCAGCACTGCACGTCTGCAGTACTAACCAATGAGCCACTGTGCTGCCCATAAGGTGATACACATATGTATTGATTGATACATTAGTAGATTTTCCCTGTCAGGTCAGGAAATTTTTCATTCTTGCGGTTTTGTTTTATCCTCAATTTTTTTCAAGAATTATAAAATTTTAATTTTTCCATCAACATGGCAATATGAGTGCCTGTTTCCTTGATTTTCCACCAGAGCTGACATTTTCATTGAGACCAATGGGGTATTTGGTACACTGATTTATGCATTAAGTAGGCATAGTGATTGTAACCCCCCCCCCCCCACACACACACACACTCTTCTGGGATTTCAATTTTGTTTTTCTCTATATGGCGCTCACCTTATGACTCGCCGACCAGGGCCGTGGGTACTTGGAACCGGGCGGCAGTTTCTGCTGGGGTAGTCACGGGGGTCAAAACCCAGCTCTGTGACCCTGGGCAGTCAATAAAAGGGGAAAAATATACTTGGGAATTATCGTGACGCCACCCGTGGTGTCCGGCTATGGGTAGTCGCCGCTGTAGTCGGGACCACTGGGGATGATGGGAGTATCAGCGAGGATGTTGAGCCCTCCACGGGTAGGGCTGGTCACCAGGGCAACCGTAAATTCAATAGATAAGCAGGGGTGCAGTGTTCCCAGTCTCAGGCAGTCTCCGGCTGCCGGATTTCCAAATCGGTCTCCCTCCTCTCAGGCGCAAGAAATACAGTCTCGGATAGCACAGATCTTTAACCGGGTTTTACTCTTTTTTCTTGACAGGTGAAACAGTTTACAACAGTGCAGCAGCGGCTCCGGTGTGGTCTAAGCAGTCGGGATGGTTCATCTGCATTACGCCCATTTTTGTCTCTTTCAGGTCTTTTCGGTCTGTTCCGCATGCCAGCTATGATCCAGCGGTCACAGGCTTTCAGTGGGTGACTTTCCGGGTCCCCTCGCCCTAATAAGATGACCTTCTCTTTACTGCACCATAGGTTGAGTCTCGGGACATAAAGGTCCGGCACCCTGCCGGGGTTTGTGGTTGGAGCATACATCGTCCTGGTCACTTCAGCAGAGCCAGCACTCTGGTTCTGGCCTAGTCCACAAGTGTCCTTGCTAACTCAAGCACACCTGGATGCCTTCTTTTTCTGACCTCGGTCTGCATCCTTGGACCCGGGCAAGCCTCATAGTGGCACAGGCCGCCGGATCCTTGTCCTCGCAGTCCTGTCTGGTGGTATTCTCGCTTATTCTTCTGCCGACTGCTTACAGGTATCTCTTGACTGACTCTCTCCTCTACTTTGTCTCTCTCCCTTTCCGCGCTTTGGTGTTGTGTGCGTGTCCTTTTTGTTCTGTTGTTACCTCCCCTAACCGAGTCCTTCTCTAACTTTCCACCCTCCACCTGGCTTCTCCCACTATCCCATTGCTGGACATAGAGTACCTAGACTTAGGATCGAGAGTGTGTCGGGTGTGTTTGGGAAGACCGACTTACCGATTCTGGCTGCTGCGCTATCTAGTGGTGATCGGTCCACAGGGGCGCCACACTTACATGTTTACTAGTTGTAGATTATTTTTCACTGAACTTTTACCAAATATATTTATTTTTCAATTTCTATATTTCTTTATTTTTAATGGGTGAACATTGGGATGATTGTAAATACTTGAACCTGCAATTGTCCAAATATTTATATTACATGCTGCAGTATCATAGTATTTTGGCATGGTTTCTTTTGAAGCTCATCCTTGGTTGAGCTTCACAGGAGTATCAATATGGCAGTAAAAGAGTCAGTCTGCAAGCATCTGACCTGCTATGGTAGCCCGTTAGCTCCCCACAATTGAGTCATTTAAATGGTTAATAGGTAAGGCCGAAGTTCAGCTGTTAGACGCAGGTGTCAGTTATATAACAAAAGCGAGCATCAGACGTGTGTGAAGGGGAGCTTTGCTCCTGAGCCTCCTTAAAGCACAGTGACCCGATGCAGGCATACAGTTATCCCCACAATGAATTATAATAATTATTACAAATATTATTAATGATCTCAAAGTTAAAACTTTTGAAAACCTAACTTCAGCAATTTAGGCTGAAAAGTATCCAAGAGACACACATATACTCCTCATTAAGGCATAGCTATGTGACAAGTCCAAGCTGCAGCTTCCAGGTCAAGCCTCTTAGCCATTCGAAAGGGACTTTAGAAAGCAATATAAAAGAGCTTTTCAAAGTGGAAGTGCATAGTGACGTTTTTATTAGTACCAGGCATGAGGGCTGCTGAACACTGTTACCAGGCATGAGGGCTGCTGAAAACTGAACAGCTCACACAGTCAATTCTGTAACCACTTCACAAAGAAAACGAACACAGTATTGCACAGAACATTCTTTAGACAGGGAATTTCTGAGGCTGAAGGAATTAGGGAAAGGTAAAGTTTCACGTTGAACTCTTTGTATTCTACTACATACAGAATACACACAAGGACACCCACTGAGTCCAGCATTGTGTGGTTATAAATGGGTGACAAGGATCGTTTAGACAAACTGATAATTGGTTATGAGCATTCTTCGTTTGCCAATCATCGATGTGTTTAAACACGTTGGCAATTACTCAATAAACTAGCAAAATGCTAGTTCATCGAATGATTGCATCATTCATGCAAGCATTAAAATGATCGTTATTGGCAGTACACATGGTACCTGTTTTTTATATGTATATCACACATACCCAGTATAACCTATACGGCTACTCACATGTCCATGTTTTTACACTGCCCAAGTAAACAACACAGAGACAAATCCATTTTTTAATGGGAGTCCGGAGTACAAGAGACAATACAAGTCTATGGGTCCATGAAAAACATGTAAAACTCATGCACGGCATCTGTGTGCTGTACGTATTTAACATTGCTACGTATAAGAGAATCTACTTTAATCTACTTCTTTCTTTATCTATATTGGAAAAACGCTGACAGATGACAGCAATATTGTACGACTTCACTCACCATTCCCAAACTGTACTGCTGATATATATATGACAGTAAGTCTTTTCAGTGTCAGTAAATGCAGTATGTCAGTGGCATGCAGCATATGGGTATCTCTGACAGAATAGTAATTAGGAATTGGCTGCTTCTTCCACATGGAGAAAGAAGTCTGAGAAAAAAATCACTAATAATGGAAGCTGATCCCCAGGATCGGGACATATTTATGCATGCCACCATTTCTTCAGGAGCACAAGGTCCTTAGTTACTGAATGTCTGACACACAGGCAGCCTGTAAGTGTGTCAGGACTCAGTATAACAACAGTGGTCTCCTTTGCAGAGCTCACCATCATCGGAGCCTGCAGCAGCTGCTGCCCCAGCGATTCTCCTTTTGACCCACCTGACAGCACACAGGGATATGCTCTGCTCCTGTCCAGAAAGGCAATGAGGACCAAATGCAGCCTGAAATACAGATAATATGTGGCATAAACTATATTCTAGACACTGCTCAGAAGCTGTCACTGTGTAATGTCTGGTGCTACCATGTTGAGGCCATTTAGCTGTGTCCATGATTTAGTTTATTCTAGTAATTGGCTTCTGTTTCCAGCCCCAGTTTTCCTGGCTTTCTCCTCTGAGATTTCCCTTTCTTACTCACTGCTCGTTTTCTTCAGTTCAGCTCTCCATTGCTACCCATCTACCAAGCTCCTCTCTTCTCTCCCCAGCATTGCAGCTTCCTCTCCACACTTCTTTTTTGCTCCGCCCTTTCCTTTTAGTCTCCACATTTTCTTCCTGTTTCTGGAGGTTAGAGAGGTAAACTGCAAAAGCTGCTTCCTCCTCAGCCAACTCCACTGATACAGGCGATGGAAAGGACTTGGGACACAGATCACTGCAAATCATCTGTGCAGGATATTGTGCAGGAGCGAAGGGGCAGATCCAGCATTGAGCTCAGAATGAGGGTCCTGACTCCAGAAGCTAAAGGTCAGAAGGTGTTGCTTCAATCATATGGCTAATTTGCATGCGATGGCCTAAAGCAGAACTTATGCAAAACAGCCATGTGGTGATAGCAGCCATATCCTGCTGCCTGTCCCTGATGGCCCCCCCAGGTGTCCAGGGCCTGGGTGCTGATGCTGGCCCTGGTTATGTGTCTTGGAAAATAGTGATACAACCCCAAATTTTTTTTATTGCAAAGTCCTAATTTTTTCACTACAATAATACAAGACTGGAGATATTTTGTATCGCCATAATTGTACTGATGAGGAAAACCTTACTGCAAGGTGATTTTTAGCATTAAGTGAAAAAAATCCCCCAAAAAAATATCAGAATTGCGTTTTTTTTTTTCATAATTTCTCCCCATTTGGAATTTATTCCATGTTTTTCAGTACACTATGAAGTAAAATGAATGGTGTCATTCAAAAGTACAACTCTTTACTCAAAAAAAAAACCAAACCTTTATATTTTCTGTGTGGATAGAAAATAAAAAAGCTATGACTCTGGGAAGAAGGGGAGGAAAAATGGCAAAATTGGGGTTAATGTTATCCAAATGATGCCAAAATGGAAAGTATCAATATCTAAAGTAATGAGAGACAAGGGTGCATAGGGTCTTATCCTATGATAAAAGAGGGTGTAAAACCCTTTTTGAAAAGTGCTCACCTGATATGGTTGTGTGACCCACAACCAGTATCTGTGCGTTTACAGCTGCTGCAGGATCCACACTTTCACGTGTAACGTGGCTAGAACCGGACTGGATGGACAAAGTGCTGGTGATCCGTGCTGCCGCAGAAATGACCGTACCCACGAAGTCTTTGGTAATGATGTAGCCTTTTATTTATCCTACGCGTTTTGGAGCGTACTTTGCTCCTTCCTCAGGGATTACATACCTTTATTGATACCCACATGGGAATTCAAGGAGGTATATTACAAATTCTGTGGTGCAACAGATATATTTTATGAGGTGAAAGTGCAGGTTGTTTCTAGTATTGGACAATAAAGACATCTTTTTTTTATTCCATTTGAAGCAATCTTTCAGAGATAGTCTGTTATCATTGGTAGACTTTATATGAGTCATGCCAGAGATTTTCTTTAAATGGCTAGGGGCTACTATGTTCTTGATGCTCGGGGCCCTATGGTAAGTGATGCCTGGGTGCTTGGGTAGTATTTTCCCCAAAACAGTGTCGTTCAAAAGAATCGGCCAATGTTGGGATAAAATGTTTTTTTATGAGAGGGTGGCATTTATTGTATGTTGTAATGAAATTAAACATATACCGACTTTCCACTATGTCTGTTTTTTTGGGATGTAATAGAGATTCCTGCTGTAATTGTCTGCTTTCTTCAAAGGCATTGTCTATCAATTTTCGAGCATATTTCTTATTAATGAATCTGTCCTTTAGTAAAGCAGATTGTGCTAGAAAATAACTGTAAGGCGGCCGTCACACGCTACAATATCGTGAGCGATATCGTTAGCGATCACGTGCAATCGCTAACGATATCGCTCACATCGCTGGTGAGCTGTCACACAGACAGACTCACCAGCGATGTGGAGCAGCGAGATCGCTGGTAACTATGGTACACATCGGGTTACTAGGCGCCGCGCGGCGCTTAGTAACCCGACGTTTACCATAGTTACCATCTCCCAGCATAGGCTCTGCCGCTGGGAGATTGTTCGTGGTGTCACACACCACGATGAAGCAGATTGAACAAGCGTTTATCGCTTGATATGAGCTCCGGCTCTCATATCTGCGATGTCACGATCAAGCGATTTTACATTGTAAAATCGCTTGATCGCACGTAGCGATGCACAAACGATATCGCTTAAGCGATCAAAAAGCAGATCGCTTAAACGATATCGTTCAAGATATTGCACCATGTGACGGCCGCCTAAGGGCCCTTTCACATCAGCGGTTTTTTTCAAATCGCGGCAGATGCGGTGAAAAAACCGCATCTGCCGCGATTACCGCATACCGGCTGCACTTGCGACACGGTTGCAGTAAACGCCATACAAGGCATAGGCGGACTTGCGGCAGGTGCGGCAAGTGCGGTTTTGGCACTTGCGGCAGGTGCGGCCACGAAAAAAAACGTGGCTGACATCATTTTTTTTCGCGGCCGCACCTGCCGCAAGTGCCAAAACTGCACTTGCCGCAAGTCTGCCTATACCTTGTATGACTTTTACCGCAACCGCACCGCAACCGTGCCGCAAGTGCAGCCGGTATGCGGTAATCGCGGCAGATGCGTTGTTTTCACCGCATCTGCCGCGATTTGAAAAAAACGCTGATGTGAAAGGGGCCTAAGAGGAACATTTTTTTTCTGCTCCTCTTGAACTGGTTAATGGGGATGTTTCAAAGCCATTTGCCATAATGGCCACTAGAAAAATGGATATAACTGTTTTTATCCACATTTTTGAAGTACGTTTTTGTATTAATCTGTCCTTCATTGATAAATATAGTGAGATCTAAGAAATCTATCGTTTTTGGATGAATATGCAGCTCAAAAGTCAAGCCCCCGATGTTATTTGACAATTCTTTCAGAAAAAAATCAAGGTTACTCAGTTCATTATCTCAAATGATGATGATGTCATCTATATACCTTTTATATAAAATTATCCCATTTTTAAAGGTATTATTTTTCACATATATTTGCTCAAAAATCTCCATGAACAGGTTAGCATAAGAACATGCTACCTTTGACCCCATTGCGGTGCCTTTAATTTGATGATAGAAAGTATTAGAGAATGTAAAATAGTTGTTATTTAAAATGAAATCAAGACCTTTGAGTATAAATGTCATTTGATCAGGGATATCCTGTCATCATCCTGTAATACATGTTCAATATAAGTTATACCAATATTATGCTGGATGTTTGTATATAAGGAAGCGACAAAACAGTAGGAATTCTCCATGGGAGGTCTTTTAGTATATTGATTAAATCAGTATAATCTCTTAAATAGCTATCCAGACGTACAACGGGGTATTGTAGAATCAAACCTATATACATTGCCAAATTGCATGTCAATGATCCTATGCCCGAGGTGATGGATTGGCCAGGTGGTTTTGAAAGGTTCTTATGCACTTTTGGAAGATGGTACATGAAAGGAGTGGACAGTTTTTTGTTTGTCAGGAAACATTTTTCTGTGCTACTGATTATACCATTATTGAAAGCTTCCTTAATCATGTCATGGTAGATAGCAATTAATGATGGAAAAGGGTCACTATTGATTTTTTTGTAATAAATTGTGTTGGATAATATATTATTAGCTTCCTCTAATTAATCACTACGATCTTGAATTACAATTCCCCCTTCCCTTATCAGCAGATCTGATTACTATGTTGGTGTTATTCTGAAGGGAGCGCAAAATCTCCTGTTCTATTTTTGCCAGGTTGTTCTTGCTGTTAATATTATTGTCAAGTAAGTATTGTTGCTTGAATTCTTTTAGGACCATTTCTTGGAAAGTTTCAATGAAGTGGCCTCTACTGTCAACCGGGTAGAACACACTTTTGGTTTTGATTTCAGGGTGGAAATGTCTGTCTGTTTGAGTGTTTATGTTATTTTCCTTTATGGTAGTGTTGTCTAGGAAAAAATGCCTTTTGAGGGTACTTCTCCATATGAATTTGTGTAGGTCGATGAATAGTTCCAATTCATCAGGTTTGTTTGTGGGACAAAAAGAAAGACCCTTATTTAAAACTTTTGTTTCTATTTCTGCCAAAATGTATTGAGAAAGATTAATGATATTGTTATTTTCATGTTCTTTTGCAATTTGTTTGGCTTTTTTGATTGATTTGCAAAACTGGTTCTGCCTTTCTTTTTTGATTTTACCTCTTCCCCTCCTTCCTCTTCTATTTTTCTTTTGCCTGTTATTGGGCTGAAAAATTGTGCGATTTGCTGCTTGGTGTTCTGAGCTGTGCATAAAAAAGGCACCAACCCTGTGTTGTTCTGATTGGAGTTATCTACTATGATTAGTTTTTCTTGTGGTTTAATCAAGTGGTCTGTGTTGAAAACAAATTTATCGACATTATTTTCAGGCTCATCTATTATATTGATGTTTGGAGTCGCATCAAACTCGATTAGGCTGTGTTCCTGTGATGCTTCATTGGACGTCTTATTAGTAGTATCTTGGTTGTTGTGAAGAATGATGGGTGTTAGTGGTTTATCCCTATTAATTCTATTACCATTTGTTCCTTTATTTTTCTGAGGTGCTCTTCTTCTGACGTTATGTATTTGTCATTGTTTGATGCTCTTAGGGCCTTTTTGTTGGAATCTTTGTCTGCCTCCTGGTGTACTACTGCTTTTATAGTAATTGTGTTCTTATGTGTGTCATTTGGGACTGCATTGTTCGCATTTTTTTCCTGAAAGGAGGTCTCGACCTCAGTGAAATCATCATCTTCAAAGACAATATCGTCAGGTAAATTTTGAGATTCTTCTAATGCTATATTATCATTGCTTTTGATGATTGGAGGAATTTTTTGTTTTTGTGTCATCATTTGTGATGGTTTTTAATTGTTTTTAACCATTTACTGTTAGAAATTTTTCTAGTGGGATACCTATTATTAGGATTCATGGGTTCAGAGGCTGAAATAGAATGTTTTTGTTGTGAACAAAATTATTTCTCTCAATGGTGGATTTATTATTGTGATGATCATTTCTATCATGGTTTAGTTTTTTTGATTTCCGAATAATTGTATCATTTTTAATCTGAACAATATTTGTACATATACTAGAGTAAATCTTTTTGTATTCCAGATAGATATCAAAACGTGATAGGTCTTTGGAGATTTCTTGTATCTTGTCAGTGGATTTTTCTGCCAGAACATTCCTTTTGAGATAAAGCATGGTTAAAAGGTTTTGCATGCACTTCTCCAAATGGTTTTCCCATCCACTAGTGAAGTCTAGATCATCGGGGAAAGGGGATGCTAGCACCAATCTCAGGCCCCTAGGGCAGATTTCCTCATCAATATATATATATAGATAGATAAAAACCTGGCATCTATCCCATATTGTATTTCATTTTTTATATGTTCTTCTAGTGAGTGTAAAGGCCCCGTTACACGGTACGATAACGTGAACAATATCGCTTAAACGTCATGGGTTTGCAGTCGTTCAAGCGACATAGTTACTACATCATTGCGTGTGACACTGAGATATGGATACTATAAATCGTTGGATCGCTGAATCCAGATTTGAGAACATGTTCTCAAATCTGAGAATCAACAATCAACCAACCTGCTGCATCATTCTGTCTGACACAGCAATAACGATGTCGTTAACAATTTCCCCTATTCTCAGCAATGAAGAAGTATCGTTCGCTGGGTTGTGCCAACGATACCTGCTTGCCGCATAGTTGGTGCGTCGTGCACAATATCTCCATGTGTGACACCTCACCAACGATGCAAGGCGGAGAGAAGACATGGCACATTGAGGGAGCAACACACACAACGGTGATCACAACAGGTTAGACAAAATACAGGATTGAGTTGTAAGGAGAGACCCGAGGGTGGGGGATGAGAGCAGGTACGAGAAGTACTAGTGCTACTTCACCACAATATTTTACATAAATACGCTTGTTAGCCCAATATAAGGTGTGCAGTGTTATGGGTAACCAAAAATTCAGCAAATCATCCAATGAATAGGAGTCGTTTAGTGGTCCCAAACACAGTGGTCCCTAGGGTGGTCACATATGGATAATAACAAAGATCTTATCCATGAGCTAACTAACCGTATAATTGGTACAAAGACAACCCATATATATATTGGGTACCCCCTATTTTTTGCATATAGTCAAACAGTGTAGGTCACCGTATCCACTGACAGTGGAAGATAAAGTGCATATTACCAGTCCGTAAATTGTCCGAAGTGTCAGTCCGAGGTATGAAGCGAGGTGACTGCAAGGCACCCAGGCACCGATATTGTGTCATATCCTGCTCATGTTTTGTCAGCATTGTATTCTGTACATATGTTCAGCGTTGTGTTCTGCATTGGCACCCCATGGTTTTAATTGTTTTTATTCTTGTTTGGTCTATTGCACTAATAAAGTTATAATTTTCACTATTCTACTACTCGTGTGTGTGTTGCTCCCTCAATGTGCCATGTCTTCTCTCTGCCTTGCATATCTGTCCACCTTGGCACGGTGAGCGACCCCTCCTTCCCTTGATATAATTCAGATCATTGCGGTGCACTCTGTTTTCTGTTGAAACTGATAGCTCACCAACGATGTCCTAATGACCGCGCGCTCATAAGATCGTTAGTGATATCGTTTCAACATTGAACCGTGTAATGGTACTTTAAGAGTTCTTTCATAGTCTTAGTATCACTGTCACTGAAGATATCCTGAATTGTTTCCGGATCAACTGGAGTAATTACACTTGTCCCAATAGTTTGTAGAATCAATTTTTCCCTGGTTGAAAACCTGTTCTGTAGGTAATCCATGGTGCTTGATAAGAATTCCCTGCTGCACACAGTCTATGTGGATGACCCGATCAGTGGGTGTCTGTCCAAACCGATCACCAAGATTGTTTCAAAATCTATAGTAATGAGAGACAAGGGCACATAGGTTCTTATCTTATGATAAAAGGGGGTGTAAGACCCTTTTTGAAAAGTGCTTACCTGATATGGTTTGTGTGACCCACAACCAGTATCTGCGTGTATACAGCTGCTGCAGGATCCACACTTTCACGTGTAACGTGGCAAGAACCGGACTAGATTGATACTGTGCTGGTGATCCACGCTGCTGCAGAAATGACTGGACCCACAAGGTCTTTGGCAATGATGTGGCTTTTCATTTATCCTACGCGTTTCGGAGCGTACCTTGCTCCTTCCTCAGGGAACAGTATGTAATCCGTGACGAAAGAGCAAGGTATGCTCCAAAACGCGTAGGATAAATAAAAAGCTACATCATTGCTAAACACCTCGTGGGTCCGGTCATTTCTGCAGCAGCGCGGATCACCAGCACTTTGTCCAAAATGGAAAGTAAATTTTCAAAACATGTCAATTTATTCAGAATCGAGTACTATTGGTACGGACTTTATTCCAAAGTGTACCAGGAGCCATTTTTCAACACATCATCAGGCTGCATGTTGCACAAACTATTATGAGCAGCCCATGTGGTCTAAACATGCCACAATGGCCTGCAGGATCTGTAGACTTTTCTCTCATCGAGCACGTCTCTGATACTGGTCGTCAATTACAAAAGGAGCTGCCAGCAACAGATCTTGATTTGTGTTCCCAAATGCATCCAGTGTGGCAGGACATCCCTTAGGCTAAGTTCACACACTCCATATTGTGTGTGCTTTTTTGCAGTTGCGCGCTTTTGCACACGTTTTGCACAAAAAAGCGCAACTGCATGCACACGCTGCGCATTTTTACCTGCACTTTTCCCGAGCACATTTTATAATGTGGCCTATGGGAAAAGCGCACAGAAAAATGTTCAAAGAATTGACATGGACATTCTTGTTGTGGACGCATTTTGTAGTGAAAGCGCGTCCGCAAAAAGATGCCAAAATACACAGCGTCTAAATGCATTTCAGCACAACCCGTAGATTTGCTGGGATGCGCTTCTAGTGTTATATGTTCCACTGCATTTACGCAAACGCAAAAAAGCGTTGCGTAAATGCACAAATAAGCAGCGTGTGAATGCAGCCTTAGGGTACTTTCACATCAGCGGTTTTTGCCAATCGCGGCAGATGCTGTGAAAAAAAACGCATCTGTCGCGATTACCGCATAACCACTGCACTTGTGGCACAGTTGCGGCAAGCCTCATGCAATGTCTATGGGGCTTGCGGTAAGTGTGCGGCAAGTGCGGTTTGAGCACTTGCGGCAGGTGCGGCCGCGAAAAAAAACGCGGTGAGCCGCGTTTTTTGCGGCCGCACCTGGCGCAAGTGCCGATACCACACCTGCCGCAAGCCCGCATAGACATTGTATGGGGCTTGCCACAACTGTGCCGCAAGTGCAGCGGTTATGCGGTAATCGCGGCAGATGCGTTTTTTCACCGCTTCTGCTGCGATCGGCAAAAAACTCTGATGTGAAAGTACCCTTAGACAACCGTTAATACTCTCATAGATTGCATGCCATGGTGTGTACATGTATGTACATCTACATGTAGCACTCAGTTAATCTGAATAGAGATTTTTTTTTTATGCATTCTATTAGCATGGCAATTAAGCCTGTATTTTCTACAACTTTTCCGTCTTGGTGTTGCAAATTCAATATATAGTTAAAAAAAATATATATCATACTCATGGTTGACAACTGCTCCATTCACTCTATATAAGATTTCTGGAATAACCCAAGTATGTCTGCTAGTAGTCCCATAGAGAATGAATGGAGGAGCTGTCAAACATGCACACTTCTGTTTAAGTATGACAGAGATATAAATGCCCCATTCTGGTGATTGATGTGGGTTTCCAAGAGCTAGACCCACAATGATCCAGAAGGTCTTCTAGCCGAAATATGCTGTGTAGGACTCAAAACTAATTAGTGACAACTGGATGTAGAATCAATAACTAAATATAATGTGTATTCATCCTGATATTGCAATGGTATTGCTTACAATAGTGCCAGGTTGACAGTGATTAGGGCTGGTTTCACACTACGATACTTGCAAATCCGATGCTGTCCGATAAAAATCGGACAGCATCGGATCCAAATTTGGCCCCATGCAGCCCTATGGGCATCGGACCGAATCGGAGGTGCACTAAATGCCATCCGATTTGGTCCGATCCGATTCTGTCCGATGTTTTTATCGCTGCAAAAATCGGAGCCTGCTGCGATTTTTGCACCGAAAATAAAATCAGACAAAATCGGATCGGACCAAATCGGATGGCATTTAGTGCACATCCGATCCGACCCGATCCCTTTAACATGGGGCCCTATGGAGCAGGGTCCGAGGAAACATCTGATGTTACCTCGGACCCGATTTTAGTGTACTGAGCATGCTCAGTACATGCTCAATACACTAAACCTATTGTGTGCCGCCTAATTTACCTTCTGCAATGTATATACATAGATTGCAGAAGTTAAATATAAGTTAAAACAAGTCTTTAAAATAAAAAATCTTTATTCTCACCTGCCAGCGCTCCCTCGGCGTCTCCAGCTGCAGCCGTTCGGTAACAGGACCTGCGATGATGTCAGAACCCGATCAGCTGATCGGGTCACATGACCGGTTACCGCGGTAACCGCTGACGCTTTTGAAGTCATCGCAGGTCCTGTACACCCGATTGGCTGCAGCTGGAGACGCCGAGGGAGCGCTGGAAAGTGAGAATAAACATTTGTTATGTTGAAATGACAGCAGAGGGGACATGAAGGGGGCCATGAGAGGGGACAGGAGGGGGGACAGCAGGGGACATGAGGGGGGACATGAGAGGGGACAGGAGGGGGGACAGCAGGGGACATGAGCGGGGACATGAGAGGGGACAGGAGGGGGGACAGCAGGGGACAGTAGGGAGAGAGTAGGGGGACAGTAGGGCAAAACAGGAGGGCAGCAGGGGGACAGCAGGGAGACAGCAAGATGACAGGAGGGAGAGAGGAGGGGGAGCTACATGACACAGCCCAAGCTGATCCTGCAAAAAGTAGGATTCGGATGCCTATTTGGCATCCGATTGCAGGATTCAGTTTGGATCCGATGCTGTCCAATTTTCATCGGACAGCATCGGATTTAGAAAAATCGTTATGTGAAAGTAGCCTAAACACTTTAAAGGAAAGTCTAGGTATTTCTGTTGTGGATTCTCTGTAAATTCTTTAGTCTTTGATTTTTTCTGATGTGCTATGTATTTCTCCATATGCATTGCAAATGGTGAAATCTACATTAAAAATCTGAAGACGTATGAGACATTCTGTCAACATGTGAACAATTTCTTTTTCGATTCAAGTCGACGACATTTGTTAAAATCTGATACATAGTGCTGATATTTTAATAAGGTGCACATTTTGCACTTGCAAATCCAGATGGAAAATCTGAAGCTTAGGTGCTGCATGTGAGCATATTCCAAAAGGTCCAAGGACATTTTCATTTCTGGATGAAGTACCGTACTTTATTTCTGCAGAAACTGTAAATGAGTTTGCAAGAAGAACCAACTGTCTTGTAGGCTCCACAACACAAAAAAGTTAAAAATGTGAATTGGGAAAAATAAAAATTACTAGAAATTACTAGGTAATGAGAAAATGCTAAACTCTTAAAAAAAACTCTAAAAAGAATCCACAAGGTAACTACAGTGTGTGGCATGGCATTTTGTCAAAGTTTCTTCCAAAAACAATTATTAACATCTAAGGCAGTAATCTTCCATTAATTTTCGCCTGTATACTGCTTGTTAAAACACACCGAGCATGTGAAGTCCCCAGGCAAAATTGTTAGAAAAAGAATAAGCTTTAACCTAAATTCTCACTGCCACATGGAAAAGACATCAATGGGGATATTCTCAAGGAAACAGATGGAAAAGGAAAAGATTTCTGTGAATGCAGTTTAAGATTTACATTATCCTCCATGAACTTCCATGTAGTTCCCATGTTTATATAATTTATCACTATTTCCTTGCACTATTCTGATTAGGAAGCTGGTATGAGCTAATGTCCTTGTTCTTAACTCTAACCCTGAACTCCTCTCCTTTAAAGGGAAACTTATATGAACACAAAGAATTACTATGGAGCAGACTTAAACTAAAAAGGAAAGAAAGGCGCAATAGGGTCTTATCAACGATATACAATTGATTAAGAAATGAGCGATGCTCACCTTGTTGTGTTGTGAAGGCACAACTCCAATGTAAGCCAAACTGCCGCAGGAAACCCGAAGAACAATATCATCAGCAACAAGGAAAGGGTTAAATCTGCGCTGTTCAGCAATAAGGGTCTTGCTCAGTTGTATTATCCAGGAGTGTCTTTATTCTCTATTCTCAACGTGTTTCATGCGCAGACTGCGCACTTCATCAGGAGTACAACAGCTTGTTACTCCTGATGAAGTGCGCAGTCTACGCATGAAACGTGTTGAGAATAGAGAATAAAGACACTGCTGGATATTACAACCGAGTAGGGTGGATAAAAATCAATGTTTTTTTTTTTAAAAATAAAAAAAAAAAATCGGATTTTTTTTATTTAAATCGGATTTTTTTCAATAAACTGCTTTTTGAGGAAAATATTTTACCATCCAAAGGTTCTTCCATCATGAGATAAAGCTGAGTTGTTTAACTCAGTAGAATAAAGGCTGTATATGTGTAACATTCACAATGCCATGCTCTTCCAGAGGTTTCTGTAGGATTAGTGGGCAGTTTCTCTCCTATATTATCACAGACGCTCGCTTTACTTACGCAGTTCTCAAAACTGAATTTGACTCCGCAGAGGTCCCAGCCTCTTCTTCACGGCAAAAATGTTACAACATGAACAGAGTTGAGAAAAAGACCTTAATCCTATTGTTCTACAAACCTATGAATACAGAATCAACCCCTTCAGTGCCAAGTCCAAGAAGTTAGACAATATGTTTATGATTGTTTGGAGTGGAATAGATCTGCACAACACAAGAAGAATGTGAATCTAAGTGTGAGGAGGAGGAAGGGCAAGCAGACAAGAAAATGAAAGTGAAACTTTGAGCACAATACTGCAGCATAGCCACAGACAGACAAGTCTGGATCTGTTTGTGTGTACGATCTGAGGTTTATTACATTCTTTCCTTATAATGGCAGCAGGCCGTAAAAGAGACCCAGTTTGGGAATATTTTAATGAAGCTCCTTCGCCTATCGGTAAGGCAGGCATGCGTGCAAAATGCAAACGATGCAACAAAGAGATGCAAGGCCTGGTGGCGCGAATGAGGCAACATCATGAGAAGTGCGGTGATGAAGAGGACCAAAGAAACACTTCTGAACAGGCAGGATCTTCAGGTTGGTAAACATTTTTATTGAATCCTATTTCTAAAGACTGAACTGTCATGTGTGAGAAAAATTATATTTCTTATTATTACTGCATGTTACTGTCATTTGGTACAGTTATGAAGAAAAACAAATATTCCTTTTGGGGCAGGGGCAGTGATGTGTTGTGTACAACAAGCAGAAATTGTATAATAAACAATAAAATAACAGCATTGACTTTTTTTGTTTAGGGGAATTCATGGATTCTGGAAACTATCCACCTCCATGATCACCATCATCCTGTTCTACAGTTTCAGAGTTGTCCATCCAGGATAGTGCTTCATTAGCAGCAGCAGCATCATCAGACACCCACAGCCACATATCACCATCACCCAAAAGGAAGAAAAAACCTTTACCTCCTGGAACCACCATAGATAGGTTTGTGATAAGAACTAGCAGATTAGAAAAAGAGTTGATTGATGAAAAAATTGCCCAGTTTATTTATGCAACGAACTCTTCTTTCCGTCTGACTGAGAACCCACATTTCATTAATATGGTTCAGTCACTGAGACCAGGATACAGTCTACCCAGCAGAGCTGATGTTGCAGGGAAACTGCTGGATCAAGTGTATGACAGAGAAATGGAGCAATGTGCAACAGTTCTGGAGGGTAAAATTGTTAACCTAAGTATTGATGGGTGGAGTAATGTCCACAATGATCCTATTGTGTGTGCTTGTATAACAGAAGAAGGTAAAGTCTTCCTTGCACAAACAACTGATACGTCAGGAAATGCACACACAGCAGAATACTTACAAAAAGTGGCAGTAAAAGCTATAATGACATGTGAACAAAAATTCAAATGTCTAGTACGCAGTTTGGTCACTGACAATGCTGCAAACGTATCCAAGATGAGAAGAGATTTAGAAGAGCAGGGAGGGAATACAAAGCTGCTAATAACATATGGTTGCAGTGCTCATTTGCTGCACCTCTTAGCCAAAGACTTAAGTGTTCCAGAAATAAAGGCTAATGTTGTTGAAATTGCTAAACACTTCCGTAATAATCATTTTGCTGCAGCAGCTCTGAAAAGGATGGGTGGAACGAAGCTAACGCTCCCACAAGATGTTAGATGGAACTCTGTGGTGGATTGTTTTGAGCAGTATATCAAAAACTGGCCTATTCTGATGACACTTTGTCAAGAAAATCGAGATAAAATAGATGGCACTGTCACGGCCAAAATCCTCAACATTGGGCTTAAGAGAAATGTTGAACATATGCTGAGCTTCCTGAAACCCATCTCTCAAGCTTTAAACAAAATACAGAAAAATAGCTGTTTTATTGCGGATGCTGTTGAAATTTGGAAGGAACTGAGTGAACACTTAAAAACAGAACTACACATGGACAGAATTAAATTACAAGCAGTAAACAAACGAATGGGACAAGCACTGACTCCAGCTCATTTTTTGGCAAATATTGTCAATATCCAATATCAGGGTCAAAACCTAAGTGCTGAGGAAGAGGAGTTAGCTATGACATGGGTATCCAGCAATCATCCATCTTTAATGCCAACTATAATAAACTTCAGAGCTAAGGGGGAACCATTCAAGAAATATATGTTTGCTGAAGATATTTTAAGGAAGGTCACACCAGTAAACTGGTGGAAGTCACTTAAGCGCTTGGATTTAGAGACTGTTCAAGTAATGATTTCACTTTTAACAGCAGTAGCTTCTTCTGCAGGTGTTGAAAGAATATTCTCTTCCTTTGGACTCATTCATTCTAAATTGAGAAATCGATTGGGACCCAATAAAGCAGGAAAGCTTGTTTTTCTTTTCCAGATTATGAATAGGAACAAAGAAGAAGATGATGATGAAGATGACGACAAGTGAGCTACAGAGGACAGCAGGGACAGTAGTATTTAAGTTTTTCATGTGTCGGCTGGGCTGACAGTCTAAGTTTCTTAAAATATATATATATTTTGTTTAGCCAAATTAGTTAACAAACATGGATGTTTGTTTAAGCAAATAACTTATGCTGTAATGTTGTTATTGTTTCAGTTGAATAAATCTATTTAAATTGTTATTAAGGTCAGGATTATTTTTCTCCTTCCTAAGTACAACAGAACAGTGGTGTCCAAATATGAATGATTAACCCATTAAACTGGGGAGAAAAAAGTAATATAAAAAGTGATTCTAAAAATCTTCATCTACTTGCATGTTAAAGTAGCAAGAACTAGTTTAGGTAGAAACTTTGATTTAAATCACTGATTTAAATCAAGCCTTACTGACTAGTGATTTAAATCGTGATTTAAATCGTGATTTAACCCCTTAAGGACCGAGTCACTTTGCAGCTTAATGACCAGACCATTTTTTGTAATTCTGACCACTCTCCCTTTATGAGGTAATATCTCTGGAACGCTTCAACGGATCCTAGCGATTATGAGACTGTTTTTTCGTGACATATTGGGCTTCATGTTAGTATTAAATTTAGGTCGATAATTTTTGCGTTTATTTGTGAAAAAATAAAAAATTTGGCAAAAATTTTGAAAATTTAGCAATTTTCAAATTTTTAATTTTTATTCTGCTAAACCAGAGAGTTATGTGCCACAAAATAGTTAATAAATAACATGTCCCACATGTCTACTTCACATCAGCACAATTTTGGAAGAAAAAAAAAAATTTGTTAGGACGTTATAAGGGTTCAAAGTTCATCAGCAATTACTCATTTTTCCAGCAAAATTTACAAAACCAATTTTTTAGTGACCACATCACATTTGAAGTCCCTTTGAGGGGTGTACATGACAGAAAACACCCAAAAGTGACACCATTCCAAAAACTGCACCCCTCAAGCTACTCAAAACTATATTGAAGAAGATTATTAACCCTTCAGGTGCTTCACAGGAACTAAAATAATGTTGAAGGAAAAAATGGACATTTTAATTTTTGTAACAAAAATGTTCTTTTAGCCTCAATTTTTTCATTTTCACATGGGCAACAGGATAAAATGCATCCTAAAATTTGTTGGGCAATTTCTCCTGAGTACACCGATGCCTCATATGTGGTCATAAACCACTGTTTGGGCGCACGGCAGGGCTCAGAAGGGAAGGAGCGCAATTTGAATTTTAGAGCCAATTTTCCGTTCAAAAAGTGAAATGGCGCTCCTTCACTTCTGAGCCCTGCCGTGCGCCCAAACAGTGGTTTATGACCACATATAAGGTATCGGTGTACTCAGGAGAAATTGCCCAACAAATTTTGGGATGTATTTTATCCCTTTGCCCATGCGAAACTGAAAAAATGTAGGCAAAAAGAATTTTTTTGTGAAAAAAAAGTGTTTTTTTAATTTTTATGAATGAATTTGTGAAGCATCTGGGGTTCAAAGTGCTCACTATGCATCTAGATACCTTCCTTAGGGGGTCTAGTTTCCAAAATGGGGTCATTTGTGGGGGAGCTCCAATGTGGAGACACACAGGGACCCTCCATACGCGACATGGTGTCCGCTAACAATTTGAATGGAAAATGAGCTCAAATTGTTAGCGGACACCATGTCGCGTTTGGAGGGTCCCTGTGTATCTCCACATTGGAGCTCCCCCACAAGTGACCCCATTTTGGAAACTAGACCCCCGAAGGAACGTATCTAGATGCATAGTGAGCACTTTGAACCCCCATATGCTTCAGAAATTCATCTGTAAAAATGAAAAAGCACTTTTTTTTCCACTAAAAAATTATTTTTTTCATTATTACGGATCAATTTGTGAAGCATCTGGGGGTTCAAAGTGCTTACTATGTACCTAGATATGTTCCTTTGGGGGTCTAGTTTCCAAAATAGGGTCACTTGTGGGGGAGCTCCAATGTGGAGACACACAGGGACCCTCCAAACGCGACATGGTGTCCGCTAACAATTTGAGCTCATTTTCCATTCAAATTGTTAGCGGACACCATGTCGCGTTTGGAGGGTCCCCGTGTGTCTCCACATTGGAGCTCCCCCACAAGTGACCCCATTTTGGAAACTACACCCCCAAAGGAACATATCTAGATGCATAGTGAGCACTTTCTACCCCCAGGTGCTTCACAAATTGATCTGTAAAAATGAAAAAAGAAAATTTGTGTGGAAAAAAAAAGTGCTTTTTCATTTTTATTGATGAATTTGTGAAGCATCTGGGGGTTCAAAGTGCTCACTATGCATCTAGATATGTTCCTTAGGGGGTCTAGTTTCCGAAATGGGGTCACCTGTGGGGGAGCTCCAATGTGGAGACACACCGGGGCCCTCCAAACGCGACATGGTGTCCGCTAACAATTTGAATGGAAAATGAGCTCAAATTGTTAGCTGACACCATGTCGCATATGGAGAGCCCCTGTGTGTCTCCGCATTGGAGCTCCCCCACAAGTGACCCCATTTTGGAAACTAGACCCCCAAAGGAACATATCTAGATGCATAGTGAGTACTTTGAACCCCCAGATGCTTCAGAAATTCATCCGTAAAAATGAAAAAGCACTTTTTTTCCACAAATAATTTCTTTTTTCATTATTACGGATCAATTTGTGAAGCATCTGGAGGTTCAAAGTGCTCACTATGCATCTAGATATAATCCTTTGGGGGTCTAGTTTCCAAAATGGGGTCACTTGTGGGGGAGCTCCAATGTGGAGACACACAGGGGCTCTCCATACGCGACATGGTGTCCGCTAACAATTGGAATTGTTAGCGGACACCTTGTAGGA
This sequence comes from Allobates femoralis, assembly GCA_033576535.1. NCBI lineage: Eukaryota > Metazoa > Chordata > Amphibia > Anura > Aromobatidae > Allobates > Allobates femoralis. The sequence continues at coordinate 374,882,814 of JARQOC010000004.1, read as the reverse complement.
TATGAAGAGCCCCTATGTGCCTAAACATTGGAGCTCCCCCACAAGTGACCCCATTTTGGAAACTAGACCACCCAAGGAACGTATCTAGATGCATAGTGAGCACTTTGAACCCCCAGGTGCTTCACAAATTGATCCGTAAAAATGAAAAAAGAAACTTTTTGTGGAAAAAAAACGTGCTTTTTCATTTTTATGGATGAATTTGTGAAGCATCTGGGAGTTCAAAGTACTCACTATGCATCTAGATACGTTCCTTCGGGGGTCTAGTTTCCAAAATGGGGTCACTTGTGGGGGAGCTCCAATGTTCAGGCACACAGGGAGGGGCTCTCCATACCCGACATGGTTTCCGCTAACAATTGGAGCTAATTTTCTATTGAAATTGTTAGCGGACACTATGTCGCATATGGAGAACCCGTGTGCCACCAGCACAAGGGCAACTGGTAGAGTTGGGGTACAGCACCAGAAAATGCCGCCTCTAATGAATGCGCTATTTTCTTGGGTGGCTGTGGGTTGAAATTTGCAGCGTGGGGGACCCACAACATTTGAGTCTCTCCACGCTGAGGATTCCAGTCAGCCAGCTACCAAGTTGTACATGGCTGGCTACAAATACAGCGAAGGCTTTATTTTATTTCTAGAACTAATTCTAGAAAAAAAAATGACGTAGGGCTCCGCCATATTTTTGGTCCAGCCAGGTACAACTTGGCAGCTACAGACTGCCAGCAACCCCCAGCTGCCTCGCTGTACCTGGCTGCAACCAAAAATACAGCGAAGCCCATTTTTTTTTATTTCTAGAACTAATTCTAGAAAAAAAAATGACGTAGGGCTCCGCCATATTTTTGGTCCAGCCAGGTACAACTTGGCAGCTACAGACTGCCAGCAACCCCCAGCTGCCTCGTTGTACCTGGCTGCAACCAAAAATACAGCAAAGCCCATTTTTTTTTATTTCTAGAACTAATTCTAGAAAAAAAAATGACGTAGGGCTCCGCCATATTTTTGGCCCAGCCAGGTACAACTAGGCAGCTGGGGGCTGGAATCCTCAGCATGGAAAGGCCCAAGCGTTCTGGGCCCCCCATGCTGCGAATTGCAGCCCGCAGCCGCTCCAGAAAATGGCGCATTCATTGAAGCGCCATTTTCTGGCGCTGTACCCATGCTCTTCCAGTTGCCCTGGTGCCGGTGGCGAACTGGGTAATAAAGGGGTTAATGCCAGCTTTTTATTGGCAGCTGGCACTAAGCCCGAGATTCATAATATAGGGCCAATGTTAGACCCGCCATTAGGAATCTCTGGTAAATAGTCAGAAAATACACACATAGAAAAATCTTTTTATTTGAAAAAAAAACACAAACAAAATTCGGACTCCATCTTTATTATGAAGATCCGACGTAGTCCACAACGAAGGTCCCACGACGCTCGATTGCCTCCGACGTAGTCCACAACGAAGGTCCCACGACGCTCGATCGCCTCTGCTCAATCCAGAGACTTCAGCAAGGGATCAAGTGTCCTCTTCCTACAGTCTCAGGGGTCAGAGTTATGGTGCACTGTATGACAATGATCAGTTATACAGTGCACCATGACTATGATCCCAGAGACTATAACAAGAGGACACTTGATCCCTTGTTGCACCCATCCATCCACCTATGCACCCATCATCCACGCACGCACATCCACGTATGCACATCCACGCATGCACACAACCACGCACGCACATCCACGCATGCACACATCCACGCACGCATGCTGACATCCACGTACATCCACACACACATCCACGTACATCCACATCCACGTACGCACACTTCCACGCACGCACATTCACACACGCACATCCACGCACGCACATCCACGCACGCACATCCACGTACGCACATCCACGTACGCACATCCACGTACGCACATCCACGCATGCACACAACCATGCACACACATCCACACATGCATATCCACGTACGCACATCCACGTACGCACATCCACGTACGCACATCCACGTGCTGACATCCACGCATGCACACAACCACGCACACACATCCACACAAGCACATCCACGCACGCACACATCCATCCATCCATCCACCCATCCATCCATCCACCCACCCATCCATCCATCCATCCATCCACCCATCCATCCATCCACCCATCCATCCATTCATTCTTTCATTCATTCTTTCATTCATTCATACTTACCCAGCGATGAGGAGGAGGAGCCCCTGAGAAGAGGAGGAGCCACACTGCAGAGGAGGCCCGACGGTGCGGGCGGGTGCACCGAGCGTGCAGCCCGCCGGGAATCGGGATAGGTGAGCGGGGCTGGGGACCCGGGATCGGGGGCTGGGGACCGAGTCCCGGGGGCTGGGGACCAGCAGGGAGGAGGAGGGGGCCCTGCAGCTTTGCCGGCGGGCGCAGAAGCCCGCCGGCAAACAAACTGTGCAAGGTGGAGGGCGGGGATGGACGGGAGACAGGGGGGGCTGCACAGGGGACGGGGACAGGACACAGAGGGCTCAGGACACAGGGGGGGGCTACAGGACACAGGGGGCTCTGGACACAGGGGGCGGGGACAGGACACAGGAGGGGCTGCACAGGGGACAGGGACCGCACACAGGAGGGGCTGCACAGGGGACGGGGACAGGACACAGGAGGGGCTGCACAGGGGACGGGGACAGGACACAGGGGGCTCAGGACACAGGGGGGGGGCTACAGGACACAGGGGGAGCTGGACACAGGGGGCGGGGACAGGACACAGGGGGAGCTGGAGCATCAGCTCATGGCCGGCGGCTGCGGTGCAACCCGCCCGCAGATAAGAGTGATTGCGGTGGGGGAGGGGGGTGAAGGGGTTAACAGGGGTGCCCACACCTCTGCCCCTAACCCTTGGCTGTCACTGACAGCTTTTAGATTTGAGCTGTCACTGTTCGTTTAGGAGCAGTGACAGTTCAAAGCCATGACGAGTATACTCGTCATGATGCGGGAACTGACATCTTTTCATGACGAGTATACTCGTCATTAGTCGTTAAGGGGTTAAATCAGTTCGATTTAAATCAAATCCACCCTGCAACCGAGCAAGACCCTTATTGCTGAACAGCGCGGATTTAACCCTTTCCTTGTTGCTGATTATATGGAGCAGACTGACAGAATATTGCCTTTTTCAATAGAAGAATAGAATCCTTTCAACTACAAATAAATTATGTTAAAATAGGTTAGTTTTCGACTTCCTGTCTGACCTGGGATGTGATAACATCTACGGAGCAGCAGCTCTCACACCACAAGAATCCTACTGACAAATCTGCGGACATCCACCACCCCAATACAAGAGAAAGATGGGCTACCACCAGCTCCCACTCCACACCACCTATAAAGGTCAGTCACTTCAATCCTGGATCATTTCTGAGACCTGGAGGGTTCTTTGGCCTGCTGCAGACGTGTGCACCCAAGGCCTGCACTGGCTGCTATTCATATTGCAAAAATCTACTGCGACTAAAGGTATAATCCTACAAGACGCACATAGAACCCCCCTTTCCCCCACGGAAACACCGGAGGATCTACTTATCAGAGATCAAGGCAGATTCTACAGGACTTCTCTCCAGTTTCCAGTAACACATGTAAAGAGGCTTGTGAAGGGGCCTCGAAAAGTGGGGCTGTGATCAGACTAAGCAGAGAGAAAACAGTCTCTCCAGCAACAACACACAGAGGCCTTGGAGGGGGTTTAAGCACATACAACTGGTAATTTCTCTTGGTGCTAGTTCAAAAGGAAAACTGATGACATCTAGTAGTCGCCATAGTGAACTCAGACACAGATAACTCTGCTGCCACCTAGTGGACAAAAAAAATAAGCACACAAAAAAATTAAACTGGGGGTGTGGCCTGGCGCTGATGGTAGAGGCCGCTTAGAACAGGAGCTCCAGCAAGCCCGGCGCTTTTAACAGCTGAAACTCGGCATCTGCGGACCGCTCACCTTCTTCCACGCTCTTACAGCCTCCGGAGCAGAGGGTGAGTCTGATGGGCAAGGGAAAGCCCGCCAATCGCAGTCCCCCCAGGAGAGTTACAGAATACTTCTCTGGCGTCAGATCTCCTGTTCCCTCCAATATGGCGCAGGTGTCTCCCTGCCCAGCGCGCACAACCCACCGGGGTTTACAAGTCTCCCTCACATAAGATGCAAGGGGAGCTGATACCCCAATCATAAATGGCACTATGAGAGATCTCTTGTTTGCCCTGAGGTCCTCCCTGCACGGAGACATGAAGGAAATTATTGCGTATTTTAGAGGGGAGATTGCTGATCTGGGAGGCCGCACTGACAGTTGGAGTGCAAACTCACAGAGCTAATCAAATCGAATAACGATTTACTGGATGCCCATGATGCCGTACAGCAGGAGATGATCAAAACTGAGTCCAAAACCCTGGACTTAGAGGACTGTTCTCGCAGAAAAAAACATAAGGATCAGGGGAGTGGATGAGGCAGTTTCTACAGTGGAGCTGTGCTCCTTCTTGCAGGACTTTATTGTGGCTGCCCTCCCCCATGTGGCAAAGAAAGATGTCATAATCGACCGTATCCACAGAATTCCTAAACATGCCAACCTCAGTTCAACCCTCCCTAGAGACACTATTGCTCATATCTATTTCTATGAGATGAAAGAGGATTTTCTGCAAGTACTGAGGCGGCACCCAACCCTCCTGAGACTTTCCAGCATCTTTCTGTATTCCCGGATCTCTCGCCTGGTACACTGCCTCTTCGCAGAGCATTCCAGCAGCACACTCAAATTCTGAGGAATAAAGAGATCCCTTACAGGTGGGGATTCCACACGAAATTGATTGTCTGCAGAAACGTCCATCTGCCACACTCCAGCTCAAGCAGGGAAGCTACTTGCCCAATGGGGCCTGTGCTCACCACGAGAAGACCACCTATCTGCTTGTCCTTGACCTGTAGCTCCAGGCCCACTCAAATGTCACATCGACCCTGAATGGGCCACAGTCTGATTTGCCTGAATACCTGTGGAATGCCTGGCTTGTTTTTCCCATCATTTCTCATTTTTTTCTTTTTTTTTTGGTTGCCTACCTCTGCTCTATGGTAGGAGCTGCTGACATTTGGTTTACCCTACCGTAAGATTTTGTTCTTTGACTATTTTTGGAACGATCTGGGGCTCCAGACGTTCCTTCTTGCCCTCCAAGTGTGTTTTGGACACTTTTTCTACATGGGGTCTTTTTTGTACCTTTTCTTTCCCTAAGGGGTCTGGTTTTTCATGTTTGTTTTTGATGCTTCCTATTTCCTCCCTCCCCCTCTCCCTCCCTCCCCTTCTGCATTATATAATGTTTGGTTTTTCTTTCTAGGTTGCGTTGCGGGGTCCCGCTAAGCACTTACTGTATGTATACCTCCATCCATGAGCATCTCTGTTTACTGTATAAATGTAAACGGCCTTAATTCGCCGGGGAAGCACTCTCTGGTTTGGAGGCAACTGATCAAATCACGAGCGGATGTTATTTGTCTCCAAGAGACACATTTGCTGGAATGTGACAATTCCAGAATGTCCTCCAACTTATACCCACATCAATTTTTTGCCAGTGGAAAGGCAAAGAAAGCTGGGGTTGGCATCCTCATCTCCAATTCTGTCTCGTTCCAACATACTGATACCATTAGGAACCTGGAGGGCAGGTTTGTTATAGTTTTGTGTCAAATTAATTTGGTTTCCTATATCCTAACTTCCCTGTACGCCCCCAACTCGGGGCAACTAAAATTTTACGAAATCTTCTCGCTAAAATCTGCTCCATCACCAGCGGTCACAAAATTCTAGCTGGAGATTTTAACATACCGATGTATAAAATAATTGATTGCTCTGTTCCCTTGCATTCTAGGGGTGAAATGGGCGCTACGATCTCTTCCTTCCATTTACATGATATTTGGTGGTATCTTCACTGCGGGGAGAAAGCCCTTTACATATATGTCACCGTGAAACCATTCTTATAGTAGGATAGACTATATCCTAGTAGATGACGTCCTCTTACCTCAATGTTTTGAGGCGGAAATCGGCAATATTTCATGGTCTGATCACAACCCTATTTCTCTCTGCATTGAGGACCCGCTGGCCTTGAGACCATCGGCGCGATGGAAGCTTAACGAATATTTAATGGCTGACCCAGACACCTCGGATACAATCAATCTCCAACTTAAAGAGTTCTTCACCCTCAACGACACCGATGAAGTGACTGACGATGTCCTCTGGTACATCCATAAGGCTGTTCTCAGTGGTTCTTTGATTAAAATAGCCGCTATGGTCAAACGTCAATTCAATCAAAAACTACAATCAGCTTTGACCAGTTGGTTACAAGTATACCTTGTTTTGTTCTTTCTCCCTCCCCTCTCCAGCTCCCACATACATTTATGCTGGGAGATTGAGATTTGCCTTGGGACTTCCCAAATAGTGCGTTTTCCTATAGATTGCACACCCGTTCTATAAATGTGAACTGCGTTTGTTCCGGTGTTCCCGCACTAGAGTGCTGAAGGAGGTGTTATTCCATAGCTTATCCTATGTACTCCAGATTCCTGTGATCCATTTTAAGGAAGTCAAACCTTAACCCTGTTATGTATTTTATGCTTCTGTATTTTATACTTCTGTATCAATGTCTCTTACCACTGTTATAAAACCTTATAAAATCTAATAAAGATAAATTTAACAAAAAAAAAACTACAATCAGCTTTAACTGACTTACAAAGCCTGGAATCTCACCATAAGCTTGATCCCACCCATGCGGTTCTCCAGAACCTGACCAGGGCTCGTCTTCTGGTTCGTTCATTACTCCTAACTAGAGCGGAAAAAGCCTTTAAAAAATACAGAGCAAAATATTATGCCTTAAGCGATAGAGCCAGCTCCCTTTTGGCCAAGAGGGTTAAAGCAGCTGAATCCTGATCCAAAATTCCCTTCCTTCTTACATCAGATGGAAAGCAGATCCGTAATCCTATAAATATGGCGGCAGAATTTGGGGCTTATTATAATTCCCTTTACAATCTCGGTACAGACCCGTCCATTAATCAGCCCTCCCGTGTATCCATACACTCTTTCCTACATAAAGTGTCTCTTCCCAAGCTAACTCCCTCCCTGCTAATCTACCTCAATTCTCCATTAACGGAATCAGCAATATCCCATGCCATCCGGATCTCTAAAACATCCTCAGCCCCTGGTCCGGATGGATTCTCTTTTCAGTATTACATGCAATTTGCCCCTATACTCTCCCCTTATTTACTACGTCTGTTTACCTTATGGGTCTCCAAGGACACAATTAAAAAGGAAGGTCTTGAAGCTAATATAATCACATTACCCAAGCCGGGGAAACCCATGACTTCCCCCTGAAATGTCCGTCCCATAGCCTTGCTTAACTGCGATGCAAATATTTATGCAAAAGTTTGGGCCAACAGATTAATGAGTGTTCTCCCCTCCCTGGTTGATCCTGATCAGGTGGGCTTCATCCCGGGGAGACAGACCAGGGATGGAACGAGACGAATTGTGGACCTCCTTGATGTGGTTGAGAGGAATCACATCTCCTGTGTATTCCTGTTCCTGGATGCTGAAAAAGCGTTTGACAGGGTACACTGGGGATACATTGCAGAAGTACTGCATAAATTTGGTTTCCTTGGTGAATGTATTTTCTTCCATTATGGCTTTATATTCGGAACCCAGCGCCACCGTGTCAGCCTCGGGTTTTCATTCTTTCCCCATTCCCATTACTAATGGCACGAGCCAGGGTGTCCCCTCTCCCCCCTGATTTTTGCTCTGGTAATGGAGCCACTGGCTGCTGTAATGAGATCTAATCCTAACATTCATCGGATTACCATTGGTTCTAAAATATACAAAATTGGGTTATATGCTGACGATGTCATTCTAACTTGCACTGACGCCCTGCATACCCTTAAGCAAATTATGTTCGTCCTATCTGAATTTTCTGTTGCGTCATACTATAAACTTAACTTATCTAAATCCATAATGTATCCTCTCAACCTCACCAATGATACTCAAATTTTAATACAAAAATTATACCCCTTTATTTGGTCTACTTCAGGTTTCACTTATTTGGGAATCTCCATGGCCACCACCTCTAAGATAGTTAAACACAATTGTGATCTGCTCACACAGGAGATTCGCTCAGATTTACTGCGATGCCCTTCTGGCGCTCTCTCTTGGATGGCCAAAATTCTGCTCATTAAAATGTTAAAGTGGATCTGTCACCAACCATGCATGGTGATCTAATTACAGCACTGAATGTAGCATGTCTGCTGCATTCAAGCAAGGGGTCCCCAAGTCTTTGAGCCCCCCTGTACCCAGAGATAATACACTTTGAAAACTTACATTGTGGAGCCAAAGAGGAGGTGGCTTGTGGCTGGAGCCAAAGGGCAGTTTCACACCCCCTGTATGTTTAATCCGCCCACCGCCTCCTCCCTGATGCCAATCATTGTCTCCCTCGCCTGCTGCATAGTACACAGAGCTTATTGCAGTGCTGGCCGCTTTGCCCCGCCTCCTGCGGTGACGTCACCACCTTTCCCCACCCTGCTCCATGGTTAACATGGAGCAGAGCTGGGAAAGGCAGTGATGTCACAGCGGGAGGCCGGCCGCCCCGCCTCCTGCTGTGACATGACCGCTTATACCCGCCCTGCTCCATGTTATCCATAGTATAAACTTTCTGCCCTTTCTGTATGTTACCCTGGAGGCCATTGAGCTTTCAGTGGATTGCTTATCGCTGGTCGTTTGGAGATAGAGGGGTGTTGCCCACCTGGACAGTTTGTTGGATTGAGACGGTTCCCTCCTCCAGTTCTCTGATATCACCTCTCAGTCTGGTCTCCCAAACCACCTTTTTTACCAATATTTACAGGTTCGGCATTTCCTTAACACCTGTCATTTACCGCAGAATGATGCCTCCTGCTTCAATGAAAGCCTACAACGTTTTTTTAAATCGGGGTCTCTATCATATACAAAGCCCTTATTACTCCTGCTAACTCCTCTAAATTACCCTTTATGTTGTCCTCGGAGAGCAGCCTATCTTTCTCGGTTACTTTAGAAGAGTAGAGGCGGGCATTTACTCACGCCAATAAAGTTTCCTCTTGCATTAATCATTTAGAGCAGTCCAAGAAATTTCACCTTAACTGGTATCTGACTCCTCTTCGGCTGTCCAAATTTAAGGGCTCCACCTCTCCTCTCTGTTGGAGGGGATGTCGCGCCCTAGGCTCGATGGCCCACATTTGGTGGGAGTATCCATTGCTGCAACGGTTCTGGCATGCAACTGAATCTTTGATAACTGAAATAATTCACATCCCATTTTCCCTCTCGGGTCAAACAGCCATCCTGGGCATGCACTTGGAAACTATCCCATCCCCACTACGGCCCATGGTCACCAATGTTTTGATTGCTGCCAGACAATGCATTGCCAAGCTCTGGAAATCGACCTCTATCCCTACTAAAGAGGAATTGATTTCTCAGCTGAACCTTCACTATTAGTATGAAACAATCTTAGTCCATGATCTGCCCAGGAAGCGTAGAATCTCTGCTTGGTGGGATCCCTGGAAATTGTCCTCTTTTCATTCAAATGTGTAAATTGTTACATGTGCTCTACTGTCAACTAATTCCTCAGAGCAACCTGCTTATTGCATCTCCCCCCCCTTCCCTCCCATCCCTTTGATTGTCTCCCTTACCCTTTTGTTATGTTTGTTGTTACTACCTGTAAACACAATAAAAAATATTGGTTTAAAAGAAAAAAAAAAACTGCAAGTGCCTACTGTGTACTGCAGCATGACATATTTCCATAGCTGCCAAGAAACATAAGAACTGATAATCTCAGAAGAAAGGCCAAACGGCAGCAACAGAGGGACCTGACGCTGACTATATCTACGTCATAAACTTCAGCAAATGGATCGCTACTTGTTACGCATCTTACAAAAGCCAGAGGGCCTCCGGCAAACAAGCAGCGGGAACTACAAAGTGGAAGAGGGCACCGGGGACACAAGCCCTGCGGGAGAGGACACTCCTGCAACAAACTGGCAACAGGAAACCCCAAATGAGGAGTACATTGAAGACCTAAATGAGTGTAGCAGGAAAGACCCTTCAAGATCGATATTAATAGACTTTAACAAACTGGTGGCTGACGTGACAAGTAGCATCATCTTAGACATCCAAAAGAACCTGGAAAAGGCTATCAAGAAAGCCCTCCAGCATCTCCAAGATGAAGTGAGCAAACAAAGAACGTAGAGTGGAGCTGGATCAGAGGGTCTCGCAACTGGAGGATGCTAACATACAGCTCTCCTCGCAGCTGAAAGAGACAACTTCGGAAACAAACCGCCTGTCTGAAAAGGTCGAGGACCTGGAAAACAGGTCAAGAAACAACAACCTAAGGCTAGTGAGGCTCCCCGAGTCAGTCCCTATAGCTGAACTTCAAAGACTTTGCAAAAGAGACTTGCCAATGGCCCTGGAAATTAATCACGGTTGTAGGGTCGAAAGGGTTAACAGGGTTGGGCCAGATCTACGATCTCACAATCAAGGATCTATCATATAGCAAAAATTCTAAGAAAAAGGTGTACTCACACGTATCTGAGTTTATGCACACAGACTTTTAATTAACAGTGGAAAGTTACATACAGCAGGGAGGGAGGAGAAGGAACAGACAATGAGTCGTTTCGCGCTTTACTTACCGCTTCCACTGTTAATCAAAAGTCTGTGTGCATAAAGTCTGATATGGGTGAGTGCACCTTTTTCTTTGAGTTTTTGCTACATGATGTATCTTTATAGGTAGCACCCCGGGACTATGATTTGCACTTGAATGATATGCCATTTGATTATAGTGAGACTACAGAGCTATTAGCCCTTAATGTGCAATTGATGCCCGACTTTCTTGTTTATAATTACAATCAAAGATCTGATGACCGTACATCCAGACCGCGTCAAGTAATCATGAAATTCCTGGACTATAATGATAAGTTTGACATAATGAGAGCATATAAAAGATGTCCCCAGCTAGTGACTTTGAGGGGGATAAAAGTCCTATTATTTGAAGACTATTCTGCAGAGGTGGCAAAACGCAGGAGAGCTTTTAGTAAAATATGTGCAGCACTCTATTAAGCAAACTTTTCAACTGCAATACCCAGTGACACTGAGGATTATCCATAATGACAGTGATAACCTCATCTACAAATTGGCAGCAACGCAGAGAAAGACATGGTTAAAATACTGCGCAATGCAAAAAGCAACGAACAAACCCATATAAAAGAAGAGGATTTTTTTAGGCTCAACAAATTGTGGGTGGGGAAAGTAGTGGGCGCATCAGCTCAAGGTAGTCAGGAAAGCAAAAGGGTGGACGGTGTATACGGAACCTGCGCTGCAAGGACCAAAGGATCAGATGGTGTTCATCATTATAATGATGAACACCATCTGATCCTTTGGTCCTTGCAGTGCAGATCCGTATACACCGTCCACCCTTTTGCTTTCCTGACTACGTTGATCGTTGTGGTGTGGATCCTTGCAGCAGCTACGGTACTACCTTTTGCTTTGACGCTGGTTGTGTGCTACACAACCCCCCAGGTGAGTGACTAATTAAATTTAGTCCACTTTTCTAACAATGATAAGACCCTATTGTGCTTTTCTCTCCCTTTTTCCAGTTTTTCATCATCTGAAGGTAGACACTCAGGGGTAGTGATACTGTTCCATCGTAATTTTGTATTTAATCTGCTCTCCCAGAAGTGTGATGATCAGGAGAGATGGGTTTGGGTCACCAGAGAGCATGTGGAGGAGAAGTCTATTCAATCTACAATGTTTATGGACCTAATGGTTCAAACCGAGTCTTCTTTGATGACCTGGAGAGGAAGATTGTCTTGGACAACTCACCTCTGATAATTACTGGGGGAGACTTGAACACGGTTCACAATGGGGAGGAGGACAGAAAGAGCCAGAGCCTGACTCCTCCTAAAAGAGAGACTCTTCTCCCCTCCTTCCTTGAACAAACTGGATTGAGGGATGTTTGTCGTTGGTTACATCCAGAGGATAGAGAGTTTACCCACTTCTACAATGCCCACCAATCCTGGTCAAGGATAGACTATCTGCTGACCTCGGCAAAACTATTAAATAGAATGAAGTCAGTGGAGATCTATGACCTGGTCATATCCGATCATACTCCGGTGGGTATGAAACTAGTGGGCAACCAGATAAAAGGCACACATTACATGTGGAAATTTCCATCTTATCTTACAAAAGATTAGGGATTTAATGACATCTTACGGGGCTGGTGAGAGGAATTTGAACGGGAACAACAAGGAACATGTAAACAAACACGCGCTGTACTGGAATACGGCAAAATCAGTGTTAAGAGACAAAAATATTGAGTTTGTGGTCTCACTCAAGAAAAGAGTAGCAGAAAAATACTCGGATTGTAGTGCAAAGCTTAGAAATACATATACAGAGTTCCTGCAGAGCCCCACCACTGAAAACAGGTAAAAATGGAAGCTGGCCAAAGAAGAGTTTGAAACCTGGATTGATAGGAGGCAACAGATGTACCACTCTAGTCAGGAGGTTGAATTGCTGAGATATGGGAACAAAGCAGGGAAGTTGTTGGCAAGACTGACAAAAGGGCATCTGCAGGCAAATCCAATTGATAGACTACCTGATGGCCCGGGAACTATAACTTCCAACCCTAGAAAAATCAATGAAATACTACAAAACTTTTACAATGAACTATATAAACCCTCATATACTAATTTGGCAGAAGATAACAAAAAATCCAAGTCACTCTTCCAAACAAACACAAGAACAACAAGATGCAATTAATGCAGAAATAACAGAAGAAGATGTGAGACAATCCATAAGTCATCTCCAAAATGGAAAAGCACCAGGCCCAGATGGATTTAGCGGGGAGTTTTATAAGGCCCTCAGGAAACATATCTTCCCATTGCTAACAAGTTATTACAACACAATCCTCTTAACGGGGGCCATAGCAGAAAGATCTAAAGAAACATATATTAAAGTCATACCCAAACTAGGCAAGGACCCCCTGGAGGCCTGGTCTTATAGACCCATCTCCCTTATTGATGTAGACCAGAAGATTATGTGAAAAATAATGGCGGACAGATTGGCAGCAGTATTACCCCAACTGGTGAACCCTGCACAAGTAGGATTCGTTAAGGGCAGGATGGCGGTGAAAAACATAAAAAAGATACTAACTGTGTTGGACAGGGTGGGTTGCCGCAGCCAGTCGGGAGAGAGACCAGCTTTGGTGGCTCTGGATGCAGAGAAAGCTTTTGATAATGTTAGCTGGGACTGGCTAGGGGCGATTCTGGACTCATTCAACATAAAGGGCAACTTTAGAATATACCTGGAGGGAGTGTATAGGGACCAGACAGCTAGAATACACACACCAGGCTTCCTCTCTGAGCCATTTCACCTATGTAAAGGGACCTGCAGAACAATGGAGGAAACTAGGCCTAGAACTACATATTGCAAAGACACATATCATCTATCTGGGAATTAAGATAGGCAGGCTTCCGGCACAACTATATTCACTAACTTATATACCTCTGATGGAAAGAATATTGGGAGAACTTCGGAGATGACAGAATCTGCCAATATCTCTTCTAGGAAGATGCCATTTAATTAAAATGATCAGCTTTGCCAGACTCCTATACTGATTAGACATTACCCCTGATACTTAAGCATCTGGATATAAACAAAATAAATAGAGCTGTCACCCATTTTATTTGGGCAGGTAAAAGGCCCAGAATCGCATTGGGAAAACTGATGCTAAGAAGAAGTGAAGGTGGGATCAATTTTTCGAATGTCAAAGCCTACAACATAGCAAATCTTTTTAGACATGTGATAGATTGGCTACAGGAGACTAACTGCTACTCTAATATCCAATTGGAAAGACAGTAACACCGTGGGAATTAAATGCTCACTTACATACAAAACAGGCCAAACTCTACTGCTTTGGGATACCATCGTATGCTGGAAGATAGTAAAGAAGGCATTTGGCCTTCGCTTCCACATCTCTGAACATATGCCAATAGTTGGTCACCCAGAATTTCCCCAGGGAACGGAAATCAAAAAAGCGATAGGACAAGCAGGTGATAGCATGAGGAATGTGGGGGATATTATGCATACAGAGATTAAACGATGGCTGATAGCACAATTAATCAAGGACAAATTTTATTGCCTAACAAGAAGAATTTGTATATGTACTTTTGGTAATCTACAGTGTCCTTGTTGGATGTTATATCCTATGCTAAGTTATCCTCTGCAATGTTATATTCTAAAAATCCAATTAAAAAAATAGAACCAAGAAGGCAAAAAAAAAGAGAATAGGTTAGCTTTCTAAATGAGTTTTCCACCAGGAACTTGATTTTCACCTATCCTCAGGATCTATTATATAATCGCGAATCGGAAAAGCGCCCCTTCACGCGCACTTTCCGATGTCGTCATGTGGATACGAATTTAACATTGGGCGCGAAGCGCCCGATGTCGCGCGAGCAATGGCCGTTAGGCCATTGCGAGTCGCTGGCCCAGGGCGAGCAATGGCCGCGAAGCGGCCATTGCGAGCCGCTGAACCCAAATTCGCTCCACAGGCCCGGCCACAACTTAAGCGAGTTACCGCTCAGGTAGCGCGAGCAATGGCCGCCAGGCCATTGCGAGTCGCTGCCTGAGCCGCAACTCGCTCCCCGGGGACCATGCGAGTCGCTGCCTACGCCGCAACTCGCTGGCCCGGGGAACATGGAGCGGAGGCGGCATAGCCGCCTCCGCTCCACGCTACAGTCTAATCCAGGCCCCCCATGTCCTCACACCCGCCCCCCCAGGTCCGCACACCCGACACCCCCGGCCCGCACACCCGACACCCCCGGTCCGCACACCCGACACCCCCGGTCCGCACACCCGACACCCCCGGTCCGCACACCCGACACCCCCGGTCCGCACACCCGACACCCCCAGGTCCGCACACCCGACACCCCCGGTCCGCACACCCGCCCCCCCAGGTTCGCACACCCGCCCCCCCAGGTTCGCACACCCCGCCCCCCCAGGTCCGCACACCCGCCCCCCCAGGTCCGCACACCCGACACCCCCGGTCCGCACACCCGCCCCCCCAGGTCCGCACACCCGCCCCCCCAGGTCCGCACACCCGCCCCCCCAGGTCCGCACACCCGCCCCCCCAGGTCAGCACACCCGACACCCCCGGTCAGCACACCCGACACCCCCGGTCAGCACACCCGACACCCCCGCTCCAAACACCCGACACCCCCGGTCCAAACACCCGACACCCCCGGTCCAAACACCCGACACCCCCGGTCCGCACACCCGACACCCCCGCTCCGCACACCCGCCCCCCCAGGTCCGCACACCCGCCCCCCCAGGTCAGCACACCCGACACCCCCGGTCCAAACACCCGACACCCCCGGTCCAAACACCCGACACCCCCGGTCCAAACACTCGACACCCCCGGTCCAAACACTCGACACCCCCGGTCCAAACACCCGACACCCCCGGTCCAAACACCCGACACCCCCGGTCCGCACACCCGACACCCCCGGTCCGCACACCCGCCCCCCCCAGGTCCGCACACCCGCCCCCCCAGGTCCGCACACCCGCCCCCCCAGGTCAGCACACCCGACACCCCCGGTCCGCACACCCGACACCCCCGGTCCGCACACCCGCCCCCCCAGGTCCGCACACCCGCCCCACCAGGTCCGCACACACCGACACCCCCGGTCAGCACACCCGACACCCCCGGTCCGCACACCCGCCCCCCCAGGTCCGCACACCCACCCCCAGGTCCGCACACCCACCCCCGGTCCGCACACCCACCCCCGGTCCGCACACCCACCCCCGGTCAGCCCCCGCCGATAGCCCCTAAGCCCCGCCGCCTACCCCCTAAGCTCCCGCCGCTGTCCCCTGTCCCTGTCGCTAATACCTACGGCCCTACACTCGAAGCCCCCGCCGTCCCCTAACCTAACGCCCCCGTCGTATCACTTACATGCCTTCTTACTCATCTGATCGTCCGTCCGATCCTCCGTCCGGCCAGCCGTCCTCTTCTTCCGGCCCCGAGGGTCTTCTGTCTTCTGTCCGCCATCTTCTGTCTTCTGGACGCCATCTTCCGCCTCCGACGTCCTCTGCCTTCTCATCTCATTGAGATACAATGCACGAAAAATCCGCCATTGTAACTCAATGGGATGTGAGGGCCTCTTCTGATTGGTTGGTGTATACTGCCGTCAGCCAATCAGAAGAGCCCCTCAACAGTTCTCATTCAGGTCCGCCTTTTTTTCCCCATTCACTTACATTAGCGGTGTCTCGGCGATTTTAGAGCCGCCCGCCTGGTTCTATTTGTCGGCCATAAAATCGCGGATACACCGCTAATGCATGTCTATGGGATTTTCAAAATGGCGCCGCGATTCTGATTCGTCGCTGTCTGCTAACGCCGACCAATCAGAAATCGCGGCGCCATTTTTAAAAATCCCATAGACATGCATTAGCGGTGTATCCGCGATTTTACGGCCGACAAATAGAACCAGGTAGCCGGCCATAAAATCGCGGACACACCGCTAATGCATTCCTATGGCATTTTTAAAAATGGCGCCGCGATTCTGATTGGTCGCTGTCTGCTAACGCCGACCAATCAGAAATCGCGGCGCCATTTTTAAAAATCCCATACACATGCATTAGCGGTGTGTCTGCGATTTTACGGCCGACAAATAGAACCAGGTGGCCGGCCATAAAATCGCCGACACACCGCTAATGTATGTCAATGGTAAAAAAAAAAGGCGGACCAGAAAGAGAACTGTCTGTCACTTTAAATAAATAATAAATTAAATAATAAATAAAATAATTTAAAAATCATTAAAAAATAATAAAAAATAATAATAAAAAAATAATAAACAATTAAATATAAAATAATAATAAAAAAATTAAAGATATGTGTGTCACTTAAAATAAAAAATAAATTAAATAATAAATAAAATAATTTAAAAATCATTAAAAAATAATAAAAAATAATAATAAAAAAATAATAAAAAATTAAATAAAAATAATAATAAAAAAATTAAAGATAGTGTGTCACTTAAAATAAAAAATAAATTAAATAATAAATAAAATAATTTAAAAATCATTAAAAAATAAGAAAAAATAATAATAAAAAAATAATAAAAAATTAAATAAAAATAATAATAAAAAAATTAAAGATATGTGTGTCACTTAAAATAAAAAATAAATTAAATAATAAATAAAATAATTTAAAAATAATTAAAAAATAATAAAAAAATTAATAATAAAAAAAAAAATAATAATAATTAAAAAATAAAAAAAAATTATAAAAAATTACAAAAAATAATAATTAAAAAAAAAATGGTAATAATAATTATATTACTGCTAATAATAATGATATTAATGCTAATAATTATCCTATTAATGCTAATAATAATACTAATAATGCTAATAATTATGCTATTAATGTCTAATAATAATGATAATAATGCTAATAATAATGCTAATAATACTAATAATAATGCTATTAATGCTAATAATAATGCTAATAATGCTAATAATTATGCTATTAATGCTAATAATAATGCTAATAATGCTAATAATTATGCTATTAATGTTAATAATTATGCTATTAATGCTAATAATAATGCTAATAATGCTAATAATTATGCTATTAATGCTAATAATTATGCTATTAATGCTAATAATAATGCTAATAATGCTAATAATTATGCTATTAATGCTAATAATAATAATATTAATGCTAATAATAATGCTATTAATGCTATTAATTCTAATAATAATGCTATTAATGCTATTAATAATGTTATTAATGCTATTATTAATGCTAATAATGCTATTATTAATGCTATTAATGCTAATAATAATGCTATTAATGCTAATAATAATGCTATTAATGCTATTAATAATGTTATTAATGCTATTATTAATGCTAATAATGCTATTATTAATGCTATTAATGCTAATAATAATGCTATTAATGCTAATAATAATGCTATTAATGCTATTAATAATGTTATTAATGCTATTATTAATGCTAATAATGCTATTATTAATGCTATTAATGCTAATAATAATGCTATTAATGCTATTAATAATGCTATTAATGCTATTAATAATGTTATTAATGCTATTATTAATGCTAATAATGCTAATAATAATGCTATTAATGCTATTAATAATGCTATTAATGCTATTAATTATGCTATTAATGCTAATATTTATCCTATTTATGCTATTAATAATGCTATTAATGCTAATAATAATGCTATTAATGCTATTAATAATGTTATTAATGCTATTAATAATGCTAACAATGCTATTATTAATGCTAATAATGTTAGTATTAATGCTATCAATGCTAATAATAATGCTATTAATGCTATTAATAATGCTATTAATGCTATTAATGCTAATATTTATCCTATTCATGCTATTAATAATGCTATTAATGCTAATAAGAATGCTATTAATGCTATTAATAATGTTATTAATGCTATTATTAATGCTAATAATGTTATTATTAATGCTATTAATGCTAATAATAATGCTATTAATGCTATTAATAATGCTATTAATGCTATTATTAATGCTAATAATGCTATTATTAATGCTATTAATGCTAATAATAATGCTATGAATGCTATTAATAATGTTATTAATGCTATTATTAATGCTAATAATGCTATTAATAATGCTATTAATGCTAATAATGCTATTAATGCTATTAATACTGTTATTAATGCTCATAATACTGCTAATAATGCTATTAATACTGCTATTACTGCTAATAATAATGCTATGGCTTATATTATTGCTATTGATAATGCGATTATTATTTAAAAATCTTTAAAAAAACAATAAACATATTTTAGATACCCGATGCATTAGCATCAGGCTAACAGCTATAACTACTATAATCAAATTAATGCACGTTCTAGAATCCCGATGCATTTGCATCGGGCTCACAGCTAGTAGATAATAAATGTCTACTAGTTAATAGCCCTGGTGCTTGGTTACCAACAATCACTAGAATGGGGGTCCCAATTTCAGGTTCGTCCTTGCTGTTGGTTGGACTGAAGGAGGTGACGTGGGTACACATGAACACTGCTGTTTTATATGTTCTATTAGATTGCTGTTCATGAATAAGGATGTTTTCATCCGAAACGCGTTGATGTAGTCAATTCATGCACATTTTCTATGTATGCACTTAAATATTTTTAAGTAAACAAATTCACACGTTGAAGAGCCGGATTTATTTTTTCATTCTGGTTAATCAACAAGACCTCTGAAGGTGTGTCCTGTGGTATCTTGCACTAAAATGTTATTAACAGCGCCTTAAAATCTTGAAATCTACAAAGTGGGACATCCATGGACAGGAGCTGTTCTACTGACCCATTGAAGCATTTTGTTTGGCGTTTACAGAATTTTGAGGGAAAGTCAATATATTGTACTCTATGTCAGGTTTCGCAAAACATTCCTGTCCTTTAACCAGCTGGAGAAAGTATGCTATAATATCTTGCGTTTGAAATGCGTAGCACAATGTACCATAGATGCTTACTGGCTGCAGCATTATAGTTTTTATAATGTTTGTAACACTCACTTTTTTATAATGTAATAATGCTTTGAATTTTTACACTGAAGAAAAGAGCTAGAAAATTGATTTTTCTGTTGCTGGAAATGCCTATAAGCTGAGGCATTTCCTTGCTCCTTCCACGGAAATCATTGGGTGAGCTGGTTTCACTTTTCTTTCTATCATCAAATAATGACCTCTGGGTCTGACAGCTACAATGGACTACTAGACCTAGCTAGAAACACGGTCTAACAGGCAATCCGCCATGTGGTCTGCAATACATGAGACCAGTGTTTAGACAAGTATACGGTAAGTTGAAGTGTATTGGGACAAAGTAAAAATGTAAAAAAAAAAAAAAAGTAATAATATTACAATCAATATAAAGAACAGAAAACATTAACGGAAAAATATTACACTAATAAATTTGTATTTTTATGTAAAAACAAATATAAATAAAGTATGTATATTTGGTATTGCTGCATTCTAAAAAACCTGGTCTATAAACCCATCACACTATTTGATCCGTACAGTGAAAACCTTAAAAAAATAAGTAAAAAGGTGGTGAAAATTATGTTTTTTATCATACTGCCAAACAAAGAGGGAATAATACGTGATCAAAAAGTTGTAGTCGTATATAAATAAAAGTGGAACCTCAAACTGTGAACTTGTCCTGAAAAGAACAATCTCTCAGACTATGGTGTAAAAAAAAAAAAAAAATAGTGATAAAACCATGATACCAGTATACCACACAGTGAACAGCGTCTAAAGAAAACTAATATAACAATTCATGAATTGCAGGTTTTGTTAATTTTACGTCCCAAAAAATGGTACCATTAAAAACCTCAATTTATGCCATAAAAGTCCCCAAATCACTGTTTGCAAAAATATAAAGTTTATAATTTTTATAATATGGCGGTGCGAAAAATATTTTTTATTAGTAAGAAAAAAAAATAGATGTTTTTAGTATGTGATAGTAGCAAAAGCCCCAGAAAACAATATACAATATAAATATGGTATCACTGTAGTCAAAAAAAGTGAATTACAAAAAGCAATTCTAGAACTGCTATTGATTTGTTCATTCTGCCTCCCAAAGATTGCAATAAGACTTGACTCACATTTCTCTTGTTCTAAACACTGAGCTCTTACATTAGGGTTTGTGTTTAAATCTTAAAAAAATGTGATTTTGACAAAACCTTCAACAAAAGATTCACTGTAATGAGGCAGATGGGGTCACTTTGGACTATGATTCGGTGGTGTTAATCATTTTTGGTATGCAATAAAGCACAGTCAACCACAGTTTTATGCACCAATGAAACGAAGGATACCACTGAAAAGAAGTCAGAGTACAGAGAAACTCTGCTGCCTCATTATAGTGAATGGATCCCTCAGGATTTTGTCTGCATTATGCATTTTGGAGATTTAAATAGAAACTCCAATAAAAGTGCCCAGTGTAGAGGAAAGGATAAATGTGAACCGAACCTTAAAAGTGATAGAAAATGTTCTTTATCCTAAAGTACTACCAATAAAAGCTTAAATTCGACCAGGAAAAACATAAACTCCCACTCAGGGCTGTTATTGGATAATGGAAATATGGGAGGTGTCAATGTTACTGGTAGCACAAAGGCTATAAAAAAAACTCCATGGCTCCTCTTCCTCATATCACCAAAAAGAAATCCAGTGAAATCTGTGCTCCTAAATCCAGATGTCTCCTTACTTTCTGAGCCCCACTGTGCCTTAACCACAGTTATTGTTCAGATATTTAGCATTATAGCATTATTGTAGCCAGAAGAAGACACTTAAAAATTCACTAAGTGCATGTCTACGGAAGCACAAGCTGCGCAAAATGTATATATTGGCATCTTGGCAATACAATATATCGGCCGCTACAATGTATGGGCACTCTAATACACTGGGTACTACAATGGCATATTTGCCACATTCTCTCTGCCATATCACCTGCTTTTTTCTGGAAATCACCTATGGGGACAGCTGTAGATGAATTCCCAGAGGGGTGTAATGTACAAAATGAGGTTAGTTAAGGACATTTCTGCTGTTTTGGTACTTGGGGACTTTGTATATGGAGTCCGCAAACTATTCTATGAAAATATGCATTTCAAAAGTCGAATACAGGGTGTGGCCTGGACAGAAATTAAGCAGACTGCTTGAGACCAGAGCTCCCACAGCAGACAGGATTAAACAGGTCAAAAGCAGCTAAAAAAACACGCTAACAGGTGACAGAACACCTGTGACCTCACAGCACCCAATGATGCCCAGGGAAAGTTTAAGAAAGCGGCACTCACTTGCCCGGGTCACAGACTTCTTTCCTCGGATGTCCAAGGATCACACAGCCAAGATGCCACAGGCTTCTCTCTCAGGCTCCACACACTCCTCCCTGGAGTCTGCAGCTGCTGATAAGGTAGACTCTATGAAAAATATACCTCTCCCTGACCACACCATGCAAAAGCTTCTTAGCTCTCTGGGAGAGGCTTTTCAGGAGGACTTAAAAAACATGCTGGGGGAACCTTAAAAGTGAGATTGCTAGCCTGTGAGAGCATACTGGCCATATTGAGGAGGAAATGGCAGAAAATGCCTCAGCACATAATGAACTGGCATATGAAGTAGAGAGTTTAAAGACAGAGATGGAATGGATGAAGTAGAAAATGTGGGATATGAAGGAGAGGTCCTGGAGTAATAATACAAGGATTAGAGGAATCCCTGAATCTGTGGGGTCCAGAGATCTTGCCCCTCTCCTCACTGCCTTTCTCCACCACCTGCTGCCGGATATGCCTCAAAAAGATTTGGCCCTAAACCACAAAGCATTAACCTGGATCATCCCCGGGATACCCTTGCCCGCATTCATTTTTACAACACTAAGGAGGTTTTTTTGTTGACCTGACCTGACTTGATATTGAACCTATTAATACTGCTGGCCCTTTATCAACCCCATACCCTAATTCCTGGTTGAATTTCTTAATGTAGTAGCATAATTTGATTTTCATACGTATGTTTGCCTTGTGTTCAAACATTAAAAATTTGTGGAACTATTTTGTTTCTTGTGTCTACTGAATGCTTTTCAATAAAAATTTAATGAATCAAAAGTTGAATAGAGTTCTTTCCCTCCTGAGCCCTGCCGTGTGGCCCAACAGTACTGTACAGCCACATCTGTGTTGCCACATAGAGGAGAAATTGTGTGACAAACTTTAAGGCCAGGTTTACTTCTTTTGCTTTGTCAAAATGTAAATTTTGTCCCAAAAATATGTTACACTGTTAAAAATGTAATTGTTTTCTCTTCACAGCTCATTAGTGTAAAATTCTGTGAAACACTTATGTCAATAAGCTCATTGTACCTCTAGATGAATTCAGTAAGACAATAAGTTTGAAAATGGGGCTACTTGTGGGGGGATAACATTCGGTTGTTCTGGCACCTCAGGGTCTCTGCCACATGGCACCCTCAAACCATTCGAACAAAGTTTGCACTCCAATATGGAGCTTTTTTCCTTCTGAGCGTTGCACCATGATGGAAAAGTTGCATCTGTCTACATATAGGGTATCATCTTTATCAGGAGACATTTTGTAACAAATTATGTGGTCTGTTTTCTTATATTAGTCCTTTTGAATATGAAAAACTTGGGGCTAGAACAACATTTTAGTGAAAAAAATATAACTTCATTTTCACAGCCCAATGCTATAAAATATTATGAACCACCAGTGTTCAAAATGATCACTACACCACAAGATGAATTTCTAAAGGGGTGTAGTTTCCAAAATCGTATCATTTGGGGTAGTTTCTGTTGTTTTGGCATCTCCGGGTTCTCCCAATGTGACATCACATTCACAATTTATTCTAGCAAACCTTGTGCTCCAAAAGAGAAATATTACTCCTCACCCTCTAAGCCATGTTGTCTGCCCCCCAAAAAGTTTCCAAACACATGAGATAAAGGTGTACTTGTGAAAATGAGAAATTTGGGGCGAAATCAACATTTTCCTGGAATTTTTTTTTTTTTCAATTTTCATGGCCTAATATGATAAAATTTAGTGACACAGTGGGTTCAAGATGCTCATCCCACTCCTATGTACAGTATCATCCTCAAGGGGTGTAATTTGCAAAATGGGGTTACTTATGGGAGGGAAGGTTGTGCTGTTTTGGCACCTCGGAGGCTCTGCAAATATAACATAGTGTCCACAATCTATTCCAGAAAAAATTGAGCTGCAATAGTCAAATAGCATACCCTCCATGCTAAAACTGACTATGTGCAAACACAATAGATTCCAGTCACATCTATGGTATTGGTGTACTCAGAAAAATATTGACCCTATAATCAGTTGTGAAAGTACTCCTATCACCCTTGTGAAAATGAGAAATTCTGAGCTAAACCATCATTTTTATGTTAAAAGCAACCTGCCATGTCCTTTTTTGTTCTTAAACTACACCAATGTTATTTAGATCATGTAGTGTTCATTAACAATCTTTTTTTAAATAAAAAAAAATTGTTGCGTTCATCCCACAAAAGCATTTTAACAATCTACCTATTTTCATTAGCTATGAATATGCATATAGAGTTTGTGGAGCCTCGGTTAGGAGTTTCAAACACAGGACTAGCCAGATATCCCTCCAGGGAAGGTCCCAGCCAAAGGGGTGGCTCCTTGCGGAGAACACCATAACCACCATATTAAGTGGCCCTTTTAGTCAATACCCAGCTCTTTTACGAATTTAGAGATAGGACAAGGGGATACCAAGGCCAGGTATCCATCCACAGACAGGTGTTTCAGGGTGTTGCCCCTCATCAGTGTGGAGTAGGATTCTGGCTAGGTGGGAGCAAGGTCTAGTAGACCAACATCACCAAGCATTCACTGATCTCAGGGAGACCAGTCCAAGAAAGCACTGCGGGCAGCTGGCTAAAGCGCTCAACACAGTGAATTCCTAGGCGTATTTTCATTAGCTAGTTGGGCAGCAAGTCAAGCAATCATCTGGCAGATTAATAGTTAACAGTTCAGCTAAAGTTCATAAAATGCTGACAGGACTTGTGTGATGTCACGACTATGTGACTATAATAGGCAGAGCTAAATCTAGACAGACCTTAATAATTTTGCTTGTTTAGCTCTGTCGATTATGGTCACATGGTCGTGACTTTACACAGGTCCTTTATACAGAGGAGTTGGCATTGAGTTAAAGGGAACCTGTCAGCTCGTTTATGCCCCCCAAGCAGACTAGTCTGTGTGCTAATGTGGCACCCTGGCACCTTGTTGGGCACCACAGAACTCCTTGGGGCACAATGGAGCAAGTAACAGCAAAGCAAACTCACAAAACACCTAACAACACCTTAGAACACCTGGTTTCACCCCGAGCCTCTAGGGGGAGCTCCACTGGTCACGTTGAGCCATTTCCCCCTATAAATAGAGTCTTGGAGGGAGAAACTTCAGAACGTGTGCAGTCGCTACAAGAGCTGTCAGCCTGTGTGAAACCTCCATCCTATGAGGGACACACTAGGCCCAATCAGCCAGCTAGCCAGTGAGGAGACACTTGCAATTGGGGTCAGAGGAAGAAGGAGAACACCTCTCAAGGAAAACAGAGTTATTCTGACTCTTTCCTTACTAACCAGTTACTGGAACCGAAGCTGTGATAGCTACCAGCCACCACAGAGAACCAGCATACAGCCACAGGGAGTCTAGCCCCCTGTTCCACCTGAAGCACCTACCTAAGAGAGCCCAGGGAAGAGTACTGATCCTGCTCAGACCCTTTGACAGAGCCCTCAGTGCTGTTACCCAGGTGAAATCCGTTCCATTGAACACACTGCCCAGTCCGGCTGGATTCCACATCCACCCGACCTTAATCAGAGAAATAGAGAAAGAAAGCCTACTACAACTGCTTGCTGTGAACCTCCAGGAGTGCTGACTTCACTATCCCTGTCTGGCGTACCTGATTACCACCAGTAAAGGTACCTAAAAAGACTCCGAAGTGTCCGCGTCTGATTCCTGAGCCTAACAGCAGTATTACCGCAGCTGCCTCACAACATCTTGCGCAGCTCCTGGCCCCGGCGACTCCCGCTCATCCTGTGGGGAGCGTCCCATCTTGCTGCATTCCATCCCCCGGAGGCCCCGCAGCGCCAGTACAGTTACCGGACCTCTCACAGGTGGCGTCACGAAGACAATCAACATCCTTTCTGTTCAGCCATCCCCCCTATTGATCTGGATTACCGGGCCCCACAGCCGCAGGCGCGGTTCCGTGACAAGAGGAGAGTCAACGCCTGCGACGTGAACACCCCGGCTACGGTGAGTCACTAATTTACACAAGAAAATGTAAGTTTGTAACTGCTTTTTTTCAACTTTACCATTACACTACTAGCTAAAACAGGGATGCTTAGAATGGTACTATGAAGCAGCAGATAAAGATAGTGATAGCGATCACTATTTGTGTGCTAAACTAACATGTTTCGACACAAAGTCTTAGTCTTGGTACTAAGAACTTTGTATCGAAACATGTCGGTTTAGCACACTGGTTGACCTAATGTGAAGCTGTTTACTACTATAAAATACATTTTGAATTTGGAGTACATCTGCAGTGCTGGATCATTCCAACTTTTCTATTTGTGAACGATGTTTCTGCCGTTTTGGCACCTCATGGTTTCTGAAAATGCGACATGGCATCCACAACTTATTCCAGACAAATTTAAACTGCAAAAATCAAATAGCGCTCCTTACTTTCAGAGCCATACCTTGTGCCCAAACGGTAGTTTCCAACCACATATGGGTTATCCCTTTACTCAGGAGAAATTGCACAATAAATTATGGGGTCAATTTTCTCCATGTGAAAATAAACAAATGTAGGCTACAGCAATATTTTAGGAAAAAAATGTCATTTTTTTTCTATCTACTTCGCATTAAACCTTGTGAAGCATCTGATGGGTTACCACATTTTTTTAATGCATTTATAAATAATTTGAGGGGTGCACATTTAAAAATTGTCTTGTTCTGGGGTTTTCTGGCCCCTCAAAGTCATTTTAAACGTGAAATGTGAAGTAGCCCCTCTTCTATACATCCTATTAAAGAATACATAAACATGTATTATACAGCCACTGCTGCCCATGTGATTCCCAACCCTTAAACTTGATATTCTGTCTGGCCTTTTGGTTCAAATTAGATCTAGAAGTGCCTTGTTGGGTCCTCAGAAGTTGTGAAAGGCAACTGTCATTTATTATTGTCAAAAAGCTGTCTTCTTTGCTGACCCTTCAGGTTTTTTTCTCCCCAATTTATATCTGGGTAGTTGAAGTCCCCCATAATAATTACTCCTCTCTGATTTGCTGCCTTTTCAATTTGTTTTATGAGGATATTTTCTGCTGTTTCCAATTTTACTTGGAGACTGAAAACGACCTTCTATTAGTATTTTTATTCTTTCTCCCTCCTTTTATCTCCATCCATACGGACTCGACATTTCCATTTGCCTCACCTATATTATCATGTTGGGTTGGTTTTAAGGAAGGTTTTGCACATAAGCAAACTTTGGTTTTTCGTGACCTGAACAGATTATAGCCCTGTCAAATAACAACTTACCGTATATACTCGCGTATAAGCCGAGTTTTTCAGCCCAAAAATTGGGCTGAAAAGTCCCCCCCTCGGCTTATACGCGAGTCACTGTATACTGTATACACTGTATACAGTATACAGTCACCCCCCCCTTACTGCCGCAATCCTGTAAAAGAATACATAAGTATACTTATCCCTGCCGCTGTCCCGCTGCCGCTGTCCCGCCGCCGCCATCGCGCTCCTCCGGCTTCATCCAGCGTCTTCCGGCTTCCTCCGGTGGGCGCAGGCAATGACGTCATTGTCTGCGCGCCAGAGGAGGAAGCCGGAAGACGCTGGATGAAGCCGGAGGAGCGCGATGGCGGCGGCGGGACAGCGGCAGGGATAAGTATACTAATGTATTCTTTTACAGGATTGCGGCAGTAAGGGGGGGGGGCTGTATACTGATGGGGGGACCTGTATATACCACTGGGGCTGCTGCTGTATACTACCAATGGGGCTGCTGCTGTATACTACCACTGGGGCTGCTGCTGTATACTACCAATGGGGCTGCTGCTGTATACTACCACTGGGGCTGCTGTATATACCTCTGGGGCTGCTGTATACTACCACTGGGGCTGCTGTATATACCTCTGGGGCTGCTGTATACTACCACTGGGGCTGCTGTATATACCTCTGGGCTGCTGTATACTACCACGGGGCTGCTGTATATACCTCTGGGGCTTCTGTATACTACCACTGGGGCTGCTGTATATACCTCTGGGGCTTCTGTATACTACCACTGGGGCTGTTTCTGTATTTACCACTGGGCTGCTGTATATACCTCTGGGGCTGCTGTATACTACCACTGGGGCTGCTGTATACTACCACTGGGGCTGCTGTATACTACCACTGGGGCTGCTGCTGTATATACCACTGGGGCTGCTGCTGTATATACCACTGGGCTGCTGCTGTATATACCTCTGGGCTGCTGCTGTATATACCTCTGGGGCTGCTGCTGTATATACCTCTGGGGCTGCTGTATACTACCACTGGGCTGCTGCTGTATATACCACTGGGGCTGCTGCTGTATACCACCACTGGGGAGGCTGCTGTATACCACACTGCTGGGGGCTGTCTACTTGTGCTGGGGTCCACCCTCAGCTTATACACGAGTCAATAGGTTTTCCCAGGTTTTGGGGGCAAAAGTAGGGGGTCGGCTTATACACGGGTTGGCTTATACACGAGTATATACGATAGTCATATCTCTTATCCAACAATAAAAAGTCAATGATATTTGGCACTCAGATGGTGTGAAGATAAATTCCAGCTTTATTTGCAATACAAGATTATAGACATTTCGATCAAAATTAGACCTTCATCAGTATGGATTGCCAGGAGGCATCTGTTGGATGGGCGCTGCAGTGTGCCATCCACCGCTTACTAAGTGGCCCTTTCCTCTGACAGATGTCTCATCTGTACTGAAGGTCTAATTTTGATCAAAATGTCTGTAATCTTGAATTGCAAATAAAACTAATTTATCTTCACCTCAGGTAGGTGCCAAGTATCATTGACTTTACATAACAAATCACCTAAAGGGTACAATCAGCGCTGAGAAAGAGAGCCATCCTACAATAAATCCTGCAGCAGAGCAAAGTAGATATTCTCACAAATTTACACTTTATAGTTTTAAAGGGAACCCGACACCTAGATAAAGCCCCCAGGCTATCACTGCCTGTCCCTGCACCTTCCTATTACTACTCTAACTATCCCTTTCTGTGCTAAATGTGTGTTGTGAGTGTTTAATAAAATGTATTTATAACTTACTGTGGTGTTTGTTAATGAATGGGGAAAGGGGCTACCGTTGCTGGCCCCCCTGGGCATCCTCTTATGTCCCTCTCGCCTCCAGGAATCTTAATCACGCCCCGTTCGGCGTGATATTGAAATCAAATTGCATGATCCCAGCCTGCCTCGCTCGGCTCTGCTCTGCAGCCTTCCTGTGGTATGACGCCGAACGCATAATTTCCGGAACTTCGGGGCCCCATAGAAACCTGATGTCCACCTTAGCAACGCACAGTGCTGCTAAGTGGGGCACATAGAAACCCGATGTTTACCTTAGCAGCGCTATGCGGGGCACCATTGAAACCCGATGTTTACCGTAGCAGCGCTGCTAAAGTAAGCATCAGGTCTCTATGGGCCCCGCATAGCAGCGCACAGCGCTGCTAAGGTAAACATCGGGTTTCTATGGGGCCCCGAAGTTCCGGAAATGACATGTTCAGAGTCATACCACAGGGAGTCTGTACAGCAGAGCTAAGTGAGGCAGGCTGGGGGCGCACAATTTGATTTCAATATCATGCCCATCGGGGTATGATAAAGACACCTGGAGGAGGCAAGAGGGACAAAAGAGGATGCCCAGGGGGATAGCAACGGTAGCCCCCCGGTTCATTAACATACGCCTCAGTAAGTTATAAATACATTTTATTCAACACTCACAACACACATTTAGCACACAAAGGGATAGTTAGAATAGTAATAGGAAGGTGCAGGGACATGTAGTGATAGCCTGGGGGCTTTATCTAGGTGACAGGTACCCTTTACATAAAATAGCAGGTAAATAGTCTGCGCTGGTTATAAGGAGTATGGTAAAAAATCTGTTTACTGATATACTGTATAAGTTTAATTGACAAACATTTAAAATATAAAGCTGAATGTGTGTATGTGTGTGTATGTGTGTATATCCGGGATTGGCATCTACACCGTCGCGACTACAGCCGCAAAATTTTGCACAGTCACACGTCTTAACCACGAGAGCGTCATAGGCTATGTTGTGAGGTGAAATTTTAACCCCGCGCATTCCAATTCATCAATTTTGCCCCTATCTACATAATGGGGAAAATGTGAATGGAAAAGTGTTGGAGGAAAATCAACAGCTGTCAGCTATAGCCACAAAATTTTGCAGTCACACGTCTGGACCCCTGGAGCTTCATAGCCTATGTTGTGAGGCGAAATTTAAACCCCGCACATTCCAATTCACCAAACAATTTTGCCCCTATCTACATAATGGGGAAAAAGTGACAGTTACCAGTTAACAGTTGGGAATGAGAGGGGCTTAATGATAGCGCCAAAGACTAACAGCACATACCAGCATATAGTCACTAAGGTGGGTCCCCAACATGAGATATTCACCACTCACGGGGACATGCATACACACCCACACGCACACAAAGAGTAACAGCAAGTGTATAGTCGCTAAGGTGCAGCCCCAACATTGGATACTCACCACGCACCGAACACACACACACCACAAAGAGACACACACAACACAGAGACACACACACACACCCCCAAGGGGACACACACACACACCCTATAGTGACACATGCACTCACCCCACATGGACACACACACCACAAAGAGACACACAAAACAAAGACACACACCACACAGACCCCCCCACAAGGACACACACATAGCCACCCTATAGGGACACATGCACTCACCCCACAGGGACACACACACACACCACAAAGAGACACACACACACCACACAGACCCCCCCCCACAGGGACACACACACCCTATAGGTACACATGCACTCACCGCACAGGGACACACACACACACCATAAAGAGACACACACAACACAGAGACACACACACCCCACACAGACACCCCCCCACAGGGACACACACACATACACACACTATAGGGACACATGCACTCACCCCACAGGGACACACACACCACAAAGAGACGCACACAACAGAGACACACACCACACAGACCACCCCCACAGGGACATACACACATACACACCCTATAGGGACACATGCACTCACCCCACAGGGACACACACATACACACACACCATAAAGGGACACACACAACACAGAGACACACACACACACACCCCCAAGGGGACACACACACACCCTATAGCGACACATGCACTCACCCCACATGGACACACACCACAAAGAGACACACACAACACAGACACACACACCACACAGACCCCCCACAAGGACACACACACATAGCCACCCTATAGGGACACTTGCACTCACCCCACAGGGACACACACACCACAAAGAGACACACACAACACAGATACACACACACCACAGAGACCCACCCACAGGGACACACACATACACACACTATAGGGACACATGCACTCACCCCACAGGGACACACACACACACCACAAAGAGACACACACAACAGAGACACACAGACCCCCACAGGGACACACACACACATATACACCCTATAGGGACACATGCACTCACCCCACAGGGACACACACACACACCACAAAGAGACACACACACACCACACAGACCCCCCCCCACAGGGACACATACACACCCTATAGGTACACATGCACTCACCGCACAGGGACACACACACCATAAAGAGACACACACAACACAGAGACACACACACCCCACACAGGCACACCCCCACAGGGACACATACACATACACACCCTATAGAGACACATGCACTCACCCCACAGGGACACACACACACACACACCACAAAGAGACAGACACAACAGAGACACACACCACACAGACCCCCCCACAGGGACACACACACATACACACACTATAGGGACACATGCACTCACCCCACAGGGACACACACACCACAAAGAGACGCACACAACAGAGACACACACCACACAGACCCCCCCCCAGAGGGACATACACACATACACACCCTATAGGGACACATGCACTCACCCCACAGGGACACACACATACACACACACCACAAAGGGACACACACAACACAGAGACACACACACACACCCCCAAGGGGACACACACACACCCTATAGCGACACATGCACTCACCCCACATGGACACACACCACAAAGAGACACACACAACACAGACACACACACCACACAGACCCCCCACAAGGACACACACACATAGCCACCCTATAGGGACACTTGCACTCACCCCACAGGGACACACACACCACAAAGAGACACACACAACACAGATACACACACACCACAGAGACCCACCCACAGGGACACACACACATACACACACTATAGGGACACATGCACTCACCCCACAGGGACACACACACACACACCACAAAGAGACACACACAACAGAGACACACAGACCCCCCACAGGGACACACACACATATACACCCTATAGGGACACATGCACTCACCCCACAGGGACACACACATACACACACCCCAGGGACACACACACACACCACACAGACAGACACAGATGTGCACAAATCACCTCACACAACTCGCCTCATACGTGTGCTATCTTTAATTTCCAAACATGAACATCTGATTAAAAACAGCCAGTGTGCAACACATGTGCCATATACGGAATTAAGGCAGATGTCAGTCATATGAGCTGTCTACTATGTGTATGTGTTAGGTAACATATACTGCCTGGCCAGAGGGAGGGTTTACTGTTGGCTGGAGATTTATTAGGCTGCCTATAGCAACCAATCACAGCTCAGCTTCTATTTTCTTACAGGTCATTAATATGACATATTCAAATTCTATTTTGTTATAGCTAACAGCAGTTATTTATTAACCCAGGCGTAGCCGGGTACTACAGCTAGTACAATAAAACTCTAATATTAAGAATTTTTGTGTGTTAAATTATTTACAAATTAAATAAATTAACCGCTTTCCTGGCTGGTCACAAACAGTTAACAGATAAAAAATATATATATGGTAGTCACTTCAGAGCATCTCTCTAAAATCCATCCTTTCCATAAGATTATTGTTGGTGACTCAAAAGCACGGTTATAATCCCATAGAAATTTTTTTGCCCAATATTGAGGTCATCTGTGTCTGACAGCACCAATCCTCACTTAAAACTATTTTTTAGTAAGCAGATGAAATTTCCAGATTATACTTTCAGTTACAGATAAAGTATTAGTTGAGAATATATTTACCTGACCAGACTTTTTTTGCTGCTGTGGCTGCAAGATACAAAAACAAATAAAAAAAGATTACCTTTAATGCCCATAAGAAAAATATATAGTGTTCAAGAAGATCACTGATTTGAAAGAGGACATTTTTTGGCTAGGCTGAAAATTAGTGGAATTTGTTTTTTGGTTGGGGAATAGATTTACGGTACATTTCATAGTAAGGAATGACTTTGAAAATTTTTCAACTCTTTATTAATCATTTTTTCATAAAAATCTACAGCTGAAAAGGGTTGTTCGGTCTAGATTGACAAGAGCCCTGTGTCAATGGAGTGGTGGTCGATCATGCGCACTGCCACTCTGTTCACTCTTAGTGGGACTGTCGTAGATAGCTGAGCACTGCACTCGATTAGTCTTCTGTACTCCTATAATAATGATCAGAGTGGCAGTGCACATAATCAACTACTGGTTCATTCAAACAGGGCTTTTCAGAGCTCTAGTTTTCATGACCGGTGGGGGTCCCAACAATCAGTTATCATGACGTTACCCCCTATCCTGTGAATAACTTGAGAGTACCAATTTAATAGATTGTTTCAGGGTTATATCCAGGATTGATGCAAGAGCTCAGCTATAACATACACATAAAACCTGAAATATTTGGTGAGTGTTTTATGTTAGGCACCCTTCACACCACGATTTTCTGGATCCGGGACTGTCCGGTGTGAACTATGGGGCCGGATTGCACCAGATGGCAGTGTTTTGCCATTTGGTTTGTGCTGTCCGGGAGGATCCAGCAGCTTTCGTTTTTTGGCCCCAGACACAAAATCGGAACAAGCAGCATTTTTGTGTCCAGGGCCAAAGCCGCTCAAAATCGGATGCTCCCGGATCCGGTGCTCCCTAACATGGAAGTCTATGGTTGCCGGATCGTGCCGGATCCAAGATAAAATCGGATCTGGGAGCCGAATGCCGGGTGCTGCTAAACTTCAGCACCATCAGCTGTCCCCTGCAGAGATTTCAGGACCGCGGCCAGCTCCCCACTAGCCGTGATCTTGAAATTTCAGCAGCTGCGGCTGCTATCAGCTGCATCCAGCTGCAAACCAGGTTCAATCAGGTTTGTGTGTCAAAACCAGGAGTGTCTCCAAAACTCAGAACAGGTGTCAATCTTTCAATTCTAGTTTTTCTCTGCAAGCTCATCTCCTGGTTCGGCTCCTGGTTTTGTCACACAAACCTGATCGAACCTGATCAGGGGAAAAACTGCAATGTGAAACCAGCCTAAGTACGGTATTTGTAGCCAAAACCAGGAGTGGGTAAAAATACAGAAGTGGAGACGTGTTTCTATTATACTTCTCCTCTGATTGTTCCACTTTTGGCTACAAATACTGGGGTAAAAACTCACCAAATACTCAATGTGTGCATGTAGCCTGAGACTTTTGGATAGTTTGGTATGCATTGTAAATTAAATATTGACACTGACAGCAGATCAAATCACACCTGAGGGCTGCTTTACACACACCAACTTCTGTGACCAACTTCTGAACAGATCTCTGGTTGCAGTGAAATCATGGACACATTGCTCCATTTGTACACAGCCACAAAATGGAACAATGTGTCCATGATTTCACTGCAACCAGAGATCTGTTCAGAAGTTGGACACAGAAGTTGGTGTGTGTAAAGTGGCCATAAAACTGCACTGCCAGACACATTCATTGTAAATGAATAATCTTGCAGCATATCTTTTATTCTGTTTCATATGAAATAAATTGCTATATAAATCTCAATGAAAAAGGAATAAAAAAGGAATGAATGCAAAAATCCAGGTTAATGATTATCAATAAAACTCATACAATATTATTTCCCAGTTAAATATTTTTATGGAACAATATTGTTAAAATCCCAAAGCAGCCTTCTCTTTGCATTACTGTGATATTAATCACACCTGAAATGATGTTAAAACCACATCAAACAGAGAAATTCTTTTAGCCTGACTGATTCGTGCTCTTCACTAAATCACTGTGCATCGCTTGACTTGAGGTCCTGAACTCATGTGACTTTGCCACACTGGAACTCAATGAAAGAGCTGCCAGCTTTACCAAATGTTCCATGAATTACTTTCTGACACTTCAATGAGGGGAAAGACAAAGTCTGAAAACAGGCCAGCCTTGGCATCTTGCCTAGTATGTGTCACAGTAATTCTGAAAGCTGCCCTTCGAAAAAAAAAATGAACTCCATACTTCTCAGACCACGATACAAACAGACCCTTGAAAGTTTCAGTGCTTGTCAGGGTTATAACCGTGTGCATGTTTTTCCAGCTTGTGGCACCCAGTGGCTCCAGACACTACATGGAGGGCGGAGGGCTTTTCTTCATGTGTTTTTAGATTTATGAATGGTGTGAACGCTCTTGAACTTCTAGCACATTCACACTCTCAGAAAATGAAACTTAGTTTAACTGGAAAGAAAGGCAGCCAACTATTTTATTTGTCTACAATATATAAGGCATCTATTTAATGTGTACCGATTTCCTATACATTGAACCCTCGAAACATAGGGTCTCTTAGTCCTCTATGGATTCTGAATTACAGCTCTGTATAGTGACTATGCTTGAAACCCTCGACTTCAGTCATGTTCAGAGCTGTACTGGACCTGAAATTCAGTTATGTCATTTAAAGCACCACTCCAGAGTTTGTTTGTTTTTTAGCGCTGAAGTGTCACTTTAAATGTAAACCCCCATCCTTAGTCTTATACTCACCTTCTGGCGGCAATTTAGCAACGATGTTCCGGTCCTGTGACGCCCATAACTTCTGACTGACTGAAAGTGAGAAGTTATGACACAAGCTCCCAATGCATCTTTAGGAGAGTCAGAACGAGGCTGCTACAGAGATGTACTGAATTGTGACATGAGTTGCAATCTATGAAACACTGGAGCTGCCAGCAGGTCAGAAATCACAGGGGACCGACCGGAAGTGGCGGTGATAGAAGATGAAGTTGACGGAGGGGGAGTATAATACAGGGGGCAGGGGAATTAGATTTAAAGCACCTCTCCAGTGGTGCAATAAAAACAAAACACCGAAGTGGTGCTTTAAAAGTACACAATACAATTGTCATTTAGCTCCAGTTCTCAAGGCCCACCAACAGTGCCTGTTTTCAGGATTTCCTTAGCATTTGACAGTTGGAAATATTTCCTGTGCAAGAGATTAAATTACCAACTGTCAAATGCTAAGGATATCTGAAGACGTGAACTATTGGTGGGCCTTGAGAACTGGAGTTGAGGTACACGGTTCTAGATAACAAAAATTATGTCAGATTAGATCAACAAATGAATGCAAGATCTTCCTTTCTGCTACAAAAAACTGCTGTAGTGGGCTGTTGAAGCTCACAGTGCATGCTGAAATCCCACGAATAAAAAGTTCTGTCCTGAATTTCCTGTAGGGAAGTTGGGCAGATGTTGATCACCTGGTCCTTGCCAATTCCTGGCCACTGCACTCTTCATGAAATTTGAAATAAAAGTGGCTGCGCTAGGATGATGCCACATCACAAAAAGTCAAATTTATGACAAGTTTGTTGGCACAAATTCACACGCAGGGGTTAGTGGACACATGTTCTCCTCATAGAAAAAGACTCCATATGTAGCATCAGGTCCTAAATATTTGCCTCAGGGCATACTGGGAATGAGTGTTTCATAGAAGAGATGACAGTACTTTTTTGAAAATTTACTTTTTGATGTATTTTTTTTTTTAACTATAGTTATCTGGTAAAATCTCTGTGGCTCCACCACTATTGTTCAGGTGGTCTCTGCCAGTCACTGTTTATTTAAATGCAGCTATAACATGAGATACATTGACATGAACACTGCAACAAGTCACAATATTGCAGGGACTAACTGGAGTATGGGTGCTGGAGAAGTGGGAGATTCAACAAGTGCCTAATCGTACTTTTTTCGAATTATAGTAGTTCCTACTACTATGCAAACTTTTTATACTTACAGAAAACCTTTTAGGGAGAAAATACAGTGGCGTGTAAAAAAAAAGTCAGATTCTCATCCAGGAGAGTTGGACGAGTGACATCGGTTTTTTGATGCATGTGGCATCCTTGTGCTGTCCATGTGCAATCGTTTTTTTTTTCTCAGCAGCTATTTACTGTATAATCATTTACAAGAACATTTTACAGTTGTCTGAGCTACAGAATGATAATGTATCAGTGAAAAAAACGGATGCCACCAGGATGGTCCATGTGCTGTCCGTGATTTTGTCGGACCCATTGACTAGCATTGGTGAGTCTCACGCATGACTCGCATACTGTCACAGCATGTTGCAACTTTTTTCTCATCCAGAATCTGGATGAGAAAAAAGGGTCCAACACATGCCAATGTGCTCTCGGGCATTGATTAACATTGGTTCAGGTGCAATGCAAGATTTTCTTGCATTGTACTCATCCATTTATCACGCCAGTGTGTCCGTACCCTTATTAGGGGATTATACACACAGCGATATAGATGGCAACATAACCGCAGGGTATTTGAAACAGAAGACTAGAGATAGGCAAAACCATAGATGTCTGGGTTTGGAAGATTCGGACGGACTTTAAAAAAAAGTCCGGGCTCAGGCCCGGACACGACCGGAACTTCAGCCTTACCCCTGAGTCCCATTTAAATCTATAAGGACACAAACTTTAGCTCTAAAATGGTGACTAGGAGGGGGCTACCAAAGGAAGCAAAATGGGGATTAAACTATCCTTACAGCATCCCGCACTGATCTCACATTACTTCTGGGTCTGTTCATTAAACCTTGTAAATATGCCTGTTTGCCCCACCGACCTCTGTGACAGCGTCTGTAATTGGTTGCCATCAGACACCCTCTTTGCCGATGTCTGTGATTGCTTGCAATACACATTAGTGTAAAAATAAATTATTTAAAAAACAACATGCGGTTCCCCATATATTAATACTCCGCACAGATAAAGAACACAGCGGGGGGCTGCCCCCTGGTTTTTGACTCCCACCACCCTCTTGAAGTTAACTATATTAGCCCATAGCTGTAGGAGTAGTGGGAAACTGCTGCTGTGAGCACTGTTGAACTGGCTGCCGGATTGCCAGACAGTGTGCCACCATGTCCTGCAATATGTTAATCCGACACCGGGTCAACGGAGTTCACTAGCCCTCCGGTGAGGTAACCGCTTTTCACAGTGAGGGCTTCATTGCGGCAGTCACTGTGTTCCCTGAAGCTGGAGCAAGAGGTCACTTTTTCTATCACTGCAACGTCTGTGATGTAGAAGAGCTGGGATCGTTGAAGGACCGTTGTATGTTGGACTGTTTCTGACCTGGGCTTGTTTTTTGGGGGTTAAGTGGTGAAAGAGGGTTTGTGTGTTTTTCATATCAAATAAGGATTTTTTTCTCTGTGTTAATTTCTTTTGACTTGCAGGTATTAGTGATGGAGGGGGTCCCTACGCATCAGTAACCTAGGACTTTTATCTTTATGGCAGCAGACTGGTATATTTAGCCTGGGAGGCCCTATAACCATGGGGCTCCCCAGGCTGAGAAAAACAACCCCAATCTGGGCTCTTTAAGACTGTGTGCCCATGATGATTTTGTGAGTTTAAAGCTGCATATTATTGCTGCATTAAAATGCAGTATTTTGCAGTTCCAGCAAAGTGGATGGGATTTATAAAAAAATGGCAGACCCAATGTACTTGTGTTTTACTCAGCATAAACTGGACTGTGGTGGGTGTTTCAAATCCATAACATGTCAATTTCTCTTGCAAGCATGTAGAATTTACATGCAGATTTCTCCCCATAGAACTGCATAAAATGAAGAAAAAACCACAGGTAAAAAAATACACGCGTTTTTAGTCTTTCTGCAGTGGAAACTCTTCAAAAATGCATGTAATCCACACATGAAGTTTTGTCAAAGTAAACCAAAAAAAGACAAAAATTGCCCAGGCCAAAAACGCAATAAAACCGCATGTAAAAAATCACACAAAAATGCAATTTAAAAAAATGCAAATCACCTAATTTATAGGTGCAGAAATTCGACAACATCAAAAGCTCACTAAAAGTGCATTGTGGGAACACAGTCTTCGTCTGCGTTCCTACGCTGTGCAATTACTAAGCTATTGGTCCGCTTTGTATGGAACCGCTATTTGCAGTTGAATGCAGTGAAAGATTGATGTCGGCTGTCTCAGCCAAGGTAATGCATTTCACTATTTGGCATTCACGTGCTGCACTTTTTACGGACCCACTTGTGGGCTGAATACCGGGTCTGACCTGTCATTGACATGTCAATTCTTTGGTGCTTTTTTCGCTGTGCTTTTAGGCTAAATTCAGACTGTGTTTTTTCCTCTTCTGTTCTGCTGCATTTTGCTGCATCTGCTGTGAAAAAAACGCACCCAAAAAAACAGATCTGTTGACGGATCTGTTTTTTTATCCATTTTTTGATCTGTTTTTGAGTGCTGCTTTTTTTGTTTTATCCATTTTGAAGGTCTCCTTTGGGAAAAACGCTGGAGAAAAATGCAGCACAAATTGACATGTCATTTTCAAAAACTGAGCTCTCCTAAAGTGAAAAAACAGATCACTTTACAAGAGCACAGTCTGAATGGCAAAAATGAAAACGCATAGGCATTGCTGCACAATGTGAATGTAGCCTTACTCAAATCGCCGCGCTCCCTCACTTATCTCTCCTCATCCCGACACCTGTGCAGGACCTTAAATAGCACCATGTGACCGAGCAACGCCACCCGGTCACATTGGAGGCTGCAGGGTCCTAGAGAACGCGTTCGCTGCGGCCTCCGGAATGAGGAGAGATCACCGGCGGTCATCGGGGGAGCGCGGTGAGGTGAGTAAGCGCAGGCGAATAGTGCAGCAGTGTACACACACAGAATGCTGCGTTCTGTGAGGATCTGGTCTTGTTGGTTTTGCACCAAAAACGGACTCTCACAAAACGCAGCAATACGCTGTGTGTGAATGCAGCCTTAGGGTGTGTCCATATGTGACATTTAAGCAAATTGGCAAAATTTGCACCACAATGTGTATTTAAGGTTTTGCTATTTGGCTTTGATAAACCTTTATAGACATACCGTATTTTCTGGATTAGGCTGGTTTCACATTACGTATTTTTCAGATCCGATGCTGTCCGATCAAAATCGGACAGCATCGGATCCGAATTTGGCCCCATGCAGCTCTATGGGCATCGGACCGAATTGGATGTGCACTAAATGGCATCCGATTTGGTCCGATCCAATTCTGTCCGATTTTATTATCGGTGCAAAAATCGGAGCTTGCTCCGATTTTTGCACCGAAAATAAAATCTGACAGATTCGGATCGGACCAGATCGGATGGCATTTAGTGCACATCCGATCCGACCCGATCAATTTGACATAGGGCCCTTATGGAGAAGGGTCCGAGGAAACATCTGATGTCTCCTCGGACCCCATTTTACTGTACTGAGCATGCTCAGTACAGTAAAACTGCTCCTAACTGGGAGCACAAGGGTTAAAAAAAAAATAAAAATTTTCCGCCATCTTCTTGGAGGCTCCCGGTGGCTCCCGCTGTCAGCAGAGGGCTTCCTCTGCTGTATAGGACCTGCGGTGATGTCACGGTCACGTGACTGTGACATCACCGCAGGTCCTGAACAGCAGAGGACGACTTCTGCTGACAGCGGGAGCCGGCGGGAGCCACCGGGAGCCTCCAAGAAGATGGCGGAAGACGGCAGGGGCTCGTGGGGAGGTGAGAATAAACTTTTTTTTTTTTCACTCCGATTTTATGCCGGAATCGGGTGCCTATTTGGCACCCGATTCCAGGCATCAGAAGGGAGCCGATGCTGTCCGAATTATATCGGACAGCATCGGCTCCCTTCAAATAGTTATGTGAAAGTAGCCTTAGAAAACATTTTTTTTTTTTTCAAACAAAGTTGGGGGGGGGGGGGAGGGAATGGAAGTCTACAATCCCAGGGCTCTGAGGAAGGGGTGTTGTGGTGGTGCAAGGTAGGTACCATTAATATGCTGGCGGAGGACGTCATGGACTTCGGGAAAATGGCATGCAAAACGGCGCATGCACAGACTGAGATCTCTGCTGAGATCTCAATCTGCACACGTGCCTCCTCTCACAGCCTTCAAAATTTGGTAATGCAAAAACCTGTATTTTGTAAAACATTTTTAGTGTGATAGTAGCTAACCCCCCAAAAACTATATAAATCTGGTATTGCTGTGATCGTACTGACCTAAGGTCTAAAGCCGCATAATCACTTATACCACAAGGTGAAAGGCATAAAAAAAAGTAAAGCCAATTCCTCATCTGCTTCTGACTTGTTTATTCTGTCTCCCAAAGATTGCAGGGATAAATACCGTAGTTGAAAAGAAAAGGGGCGCACAAGAGTGTGTATCTGTCGGTTGAATGTGCAGAAATAAGTGGTGGATTTTATCACCTATTTTGGTTATGAGTCATCACAACCACCCTTTATGCCTGTGACAACTTTAGAGTCAAGCTTTTTTCTGTAGCAGTCCTCCCTCCAGTAGTAATCCAGGGAGGAATAGGGACTTGTGGCTGCGCTCCTGCTCCAAAAAAAAAAAAAAAAATTCAAGAGTTATTTGAATTCATATGGGGGTATTTATTTGTACGCATTTCGGGGTAAACCTCTTCCTCACGAGTACCTCAGGAATACCACAATAATAAAATGTACCTTTTTTTTTTAAAGGGCCAAAAGTCCCTATTCCTATATCGATTACCTTGGACTCCAAAGATTGCAGTAAGACTCGGCTCACATTTATCCTGTACTCTACACTGAGCGTTTACATTGGCGATTACATGTAAATCTCTGAAAAATGTGATTCAGACAAAATTCCCAATGAAAAATTCACTGTAATGAAGTAGAGGGAATCGCTTTGAACTCCCATTTGGCCTGTAGTCCAGCAGTGTCCATCTTTTTACATGTCTTCTTAGGTACCAAGGAGGACAAAGAGAGAGAAGGTGTTTTTAATATAACAATCTTGAAACAGGCTATAATAAAGTAGTACATAGAGGACTGGTGGAAAAAACAACAAGGTGCAGGGTTATTGTGCAAATACCCTTAGTTCATATACAAAGGCTTGTCAGAAAACCACATAGTGGAATTTACATTTCAATGTAACAAGTACAGAGCAGCAAGGTAGGAAATAGACATATGTTGGCTGCTAACAGATGTACTATGTCATACATGATAGTACAGTGACAGTGCATTATCATATCTGACTACAGAAAATATGCCTAACTCACAACATAATACTGAAATAAGAATAAAACACCATGTGGTAACATAAGCCTCAACCACCCATGGCCAGAAGGTGGAAGGGATCAAGCCCATCGTGTTGCACAATTACCCAAGTAGTGGAGGAACCCGGATCCAGACCCCGATGTACGTTTCGTTTTGAATTATCTCAGCTTTATCAGAGGGGCAGTGATGCTCCCCCTGACCACACCAGTCTATATACCATAGATTAGTGGTGTGTATTTCTGGCACAATGCCGCTCGAACTGCGGTGCTCACACACTTACGGTCCCGCCCATCCACGGACCGAAGCACGCTGACGTCACTGCCTATAGTGACGCGCACATCCGGGAGCCAAGGACACGTCATCATCCCTACTTTAATTTTCTGAGATAATGATCTTTGGGTTTTCATTGGCTGTAAGTCATAATTATCAACATTAACAGAAATAAACATTTTAAATAGATCACTCTGTGTGTAATGACTCTATACATCATATGCGTTTCACTTTTTGTATTGAATCACTGAAATAAATTAACATTTTGATGATATTCTAATTCACCGAGATGCACCTGTAACTCACTGGTTTAAGGGCATAAAAATTTAAAGTGTGGACATTCCAACATTTTCTACAAATTTCTGAAATTTTCACAAATAAATTAAAATATATCATCCTAAATTTACCGCTATTGTGAGGTAGAATATGTCACGAAAAAACTGTCTCAGAATCACTAGGATTCTTTGAAGCGTTCCATATTAATAACCTCATAAAGGAACACTGGTCAGAATGAAAAAACTGGCCTGGTCATTAGGTTCATAACAGGCTGGGGGAGTCAAGAGCTCAAAACCAATAAGAACTACACATGGTTTTATAGTGAATTGCCACCGATTCACAATATAGTTTTTGACCACTTTGTTTTTACAGGCAAAACATAAAAGTATATGTATTTCACCTGTAAAAAAACACAGCTAAAAACTTATTGTAAATGTGACAACTTATGGTTTTGAGGTTTTGACTGCACGGTCTCGTGAATGTATACTAACGTAAGCTATATAGATGAGAATTTCTCAAAGGATAAACCTTCCTCTGTGTCTTCCTCATGTTTAATTCAGAACAGTGTCCTTGCTACTAGAAATTAACCTTAAACAGCATGTATGTGTGAAACATCTGTTGATAGAAATGAAGATGCAACCTTGCCAAGAACTAAGAATATTAACCCTTTAATGAATGCCAATATGCCTTTTTTAAGAAGTCATTAAAGGGAATCTATTAGCATATTTTTGCTATGTAATGTGAAAGCAGTATGATGTAGAGACTGAGACCCTGATCCCAGTGATTACTTAGTTTCCTGT
This sequence comes from Allobates femoralis, assembly GCA_033576535.1. NCBI lineage: Eukaryota > Metazoa > Chordata > Amphibia > Anura > Aromobatidae > Allobates > Allobates femoralis. The sequence continues at coordinate 374,839,244 of JARQOC010000004.1, read as the reverse complement.
GTACAACAGTTGTGATAGAACCAGTTTCCTCAATTGCAGATTTAGCAGTGCTAAGTATATTGAGTAGTTTATAATCCTGCTCACACTATTGATTGGCAGCTTTCTGGAACAGAGGTTACAGGGAAAATGAAGTTTTATTTTCCCTTCAGATACTTGCTTTCAGTTATCAGGGCAGTGCAGGGAGCGATTACGTACATAGCGAGTGCTTCTGTAGTGACTTCTTTGGACTTTAATTAAAAGAGATTGTCCAGTCTAAAATTACAAGTCTGCAGTCACTTTGTGTGTCTGCACACTTGTGAATTCTCACATCACATGCACTGTGCACATTCCGGATTTTCCTGTGTCAGTCCTGGGTTGGAAATGGCACCCAAAAAATCCAAAAGTTTACGAGATTGGCTTGTCCATAGCCACTATGTGCCTCCGCCATATAACACCTTTAAAACCAGAGGCCCAGGTCCAGGGTGTTATCCATGCGGCCATTGTGTGGCTTGCCCCAATGTTGAACGTGTTAAGGCCTTTGGCTCCTCCGAAGGGTGGCGTTTTGATATCAGGCAGCGTATGTCATGTGGTTCAACGCACGTTGTGTATTACGCAATGTGTGGTTGTCCACTGATATACATGGGCCTGACGTCTAGGGAACTCCAGAGGAGGGCGAGGGAACATGTTAAGGACATTGAGGCAGCCATTCAAGTGGAGGACATTACATTCCTTAAGACTATTTCCACACCATTTTAAAAAATATGGCTGCGATCCAGGATCAATTAAGGTCAGGGCTATAGATATGGTGAAGGGAGGAATTAGGGGCGGCAACCGAAAACGAATCTTGGCCCAAATCGAAGCCAGTATTGTGATGTTAGACACCTTGGCTCCCAAGGGCTTGAACGAATTCTTGACATTCGTATCCTTCCTTTAAGCTGTTGATTTGTCCCTTTTTTCAACTGCAACCGACATTTGATACTTTCTGTATTTTGATTTTATATTGGTGTTTTTAATCATCCACAGAATTCCAACCCATATGATCTATATGACCAATTGTCATTCTGGGCGTCCAAAATGGTGAAGAAGTGTACTTTTGGAATTCCATCTTCCAATATTGTGAACGGATGATGTAGAAAAAACAAATTCCAAGTTCTGGACACCTGGTTTCTTATAACACAAAAATATGGTGTTGCCTGTCTGTTGGACTTTGCTTTTCACACCGCACTGCTGTGACAGTTTTTTCCTTCTCCTTCTTTTCCAGCTGGGTACCCAACTGCCATATATAGTAAAGAGCTTGGAGCAAGTATTCTGCCTTTGCTACCTCCGCAATGCGGAAGCGACTGCCGTTGTTAGCGGAGTGGCCTCAGCATGCAGTGTGTGCATGCACGGGAACCATGGTGACGTGTCTCGGTTCCCGTGCATGTGCAGCGGGACTGTTTCGTCACTTCCGGTGTGACGCGCTTCCAGTCACATGGGCGGAAGTCGGGGGTGATGGCAGGGCAGGACTGCAGATCGAGTACACTATATAGTAGCGGCAGGTAATAAGGCACAATGGAGTCACACCCTTGATAAAGCTGGTGCTACTAGGCAAGACCAGCAAAACACTGCGTCAGGGCCATTTTCTTGGGTGACCACATGACCAATTAGACAGCTGACCTGTATCATTGACAAACATGGGTATGCTATCATGATGGCTTAAATGTATAACAATGCATGGATTAACCATTTAACTCGGACGTTGTGATTTCATGTCCACCTTTTGTATATTGGTCATTTTATATGCACTAGCACTTTATTCCAATATATTGGTATCAAATGTCATGAGTATATCCGAGGACAGGATTACTTGCATTGTTCGTACTAAATGCACATAGATGGAATGCATCCATTACCCCTGTGTCTAATATATGATGTCAAATGGATCATTGTGGCCAGTGGCGACCACTCTGTCTTTTCCTTGTAATTTTATACAGTCTGTACATGTTTTAACACCATGTCCACTTCTTTAATAAAAGATGAATTGTTTGCATTATACTCCTATTCTCCGATATTTGATAAAGGGATTGTCCAGTCTAAAATTACAAGTCTGCAGTCACTTTGTGTGTCTGCACACTTGTGAATTCTCACATCACATTGCACTGTGCACTTTCAGGATTTTCATGGGTCAGTCCTGGGTGGGAAAGGCGGCAAGGTGCTTTGCGCAAATCCATGGCCATCAAGTCGAATTTGGTCCCTGGATTTGACGCATACTTGTGGCCATATTACTGCCATTTCAGGCACTAATACTGGAGAATCTTCACCACATATAGTATGTACGATGTGAGGATTCACAAGTCTGCAGTCACAGGGGGATTGCAGAGTTGTAATTTTCGACCAACAACCCCTTAAACAGTTCAAGCAGTTCTGTAAATGCAACATGGCTTCTGCAATCTACAGAGTGGGCCATTTATATGGATGCACTTAAATAAAATGGGAATGGTTGGTGATATCAACTTTCTGTTTGTGGCACATTAGTATATGGGAGGGGAAAAACGTTTCCAGATGGGTGGTGACCATGGCGGTAATTTTAAAGTCAGCTATTTTGGATCCAACTTTATTTTTTTCAATGGGAAGAGGGTCATGTAACACATCAAACCTATTGAGAATTTCATAGGAAAAACAATGATGTGTTTGGTTTTAACGTAACTTTATTATTTCATGATTTATTTACAAGTTTATGACTACTTATAAAATGTGTTCAAAGTGCTGCCCATTGTGTTGGATTGTCAATGCAACCCTCTTCTCCCACTCTTGACACACTGATAGCAACACCCCAGAAGAAATGCTAGCACAAGCTTCCAGTATCCGTTGTTTCAGATGCTGCACATCTCGTATCTTCACAGCATAGACAATTGCCTTCAGATGAGTGATGAGGCAAACTTTCTTGTGAATGGTGAAGTTAACAAACAAAACCACCGCTATTGGTGTAACACTAACCCACAGTGGATAAATCCCTCCAAGACTGTTGCAACATAAAAATTGATGGTTATGGTGTGGTATATGTCGTACAAAGATAGTGGGCCATTCTTCATCAATGGAAACCTCAATGCTATTGGATATTTCAATCACGTAGTAATGTGTCACATAACCCTCTTCCCATTGAAAAAAATAAAGCTGGATCCAAAATGGCCAACTTCAAAATGGCAGCCATGGTCACCACCCATCTGGAAAAGTTTTCCCCCTCCCATATACTAATGTGCCATGAACAGGAAGTTGATATCACCAACCATTCCCATTTATTTAGATGCATCCATATAAATGGCCCATGCTGTATTATAGACATAACTGCACTCATGAAGACAAGGATGATAGCGTCCGCAAAAACAATGAACACTCATTTAAAGAAAGCAAAGCATTTCATAATCGATCAGATTTCTTGCTCAGTCTATCATATGAATAAATTCAATACATGAGAACAAGACTTTTAAAGGGAACCAACCACCCCAAATGACCCCCCCCGGACTGTTAATATGTGCCCCTACACCCAGCACACACATTTGGGGCAATCGTTTTTGCTAAAAAATCTGTTCAGTAGAAGCTAAGATACATGTTTATAAGGTTAATAAATTCCGACGGATGGGTGTTACCTAGCTTTGTCCACGTGCAGTGTTCGTGCTTGTGATCCTGCTCTCCCCCCTCCCCTCTCAATTTCTAAGAGCCTGGCCGCGTCATGAAAGGGGGTGGGGCTCGCTGCGATTTAGCCCCGCCCCTTTCATGACGCGGCCAGGCTCTTAGAAATTGAGAGGGGAGGGGGGAGAGGAGGATCACAAGCACGAACACTGCACGTGGACAAAGCTAGGTAACACCCATCCGTCGGAATTTATTAACCTTTATAAACATGTATCTTAGCTTCTACTAAACAGATTTTTTAGCAAAAACGATTGCCCCAAATGTGTGTGCTGGGTGTAGGGACACATATTAACAGTCCGGGGGGTCATTTGGGGTGGTTGGTTCCCTTTAAAATTATAACAATCTTATTACAATTCACTATTAAATCCACAACATTAATGAATTAAAAAATAGAGGATGCGGTTCAGAGAAAAACAACAATTGGCACAGGTATTACATAGTCTGATAAAACAAATTAAATAAAAATCAACAGTAAAAAGATTTGCAAAAAAAAAAACAGATCTAGTTTGTACAGCACAACTTTGTACCACAGGCAAAAAGAAAAAGTGTTGGATTAACAAGAGTAATCACTAAAATGTATACATTTACCCAATATATAATTTCAAGTGAAAAAGTAAATTATTTAGAATAGATATGAAATTATTTAGAATAGATAATATAATAGATAACACCTATTATAGTAACATACAGTTTTGGTATATAATTTCAAGATGAAAAGAACCTGATTACATATACAAAATAGATATACCGTAAGCACCTTAAAATGGCTATTTTATAGTATGATAATCATATTCTAATTACGTATATACTTGAGCAGGGCCGGCGTCAGCACCTGGCGTTCCCGGGAAAGTGTTGATGTATATGGAGGCTGTGTTATGAAGGGTGCTGCTGGGACATATGGAGGCTGTGTTATGGAGGCTACTGCTGGGACATAGAGGCTGCTCCTGTATTATGCAGGCTGTGCCAAGGATGCTGCTGTTGGGTTATGGAGGCTGTGCCATGGAGGCTGCTGCTGGGCTATATGAAGGCTGCTGCTGGGCTATACATATATAATATGAAGGCTGTGCAATATATATTTTTTGGAGGTTCTGCTGTATATAGAATTTGGAGGCTGTGCTGGGCTATCAAGGCTATGGAGGCTGTGCTGGGCTATCGAGGCTATAGAGGCTGCTGCTGGGCTATGGAGGCTACTGCTGGGCTATGGAGGCTGTGCTATGGAGGCTGCTGCTGGGCTATGGAGGTTAGGTTATGGATGTTGCTGCTGGGCTATGGAGGCCGTGTTGGGCTATGGAGGCTACTGCTGGGCTATGGAGGCTGTGCTATGGAGGTTGCTGCTGTGCTATAAAGGCTGTGCTATGGAAGCTGCTGCTGGGCTATATGAAGGCTGATGATGGGCTATATATAATATGTAGGCTGTACTGTATATATTTTTGAAGGTTATGCTGAATATAGAATTTGGAGGCTGTGCTGGGCTATATATATTATTTGGAGGCTGGGCTGGGCTGTATATATTATTTGGAGGCTGAGCTAGGCTGTATATATTATTTGGAGGCTGTCCTGAGCTGTATATATAATATGGAGGATGTGCTGTGCTGTACATATTATTTGGAGGCTGTCCTGAGCTGTATATATAATATGGAGGATGTGCTGTGCTGTACATGTTATTTGGAGGCTGTAATGTATATATCATATGGAGGCTGTGCTTTGCTGTATATATTATTTTGAGGCTGCCTGTATATATTATTTGAAGGCAGTGTTGTGCTGTATATATAATATGGAGACTGCTGCTGTGCTGTATATAGCATTTGGAGGCTGTGCTATATATAGTATTTGGAGGCAGTGCTGTATATATAATATGGAGACTGTGATTGGCGATATATTTATTATTTGGATGCTGTGCTGGGGATTAGGCTGTATATAGGCCCCATATTTTATATTCAGCCCAGCCTCTATACTATTTATACAGCTCCGCAGTCTCCATATTATATATACAGACCAGAAGCCTCGATTATATATGCAGCCCTGCACATCCTCAATATTATATATAGAGCCCACCCAGGAGCCTCTATATTGTATATACACAGCCTGCAGCTTCTATATTATATTTATGAATCGTGGTATGTGTAAAAGGGTCCCACTGAGATTGTTTTGCCCGGGGCCCACAAAAATCTGGAGACGACCCTATACTCGAGTATAAGCCGAGTTTTTCAGCACAATTTTTGTGCTGCAAAGTGCCCCCCTCAGCTTATACTTGAGTCAGTGTTTAGTGTCAGTGGGGGGACAGTGTCCGGGGGCTCAAATACCCAGTGATGAGGGGCTATATATCAATGATAGGGGGGCTACATACCAATAATGGGGAGCTATGTACTGTGAGGTGGCATATACTGTGATGGGGGCATATACTGTGATGGGGGAGCTATATACCAATGATGGTGTTCTATATACCATTGATGGTGCTATATACCAGTGATGGTGGTGCTATATACCAGTGATGGGGGCGCGGCTTTACTCAGGCTACATAAGGTAAATGACATTGACCATACATGCTTATGTGCTGTTCTGACCCCACTCCTTGGGGATATCTCGCAGTGGATGCCTTGTATAGGCATAATTTGCCTGGCACTATTTATCTACATCTTTGCTGAGAGATCCCCTGGTCCTATTAATTATGCTCCATTTTTATGTACACCTTCTATGATTGCTATTCAGGATAGATCTCTCCTTCATCTGTATATAGCAACTGTGCTGCTTATTATTTAGGCGTGTTATATGATATTTGGATGTTTAGCACAGAGCTTTATAAGTATAGGAGATATAGATATACCGTATATACTCGTGTATAAGCCGACCCGTGTATAAGCCGACCCCCCTACTTTTGCCCCCAAAACCTGGGAAAACCTATTGACTCGTGTATAAGCCGAGGGTGGACCCCAGCACAGGTATACAGCCCCCAGCAGTGTGGTATACAGGCCTCCCCAGTGGTAGTATACAGAAGCCTCCCCAGTGGTATGCAGGCCCCAGCAGTATATACAGCAGCCCCAGTGGTATACAGCAGCCCTTAGGTAGTACACAGCAGCCCCAGAGGTATATACAGCAGCCCCAGGGGTATACACAGCAGCCCCAGGGGTGTACACATCAGCCCCAGGGGTATACACAGCAGCCCCAGGGGTGTACACAGCAGCCCCAGGGGTGTACACAGCAGCCCCAGGGGTGTACACAGCAGCCCCAGGGGTAGTACACAGCAGCCCCAGGGGTAATACACAGCAGCCCCAGGGGTAATACACAGCAGCCCCAGGGGTAATACACAGCAGCCCCAGGGGTAATACACAGCAGCCCCAGGGGTAGTACACAGCAGCCCCAGGGGTAGTACACAGCAGCCCCAGGGGTAGTACACAGCAGCCCCAGGGGTATATACAGCAGCCCCAGGGGTAGTACACAGCAGTCCCAGGGGTAGTACACAGCAGTCCCAGGGGTAGTACACAGCAGCCCCAGGGGTAGTACACAGCAGCCCCAGGGGTAGTACACAGCAGCCCCAGGCCCCCCTCACTTTTTGGCGCCCCCACCTCAGGATGCCCCACCCCCCGCACGCAGCGCTGCGCTCATACATTACCAGCCTGTCAGCTGTCATCCTCCGGTGGCGGATCGCGGCTCCCGGCTCCGGCTTCCATCTTCTGTGTCTTCCTGCATTGTGACCGGGGCTCATAGCGATGACGTCATCGCGACGCCGGCCGGTCATGTGACATGCAGGAAGACACAGAAGAAGATGGAAGCCGGAGCCGGGAGCCGCGATCCGCCACCGGAGGATGACAGCTGACAGGCGGGTAATGTATGAGCGCAGCGCTGCGTGCGGGGGGGGGGGGGCATCCTGAGGTGGGGGCGCCAAAAAGTGAGGGGGGCCTGGGGCTGCTGTGTACTACCCCTTGAGATTTTTTTTTTTTTATATACCGTATATACTCGCGTATAAGCCGAGGGGAGACTTTTCAGCCCAATTTTTGGGCTGAAAAACTCGGCTTATACGCGAGTATATACGGTAACTATATGGTGTTTCATATGATCTATGTGATCCTACTGTTATGGTTATCTGTCTGAGAATATATTGATACCTGTCTATCTAAGGAGTCTTTCACTGTATGGTGTAGTAATAGTGGTTATTAACTGTATGCTTTATGGGATATTTATATGTGGACCTAATATGCACTGGCACTTTTGGTCTTTTGTACTATTATATATTTATATTCCGAGTATTTAAGTCCGTATATGTGGTTGGATTATATTGTTTGTTCCCCCTGTCGTTTTTACCTGATTTTGCACGTCCTTAATTAAGTATACTATATATTTCATCACACCCTCTAGTCACTTATTCCTTCTTCTTTTTCCTATATACCAGTGATGCAGATGCTATAGACCAGTGATGGGGTGCTATATAACAGTCATGGAGGCATTATATATGAGTAATGGGGGTGCTATATACCAGGATGAGGGGCTGCTGCATTTCCCAGCCTAGGCTTATACTCGAGTCAATAAGTTTCCCAAGTTTTGGGGGGTAAAATTAGGGGCCTCTGCTTATACTTGCGTCGGCTTATACTCGAGTATATACAATAATGAGGCTCATATTTTAAATCCCCTATCAGTATATCTTTGGAATGTGTGAGGAGACCGGAGCACCCGGAAGAAAGCCACACAAACAAGAAGAGAACATACAAACTTGTGACCTGTGGAAGCGCGAAACGGTGACGTAGCCACCTCAGCTATACACCCCCCCCCTCCCTGCACCATGTGAATATTGCACCCTGAATAAAAGCACAGCAACAGACCGGTGAGTGCCGTCTTCCTTATTTCAAGACTATATTGTATGTTGCCTAGTGACGGGCACCACCTGGCCGAACACCGGTCGCTCCAGAGCGTTCTCTTCGATAAGCCGGCAGCATTGGTGCCCGTGTTCCTTCTGTGTTTTGAGAGAACATACAAACTCCTGGCAGATGTTGTTCTTGATGGGTTTGAACCCAGGACCCCAGTGCTGCAAGGTTGCAGTGCTAACCACTGAGCCACCATCTTGCCAATATGGTAAATAGTATTTATTGCTTTATTGGTTTGGGATGACTATATAATTTAATGGTATACAATCACATTTGAATATTGCTAATATTTCTACATATTCATTAAAAGAAAAAATATTTACCAGTATACCAAAATTTACCACAAAGTACAATGTATTATGAAATGGTTTTTTTCACTGGAAAATGTGGATGCTTTCCAAAGCAGATATCACATAAAACGACATCAAAATAGAAAAATGGGGCTTCATGTATACCAAAATGGTACTGGTCAATAAGAGGTTAAAAACACCAATTATTTTTGAAAAATGCATATTACCTAACGTATCTTAGCAACTATGCATTACAATTTGTTGCATACAAAACAGGTAAGGCTAGGGTCACACTTGGAGGATTCTAAGTTCCCTGCGTTGTTTGCAGAAAACTTAGAATATTTTTCTCACTATGCAGCCTTCACGCAGGCTGCATAGCTGCGAACGTGGCCCCTAGCAACCCGCTGTGTTCCCTGGATACCAGCTACACAGCGGGCTGCGGGGAGTGCGATTCGCACCACACACAGGGGAACGCATCATGATGTGTTGCCCTGTGCATGTTGCAAATCGCACTCCCCGCAGCCCGCTGTGCAGCTGGTATCCAGGGAACACAGCGGGTTACTAGGGGCCGCCTTCGTAGCTATGCAGCCTGCGTGAAGGCTGCATAGTGAGAAAAATATTCTACGTTTTCTGCAAACAACGCAGGGAATTTAGAATCCTCCAAGTGTGACCCTAGCCTACAAAGAATATAAAAACATGTTCCTATTAACACCATCTAGTGGACAATGTAAAAATGACTAGCTTAAAATCAAGCTATTCTTCTGGGTGGAAGCACAGAATCAGATTTTTAGGTTATGTTCACACAATAAGTATGTGGTGAGTTTCTGAGGTTGCAGCAGTCCTGCACCTACTATGTAAACTAGGGCACTTGCGTTGTTTTCATTGAGCTTTTTGACCTTCTTTTTTCTCTCTATTGGTATGTCATGATATGAATGAAGCGGTTTTGTTTTTTTATACTTCCTGGCATTTCTCTTTGACAAAACTTGAATTATACAGTAATGTGCACATTACATGCATTTTTTAAGTGTTTAGGCAAAGGAAATGCACTAAAACAAATTTTCACTTTTTATATGCTGATTTTCCTCATTATACTAAATTCTATGTGCAGGAAATTCGTGGGTATGGCATTACTGATTGGCAGGCATGTTTAGTGACTGAAAAACAGCCAGGGCAGTGACTTAAGCTTTTGCTCAAGCACCCATAATACTCGGCCGAGTGAAGAGTGTCCAAGCACCTGATGCTCGATCGAGTAGTGAGCAGTGCTGAGTCTGCTCTCTCCTCTCTAGCTATGAAGGCTTGGGTTTTTTGCGGGGCAGCCTATGGTTTTTATTGGTAACATTTCAGGCACTACAGATCTTTTTGATTTCCTTGATTTCATGTTTTAAGAAAGAGGCATAACAAAAAGCCCCACAGATTCTGACATTCCAATTATTTTCTATTTTCACCAAACAACATAACCAAATGTTAGGTATTTTTTGTGTAAGATATTACGGTTTATGTTTTAGGAAAAAGGGAGTGATCACTTTTCAGGGTAATTTGTTTTTTTGTTTAGATTTAAAAATAAATAAATAAACAACTTTTTTTTTTAACAGTTAATTTTTTTTTATAGCTATGTAATACACAGCAATGTTGTAGTATAGCAGTCTGTTGCATATTAAGGCCCATTCACACAATGCGTATGTTGCTGTGTATTTGATGCATATACGCAGCAGATCTGCACTATATCTGCAGCAGCGTGTTTTCCCAGCAAAGCCTATGGGTTTTGCTAATTTCTGTCCGCATGGTGCCACTAAAATACACATAATGTGTATATTAGTGTGGGAACATCTGCAGCATGTCAATACTTGCTGCGAGTTTTTCCCACACTAAATACACCAATTCCCCAACCCCTACCTCAGATACAGGGCTTGTGCACTATGTTAATGTGTGTAAGGGTGGAAGCACACTGTCATGCATAAAAACAGAGTGTTTTTGATGCATGACAGTCATGCGAGTGCTGGGTGTTTTTTGCATGAGTGTGGTTCGAGTGTGTTAAGTGTGCATGACTGCATGCATGAGAGTGTGGTGTGAGTGAGATGCGAGAGTGTGTGTGGTACGCGTCAGTGTGTTGCTGTCTGCAGTCCTGAAGTTTGCTCGGCGGGATTTGTCAGCATGCCGAGATATCCCAGCTGGCAAACTTCAGCACCGAGGACAGCACTGACTGTCAGCTAAGCCCTAATTTCAGCCCTGCCGACAGCATTTATCAGCGAATTCAAACAGCAGCGGTGAAAGCTGATTGGTTAAATCGGCCGGTAAATGGTGTCCATGGTGCTGAAGATAAAACTTCAGCACCATGGACAGCATTTACCAAGAACTTCAAACACCGCTGGTGTTTGAAAGTCTCTGCTTTCCATAGTGCTGAAGTTTTATCTTCAGCACCATGGACACCATTTACCGGCCGCTTTATTCAATCATCTTTCTCCGCTGCTGTCACAGCAGTGAAAGCTGGTTGGTTACTGTGCCGGCAATTTCAAACATCACTGCTTTGACATCAGCGGTGTTTGCCGACATTGTAAGATAGCACACGTGTGCGCCTATCGCACAGTGTGCTGTATGGGTGTGAGATTTCCTCGCACCCATATATTTACAATGGGCACTCGAGCAAGGAAATCGCGTTCAATCTGCGACTGAAATCGTATTTCACTTGCAATGCAAGTTCAGTGCATGCAAAACACAATGATATGACTAGAATCATTTAATGATACTGGTCCTTGTGCAATGCAAGTTTTTCTCGCATTGCACTTGCGTGACTCTCACACCCATGTGCCTCCACCCTAAATGTGATTAAAATTTATTGTGAGCATGTATATAATTTGTGGGGACTTGGGGAGAGGCTGCATGATTGTGTAAAAACAAATACTTTATTAGAAACACTGTCTGAAGTCTTGTTAGCTTTTGTGTAGGCAATTTCAATTTGCGTAGGCGCACAAGATATGCCTTTTCTGAAAGATCTCTATGCACTGAACTTTCAAAAGTGACGTAGATAAGCACAGGTTCTCAGTGGAATTGAGATCTGGGCCACGGACCCAACATTTGTTTGTTTTTCTCACTAAAGCCCCCGTCACACTAAGCGAGATCGCTGCTGTGTCACAAGTTTGGTGACGCAACAGCGACATCGCCAGTGATCTCGCTATGTTTGACACTTAGCAGCGACCAGGCCCCTGCTGTGAGATCGCTAGTCGTAACAGAGTTGCCTGGACCATTTCTTGATCATTGGGGTCCCGCTGGGCAGCATGCATCGGTGTGTTTGACAGGGACAACGACCTCAATACTACAGGTGTGAGAAACAGGGTCCCAATGACCTCCGTATCATTCCGGATCGTTGCTGCGTTGCTGGTGAGATCTGTTTGACATCTCACCACCGACCACATAGCAACGCACTAGCGATCCCTACCAGGTCATATCGTTGTCGGGATTGCTGGTGCGTCGCCAAGTGTGACGGTGCACTAACTCACAATTTTAGGAAAGAACACTGCCAAGATTAAAGAGTAAGATCTAAATATCCTCCAACAGCAACTTTTCCCAATGATACAGCAGCAATTTCATGATGAACCGTGCTTTTTCCAGCAAGATGGAGCACTATGTCACAAGCAAAAGTGATAAAGTTTATTGATAAAAATGAAAAATCCACTGATTTACAGTATTAGTTAAGTATATTGAAACAAAATTATAAATTATCAAGCTAAAACAAAATCAATTCATAATAATGGAATGTCCCTTGAATTACAAAATCACATTCTAAGGCTGGTTTCACACTGCAGTTTTTTCCTGATCAGGTTCGATCAGGTTTGTGTGCCAAAACCAAGAGTGTCTCCAAAACTCAGAACAGGTGTCAATCTTTCAATTATACTTTTTCTCTGCAAGTTCCTCCCCTGGTTTTAGCACCCAAACCTGATCGAACCTGATCAGGGAAAAAACTGCAGTGTGAAACCAGCCTTACACGGCGATACCAGTGTCAACATGATGCTTATTTAAAAAAATACATTAATCCAGTGAAAGATACTTTGTTTCCATAGCGTTTCTGACGGATTTTAATTGCTAACATGCATGATTGATCGAGGCAGCTACTAACAGTGTAATTAAGTGCTGTAGTTGGCGGTAGTGCATACTTTATCCTGATATCACATTTGTTATATAAAAGGCAAGCTATTATTTCAGCTTCCTGCCTGGAGGGTGTACTGCACCTTGCAACCTCCTACATTCCACAGGTAATAGATTTTATTTTGGATAAAACAAGTCTTAACTCATTAGGTACATAATAATCCCTGATTACTTCCCTCCAATTGAGAGGAGAAATAGTAAGATGTGCTTCACCAAGTATGACTAGAAAACTGAATACAGTCCAGTAATATGAGAAGATGACTGCTTTGAAAGTCCAAATAAGGTAAATTAATCACTAAGTATATTGTGCATGGATAGAACAACAGTAACTTTAGGGTCTACAATTCTTTACTTTCATAGGATAATATGATCTATTAACATTAAAGTGGTTTTTTACAAAGTTAATTTTAATCAATAGATTTTGTAATAATAATATCCTCCACAAATGGATGTGTGTAACCCCTTCCCGACCTTTGACGTGCCCTGTACATTATCCTTGTCCGTGTGTTCTGACCCATGATGTATGGGGTAAGTCATGGTGATTTTGCGGGCACAGCCGATGTGCCCTTGGCGATCGCCACCAGGTTTTGGTTTGATGTCAAAATCGAGACCCGGTACTCACTATCAGGAGTGGTGTCATGCATCCTGGGAAGTTTAACCCCCCCAAATTCTGCCATCAATAGTGATGGCAGAATTTCATTTAGATGGCTGTGGAGGGAAATCAGGACCCTCGTGAAATGATCACAGGGACCCGATCACTGCCATGGTACCTTGGATGCATGGTGTGTAGGCAAAATGTCAGAGCTGCAAGTGCAGATCAAGTGTGATCTGGCAGTGTCCATCTTTTTACATGTCTTTCTAGGCGTGTATAACAGTGTGGCCACAGTTTTGTGCGCCTTTCAAAAGAATGATACCACTGAACAGAGGCATAACGAAGTCCAGAGAAACTCTGCTGCCTCATTATAGTGAATGGATCCGTCAGGGGTTTCACCTAAATCATTTATTTTGGAGAAGCAGCTGTAACCCCGAATGTAAGTGCTCAGCATAGACCACAGGGTAAATGTGAGCTGATCCAAAATATTCCATGCCCAAACTGCCACCAAGAGCATTTATCTCAACCCACAAAATGCAAGACCCTGCTAATAGTACTACTAGTGGTAGCACTAAGGGCTCCTGAAAAGTGTTATAGCTACTTGCTCCCCAAAAAGAAAACCAGAAAAACCTGCATTCCCAAATCCAAATGCTCCCTTCCTTTCTGAGCCCCACAATGTCTAAACCAGTTAACATCCACATGTTTGACATTGTTGTAGTGATGAAGCATTTGTAATTTCCAAAATGTGGTCACTTGAGGGGGTTTCTGCTTTTGTGGCACTTAGGGGCTCTGCAAACAGAGTCGGCAAACTGTTCTAGGAAAATCTGTGCTCCAAAAATCAAATTACTGTATATACTTGTGTATAAGCCGAGTTTTTCAGCCCAAAAATTGGGCTGAAAAGTCACCCCATCGGCTTATACACGGGTCAATACGGTAATATATGTGGTGGGGGCTGTGTCCGGGTGCTGGGGAGGCTGGAGGAGGCGGGGGGGGGCTGATGAGTGAGCGGCCCGTCACGTGGGGCCGCTCATTAGATATGCACGGCTCCCCCCGCCCATCACAGCGGCAGGGGGAGCCGTGCATACAGCCCCCCAGTGTATACAGCAGCCCCCCAATGGCACTAGCCCCCCCCATCATTGTAAGAGCCCCCCACACTTTGCAGAGCTCCCCCGCTGCTTTATCTTACCATCCGGGGTCTTCGCCGCGGGTCCTGCGCGCTGTCATCCCGGTCTCACGTGACCCGGCGCGATGACGTCATTCCACTGCGACCGCCGGGTCACATGAGACCGGGAACACAGCGCGCGAAGAAGGACTGGAGGACCCGCGGTGAAGAAGACCCCGGATGGTAAGATAAAGCAGCGGGGGGGGGGGCTCTGCAAAGTGTGGGGGGCTCTTACAATGATGGGGGGGCTAGTGCCATTGGGGGGCTGCTGTATACACTGGGGGGCTGTATATACCCTGGGGCCTGCTGTATACACTGGGGGGCTGTGTATACCCTGGGGTCTGCTGTATACCCCTGGGGTCTGCTGTATACCCCTGGGGCCTGCTGTATACCTCTGGGGCCTGCTGTATATACCCTGGGGCCTGCTGTATATACCCTGGGGCCTGCTGTATATACCCTGGGGCCTGCTGTATACCTCTGGGGCCTGCTGTATATGCCTCTGGGGCCTGCTGTATATGCCTCTGGGGCCTGCTGTATATGCCTCTGGGGCCTGCTGTATATGCCTCTGGGGCCTGCTGTATATGCCTCTGGGGCCTGCTGTATATGCCTCTGGGGCCTGCTGTATACCTCTGGGGTCTGCTGTTTATACCTTTAGGGATGCTGTATATACCACTGGGGAGGCTGCTGTATACTACCACTGGGGAGGCTGCTGTATACTACCACTGGGGAGGCTGCTGTATATTACCACTGGGGAGGCCTGTATACCACACTGCTGGGGGCTGTATACCTGTGCTGGGGTCCACCCTCGGCTTATACACGAGTCAATAGGTTTTCCCAAGTTTTGGGGGCAAAAGTAGGGGGGTCGGCTTATACACGGGTCGGCTTATACACAGGGGCGGAACTACCGTGGTGCAACTGGTGCAGCCGCACCAGGGCCCCGAACAGCTAGGGGGCCCCTGAGGCTCCAGCGGCAGGTCCGTTCCCCTGTCAGACAGGAGGGTGCGTGTTAGGTAGGGGCCCTGGCAGTACTACCCTGCAGAATTCAATGTGAGGGCGGGGGGGGGAGGGGATATGGGGGTGGCTGACGGGTGCCCCCTGCTCTCCCTCCTAACCTGTGCGGCCGGCGCCGAGAGCAGCGTCAGACTGTGGTGAGTCGGCAGCAGATCTCCATCTCCTGCACCTCGGTATTCCATAGTGCAGGAGATAGTGATCTGTTTTAGAAGCCACTAAACCTTTCCAAATGATTGATCACTGGTCTGGTGTTAGGAAGGAGGGGGGAGGTGAAGACCAGTCACATGCAATTTGAGCTGTGAAGATGCTGGTGAAGGCCTCGGTGCTGCTGCTGCTCGGGATCCTGGGGGAGAAGGTAATTGCAGTGTGGTGACCGTGCCTGAGACTGACCATGCCCATGACTGAGGTGACCTGAAGACAGAGTTACCTTAATTCTCTGTTCTTGGGCAGTTCTGGCTTCCTGGGACTTCTAGTGCCACCTCCACTGAGCTCATCACTGACTCACTAGAACTTGTGGAGTGACTTCTTATAATGCTGGGCTTTCTGTTTTATACACTATATAACTTTGTGCTGACTTTCTGGGAGTTGAGATCCTTCCTGAGTATGAAGCCTCGGCCATCACTGTTAGGTGCAGCACTCAGACAGTCATTATAGGGGATGGGAGGCAGCCAGGGATATGGGGGAGGCAGCCCACAGGGGAGACACAGGCACAGAGGGGAGGCAACATACAGGGGGGGGACTGCATACTGCAGGGAAACAGCATACAGGGGAACGACAGGGCACAGGGGAACGACAGGGCACAGGGGAACGACAGGGCACAGGGGAACGACAGGGCACAGGGGAACGACAGGGCACAGGGGAACGACAGGGCACAGGGGAACGACAGAGCACAGGGGAACGACAGGGCACAGAGCACAGGGGAACGACAGGGCACAGAGCACAGGGGAACGACAGAGCACAGGGGAACGACAGGGCACAGAGCACAGGGGAACGACAGGGCACAGGGGAACGACAGGGCACAGGGGAACGACAGGGCACAGGGGAACGACAGGGCACAGGGGAACGACAGGGCACAGGGGAACGACAGGGCACAGGGGAACGACAGCGTTTAGAGGTGAGACTGAGACAGATGCAGAAGAGATAGTGTACAGGAGGTGACAGGTGTAGGGTTGAGGCAGCATACAGGAGAGACAGGAGCAGTGAAGACATCAAACAGCGTGGAGATAGACAGCGCACACGGTGGGAGAGAGAGTGCACAGAGTGGAAGAGACAGCTCACAGGGTGGAACAGAGACAACGAACAGGGTGGAAGAGACTGACAGCATACAGGGTGGAAGACACAGTGCACAGGGTGGAAGAGACAGCACATGGTGGAGACAGGCACAGAGAGGAGAGAGATGTGCACAGAGAGGGGAGAGGCAGCACATGGAGTGAGAGACAGGGATTATATTTATGGGTATTATATATAGATATATAAAATATAGTTCCCAGCCTTTACATTATATATATCCAGCCAGTATGTGTTAAAGGGGCCCACTGAGACTTTCGCCCGGAGCCCACAAAAACCTGGAGCCGGCCCTGCCCGTGGCACTATTCTGGCAGCATTGAGTCCTGGGGGAAGCTGGGTGCCAGCTGCGCCGCACACCCGCGGCACTTTTCTGCTTTTCTGGCATTGAGTCCCGGGAGTAAGTGCTGATAGCCAGAACACTGCGGGTGGCGCTGTATCCGATCAGTAAGAAGGGGGGCGGGTGGGTTGCCGTTGGAGCAGCAGCATTCATTTCCGGCTCTGCCGTGGAGGCAGGAATCGCACCCTCACCAGAGACGGTGAGCAAGTTGAGGATACAGGGCTCCAGGAAAGAGCCCCGGTCGGAGCAGGGCTTTGGTCTGGTGGGGAGGGAAACAGTATGTCTATGAACACAGCACTGCAGACAAACATGATTCGGGGGGGGGGGGGGCCCGAAAAATTTCTTGCACCAGGGCCCACTACAGTCTGGGTCCGCCCCTGCTTATACACGAGTATATACGGTATGCTCCTTCCCTCCTGAGCTTCAGAGTGTGGCAAAAAAGTACAGCACAGTCACGAGAGGTATTTCCATGGTCAGGAGAAATTTTGTAACACATTATGGGGCCTTTTTTTTACCTATTCGCTTTGTGAAAATTGGAAACATGGGAATAAAACATTTTAGTGGTAAAAATGTAATTATTTTTCATTCACCGGCCAATAGTATAAAAATTTGTGACACACCTGTGGTGTCAATATGCTCACTGCACTCCTACTTGAATTAACTAAGGGGTGCAGTTTTCAACATGGGGTCACTTGTGGGGGATTTCTGCTACTAAGGCACCTCAAGGGCTCTGACATGGCACCCACAAACCATTCCAATTAAATCTGAACTCAAATACGGCGCTCCTTCACTTTGCACTGTGATTCAAAATATGTTTTCGACCACATATGGGATATAGTTGTACTCAGGAGAAATTGCTCAACAAAATATACAGTCCATTTTCTCCTGTTACCCTTGTGAATTTGAAATATTTGGAGTTAAAGCAACACTTTGGGAGTTAAAACATTTTTTTTTTTTCATTTTCACGGCTCAACGTTATAAAATTCTGGTAAGCACCTGGGAGTTCAAAGTGCTCACCAAACATCTAAATAAATTCTTTGTGGGGTCTAGTTTCAAAAATGTGGTCACTTGTGGGGGGTTCTGTTTAGACACATCGGGGCTCTCCAAATGTGATATCGGGTCAGCTAATGATTCCAGCCAACTAAGTCATATGACGCTCCTTCCCTTCCGAGCGCTCGATAAGTTAAAGCATTCGAGTGTTATAATCTCATAAAGTGACACTGGTCAGAACTGAAAAAATTGGCCTGGTCAGAAAGGTGAAAACAGGAGTTAAAAAATGTTCCTGTGCTGAGATAATAATATGAGATTATCTTCGCACAGGAACATTTTTTATTAATACTTCCAATTGTGGAACTCATTATTATTCCACAATCTATTGATTAGGATAAAATTTAAAATGAACTTTGTTCAGTAGAAAACACCTTTAATACGTTGTAAAAAAAAAAAGATGACATGATGTGAGAACTGCTACTTAGCATTGGGCTTTTCAGACCAATTACGTTTGTGGCATATCTACTGCATATGCCAAGAATACGAAAATTAGAATGTGGTTGACGAATTGGAACCTCACTAATCATAACATTGTCGAGTATCTACAGCCCATCATTTTAATTTTCCTTTGCTCTGAGGAACAGAAAACTTGAAATATTAACAAGGATCAAATATATGTGAGTAGTATATAAGTTGATCAATGCTCATTTTGAGATGACAAAAACTGATGGAATGTTGCTCAGATACAAGACGAGGAGACATCAGAAATCCCATCAGCAACAGGACCTTAATAGCTTGTGATTGGCTACAGTGATCAATACTACATCACTGGATGTTTAACTACTGTACCTGTATGATTCACGTGTCGTCATTTTTATGTTCTTGTCCATATCTGCCCTTACACATGTAAAGCGCCATGGAACCTAATGGCGCTATATAAATATTTAATAATAATAATAAAAATAACTAGCTGACTACAGCAGCTAATCACAGGCCTTAGTGTCCTGCTGCTGGGACAGGACATCTCCCTTCCGATGCACATGCAAACCACAAAGTGTACCGTGCTAGAGAGAGGCAGTGTCAGTAGGTGAGTCTTACATTGCTTATTTTTTAATATACCAGGGCACCAAGTAAATATTAATTTTTTCCAGACGACCCCCCTTAACATATTTAATGTACAATGTCCCTTTTTATCTAGATTCGTAATAAAGACAGCCATAAAAAATAACTTATACCTTATATGGACTTTACATATTCTGTATAAGTTTATGGATTCTCTCTTGAGAACTGTGCTTTGAATTAGTTCACCGACTTGCTGGGTCACATGGTCATCATCTTAAATTGATAAAGTATTTGGAGGTAGATTAAAAAATAAGCATGCTGGGGGACAGCAGAGAACATGCAAGGAAAATAAAGTGGGTGGAGAATCCGTTCCCTACTTTGCAATTTCAAATTTGTGATTCTTCCAGTAATGTTACACATTTTTTTTGTATCATGAAAAGATTCCATTAATGCCTGTGCCCCATCACATAGCAGACTATGTTCATGAATGGCACCTATCAGAGTCTAGGATAAATCCAGTGATTAGAGAGAATTTGCCAAAGGCCCTTTGTAGCTCAGAAAAATGCCTACTCCAGAAAGGAATGCAGTGAATTCCTGGGAGCACAGGTCCTTCTTTGTTGGAAGTCTAGTGGTATTCTGGAGCAAATAAAGGCACAAAAAGCGATCTGAGAGGCAATAAGTATTTGGAAAAATGTTCAAAGGCTTCATTTAAACATTCCTTGCTTTTTTAACTGAATCAATCTGTTTAGAATAATATACAGCCAGTATAACTATCATGTTGTTGAGTTACATTATGTGAAAGCTAGTTTCATGTCTTAATCCTCCCAGAGACAAAAAGAAAGAAAGGAAAAAAAAAAAAATAAACAAAGACCAAAAGTGAGTAGATATAAACAAACATGTGGGTCATCTTAAACAAAAGACTGCTTACATATTATTTTATAAAATTGATGGTCAGCTGGAAACCTTACTAAACTGCACCTTCAATAGAGAGAATTAACAGAAAATAATCTATTGCCTAAGGAAAAGAAAAAAAATGAGAAATAAGAAATATGGTTGTGAATTAGAAATACATTAGTCATCCACAAAACATTTCTCACCAAATATAGTGTATACTGCCCCAAACTAGTAATCTTTATTCATAAATCCCTAATACATTATGCAAAACTTTATAATTGGGGAAATAGGAAACAAAGGATTCAGAAAAACAAAATAACCGTGGGAAAACGGAAATAGGTCCCTGGGTGCAAAAATTTACAATTCAAATAGAAATGTAATAAATTACATTTTATAATATATCACTTGCTTTTCAATTCCGCCGTCCACAACAGTCTTCATTCAAAGCAAAAATTCTTAAAAAAAAATAAGTTCTGAACAAAGCAAACATTTTAAGGTTAACTAACAAGTTTTAGATTGGTTGAGGCAAAGACCTCACTTGAACTCAGGAAAGATGATGTGGCAAGACCTAAAATGTACAGCTCATATTCAAGAATGCTAATGTCCTAATTAAAGCAGGTCTGCAAAGAAGTTTAGGCTAAAATTCCTCAAAGGCGTTATGAAAGACTTCTCAAATTACAGGAAGCATTTGGTTACAATTATTGCTTCTGAGGATAGTGCAAACAGTTAAAGTAAGGCTTCACCTTGTGACATAGCTCTTTCCATTTATATGAGTGAGGTTATAATTAGTCCTGTACATTTAAATAGGAAAACACACTGACATACTTGAAGAGCTGAAGATCTCCAGGATGTAGCCTGAAAAACATTGGTACTAAAAATGAATCTTGATCCCTTTATACTAGTGGTTGGTAGAGAGCTGAAACAATGGATTTTCACTTTTGATATCTACTATCATTTCTATACCCTTTCACCTGATGGTCATTTTCTCTTCTTTTGTTTTTTTCCTCACCTTTTTCCAAGAGCCATAACTTTATTAATGTTACATCAGTATAGCCGTATGAGGACAAGTTGTACTTTTGAATGACATCATTCATTTTACCATACAATGTACAGGAAAATAGGAAAAAAATTAAAAGTGCAGCGAAATTGCAAAGAAGGTGCAATTTCACGATTGATTTGGCGTTTATATTTATTATAGTCACTACATGATAAAACTGAACAAGCATATGATTCCCGAGGTCAGTATGAGCTCGTAGATACCAAATACAGTCATATGAAAAAGTTTGGACACCCCTCTTAATCTTACTCTTTTTTTTAAATTGTTTTTTTGCAACAGCTATTTCAGTGTGATATATGTAATAACTGATGGACACTGTAATATTTCAGGATTGAAATGAAGTTTATTGTACTAACCGAAAATGTGAAATATGCATTATTTCAAAAATTGACAGGTGCAAAAATATGGGCACCTCAACAGAAAAAAGACATTAATATTTAGTAGATCCACCTTTTGCAAAAATAACAGCCTCTAGTCGCTTCCTGTAGCTGTTAATGAGTTGCTGGATCCTGGATGAAGGTATTTTTGACCATTCCTCTTTACAAAACAATTCCAGTTCAGTTAAGTTTGATGGTCACCGAGCATGGACAGCCCGCTTCAAAACATCCCACAGATGTTCATTGATATTAAGGTCTGGGGACTGGGATGGCCATTCCAGAACATTGTAATTGTTCCTCTGCATGAATGCCTGAGTAGATTTGGAGCAGTGTTTTGGATCATTGTCTTGCTGAAAGATCCATCCCCGGCGTAACTTCAATTTTGACACTGATTCTTCAACATTATTCTCAAGAATCTGCTGATACTGAGTGGAATCCATGCGACCCTCAACTTTAACAAGATTCCCGGAGCTGTCATTGGCCATACAGCCCCAAAGCATGATGGACCCTCCCCAAATTTGACAGTGTGTAGCTAGTGTTTTTCTTGGAATGCTGTGTTTTTGTGGCGCCATGCATAACGCCTTATTGTATGACCAAACAACTCAATCTTTGTTTCATCAGTCCCACAGGACCTTCTTCCAAAATGAAACTGGCTTGTCCAAATGTGCTTTTGCATACCTTAGGTGACTCTGTTTGTGGCGTGCATACAGAAACGGCTTCTTTCGCATCACTCTCCCATACAGCTTCTCCTTGTGCAGTGTGCGCTGTATTGTTGACCGATGCACAGTGACACCATCTGCAGCAAGATGATACTGCAGGTCTTTGGAGGTGGTCTCTAGATTGTTCTTGACTGTTCTCACCATTCTTCTTCTCTGCCTTTCTAATATTTTTGTTCGCCTGCCACTTCTGGCCTTTGCAAGAACTGCCCCTGTGGTCTTCCATTTCCTTACTATGTTCCTCACAGTGGAAACTGACAGGTTAAATCTCTGAGACAACATTTTGTATCCTTCCCTTGAACAACTATGTTGAACAATCTTTTTTTTCAAATCATTTGAGAGCTGTTTTGAGGAGCCCATGATGCCACTCCTCAGAGAAAATGCAACTAGGAGAACAACTTGCAAGTGGACACCTGAAATAGCCCGGTGTATCCAATCATGAGAAAAGCTATGAAGTACAAAGCTCAATGAGGTTACCAAACCAATTTAGTGCTTCAATAAGTCAGTAAAAAGTAGTTAGGAGTATTCAAATCATGAAAATCAGAAGGGTGCCCATACTTTGCACCCCTTTGTATGCTGCTCCTGGACTAAATAAAAAGAAAAATCCCACTATATGCCATTCTGGTGAGTGCCGATGTTTTTTCTTCCTTTTGCTTGATTTCCAGTACTGAGACTGTTTCTGGCACCTCAGACGGTCCTGTGTCTCCCCCTCACACGTAATTGAGTTCCCCAGTGGGAACCCCAGTATTAGCTACGGTGGTGCCCCTTTTAATTTCTGCTCTGGACTATAAATGATAATAGCTCCACCTCACACGAAGTGGTATGGTCAGCTCACAGGTAGTGACTAACTGAGGAAGACTGCCTTGAGCAGTTGAAACATGTTGTGGAGCTGTGAGGGGAAAATAAAGATTGCGGTTTATAAACATCATCATCCTGGTGCCTGAGCTTTAGTAGCGCCTCTACAAGACCGCTAAATCATTTTCTTGCAAGCTTCTATTCCCCCTGAGGGATCAGCGACTGGAGCAGCACAGCGAGGGCACAGTGGTGAAGGACCTAGCGTTCCCTAGATAACAAGCAGTGACGCACATCCAGGACCAGCGCCACGTGACCGGAAAGGTCCTATACGGACAGCTGAGGACCAGCGAGGTCAAAGGAGCGGAGTGTGCACATTGCTGGCTGTCCCCCATATATCAGAGGCCATTACACCGGGTTGTGCAGGTCGTGCAGGTCGTGCACAACCCAAACAGGTGAGTGGCCACCTGTAATAACGCCATATTAACTTAGCTATAGTGATCCTACACATGCGCCCCTTCTCTCCCTTTTTTTCTTACAATCTACATGGATAGGGCTCCTACAATCTCTACTTGGTAAGTTTATTCGGAAAAACAAAGAAACAAGAGTGGCGGTCAAGGCTCTACATTTCCAATATTCTTGTGGTGGAATAAGTGTACCAAATCTATCTCTGTACCACAAGACGACCATACTTGAGGCTGTAAAGGATTGGTGGGCTGGTGATCTTAATTATAGATGGCTCCAAATAGAAAGACAGTTTGCTCCCCACAGGTCTACTAGACTTTTGGTAGAGATCAAGCTACTGAAACCCCTGAAATCAAATTGTCCCTTACATACGATGTCCTCGTTGATTTCTTATTGGAATAACCTTGATAGTACACTGACAAAATCCCTATTTAAATACATTTCTGTAAAATCGATCGAGGCACTCATCTCTGGGTTGTCTCTAGACCTGAGAGTGAAATCAAGTGTAAGCACGCTTGACAAACTCTTAGATGGCCCTGTATTCCCTTCTTCTGCAGATATGTCTCAACTTTATAAGATTCCCAAAACGTCCTTTTATCAGTACCTCCAAATTCGTCATTTTATCCAGTCGTGTACATTTCCAGCTTGGTGGAGCCCTGACCCATTAGACATGATGCAGAAATACTTTAAAGTAAAATACCCCAATGAGCATGGATTGTCTGTTCTATAGGACTCTTAATTCGCCAGCAGAGTCAGTCAAACTCTCTTATGTGACTGCCTATGAGGAGGCACTCTATTTCGCATACAGTCCCGAACACTGGTGGACTGCAGCCACATTTACTCACGCAGCCATATTTACTCAAAGGCACTCCTCCTGCATTAATCATCTAGAACAACTAAAACAACATACATCTGAACTGGTATTTGACCCCTTATAAAATTTCAAAATTTAACAAATCATATTCCCCATTATGCTGGAAGGGATGTGGTAAAAATGGGGATCTGGGTCATGTGTGGTGGTGGTGCCCCAAGATAGGCGAATTCTGGAATCGAGTGGCAGACTTAATCAGGACCCTGATAGGACTGCCAATGGCCCCTCTAGAGTTAAAGGGAAACCTAAGTATTGGGTTAGATCTTCTTCTCCCAAACTTAGTTCCAGTAATAACGCATGTTTTGATAGCAGCCCGTCAGAGCTTGGCAAGGCACTGGAGGGAAGATTCTACCCCCACACAGGAGGAACTCATTGGTAGTATAAATTCCCATCACCTACATGAACGTTGCTTGGTTTACTCAATAAAGCAAAAAGAATGAGTCAGTCGCCAGTGGGAGATTTGGGAGACTTCTGGATTAGCAATAGCTCACACTTAGGATCGCATTAATATTTTTCATGGTTGATTCTGATCTTCTCATAATTAGATTGGTATACAGAAATATTTAAAACAAAGCTCCTAAAGCTTATCCATCCCCTCCCCCCCAGTATCCAATAATTTCCCTTTGGTGTCCAATCCAGTCCGACCCTACCCTTCTGTGTAGTCCCTTATTTCCCTCCCCTCTCCTATAATATGCAGTTTGGAATTGGTTTACACTGGTGGTGATTATTTGGACATGACTGTTATTTGATATAATGATGTAAACATGTTACATCTGTTGTTATCAGATTTATTTGAATAAAAAATGTATTGTTTAAAAACAAAACAAAAAAGAAAACGTAATTCTGGCATTTTCGATTTTTGTTTCATGCTACACCCTTTACAAACCAGATTAATTTATTTAATATTTTGATTGGGCAATTCTAAACACAGCAATACTAAATGTATTAATGTTATTTTCAATAGGGCAAAAGGGTGATTTGAAGTTTTATCTTTTAATATTTTTAAAAACTTTTTGTCACCTCTTATTGATTTTTATTAGTACCCCTAGGACGTTTGAAGATTACAATGTCTGATCGCTTCTGTGTTCTCAGAATTCCTCTGAACAGCAGAAATGGCAATGATCTGTGAATGCCGGCATTTAGTCGGCCTTCACAGGAATGTCATTATCACAGTGACAGGGTCATCATCTGACCCTTCGCTGTCATGACAACCTATCGGAGGGATATGGTGCCATCCTTGTTGGCACATGTAAGATTGCACTGTCAAGAGTTTGACAGCGCAATCTAATTAGCAGACATAGTTAGATCTCCACCTGCACCTGTTTGCTGCACGTCAGTTGATCAGATCAGCCGATATGTGCGGGGAAAGATGCTGCTCAGTGCGTGAGCTTGCATCAAGTCAGGGGCACGACCTAGGATGTATAGATATGTCCTTGGTCATGAAGGGGTTAAATGGGTTTCCCACTTCTCGGAAAACCCCTTCCCAATCAGTATGTTTCATTCATGTAAAATATTAAAACTTGTATTCATCTTTGGTGACAGTGTCGATGCAGCAGTCTCGTCACTGTCTCTCCTGGAATCATTTAACTGTGTGACGTCACGTGGTCCTGGCAATCAATCAGCGGCTGCTTCCCTCGTCCCATCTTCAGTCAAATTGCTTACATCCGGAGGAAGAGAGTGCTGCTACCCTGTATATGTCAGGGTCTATGTGATACGTTCGAAGGTGGGGAGAGTGAAGAGACCACTGATTGGCTGCCAGAACCATGTGCACTCATACTGTTACGCGATCCCAGAAGGAACAGTGACGACACCACTGGAACAGCACTGGCCAGGAGTGTAAGTTTTAATTTTTTAAATTGGGAAAATATACACATTGATAAAGGGATGTCGGTGTAGTGGACAACTCCTCTCATGATATTTATTTACCGTATATACTCGTGTATAAGCCGACCCGTGTATAAGCCGACCCCCCTACTTTTGCCCCCAAAACCTGGGAAAATCTATTGACTCGTGTATAAGCCGAGGGTGGACCCTAGCACAAGTATACAGCCCCCAGCAGTGTGGTATACACCAGTCCCAGAGGTAGATACAGCAGCCCCAGTGGTAGTATACACGCAGCCCCAGTAGTATATACAGCCCCAGTGGTATATACAGCCCCAGTGGTAGTATAGACGCAGCCCTAGTAGTATATACAGCCCCAGTGGTAGTATATACAGCCCTAGTGGTAGTATACAGGGCCCCAGCAGTATATACAGCCCCAGTGGTTTATACAGCCCCAGTGGTAGTATACAGGGCCCCAGCAGTATATACAGCCCCAGTGGTTTATACAGCCCCAGTGGTAGCATACAGGGCCCCAGAGGTATATACAGCCCCAGTGGTAGTATATACAGCCCCAGTGGTAGTATACAGGGCCCCAGCAGTATATACAGCCCCAGTGGTATATACAGCCCCAGTGGTAGTATAGACGCAGCCCTAGTAGTATATACAGCCCCAGTAGTAGTATATACAGCCCCAGTGGTAGTATACAGGGCCCCAAGCAGTTTATACAGCCCCAGTGGTAGTATACAGGGCCCCAGAGGTATATACAGCCCCAGTGGTAGTATATACAGCCCCAGTGGTAGTATATACAGCCCCAGTGGTAGTATATACAGCCCCAGTGGTAGTATATACAGCCCCAGTGGTAGTATACAGGGCCCCAGCAGTATATACAGCCCCAGTGGTAGTATACAGGGCCCCAGAGGTATATACAGCCCCAGTGGTAGTATATACAGCCCCAGTGGTAGTATACAGGGCCCCAGCAGTATATACAGCCCCAGTGGTTTATACAGCCCCAGTGGTAGTATACAGGGCCCCAGAGGTATATACAGCCCCAGTGGTAGTATATACAGCCCCAGTGGTAGTATACAGGGCCCCAGAGGTATATACAGCCCCAGTGGTAGTATATACAGCCCCAGTGGTAGTATACAGGGCCCCAGAGGTATATACAGCCCCAGTGGTAGTATATACAGCCCCAGTGGTAGTATACAGGGCCCCAGCAGTATATACAGCCCCAGTGGTTTATACAGCCCCAATGGTAGTATATACAGCCCCAGTGGTAGTATACAGGGCCCCAGAGGTATATAGCAGCCCCAGCGGTAGTATACAGGCAGCCCCAGTAATGCAGGGCCCCCCCAGCGTCTCTCCGGTCACCTGTAAAGGAAACTATACTTATCACAGTGCCGCTGTCCGCGCTCGCACCCGCTCGCAGCTGCCGTACGCGATCCTCCATCTTCATGCGTCTTCTTCCTGTTTCCTGTGCTCGTCGCAGAGAATGACGTCATTGCCGGCGACGAGCACAGAAACAGGAAGAAGACGCAAGATGGAGGATCGCGGTCGGCAGCTGCGAGCGGGCGCGGACAGCGGGCGCGGACAGCGGCACTGTGATAAGTATAGTTTCCTTTACAGGTGACCGGAGAGACGCTGGGGGGGCCCTGCATTACTGGGGATGCGGGGGCTGCTGTATACCGATGTATACATCGGTATGTACCGATGTATACATCGGTATACAGCACTGACTCGCGTATAAGCCGAGGGGGGTACTTTTCAGCCCAATTTTTGGGCTGAAAAACTCGGCTTATACGCGAGTATATACGGTACTCTAAATCCAAGACGTTAAATCCTATCTGGTCTCATTTGGTAAAAATCACTACTACACATGCAGGAAACTTGTACTAAAGAACACATCAAATGTTACACATATGTCTTCTAAGGTGAATGGAGAATATTTCTTCAAATTACTTCCAAGCAGCCTACAATCTCTTTTTCTGTAATAATTTAGTATCTACTCAGCCAATAAAAATTATATCTACTACAAAAATTAAAGGGAACCTGTTACTTTGGGAAGCGCCATTTACCTGCAGATACAATGCTTGCAAAAGTATGCACCCCGTGGCATTTTTCATGTTTTGCTACCTCACAACTTGGAATTTCAGTTTTTTTTCTCTGAGGTTTTACATCACTTTATGTAAACAGAATGTCTACAACTTTGAGCATTTGGTTTTATTTTTATTGTTAAGCAAACAACAAATAGGACAAAATAACTGAAAACTTAAGTGTGCAAAGCTATTCATTCCTTAACCCTAGAACGCATACCTGGGGTCTTTTCTGTAAAAGTACTTTAGTTTGAATTTTGAAAATCTAGGTAATCCTCAGGTATATAGTTGTTAGTAATTTCCAGTTATTCATATATTTTTATGTTACAGACATTTCGGTATAACAACCTTATTTTGGGACTACCCCATATGTACCTGGGGCTTTTTAGGCCTGTACTAGGTTTACATGTGATACTCAGTCTTTTTGTCAGTATTGTTGCTGGGGAAGATCTTTTATGACTCTGCTATTGCTGGGAAGAGTGTGGATTCTGCATGACAACATGGTCATGTGATCTTGGAAGGGAGGCTCCCTCACAAAGTCAAGTGTCTCTGACCTCATTGCAGGTCTTTTTGTCCTAATTGCTGGGGAGACTTTGGAGGAATTTGTGCAAAAGGCAGACTAAATGTTGGCCTGTTGCCCTTTTTTTCCAATATCCTTGATGTGTCAGCCCTCAATAGCTATATTGTTTATTGTCAAACTAATCCAGAATTCCATGCCAACAGGAAAGACAAGAGACGTCTATTTTGACAGAACTTTGTTCTGAACTTTTGATGCCTACTATGATGGAGAGAAGCAGCATGATATGCTTATCAAGGCAAACTACAGAGGCAATCATCCGATATGGAATACGCTTTCTGGAACATCCAGAGCAAAGAGAAAAAAAAAAGAAAGCGCTGCTATATTTGTCCAGCAAAGAAGGAAAGAAAATCGGAGCGTTTCTGTTCTACTTGAGGACAAAATGTATGCAAGGAACATTCAGCCAAAAAAATAATATGCGAGAATTGTCGGGGGAATATGTAAAGTTACAAATATTCCTGCACCAAGTTTGCTACAACCAAAAAATGTGTTCATAAAAAATTGTATATAGAATGCCTATATTTGGCGTGCCCGTTTACTTACTTTTTTGTTGTTTTATGCACATAATTCTGTTTTGAAATATACACAGCTTAGGCTGTGTTCCCAGTAGCGCTGGGGTTCGCCAGAAGGGGATACATAATGGATCTGACCTCCTGGTAACTCCAGCTAAGGATGCCGGAATGGCAGGATTCTGCCAGCCTTAGCTGGGGTCACCAGGAGGTCAGATCCATTACGGATCCCCTCCTGGCGGACCCCAGCGCTACTGGGAATGCATCCTTACTTTGCAATTGTAAAATACATTTTGAAAAGTATTTTTATTTGAGTTATTCCGTGTTATTTGCACACAGGCCTAAAAGGCCCCAGGTGCGTGAATATGGGGTAGTCCCAAAAAAAGGTTGTTCTACCGAAATGCCTATAACAAAAATATATGAACAACTGGAAATTACTAACAACTATATACCTGAGGAATACCTAGAGTTTCAAAAATCTAACTAAAGTAATTTTACAGAAAATAGAAAACAGGTAACCTGGCAGGCCTGCGAGGCCCCAGGTATGCATCCGCCAGCCTTAGCTGGGGTCACCAGGAGGTCAGATCCATTACGGAATCCCATCCTGGCGGACCCCAGCGCTAGTGGGAATGCATCCTTACGTTGCAATAAACTTTGAAAAGTATTTTTTTTTAGTTATTCCATGATAATTGTAAACAGGCCTAAAAGGCCCCAGGTGCGTGAATGTGTAGATTTCTATGGGTATGCGTTCTAGGGTTAAAGTCAATACATTGTAGAGTTTTCTTTTGCGTACTTACAGAGGCAAGTTACTTTAGATAAGTCTCATCAGCTTTCTACATTTTGCCACTGGGATTTTTGCCCATTCCTCAAGGCAAAACTGCTCCAGCTCCTTCAAGTTAGATGGTTTCCTCTGGTAAACAGCAATCTTCAAGTCTGATCACAGATTCTCAATTGGATTAAAGTCTGGCCCCTTAAAACCCCTCAAATGTTGCTTTAGCAGAAAGTATTGGTCATTGGCTTGTTGGAAGCTGAACTTCTGTCCAAGTCTCAAATCAATCAAGTAATTAAGGTATCCAGAGGATTGAGCGCTCCCAAGGAGATTTACCTTATGATAAGGACACTGACTCCTTTTTCCTTCTTGGAGATTTATTTCAAATGGCTTCACGGTAGTAAAAAGTCATAAAAGTCGTAAAAGCATAATTAAAACAACGCGTTTCGGCTATAAATATCATAAAATAGCCTTCCTCAGGTATATGACTGAAATGATCCATTTAGGAATCGCTGCCTTACAATTTCTCCTGGAAATCCAGAACCAGTTCTCCACCCAAGCTTGCAGGGAAAATCCTTCAGCTTATAGTAAATTGCACACAATAGACCTCGAGGCTGTAGGTCAGAGGAGGGTGGGGAGAGAGAAAACAGGCGCAGATCTTCCGCAGAGTTCCGCTCTCTGGAGGATAGCAGCAGCATACCAAGGAGACAAAGACCCCTGTAAGACCCCCAGTGGGTTGATATGCGAAGAAACAAGACACAATAAAGGTGAGTTCTCTTGCCCAGTGTACTTCTGAGAAATATTGTACTTTTACATTTAGATCTGCGCCTGTTTTCTCTCTCCCCACCCTCCTCTGACCTACAGCCTCGAGGTCTATTGTGTGCAAGTCTCAAATCAATGACAGACTGAAAAATGTTTTGGTCTATTTCTCCACATTTTGCGCCATCCATCGTCCCCTTGACTCGGACCATTTCCCTGTCCCTGCTGCTGAACAACATTCCCAAAGCCCGATGCTGCAACACTTTACGGTGGGGATGGTGTTCTTGGCGTGATGAGCTGTGTTAGTTTGGCACCAGACATAGCGTTTACTTTGGTGGCCAAAAAGTTAAAATTTTGGTCTCATCTGACCACAAGACCTTCCTCCATACATTTGGGGCATCTCCCACATGTCTTTTGGCAAAATCAAAACAAGCCTTTCAATTTTTGACTAAGTAAAACCTTTTTTCTGGCCACTCTTCCATAAAGGCCATCTCTATGGAGTATATGGCTTATTGTGGTCGTATGGACAGATAACTCCAGTGTCTGCTTGGAAACTCTGTAGCTCCTTCAGAATTACCTTTGGTTCCTGTGATTCACCTCTGATTAATGCCCTCCTTGCACATGCTGAGAGTTTTGGTGGGAGACCCTCTCTAGGCAGGTTTGTTGTGGCATCATAATGGATTTGATGGTGCTCCGGGAATCTTCAGTTCAGAGATTGGGATATTTCTTTAACACCAAACTCTGACTTGTAGGTCTCAACAACTTTGTCTCTGACTTGTTTGGTGATCTCCTTCGTCTTTATGGTGTTTGGTTGGTGGTGCCTCTTGCTTAATGGTATTGCAGCCTCTGTGGCCTTTCAGCAAAGCTGTGCATAAGTTGATAGACCATATGACAATTAGATTGCATACAGGATGACCTCCTTTCACTAAGCATGCTACTTATGACGGTAATTGCTTGCACCACAAATTTTAGGGGTTTCATGTACATGGCAATTTTTTGTATTTATCCCATTAATTTAACTTTTCTAGGTTGCCTACATTTTCTCACTTCACTTCCAACGCTATTTAGTGCTGATGCATCAAACAAACTGGATCACAAATATATTTAAACACAGGTTATAGTGTAAAGAATAAACAGCCAAGATTGGTCAATATTTTCAAAAGGCACTGTATAGTTTTAATTTGCAGATAAATAATGTCAAGCTGGTCGTTTTTTAGTGAAAGCGCAGCTACTGGATGAAAATGAACTTCTTACTTCCCAAGAGCCGCCTGTTTTCAGACGTAGGGGTCCCAATTAAAATAAGAAAATCCTGGCACTCACTTTTTCTTTTCAAATTGATTCTTTTTATTTCAGGCTTCACTAACTGGACAATTCAACGCCTCCTGGGCTTTTAACAGCAGTCTATCGCTCAAGACAGTCTTTCAGAGCTGAATATGGCATTCAAGGTCAGAAAGGTTGGGGACATCTATGTTACTGTCAAGAGTGACAGCAGCACATCAGAAGTTTACCATAGGGAAATCACTCCCAATGTCAGTCCGCGGGCTGATATAGAGGCCAACAGTATGCAGGACTAGTGTGTCTACCATACACCACAGTCAATCAGATCTCACTGGGAGCAGGATCTGATAAGCTAATTGTCAAACACTTGTCCATAGCGTCTATTAAAACATACTTCAACAGCAGCAGCTTTTCCCTGCCCGCTGACAGTGACTGACAGGTCTGTGCCTGTGTGTCTGCCTCTGTATAGGCAGAGAACTGTCAGTTCAGGGCAGCAGGCAGGAAAGAAACCCAGGAACCTGCATGTTCAACTAGTCTGCCATGTAGCTCAGCCCCCAGTAGCTATAAAGGTACCGTCACACAGGGACATATCTCCGGCGATGTTGCCGGGGATCGCGGGAGCGCGCATCCCTGACAACATCGCCGGGGAGCTGTCACACTGAGCAACTTACCGGCGATGTCGCCGGCTAGTTGCCGCGGCTATCGCTCGCTGGGTCGCCCAGCAACCCAGCAAGCGATAACCCGCAATGTTGTAGATAGGCGGAATCGCCCGTAACATTGCGGGTTGCCGCGTTACACAGGGCGATCAGGCAGAATCGCCTGAGCAACATCGCCAGGTTTCCCAACATTGTTGGGAAACCTGGCGATGTGACTCAGGCGATTCATCGCCTGATTATCGCCCTGTCACACGCGGCAATTCGCCGGCGATGTCGCCGCAACCTGGCCACGCCCCTCGGTTGCCGGCAACATCGCCGGCGATATCTCCCCGTGTGACGGTACCTTTAAAGTATATTTTTCTCTGAAAGATTGTAATGTTTCAGAGTTAAAATAAACCTAGCTGAGATCATTCGGCCAATGGCTGATAAATTATGGGGCCGAACTCTGGGCAGCTTATATCAGCTGTCGGGTTCCCTATACAGTTAGGGCCAGAAATATTTGGACAGTGACACAATTTTCGCGAGTTGGGCTCTGCATGCCACCACATTGGATTTGAAATGAAACCTCTACAACAGAATTCAAGTGCAGATTGTAACGTTTAATTTGAAGGGTTGAACAAAAATATCTGATAGAAAATGTAGGAATTGTACACATTTCTTTACAAACACTCCACATTTTAGGAGGTCAAAAGTAATTGGACAAATAAACATAACCCAAACAAAATATTTTTATTTTCAATATTTTGTTGCGAATCCTTTGGAGGCAATCACTGCCTTAAGTCTGGAACCCATGGACATCACCAAACGCTGGGTTTCCTCCTTCTTAATGCTTTGCCAGGCCTTTACAACCGCAGCCTTCAGGTCTTGCTTGTTTGTGGGTCTTTCAGTCTTAAGTCTGGATTTGAGCAAGTGAAATGCATGCTCAATTGGGTTAAGATCTGGTGATTGACTTGGCCATTGCAGAATGTTCCACTTTTTTGCACTCATGAACTCCTGGGTAGCTTTGGCTGTATGCTTGGGGTCATTGTCCATCTGTACTATGAAGCGCCGTCCAATCAACTTTGCAGCATTTGGCTGAATCTGGGCTGAAAGTATATCCCGGTACACTTCAGAATTCATCCGGCTACTCTTGTCTGCTGTTATGTCATCAATAAACACAAGTGACCCAGTGCCATTGAAAGCCATGCATGCCCATGCCATCACGTTGCCTCCACCATGTTTTACAGAGGATGTGGTGTGCCTTGGATCATGTGCCGTTCCCTTTCTTCTCCAAACTTTTTTCTTCCCATCATTCTGGTACAGGTTGATCTTTGTCTCATCTGTCCATAGAATACTTTTCCAGAACTGAGCTGTCTTCTTGAGGTGTTTTTCAGCAAATTTAATTCTGGCCTGTCTATTTTTGGAATTGATGAATGGTTTGCATCTAGATGTGAACCCTTTGTATTTACTGTCATGGAGTCTTCTCTCTACTGTTGACTTAGAGACAGATACACCTACTTCACTGAGAGTGTTCTGGATTTCAGTTGATGTTGTGAACGGGTTCTTCTTCACCAAATAAAGTATGCGGCGATCATCCACCACTGTTGTCATCCGTGGACGCCCAGGCCTTTTAGAGTTCCCAAGCTCACCAGTCAATTCCTTTTTTCTCAGAATGTACCCAACTGTTGATTCTGCTACTCCAAGCATGTCTGCTATCTCTCTGATGGATTTTTTCTTTTTTTTCAGCCTCAGGATGTTCTGCTTCACCTCAATTGAGAGTTCCTTTGACCGCATGTTGTCTGGTCACAGCAACAGCTTCCAAATGCAAAACCACACACCTGGAATCCACCCCTGACCTTTTAACTACTTCATTGATTACAGGTTAACGAGGGAGACGCCTTCAGAGTTAATTGCAGCCCTTAGAGTCCATTGTCCAATTACTTTTGGTCCCTTGAAAAAGAGGAGGCTATGCATTACAGAGCTATGATTCCTAAACCCTTTCTCCGATTTGGATGTGGAAACTCTCATATTGCAGCTGGGAGTGTGCACTTTCAGCCCATATTATATATATATATATAATTGTATTTCTGAACATGTTTTTGTAAACAGCTAAAATAACAAAACTTGTGTCACTGTCCAAATATTTCTGGCCCTAACTGTATATGGATGGCATGCAGAATGTTCAAAAAGAAAGAATTTACGGTAACTGTTTTACACTCGAAAATATCCTTCAATTTTCATTTATAAACATGGAAGACTCTCAAATATTCAGACTCCTTGGAGACAGTGAACAAATTATTTCTGCTGTACTATATTTGTTAAAGCACCACTCCAGTGTTTGATTTTTATTCAGCACTGGATTGTCACTTTGAGTACCGTAAGCCTCATTCCTGCCCGCAGTATTAGGCCAGGGTCAGACAGCTGTATAACGCGGACAAAGGTTGCATCGCAGTGCATGCACTGGCAGTGGGCTCTCCTGACCTGAGCACGGCAGCTTCAAGTATTTCTACGCAGCTGTCACACTCGAGTCAGTCTGAGCATTGCGATGCGATTCTATGTGATTCAGTTATATAGCTGTCTGACCCTGGCCTTACACTTTCCAGCCGTAATATTCATCCTGTGACAT
Source organism: Allobates femoralis (assembly GCA_033576535.1). Lineage (NCBI taxonomy): Eukaryota > Metazoa > Chordata > Amphibia > Anura > Aromobatidae > Allobates > Allobates femoralis. The sequence goes on along the minus strand of JARQOC010000004.1, from coordinate 374,803,633 downwards.
CTTGGGACTGTAATGTCTGACTGGAAGTCAGACATTATGTCACAAGGTCTCAATGTAACTCTATGGGAACCAGAACAAGGCCAGAAACAAGACTCTCATAGAATTACATTGATTTGTAACCTCTGCTGAGTTCCATGAAACACTGTAGCTGTCAAAGGCAGGTCACAAATCACCATATACCAAACAGCAGCAAAGCTGGAAAAAGATGGAAATGGCAGCAGGTCAGTATAATACAGGGGGCAGGGGACTTGCATTTAAAATACCACTCCAGTGGTGCAATAAAAACAAAACATTGGAAACACACTGGAGTGTTGCTTTAAAGCGAACCTGTCACCCCCCCCCGGACATCAAAAGCTAAAATAGCCACCTTCTGCAGCACTAAGGGTACCTTTACACGCCGCTACTGGCGGGTGGCTACAACCAGCTACTTCACGTGCACGAGCACGCACAAACGGTTGCAAACGGTACCCGCACCACCTTTACATGCCATAACAAGGTGCGCTACAGTAGGTTACATCTATCTCTAGATACACCGCCGGGTGTCTCAAGTTACCTTCTGCCGAGCATCTTACCTCATTTACACACCGCTACAACAAGCTAATATGGGCGGACCTGGTGCAGCAGGGACAACACATAGGCGTGCCACAATTGTGGATTACGAGACGTCCGTACGCTAATAGGACAAAGCAAGAACATCATGATTGGGCAGGCATTGCAGGAGGCTGATTAATACATGACGCTCGAGCAATTGTGTAGTGTGACTGGTCAGCTCCTTAAATATGCCTCCCTATGCAGCGACTACCAATCGTAATGCAGGAGCTTCCTCCAATGATCGCTGATGGGGCGCGGTAAACCCGGAGCCTGTGTCACGCCCCAGCTACATACCAGGTACATAGCCTGGTGTCCACACATCCCTTCTGTTGCTTCTTTACACGCCGATACAGGTCGCTACAATCGGCTGTGTAGCCACCTGTTTCAGGGCAGTGCTCGGAAACAGGTGCTGCTACTGCCGGGTGGCTACTACCGTCTTCACACGCTGCTACCACGGGTTGAATTGCTGGTGCAAGATACATTTCTCGCATGTATCCGGTTGTAGCCACCCGCCAGTAGCAGCGTGTAAAGGTACCCTAAGGCTGCATTCAGAGAACGTGGCTATAGCCTTTTGATGCCCTTTATACTATGAAATATGCAGTTAGGTAAATGCTCACACTTCTGAAGACCAAAGACCGGGAGGAGGGGTTTCACGCTCCTCTGACCCGCCCCCTCTTGTCCATCATGGTGTTCGCCTGCTGCTGCCTCCCCTGACTGTGTAAAATGAACGCGGGTCTCCGTTCTCCTGTATGGAGCCACGCATGCGCTGTGCGCGCTGCCCGACGACTTCCTGGACACCGGGCGCACAGCGCATGCGCGGCGCCGTGCAGTAGAATGGAGACGCGCGATCATTTTACACAGTCAGGGGAGGCAGCAGCAGGCGAGCACCATGATGGACAAGAGGGGGCGGGTCGGAGGAGCGTTAAACCCCGCCTCCCGGTCTTTGGTCTTCAGAAGTGTGAGCATTTACCTAACTGCATATTTCATAGTATAAAGGGCATCAAAAGGTTATAGCCACCTTCTCTGAATGCAGCCTTAGTGCTGCAGAAGGTGGCTATTTTAGCTTTTGATGCCCGGGGGGATTGACAGGTTCGCTTTAAGGTTATTCCTGTGTTAAGAAATTAGAAAGCTCAGCTGTAATTTCACCCAATATTCATACAAAAGCTTCTCTCACCTTAACCAGGAAGCAGTGGCTGGTTTACTGAAGCCTAAATATACAGTAATAGAAGACTGTGACTATAGTGAACCAAAGTAATCAATATGATTGTCACAGACACAGCAAATAACAGAAAAATGCCTGTTGTCTACACTTCTAGCACTTTGTTAAACTGGGACTGTCGTTTAAATTTTTACTTAATAATGTAGAGCAAATGATTATAGAAACTTTCAAATATATCTCATAAGTAAAATGTGGAAGAAAACCTTTTAAAAACCTTCCAGAAGATATCCCCACTAGGCTGTTCCTAAACCTGTTGATGCGCCCCCAGGGCCATGGGTTACTCGAAACCGGGCTTTGCAAATTCTGGAGGAGTCACAGGGGTCGAGACCCGGCTCCGTGACCCTGGGCGTCAGATAAAAGTTCGGGGATTGTGACTTTGGGGATGGTTGTCGTGATGCCACCAGTGATCTTCGGCTATTGATGGCCGATGCTGTGGTGCGGGACCTCTGGGGATGGTGGGATAGCAGCTAAGGTGGTATCACTCCCCACGGGTGGAGTGGTTCCCCAGGGAACCGGTGTGGTCCGCAGCAGTGGCAAGCCGCGGGATTCTTCAGGCGAAGCACGGCAGTTGGGCTTTACTTGGCAGTTTCTCTGTGGCATGCGTGGCTTATCAGTTGGCGGCTCCGCAGGCGGGAAAATAAACAGTCTTACACACGGCTGCGGAGTTCTATACCTGGTTTACTTAACGTTCACTTTGCAATGCCGCCAGGTACTGTCCCTTCCCAAGGCTCAGTCCAGATACTTCTCGGGGAACCAGGAAAGCTCGTCCAAGACACTTCCTCATGTTCCTTTCCCGATCACTCTCCTAGCGCTAACTGTCCGCCTCTCTCCTGATCACACCTCCGCACACTGAGCCCCAATTCGGCAGCCAACTGTCTTCTCGGGCGGCCGATACCTTGTCCCCTGGTCCTAGTACGGCTATCTTCTTGGTGGATGTGTCCGGTGTCGGCCACAGCTCCTCTATATCTAATGGCCTCCGGTTCTATGATGATAGTTTGGAATCTCCTCACCATCTTCAGGGCTGGTCCCGATTCCTACCAGCCCTTCTGTCCGACTCCGGTCAAACTTGGATTCGGGCGCATGGGTGGTTCTCTCTGCCTCTGCCCGTTCCCCTAGGGCTCCCTCTGCCTTCCATGTGGTCTGCTTTTCCACGACCTCACTTGAGCTCCTCGCTGCTCAAGTTCCCTGGGTCCTCACTCCTCGTTCCTCTTCTGACTCGCACTCTACACTCACTACCCACACTTTTTCCTTCCCTCTGTCCCACTGATTGAGCCTTCCCTCTATTAGGTCCACCCACTGTCCCTGGGACTGAGTTTGTTAGGCGTTTTGTAGGTGTCCCAGACTTACAATCCAGTTTCCCTAAGAACAGAGATACCACACCCATGGAATGGGTGCAGTACCCCTTGTGGTGACCAGACCGCAGGGGCGCCACACTGACATATGCAAGTTGTCAGGAAGATCTGTCTTCAGGTCTACACATGAATAAGGCCATATAATGGGGGATGGGGCCTGCACACTGTTCACAGCTGATCAGTGTAGCAGTTTACTTCAAGCAAAGGGAGCTCCAGGCTGTCAGCACACGCAGATCACAGCTGTGATCTTAACTGATGGGTCTGTTCACTGTTATTGTTTGATAACACGGAGAAGAGCAGTCAGGTAAGGCCGGCTTCACACCACGGTTTTGCTGATCTGGGGCTGTCCGGTGTGAACCGGACAGCCCTGGATCAGATTTCCTATATAGATATATAGATTCCCCGTAGTATTCCTATAGGACTGGATGGCAGCTATTTGCCATCTGGTTCCCATCTGTCTGGGAGGATCCGGGAGAATTAGGATTTTTGTCCCGGACGCAAAATCGCAGCTTGCTGCAATATTCTGTCCGGAAGAAAAATCAGCACAAATCGGATCCTCCCGGATTCGGCACGATCCGGCGCCCCCAAACATAGGGAGTCTATGGCGTCAGACCCTCAATAAAATCGGGCCGGCGCTGAACTTCAGCACCGTGGAGAGCTCCCCACTGATATTTCAGGATTTTGAAATTTCAGCAGGGACAGATCCTGAACCCTGCGATCTGCAGATTCCCTCAGAAAACAGGACCGGAGGGCATATTTGCCCTCCTCTTCTGTTCTATCCGGGACTGTCATGTACTGTCTGGTGTTTCCTGCAAACCACCGGACAGAACCTGATACACCAAAACCATGGTGTGAAGCCAGCCTAAGATGAAGCTGTGATCTGTGTGTGCAGACAGCCTGAGCTCAGCCCTGTCCCTGAGGTAAACTGATACACTGATCAGCTGTATTGTGAACACTGTGTAAGTCCCACCCCCAGTTATATGGCCATATTCAGTGTGTAGCGAAAGACAGATTTTCATGACAGACAGAAAATGTCAGGTTTAGAAACAGCCTAGTGGGGACAGCTTCTGGAAGGATTTTGAAAGGTTTTCTTCCACATTTCACTTATGAAGTATATTTGAAAGTTTATTCGAATCACTTGCTCTACATTATTATTAAATAAAGACGTAATCGACGGTAACATGTTAACTATGCAACTAAAACATTCTGCAAGTAAGTCATATAAGGTTGGATTCACATACTGTGTTTTATGTGACCTTTTTTCAATTGTGATTTTCACTGCCAACTAAAAAAAACATTGAGGCCAGACATTACATTAAAATGTATAGCAACACACTAAAAATGTATACACATGGCTTTTGTTTGTTTGTTGGCTTTGCATGTTTGTTGCCCAACTACAATTCTTTGCTTGGAAAATGATCAGCAAATGTTATATAGGTACCAGTGGCATAAGTGAACCAAATTCCATGCGTGCACAAAATTTCACACCTACACCCTTTTACCCCGCCAAATTAACCAGGGCACTTCTACATCCATATAAATATACAGCAAGTGAATTAAGTATTGAACACGTGACCAATTTTTTTTTAGCAAAGATATTTCTAAAATTTTCTATTGGATTTTGCTGGACCATTCTAGTAGCTTTTCTTTCTGTAAAATTAATTCAGAGTTGCCTTGGCTGTGTGTGAGGAATTATTGATGGATGGCAGCAGATTTTATTAAGATTGTCTATGTGCATTTGTCCTTTCGTGCTTCCACCAAAGATTACAGTTTTGGTCTCATGTGACTAGACTACAGTCTCCCAGTACTTCACAGGTTTGTCCAAATGTTCTTCAGGAAATGTTAAACATGCTTGAACATGATTTTAGTTCTGTAACGGAGTCTTGCATGCAGTTAGAGTGCATTACTTATTGTTTTCATTGAAAAAATTGTACCTGCTGATTCCAAGTCTTTTTCTAGTTCTATTCACTCCTCTGTCTGAAGTCTTGCAGGAAGCACCAGGTTATGGCTGGTTTATAATAATAATAATATTTACTCACTTATTTAGCACCACTAATTCCACAGTGCTTTACATACATCACCAACCCCATTGGGGCTCACAATCTAATGATGAAAGGATTTTCTTTCCACAACTGTATTATGGCCCCAACATTGCTCACTGGAACTTTCAGTTTAGAAAGTCTTCTGTAACCAATGCCATCGGTATGTTTTTCAACAATAAGGTTGTGAAGGTCTTGAGAAAGCTCAAAGTCTTCTTCATAATGAGATGTTTCTTGTATGGCACTTTGGTAATTGGACACCGGACATATTATTTTTCACTAAGTGGCAGGATTCCTGTATAATTACTGATAAGATTCCAAGTGTTGTCATGACTTTCCATGGCTTTTTGCACCTCTATTTCTTCATGTGTTCAATACTTTTTTCCCTCTGTCAATTGTCATTATTAGACATCACTAAATTTATGGACATCTATAGTTTTATTTATTTGCCTGTATGGAATGGATTGTTTGTTAGACATCTGGTGAGAAATTCAAGTCAATAGCACATTTAGAAATAGATTTACTTAGAAAACTGGTGATGTGTTCAATAATTTTTTCACCCGCTCTAGAAAATTGTTGCTCCAGCATTTCTCTCCTATCTCAAGTCTGTTGATATAGATGAAGTGGTGACATCTGTTTGATCTGACATGGCTGATGCAGCCAATCATTGGTCACAAGAGGATGGCACGAGGCTGCTGATTACCTGCGGTCATGTAATATTGTTGTGATGTCACTGATTATAGCCATATAAACAAAGACAGGATCAACAGAGAGTTGTAGCATCAGGCAGTAAGGGTACCGTTACACGTCACAATATCGCAATGCAACATCGACAAAAAGTCATGTGGTGTGGTGGTAGTTGTAGCTGATATCGTTTGTGCGGTGTGTCGTGTAACAGGGCAATGCGACTGCAATAAATCGCAGGGTCGATATCGCAAGAAGATTGTGCAAGCTCTTCAACCGTACGATATTGCATATGCGATCTGGCATGATCGTGCTGTGTGACGGCATAACTACGATGTTGAACGCAACATCCCCTATTCACTACAATGTTAATGCTCGGTCCCTGGGCTGCTCATACCCAACGCACAAAAGTTGCGTACAACATCCTAATTGATCTGCCTGCCGATATCTCCATGTGTGACATCTCCTATGCGATCTTGGACAAGTGCCAAAAAACGTGCGTGCTCCCGTGAAATTGTATGCCATATCAGAACAATATTGCGACGTGTAACGGTACCCTCAGTCTTAGGCATTTAGAACGTAAATGAAAAATCCTTTTAAAAAAAGTGATTAACAACTAAACCTATAATAAAATGAACTCCTCTGCAATACAACTACAGTATTATAATATAAGGCTGGCTTCACATTTGCGTTTGTGTCTGCATGCTGATGGCATGCAGACACAAACGCAGTGAAAGCTGGGTCATTTTTCTTTTTAATGATGTGTCCGCAGCGGAGAATTTCCGTCTGCGGACACATCACTATGGGGCCTGGGCAGCCAATCGGGGGTGTCCGGGGGCGGGCCGGAGGCGGAGATCAGCGGCGGAGATCTCCTCCTCCCAGCCGCCGGTAAGCTCCGGGACGAGTCAGCAGGGTTAAACAGCTGATCTGACAGCTGTTTGAATCTCCCGCGCCGACACCGAGAGGAGGTGTCGGCGCAGGAAGATTCAAACAGCTGTCACATCAGCTGGTTCTCCCCGCCAACACTGCTAGGAGATTACCGGCGGCGGAGTGGAGGAGATCATTAGAGGCTCCAGCTGATCTATCGGTGGCAGTCGGTGATCTCCTATGACATCACCGGCCGCCACCGGGAGAGATTTCAATGAGTTCCGCAGCGTTCTCCTGCGGTGTCATGCAGAGGACACTGCGGATCCATTGAGATCAATGCATTTTTTGTGCCCTTGCGGATAGAACAAGCGGCGCGAACGCACAAAAAAATGTTGCATGCTGCGTCTGGAGTGCAGTCGGAGGGCGCATAAATTATGCGCATCTAAACGCAAATGCGGCCAAACGCAGCCATACGCAGGCACATGCGTTCCAACGTTAAACATAGGAACGCAATGTGTGCAAGCGTTTGGTACACTGCGCTCCATACGCAAATGTGAAGGCAGCCTAACATGGTCTAGCTCTGAATATGGGTAATACATTGTATATATAATAAATACTATGAACAATGTAATTTCTGACAGACATGTTAACGTGTCAATAACAATAATAAAAGAAAAAAAACTAGGGCTAACTTCTGTCACAGAATTTATTTTTAACCTAAGATCAAAATATAAAATGAGATCTATTTTACAACTTGTTGCTATTGGCAAACAGAGCTTTCATAAATCTCGCTATTCATCTCAGAATATGAAATAGAATGTTTCCTACATCCCTGGAACTGAGTGGACACAGACTTATCCAGCAGAGGAAGAGAAATAGGCGGGCTGTGTTGGGAAGGATTGAAGGTGAAGTTCAATATTTTTCATCAGACATGCCTGTACTATAAAAAGCATGTGATGTCCAAGTATGACTGTATTTGCAGTGCTCTGGCAGAGAAATCCTTTTTGAGCTCTCCTTGTTTCAACAGTACAAAATGAATCACAATCATGTGGGCTCAGATCCTTGCCAAATTCCTTTATACAGCTACCACTATGAGTGTCTCTCTGAGCGCTGCCAATAGTATTTGTCTGCTTGCCAACACACTAAGTTCCGAAATGGGAGGCAAGATTTTATTCTCTTCCTTCATTCTTTTTTTTATGAAGCATAAAGGCAATGAGTTAAAATGTTACACTCCAGCATCAATATAATCTGGCAGAAATAACACTCTCTATTATACAAAACAGAGAATGAAGGAAACTGCTTGAAAACATTTTCAAAGGTGATACGAACACCATCAAACATCCCTGAAATGTGCTATAGTAATCAATTTTGTTAAAGACGTTATCCAGGATGTATGAAAAAACAAAATTGTGCCCAAGCACTAACAGGCAGGTAGCTGCCACCTACCTGCACGTTGTGCCAGGTGCCGTTCACCGCCAACTGGAGCGGTCACAGACAGCTCCTATCAGCGATTTTGGCGCTTCTACTAATTTCACATCAACACAGGGGAGAATTCGCACATTGATTTGATTGATTTCTTTATTTACTATGCATTTCTTAAATAGTGCCAACATATTCCACAGCACTTTACAGAGATTATCATCACTGTCCCCACTGGAGTTCACAATCTAAATTCCCTATCAGTATGAAATCAAATTTCCAACGACTAGCAGACAGAGAGCAAGCCGTATACAAGTGCAACTCAGCTGTGTTTAATGTGGCAAAACAAGACGTGGAATTTGAAGAATGAATTTAGAAAGAAATTCAGTGAAAGGGTATTGTAAGGCCACTGCACTTTAAAGGGAACCTGTCACCTAGAATTAAGGCCCTACACTATCACTACCTGTCCCTACACCTTCTTAGCTGCTCCCTATGTATCCCTATCTGAGCTAAAGTGGCCCTATAAAAGATCAGAAAAATAACTTCTAACTTACAGCAGTCCCTGAGGCTGGGGACTGAAAAGGCGGCACCAGGCTTCATGCAGCACTCCTCGATCCGGCTGCGCACGCCCCGCTGGGCGGCATTTTTCTTTCTTCATCTCCACCCCTCTATTTGGAATCTCCCGCCCTCTGGACGCCTATCATGCACCGGCCGCTATGTCACATCCGGCACGGTGCATTATGGGGCCGATCACGTGATCAGCCCCAATGACTCTACCGTCATACATTAGGGATACCACAGCGGCTCTGCAGAGGCTTGACCATATGCATTTGGCTGACCACATGACTATGGTCACAGCCGATGTAGAGTCGCTGTACACGTCCATTAGACATCAGGACGGGTTGGCAGCGGTGAAGTGGTATCTTACCAACCACAATGTTGAACAGGATTTGGCCCGGCTGTTGCTGACCCTGTTGGAGTTTGTCTTGTCTCACAATTGTTTTATATTTTCCAACCAGGTGTACCTCCAAAAACAGGGTACTGCTATGGGGGCGGCATGTGCCCCCTCATATGCAAATCTGTTTTTGGGGGCCTGGGAACGAGAAATTTTCTCAGATGATAACTTCCCAGAAATGGAAAAAGTACACCATTGGATGAGATACATAGATGATCTCTGGTTCATTTGTGAAGGGACATCGGCTGAATTAGGTGACTTGTTTGACAGACTAAACTCCAACAGGGTCAACGTGAAGTTGACCTATAAAGAGGGCAGAGAGCTAGAATTTTTAGATATCTACATCAAGACTTCGGAAAAGGGAGATTTGATAACCGACATATATCGAAAACCCACGGCGACCAACTCTCTGTTGCATGCGAACTCGTGCCATCCCTCCTCAACCATCCGGGGAATACCAGTAGGACAATTTTTGAGGGCAAAACGTATTTGTTCGGATGACCAATTATTTGACAAACAAGCTGAGGATCTGCGACAGAGATTTGGTGAACGGGGTTATAGTCACCGAGTGATTAAGCAAGGTTACGCCAAAGTTAAAAAATTATCCCGAAATGAAGTACTCTATAAACAACAAGACATAGATGAAAGGAAAGAGGATGTAGTTCGTTTTATTACCACGCATAGTACACAGTGGCCACAACTTAGAGAAATTGTTAAAAAACATTGGGGGGTATTAAAAACCGATCCGATTTTAAAGAATTGCCTGCCAGCAGTACCAAGTATGACGGCGAGAAGAACTAAGAACTTGCGAGATTTTTTGGTTAAAAGTCATTTTGAGCCTGAAAAATCCCCTATCACACAGACCTGGTTAGACCTAAAGGGTTGCTATCCCTGTGGGAAATGTAAGGGATGTTCAAATGTTTCTAAGTCCAAAACCTTTGTTAATTTTGATGGATCCAAGGAATTTGAAATCCGGCGGTTTCTGTCTTGTGGATCTAAAGGAATTATATATCAGGCTGAATGCCCTTGTGGTAAATTCTATGTAGGGATGACCACAAGGGAATTAAGAATAAGAACCAGAGAGCATGTTAGGGACATAGAGAAGGCCTTGACAGAAGAAGATCCTAAACAACTAAAAACCCTCCCACGGCATTTCCAGCGCTTTCACCATTGTGATGCTAGACAATTAAAAGTGAAAGCCATAGATCAAGTATCGATGGGAGTAAGAGGAGGTAATCTGGCTAAAAGACTAGCACAAATAGAAAGCCGATGGATCTTTAGGTTGGGGACCTTGGCACCACAGGGACTCAACGAAAATATGGGATTCAGCGCCTTCCTATAAGGGTAATTTAGGTGTAACCCAGCGTAGCGTGAGGAAGTAACTTTGTTTATTATTCTTAAATTGTTTTTGACTTATATCCTGTGATATTAATTATGTATTTTTTTTTAGTTTTTAGTTGTTCTTGGTTTATGTCGTTCATTCATACCATCGCTATGTGAGGAGTATCTGAAGTTGGCATGCGTGTGTGAAGATATAAAGAAATCTGTCTCACCCGGCGGGACTCCATAGCAGCAAGAAATAAGAAATGAACTAAAATACAGTTTATTTCAAATTTATTGGACTTTATTCTGACATATTTTGGTTATAGGGTAAAACAATTTATTTTGGACACATATTATTTCACACCAGAGGTGGTATAATTAGCTTTTGAACTTATGGGGTTAGGTATTTAATTCTGATGAGTGAATACCAAATAAGAACCCCCTCCCCAGCTTTTCTTCTTTCCCCCTTCCCCCTCCCTTGTCTTGCCCCATTCTCCCACTTTCCCCTTCCCCTCCCCCCCCCCCCTTCTAGGTTATTCCCTTAACTTTATTTCTGTTCATATTTGGTTTGAGTATCTCAGTTAGTATTGCACTTTATATGAACAAATAGATAGGGATTCAAGAATGTATATTTATATGTAGCCTCTGGATAAATTTGAAGAAATAATTATGAATTTGCAGCACTTTGCACTTCACATAGTATTACCAAATATATATATTTATTACAGCATTTAGTACTTTATTTTATTATTTTTTGTGTGGGATTTACATAATTATTAATATTTTGTGTATATTAAATATTTTTTCAGAATTTTCTTAGTTTTCACAGCAATATTAGGTTATATTAATGTATCACGGTTTTTTGATTATGTGTTTTGAAAAGAATGTTTAAAAGTGTGAAATACAGCACCATTACTTTTTCAGTAATTTATGCACTGGCACTTTAAAGTTTATACATCCCATATGATTTGGTTTTTTGTAGCACAAGCACTTTTAAAAAAATAGTCCTTTTTAAATAAATACCCTTATTGAAATAAGTATTCTAATACATGGTCATTTAGGTAGTGATTTGATGGACATGACATAGATTGAATTATGGCGACGCTGACCGCACTTTAGAAGACATAGGACCCGACTCCCAGTAAACTTGAGGGCAATTGATGTTTGACAGGCTCCGGGCACTCGCAGGTTGCAGCGTTTCAGTGAATAGACTTGCTCCTGATCTCCATAGTAACGCTGCGACTCGTTTACGTCGGCGTGACGTCCGGCGCATGCGCAATGGAAGCCGGGAAGTATCCTGGTTTCCATAGCAGCGCCCGATGTTTTAGCATGCGTGAGGAGGACCTGATCTTTTCTTTCTGAGCGCGAGTGGCCTCGCTGGTCTCCGGGACAACGCGGTACACATATAGTGATCATGTGACCGCGAAGCCCCGGAAGCAGTAAGGGTGGGAGGCTGCAACAGATATGGGACACCTACGTGAGCACGGGGAAGACATTGAGATACCCCCTATGACCCGGAAGTGATCTAACTGGAGGGTAACCTTAGAAAGGCGGACAGCTCAATCAGCTGATGGTAATAATTAGATAGGTGACTAATATATAAGGTAGAAACTTTCTCACTCTAGTATGCACGCCCTGAGGAAGAAGTTACATAGAGAAACTTTGAAACGTACGTAGGCTATTTCCAGGGACACAGTGGCAACAGAGGACCAGAGGAACTTGGTACAAGGAGCACTTTAGGCACCAGGTACTGTCTGAAATTTCCTTAACCTTTTCATGTGACTATTGATAAATAAATGCAGCGGGACTGCATATGAATGGTGAGCAGTTGTAGGCCCATGATGAGAGTATTTTAAAAATCAGATATAAAAGTGATGGTGCTGTAATCAAGTGCGTATAAATAACCGTGGTCCTTTGTTTTGTAATGCCAACCCTGTTTAAGAAGTGCATAGGGGGATTGAGCACCCTGTAAACATGTATAAGTGTTTATCAATTTTATGAAATTTTTTTAATAATAAAGAATTTAATGATTTGCCAAGAGAGGAGTTAGTGTGCTAATTCACTGGGGGTGATATTGGTGAGGTCTAGACTCCACCGATAACCCTTTGTAAGGTTTAACGTGTATATAAGTGAAGCACGAAATCATTAGGGGATTTTATGTTTACCAGTGCATTATGGGCCTGATCACGTGATCGGCCCGGCTTCAATAAGTGTATTGCGCATGCGCAGAGCCGGGCCGCTCATGTGATCAAGCCCATAATGCACTGGGGCTGATCACTGATAATGCACAGCGCCGGATGTGACGTAGCGGCTGGTGCATGATAGGCGTTCAGAGGGTGGGAGATTCCAAATAGAGGGGCGGCGATGAAGAAAGAATAATGCCGCCCAGCGGGGCGTGTGCAGTCGAGGAGTGCTGCATGGAGCCTGGCGCCGCCTTTTCAGTCCCCAGTCTCAGGGACTGCTGTAAGTTAGAAGTTATTTTTATGATCTTTTATAGGGCCACTTTAGCTCAGATAGGGATACATAGGGAGCAGCTACGAAGGTGTAGGGACAGGTAGTGATAGTGTAGGGCCTTAATTCTAGGTGACAGGTTCCCTTTAAGGTTTTGGTAAAGACTGTGCTAAATGCCCTGGATTTTGGAAAATATCTGAAATATAGAAGTTGTTTACATGATGTCATGAGTGTCTCCCATCCTTGGGAGACCTTTGAAGAGTCTGGGATCTGAGGATCACATTACATTTTGATACTCTTTTTTAAATGTATATTCTTTTTTTTTTTGGTGCTGCAGGGGTTAAGGACTCTTTTCTTGCAGGCAGTTCTTTTTCAGTCTGAGATTTAGTAATCAGAAAGGTACCATCACAGTTTCAGTCACTGCTCTATGTATGTGTCCAGGTCTGGTGGTTCGGCACCAGAGCGGGTTTGTCACGCTCCTGGGCGTGCTCTGGCTCCCCTTCAGATCGTCCTTTGCTGGCCACAAGCAGTGAGAAGTTGCCTTTAAGGAGCAGAGCTTTTGCAGGTGCCCGCTTTGATCAGGTACATCATACTAATAGATGTACTCTGTGTGTCACACAAGGGTCCTGGGATGCGAGGTCCACTGGCCGCAAGCTGTTGCCAGTGGATATGGGATGTTTTGTCTACTGGCATAGTCTTATGGTGGCAGATCCCCTTTACTTCACTCTCCTCCTGTGGTTCTATGGGCAGAGAGTGCAGAGTGGGAGTTGCCTCAGCGGATCACACGACTCCTGGGAGGCAGTTTTAAATTTCCTATATGCTGTGCTTGGTTGCAGATTATTTCAGTTGTGTTGGGTGGTTTGGACAGTTCTAGTGCTCTGAGGTTTGCTGCTGGTGTGCAGCTTTTTTTTTGCTTCCTGCTGTGATTCGGCTTTTTGTTTGTTATTTCAGTCTTTCTTTTAATTTGCTGTTCCTTTTGTGTTGTGCTTTGGTCTGGTGTGTGGTGACCTACCTGCTGCCATATATCCAGTCACCAGCCGCCGCTCTGTTTGCTACTTGGGAAGGGTTCTGCCAGTCCCTCCTCGCCAGGACCAGCAGGTGGGTGAAGAGTACACTTCTGACAAACAGTCGTCCAACTTAAGGAATCTCCTTGTCAGAAGTGTCCTCACATCACCATCAGAGATGGGCACATTCTCCTGTAACAGCAAGAAATGCAAGACCTGTACCCACATATCACCAACAGATACAGTCCACATACCCAACACAAATCAGAACTATAAGGGTGCCTTCACACTTGCGTTCCCCGCCGCTGTGTATTGCGGCGGGGGAGCGCAGGCCGAGCACATACACCGCGTGTCCCTATGTTTAACATGGGGACGCACGGTGTATGCGCTCGGGTGCGCACCCATTGCCCACCATGTGTAATTTGTACGCATGTGGATGCTTGCATACAAATCATACATTCTCGTCCGCACCATGAACACGTCATGATGTAATATCCCTGAGGAAGGCGCCAGGTGGGGCGCCGAAACGCATTGGAGGAAGGAAATATAAGGATGGAAATCTGATTGCTGAATTTCTGACTCTTTGGTGAGTTTTTTGAGCCTTGGAGCAGCGCGGACCGTGACACACCTACACTCCCATTATTTCTCTGGATATCACCACTTGGTGGAGCTCCTGCAGCAGCTTGGAGTATTTCTTCGCCTTCAAACCAGTTGTGGGGATCACAACTGTACCAGGTGAGTGGCTCCACAGCACCACTCAAATACTTTCAGTGTCACTAGTGATAGGGCACTATTGCGCCTCTTGTCCCCCACCCTCTTATATTTTTGCAGCAACATTGTATATAGGAATTTAAACATGCATTACTAATAAAAAAAACTATGAAAAATCGAGACCCTTAGTGCATAAAAAAGGACATGTGTTGGTATCAGTATTTCTGGGGATAAATACCACTGTTATGTTTTGACCTCCTTCCCGAAAACACAAAGTTGCATTTTTGCAGCATGACAAAAATCCTGATGCATGCGGATCCGGTCATATGCATCTGCAAATAGAATGGGTCCCAATGGCAGACGGATGTGGACGGATGAGTCCAGATCAAGATATATCCATCCTGATCCGTTTTTTTTGTCACTGAGCATGCCCAGAGTCTTTATTCATGTACCTAAGGGTATGTGCCCACAGGAAGGCTTTCCTGTGTTTGAGATCAGGTTTTGCCTTGGTTTTATGTAAATCTATGCTAATCTAATCATGAGTTTTTGGTTTCCATCAAAACCTATGTGATCAGGGAAAAGCTTTCACACACACTTTTTTTTTCTCTACAGAAAATGGAAATACCACAGGTGTTTCCACTTTAGCAAAAGTTCAGCAAAGAATTGACATGCTGATTCTTTCTAAAACACAGCAAAACATGAGGTGTTTCCACTTTCTTCACCAAACAAAAACCAATTGTGTTGGGACAGCCAATCCTAGAATCCATAGGTTTTGCTGGAAAACAAAAATGCAGCTAAGGCTGGCTTCACACTTGCAGATGGATCTGCAGCGTTTTGCAGATGCATCTGCAAGTGTGAGCATGCTGACCGCGGCCCCTATGTTTATAATAGGGCGCACGCGGTGTGAAAGCTCTCATTCACTCCTATATGTGTACTGTCAGCAGGCGTATGCCTGCTGACAGATCACACACTCCCGTCCGCACTGTGGACGCGAGATGTAGCGTCCATGCTGCGGGCGGGAGAGTGTGATCTGTAAGCAGGCATACGCCTGCTGACAGTACACATATAGGAGTGAATGAGAGCTTTCACACCGCGTGCGCCCTATTATAAACATAGGGGCCGCGGTCAGCATGCTCACACTTGCAGATGCATCTGCAAAACGCTGCAGATCCATCTGCAAGTGTGAAGGCAGCCTAATCCTGTGGTGTTTGGTTTTTGTTCTCTGGAGACAAGTGTAATGTGTGTGAAAGCGTTTCCCTAATAACATAGGTTTTGCAGGAAACCAAAAACTCAGGATTAGATTAGCATAGATTTACATAAAACCAAAGCAAAACCTGATCTCAAACGCAGCAAAACCTTCCTGTGGGCACATACCCTAACAAGTAGAATCTCTCTCCTGTGAGCTCTCTCTGCCACAAGTGCGCTCTCTGCCCCCTGTTATTTCTCTCTGCTCATCAGTGCACTCTCTCTGCCCCCTGTGAACTCTCTCTGCTCACTGTGTGCTCTCTTCCTCCTAGCCCTCATGTGCCCTGTCGCTGGCCTCCTGTGTGCTCACTGTGCCCCCATGATCCCAGTCTCTGGCACCCTGTGCGCTCTCTGTGCCTCCCTGTGCTCTGTCTCTGGCCCCGTGTGCTCTTTGTGCCCCCAGTGTGGTCTCTGTGCTCCCCTGTGCCCCTCCCCAAGCATCACACTTCCACTATATTTGGACACCTGAGTGTCCAAAGATGGCGGCAGCATGAATAAGTGCGCATGCTCGTACTCGGTGCGTCCATGACTAGTTACGCAGGCCGCCACCATCTTTGCACACCCATGTGTTCAAAGATGGCGGCAGCCTCAGTAACTTGGCATATGCACCGGGTACACGCATGCACACTTACTAAGGCGGCATTGTGTGCAGCAAGGAGGTGCGCTGATGGCGGCAGGAGTAGCAGCGATGATGTCTTTGTCAGTTTCTGGTTGCGTTGTCTTCAGGTGGTATTGAAGCAACGGGCCAGTACTGTCAGCGTGTGCCATATTTGCATACCTATCACTTGGATGTGTGTGGAAATATGTCTGCTGCCACCGCTACATGCTACAGGGGCGACTGAGCAGAAGCTGATGACGGACGGACAAGGTAAGTATGAGATAAGTGGTAGTCTATTACCCAACACTTTCATTGGTCACTTTCAGTTGATGAAAGGAGATGCAATGCCCTGCCTGGCATTTCATCTCATTGCCATTAACCTCCGTGGCAGTATTCCCGAGCGTGACTCGGGGTTAATTTTCACTGCCAGAAGCGGTAACCACGAGTCACGCTCGGGGCAAATTGCAGAGCGGGCGCAGCGGAGCTTCTTACCATCTCCCCGGTGATCCAGCGATGTCCCTGCTGTGATCGCCGGCGAGAGCCGATGCGAGCCCCTTCTCACTTCCTGGTTCCGTCTCTGTGAGCCGCAGGGGCTCACGGGATGCGGAACTGGGCGGGAGATTTAAATGTAAATGTAAAGAAAAGTCTAAAAGTGACAATACACAAATAAAGTCAGGTGATACAGTGTCATCCTGTCAGATTACACTGTATCACCTGATTTTACATTTGCTCATCCTACACTGTCATCACTGTCCTGCCTACAATACATAACACCAAATTTCCAAGCAAAAAATGGTACCGCTTTTAGCACAAAATTCCTGACATAATCATACCGCCAGGGAGATTAAATGGCACGGACCAGCAATGTGTGCAAAACTAGGCACAGCCATTACAAATATACCAAATTGTGCTTAGTAAACAAGGGAACAAGGAGCTAAAAAAAAAACTACAAATGCATCTCAATAAACTAGAATATTATCAAAATGTTAAGGTATTTCAGTAATTGAATAAATAAAGTGAAACCCATGTATTATATAGAACGATTACAGAGTCATCTTTCAAATGTTTATTTCTGTTAATGTTGCCGATTATGGCTTACAGCCAATGAAAACCCAAAATTCATTTTCTCAGAAAATTAGAATAATTAACACAAAACACCTGCAAAGGCTTACTAAACATTTAAAATGGTTCCTAAGGGTGCCTTCACACTGCGGCAGCATCCGGTCCAGGGCTGTCAGGAGTGACAGCCTGGACCGGAGTTTTGCTGCATAGGATAGTATCGGGCTGCACAGAGCTGGATCGCACCGGGTGGCAATTATCTGCCATCCGGCTGCTAGCTCGCCGGATGTATCCTGCAGAAGTGGGGATTTGTCTGCCGACTCCAAAAACGGTGCATGCAACGTTTTTGGAGTCGGCAGACAAATCCCCACTTCTGCAGGATTCATCCGGCGACACAGCAGCCGGATAGCAGATAATTGCCACCCGGCGCGATCCAGCTCCGTGCAGCCCGATACTATCCTATGCAGCAAAACTCCGGTCCAGGCTGTCACTCCTGACAGCCCCGGACCGGACGCCGCCGCAGTGTGAAGCCAGCCTTAGCAGGGTCATTCCATGTCAAGTGAACCAATGATTATTACCTCTATATTTGTAATTCTTTTGAGATTTTGTTATTTGATAATAGCATGTCAGACAATGAAAATCAATTAAAAATAAAAAATAATTTTAGAATTTTTTTATCTTCATATTTTGCAAAGTTTGGAAAAAGTGCACATTTCAGTGTTGCCTGCCTTTACATTTCTCCTCATAACTCAGACTAGAAATAAGATAGAGAAACAAAATGAACACTATTCTACTCAGAACTGTACAGGCTTTCACCAGATATGTCACAAGAGGATCTTTGTTAACATTTTACCCATGCGAAAGCAAACCCAAAATGTTAAAACGCATTTCTGAAAAAAAGTATAATTTAAAAATTCCCAAAAATGTATATGTGCAAACAACATTTTTTTGACCGGAGAGAATAATCCAAATTCTCCCGGACTCCACCGCAGAGATGAAACCAGATGGCAGAGAGCTGCCATCCGGCTCCATAGGCTACTATGGGGTCAAAAACCGTTCCAGGGCTGTATGGTTTACACGGGACAGCCCCCGACCGGATCACACCGTGGTGTGAAGCCAGTCCTAGAAAGTGATTTATTCAAATACTCTATTGTTAAATCAGGAGTTATAAAATCCTCTGTGTTGGAAGTTACAGGTTCTTCAGAATTTTGTGCCTGCAGAGGATTTTTCTCTTTTGCAAGTTGCTTTCTACAACTGTCACAAATGTTCATGCTGCATTGAATGATGGATTTAGGCCGGCTTCACACTTGCGGACTCCTCCGCAGTGTCTTGTGGACGGCATCCGCAAGCCGAGCACAAGCACCACCCATCCCTATGTTTATCATGTAAAACAAGAGAAAAGGGGGGGGGGGACAAGAGGCGCAATAGTGCCCTTATCACTAGACACTGATGGGTGTAATGGTGAGTAATTAAATCTGCTCACCTGGTCCAGTTGTGAGACCCACAACTGGTTTGAAGGCTTATTGGTAATGTCCTGATGGCTGCTGCTGGACTCCCACCGGCCACACTCACGTGTAGGTTGTAACAATGCTTAGGGAAAAAAGGTGTGCTGTAGTCCGCGCTGCCAGGATCACTCACTCCAATAAATACGAGTAGAATATCTTCATCAAAACCTCCTTTATTCTCCTACGCGTTTCAGTGCCCTCCTGGCACCTTCATCAGGGATCTCCTACGCGTTTCAGTGCCCTCCTGGCACCTTCATCAGGGATCCCTGATGAAGGTGCCAGGAGGGCACTGAAACGCGTAGGAGAATAAAGGAGGTTTTGATGAAGATTTTCTACTCGTATTTATTGGAGTGAGTGATCCTGGCAGCGCGGACTACAGCACACCTTTTTTCCCTAAGCATTGTATGTTTATCATGGGGACGCACGGTGATGCGCTCGGCTGCGGATTGCCGTGTGCCCCCATTCACTTCCGTGTTTGATTTGTACGCATGCGGATGCTTGCGTACAAATCACACATTCTTGGCCGCACCATGAACACGACATGTTGCGCATGTGCTCAGCTTGCGGACATGTTTTGCCTTATATCAAACATCTAATCTTGGACCAGCCTAAGATTTTTTCTTCTCGTGTGTCCAATTTTTTAAAGGGATTGCAACAGTGTATATTATAAAATGCTGTTCCTTGAGAAAAATACAGTTAATATTAAGTAAGGAAGATGGGTAATAAAAATAAAGATTTACAGTACACTTGAGATATAACTGTATTACTATAAAGTGAGTATTAGGGCTAGCGCACACACAACCTTTTCTGTCTGCGGATAAACGCTGCGGTTTTGGCACCTTATTGCTACTGAGTGTTCACTATATCTGCATTAGTTTTTTAATCCCTAGTGAAAATTATGGCAGATTTTTATATATATATATATATATATATATATATATATGTAAATATAAATAGTGATAAATGCTGCGTTCATTGCAGCGATCAAAAAGTAGTGCAAGTCGTGATGTACTCACTCTGAGTGTTTCAAAAAACACTGCATGTGTTTAACCCCGTCATTTCTAGCCCGAGATATGATAAAAAAAAGGAAAGCCATACCAGGCCAAAATTCACACTTTTTTAAAACTTTAAAAACCTGTAAAAAATTAACTGATGAAGAAAAAAAATTCAATACTTTTAATTTGTGATTAACTAAAAAAAAATAATTCATATTTAGATCACTTGATATGGAATGACCCGCTGATGCTATAATAGTTAAAGAGGACCTGTCACCAAACCAGGCATGGTTATCTAATTACAGCACTGGATGCAGCATGTCTGCAGCATCCCAGGCAAGGGGTCACCCAGCACTTGAGCAGCTCTGTACCCCGAGATAATACACTTAGAAAACTTGCATGCTCCAGCCATTAAGGAGGTGGCTAGGGGCAGGAGCCGAAGGGCAGATTCACACGCCCTGCATGTTTAATCTGCCCACCGCTGCCAATCATTCTCTCCTTTTTCAGCAGCATTTAAACAGAGGTTTTTTTTTTTTTCAGAACTTGCCATTTGGCCCCGCCCCTCAGCGAAGTGCCTCGCGCCTTAGAGGGAGATTTGAATTCCGCGCCACTGATTGGCTGAGCGGAGCAGGATTCAAATCTTCCGCCAAGGCTCAAGCCGCTTCGCTTATTGTTCGCCGCGATCCGCGGCGACCAATCAGCGTAGCGCAATTTAAGTCACGCGCCAAGAGCGCTGATTGGCGTGCTTTGGCGGTGATTTGAATCCCGGCCGCCATATCGGAACTTGGGTGTTCCAATATGGCGGTCGGGGCACTTCCGCTACTAGCAGCCGTGAGATGAGCGGCTCGCATTGCTCATCTCACGGCTGCATCGCCGCTGACCTCCATGTAGCGGGTGATGAGCCGCGGCTAGCGCCGCTGATCTCCCGACGGTAGATTGAGGTCTGTGTCACTTTTGGCACTTGTGTCGCTATCCCACAATGGTGCCGCAGTGCATTGTGGGATAGTGACATAAGCGTGGGAAGTCTGTGACACATTATTGGTGATTTATATATTAGATGCATTTCACTTCATGTATTGAATTACTGTACTAAATTAACTTTTTGATTATAGTCTAATTTATTGAGATGAACCTGTACATCCCCATTAAATCAGCTGATCCTAGCTGGTCACTATTTACTTGGCTGCAAAGCTAAAATGTTGTCTCTACCAAACTTGATTGCTGTGACTAATTAATAGCCTCAGAAGTACACAGCTTAGGCTACCTTCACATTACGATTTTTAGGGAGCCGATGCTGTCCGATATAAATCGGACAGCATCGGCTCCCTTCTGATGCCTGGAATCGGGTGCCAAATAGGCATCCGATTCCGGCATTAAATCAATCGCTCCCTGCGGGGTGAAAAAAAGAAAAAAAAAAAAAAGTTTATTCTCACCTCTCCACGAGCCCCCGCCGTCTTCCGCCATCTTCTTTGAGGCTCCCGGTGGCTCCCGCAGGCTGCCGGTGTCAGCAGAGCGCTTCCTCTGCTGTTCAGGACCTGCAGTGATGTCACAGTCACGTGACCGCGGATTCACCATGGTAACCCGCGGTCACATGACTGTGACATCACCGCAGGTCCTATAAGGCAGAGGAAGCCCTCTGCTGACACCGGCAGCCTGCGGGAGCCACCGGGAGCCTCAAAGAAGATGGCGGAAGACGGCGGGGGCTCGTGGAGAGGTGAGAATAAACTTTTTTTTTTTTTTTTTTAACCCTTATGCTCCTAGTTAGGAGCAGTTTTACTGTACTGAGCATACTCAGTACAGTAAAACGGGGTCCGAGGAGACATCAGATGTTTCCTCGGACCCTTCTCCATAGGGCCCCATGTTATAGGGATCGGACCTAATCGGATGTGCACTAAATGCCAACCGATTTGGCAAGCTCCGATTTTGGCACCGATAATAAAATCGGACAGAATCGGATCGGACCAAATCGGATGGCATTTAGTGCACATCCAATTCGGTCCGATGCCCATAGGGCTGCATGGAGGCCAAATTCGGATCCGATGCTGTCCGATTTTGATCGGACAGCATCGGAAATCCGAATATCGTAATGTGAAAGCAGCCTAAGAGCAATGATTGGTAGAAGTGGTCAGAAGGCATCTCATGCAGATTCATTCTGTAGATATTAAGTATTGTGAAACCTGCCATGACAGTTTTTTTGCCCTTATAAATCTTTTGTTCTGAATTTTGTTATTGTTGGTATTTCTCATAATTCTATTTTTACTTTTAGGGTACCGTCACACCTGGAGACATCGCCGGCGATGTCTCCAGGTGTGACGGTACCCTCAAAGTAAACCAGTTTTTAGGTTCGAAAAAAAAACTACTAAATATTAATTGAGTTTTAAAAATGGGTTATTACTGATCTAAATGCCTGTGTCCTACATTTGTGAATGGATTTTAAAATGTAGTGGCACCTCCCATCATTAGCAGTCTACATATTTTATAACCACTAGCATACTTTTGGTAAACCACTGTAAAATAAACACACTTTTCCAAAGCCGAGCAATAACTCATTTAAAAAGGCGTGTGGCATAATAGCAATTTCACGTTGTTGTTACCCAGCCCTCCCCATGATTTATGCCCATGCAACTTCTATTCAACTAAAATAAGAGAATCTGTAAACTGGATGTTATGAAAATCCATGTATATATATATATATATGTCTATATATATATATATATTATACACACCAAAGAAAACTGCAGCACCCCTTCTTGAGGTTCCTTATGCCTTTATTCGGCCATCAGGACATGATGGCCATCTTGTCCTGAGGATCGAACAAAGGCATAAAGGTACCGTTACACGACACGACGTTGCAGCGATGTCGGCTGCAATATCACGGGAGTGCGCACGTTTTTGCCATTATGCCAAGATCGCTTTGGAAATGTCACACATAGAGATATCGTAGGCGACGCACCTCTGATTTTGCAAGCAACTTTCGCTCGCTGTTTATGCACAACCCAGCGAGCGATACTTATTAATGTAGTGAATAGGGGAAATCGCTCTTAACATCTTTATTGCCGTGTCACAGAGCGATGCTAGCAGATCGCTTGAGCGACATCGCCAGGTTTTTCATGTTCATAAACCTGCCAACTCCGTCCAAGCAACTTATCGTACTTGAATCGTCCAGTTGAACGGCACGATGCACTTGCGATATCAACTGAAACAGCGATGAACATGTGACGTCTGAGCGATATTGCGGGCGATATCGTGTCGTGTAAAGGTACCTTAAGTAACCTCAAGAAGGAGTGCTGCAGTTTTCTTTGGTGTATACTTAGGCAAATGAAGTATTGCCCTGACTGATTTTGATCTCCAACAATTTTCAGTACCACCTATACACTGATGATACTAAGATCTACCTCTCTGGCACAGGCCTCACCTCCCTGCTGTCCAGAATCCCAGAGTGTCTGTCAGCCATATTGTTCTTCTCCTCACCCTTCCTGAAGGTCACTGTGAAGAAGTCTGAACTCATTATCTTTCTTCCATCTCAAGTGTCTTCCCTATCTGTTGTATCTATCATGGTAAAGGGCATCACGTTCTCGCCTGTACTGGAAATCCACTGCCTCAAAGTAACCCCTGACTCAGCCTTGTCCTTCAGACTAAACATCCAAACTCTAACCACCTCCTGCTACCTCCAGCTCAAAAATATTTTCCAGAATGTGTCCTTTCCTCAACCCTCAACCTAATAAAATGCCTGCACATGCCCTCATAGTCTCCCACCTTGACTATTGCAACATCCTCTGAGCCTCCCTGGTAACAATCTCACACGTCTCCAAATTGTCCTTAAGTCTGCTGCTGAACTAACCCATCTCAGTCTTCGCTACTCTCTGGCATCTCCACTCTGTAAATGCCTCCATTGCTTTTAACACCCCAGAGTATCCAATTTAAATTATTAACACTGACCTACAAAGGCATTCATAACCTGTCCCCCCCTATATATCTGAATATCTTCTATCACGTAATCTCCAGTGCTTCCAACACCTTCTTTCCTTCCACACTTATTCGTTCCTCATCCAATCGCCTCCAAGACTTCTCCGGAATATCCCCCATACTTTAGAACTCTGTGCCCCAACACATTCGATTATCCACCACATTCAGCTCTTTCAGGTAGAACTTGAAAACCCATCTTTTCAAGAAAGCTTACAGCCTGCAATGACCATGCTGCCACATCAACACCACCACCACCGAAGCTGCTGCCACCCCCAACCTCCTGTCTTCTTCACCATCATCCTGTAGAACGTAAGCTAGCAAGGGCAGGGTCCTCTTTCCTCTGCACTAGTAAATTCTTAGTTTGTTTACTGTAACCTATATCTGTATTTTGTATGTAACCCCTTCTCATGTACAGCACTATGGAATTCATTGTGCTATATAAATAAATAATATAGAAATATATTTACTTTGTTTTAGATAATTATTTGGAGATAATAAACACATGCATATTCAAACTATAGAGTTTTATAATAACATGTATTCACATATATTGCACTATTAATTTCACAGTTCTTTACATACATCAGTAACACTGTCTCCATAGTGACTCATAATCTATATCCACAGAACTCTCCTCTATGCTGGGGAGACTGTTCGGAAACAGGCACACTATTGCATGTCTTCTGGAGCTGCAGGAAACTCAAAACATATTGGTCCAAAATTCAATCGCTAATAAATCGTGTTACTAGAGTTTGCATACAACTAACAGAAGAATTCGTCCTGCTACTCGTAGGTGTTGACCTACTACCAACTCGGCACATAGCAATAATAATACACATCATCCTTGCAGCCAAAAACAATAATGCAGCTAATTAGAGAACCGACCTTCCCCCAAGAATAGAAGAAATAGAAACAATCGCCTGTCATAATGCATTCGAATTCTCTTATTCACTTCGGAACAATCTCTTGAACAAATACCAATTGAAATGGAAAGATTGGAACCTCCTATATCCTCTTTTCCCTATCGGCGTGAGAGACCGGAATTCCATAGAGATCAATACATAAAAATTAGCCTACACGTAGTCTAGTAAAGTAAATATACTGGAGACTGTCAATAAACAGAACAAACAGAGTATATCAATCTACTAAGCACCAGTAGCGCCCATGACCCTTCCCCACTCCCCCCCCCCCTCCTCAATATAGACATGGGCAAAGAACTCGAGTTTTCCATCATAATTGTATTATAGTTCTCATAAATTAGTATTGTAGTCCTTAGGGAACTAGTCGGAGTCTTCCTTTCCCTTCAGCTTATCACCAAGATACATCTGAACTAGAATCCCAAAGATTCATAAATGTATAAATCTATACATTCTTAGTTGTTGATTATTAGAATGTTTATTTGGTTTCTTTGTTAGATACATATGACAATAATCCTTAATGACTGGACTTTAAAATTGTATAATGTGTTTGTCCAGTAGATCCTTTGTAATATCAGATGTAATGCCATCTTCCATGTCTTTGATCAACCTGTCATCTTATGTTGCTAATTTAAAACCAATAAAAAATTATTTAAACACATAATGGCTCATAATCTAAATTCTCTAAAATCAGTATGTCTTTGGAGTGTGGGAGGAAACCAGAGAACCCAAAGGAAACCTACACAAACATGGGGAGAACATACAAATTCCTTGCAAATGTTGTCTGTGGTGGGATTTGAACCCAGGACCCCAGTGCAGCAAGTGATAACCACTGAGCGACCGTGACGCTCACATGCATGAGTATATTGACTATTCACTCATTTTACATAGTACAACTAATCTTAAAGCACCACTTCAGCAGGTTTTTTTTTGCAGCGCTGGAGTGGTGTTTTAAATGTAAGCCCCTGCCTCTGGTATTATGTTCAGATTTGCATTGATTTGTGACCTCCAGCACGTTCCATGAAACAATGGAGCTGCCAGCAGGTCACAAGTCGCTGGAGTCCGGCACTGGAAACAGATTAAGACGGTGGCAGAGGAGTATAATAAATTGGGCAGGAGACATATGGCCGCTTTACACGTCCCGATATCGTTGTCCAACAACGATAAAAAGTCACGTGGTTCGTGCGTTGGTGCCGATATCGTTCGTGCGTTGTGTGGTGTAAATGAGCAATGCGATGAAAGAACGATGCCAAAACGATATCGGGGGAGAAATGAGCAGGCTCTCCAACTGCCCGATA
Organism: Allobates femoralis; assembly: GCA_033576535.1. NCBI lineage: Eukaryota > Metazoa > Chordata > Amphibia > Anura > Aromobatidae > Allobates > Allobates femoralis. Next base: position 374,777,435 of record JARQOC010000004.1, on the reverse strand, counting down.
TTGGATGGACGATCTGGCAGGATCGTGCTGTGTGACAGCCCAAAAACGATTTGGAGCACAACTTCCCCTATTCATTCCCATGTTAAATGGTCGTTCCCTGGGTCGCTCGTACGAGGGGGCGTATGCATCGCAGTTGCATTGCCGGCCGATATCTCCCTGTGTAACATCTCCTGAGATCTTGGATTAGTGCCAAAAACGTGCGCGCTCCCATGCCGTTGTATACAATATCGGAACGATATCGGGACGTGTAAAGCAGCCATTACATTTAAAGCAACACTCCAGCCTTGAAAGAATAATAAAAAATGCTAGAGTGCTGCTTTAATTACCGTATATCCTCGTGTATAAGCCGACCCGTGTATAAGCCGACCCCCCTACTTTTGACCCCAAAACCTAGGAAAACCTATTGACTCGTGTATAAGCTGAGGGTGGACCCCAGCACAGGTATACAGGCCCCCCCAGTGGTATACAGGCCTCCACATTGGTAGTATACAGCAGCCTCCGCAGTGGTAGTATACAACAGTCTCCCCAGTGGTAGTATACAGCAATCTCCCCCTGTGGTAGTATACAGCAGTCTCCCCCTGTGGTAGTATACAGCAGTCCCCCCCTGTGGTATATACAGGCCCCCCTGTGGTAGTATACAGCAGCCCTCCCCCCTGTGGTATATACAGGCCCCCTGTGGTAGTATACAGCAGCCCTCCCCCCTGTGGTATATACAGGCCCCCCTGTGGTAGTATACAGCAGCCCTCTCCCCTGTGGTATATACAGGCCCCCTGTGGTAGTATACAGCAGCCCGCCCGCCTGTGCTATATACAGGCCCCCCGTTGCTGGAGCCGCACACCAATAAAAGAAGAGCTTTCATACTTACCCTCCTGTGACCGCGCGCGCATCCCCCGCTCTCCTTCCTGCTTCTACCCGGCGTCCATCCATATGACCGCGCACAAATAATGACGTCATTACAGGCGCGCGGTCACGTGGATGGACGCCGGGTAGAAGCAGGAAGGAGAGCGGGGGATGCGCGCGCGGTCACAGGAGGGTAAGTATGAAAGCTCTTCTTTTACAGATGTGCGGCGGCAGCAATGGGGGGCCTGTATATAGCACAGGGGGGCGGGCTGCTGTATACTACCACAGGGGGGGGAGCCGTCACTGACTCGTGTATAAGCCGAGGGGGGCACTTTTCAGCACAATTTTTGTGCTGAAAAACTCGGCTTATACACGAGTATATACGGTAATATAAATGACTAGGAAGACAATAGGCGAGGCCACGTGTTTTTGCTCTTTATATGTTAAAACGGTTTGTGTTTTTGTCTGTTAGTTGAACATACAATTTAAACTCATCAAGTACAAATAAAAAATGTCATTTTTTTCTTCTTTTTTTCCCCAGGGATATTCACTTTAATTTGCAAATTTGATCAGTACCACAGTTCGAAGCTGGATACGTCTCCACTTGCTTTGTTTAAGGCTTCCTTCACACTGCGTGATTTAGGATAGTCACTGATCAGTTTTGGCCTCCCATGTACCCCTATGGGCACGGATTGGTCCTGAAGTGGCCATCCGTGCGTGTCAGTTTTGTCACTGATCCGTTTGTGTCAGTTTTTTTCATGCACCCAGAATAGGAGACTGTTGCGATTTTGGGATGCCTTAAAAAAGCGGACACATACAGACAGACACAGATCCGTATTTGCAGTGTCAAATAACATGGGGGTATATGGAGACGGATCCATACGGATCTGTGAAAAAACTTAATCCGTAAAACAGATTCGTTTTGTTGTACTGAGCATGGTCAGAAACAAGGTACAGCTCCTCCTTCCCCTATCTCTGCTAACTGATGATGGTTCCATTAAAAAAACGGTCTGTGGGCATCAGTTGGCATCCTTTGGCACAGGTCAGTGCCTGTCCATGTGGTCCTTGAAATTTAAGGAATCACATGGATGTACAAATCATAAAGTGTGAAGGCAGCCTTAGTGGACAATCAGTTCGCAAAACAAAAAAAAGACATGTGAAAAAGCATATTATTTGTAATGGGTGCATGATCAATCCATAAAAATAACAGACACAGCACATACAAAACAGTGTGAAAGAGCCCTTAATCTGTTGTCAAGATTTTACCATATACAGCCGAAACCAGAAGTTTACATACAGTACATAAAAAGACAAACATGCATGTTTTTCTTACTATCAGACATGAAATCAGAATAAACCTTTCCCATTTTAGGTCATTTATGATTACCATAATTATTCCAGATATTTGCCGAGTTCATCTGTACAGACAATTATACGCAAGTACAAATAAGACGGGAATGTCCAGCCATCATACCACTCAGGAAGGAGACGGGTTCTATGTCGGAGAGATAAACGCGCTTTGGTCCGACAAGTGCATATCAAAGAACAAATGCAAAATACCTTGTGAAAATGATGGCTGAAGCTAGTAAGATTGTGTCATTATCCACAGTGAAATAAGTACTGTATCAATGTGGGCTGAATAGCCACTCTGTCAGGAATAAGCCATTATTCCAAAAGAAACATAAAAAAGCCAGATTAATTTATGCAAATGCAACAGGACAAAACACCTACATTTGTTTAGATATGTCCTGTGGTCTGATGAAACTAAAATGTAACTGTTTGGCCATAGTGACCAACATTACGTTTAGAGTAAAAAGGGAGAAGTTTGGAAGGCTAAGAATACCATCCCAACTTTGAAATACGGGGTTGGCAGCATCATGTTGTGGGGTTGCTTTGCTGCAGAAGAGACTGGTGTACTTCACAAAATAGATGACATCATGAGAAAATAGGATTATGTGGCCATACTGAAGCAACATCTCAAGACATCTGCCAGGGAGCTAAAGTTTTGTCAGAAATGGATCTTCCAAATGGATAATGACCCAAAGCATGCTGCCAAACTGGTTACAAAGTGACTTAGGGTACCTTTACACACGGCTACATTTCTAGGGTGGCTACAGGTAACTTACTGGTTGCAGTGAAATCATGGAGAGATTATTCCATTTGTACACAGCAACAAGATAGAACCTTGTCTCCATGATTTCACTGCAACCAATAAGTTACCTGTAGCCACCCTAGAAATGTAGCCGTGTGTAAAGGTACCCTTAAGGTACCTTTACACGCCGCGACGGCAGGCTGGATACATCCCGCTACTTCACGTGCACGAGCACGCTCAAACGGTTACAAACGGTCAACGCATCACCTTTACACGCCGCCACAAGATGCGCTACGCCACGCTACATCTATAGCTAGCTACATCGCCGGGTGTCTCAAGTAGCCAGCTGTAGCTCATTTACACACCGCTATAACCAGCTACTATGGGCGTACCTGGTGCAGCAGGGCCAGCACATAGGCGTGCTACAATTGTGGATTACGAGCCGTCCGTAGCCTGTAGCGGGATGTATCCAGCCTGCCGTCGCGGCGTGTAAAGGTACCATTAGCGATAACAAAGTCAATGTTTTGGAGTGGCCATAACAAAGTCCTGATCTCAATCCTATTGAAAATTTATGGTCAAGGCTGAAAAAGCAACCTACAAACATGGCTCAGTTACACCAGTTCTGTCAGGAGAAATTCGCACCAATTATTGTGAGAAGCATGTGGAACGATATTCAAAATGTTTGACCCAAGTCTTACAATGTAAGGGCAATGGTACCAAATACTAATGAAATGTATGTAAACGTTTGACTTTGCAAACAGTAATAAAAATGTCTTAAAACATTCTCTTTCTCTCATTCTGGCATTTGGCAAATAATTATGGTAATCCTAATTGATCCAGTGAAGGCTTAAGGTTGCTTTACACGTCACGATATCGCAACGCAACTACGATAAAAAGTCACGTGGTAGGGGCGTTGCAGTTGTTGTCGTTGGTGAGTTGTGTCGTGTAAATGGGCAACGCAACTCAAAAACGATGCAACTTCATATCGTTTGTGAATTGTGCATGCTCTTCAACCGTGCAATATTGGCTTGACGATCTGGCAGGATTGTGCTGTGTGACAGCGCAACTACGATTTGGAGTGCACTTTCCCCTATTCACTCCAATGTTAATTGGTCGTTCCCTGAATTGCTCAGACGCAGTGTGCAAGAGGGGCATACGACATCGAAGTTGCGTTGCCTGGCGATATCTCCCTGTGTAACATCTCCTATGCGTTTTTGGACAACTGTCAAAAACGTGCGCGCTCCCGTGAAGTTGTATGCAATATCGGAACGATATTGCGACGTGTAAAGCGGCCTTCAGTCTGATTTCATGTCAGATAGTGAGAAAAACATGCATGTGTCTTTATATAGTGTATATAAACTTCTGGTTTCAATTGTAATTTAAATTTACTATTTTTCAGAAAAACTGGGATTATATTGTTATTTGTAATTTTACACATTGTAATTCCTGTAATTGTTAATTATATGGGTGTAGTAGAAGAGATTTAATAATCAGTTTATTTTGATTCAGTGTTATCTGATATATCAATTAAAATGTATGACTACTTCAAAGTATTCAGATCAAGGATAAAGATTTCAAGCTTACTTTAATGAACTATAATAATATCTTGATTCAAAATTCTAGCTGAAAAAAATGCTCAAAGCTCCTCTATAGACAATTGAGCATGAGTTCCACCTGTGCTACTGGAAATTGCTGGAAACCCAGTAGTACTACCTCATAGCTTCTCCAGCAGAGAGCACTGAAACACTGCCTGCTTTTTATACAGAAAAACAACCTCTGCTCTTCTCAAGCATGGGAATCACCCACCCTCAAAATGATCAGTTTGGCTTAGGATGTGATACCGTAAGTGTCAGCTGGCATTACTGCAACAGATGTTACACAAAAAGCATCCTAATGCACTGTAAAATATACATGTTGTGTTTGTATTGTATAAGGCGACAGATGCAGATAAGCATTAATTCCAAAGTCGTAAAGGCCCTGGAACAAGGGAAATGTAAAGATCTAGAATTCTTAAATGAAATGTATCCAGGTATAGACACATTAGGCCCCCTTCACATCACTTTTTTTCCTGTCCGTGTGGATCCTGTTTTTTGAAGGACTATACAGACAGGAACGGATTTGCATAAGGCCCCCTTCACATCACGATTTTTGGGGATCCGTAGCTATCCATTGTAAAACTGAAAGCCATGGATCCCTATGGGCACGGATGGGCATGGATTGGTCCTTAATGGCCATCTGTGTGTGCAGGGATTAGATTGTGTCAGCTTTTTTTCACGTCCCCAAAATCAGAGACTGCTCCGATTCTGCGCACTGCGGACACCACCAGACAGAATCGGACAGCATTGGACCCGATGCTGTCCGATTCAAATAACATGGGGGTCTATGAAGCTCGGATCCTGAAAAAACAGGATTGTTTCCCGGATCCAGTGTTAGTGTACTGAGCATGCTCAGTACACTTAAACTGCTCTGCTCAGTATAATTTCACTTTAGCAGTGTATCTATATACACTGCTAAAGTGAAATGAAATAAAGCAATGTGTTAAAAATAAAAAAAATAATGCTCACTTCTCATGGTGAGCATTATGGTATGATGGTATGTCACGTGACACATCACCTGATCACTACCAGCCAATCACATTTTAAGGTCCTGCAGCATTCGGACATCTCCTCGGGTCCCGGACAGCCGGTGGAGAGGTGAGCATTTTTTTTTTTTTATTTTGAATACAATTTTTTCTCTTTTATTTTGCTTTCACAGTGTATATAGTTACACTGGGAAAGCAAATCTTTAGCCCTGATATGTCACACGGGGGGAAGGAGGGACGACACAGGATTCTTCCTCCCCCCATGTGACATCACATCATCCTGCACCTACTCGTGGAAAAATGCGCCCGCAATAAACACGGCAATTACGCCGCATGTGAATGCAGCCTAACAGCGCCGACACCACTTGCCTGTGCTTTGCAGGCTCGGCTCCTCCAGCTCTTTGTGTTCGAATCCCTCAAAATCACAAATCTGTACACACAAATGGCATCCGGAGTTCACGTCCGTTCCTGCCAAAAAACAGGATCCCCACGGACAGGAAAAAATCGTGATGTGAAGGGGACCTAAACGGATGGCAATTATGCTCCCAGGTCCTTTTTATTTTTTAAGGATCCGTTTAGTGCATGTGAATCGATGCAGCCGTAGGATATAATGGTAATGTGAGTTTTGGGGTGAGGCCGAGATATATAGAGAGACACAGAGAGAGAGAAAGAAAGAGAGAGAGATCCTGAACATAATTTGGGCTGGGAGTACCAGTACATTTGTTCTGAGCATGGTCAGTACTTAAAACCGGATCCAGGAAACAATCCTTTTTTTCCCAGAGCAGGCTCCATAGACTCCTATTTTATGTGCTACGGACTGTGCCAGATTAGTTTTTGTCCGGTGCGCCCAAAACTAGAGCAGTCTCTGATTCTGGGTACGGGAAAAAATAGCACACAAACAGACCCCGGACTAAATTCACACAAACAGATGGCCATATATGACCAATCCGGCACCCTAGGGATACATGGGAGGAAAAAACGGATAACGGCCTATCCATTTCAAAATGGATAGACCCGGATCCCCAAAAACATGGTGTGAAGCCAGCCTAAAGGCCACTTTACACACACAGATGTCGGTGTCCAACTTCTGAACAGATATCTGGTTGCAATGAAATCATGGATACATTGCTCCAATTTGTACACAGCCACAAAATGGAACAATGTGTCCATGATTTCACTGCAACCAGATATCTGTTCAGAAGTTGGACACAGATATCTGTGTGTGTAAAGTGGCCTTTAGGCATATTATATATACACATATACTCCTCAACTCGAATAACTATTTTGGCACCTTTATTTCCACCCTCTGGGGATCCCCATGGGCGTGAGTGGCTGGGTGCCATGTACACGTTCAGAAAATATTCAAACAATATTTATTTATTTTCCTTCTTTGCATCTTGCATGTGTCTGTGGCCAACAGCTAATATTAGCCATCTAATTAATTAAAATGGTTACATGTATTTCTTGTTCTCCCTCTCTGGTGCACAGAGATTACATACTAAAGCTCTACAATTCTAAATAGACTCCAACGATATTATGTATTGCCACTATTAATTTTAATTCTCTTATCCAGCGTATATATTCATTACTCAATATGTTTTCTTAAATTTATATTCCCCCTATATGCAATTCTTTGGTCTGCCTGCTCTCCAATTACACCAATAAAACCGGTTGTCTAACAACCATTATATATAAATACTGCAATTCACTCCCCTCCCAGACTGCGCATGGGCCGCGGCCACCTTGGGACAGTATTGAAGCCCTTACACCCCGGGTGCATGTGCAGTACAGTGCGGGCCCGGACGGATGACGCACTTCTGGTGAAGTCATCCATGCCCGCCGTCCACATTGCACAGCATCACCTAGCAGCTGGTAATGATTCCCCTAATACTGATGGACTATTTAAACTCTGTATGACCCCACATCCAGTGACACTCCTCTGAAGAAGTCACGCTTGTGACGGAACGCGTGGGGTCCACTAGTGTTCCCCCTGCCTCCTTACCCCAACCACATATAATGGTAATGTATATTGGACTATAAACCAGTACACAGGACTATAACAATATATCTTGATGATCTGACTGATCCATTTCCCTGCTTTACATGCTCCTGTATTTCTATCACGTATAAAGGCTGACTTCATAGCCCTCTTTCCCCTCCATTACTTCATTCACCTGATAGGGTAATTGTATTGACCATTTGACTGGTATATTACTATAGTACTGTTGGAATTGTGTATTGCAAGAGTTCATTAACTTAATTGTCATTCGGGTACAGCTTTCTAGCGGCTATATGTGTTGCAACTATTGTAGGTATAAATAATGCAGAAGAGGCTGTTACGGTATATTGTTTAGTCCGGTTTGTCTATTAAGAAATTATACATGAGCTACTATAAGGTTATAGGTTGGTGGTCACTTACATCTGCAGGGGACGCCTTTAGAAATATTTGGCTTGTCACCTTTTAAGTGTTTTTAACCCTGTCACAGTTTGTGGAGTTTGTCTATTAATAAAATTGATACTTGTGAACTCAACCTTATTTCTGGTGATTGTTCCCTATATAAATGTTCCCTTACTCTTGATCTATAAACTATTTTGGCAAGTGTTCGCATGCATTGCCAATTACCATGCACTTGAGTTTTTGTGTGACCAAAAGATACCATTAAAACTTTTTTTTTCTTTTACAGATGGTTGGTGAATTGAGAATAAGGCAAACAAGTACTAAAGGCACAGATCAATGAAATGTTGCTTCGTAGAGTTGATTTTTTTTATATCCCCATTAGCACACGCCTAGACCAGGCCACAGATGAAAGCAGACTGGGACATAACGGAGGGAAGGGGTCGTTGGCCGCACCTGTTGGTACAGCAACCTGCCAACCCCAGCGCCTGCTTCAGCTGGATGTGCATGTCTGAGGACGCACCTGGCCCCTCTCACTGCCCAAACAAATTGCACAAAGCAGGCACAAAGCGCTCCACTGTCTGCTCCCTGAATCATTTTCCCACTGTGCCTGTGCTCTTACATGTCAGTGCAGCCAGTTGTGCTGAGATATGCAGAGAGCAGGACGCTGGCACACAGACCGGAGCAGCTGGGGGAACCTAGGAGATAAAAGTACTAATTTATTTATTTAACAAGTGAGTACACGGTGGCCTACGTACTGGGGTAGGAGTGCATTAATGCCTTCACGACTGATGAAATGTTTACGTCATCGGCTATGTCTCTGCCACTGATGCGGGCTCACATTGTAAGCCCACATCTTTCCCAGCACTTGACAGCTGATTTATACAGCCATCATGTACCTCTAAGAGTACCTTTACACGTCGCAACATTGCATGCAATTTCACTTGCAACTTAATGGTTGCAGTGAAATAATGGATATATTGTTACATTTGTACACGGCAACAAAATAGAACAATGTGTCCATGATTTCACTGGAACTAGCAAATTGCAAGTGAAATTGCATGCAATGTTGCGACATGTAACGGTACCCTTAATAGTCGCGGTTGCATCAGAGTTCCCCTGACATCTGGTAACCAGTTAAATACCACAGTCAATCTTACGTTCTTTGACCTTCCCATCACCAGAGCATTACAGTACTTTCCTCTGACCTCAGCAGGGCAAAGTGAAGTGCGCATGCGCAGGACAGTCATGGAGGAGACTGTGTACATAATGTAGGATGTGTTATTCGAACAAAGCAAGGAAGGAGGTTGAGGATCGCAAGCAGTGTTGGTGGTGTACTTTATATTGGAAAAACCTGGTGACAGGCTCCCTTTAACACTCGATGACAAGAAGTCTATCACTAATCCTGCCCCCCCTCAAGTGATTGCGGGGCACCAATGGATGTTTTGCATGCGGGGGTCAGTAGATGACACCTGTGCCAGTGATCACGATCCTCCTGTGAACACCCGCTGCAAGCCGGCATTCATAGATCTCAATTTCTGCTGTTCAGAAAAGTGCTTATCAAGGTGTCAAGTCCCCTACGGGGACTATTAAATGCTGTAAAAATTAAAAAAAATATGAAAAAATGTGCCTCTGCCATACTCTGGAACTCCCTCCCCCACCACATCAAACACTCCCCTACCCTAGGAACCTTCAAGAAAAACATGAAGACCCACCTCTTCCTACAAGCCTATAACACACCTTGAGACCCAATCAAATGCACCATCTCACCTCTCCCCCTCCTACTGTCTCTCTACCCACCTCCTCTAGACTGAGCCCTCGCGGACAGGATCCTCTCCCTATTGTACCCATATGACTGATTTGTCGTCGTTTTTACCACTTGTCTCTGTCTACCCTCTCACTTGTAAAGCGCCATGTAACCTAATGACGCTATATAAATATGTAATAATAATAATAATAATAAATCGGACAGCATGCTCTGATTTTTGCACCGATAAAAAAATTGACAGAATCGGATCGGACCAAATCGGATGGCATTTAGTGCACATCCGATTCGGTCCGATGCCCATAGGGCTACATGGGGACCAAAATCGTTCCGATGCTGTCCGATTTTTATCGGACAGCATTGGAACTTAAAAATCCGTAGTGTGAAGGCAGCCTAAGATGCACTTTATTCTGGAAGTATTATAGCCCTCTTAAACAACTCTCTTCCCGAACACATCAGACTCTCCGTACCTTAGAAACCTTCAAAGTGAACTTGAACACCCGTTTCTTCTGTGAGCCCTTGCAGGCAGGTTCTTTCTCTTCCTGTACCTGTGTGTGTCTTGTATATTGCTCATACTTATTGTACTTGTCTATGTATGCCCCTTTTTACATGTAAAGAGACATGGAATAAATGGTGCTATAATAATAAATAATAACAAAATGTCTGTGATCTCTGTGAATGGTCCATATCCTTTCATAGCTGGGTTTATTTTCACACCATTAAAATGGTCGAAAAAAATGTATGGTTGGTGATTGAGGCTACCTTCACACGCTACGTATTTTCTGCTTCTTTTTATCCCTCTTTTCCCCAAAAGCGCATCTGCATTTCCCAGCAAAGTGAATGGAATTTCACTTTTGACATTCAGACGCTGCACAATTTTTGGACGCACTTCTGGGGGCAAAAGCACGTGTGCAAAAATAATCAAAATGTCAATTCTTTGCACACAAAAGTGTGCGCTTTCCTCCATAGGCACCATTATAAGGAGTTCAGACAATGCTGTATTCCAGCGCCTATAAACGCTGGCGCAGGAGAAGCAGGTAGTGATGTCTCACAGGAGGGAGAAAGAATCCTGTATTCCTCCCCATGTATAACACTTGTAAGGCGGCCGTCAGACGCACAGATATCTAGAACGATATTGTAAGCGATCACGTGCACGCGCGATCGCTTACAATATCGCTCACATCGCTGGTGAGATGTCACACAGACAGACTCACCAGCGATGTGGGCCAGCGAGATCGCTGGTAACTATGGTACACATCGGGTAACTAGGCGCCGCGCGTCGCTTAGTTACCCGACGTGTATCATAGTTACCATCTCCCAGCATAGGCTCTGCCGCTGGGAGATCGCTCATCGTGGTGTCACACACCACGATGAGGCAGATCGTGAAATCGCTCATCGCTAGATCTGAGCTCCGGAGCTCAGATCTGCGATGTCACGATCAAGCGATTTCACATCGTAAATCGCTTGATTACATGCAACGATTTCTTGCCAGATACCGCTTAAGCGATCAAAAAGGAGATCGCTTAAACGATATCGGGCAAGAAATCGTTGCGTGTGACGGCAGCCTAACATGTACTTTCGCTTTAAAGGCTTTTTACCGTTGGACTTAAAAGATCAGCTGTTGCTGTCAGGTGACAGCATCAGCTGATTACCGGCAGGTCCTGCAGCTGAACGGACATGTCAGCACAGAGGTGAGTATGGCTTTTTTTTCTACTGTTCTTCTGATGCATCAGCTGATTGTTTTAACCTGCTTTTAAATAATCAGCTGATGTGTCATCTGATTGAGGTCCGGTAAACCGATCAGATGATATTGGATCCAGATTGGACGTCCCGGGACCCTCGACCCTGGACTACTACGGAGGGGAAGTTCTTTTATTTAATAAAGATGGGAGTCGCTAATTGTGTTCTATTTTATTTCTAATAAAAATATTTTTCTCTGTGTTGTTTTTTTTTATATGATTACTAGAAATTCATGGTGGTCATGTCTAATATTGGTGTGACAACATGAATTTTGGGCTTAAGGCCAGCTGATAATACAAAGCTGGCCCTAAGCCCATTGTTACTCAGTGAGCCACCCGGCACCAGGGCCCGGGAAGAGTTGGATACAGCACCAGAAAATGCCATTTTCTGGGGCGGCTGCGAACTGCAGTTCGCAGTGCGGGGGAACCAGGAAGCTTGGGCCAGCCTGCACTGTGGATTCCAGCCCCCAGCTGCCTAGTTGTACCTGGCTGGACACAAAAATAGGGCAAAGCCCATGTCATTTTTTTTTTTTTTTTATTATTATTATTTTATGAAACTCATGAAATAATTAAAAAAAGGGCCTCACTATATTTTTGGCTACCAGCTGGGTACAAATCGGTAGCTGGGGATTGGGAGCAGCCTGTACTTGCCTGCTGTTCCTGGCTGGCATACAAAAATATGACAAAGCCCACATCAATTTTTTGGGGAAAAAATTCATTAAAAAAAATAATAATAAAATAAAAACACAAAACACATTTAGGGACTACATCTTTAACATTAACCCCTCGACCCTCATCTCTGTGTTTAACACTCTTGGCTCTGCTCATCAGAGACAAAACTTCTATCCCTTTGGTCCCTGAAGGAGAACTCGGAGCGATGTGGCATCATGCCACCTGAGCTGTCCTTGGGTGACCCCAGTGTCTCCCTGGTTGCAATGCCGGAAAGGTCTCCTTTGAGAAGACAAGAAATTACATCAGGGACCCTTTTTTTTTTTTAAATATTTTTCTTCACTGTCCTAGTGGACATGGCAGAAAAAAACGCATGTGTAAAAAAACGCAGTGTGTGAAAACACTGCAATTTTTTACATGCTCAAAAATATGCATCTTTAAAATGCAGGAAAAACGTGCGCGTAAAAAGAAGCAGAAAATACACAGCGTGTGAACGTAGCCTAGGTGTTCAAACAGGATCTAAAAGATTCCTTAGTAACACAATAGAAAACCAAGGCACAGAGTTAATACGAACTAAGTATTCTTTCATTGGATAATCTCTGGATTTGGAGTTCCAAGGATTTCTACAACTAAAATAGTGTTCAAATGTTTTTATTTAAGTTTTCAAGTAAACTTGGTTATTTACAGTGGGACAAGGAATAATTGCCACAACTAACCAGTTACCAGATATACCAATGAAGAAGTACATAGGCAAATTTACATGAACAATAGCAATAAGAAAAAACAAACATAAAATTACCACTCAATTAAAAAAAAAATGGCTAAAGATTAGGAAGGGAAAAGGGGTGGGGGAATTAGGGAAGGAGGGCAGAGTTGAAGGAGGCTGCAGATGGGGTAAATATTGCGAGAAACACCATACAGGATTTTTACATTTTTAACTTCACTTTTGTTTTGACTAATCAGCTTGCACCGCTCCTGTCACAGTGGTGCAAGATAATTTTTAACTATACCGGCAATACGCCAAATTCAAACCCTGCGGCTTTGACAGCTGTGGAGTTCGAAGCAAGTTTAATGCACATGCGTGCGACTATGGCATAGTGTGCTCTATGGGTGCGAGATATTCTCGCTCCCATAGACTTGTATTAGCCCCTCGCACGACAAATACACGTTCAGTTGCAGCATGCTGCGACTGAATTCGCATTTGACTCACAGTGCGAGTTCAGTGCAGGGGCAACACTGGTCAGAGTGCAATGCGAGCCCTCTATTGTCAAGCTCCTCAAACCACACAATGCCCCCCCTTTCCCCACCCATGTTATCAGATACACCTAGTTTGGATTCTTTCAACTTTAAGGCTATGTTCACACAGGGTGTTTTTGCTGCATTTTTACCTTGGCTTTATGCAAATCCATGCTAATAAAAAGCAGCATTTTTATCCCAGCAAAACCTATGTAATTCTGGAAAAGCCATACACACATTTCTTTTCTATTCCTTACTAAAATGTGCTTGTTTTTGATGCGTTTTTGAAAGAAGCAGTATGTCAATTCTTTTACCATTTTTGCAGCGTTTTTCACCCATACTAATCAATGAGGAAGTACAACAATGCAGCAAAAACGCAGACATCAGGTTTCGCTGCATTTTTTATCCCATCAACATGCACAGGAGCCGAAAAAGCAGAGGAGACAGCCACATCTGGATAAAAATAAGCCGCTCCATCCTCACCTCCTGGGCCGATGTTTCCCTCTGTGCAGCGTATGAAACTCCTCCAGAGTCTCCATACTTTAATCCACGAAGCAATCACTGATCTCAGGGAGACTAGTGTTTGACTGGTCTCCCTGAGATCAGTGATTGTTTTGTGTCGTTGGTCTACTAGGCATTGCTCCCACCTAGCCAGAATCCTACTTCACACTGATAAGGGACAACATCCTGAAACAGATGTCTGTGGATGGAGATCTGGCCTTGGTATTCCCTTGTCATATCTTTAAGCTCGTAAAGAGCTGGATATTGATTCAAAGGGCCACTTAATATGGTGGTTATGGTGGTCACCTCAAAGAGCCACCCCTTGGCTAGGTCCTTCCCTAGAGGGATATCTGGCTAGTCCTGTGTTGAGACTCTTAAGCAAAGGCTCCACAGACTTTATTTTCATATTCATACTTTAATTCAGACAGCTTTGAGACTCTAAAGACTGAAGCTGCTGCTATGTAAAGGAACTGGGATTGATTGATGTATGGAGAGTGAGAAACGAGGGTAGAAAGAAATTCTCCTGTTATTCTGCTACTCACAGCACTCTGTCTAGGATAGATCTTGCATTGGGGGATACAGCAATGGACGCACTGGTGACGGACGTTGAATATCTACAAAGGGCCTTATCTGACCATAGCCCACTACAGGTAACAATACAGCTGGAGTCCAAGCGGGGGCGACGGGGGGGATGGTCTCTGCATCCGACATGGCTCAAAACGTTAGATCTGACTGCTATTGGGAGCGAACTGGAAATGTTTTTTAGAGAAAATGAGGGAAGCGCGGAAGCAACAATTGTATGGGACACCATGAAGGCTTATATGAGGGGGATCTTCATTAGAGACATCGCACAGTGTAAAACCCGTCATAGAGCTGCGGATCGGGAGGTGAGTGACGCTCTGACTAAGGCGGAAGCGGACTTGATACTGAACCCTACGAGGGAGACCCATGATAAATTCAAAAAAGCGCAGGATGCGGTTAATAGGATGCACATGATGAGGAGTGAAAGAAAGAGGGCATTTCAACAATCAGTATTCTATGAGGAAGGAGAGAGAGTGGGTAGATTACTGGCGGTGGTATCCGCAGCCCAAAGGGAAAGCAACCGTGTCTACAAATTGAAAGATTCTGGGGGCGCGCTGATTTCAGACACGCCAGGCATATTGGAAGTGTTTACAGATTTTTACTCTGATTTGTACACGTCGGTTGCAAGAGCTGGGATGAGGAAGTGGAGGAATTTCTGGGAGATGTGAATCTGCCTACATTAACTGAGGAAGAAAGACAGAGCTTAGACGAACCCATAGGAGTGGAGGAGGTGGAGGCAGCTATTCTCGCTTTGCCGGCCAATAAGTCGCCCGGGAATGATGGTATCCCAGGGGAAGTGTATAAAGAATTCTCCGAAATGTTGGCACCTAAATTGAAACAAGTCTTTGATGAGGCGAGGGAAAAGGGGTCACTTGCAAGTTCTATGGAGGAGGCCAGTGTGGTGGTATTGCCAAAGGTAGAGAAAGATCCTGAGAACACAGAATCCCTACTGAATACCGACGTCAAGGTACTAGCTACTATCCTGGCCACTCGCCTGTCTGGGGTTATACAAAATTTAATACATACAGACCAATCTGGGTTTGTCCCTGGCCGTTCAACGGCAATTAATCTGAGGCGTGTGTTCCTTAATCTTCAACTTCCAGCAGACAATAGTGGCGGGAGAGTGGTGGTATCGCTTGACGCAAGAAAGGCATTCGATAGCGTGGAATGGAGGTACCTATGGAAAATTATGGCAGTAATGGGTTTTGGAGAGGGCTTCCTGTCTTGGGTGAGGCTACTGTACTCTTCACCCCGAGCAGCGGTCAAGGTGAATGGGGCACGGTCTGGGACCTTCAGGTTACACAGGGGAACCAGGCAGGGGTGCCCGCTGTCCCCGCTGTTGTTTGCGGTGGCGGTGGAGCCCCTAGCGGCCAAAATCAGAGCATCCCAGAGGGTGGTTGGATTCAGATATGGAAACATTATGGAAAAGATTGCGCTCTATGCAGATGATATTTTGCTATTTTTGGAAAATGCGGGAGATGCTCTGGGGGTGCTATGGATATAATTCAACAGTTTGGTAATATCTCCGGTTTAAAGATAAATTGGAATAAATCCTGTATTATGGCGGTGGACAGGGAAGTGGGAGAGGATGAGATTGCTGCTCGGGGGAGGCAACTTCAGATGGTGACCCAGTTTAAATACTTAGGGGTGTGGGTGGCTCTTCCCTTGGCAAGGTACTGGGATCTCAATATTGTCCGTTTGCTGGACAAATTTAAACAGAAAATGAACGCTTGGTGCAAGCTGCCTTTATCGGTGACTGGAAGAACCAATTTGATTAAGATGGTGCTTATGCCTCAATTGATGTATGTCTTACACAATTCTCCTATATGGATAGCTAAAAAGAAATTTGATGGAGTCAACGCCATCTTCAGATCTCTAATATGGGGCAGGAGATCTGCTAGGATCAAATTGGAAACTCTCCAGAGGGGGAAGGAGGAAGGGGGATTGGCGGTTCCAAACGCCTGGATATACTTTTTAGCAGGGCAGGGCCAGCATATGAGGGGGTGGAGGGATAATAATTCTACTACAGGATCCGGTGGCAGGCTTTTAACGCACTTCTCGGGCAGGGAACCATTAGTTCAGGGGCTAGAGGATGGCACGTTTGAGAGATTGGGAATACAATTCCCAACAGTTCATCTTATTCAGAAGAGCTGGATAGCTATTAAAAAGATTCGAGGAATACAGGGCTTTACAAGCTACTCACCAATATGGGATAATGTGCATTTGGAGGAATTCCGCAAAATGGGGTCGATGGTGCCTTGGAAGAAGAAAGGGGTGCAATATGTGGGACAGCTGATAAGAGAGGGGAGGGTGCGACCCTTTTCTGAACTAAGGGAGGCTTATGATATTCCGGGTACTTGTTAACTTCAATACCTTGGGATTCAGCATGCATGGAGGGCACAACGTCAGAGTGTGAATATGACTATTAATAAAGACATCACGATAGATTATATATGTATGTCAGGGAACTCCAAAGGAGTGATCTCAGGGATCTATAATGATTTGTTACATGCATTTCTAGAAGGGTACCGACCGAAAGCTAAAAGCAAATGGGAGGGAGACGTGGGTGAACTGACGGAGGACCAGTGGGAATCCATACTGGAAACGGTGCCCCGACTATCCCTAAGTGAACAAGCGAGAGTATCGCAACTATACATCATTCACAGGACCTATAGGACTCCGATGGTAATGTTTAGAGCGGGCCTGAGGCGGGTTTCGTGTTGTCCCAGGTGCGGTTCGGAGGGGGCGGACTTACTTCATATGTTGTGGTCGTGCCCCCGCCTGTCGGTTTACTGGACAATGGTCATTACCAAAATCGAGGGAGTGTACAGCTGTAAAATTCCAAAGAATCCAATAATGTGTGTATTGGGGGATGTGTCGGAGATTTCAGTGTCTGAGGCTAGCAGGATCGCCATAGCCAGGCTATTATATGTCGCACGAAAACTGATAGCTAGCAAATGGATAAATCAGGACCCTCCAACAAGGCAGGAATTTATCCGTAAAGCACAACAAATTATAAGGTTGGAAGAAATAATATATAAGAGGAGGAACAAAGACCAAACGTTTGAACAAATTTGGGCGGCCTGGTTGGCACGCGATTAAGGGTGGATCCTAATTATGGGAACTGGAGTGACTATATGTAAGTGATATGGTGGATGCGTACGGGGAAGGGGGGAAGGGGGGGGTAGGAGTTTTATATCTATGGGATCATAAGTTTATATGTTTCACGAAACGTCTTGATTACCATTTTTGAAGATTTTGATTTGATTTGGTTATGTATATTATTTAAAATAAATAAAAACAACTGATTAAAAAAAAAGACTGAAGCTGCTCACTTCCAGACTCTGGGCAACGTTCTCATTTACGGAGACCTCAATGCAAGGACCGCAAGGGAAACAGACTACATGACCACTGATAGAAACATCTATATATTTGGAGCAGATACCGACTGTGACAATCCAGTGCACACCGACGGGAACAGCCACGATTGCACAGTTAATAAAAGTGGCAGAACACTGATGAACCTATGCCAAAGCCTGGAATTTTTTTTTTTCAAAAATCTTTATTAACTTCATACACAAAAAAATTAGCATGTCTCCATAGTAGTATACATTATTACATAATAAGAATAAGTGTATATAACATGCAGGGACAATCTCCAAGTTCGAGTCATAAGAAATAAAAAGGAATGCTCTCGTATGAAAGATATACCCAGAATAAGGCTCGCCTCTTATGTAACTTGGCAAAGCCTGAAGTAGTATAACACACAAAGCAGATATATAAGTAACGTAGCCATATAGGATTGATAAGAGTAAAGGCAACACAATTGTATAATCAAATTTGTTAGGTATAGTGAAAGCGGGGAAAGGTAAAAGCAGGTTAGAAAAGGTATAAGAAGGGGGGAAAACAGCAGGGTGGGTGTTGAGGAGAGGTTCCCGGGTCCCGTCTACTCCGAGATCTCCGCGAACCCAGGGGATTCCCGGAATAATAGCCAACCTTGCCATGTCTGGAAATATCTGTCGACCTGAGGGTGAGAGTGGGCAGACAGTTTCTCCATTCTGCATATGTAGTCCATCTCTTCAACCCAATTCAAGATGGAAGGGCAGAGAGGTGTACGCCACTTCCTTGGTATGATCGATCTGGCGGCCGTGAGACAATGCCGCAGTAGGCCTGATTTGAGTTTTTTGAAAGAGCCCGGGATCATAGACAATAACCCTATCTGTGGGAGGCATGGCACGTCATCTCCCATGATAAGGTTATGTAGATCGAAAACCTTTTGCCACAGAGCCAATATAGATGGGCAGTACCACCAAACGTGAAGAGTCAACCCCACCTCAATTCCACATCTCCAGCATAGATCGGACCTGTCAGGAAACACTTTCTGAATCTCCCCTGAATGCCCCCATCTGTACCATCTGGTTAACAGTTTAAAGTTCGTCTCCTGAGCTTTGCAAGCCATGGAAAGTTTATGTGTACAGAAAAAAGATTTAATCCAGTCTAGATCCTCCGTCTCACCTCCCAGCTCCCGTTCCCATTCCAAGATGTACCACATTGACCTTCGTGTCTCGGTGGTCGTGAGATATGTATAAACCTTGGAGATCATATGAGGGGGAGCAGAGTCTGACAAAAGCAAAGATTCGTAGGGGGAGCAAGTGTCCACAAGAACGGACGGACCCCCAAGGGTAGAGACGAAGGACCTGACCTGGAGGTACTCGAACCAGTGTACAGGCCTATTGGAGAGTCTGGTGAGGCGAAGGAAGCTAGAGGGGGCATAGCTCCAGTACCCAAAAAGGTCTGGGAGAGGCGAGGTCTATCTGATGCATTCCAGACAAAAAATTGGGGCACCTGCAACCCTGGTGGAAAGTCTGGGTTGTCGAATATTGGCGTCATGGGTCCCCGTAAAGGTGAGATAGAGAACTGTCGGTTAAGCATGTCCCAGTTTCCTAGCAGGTCCTGGGTCACATGGGAAATTGAGAGGGTCTGGGGGCGGGCAGAGTGTTTTATCCATGGTAGCGAAGTGAGGGACCACTCCATCATGTCACCCTCCAGTCGGACCCATTGTTTAGTTTCATGTCCGTGGAGCCAATCCGACAATCTCGTGAGGAGAGCCGCAGCGTGGTAGAGGCGGAGGTCAGGGAGTCCCGCGCCTCCCTCCCTCTTGGGTCTGGTCAGGATTTTGTATGATCGTCTCGGTTTACGACGCTTCCAAATGAATTTTGTACATG
This sequence comes from Allobates femoralis, assembly GCA_033576535.1. Lineage (NCBI taxonomy): Eukaryota > Metazoa > Chordata > Amphibia > Anura > Aromobatidae > Allobates > Allobates femoralis. The sequence goes on along the minus strand of JARQOC010000004.1, from coordinate 374,757,810 downwards.
TCCGTCGTAGTTGCAGAAAGAAGGATTGGGGGAGGGCTATTGGTAACGCCTGAAATAGGTATAGGAGTTTGGGGAGAACATCCATTTTCAGGACGTTAATACGCCCGAACCACGATAGAGAGCGGCATTCGAAGGAGTTTAGATCGGAGATGACCTTGAGCAGTAAAGGTCGGTAGTTCAGATCAAACAAGAGAGAAGTATCTCCCGTGAGATGTATACCCAGATATGATAGAGAGGGGGCGCACCATCTGAAAGGAAAATTTTCTTTTAGAAGTTGAACTTTGGTCTGTGACAAGTTGACATTCAGCAGCTCAGATTTTGTAAGATTGACTCGAAAATTGCTAAGCCTGCCGTACACCTCAAACTCCCTAAGTACGTTAGGGATCGATATCTCAGGATCCGTAACGTACAATAAGAGATCGTCCGCGTACAGAGCAAACTTATATGTGCGACCTCGTACTTCTATTCCATGTATATTCGGGTTACGACGTAGTGCGTTTGCCAGGTGCTCCATTACCAAGGCGTACAGGAGGGGGGAGAGTGGACAACCCTGTCTTGTACCGTTCCGAATACGGAAGGGATCTGATAATACCCCATTGCATCCAACTTTAGCAGTGGGATCTGAGTACAATGACATCACTTTGCTCCGAAATGTAGGTCCCAATCCTACGCCCTCTAAGGTCTTCTCAAGGAACTTCCAATCCACTCTATCGAAAGCTTTTTCCGCGTCGACTGATAGAATGCATGAGGGTTGTTTAGAGTTCTTGACATGGGAGATCAAAAGCAAGGACTTGATGGTGTTGTCTCTAGCTTCTCTACCCGGGACGAATCCCACCTGATCGTCATCTATCAGTCGAGGCAGAAACGGGCCGATCCTATTAGCTAACGCCTTGGCAAAAAATTTCACATCTACGTTAATAAGTGAAATAGGTCGGTAGCTAGCACATGCTTCCGGATTTTTGCCAGATTTCGGAATAACAGTGATTGTGGCCTCTAAAGCTTGTCTAGGGAACGGATTGGCAAGTGAAATTGCGTTAAAAACCTTAGTCAAGAAGGGTAGTAGAGGAGCCAGGAATTTTCGGTAAAATTTTGCCTTAAAGCCGTCTGGGCCTGGGCTGCGATTTGATGGGGTAGATTCGATTATGTGGGAAATCTCCATTTCGGTGAAAGGCGTGTCTAGTTCCCCAGCTATCTCCCCCTGCAGCCTCGGCAGGGCACTGTCAGTCACATAGTTTTCCAGCGAGACACCTGGTTCTTCCACAGAAGCAGGTGTTTTCGTATCATGAATATTGTAGAGGTCGTGGTAATACTGACGGAATGTGTCAGCAATCTTGTTGGGATGACATATTTTTTTATTTTGAGATCGTATTGATGGGATGAAAGAGCTTGTCGTTTTGGGTCTTAAGTATCTGGCTAATGGGCCGCCACATTTGTCTGCAAACTCATAAAAATAATGGTGCGCCCGCTCTCTGTACCTTAGGTAAGCTCGGTCTAAGCAGCTCCGGAGGTCCCCTTTGATTTTGTTTAATTGGAGAAGGACATCTTGTGTGGGGGAGATCTTGTGGGCCTGTTCCAAGTGGTGAATTTGAGAGATTAAATTCTCGATATTGCTGGATCTGAGCTTTTTCAATCTAGAACCCTCCCGGATTAGGACCCCTCTTAGTACACATTTAAGTGCTTCCCATTGGAAGGGGAGAGGCGTAGGGTCTCCCACGTGATTGTTTAAAAACTCAGAGATCGTGGACGTGATTGATTTGGAGGTCTCTTCGTCTGTAAGGAGGTCAGGGTTTAAAGTCCACTGCCATGGGCGGGAGGGAAAGTCAGGTGGGTTGAGCGTTAAGAAAATTGGAGCGTGGTCAGACCACACCATCGGTCCAATTGAGGCAGATGGGTCAAAAGATAATAGTCTGTGGCTTACAAGCAGGTAGTCTATCCGACTGTAGGTCGAGTGGATGGGAGAGTAATATGTGTAGTCTTTTTCACCTGGATGTAGTAGTCTCCAACAGTCGACCAGTTTAAGACCGTGCATGGTACCTTGAATTGCACGAATTTGTGCGGTAGAGATTACAGATTTGCCAGAAGAGGAGTCTAGATTCTTATCCATAGTTAAATTGAGATCTCGGCCGGCAATTATGGAGCCCTGGGCAATTTTCTCTACCTTTTTCAGGTATTTTGCACAAGTCTCAGCCTGTCCCCTGTTGGGTAAGTATAAGTTTGCAATGGTGTAAATGTGGTCAAAAATTTTAAGAGTCAGCGTTTGGAATCTACCCTTGGTGTCCGTCTCCTCGCCTAGGACCGTATGTACTAGGGATTTGTGGATGGCTATGCTTACACCCTTAGAACGTGCCTCAGGATTTGGGGAGTGGTACCACGAGGTATAGTATCGACTCCTCACATCCGGGAAGCTCCCAGTTTTGAAGTGGGTCTCTTGTAGTAACAGGAGGTCTACCCCCATCTTGTGGAACCTGTGGAGGAGCTGTGTCCTCTTTTGTGGGACATTAAATCCCCTGACATTCAGCGAAGCTATTTTAAAGGGCAGCATGTCCCTCGGTCGCAGAGAGAGCGTGTGGGCCCCTGGAGGTTCGCGAGTCACACCGGAGCGGGGGGACCGCAGGCAGTTGTTTGTGAGGGACGGGGAAGCAGAGGTGTTGGAAGGGTCAGGGGTAAAAAGAAGAAAAAGAAAGAGAGAGAAAAGTATCAAGAAAAAAGAAAAAAGAAAAAGCCCTCTGATAGGAGGGCTAGGTCCTTGATCCTAGGTCAAGGACAAATAAGACTCTGATAGTCCGTTAATCGGGGCTATCGAGTCGGCCTGCAGTGCAGGTGCCCTACTGGGAGAGTTGACCGAACGATCACGGGATAAACGGTTTCCCGGGGTCAACCCAGTCCCGACACAGTGTATCATTGCAAACATAAGAAATATTATTTAACAAAGCAAAACAACCTCAGATCAATAGTGTTGGAGAGAGTGCAACAAGTTAGAGTAGACTGGGTAATAGGCAGAGCCTTACTTATACAGTGCCAGCAATATATACTTTTTCTCAAGGAGCAATGTGAGGAGTGGTGACATATAGACATTAAAGCACATATCTGTACAACCCACTGTATGTCCCAGAGTTAAATGTAACAACAGGTACTCATATCAAATCAGTCAGAGTAAGAAACTGACTTAAGCTAAGCACATTTTCCAGGGTATACCCGTCACCTGAAAATAAGATATCTCAGGAGATTTGGTAAGGTAATGAGGGGAGGGTTGGGGGGTAGGTAGGGGTGGGAGGGGGAAAGGGATGAGCGATTAGAAAGGGAGGAAGGGTTATCCGACGGTGGGACCTATGGGAAAACTGAAGAACAAAGTAAGACATCATTCAAACTCATGTCTCCATATCTGAATATTAGGGTCCTCCCAGGTCCTGTTGGTAGAAAGGAGATGGTGGGGGTAGGGAGGGGAGGGTGGAGGGGTGGGGAAGAGCAGGAAGGAAAGGAAGAAGATCGGGGAAGAGGGAAGGAGTGGGAGGCATTTAGTAATAAAACCTCAGAGTACTGTTCAAGACTCAGCTGGATAAGGACGTAAGGAATCTCGACGGTTTGGTCTGCGGGGCAATGGTCGCCGTCCTCTCTCGTCTCCGCCTCGGGTATTCGCCAACGGGTTAGACGGCCAGTCTAGGATGACGATGTCGGGTAGATCCAGGGTCTCCGTGAATGATGGTAGATCTCGGGGATCCCTGAGGACCACCATTCCACTCTGCTGCTTGACTTGAAGTTGAAAGGGGTATCCCCATGAGTATGTTAGACCTTTGTCCCGGAGGGCATCAAGGACCGGTCTCAAGGCTCTTCGTTTAGCCAGGGTGACTCTAGATAAGTCTGCCAATAGATGGATTTCCGCTCCGTCAAAGTCTATGGGGCCTTTGGTTCTTGCACTTCTCATTATTTCGTCTTTGAGGCTATACATGTGGAGGCGGCAGATAACATCCCTTGGGTTATTAGGGTCAGCCGAGCGTGGGCGCAGAGCCCTATGAACTCTATCGAAGGCGATGGTAGAGTCTGCAGGTCTTTCAAGAATGGTATTGAAAATACCCTGCAGAGTGGGACCAAGGTCAAGCGGTCCTGTGGCCTCAGGGAGACCCCGTACCCGAATGTTATTACGCCGGTAACGGTTCTCGGAGTCCTCTAGGTGGGTAAAAATGAATGCGAGTTGTTCGGTATGCAGATCCAGTAGTCTCTGTTGGTCTGAGAGTCAGTTAGATTGTGAGGATACAGAAGCCTCTATGTTATCTACCCTTTCTGTTATCTGAGACACCGAGGTCTGGAGGCCCTGGATTTCAGCTCTACACAGGGATTCCAAACGAGAGATGTAGCCCTCCATATCTTCTTTGGTAGGGATTGCTGCCATTCTGTTTTGTAGATCTCTCAATTCACACAGCATTGTGTCTGATTGTGTGGGGTATGGTGATGAGCCTGAGTGTTGAGGGGTTGAGAGTGCCTGTGCTCCATCTCCCACTGCCACTCCTAGCATCCCAGAATTAGATTCTTCTTGGGAGTGGGCTGGAGGGTGGTGAGATGATGTCCCCGTGCTTTCACTAAAGAATCTTTGGATGCCTCTATCTCCCTGTGCGGCTGGTGGGCCCGGTGGTGCTGGGGATGCCCTCCTACTTCTGGATCTCATGTTTAACAGCAAGGAAGAGGTATCAATATAAAGGGTTAATGCCTTGGATGATGAGCGGGGAGCAATAACACGTGCTCAAAAGTGTTGTGCACTGAAGGGAGTAGTAGTTGCTGTAATTGTGCAGAGGCTAGATGTGCACTTCCCCAGAGTGAGTCCAACAGCGCGGAGGGAGAGGGAGCGTAATTCAGAGAAGTGATAGGTACTTAGCTGTTAGAATCCCGAGTGTCCCGCTCCTCCTCAGTGCGGTTCCTCCAGGGATCCTCCTGTGTCTATGTGCCCCAACGAGTTTGAGCTGGAGCAGGTCTCTGGAGATGTCCTCTTAGGGTCCGCTCACCGGTCGTCACCTCCGTCTGGCAAATGGAGGGCAGAGTCACTGCTTTACCGCCGCCTTCTTCATGGAGCCGCGGCCATCTTGGGGAGTGCGAGGCGTCTTGGAAAGCGCGGGCTCCGGACCCAGGAGCAGGTTTCTCAGCCCGGAGAGACCGGCAGAAGGTGTCAGGGAGGGTGGGTAGGAGCAGGGTCAGCGGAGGTTGCTGCTTTGGCGATATTTTGTCGGGAATCAGGCGGAAAGCCCCGGGAACTGACGGAGCACTCAGCAGATGCGACCGTCCAGTTCCATCGTTAGGCCACGCGCCCCAAGCCTGGAATTTTTAATCCTCAATGGACGCACCAAGGAAGACTCATTGGGAAGACATACCCTAAACTTCCATGTGTGCAGCAGTGTAATAGACTATGCCATCACAGATATAGACCCTACAAATATTGGCACCCTCAAAATCACCCCACAAACACACCTGTCAGACCACAACCAACCACTCCTATACATCAAATCCACAAACAAATCACCCTCACAAACCCTGCAAAAGACTGGCCTCTTTAACTTGCCACCATCCTTCAAATGGTCCAAGATGTCGGCCCCAAGATATAAAGATGCCATCAACAGATAGGGATCAAGGAGAAGCTCCAACACCTCAATAATTGTGCATAAGCTTAACCCAGAAGTAGTACAACTGGCGGTAAGGGACCTTAACAACATTATCTATGCCATGGCGGAAATGTCCGACCTGAAAAAAAGCATCAACAAGAGGCCGAGTAAACCGAATACCAACAACTGGTTTGACAAAGAATGTAAGACCATATGGAAGGCCCTAAGAACAGCTTAAAATAAAAAACAGAGATCCAAAATCACATCTCCACCAAACTCCTCCAACTCCAAGACGCCTTTGAAGACAACAAATTTTGGGAATTGTGGAATCACCTTGGATTCAACTAAAAAAGCAACAACATCCACATCCAGAACGGCAACATCTGGCTCCAGTACTTTAAGGACCTTTACAAAGACATCACAAGTGAAGACCTGAACCGGCACAAAAAGAGCTTATGAAAAACTGAAAGATATGGAGGAAAAGCTCTAAGATTTCCAAAATCCTCCGGATACACCAATCACATTGCCAGAAATAACAAAAAGGATTACACAGATAAAAGGTAAAAAAGCCAGCGGTCCAGATGGGCTCCTCCCAGAAATGCTAAAATACAACCCGCCAGACATCCAGGCTGCGATAACAAAACTATTTAATATCATAATGCAGGCTGGCTACTTAGCCAAAATCGGGAAACAAGGCGTCATAACCCCGATACACAAAAACGGGGACAAGAACAACCCAGCAAACTACCGGGGAATATGTGTCAGCAGCAACCTGGGCAAACTCTTCAACAGCATCCTGAACAAGAAGATCCTCACCTTTCTCACCCAGCACAACGTCCTCAACAAGAGCCAAGCAGGATTCTTGCCGAACCACAGCACCACTGATCACATCTACACTCTGCACAGCCACATCAAGAGCCATGTCCACAATAAAAAAAATGGGAAAATATACGCTTGTTTAGTGGACTTCAAAAAGGCCGTTGACTCAGTGTTTCACCCAGAACTATTCCTAAAACTACTGATACAAAAAGATGAGAAAGACGTGTGTGCACGTCGAAATGCATCGTGGGTTTTGAGAGCCTTAAGCTTGAATAATTATAACTGCAATTATTTTAATAAAGTCCGGAAAAGAAGCCAGCATCAGAGATCTTCCTTACCTCAGCGCCCAAACATACACCACGCTTCCATCTTTTTGTATCATTCTGACTCCCTATGGGGAGAGTGGTGGAGTGAGCTGCAGAGGAGGGAGAGGACCTGAGAAGACGTCAGCTGGATCGGCCCCTTTACTAGACACGTGACGCCGCCCGGCACTAGTGTTTCCCCGGAGAAGACCTCGTAGGAAGCACGAGGACGGAACCGGAGGATTCCGCTGTTTCATATTAATAAGCTTATCTACGGGCTGTGGTTTACAACCAGACCAGGTGAGTTTAAACGCAAAAGAACCGCCCGTTAACAGCCCCATGTGTACAGGCGCACTACAAGCTGTTGTTGTTTTTTCTTTACATAAAACTACTGGAGAGCGGAATAGGAGGCAAAACATATGATGTCATCCGAAGCTCCTACACTGAGAACAGCTGCAGCTTGAGGGTCAATGGAAATAGGACAACCTATTTCCAACAAAGCCGAGGAGTGAGACAGGGCTGCAGCCTCAGTCCATCGCTCTTTAACATCTACATCAATGAGCTGGCAGTGGCCCTAGAGTCCTCCTCAGCACCAGGACTCACCCTCCATGACACCCAGGTGAAATTTCTGCTGTATGCTGATGACCTCGTGCTGTTATAACCAACCGAGAAAGGCCTCCAGGATCATCTGAAAATGCTAGAGACTTTCAGCAGCTCATGGGCAATGCCAATCAACCAAAAGAAAACTAATATCATGGTGTTCCAGAAAAGAAAGCAAAAGTAAGGAGAAAATGAAGTGGTCTTATTAGGAGCACTAGAGCAATGGGAGAAACAATTAGGACACTCACAGGAGTGTGGTTAAACAGATCTTTATTTGCCCTTCACTAGTCCACAGCGCGTTTCGACAGAGTACTGTCTTACTCAGGTGGAGTCCATAAGACCACTTCATTTTCTCCTTACTTCATGTTCCCTCACTCAGGGACAGTGGCAGGAGCAGCTTCTGGGCCCTGACAATCTCTTTGAAGGACCTGGCGTTGCGGGAAACCCCAGCATCTCGCTTGAGGACCTGCGGTGACGTCGCTGGAATCCGCGGTCACATGATATCAAACTGGAAGTGACTCGGGAGAAGATACCGCCGACCGGGAGGAAAAGCTCCTTACCGGAACAGGTCCCACGTCTCAGGAGGCTTTCTCTGGGGTTATGCAGAGGTGCACATCCCCAATAGGTAACTGGCCTTGGGCCCTCCCATAATATCGATATAATTGCCATTAGGATCTTCACTGCACCCCCTTTTTTCTTCTTCCCTACAAGAAATGAAAGCAGAAACCTAATGGACATTGTCTCTTTACGATAGACAACTGTCCACTTACAGAAACCAACAAATACACCTACCTGGGCCTAGAACTCAGACAATCAGGGAGCTTCAAGCAAGCCATAGAGTTTCTGAAAGACAAGTCATCCAAAGCCTTCTATACCATCAGAAGACGTCTGTATCATCTCAAGGCACCAGTAACTGTCTGGCTTAAAATCTTTGACACCATCATTTCCCCAAACCTTCTATACGGCAGTGAGGTCTGGGGCCCAGTCTCATACCCAAACTGGTCAAAGTGGGATGCTGGGCCAACTGAAATATTCCACCTAGAGTTCTGCAAGCATCTTCTCCAAGTCCATTGGAGCACATCAAACAGCACCTGCAGAGTAGAGCAGGGGAGACTCCCACTACACCTCGAGATCCAGAAGAAGGCGGCGTCATTCAAGGCTCATCTACAAGGCAGTAGTCCCAGCTCCTACCATCACAAAGCCTTCCTACACCAGGAAGCCCCAGGAAGCCTCCCAACACAAAGGACCTAAAGACAGCCTGACCAAGCCACCAACCCACATGGCCTGACAAAATGAGAAATCCAGAAGATGGTGCACAAAGGCAAAGAGGAATATCTCAGCATCTGGAGGAACAACATAAACAAATAACAAACTGGTGATATACCAGAACCTACAGATTGAGTATAAACTGGTCCCACATCTAGAGAAACTAGAAAACCCCAAAGAGTGACAGATCCTGAGCCGGTAAAGTGACTCACCGCGGCCGGCGGATTCCGGTTGATACAGGCGATTCTTCTCCTTCCTTGTCACGGGTGGACCGCGCCTGCCGGTAGTGGGCCCGGTGTAGTGCAGATCAAAATTTAAGGACGTCTTACGGGAACAGATTAAAGGGGGATTTAATTTGTTTTCTTCGTGACGCCACCTATGAGTAGTTCGGTAAGGGCTACCGACGCTGCGGAACCTCCGGGGTGATGGACAGCAGCAAGATGTTACGCTCCCCACAGGCTGAGCGGTGATCCCCGGGGCTGGAGCTGCTCAAGATGTTGTGCGGCAGCTGCGGTTACCTTTAGTTAATGACGGACAGTTCATAAGGAGACACGGACACAGATAGTCTCTGCAACGGGTCTTTACTGTCACCAGCAGGCAGTACATGGCTTACAGTGGTTGAGTAGAAGACCGGGTGGACTCAGCAGTGATAGTGCTCCTCAGAGATCCGCAGTGTTCCTCCATTCTACCTAACTTGATTGTTGTGCCAGCGTCGCCCAGGAATACCAGATCGGGTACGGGGAGGCTGCTTCAATGCCCTATCCATGATGTACGTTCTGGATGCTTTGGGGAGCCTTGGATCCCTCAGTGGGTACACCGCTGGTTAGACGACTGGAAACTGGCTGGTGGTGGGGTGCTCCTATAAAGCTGCTCCTCCACGGGGCTGGTTCGCGTGACAGAGGTGAACTGCTGCCAGCTTCGGTACCAGTGAACCGGCTGTGAGTTGTGGGCACGGGAGTCTTTTGGGAACCCGTGTAGAAATGCCCAATCCCGGTGGTTAAGGCCTCAGGTGCTGACACCCGACCGGTGACGGCCCAGGGGCCCGCACGAGGTGCGGAGCCCCCGCTCCTCTCCAAGTTCTAGATTCTTGACTTTTCTGTGTTCTCACTGTCTAGATTATTGTGTGTTCTCTTACACTTCCCTAACACTCCACCCCCTAGGACCTATGATTGGTCCTCTGTTCTAGGTGTTGTATGTTGGGTTGGATCTCAGAGTTAACCATTGCACTGCTTTGTCAGAGAATATTGCGGCTGCAATACTCCCTTGTGACGCACTCGTTGCGGGGCGCCACACTCCCCCTTGGTTAAATCAGCTTGTCCCCAAGCGTCAAACTACTCACATTACAGAGGTTTTTGCATTTTTATACACATATACGACACACTTTTATTAAAATAGAAAAACAGGTAAAGGTATGCTTTGGTGATATAAGCAAAGAAACAGGTAATATCACTTTGTGCGGACCCGGCGGGCGGTCGGCTGTACTTTAACTAGAGTCCAGGCTGTAGCCGCGAGATCACACGGTCAGTGATTAACGGGAACAGAGTCATTGATGAAGTTCAAGTTTTAAAGTCACTGGCTCTGAGAACGATGGCGCACCCGGATAGCAAACCACCCATCTGCACAAGCATAGCGCTCGTAGGTGATTATATCGCCCCGGTATAGGTCGCGATCGGGATGTCCTCTTGGCAAGTTTGACTCAACGTCCCGGCGCCCCACAAACACCTCCTCATTCAAACCCACCTCCCAAGCGAACCCCCACCCGGTATTTAAATTAAAGGTGGAAATTCTACCTTCACGGCGGAGTTCATCAGGCAGCGGCGGCTGGCGGCGAGCCTCGGCACGGGCCTGCATGTTGGCGCGTTCTCGGGCTTGCCACTCCTCTCGTCGTCTCTGGCGTACATCTCCGTCGTTACGGCTCGGGGTGTAAAGATGAGTAACGGAGCTGGTGGTTTGGCGGGAAGCTTGAACTTGGCGGGCTGTCTGCATCGGAACCCGGTGGAACGGCACAGGGGAAGGTGTCGGCGTTGCACCCGACCAGTGTACCCGAGCTGTGTGCCCGGAAGGAAGTTCCTTATTGTCTCCCCAAGCGAACCCGGTGTCGAAATCCTCAGCGGTGCTGTGGGTCTCGTCGTCATCCTCTCCGACCTCTTCCTCGATGACCACACCAGGCTGCTCGATGGTGAGAGATATTGAAGCTTGTTCCGTTGTACAACAGGGCGGTGGTGCTGCGGATCCTTCCGTAGGGACGTCCTGCAGGGCTTCCAGGCTGCCTGCTTCTTCATCTGTTTCCGCAGGTAAAGGTGTTTCAATCCCGGTTACCAGGTAGGCCTCGGCAATGGCAAGGGAAGCCTCCGGTATGGGGACGAAACAAGCGACTGTCTCTGTAATGGTGAAACATGTCGCGGGTTCCTCGGGGGGAACCTGGTAAAGATCGAGTTCTTCAATGGAGCGTGTTATGAGCTCCGGCTCAAGAACGGAATCGGTTACGATGTTGGTCGCTGGAACGGGTCGAGTTGCGGCCTCCACCGGAATGACACAGTCTATTGGCTCAGGTGACGGAGCAGGACAGGTGGCAGGCGACGGTGAGGCGGTCGAGAAGCTGGTGACGTCGTCTGGGCTTGGAGAAGTTGTACCCGATCGGCTCTGCTGCATCGCATGGTGTAGTCGTCTGCCTAGGGTCGCGCTCCAGCTACGGATCGTCCATTCCACTGTCTCTAGTAACCGCACCCGGAGGTCTTGTAGAGCCTCTAGCCAGAAGTCGGGGCTGCCATCTATAGTAAGGGCAGGATCCGGACCCGGTTGGCTGACGGCTGCTCTGGCCTCCGCCTCGACCTCCCGCATCAGGTCTTGGAGTCTCATGCTGGCCATTCTTCTTGGAGGGGAACCACACCCGTAGAACCGGTAAGACGTCCTGGTAGAGCTGGTGAAGAAGTCTTCTCTTTCTGTCGGTGTGTCTATGACACTCCCATTTCCTTTGGGCTTTTGTAGTCCAATCGTGGGAAAAGTCTTTGGGGTCCGCCCCCATGGTTGATTCGAGCAATCAGGGCGGACAAAGAGTTTGGCGCCTTTTGTCTTTAGCCCTCCCACAGTGAGGGGGGGGGGTTGACTCACTCCTGGGCTTCACGTGGCGGCTTCTTGTGGCGGGAACGCCATCTTGGGCGCCATCTTGACCCAATGGTGTTAAAGGCGGGAAAGTTCTTTTTAGGACGAACAAAGTCCAATTGTAGACAATAAAGTCCAGTTTAAGCACAATATACCCGTTGGGTAACGGGCCTGCTCGTATCCTGTTCGTGACGCCAAATTCTGACTCACCGCGGCCGGCGGATTCCGGTTGATACAGGCGATTCTTCTCCTTCCTTGTCACGGGTGGACCGCGCCTGCCGGTAGTGGGCCCGGTGTAGTGCAGATCAAAATTTAAGGACGTCTTACGGGAACAGATTAAAGGGGGATTTAATTTGTTTTCTTCGTGACGCCACCTATGAGTAGTTCGGTAAGGGCTACCGACGCTGCGGAACCTCCGGGGTGATGGACAGCAGCAAGATGTTACGCTCCCCACAGGCTGAGCGGTGATCCCCGGGGCTGGAGCTGCTCAAGATGTTGTGCGGCAGCTGCGGTTACCTTTAGTTAATGACGGACAGTTCATAAGGAGACACGGACACAGATAGTCTCTGCAACGGGTCTTTACTGTCACCAGCAGGCAGTACATGGCTTACAGTGGTTGAGTAGAAGACCGGGTGGACTCAGCAGTGATAGTGCTCCTCAGAGATCCGCAGTGTTCCTCCATTCTACCTAACTTGATTGTTGTGCCAGCGTCGCCCAGGAATACCAGATCGGGTACGGGGAGACTGCTTCAATGCCCTATCCATGATGTACGTTCTGGATGCTTTGGGGAGCCTTGGATCCCTCAGTGGGTACACCGCTGGTTAGACGACTGGAAACTGGCTGGTGGTGGGGTGCTCCTATAAAGCTGCTCCTCCACGGGGCTGGTTCGCGTGACAGAGGTGAACTGCTGCCAGCTTCGGTACCAGTGAACCGGCTGTGAGTTGTGGGCACGGGAGTCTTTTGGGAACCCGTGTAGAAATGCCCAATCCCGGTGGTTAAGGCCTCAGGTGCTGACACCCGACCGGTGACGGCCCAGGGGCCCGCACGAGGTGCGGAGCCCCCGCTCCTCTCCAAGTTCTAGATTCTTGACTTTTCTGTGTTCTCACTGTCTAGATTATTGTGTGTTCTCTTACACTTCCCTAACACTCCACCCCCTAGGACCTATGATTGGTCCTCTGTTCTAGGTGTTGTATGTTGGGTTGGATCTCAGAGTTAACCATTGCACTGCTTTGTCAGAGAATATTGCGGCTGCAATACTCCCTTGTGACGCACTCGTTGCGGGGCGCCACACTCCCCCTTGGTTAAATCAGCTTGTCCCCAAGCGTCAAACTACTCACATTACAGAGGTTTTTGCATTTTTATACACATATACGACACACTTTTATTAAAATAGAAAAACAGGTAAAGGTATGCTTTGGTGATATAAGCAAAGAAACAGGTAATATCACTTTGTGCGGACCCGGCGGGCGGTCGGCTGTACTTTAACTAGAGTCCAGGCTGTAGCCGCGAGATCACACGGTCAGTGATTAACGGGAACAGAGTCATTGATGAAGTTCAAGTTTTAAAGTCACTGGCTCTGAGAACGATGGCGCACCCGGATAGCAAACCACCCATCTGCACAAGCATAGCGCTCGTAGGTGATTATATCGCCCCGGTATAGGTCGCGATCGGGATGTCCTCTTGGCAAGTTTGACTCAACGTCCCGGCGCCCCACAAACACCTCCTCATTCAAACCCACCTCCCAAGCGAACCCCCACCCGGTATTTAAACCGCTCCTCTCCAAGTTCTAGATTCTTGACTTTTCTGTGTTCTCACTGTCTAGATTATTGTGTGTTCTCTTACACTACCCTAACACTCCACCCCCTAGGACCTATGATTGGTCCTCTGTTCTAGGTGTTGTATGTTGGGTTGGATCTCAGAGTTAACCATTGCACTGCTTTGTCAGAGAATATTGCGGCTGCAATACTCCCTTGTGACGCACTCGTTGCGGGGCGCCACAAAAGACTGAGCGCCCACATCCTACTCACCAAATCTGGGCAGCACCGACAGAACTACAAGCCCCGAGAGAGCAGACTGTGCTAGCAGTGCCCCCAGGAGGCTGAGGCCCACTTCTTGCTGAGGTGCCCTAAATACTCCGCAGTGAGGGACACTCACTTCAAGAGACTGTCTGATCTCCTCCCAGACTTCACCTCCATGAACGAGGAAGAGAAACTGCTGATGCTACTGTTGGAAGAAGAAAGTGCAGCGGCCATAGCAGCACAATATGTCAGTGCCTGCCACAGACTAAGAGGAGACTTGATATGCCATGAACTTCTGTACCCCACCCTGGACATGTCTCTATCCCCCAACTAAGAGCCTGATATGCCATTGACTTCTATACCCCACAATGGACATGTCCCTACCCCCTAAAAGGATACTGATATATCCTGGACCTCTATATGCCTCTCCACTCCCTACCTCCATCCCCCTATTTTTACTATTTGCTTTGGCAATGCTAATATGTACTTAGTCCTGCCAATAAAGCTCAATTTGAATTGAACTGAATTGAATTGATGTACTACCGTAGATGTGTTAAATTGGATTCAAGACTGAGAAATGGACAGGCCAGTCCATAGTGTCAATGCCTTCATCATGCAGGAACTGCTGACACACTTCAGCCACATGAAGCCTAGCATTGTCATGCAGACTGTCTGTCTGTCTGTCCCCCATGCATAAATAGCACTTTATCTGTACTTGTACAGATCCCGACCGATGGTTCATTACGTGAATCCCCTATTTATTATATTGATGGCTGGACCATATATTACAGCACTTTTTACCATTACCTTTTGTGCCTCCCCTATTTACTCATAGAGTATAAGCTTGCGAGCAGGGACCTCACTCCTCATGGTTTTTTAATTTTTGTTACTCTGTATTGTCTCATATTGTTTGTATATGTCCCCCCCTGAATTGTAAAGTACTGCGTAATGTGTTGGCACTATATAAATAAAATTATTATTATTATTATCATCTCTGGCTAGCACATGGAGAGTTGGGCGTCCATCCAAAGAAATGCCTCCCCACACCATGCTGGAGAATTTTGCAGGCAGCAGAACATTCTCCACTGTGTCTACAGACTGTCAAGTCTGTCACATGTGCTCAGTGTGAACCTGCGCTCATCCGTGAAGAGCACAGGGTGCCAATGTTGAATCTGCCAATCCTGGTGGTCTTTGGCAAATGCCAATCGTCCTTCATGGTGTTGGACTGCAAGCACAACACCTACTTATGGACATTGGACCTCATATCACCCTCATGAAGTCTGTTTCTGACAGCTTGAGCAGACACATGGATGTTAGTGGCCTGCTGGAGGTCATTTTGTATGGCTCTGGCACTGCTTCTCCAGTTCCTCCTTGCACAAAGGAGGAGGTAGCGGTCCTAATGCTGGTTTGCTGCCCACCTACGGCCACTTCCATGTCAATTCTTCATCAATGGAAACCTCACTGCCACTGGATATCTGAAATTGACACTGAAACATTTTAAAATGGCCAAATTCAAAATGGCCACCATGGTCACCACCCATCTGGAAATGTTTTCCCCCTCCCATATACCAATGTGCCTCAAACAGGAAGTTGATATCACCAACCATTACCATTTTATTTAGGTGCATCCATATAAAAGGCCCACCCTCTAGAATATTGCACACCCAATATTCCTCTATATAAAATATTGCACTACCCAGTCTTCCATATAGCAAAATGCACCCCATAGTGCTCTATATACAATAAGGCACACCCCACAGTCCTCTATATGAAATAATACACACCCCATAGTCATCCCTATAGTATTATGGCCATCAGTATACACTCACCTCCCATCATTCACCCACTGCTTCAGTCTCTATGGTGAGAGGTCTCCTCATCTCGGCACAGTACGCTCAGATCAGATGGCGAGTGAGAATGATGGAGGGAGTCTCAATGGAGCTCTCTCTCTTTCATAATTTCTTTCAACTATATTGACATCCACCAGCGGACCCCATGGTGGTTAGATTGTCTGCTGCCATTGGCGGTATGTCACTGGCCTTGTGCATGCAGAACTATCCTGTGCAAAGAATAATACCGTAGCAGTCTATGCACAATGAACGATTTATTACAGATCATTCAGAAAGCAGCTAAAGAGTGGTGTGCCTGTATAAAAAGGCTATGAAACGATCGCTAAATAGCAATATACTGTATATATACTGTAATAATATATACCGTACTAATTGGCTGTTCTTTAAAGCCACAAAGTTAGATGTTGCAAATGTACCTTAAACTAATTAATAAATAAAGCAATTGTGAACAAGTGCAAGCTGCTATGACTGTATAATAGACAAACCAAAAAATACAGCAGCCTCTGTATGTGATATATATCAAACATTGAATATGTGAAATATAAACTGCATTACTGTTATATAGAATAGACTTGAATGTATGCCAAGATGAACGTTCTCTGGCAGGACTGTAAACCTAAAATTTATCAAACATGCCTCTCCCAAAATAAAAGCCTACAAATTAAAAAAAAAAAAAAAACAGGTATGATCGAGCAACAATTGTAAACAAACTTGGGGTGTGTTCACACATTGCATTTTTGCCACAGGAAAAAAAAAGATGTGTTTTACTATACCAGCAAAGGGAATGAGATTTTGAAAGATTCATTCACATGCTGCAGACTTGAAGCAGTTTCAAGGCTGGCTCATATCAATTCTTATGGGAGGGAAAAAATAGTTTTAAAAAACCCTCGACTTTATAACACATGCAAAAACGTGAATTTTGCACAGTGTTTATCAATAGTCCAGTATTTGCTGTAAATACTGAACATGTGCACATACTCTATGGCAGGGGTGGAGAACCATTTTTCTGCCGAGGACCATTTGGAAATTTCTACAATCCTTCGGGGGCCGCACAAAATTATCAACTTGAAAATGATCCGCTATATTTGGTTAAACAATCAGCTCCCCCTACTGTGGTGGCTGGTGCTACTTCTCTTTGGAGTGGGTGACTTTGGTCACTTTGTTTCTCAAATGTTTTTCCATGTTTGCTAGTGCCCTAGACATTACAGGAGAGGCTGGGAGTATATACCTCACTGGGGAGACTAAGACTGGAGCATAGAGATCACTGGGGAGCTGGATTTAAAGGGCAGACAGTCGGCAAAACGCGTCATCGAGGGTTGCATTCTGCCCTGGGGCCTGAGGTTCCCGACCTCTGCTCTAAGGTATCAACCTTAGAAACATTGACCACCTCCAGTAGTACACTACAAAAGAAAAGAAAAACTGAGCCACATCTATTAATGGATTAAATCAAATGCACCTAAAGCGGCCGTCACACGCTACGATATCTTGAAAGATATCGCTTGAACGCGCCAGATTAAACATCGCTTGAACGATGTCTGTGCGTGTGACGGCCGCTTATAGCAGAATATCAACTTTGAACACAGAGCTTTGTCTCCATCTCTTCAGAAGGAGTTCTACTTCCTCTCAGAAGACAACAGTTGTCCAAAGGCACTATTGGGCATGTGGACATTCCAGTGAGGTTAGGCTGCCTTCAGACTTGCGTTCGCCTCCGCAGCGTCTTACGGATGGCGAAAGCAAGCCGAGCGCAAGCACCACCCACCCCCTATGTTTAACATGGGGACGCACGGTGATGCGCTCGGCTGCGGATGGGTGTGCGCACTGATAGACTTCCGTGTGTGATTTGTACGAATGCGACATGTCGGGTTCATGTTGCGGACGAGAATGTGTGATTTGTACGCAAGCATCTGCATGCGTACAAATCACACACAGAAGTCTTATCAGTGCGCACAACCATCCGCAGGCGAGCGCATCACCGTGCGTCGCCATGATAAACATAGGGACGTGCAGTGTCTGCGCTCGGCTTTCACTTCCCCGCTGCAATACGCAGCGGCGGGGAGCGCAAATGTGAAGGCAGCCTTACGGCTATGGATCACCTTCTATAAAGGCCCCGTTACATGGCACGAGATAGTTAACAATGTCACTGATACGTCACGGGTTTGGAGTCGTTCCAACGACATCGTTAGGACGTCGTTGCGTGTAACACAGATTCAACAACAATAAGTTGTTGGATCGATGATCACAGGTTTGATCATGTTCTCAAACCTCACAATCAACGATCCGCCAACCTGCTAGATCGTTGTGTGTGACACCGCAATAACTATGTCGTTTACGACTTCGCCCATTCACAGCAATGAGCAGGTATCGTTCGCGGGGTTTGCGAACGATACCTGCTCACAACATCGTTGGCGAGTTGTCCACGATATCTAGACGTGTGACATCTCACTAACGATGTCAAAACGACCGCGCGCCCACGAGATCGTTGCGGACATTGCTCTGTCGTGCTGTGTAACGGTACCTTAAATCATATTAGTAAGTTGCTTTGAACGAGTGGCTACTGTTCTGGAGACATGCTGTACAGGAAATGCTGGGCTGGTTGTTTCTCAATTGCTTGCCAGGGGTGTAAGGCTACATTCAGACAAAACGTTTTTTGATGCGTTTTATGAGGATCTGTTTTTCAGCTGCAAAACTAGATCAGCTTTCCAAAAAAACATCAAAAAATGCATGATGCGTTTTGTGAGGATCTGTTTTTTGGAGCCCATAGACAATGGTTTCAACAGAAAAAGCAGATCAGAAAAACACCACACAAATTGACACGCTCATTCTTTTTGAGGATACCTTTTCCCCCACCACTGCAAAAGTTTGTGTCTGAATGACAAATCTTGAAAACTCATTGACTTGGCTGGTAATATCAGAAATTGATCCAGTTCACTGCACAGCCACTGCAAAAATGGATCCTCACATAACAGATCAATAATGCATCAAAAACATTGTGTCTGAATGTAGACTTAGGGTACCGTCACACACAGAGATATATTGCATGCAACTCATTGGTTGCAGTGAAATTATGGACACATTGTTACATTTGTACCCGGCAACAAAATAGAACAATGTGTCCATGATTTCACTGCAACCAGTGAGTTGCATGCAATATATCTCTGTGTGTGACGGTACCCTTAAGGGTACCTTTACACGCGGCTACATTTCTAGGGTGGCTACAGGTAACTTACTGGTTGCAGTGAAATCATGGAGACAAGGTTCTATCTTGTTGCTGTGTACAAATGGAATAATCTCTCCATGATTTCACTGCAGCCAGTAAGTTACCTGTGGATAAGCTAGAAATGTAGCCGCGTGTAAAGTGGCCATTAAGGAATGGGATCGAAGGCGGCCGTCACACGCTGGATATCTCTAGCGATATTGTAAGCGATCACGTGCACGCGCAATCGCTTACAATATCGCTCACATCGCTGGTGAGATGTCACACAGACAGACTCACCAGCGATGTGGATCCGCGATCTCGCTGGTAACTATGGTACACATCGGGTAACTAGGCGCCACGCGTCGCTTAGTTACCCGACGTGTACCATAGTTACTATCTCCCAGCATAGGCTCTGCCGCTGGGAGATCGTTCATCGTGGTGTTATACACCACGATGAAGCAGATCGTGGCATCGTTCATCGCTAGATCTGAGCTCCGGAGCTCAGATCAGCGATGTCACGATCAAGGGATTTCACATCGTAAATCGCTTGATTACATGCAACGATTTCTTGCCCGATATCGCTTAAGCGATCAAAAAGGAGATCGCTTAAACGATATCGGGCAAGAAATCGTTGCGTGTGACGGCCGCCTAAGGTTGATCAGTTGATCAGTGCAGCATTAGGATGAGAGAAAAAGGTGGTTTTTGATTAGTTAAACCTGTCAATAAAACAAGTTTTAAAAATACATAATTTGCTCCAATGATAATTGACAATTGGTGGTTGATAATTATGTTATGATTAGTGATGAGCGAGCACTAAAATGCTCGGGTGATCGATGCTCTGGCCGAGCATCTCAAGATACTCTTGTACTCGGCCAGAGCACCGAGCCCAATGTAAGTCAATGAGTGACAGGCTCCGCCCACAGACTTCCGGTTATAAAACGAGTAATTCCGGAAAAGGGCGGGAGGGTGGGCTTTTTCAAATCGCCGCAGCATAGAACACCTTGCTGTGGCCCCCAGAGGGATCCTATCAATTAATCTGCTCCCTGTATGGTGCCAGCTCACTGTGTGCACTGAAGGGAGCTGTGTATGTGTCTCAGATTGCTATTTATTACCGAGCGGTCCGAGCATCTCGGCAGTACTCGGTGCTCGCCGAGCACCCCGAGTACCGAGATACTCGTGCGAGTACCGAGTAGCGCAGAGCATACTCGCTCATCACTAGTTATGATGTATATTGATAACAGTGAAGCTCCGGGTGACTACAGGATCTGCGGTTATGTCACAAACCCGATCAGCTTATTGGGTCACATGACCAGTTACCGCGGTAACTGCGGTCATGTGACTCGATGACGCTGCCGGGTGTTGACGTCAAAGCAGGTCCTGTAGTCACCCGGAGCTTGCTGGAAGTGTCGGGGGACTCGCTCGATAGGTGAGCATACATATTTTTTATTTTTAACCTTTCTTTTACTAAATTTCACTTCCACAATGTATGTATATACATTGTGAAAGTGAAAGTGCCCACACAGCTCTTTCTGTGTCCAGACCAGTGAAAATCACGGACCTGGACACAGAAAAGGTCACCTCCTGTGGTGTCCATTCCTCTCCGTGGGGTCCTGTAAAAAGTAGGATCCCACGGACAGGAAAAAATAGGCAATGTGAAACCAGCCTAATGTCTATTGAAGAATTTAGTGTGCAAAGCTTGGGAAAGTGCAGCCCTGCTGCTCCATGTCAACATTCCACCCCCTCTGCCTTTCCCAAGGTCTCAGGCAGAAAACCCTTTTTTTGTTCTTATCAGTTCAAACAAGAACAATGAATTCCTCTAATGCACAAGAATGTGACAAGGTGCCAACAAAGCCAACCAGGAAGGTGATGTATGACCTATATGCTAAAGTTTAAATCACAAATCTGGATGGCACTAATCAAACTAATAAAAATATCAAAATCTGCTGTAAAATCATCTGCTTATATGACATGTTGCAACAAATAGATAAACAATATATGAGAATTTGAGTCTTTGTTAGGGCTCCTGATAGCCATTAAGTCAAAATTAACCTTTCAAAACAGATAAAAAGACTGTTTGAAAAGTTTGAGTAGTCCACAAATGCAAATCAGTTACATTGGTAATTGTCTGGAACTATTGGAATTATCTTTTATTGGTGCATAGGCTTGCTGATAGTAAAATGAAATAAGTACATTACTCATCCTACAAACAAAAATTCTCTACTTATTCCCCTGAGGAAGCTGCTGCTTGCAGCGGAACGCATGGGGCCCCAGACCATCAGGTTGCAGCCAAGGAACCAGTAATACAGTGTGAATGGAGTGTGCAGTGTGATTCTTTTTACCCCTTATCCTCCCCTAATGGCCACTTTACACGTCCCGATATCGGCGTCCAACTCCGACAAAAAGTCACGTGGTTCGTGCGTTGGCCCAGATATCGTTTATGCGTTGTATGGTATAAATGTCCAACACGATGCACAAACGACGCCAAAACGATATCGGGGATCGAATGAGCGTGCTCTCCAACGGCCCGATATTGGATGGACGATGTGGCCGGATCGTGCTGTGTAATAGCCCAACAACGATGTGAAGTACAACATCCCCTATTCTCTCCCATGTTAAATGGTCGTTCCTGGGTCGGCCATACAAGGGGGGCGTAGACATCGCAGTGGCGTTGCCTGCCGATATCGAGCTGTGTAACATCTCCTATGCGATCTTGGAATTCTGGCCAGAAAAAGCACGCTCCCGCGGCGTTGTATCCAATATCGGACCGACGTTGGGACGTGTAAAGTGGCCATTAGATATTGAGGCGGCCAGATTTTCACTGGTACACAATGGAAATACAACATTGTAATTAAGACTGGTCCGCCCTATGTTTTATTACCGGGGAAATTACTTTAATTTGGGTTATACACTCTGCCTTAGGCCGGCTTCAGACTGCGTGTCTGATCCGATCCGTAGCTGTCCGCTTGAAGCAGACAGCCGCGGACCGGATCAGCACACAGGACCGGGGGGCTATTATGCCCTCCGATCCTGTGTGCAGCCGCACGCAGTTCCTGCTGCTGATAGGTGAGGACCGCGGACGCCGCGGTCCTGACCTGTCAGCTGGTTCAGCTGCGTGCGGCTGCACACAGGATCGGAGGGCATAATAGCCCCCCGTCCTGTGTGCTGATCCAGTCCGCGGCTGTCTGCCTCAAGAGGACAGCTACGGATCGGATCAGACACGCAGTCTGAAGCCAGCCTCAGCTGTTTTCACATGAGTGATTTATTTTGGCAATTCTTATGATTTTGCAACTAAGGTCATGGGACCTACATTGTTCTTAAGTGGTTTTAATTGTTTGTTTTGCACCAGTTTTTGTATAATTAAAGATTGATTAAAATAATTTTTGTGGTGTGCACAAACTATTATGTATGATCTTTTTCTTTTCAAGCCCTTTGTCTCATACATATAGTAGCACCCCTTCGTATTATTATTTCTGGTACATTGGCTGTGCAGCACCTTTAATCATTAAGGCTACCTTTACATTTGCGTTCCCCTCCGCAGCGTTCTGCGGAGGGGAGCCGCAATGTGACCGCAGCACCGCAAGCCCCTATCTTTATAATGGAAGCGCACGGTGCTGCGCTTGACTGCGCATGACCGTGCGCACCCATTCACTGCCATATGTGATCTGTGCGCACGGGAAAACAAAAGTGCTTACACGCTGAAGTCAGTTAGCAGCAGAAGAGCAGATTTCATTATTGTATGTGTGCAGCATAATGGGAGGCATATATACTAGGATGAAAGACATATATATCAGGATGGGGATTACCGTATATACTCGTGTATAGGCCACCCGCCCGCCACCATCAGTATACAGGCGCCCCCCCCCCCATCAGTATCCAGGGCCCCCCCTTGCAGCCCAAACCTGTAAAGTAAGATCATTATACTTACACCTGTGGTCGTCCCCGCTGCCTCCGGCTTCATCAGTCTTCCGGCTTCCTCCTCTGGCGCAGACAATGACGTCATTGCCTGCGCCCATCGGAGGAGGAAGCCGGAAGAAGACGGATGAAGCCTGAGGAGCGCGATGTCGGCAGTGGGGACGGCCACAGGTGTAAGTATAATGATCTTACTTTACAGGTTTGGGCTGCAAGGGGGAACCCTGGATACTGATGGGGGGGGGCGCCTGTATACTGATGGTGGCGGGCAGGCTGTGTACTCGGCTATATACTCGCGTATAAGCCGAGGGGGTACTTTTCAGCCCAATTTTTGGGCTGAAAAACTCGGCTTATACACGAGTATATACGGTATATATACCAAGATGGGGGACATATGTGCCAGGATGAGGGACATATGTGCCAGGATGAAACATATACAGTTGTGGCCAAAAGTATTGACACGCCTGCAATTCTGTCAGATAATACTCAGCTTCTTTCTGAAAATGATTGCAATCATAAATTCTTTGGTATTATCTTCATTTAATTTGATTTAAATGAAAAAGCACAAAAGAGAATGAAGCAAAAAGCAAAACATTGATCATTTCACACAAAACTTCAAAAATGGGTCAGACAAAAGTACTGGCACCATCAGCCTAATAACTTAGTTGCACAACCTTTAGCCAAAATAACTGATCAACCGCTTCCGGTAACCATCAATGAGTTTCTTACAATGCTCTGCTGGAATTTTAGACCATTCTTCTTTGGCAATCTGCTCCAGGTCCCTGATATTTGAAGGGTGCCTTCTCCAAACTGCCATTTTTAGATCTCTCCACAGGTGTTCTATGGGATTCAGGTCTGGACTCAATGCTGGCCACCTTAGAAGTCTCCAGTGCTTTCTCTCAAACCATTTTCTAGTGCTTTTTGAAGTGTGTTTTGGGTCATTGTCCTGCTGGAAGACCCATGACCTCTGAGGGAAAACCAGCTTTCTCCCACTGGGCCTTACATTATGCTGCAAAATTTGTTGGTAGTCTTCAGATTTCATAATGCCATGCACACGGTCAAGCAATCCAGTGCCAGAGGCAGCAAAGCAACCCCAAAACCTCAGGGAACCTCCGCCATATTTGACTGTAGGGACCGTGTTCTTTTCTTTGAATGCCTCTTTTTTTCCACTGTAAACTCTATGTTGATGCCTTTGCTAGAAAAAAAGCTCTACTTTTGTCTCATCTGACCAGAGAACATTCTTCCAAAACGTTTTAGGCTTTCTCAAGTAAGTTTTGGCAAACTCCAGCCTGGCTTTTTTATGTCTTGGGGTAAGAAGTGGGGTCTTCCTTGGTATCCTACCATACAGTCCCTTTTCATTCAGACGCCGACGGATAGTATAGGTTGACACTGTCGTACCCTCGGACTGCAGGGCAGCTTGAACTTGTTTGGATGTTAGTCGAGGTTCTTTATCCACCATCCGCACAATCTTGCGTTGAAATCTCTTGTCAATTTTTCTTTTCCGTCCACATCTAAGGAGGTGAGCCAGAGTGCCATGGGCTTTAAACGTCTTGATGACACTGCGCACGGTAGACACAGGAACATTCAGGTCTTTGGAGATGGACTTGTAGCCTTGAGATTGCTCATGCTTCCTCACAATTTGGTTTCTCAAGTCCTCAGACAGTTCTTTGGTCTTCTTTATTTTCTCCATGCTCAATGTGGTACACACAAGGACACAGGCCAGAGGTTGAGTAAACTTTAATCCAAGTCAACTGGCTGCAAGTGTGATTTAGTTATTGCCAACACCTGTTAGGTGCCACAGGTAAGTTACAGGTGCTGTTAATTACACAAATTAGAGAAGCATCACATGATTTTTCTAACAGTGCCAATACTTTTGTCCACCCCCTATTTTATGTTTGGTGTGGAACTACATCCAATTTGGCTTTAGGACAATTCTTTTTGTGTTTTTTCATTGAAGACAAATTAAATGAAGAAGATAATAGTACCAAAGAATTTGTGACTGCAATCATTTTAAGCAAGAAACGGAGTATCTGACAGAACTGCAGGGGTACCAATACTTTTGGCCACAACTGTACACAAGTATGGAGAACATACAGAATATACCTGGAAGAGGCCCAGAATGGGGTACATGAATATAGAATTGGTAGTCATTAATTCCACAACTGTGTCAGCAGCAGATCCTCCATATAACAGTGCATCTTGACATTTCTTTCTTCAATTTTTGTTTCCTATTTAAAGAGGACCTGTCACCCCCTGGTGTTTTCCAAACTGAAAGAACCACTGAATGCCGTTTGTCTGCTGCATTCAGGAAAGGGGTCTCCCATGTTTCTACCTGCCCTTTAAACTGTAAAAAAAACACTTTATAGAGTTTAGAGATAATGAGTCTGGAGGGACTTATTGAATTATGCAGTCCTCGTTGTTCCCGCGGGTCCTCCCCGTCTCCTGCCTCTCTCTGCCACCCCCTGCCTTTCTGTGCTGCCTCCTGCCTATGACATCAGCGCCGGAGCCAGCCCTGCTGTATGCATACAGCATAATCTGTAGCAGGGCGGGCTTTAACGCTGATGTCACAGGCAGGAGGCGGCACAGAGAGGTGGAGAGGAACCCCGAGAACAGTGAGGAGTCCATAATCAGTAAGACCCTTCAGACTCGTTATCTCTAAACTTTATGAAGTGTTTTTTTACAGCTTACAGAGCGGGTAGAAACATGGGAGACACCTTCCCTGAATGCAGCAGACACACTGCATTCAGTGGTGATTTGACTTTGGAAAGCACCAGGGGGTGACAGGTCCCCTTTAACTCTTCCAAAAAATAAAAGGTCCGTAAAATATGGTACTGTTTATGGCAGTAAAGATCATACAGCATTAGAAAAAGTCATGGCTAGGTGTAATCAAATAATGGACCAGCAGAATCAACAGTCATGACATACACTACTAAGGGCTACATTACACACACCAACGTCTGTGACCAACTTCTGAACAGATCTCTGGTTGCAGTGACATCATAATAATAATAATAATAATAAAGCTTTATTTATATAGCGCCAACATATTCCGCAGCGCTTTACACTGTAGGGTTAGAGTACAGAAAATACAGTAAGTAATTACAGTAGAGAACAAATAAAGTACAATAATTGGATACAAAACAATAGGCATAGAATCAATGTGAAAAAAAAAATACAATAAATAAAGCAAGAAATGAAGGTGACCCTGCTCAAAAAAGCTTACAATCTACAACGGGATAGGGGTTGCACAAGGTGCCGGGGCTTATTGCACTGATGGTCCAGGCATCTTGAGGAAATGGGGCATAGGGCTAAGCTTACATGGATGGTCATCAGACAGTCTGTGTAGACCTTTATGGTTTGGTGGAGTTTGTAAAAGAGTAATGTCCAGAGGATAGGCCATTCACTGTCTACAGTACAAAGGACTTCTATTGTGATAGGCCACCTTAAAAAGATGCGTTTTTAGGGATCGTCTGAAGCCATACAAGTTATGGATAGTCCTGATTTCTTTGGGTAAAGCATTCCAGAGGTTTGGTGCAGCTCTGGAAAAGTCTTGGAGCCGGGAGTGGGAGGTTCGGATTAGTGCAGATGTTAGTCGAAGGTCATTTGAGGAACGTAGAGAGCGGGTGGGGTGATAGACCGAGATGAGGGAGGAGAGGTAGGGGGGTGCTGTTCTGTGAAGAGCTTTGTGGGTGAGAACAAGCAATTTGAATTTGATCCTGTAGTATACGGGCAGCCAGTGCAATGACTGGCACAGAGCAGAGGCATCTGAGTAACGATTGGCCAGATGGGTGATCCTGGCTGCTGCATTAAGGATGGACTGGAGAGGAGAAAGTCTGGTGAGGGGAGGCCGCTTAATAGAGAGTTGCAATAGTCAAGGCGGGAATGGATTAGGGCCACGGTGAGGGTTTTTGTTGTTTCCAGGGTGAGAAAGGGGCGGACTCTAGAGATATTCATCAGGTGTAAGCGACAGGAGCGGACGAGAGATTGTGTGTGGGAGGAGAAGGAGAGATCGGTGTCAAACATAACACCCAGACAGCGAGCCTGCTGTCTAGGCGTTATCGTGGTGCCGCATACTGAGAGAGAGATGTCCGATTTAGGGAGGTTAGTGGATGGGGGGAGCAGAAGAAGTTCAGTTTTGGAAAGGTTTAGTTTCAAATAGAGACATGGACACATTGTTACATTTGTACACAGCCACAAAATGGAGCAATGGGTCCATGATTTCACTGCAACCAGAGATCTGTTCAGAAGTTGGTGTGTGTAAAGCATCCCTAATTCTACTAATTGGGTGTAATCGACTCAATGAATGAAAGTGGGGTGTTCAAATTAATAGCAGTCCAGAGTTAAATTCTTTTTGTGAAGTAACAGAAGTCAATTGTGGACCTCATCTAAAGAAGGAGGACAGCAAATGTTGTACCTGCTGGTTTTAGCCTTTGCTCAGTGAGTAAATGGGCCGATCCAGATATTGTACCGAAGGAGAAAATACTTTGTTGAAGAAGTTGATTGGAGAGGGGAAAACATATAAAGAAGTGCTGAAAATTGGCTGCTCAACTAAAAAGATTTTGAAGTGGTCAGCCCAATCTCCAGACCTTAATTCAATTGAGAATTTGTGAAGTGACATAAAAAATGCTGTTTCTGATACTAAATCTAACGGCCACTTTACACGTCCCAACATCGTTTCGATATTGTATACAACGGCACGGGAGTGTACACTTTTTTGGCTGAAATCCAAGATCGCATAGGAGCTGTCACACAGGGAGATATCGGCAGGCAACACAACTGCGATGTCTACGCCCCCTTGTACGCGCGAACCAGGGAACGACCATTTAACATGGGAGTGAATAGGGGAAGTTGCTCTCCAAGTCGGTGTTGGGCTGTTACACAGAACGATCCTGCCAGATCGTCCATCCAACATCGGGCAGTTGGAGAGCCTGCTCATTTCTCCCCCGATATCGTTTTGGCATCGTTCTTGCATCGAATTGCACATTTACACCACACAACGCACAAATGATATAGACGCCAACACACAGCCACGTGACTTTTTATCAAAGTTGGACGACGGTATCGAGACATGTAAAGTGGCCATAAGGATATAAAACAACTGTGGAAAGTAGACCAGACAGCTTTGGCCAGAATTTCTGTTTGCAGTTGTCAAATACTAGTTGACTCCCTGCCACACAAATATAAAGCAGGTAAAAGAAATAAATACAACTAAATATATTAGCTTAGTGATTAAGGCTGTGTTCACACACACAGCGCTTTTTTTGCACGGGCGCTTTTTCCAGCATTTTGACCCGCGCAAAAAAGCTCTGTAAAAATACGTGGGTGCATTCACACACCGCGTGTTTTTATGGGGTTACTTCTTCAGTGATGTCACAGAGGGGAGGAAGAATCGTGTTCCTCCTCCCCTCTGTGACATCTGTCACAGCATAATTTGATTTTGCACTGTATTATACACTGCGAAATCAAATGTAAAATAATGCCAAATGTATTAAAAATAATAAAGATTCTTATACTTACCCTCTGCCGTGTGATCGGTAACCGGGAGCAGGAGCAGGTATTAAACCTGCAAAGACCTTGCATGATATCATAATGACATCGGCGCTGTGATTGGCCGCTCGCAGTCATGTGATATGCGCGTCACATTTCACATGACCGCGAGCGGGCCAATCACAGCACCGATGTCATTATGACATCATGAAAGGTCTTTGCAGGTTTAATACCTGCTCCAGCTCCCGGTTACAGATCACACGGCAGAGGGTAAGTAAAAGAATCTTTATTATTGTTTATCTTTATTATTATTTAATACATTTGCCATTATTTTACATTTGATTTTGCAGTGTATAATGCATGTGAACAGCAAAAGTGAAAGTCCATTCACTTTGCTGTGAAACACGGACACAGGTGCGCTTTGGGGGGAAAGGAGCGCGCAAAAATGCGCGCAAAATAAGCACTGTGTGAACGAGGCCTAACAGAAAAGCTAAATGTGTAAACACATTTTAGTTTATACTGTAAATATTTGAGTTTGTAAATAAAAATGCAGACAATTTTTTTGAAAAGCCCATTATTCATTTTTCTTCATATCCAGTTTAAATGTGTATATTGAAATAAATGTTATTATTAAGTTTGAGATTTTTCTCAGCTGTTTTAAATACAGTTATTTTACATATAACTGAATGTATACAAAAATATAACGTAGATATAAAATGTCTACACTAGTGATGGGCGAAACTAAACTGTAAAGTTTGTGGTCCGTATCGAACACCTAGGCAGGCACAGACTCCAAACATGGACTTCCCTGAAAAGTCCTTGTTACTGTTTGGGTTTGGCTGGGGGGCGGCAGCTGTATAAGAAAACAAAACAGTGATTAAACTGCAGCATTATTCTTACCGAGGATGGTGCACTTGTACTTCTGGGCCGCTCATTAACTTCCTGATTTTTCACTGGTGTAACAGCCAATCACTGACACTGTCACAGAGAGTGGGCGTCTGTGATTAGCTGTTAGGGTCCCGTTACACTTGGCAACGTTCCAGCAATCCCGACAACTATACAACCTGGTAAGGATCGCTGGAACGTCGCTACGTGGTCGCTGGTGAGACGTCGGTTAGATCTACTGAACGACACAGCAACGATATGGCAACCCGTATAACGACCTCGGTGGTCGTTGGAAACATTTCACACAGCAGCTAGTCTGACGATTCAGACCTACATGGATGAGTTCAGAGTCGCCAACGAGGTCGTTGTTAAGGCGTCAAAAACACCGATGCATGCTGCCCAGCGGGAACCCGACTATCAAAAAATGGTCCAGGCCATTCCGACACGCTCGGCGATGTCACAGCGGGAGTCCAGTCGCTGCTAAGAGTCAAACATAGCGAGATCGCTGGCAAGGTCGCTGTTGCGTCACAAAACCTGTGAAGAAACAGCAATCTCGGTAAGTGTGACGGGGGTCTTAGAGGCAGAGTGTAGTAAATAATCAGGCAGTTAATGAGCAGCTCTTAAGTACAAGAGTGCGGTCCTCTGTAAGTATAATGCTTCAATTTAATCACCATTTTGCTTATTTTTACAGCCCCTCTATGGTTAATCTCTTTTTATTAATCAATTAATTGTAGAAGAAAAAGACAAAACAGTACAATTCATACGAATAAGTATAGATCAAAACATCAATTGAGGAATTCACATTAGGAACATCAAGACTAAGTATCATCTATAATATAAAACCCGAAGGCCACTTCCGGAAAACCCCAAGGTTACTTCCGTGATGGCCTCCGGACCATGGTGGTGGTGTCACTAGTGCGGGGTAGCCGGGCGGCGCCCGGCTACAGGGAGCGGCGGAGGAACGTTCTGCTCTCGGAAGTTCCGGCCTTCGTCCCTGCGGCTACACGGACCGGCAGAGGAGCCTCTGCCCTCCAGCCTCTCCCCTCCAGCCTCTGCCCTCCAGCCTCTCCCCTCCAGCTTCTCCCCTCCAGCTTCTCCCCTCCAGCTTCTCCCCTCCAGCTTCTCCCCTCCAGCTTCTCCCCTCCAGCCTCTGCCCTCCAGCCTCCCCTGTCCTCTGCCCTCCAGCCTCCCCTGTCCTCTGCCCTCCAGCTTCCCCTGTCCTCTGCCCTCCAGCCTCCCTGTCCTCTGCCCTCCAGCCTCCCCTGTCCTCACCCCTCCAGCCTCCCCTGTCCTCACTCCTCCAGCCTCCCCTGTCCTCACCCCTCCAGCCTCCGCTCTCCTCACCACTCCAGTCTCCGCTCTCCTCACCCCTCCATATGCAATGTACAGTATGTGTATATATGTGTGGATGTAGGCAGTTCCGTCACTTTGTCCGCACTTCCCTTACTTTGTACACACACATACACACATACACACACACACTCCGCTATACTTACCACCGGCCCTGCGTCCGCTGCCTAGATCCTCAGTCGACATGTCGCCGCCCCCGAACTACTGGATCCAATATAGCGTCCAAGATGTCTCGCCAAACTACCCGGACGACATATTGGATCCAGTCGTCCAGGGGCGGCGACATGTCAACTCACAATCCAGGCGGCAGATAAGACGCAGGGTCGGTGGTAAGTATAGCAGAGTGTGTGTATGTGTGTGTGTGTATGTGTGTACTGACCACTCTGCCCACGGCGCTGCGCTGACCACTCTGCCCACGGCGCTGCGCTGACCTCTCTGCCCACGGCGCTGCGCTGACCACTCTGCCCACGGCGCTGCGCTGACCACTGAGCCACCGCGCAGTGCTGACCACTGAGCCACCGCGCAATGCTAACCACTGAGCCACCACGCAGTGCTAACTACTGAGCCACCACGCAGTGCTAACCACTGAGCCACCGCGCAGTGCTAACCACTGAGCCACCGCGCAGTGCTAACCACTGAGCCATCGCGCAGTGCTAACCACTGAGCCACCGCGCAGTGCTAACCACTGAGCCACCACGCAGTGCTAACCACTGAGCCACCGCGCAGTGCTAACCACTGAGCCACCGCGCAGTGCTAACCACTGAACCATACCGCGCAGTTCTAACCACTGAGCCACCACGCATTGCTAACCACTGAGCCACTGTATACTCTGCTACCCACTGAGCCACCTGTATACACACAATTAATTTCACCACAGTACCCTAACTATTAGTAAATAAACTATATATGGATTCTAGACTACCCGATTCTTTAGAATCGGGCCGCCATCTGGTTCAATATACTATCTCAGATTTAAATACCCTCCCCAAGTATAAGGTGATCTATTTCCTGTTCATAAACCACGAATAGGGGAATGAGAGACCCCACTCTTGGTCAAGGAACCTACCGCCCTAAATGGGGTCGGTAATCTCTTGAAAAATATTATAGTATCAAACTCCTCTTTGTCAGGATGTACAGTAGCGAACAAGCAACTATTGGTGTATTACTTAGTAACTCTTTACTGATTTCAATGTATCAGTAGAAATTAAGCCTTGTAGGACCTTCGAGAATCCAGTCCATCTGCAATAGGCTTGCCTCTATCGGGGTTCCTCATGGTAACAGGTATATTGCTCTTTTCAGTATTGCTAGAACCTCATAAGAGGGTATACCAAAATATATTCCTCAAAACTAAGACTATTAAGTGACCTTGAGTAGGTAAAAAAATAGAAGAGGAAAAAAAGATAGAGATATTAGAAGGGAAAGTATGAACTGGGCTAAATTAATCGAGGTCAGAATAAAATGAGAATGGGTCTAAAGAGGGGAGGGAAATAAGGGAAAGGGGGAACCTCGATCCCGGCCGACCATTTATCATACCATCTAATCAACCCCAGAGAGACTTATCCCAACATCAGTCGAGTCTTGGTAAAGAATCCATTCAGTCCAGGTCACTGAAAATTTATCACGAGAACCTGAAGCATTAGCCGCCAATTCCTCCATTCTAAATCGGTCCATCATCTCCTTGAACCAGTCAAGTAGGGAAGGTACCTGAATCTCGGAATTAGTGCACGGGCGGCTGAGACACAGAAGCGAAGTATATCCTTCTTGTTAAGCCCAATGGGGCCTGGGAAGATGGATAATAGAGCTACTTCAGGCCAACACTTAACCTGTTTACCTGTTATTTGTCTGTAAAAGCCAAACACCTCAGACCAGAACCGCTGGATTTCACCACAACTCCACCAAATGTGGAGCATCGTCCCAGGTGCTCTCCCACAACGACAACAACTGTCTGAAATTTCAAGGAACACTCGGTGTAAGTCAACAGGACATAAGTACCATCTGGTGAGCAGTTTGTAGCTCCTCTCCTGTGCGATACAGGCACTGGCTAATTTGTGTGTAAATAAAAAGCTTTTCTGCGACTCGTTGTCTGTGATGTTCCTGTTTAATTCCGTCTCCCAGGACCGCTGGAAGTGTAAAGAGTCCTGATTGCGCAGGGAACCTAAGGCCAGATATAAGGCCGAAATTTTACACTTCGGGGGGGAGTCCTGTTGGAACAACCTCTCCAATGAATTTGGTGTCAATCTCACCCTGCACTCACGTCCAGACGGAAATAGGAATGATTTGTATTGGAGGAATTCAAACCATCTAAGAGGTCTAGTAGGATCAATGGATTGGATATCCCTCATTGAGGGTAAATCCCCATTAGGTAGGGTCTGTCCCATTCGGTTGTCGTTCACACTCTGCCAGCACAGAAATCATTGCCTTCCAAACCCAGGTAGAAAAGCCGGGCTGGAAAAGAGGGGGGCGAGAGGACTGAGTTTGCCATCTGTATAAAGTGTTTTCGTCACCGAATGCCACACTTGCAGAGTGGTCTTGGTGGTCATGTCAGAAAGGGGGGATAGTTCTTTTACATTCTTGGGAGGGATCCAGAGTAGATGTCTCAGCGGGATCTCCAGGCCATCCTGCTCCACCTCCACCCATCTCTTGTGGGACGCACAATAGTGCCAGTCTAGGGCTCTGGCAAGAGAAGAGGCTAAAAAGTATCCATGAATATTAGGTAACCCAACCCTCCTCTAGATCTAGGTAAGGAAAGGATATTAATCACCAACCTAGATTTCTTCCCGCTCCAGGTAAATTTAATAATAAGAGATTGTAATTTAGCGAAAAACATTCTGTCCGGGGGAATAGGCACCGTTTGAAAGATATACAGGATTCAGGGTAGAACATCCATTTTAATAACGTTCATTCTCCCGAACCAGGATAGCCTCAATTGACGGTACGATAAAAAAGCCTTCTCTATGCTAGATATTAGGGGAAAATAGTTCAATTCAAACAATTGCCTAAGATCTTTTGGGATGTTAACTCCCAAATATTTAATAGCTTCCTCCTTCCATTTGAATGGGAACTGTTTGGATAAGTGAGATACCAAATCTCTAGGTAAAGAAATATTAAGAGCTTCCATTTTGGAACAGTTAACCTTAAAGTTACTCAACCGCTCAAACTGTTCAAATTCTCTCAAAATTGAAGGGATAGAGATCAAAGGCTGTGAGACATAAAGGAGGAGATCATCGGCAAATAGTGCCGTCTTATGATGATTGTGACCCAGCTCAATCCCATGAATGTCAATATTGGCTCTGATTTTTACAGCCCCTCTAGACACTATTTTGTAACTTTAAAGTCTGAGTTTGGGCTCAAATTGGGGTCAAGTCCGGTCTCGAACCCAGACTTTGAAAAAAAAGACCGTCCGGATATGCCAAACCCGAACATCTGCGTATTCGCCCATCTTTAGTCTACATAAACCTGTTACAATGCCAGGTTTTTAATGTTACCTGTAATTTGTACAACTCAAACAGCAAGCTGAAATTTGGTGAACTAGTGTAAAAAAAAAAAAAAAATTAAAGAATTAAAATAATGTGGTTGTATAAATATGCACGCCTTCAAATTAATATGTTGTTGAAGTACTTATTTGAATTTTATCTAAGATAGGGGTGAGAATGCGCATATAAGGTCTTATCCTTTAATAAACAGGTTTTAAGTGGTGAAATATAGGAACTGCTCACCTGATAAGGTTGTGTAGCACACAACCGGTGTGATCGCTCAGAACAATACAGCTGCTGCCAGGACTGTACCTCCAGAGGTCACTGTGGTCACGATAAGCTTTTGCAGGACAAAGTACCTCGTGGTCCGAGCTGCTGTGATCATATGATAGAAAGACCAGATACAGCGGTATGTCTTGGTATAGTAGTAGCTGTTTATTTTCCTACGCGTTTCGGAGTCGTATCCCAAACTCCTTCCTCAGGGAACATGGATGTTCCCTGATGAAGGAGTTTGGGATACAACTCCGAAACGCGTAGGAAAATAAACAGCTACTACTATACCCAGACATACCGCTGTATCTGGTCTTTCTATCATATGATCACAGTAGCTCGGACCACGTGGTACTTTGTCCTGCAGAAGCTTATTTGAATTTTATGACAGCATTCAATCTTTTAGGGTGGAAGTCTATCAGCATAGTCCATCTAGAATTAGCAATATTTGCCTACTGTTCCTTGCAATAGTGCTCCAAGTCTGTCAGATTGTGAGGGCATCTCCAGTGTTGTATCATCTTCAATTCTAGCCACAGAATTTCAATTGGATTCAGGACTGGGCTGCGGCTGGCCATGGCAAAACTTTGATCTTTTGCCAAGTCATTCTTTTGTCTATTTAGACATATTCTAAAGGTACCTTAACACACAACAATATTGCAAGGCAATTTCACTTGCAATTTGCTTGTTGCAGTGAAATCATGGACACATTGTTACATTTGCACACAGCAACAAAATAGAACAATGTGTCTATGATTTCACTGCAACCAACAAATTGCCAGTGAAATTGCCTAGCAATATTGCTGTGTGTGAATGTACCTTTAGGGTACCTTCACAATGTGCGACTGCACTGCTGATTTCTTAGGCGATGCAGGGGAGAGGCCTATCGGCACCGATATCGCCCCTGCATCGCCTAATGTAATTAGGCGATGGCGACGCCTTTTAATTGTCGCCTGGTTTCAGAGCAGTGCTCTGAATCCAGGCGGCCGATCTGGGGCGATGTGTAAACATCGCCCCATGTAAACGGCTGACGGCGATCTGCCAGGCGATGGGAGCCATAGGCTCCCATGTTAAGGCATCGCCGCTGGGGTTTTAAGAAACGCCAGCGGTGATGCCACCTGTCAGATCGCCGGGACGTTGCCGAAGGTGTCACCCCATGTAAATGGGGGACGGCAACGCTGGCGGGGGAGGCAACAACGTGCTCGTTCCCGCCCGTTGCCGCCGACATCTCCGGTGTCGTCGCACAGTGTGACGGTACCCTCAGGGTTGTTGTCATGCTGATAGTTCCTAATCTTCAGGCCTCTGCTAAAAAGCTGAAAATTGTTTTGATGCAAAATTGACCGATATTTGGACTGTTCGTAACTTCCTTCTCCTCAACTAAATATCCAGTTCCAAATGTGAAAAAGACTGTCCAAAAGCATAATTCTCTCTCCACCATGCTTCACTATGGGTATACAGTTCTTTTGGTGATGCACAATGTAGGCATTGTGGCAAACATACATTTTTGGAATTGTGTCCAAAAAGTATAACCTTGGTGTCAGATCAGGTTTTCCAGATGCTTTTTTGTAAACGTGATGTAGCCAATAGTAGCTAGGCTTGGATGTTTTTCTTCATAAGAAGAAGCCTCAGTTTAGCCACCATACCCCATAGGTCAGAAATATAAAGAATAAAAAATTGTTGTCACATGCAGTACACAACCAATACTTGGTAGAAATTATTGAAGCTATTTTAATGTTGCTGTAGGTTTGATGGAAGGATCAATTTTCTTCTTGTCTTTTCATCATTTTTTGAAGGACATCCAGTTCTGTAACATGTTGTTGGGTGTTGACTGTGTTCCATGGTATATCTAATGAATTGGAAATTTATTGTACCCTACTCCTGACTGATAATTTCAACATTGAGATCTCTTTGCTGTGTAGTAAAGCTGCTTTCACATCACTTTCTTTTTCCTGTCCGTGGGATCCTACTTTTTGTAGGATCCCACGGACAGGAAAGGAAAGCATCGAAGGTGACCTCCAGATGCTATTTCTGTGTCCGGGTCCATGATTGTCACGGACCCCGACACAGAAAGCCTGAGTCTGAAAAGCGCAGGCAAGCCGGGCACTTTCACGCCCGCAATGTAGATGTATATACATTGCGGGAGTGAATAAAGGGTTAAAAATAAAAAAAAAAATATGCTCACATCTTCGATGGAGTCCCACGCTGTCTCACTCGCTCCTGGGACTGAAGGACCTGTGGTTGCCTGGCAACCCGATCAGCTGAGCGGTCACATGACCGCTCAGCTGATCGGGTTGTCACTTGACCGCGCGGTTTAAATCTCCCACCCACCGGTCAATTCTGGAGGGCGAGAGATTTAAACCACGCAGTCATGTGACAACCCGATCAGCTGAGCAGTCACATGACCGCTCAGCTGATCAGTTTGCCAGGCAACCACAGGTCCTTTAGTCCCAGAGCGAGCAATACAGCGCAGGACACTGGAGAGGTGAGCATGTTTATTTTTAATTTTTAACCCTTTAACTAAATTTCACTTCCGCAATATATATACATACATTGCGGAAGTGAAATGAGATGGTTAGAAGCAATTTTAGTGTACTGAGCATGCTCAGTACACTAAAATTGGGTCTGAGGAACGATCCTGTGTTTCCTCGGACCCGTGCTCCATAGACCCCATGTTAAAGGCCGAGGATCGGATCGGATTTGGCCTAATTGCCATCCGATTTTGTGGGATTCTATTTGTGTCCGATTTTTGTCTGTGCCCACAATCGGAGCAGTCTCCAATTTTGGGTAAAGCAAAAAATCGGACACAAATCGGATCCCACAAAATCGGATGGCACTTAGGCCAAATCCGACCGATCCCCATAGGATAACAAGGGGGCCAAATCGGATCTGTGCATGTCTGTTTTAGAACGGACAGCCACGGATCCTCAAAACACGTAATGTGAAAGCACCCTAACCTGCTTACAGACACTGCTTACAAACAAAACCACATCCCAAATTATAAGAGGGTTTTCATATTTATGAACCCACAGTAGTTTAGAACGCCTTTTCCTATCCTATACCCAGGGTGTCATTTTCAGCCTCTGGTTTTATTCTTTATGTACATATACTGAACAGTAACACTTCTGTCCTGTATCCTAAATCTTATTCTCAGCATTGTCTCTTAGTCTGTATAAATGGGCGCTGCACAATTAAATCTCTCCAGTTCTCTAAAACGGATGTACCGTATTTTGCAAACTATAAGGGTATGTGCCCACATAGTGGTTTAACGTCGGTTTAGCAGCGAAAACCGCCGGCGGTTTAGCATAGGTTTTATTTAAATTTATGTAAATCCTAAGCAGCGTTAGGACTTACAAGTAACCCTATATAATTTAGAAAACGCTGTGCACACATAGTGGGTTTATGTGAGCGGATCTGCCAGAGGTTGAGCGGATTCCTAGCGGTTTAGGAGCATACAACATGTCAATTCTTCTCAGCGGTTTTTGATCGTTTTCATGAACAAAATCCTCCATAGAAAATCGCCGGAAAAACCGTCGGAAAAAACGACTGAAAAACGCTGTGCACACGCTGAAAAAAACGCTGGGAAACAGCTGGAGACTTCAGAGCTCAGAATTCTAGGCTCCTGCAAATTTCCACCGGTTTACTGACGGTTTGAACGTCACTAAACCACTATGTGGGCACATACCCTAAGACACGCCGGCCCCTAAGATGCACTCAGATTTTAAAAAAGGAAAAGAGGGGAAAAAAATAAGCACAAAAATGTGGTTGATGGCACTGTTATGGGGAAGGCGGGGACTGCTGCTAACATTTTTGGGGGTAATGTTGCCATACTGGGCCTCTTCCCGGTGATATATGATCCCCCATCCTCGATATAGCCCCCAATCCTGGTATATAGCTCCCTATACTGGATTATAATCCCCATCCTAGTATATAGCCCCCCATCCTTGTACATGGCTCCCCATTCTGGTAAATGGCACCCTTATCCTGGTACACATCCCTCCATTTTGGTATATACGGTAGCACCCCCATCCTGGTACGTAGCTCCCCATCCTGGATTTGGCTCCCTCTTCATGGATATGGCCCGTCCGTCATGATATATGCCCCCTTCTTGCTCACACACAAACACAAAAAAAATTATGTTAACTCACCTTTCCGTAGCTTCCCTGCCTGCAGCATTGCCAGTCTTCTCTCCTGTCTGTCATGGCATCCGATCTGTGATTGGTGCATGCACAGCGACGAAGTCACTGTGCTGCACCGATCACGTGATCAGATGCTGGCACAGACAGGAAGGAAGACAGGCAATGCTGCAGGCAGGGAAGCTATGGAGGGGTGAGTCAATATTGTTCATTTGATTTGTGTGTGAGCCAGCATACTGTGACAGGGCAGCCATATAAAGGATAGGGGGTGAGTAAAGGCTCATGTAATATGCGCCGCTCTCACCTGCCCACCTCTCAGTGCTGAGGTGATGGACAGGGGGATGCAGTGCATATTACATGAGCCTAATGAGCGGGCCCACGTGACCAGCTCGCTCCAGAGTTGCTGCGGTGTTAGGGATGTTGGCCTTTATATTAACCCCTTCCCGACCCGTGATAAGGCGTATGCACCATGGAAACAGATGCGTTCCCGACCCATGACACATATGCTGTGTCATGGCGGGATTCTGTTCCTGCAGCTCGAGTGAGGGTGTCACTGGCCTCTCACTCGAGCTGCAGGTACTTGAGGACTTGTACTATAGCCCAGGGGGGTGGCTTAGCCCCCCCCAGTGGCTATGGCAGCTTTGATTGGCAGTTAAAAGTGAAAGTGCCAATCAGAGTAATTGTAATATCTCACCAATGAAACTTGGTGAGCTATTACAATACAGGCATGGCCTGATGCTGGATAGCATCAGGCATTGGCTGGAAAAGGGGCCCTGTGCCACCCCCCCTCAGATCTGATTGGAGAGAGCGTCTCCCTCCAATCAGATGTGGGGGCGGTGTAATCGGTGGGTCCTCAGCCGCTGACTGCCGCTCTCCGATCCCGGGCCCTCCGCTGTCTCCCCTAGCCGCCAATGTGCCCCCCACGGCTGCCGATGTGCCCCCCGCCCTCCGATCTCCCCGCCCTGCGATATGCGATCACCTGATCCGTCCCCCTGCTTTCTGGTGATCACCGCTACCCACGGTGATCACCTCCTCCCGCTCCCGGCATCCTGCTCACCTGTCTTCTATCCTTTGCTCTTTTTTCTCTGTCCTCCAGTCTTCTCTGTCCTCCTGTCTTCTCTCCAGCTCTGCTCCTGTCGTCCTCTTCCTGCTGCCGTCCTGCAGCTTCTGTCGGTTCCTTGCAACCTCCTCTCCCAGCATAGTGATGAGGGTGCAGAGGAGCAGTGTCACAGCCAGGGCACAGCATCTGTGTGATTGCTGTGCCTTGGCTCTATGTGATCTCAGGGATCACAGCACTTAGTGTATCCAATCACCATGGAAATGATCGCCAGAGACTACAACAAGGGATCAAGTGCTCCCTTGTTGTAGTCTCTGGGATCAGCATCATGGTGCACGGTATGGCAGTTCATTGCCATACCGTGCACCATGATGCTGATCCCAGAGACTACAACAAGGGATTGTGTCCTCTTGTTGTAGTCTCTGGGATCAGCATCATGGTGCACGGTATGGCAGATAATTGCCATATCATGCACTATGATGCTGATCCCAGAGACTACAACAAGGGAGCACTTGAACCCTTATTTTAGTCTTTGGGGTCACATGGATTGTACCAGTGTATGGAAATGATCTGCCATACAGTGCACAATCACCATGACCCCAGAGACTACAACAAGAGGACACCTGAGGTGATCGAGCATCGTAGGACCTTCATTGCGGACTACGTCGGAGGCGATCGAGCATCGTGGTACCTTCGTTGTGGGCTACGTTGGATCTTTTTATGATAAAGATGGAGTCCGAATTTTGTTTGTATTTTTTTTTTTCAAATAAAAAGGTTTTTCTCTGTGTGGTGTATTTTCTAGAGATTCCTAATGGCCGGGTCTAACATCGGCCCAACATTATGAATCTCGGGCTTAGTGCCAGCTGCCAATAAAAAATCTGGCATTAACCCCTTTATTACCCAGTTTGCCACTGGCACCAGGGCAACTGGAAGAGTCTGGGTACATCACCAGAAAATGGCACTTCAATCAGTGCGACATTTTCTGGGGCGGCTGCGGGCTGCAATTCACAGCATGGGGGGCCCAGAGCTCTTTGGCCTCTCCATGCTGAGGATTCCAGCCCTCAGCTGTCTAGTTGTACCTGCCTGGGCAAAAACATAGCAGAGCCCCACGTCATTATTTTTTCTAGAATTAGTTCTAGAAATAAAACAAAAATGTATTTCGCTGCATTTTTGGTTGCCATCCAGGTACGAGGCAGCCGGTGGTTGGTGGCAGTCCATAGCTGCCTAGTTGTACCTGGCTAGGCCAAAAACATGGCGGATCCCCACATCATTTTTTTCTCTAACATCAGTTATAGAAATAAAAAAAGGCATTTGCTGTATTTTTGGTTGCCAGCCTGATACAACTTGGCAATTGGGGGGCTGGAATCCTAAGCGTGGAGAG
The DNA here is from genome assembly GCA_033576535.1 of Allobates femoralis. Classification (NCBI taxonomy): domain Eukaryota; kingdom Metazoa; phylum Chordata; class Amphibia; order Anura; family Aromobatidae; genus Allobates; species Allobates femoralis. The sequence goes on along the minus strand of JARQOC010000004.1, from coordinate 374,717,130 downwards.
ATCCAAACGTTGTGGGCCCCCCACGCTGCAAATTGCAACCCACAGGCACCCCAGAAAATAGCGCATTCATTAGAGACGCCATTTTCTGGTGCTGTACCCCAACTCTTCCAGTTGCCCCTGTACTGGTGGCAATGCTGGTGGCACACGGGTTCTCCATACGCGACATGGTGTCAGCTGACAATTTTAATGGAAAATTAGCTCCAATTGTTAGCGAACACCATGTCGCGTATGGAGAGCTACTCCCTGTGTGCCTGAACATTGGAGCTCCCCCACAAGGGACCCCATTTTGGAAACTAGACCCCCCAAGGAACTTATCTAGATGCATAGTGAGCATTTAGAACCCCCAGGTGCTTCACAAATTAGTCCATAAAAGGGAAAAAAGAAGATTTTTGTGAAAATAATTTTTCATTTTTACGGATCAATTTATGAAGCACCTCAGGGATCAAAGTGCTCACTATGCATCTAGATACGTTCCTTGGGGGATCTAGTTTCCAAAATGGGGTCAGTTGTGGGGGAGCTCCAATGTTTAGGCCCACAGGGGCTCTCCATAAGCGACATTGTGTCCGCTAACAATTGAAACTGAGTAGCTTGAGGGGTGCAGTTTTTGGAATGGTGTCACTTTTGGGTGTTTTCTGTCATGTACGCCCCTCAAATGGACTTCCAATGTGATGTGGTCACTAAAAAAAATGGTTTTGTAAATTTTACTGGAAAAATGAGAAATTGCTGATCAACTTTGAACCCTTATAACTTCCTAACAAAAAATTTTTTTTTTCCAAAATTCTGCTGATGTAAAGTAAACATGTGGAAAATGTTATTTATTAGCTATTTTGTGTCACATAACTCTCTGGTTTAACAGAACAAAAATTCAAAATTTGAAAATTGCAAAATTATAAAAATGTTTGCCAAATTTTTTATTTTTTTCACAAATAAACGCAAAAATTATCGACCTAAATTTACTACTAACATGAAGCCCAATACGTCATGAAAAAAACAATCTCAGAATCGCTAGGATCTGTTGAAGGGTTCCATTATTATTATCTCATAAAGGGACACTGGTCAGAATTGCAAAAAATGCCAAGGTCTTTAGGGTCAAAATTGGCTGGGTCCTGAAGGGGTTAAGGTACAAATCAAATGTCCGTAAAAATTTTGGACCATCTATGAAATTTGGCCAACCAGTGCAAAAAAAACTGAGTATTAGGTTAGCAACCCTAGTCGAAACTAGTGAACTTACGTTCATGTGAAAATTGCTAAATAAACCGATTGGAACTGTATCTTGTACAATATGAAAATGAGCATTTGGAATCCAAGTCTAACTTGTTGAAGAAGTGAAAGATATGCTTACCCTTTCTTAACACCATGGCGCCTACAAGCACAGAATCTAGTGGGAAAGGATTTTTATAATTAGGAAAAACTAATTGAATTACTTATCAGAAGTTATAAATTTACTACAGAACATGTTATAACTATTCATTCACATACTAAAAGTTGCATATTTATTTTTCACATTTAATGCAATTTCACAGATTGCATATATAGTGTTATTCTGTCAGTAAAAAAATGTTGCTAAACGGCAGCTCAAATTACTGGATTTTAGGTGACCTGACCTTGCTGTAGATCTTACAAATGGACAACAGGAATGCTTTGAAGTTTTAGTGATAAAACAGTTTTTTGCACAAAGATTTCTATCTAAGGTGCATACTATATGAAACTCACTAGTTTGTATCTAAATGGTGTAGACCCTCACATATAATCATGACATTTTAATATGCAGGATCATAAATTTAAAGTTAAGGGAAAAAAAACTAAGGATAAGTATCATACATAACAGTAATACTAGTTTATTTTTAATAAAGATACTATGTAAACTAAAACAACTCTAAAAATATACATTTACGCAGAACAAGTAGAATATAGATGAGAAATTTTATAACAGATATTGTTATCAGAAAGCTTGCCTTGTCACTACCAAAATACATATTCAAATAACTGTTCAGTGGTACAGTAGACTAAGGTCTTCAAAAAGTCATACTACCCCCCAACATTTTAGTGGTACAGTTCTTGAGAAAATTAAAAGGAAAACTGTCATGTCAAAAATGCATGTGTAACTGCTATCATTTTCTAATTTCTTTCTCTAAGCTCTTTCTATGGATGTATTTCTATTATTTATATTCCCCTCCTATCTTCTGTAAACTTCAAATAAAGAGATTCAGTCTGTCACTCACAGTGAGTGATCCAGTTAGTTCTCTGTTATCCCATAGGATGAATATGCATGTCACAACACAGGAGATCAGCTCTATTCTCCTGTCTGCAGCAAGGAAAGAGGTGAAATACAACACATAAACTGTCACAGCTGGATGCCTGATTAGAGAAAGAAATGGAGTCTAGATAAGATAAGGCAGACCTGCAATCCCTCTCTCCCTGTTTCCTGAAGAGAATAGATCTACTAAAAGTGAAAACACAGTAGCAGGAGAGTAAAGGGAGGAGGGAGGAGAGAGCTGCTATGAGGGAGTGCATAATTACATGACAGTTTAACACAGCCAGGACTAATCCTCTCTGCTTATATTGGACAGGACTAATGCAGCTGCTCTCTGCATGGTCTGACAATGGTGATAACATGGAAACTACAAAGGGTAGAATAATGATTTTACATGTTTTTAAAAGGTCTGCCTATTCAAGGGTAATATTAGTATCATACTGAAAAATTATGTAACAGTGTTTCTTTCATTTTAATTCAAATACAAATGAGAGAGCTTTATCCTATGTACCCTTGGTGTGACCAAGAGGTCATTGCATTGTAATGTCCCTTCAATTAGCATTTTGTGGACTTCCCCTGCTTCTGATTGTCAAGAGTAAGCGCTGCATGAACTCAGTCTGCAAAGAGGAGCCATTTATTAAAACAAGCAAACACAGGTTGTGTGTGTGTACACCAGCAGTGATACTGTATGTGTGTGGCCAGACTCAGGCTGAATTCATGCAGGGCTTGCTTGCCAAGAACATCACCCCTGGGTTCTAACACAGACCTGGTGTTTGTCTGATACATGGTTTACTCTCACTTGCTTCATTACATTGGATTATGTGCGAAACTGAATGCCACTTTTACAATTTAAGCCCAAAGGGCAGAGATTCTCAACCTTTCTGACCTTGACAGCCACATTCAGCTGTCAGTGAGGGTCGTGAGCCAAATCCAGCTCCTGCCCCCTCACAGTAGTGACACCCTGAGCCTCCCCCCCATTACATAATATGACAGCTAAAGCTTTTACACAGGGGCAGTACACCAAGATCTATAGGCTCCTACCTCACCTCCATTCAGATCTGCTCCTCTGAGCAAGGTTTCTCACAAAAATAACCATCTGAAGACCTACTCTCATAGCTGTTTGCTAGACCATGTACTAATGCACCAAGCTGTAAGACTGCCACGAGCCAGTTGTGATAGTTCCACTCACACGGCTGCCATTCCAGGTAGACACAAGGAGCCTTGGCTGGGTAAACGTCATCTTATTACCGTCATAAACCGAAGAATCAAAACAAAACATCAACTGCTTGTCCAGCAAAAGGAAACAAATTGAGTCTCAGTCCAATCGGCTAGGATCAGCTCTGCTGCTTAGAGCTACACACTGTGCTCTGCACACTTTAAACTCACACCACAGAAAAAAAAAACAGAGGTGAATAACTTCTCTGACCACACCCTGAGGATGTGGGATGTGGTAACTCAGACTCAGCTCACATCACAGAGCTCAATAACCTGGCTGACACATATCTCCCAACACCTACGGTACCAGTAATCACATTACACATTCCTCCCCTCTGCCCAAAGTCGGGAGTTTGAGCACCATCGGACACCTAACAGGGGAACCTAGACAGGGCATATGCATTCCCATGTAGTTTCCCAGGCCTGTGCTCAACATGGAATGTGAAGTCCTGAAGAGCTAAAAACCACCAGGTAGCATTTCCCAGAACTAACGTAAACATTATTGCCTCATCATTCATGTTGCAGCCATGAAGTCCACAATTTTTCGTATGTTTTATGCACCCCTCTCTTCATAGACACCCCTTTCCAATTGGATAACATAATTCGCCTGACGACAGAATTCAGTCCTCGGTGGCGGCTCCTCACTGGTCCATTTCTTCGCAATCAGTTTCCTGGCTACATACAATAACCTAGCTATAGCAAGTTTAAACGAGTTATCTACAGCTATTTCTTCCACATAACCCAATAGACAAACCACTGGGTCACGGGGAAGGACACAATCATACATTCTCTCAATCCTAGAAAGTGTCCCACTCCAAAATGAACCCAATCTGGAACAGCTCCACATCATATGAAAAATGCCAGCACCAGAAACCCTACATCTCGGACACTCAGAGTCCGTCCTGAGGCCAATCTTGTGCAGTATTTCCGGGGAACGGTAAACTCTATTGATGACGTATAGGTGAGACAGCCTAGCCGGTTCACTGAGCGACAGCCTCGGGACATACTCCAAAATGCAGTCCCACACGTCCTCCTCCATATGACCAACCTCTTCCCCCCCATTTAGCTTTAGCCTTCAGCGGGTAGCCCAAGAGTAACGTGTGCAGCAAATCTTTATAAGTTCCCGAAATCACCCCCCTAGTGAGGCCCCCCACAAACATACTCCAATACCAAGTCTTGGTCCACTGTCAAACTCCCCTTAGTCCGTTGGGCATCTATGGCATGTTTTAACTGAAGGTAATGAAACCATTCAGTCACCGGTAGAGAGAATTCAGATTGTAGCAGCACAAAAGACTTCAGCATCCCACTATCTAAAATTTGAGACATAAGAATTATTCCCTTTCGTCTCCATTCCTCCAGGGCACCCACTTTTTGAATCTCCGCCAGCTTCCTATTGTTCCAAATGGGAGTAAATCTAGTCAGGCCCTCAAGTCCCCTGTTCCTTTTCAACGCTCCCCATACTTTATCAATAAGTTCCAGTGTGGGAAATTCCTTACCCAATTGACCAATTATTCCTCCATCTAGCCCTTGTAGTACTGGAACCCCTGCCATACAGTACTCTATCACTCTTTTAACTGACCCCCCAACCTCAGGACTAGCCCAGCCTCTAAAATGTTGGCTGTGAGCTGCGAGATAATACAGCTCCGGATTCGGCAATGCCAGCCCGCCCCCATCTTTTGGCCTCTGCAGTATCTCCAGTCTCATTCTGGGCTGTTTTCTACCCCACACCAGTCTCCTGAACAGAGAATTTATTACCTTGAATCTTTTCTTGGGTACCCACACCGGGGAATTATGCAAAATATACAGGAGCTTAGGCATCACTATCATTTTCAGCAAATTAATGCATCCCACCACCGATAGATGTAGCTTAGACCATGCATCAACTTTTGCTTTCAGCAACTCAAGAAATGGGACCAAATTAAGGTGCAGATAGTCCATAACAGGCAAAGACACCTCAACTCCCAGATATCTGAAGACTTCCCTTCGCTGCAGCTCAGTCTCTATACGGCCACCATCATCCTCTTCCACTCCTCCATTCACTCTAAAAAGTACCGACTTAGACCAGTTAATTCTAAGCCCCGAAATATTACCAAACCTGTCAATTAATCGCATGGCATGGCTCAATGACTCCGATGGGTTGTCCAAGAACAACAGCAGGTCAACCGCATATAAGGCAATTTTCTCTTCCAGCTCCCCATATCTAAATCCCCGAACATCCTTTGATTTTCTAATGGCAGATGCCAATGGCTCAATTGCAATCGCAAAGAGAAGCGGCGACAGCGGGCACCCCTGTCTAGTTCCCCTATACAACTGGAATGCTGAGGAGACCACCCCATTAACTCTGAGTCTCGCCGTTGGTTGGGAGTACAGCAATTGTATCCAGGAGATGAATTGTGGACCAAATCCCATCCTCTCCAGTACTCTCCAGAGATATCCCCATTCTATACTATCAAACGCCTTATGGGCGTCCAATGAGGCGATCATTCTGTCGTGGGCATTATCAGAGGGCATTTGTATATTAAGAAACAATCTCCTGATATTGGTCGCCGTGGACCTATTAGGCATGAAGCCCGATTGGTCTAGGTGTATTAGTCTAGATATGACATTAGACAGCCTATTGGAAAGCACTTTGGCCAGGATCTTAACGTCCGCAGTTAGCAAGGAAATAGGTCTATAAGAGCCAGGGACTCTAGTATCCTTACCCTTTTTTGGGAGTACCACTATCACCGCCTCCCTCATAGATGCAGGTAAAAGACATTGACGTTTAGCCTCCTCAAACACTCTTAGCAGCTCAGGGAGCAAATAGTCCGCCAGATGTTTGTAAACCTCCACCGGAATACCATCCGAACCAGGGGCCTTATCATTGGCCATGCCATGCAATGCCACCTCCAGCTCTTCAACCGTAATGGGCCGTTCCAGGTCTACTCTTTCCTCTAGGGTCAGTCTCCCAAAAGCTCCCAATGCCAAGAAACCATCAATATCCTCCTCCACTGGGGGTCCCTGCGAGGAATACAAAGATTTATAAAAGTCCGTGAAGACTCCCAGTATCTCATCTATTTCGGTGACCAACTCACCCCGGGTATTGATCATTTTACGTACATAAGAGTTCCCTCTCTGAGCCGCAGCAATCACAGAAAGCAGGTGCCCCACCTTCTCTCCCTCAGCATAAAACTCATCTTTCTGGAAAGCCTGCCTCCTCGTCATCTTATCCAACAATATTTTATTAATTGCACTTTGAGCCTTCAGGAGTTCCCTCCGAGTGTCCGATGTATTATTCATAGTGACTTCCTCTTCCGCTTTTCGTAATGTTTTCAGGCCCTCGGCCTCCTCCTTTTTTGATAAAGTCTTTCGTCTACATATGTCTCTAAACAGTATCCCTCTAAGAAATGCCTTCATAGCATCCCACATATTCAGCAGGTCAGTACTGCCTTCACTTAATGTGAAGAACTCCTCCACCTCCCTTAACGTACATTGCAAGTCAATATATTGTAGCCAAACAGGGTGTATCTTCCATCCCTCCCTTCTCACCCCAGACTGATTCCCACATCTGATGGACACGAGGACAGGGCTATGATCAGACAGCACTCTCGGGAGATACTCCACTTCATCCACCATTGAGTCCATCAAACAGGAAGCCAGTGCTACATCAATACGGGACAACGTACCATGTATGGCAGAATAGCAGGAATAGCATCGTTTCCCCTCATTTCTTACCCTCCAGTTATCCACCAAACCAATTTCCCGTACCAAGGTACCAAAGGAGGTAGAATTGTCCTCTCTCCTTACACTCGGCTGCTTGTTTCTATCCCAAAACCCATCCATCACATTGTTAAAATCCCCAATCATCAGCAGTGGCATATTGCCGCCCCGTGCCGCAAATTCCCGCATTATTCTGATTTTAGTACAAGAATATGGTGGAGGAATGTACATCGCCACTATACACATGGGTTGCCCATAGAAGAGCCCACGTATCGCCACTCCCTGCCCATCTGTATCGATGCAAACCTCTTTTTCCTCAAAATGAATAGATTTATGTATCAGTATGGACACCCCCCTCGCATAGTTGGAAAATGTAGAATGATATGCCCTCTGAATCCATTTCCTATTACATGGGAGGTATCTTTCAGTAAATGGGTCTCCAAAAGGCACATCACCGAGGGTCCCCGCTCCTGCATATGCTTGAGGACCGCCGCGCTTTTGGTTCTGTCCGACAGGCCCCTTACATTCCAACTGATTACCTTAAGTCTATTCCCCATATTGTGGATGGTATAGACAATGAAGTCCTCCGTCAACTATTCCCCCCTGACTGTCTGAGGTAACCCTTCCCTCCCATCCCTCACCCCTCCTACCCACCCCCTCCCCCTCATAACCTGAAAACTCTTAACAAGAGTCGGGTACTCCCAGCCTAGCCCCTCACTCCCAAAGTACATCTGAACTCGCAGAAACCCCCACTATACCCGGTGCCAAATGTACTTACGACTCCACTTGTAATCTCCCCCCCCGCCGAGGCATACCCGTGCATCCCGTCCTCAACCTAGAATATAACTAGAAAAGACCAACAAATACAGTATCATACCAATAAAGGTTTAGGAGATAATACCTTAACGTGTCCACCGCCCATTTAATGGCTAAACACTCCTTTTTCTCAATGGCATAGTTTTTCTCACAGGGCAACAACTTTCTACTAAAGGTACAGGATTGGATGTTCCTCGCCATGTACTACCTGAGGCAAGATAGCTCCTAGCCTGATCTCTGAAGCGTCGGTCTGGAGTACAAACTCCCTACTGAAATCTGGTGCCATTAGGACTGGTTGGTTACACGGAGCGGACTTCAGATCCTGGAAAGCCGTCTCAGCTTCCGAAGTCCACTTGGCCATGGAGGACTTTGTACCCTTAAGGAGGTCGGTCAAGGGTGCGGCTTTCACAGCAAAGTTAATGATGAATTGCCAGTAATATATCAGACAAGTCCCAGGATGGCTCAGACTTGCTACCTAGAGAGGGGTTGTGGCCAACTTTGGATCGCCTCCACTTTATTCACTTGTGGCTTGATCTAGCCTCTACCGACAACATAGCCCAAATACCTGGCCTCCTCCTTCCCTATGGCGCACTTTTTCAGGTTTATTGTGAACCCCGCGGTTCTCAGTGCATCCAGCACTGTCTGGACCTTCTGAAGGTGACTTTCCAAGACCGAAGTGAAGATCACGATGTCCAAATAAGCCACGACGTACCTTTTATGGGGGATTAGGATTCAGTCCATGGCCCATCTGGAAGGTGGCCGGTGCTCCTGGAAACAACCATCGGGTGTAGACAAAGTCGTCTTCTCCTTGGCGTTCTGTGACGTAGGTCAAGGGTGGTGATGTACCTTGCTGGTCCTAAACTCTCGATGAGCTCATCGACTCGGTGCATCGGATAGGCGTCAAACTCGGAGACTTCGTTCAACTTGCAATAGTCATTACAAAACCGCCATTCTCCCATCTGGTTTCGGCACAAGTATGATGGGACTGGACCAGCCACTTTTCGGTTCTTCGATAACACCGAGATTCAACATTCTCGTCACCTCCTTAGAGATCACTTCTCAACTAGCTTCAGGGATCCGGTACGGCTTCAGGTTATCCCTCACATGTGGTTCAGTCAGGATATTGTGTTCCACAACCTGTGTAAATCCCAGCAGGTCTGTAAAGAAATCTCTCTTCCAGTGAAGCAACTCTTGATATTGTTGCTTCTGAGCCCTCGACAGTGTGTCCACCACTGTGACCTCCTTGATGTCGGCCTCTATCTTGGCCACCAGACATGGAGTTTCCATAGGGTCCCTATCTAGTCATGGCTTCAGCAGGTTGATGTGGTACACCTAGCAGGGCTTCCTTTTTCCAGGTTGGTGAATTTTCTAGTTCACGTCACCCATTTTTTCAACCACTTCATAAGGTCCTTGCCACTTGTCGAGGCATTTACTTTCGACTGTAGGGATCAATACCAGCATATGATCACCAGGGCTGAACTGTCTCACCCTTGCGGAGCAGTTATACACCCTTGCCTGTGCTTCTTGCGTTCGGAGCAGACTTTCCCTTACAATGGGCATCACCTCTGCAATTCTCTCCTGCATCTGAGCCACATGCTCCACAACACTCCGATGGGGAGGTCACCTCCGTTTCCCAAGTATCTTTTGCTATGTCCAAGGGACCTCGAGGATGTCGACCATACAAGAGTTCAAATGGAAAGAAACCCGTTGAGGCCTGGGGAACCGCTCTAATAGACAACAGCAGATATGGAAGGAGACTGTCCCAGTCTCGGCCGTCTTTCTCGACCACCTTCTTCAGCTAGGACTTCAAGTTTTGCTGAATCTCTCCATGAGGCGAGGCATCTGTCTGTGGATTTTACACTGAGGTTTTCAATTGGATCATCTGTAGTGCCTTACAAAGTTATCTCATAACCTTGGACATTAAGGGGGTTCCTTGATCCATTAGGATCTCTTTTGGAAGTCCCTTTCTAGAGAAGATGTGTCACACGCTTAGTTTGTGCTGACATTGCTGGATGCTGATGTATGTGTTGTTCTCCTTTAAAGAGGCCCCGTCACCAAACCAGGCATGGTGATCTAATTACAGCACTGGCCTGCTCAAGTGCTGGGGGACCCCTTGTCTGCATGCTGCAGACATGCTGCATCCAGTGCTGTAATTAGATCACCATGCCTGGTTTGGTGACAGGTCCTCTTTAAGGGCTGCATGAAGTATTGATGTGAAGGTCTTGCCTCCTGTATTGTGCTCTAGAGCTGCACTCACTCTCATATTTAGTGGCTGGTTGAGTGGTTGAAGTGTGACTCACCGGGAATCCCCTCCCCCTGGCTTTAACAGCCTTCCCTCTCCTCTGTCAGTCGCCGTTTATAGAGTTAGTTGGCTCTTGGTCATTGAGCTGAAAGACGACTTGCTGCTGTGCTGAAGCCTCTCCTGGAGTTCTATTGCTGTGGGAGAAGCTGTGATCACCGACCTGTGGGTGGGGGAAGGGGCCCTCAGCCTAGGGCTAATCGGGAGCTTCTGGTAAAGGGTGGCGGCTCGGAACCCCTCACCATCAAAGGTACCTCTGAGATCAGGGCGAGCCAGGGACCCCAGGATCAGGGTCAGATTAGGCTCTCCTGACCCCCTTTGCTCATCACACCATCAAGTTACCCGATTCCCTCACCTCCCAAGCGTGACATTATAAACAGCCCATAATCGTTTTTTTTCTCTGAGCCAATATGTCTCAGACATCCTGTGCAGATGCCTTCTCACAGCTGAGGTCAATGGTCTGCGAATGCAGGTGGTGCAGCAGCTGCAGCAGGTTGTGGGGTATCTGGCCTCGGTTCATGCCGAGGCCATACCTGAACCCAAGATATCCCTTCCAGATAGGTTTTCTGGGGGGAGAGAGAAATTCTTGATGTTCAAAGAAGCCTGTAAACTTTATTTCAGACTTCGTCCCTGTACATCTGGGAGCAAGGAACAGCAGATGAGGATTATAATCTCCCTTCTTAAGGGAGATTCCCAGACCTGGGCCTTCATCCTCCCGATTGACTCACCATCACTGTGGTCGGTGGATGTTTTTTTTGCTGCTCTGGCTCAGGTGTACGGTGAACCAGACAGGATGACTCTTTCTGAGTCAAACCTCCATAAACTCAAGCAGCGACCACGAGCAGTGGAGGAGTACTGCTCGGGGTTTCGGAGGTGGGCGACTGACACCCTGTGGAACGACCCTGCCCTCAGGAGTCAATTCTGTTTGGGTTTGTTAGCCAGAATGCAAGACAACCTGGTTCAGTACACCCCACCTGAGTCATTGGAGGCTGCGATGTCCCTGGCCATCAGAGTAGACAGATATCTGAGGGAGAGACACAGTAATTTTGTCCACTGTGGCTATTACTGTTGAGGAGACTCCACGTGATGAACCTATGTAGTTGGGGGCAGTAGGCCCTCGTACTAAATCCCCTGTAGTTGCAGTTCATCAAGTGGGCAGAGCTTGTTTTTATTGCGGTCAAGCCGATCATTTTATCAAGGTTTGTCTGTATCGCTCCAGGAGAAATACGCAGTCTCAGACGCAGCCTCCCTCAGGTCGTTCGGAAGGAGACGACCAGAGGGTTTATATCTCCTTTTTTTCTAAGTCTCCGTTCACACTGTCTGCCAAAGTGCTGGTAGATGGAAAAACGGAGACTGTATCGGTGCTAGTTGATAGCGGAGCAGGAGTCGTTCTTATGGAATCTCGCTTTGCGCAGACTCATGGCTTCATCTGTAGCTCCTAAGCGAGACCCATTCCAGTCTCCGCCATTGACTCAGTTCCGCTCAGCCAAAAGGTGATATCCCATATATATATATATATATATATATATATATATATATATATATATATATATATATAATGTGAACTTGAGCATAGGAACTCATCACCAGGAGTTCCTCTCTTGTTACATCTTGGAGAATTTACCAACCCCCATTGTCTTGGGTCTCCCTTGGCTGAGAGAATGCAACTGGTGGGCCTGGGAGGTGGTTCGCTGGGGTACTGCCTGTGAGGGTACTTGCCGGGGTACTTCCATCTCTGCCGTGCTGGTAGCATATACACCAACTTCTTCACTCAAGGAGGTTGGGAGTTTACCTGGGGGTGGGGGTGGAGTGCACACCACGTTCCCAACTCCTGATGCCTCTGGGCATCATCATAGGAAGAGGGGCAGGAGAAGGGTGATTGTTTCTACTGTGCATCCCAAGGGAGGGAGTCCTGGGGTCCAGAGAGAAGCACTTGGTACCTAAGCCTGCACCCTCTGACTGTGCCCACGTGTGTGGAAATAAATGTACAGGTCCAGACCTGAGTGTGAATGAGTATGTGTGGGTGTTGTCACAACAGTGGCGCTTCTACAGGTTAAGGGTTGTAACCCGTAGAAGCGCCACTGTTGTATGAAACGGCCCGTTGTTGAATGACTCCCTCCTCTCCCCTGCACCCCCTGTAACACTATCTCCACACACCGCAAAAAGTAAATAAAGCACGGATGTTAATCGGAGCGGTGTGTGCTGCCTAATCTTTCTCCGTCTGAATCAGCACTGTTGCTGACAAACAGGAAGTGCACCAGGAGGATCCGAGGTCGGCGAGGTGCCAGCTGTGCTGGCGGTGGAAGCGTGGTGAAGTCCCTGCAGAGAAAGTGGTGGCGGTACCTGGCTGCTCTACAAAGTAAGTGAGGATTACATATTAATAGTAACACACAAACGTTCCCATGATTTGCTAATCAGTGTTGAAGTCTTGTGAATTATAGAGGACTGAAGCGCTGCTGTAGACCATGGAAGACACTGAAGGAAAAAAGAGAAGACCTTTTTATTTAAACATGGATATGCACCTATCAGGCAGGTCTTGCATAATGAACCTTGAAACTAAGGACATGTTATAAAATTTAGTATCATTGAGGTTAGCTCAAATAAATGTTAAAAAAAAAATAAGTAACACCTGTTTTATGACCACCTAAAAGCGAAAATGGAATTGAAAAGTATAAAATATGTTGGTGTTTTTTAGTTCTTAATGAATATTTCCCGTTTTCATTTATATAATTCATGGTTACTGAGTAACACTTATCTTCCTAATGAAAAAAATGCATTAAAGTTATTGGCTTTAGCTGGCAGCCTCCCATTTGACATTAACAATAAGCATTACCCAAGCATGGTATCCTTAATTTCAGAATAGAATTGACACTCGTCAAACCAGTAGTTCTAAATGTGTACTATATAATGTCTCATTATAATAGACTAGAAAAAGGCCCGATGCTATTGCATCGGGAGTGCAGTGAAATAAACATCTGTGTATCCTTCGTGGTGCTAATAGGAGCAGTGGACATGTGTCACACTGTTTGCACATTCCAACATACCTGTTTTATGTCAACCTTCTGCATTTGTGTATTGTATTTGTTGCATGATTTGAGTTCTTTTACACATGTGCACTATCTCTTGGTAGTTATGTACTGTATTTTGGTATGTGGTGTTGTGTTTCTCATCCATTGTTCACTATGTGGTGTCTCCTCTGTTTCTGTTTGTCTTTATAATACATAGTTGCTTGGAAGCTGTTGTGACTATAAATAGATGTAGTACATTGTTTTTTGTGCAGTTTGATGGGGCTTTCAGATCATCGCGGCGGGTCTGGGAGAGGAGCTGGTGGGGCACTTTGGCTCCGTGCCACCGGGAGATGCACGGTGTTTCATATGTGGTGCCAAAGCGAACAGCACTTCCCTGATTGGTCGCCACGTTCAGCGTGCCAAACAATCCGAGAAGTGCCGCTTGCATTTGAGCCAAATTTGAAATACTCTGACCGCAGCTTCTCTGATTGGTTGCCACGTTCATCGTCCTGACCAATCAGAGAAGGGGCGCTCAGGGTATGGCGCCAAGTTGAGCGCCGCTTCTCTGGGCATCGCGGTGGGGATGGCAGAGGAGCTGGTGGGGCACTTCTGCTCTCTGCTGGCGGGAGATGTGCGCCGAACTCATCTCCCAGGGGGCTTCCAGATCATCGTGGCAGGGCTGGGAGAGGAGCTGGCGGGGCACTTCGGCTCCGTGCCACCAGGAGATCCACGGTATTTGAAATGTGGCGCCAAAGAGAACGGCGCTTCCCTGATTGGTTGCCACATTCAGTGTGCCAACCAATCAGAGAAGTGCCGCTCGCTTTGGTGCCACATTTGAAATACTCTTGACGCGTCTCTGATTGGTTGGCACGCTGAACGTGGCGACCAATCAGAGAAGCGGCGCTCAGGATATTTAAAACGTGGCGCCAACGCGAGCGGTGCTTCTCTGAGCTGCCACATTTGAAATACTCTGACGCGTCTCTAATTGGTTGGCACGCTAAACGTGGTGACCAATCAGGGAAGCGGCGCCCAGGGTATTCAAACATGGTGGCAAGTTGAGTGCTCTGGGCATCGCGAAGGGGATGGCAGAGGAGCTCGCGGGGCACTTCTAATCCGTGCTGGCGGGAGATGTGCACCGTGCTCAACTCCCGGCGGCTTCCAGATCATAGTGACAGGGCTGGGAGAGGAGCTGGCGGCAGGGCTGGGAGAGGAGCTGGCAGGGCACTTCGGCTCCGTGCCGCCAAGAGATGAGCGCCGCGCGTGGCGCTCATCTCCCGGCAGCGGGCGGGAGTGCCAATATGGCGGCAGCGCACTTCCTGGGCGGTGCAGTGCATGTCGGAATATCGACATAAGCCCGGAAGAGTGTGACACATATCATGTGACCTTAGCTGATTATATAGTAGATGTACAGTACATTAGTATGGTTAAAAGTGAAATTGTCCTTGTTGCCCAAACCATTCAAATAGATTCAGTTGTTTTTCTACGCTGTACTGGGAAATATAAATGAGATGAAGTAGGCTTGATAATAGTTTTAAAGGCGAACATGTGGTCTTATGCAGCCTCTATAGCTGGCTGGTCTGCATTGGAAAAATCATCAGTTGGAACAGTGTATATTTTAATAGTTGTGCAAGATATTTAAGTATACACATGGTTAAAGAGTAAAAATAATAAAGTGATAACACATTTGAAGAAACAAATAGTGTATATGAAATGTAGTATTCCTTAGCCTTAACACTATACACTGTGTGCAAAATTATTAGGCAAATTAGTATTTTGATCACGATACTTTTTATACATGTTGTCCTACTCCAAGCTGTATAGGCTTGAGAGCCAACTACCAATTAAGTAAATCAGTTGATGTGCATCTCTGTAATGAGGAGGGGTGTGGTGTAATGACATCAACACCCTATATAAGGTGTGCTTAATTATTAGGCAAATGCCTGTCCTTAGGCAAAATGGGTTAGAAGAGAGATTTGACGGGCTCTGAAACGTCCAAAATTGTGAGATGTCTTGCAGAGGAATGCAGCAGTCTTGAAATTGCCAAACTTTTGAAGCGTGAAGAAGCGTACAGGAAAAAGTCGGTATCGTTAAAAAAAAAAAAAACATGATTTTCATGCAGGATAATGCTCCATCACATGCATCCAACTTACTCCATAGCGTGGCTGGCCAGTAAAGGTCTAAAAGAAGAAAATATAATGACATGGCCCCCCCTTGTTCACCTGATCTGAACCCTATAGAGAACCTGTGGTCCCTCCTAAAATATGAGATCTACAGGGAGGAAAAACAGTACACCTCTCGGAATAGTGTCTGGGAGGCTGTGGTGGCTGCTGCACGCAATGTTTATCGTAAACAGATCAAGCAACTGACAGATTCTATGGATGGAAGGCTGTTGAGTGTCATCATAAAGAAAGGTGGTTATATGGGTCACTAATTTTTGGGGGTTTTTGTTTTTGCATGTCAGAAATGTTTTTTTTTCTAAATTTTGTGCAGTTATATTGGTTTACCTGGTAGAAAACAAGTGAGATGGGAATATATTTGGTTTTTATTAAGTTGCCTAATAATTCTGCACAGTAATAGTTACCTGCACAAACAGATATCCTCCTAAAGGTACCATTACACGGTGTGATATTGTGAACGATCTCGCTGAAACGTCACGGGTTTGGAGACGTTGAAACAACATCGTTAGGATGTCGTTTTGTCTAACACCGAGATACGACTACGATAAATCGCTGGATCAGTGATTGCAGATTTGAGAACAGCTCCCTTCTGTGTGACACCGCGATAACGATGGCGTTGGTGCTTTGTCCACGATATCTACACGTGTGACAGCTCACCAACGATGTCAAAACGATGTCCTAACGACCGCGCGCTCATGAAATCGTTAAGGATATCGTTTCAACATTACAGCGTGTAACGGTACCTTAAGATAGCCAAATCTAAAAAAAAAAAAAAACACTCCAACTTCCAAAAATATTAAGCTTTAATATTTATCAAGCTTTTGGGTTGATTGAGAACATAGTTGTTGATCAATAATATAAATAATCCTCTAAAATACAACTTGCCTAATAATTCTGAACACAGTCTATAACATACACTGTATATCTTTCATGAGTGTGTCACTTTGACTTCTATGATGGATATGTTCGTTATACTGATTTGACGATAAAGCTTTTGCCCAGAAACCTTTCTTATATACAAAGCTATGCTTCTTCTGTAACTGTTTGCCAGTCCTTGCAGATCAACCTCGCATATGTCGCTGTCAATAGTGACAGTGGCAAATGAGGGGTTTGTGGCACAGTGGCACACCAACACCTCTCTGGTGGAAATGCGTGGTGCCAATTGGTTACTACAGCAAGTGGAGACTTGACAATAGCCTCTGCATCTGTCATACACTATAGCCTGTCTGATCCAACTAGAGGTAAGGCCTGATAAAACAGTGTGTAATACACAGCACTGCATGATCAAGTCCCCTTCAGGGACTAATAAATGTAGTGGGAAAGTTATGTAAGGATCTGAAAAAAAAAAAAAAAGTAGTAAAACCATCCTCTCAAAAATCTAAGTTTCCCAAATGTTTTAATTTTGAGAAAAAAAAAACATAGCTTAAAAAGACCACATTTGTTATCACTATTACATTTCTGCTAAAAAAAATTGTAATATCAAGTAATAAAAAATAGAAGGTATCAAAAAAATGGTAGCACTGAAACTGCATCTTGTCATGTAAAAATCCTCATATAATAATAATATAATATTTATTCATTTATATAGCGCTATTAATTCCATAGCACTTCACATACATCAGTAATGATGTCTCTCTTGGAGCTCACAATCTAAACATCCTATCAGTATGTCTTTACAATGTGGGAGGAAACCGGAGTGCCTGGAGGAAGGCCACGCAAACACGGGGAGAACATACAAACTCTTTGTAGATGTTGTCCTTAGTGTCCGTGGTGTAATTGAACCCAGGACCTCAAGACCCCAGTGCTGCAAAGGCTGCAGTGCTAACCACTTGAGTCACCGTGCTGCCCATCTCATATACCGTATATACTCGTGTATAAGCCGAGTTTTTCAGCCCAAAAATTGGGCTGAAAAGTCCCCCCCTCGGCTTATACACGGGTCATACGGTATGCTGTGGGGGGGGGCTGTGACCGGGGGCTGGAGGAGGCAGGAGGGGGCCGCGGTGACCGCAGGCGGTCACGTGGGGCCGCCTCATTAGTGCAATGAATATGCACGGCATCCCCCCGTCCATCAGCGGCGGGGGGATGCCGTGCATATTGCACTACACAGCCCCCCTCCTTAATATGGGTCCCCCAGTAGTAATAAACAGCCCCCCCTCCTTATCATGTCCCCCCCAGGCTGCGGCAGCTGTCAAAATAACAAACACTTTATACATCACCTTCCGACGCAGCTCCTCCGCTCGCCGGCTTCTTCTTCCTTGTTGTGCCGGTGTCATGTGACCGGGCGCAGGAGATGACGTCATTTCCTGCGCGCGGTCACAGAAGCCGGCACAACAAGGAAGAAGAAGCCGGCGAGCGGAGGACCGGAGGAGCTGCGCCGGAAGGTGATGTATAAAGTGTTTGTTATTTTGACAGCTGCCGCAGCCTGGGGGGGACATAAGGAGGGGGGGGCTGTATACTACCACTGGGGCTGCTGGATACTACACTGGGGCTGTATATACCTCTGGGGCTGCTGTATACTACCACTGGCGCTGTATATACCTGTGGGGCTGCTGTATACTACACTGGGGCTGTATATACCTGTGGGGCTGCTGTATACTACCACTGGGGCTGTATATACCTGTGGGGCTGCTGTATACTACACTGGGGCTGTATATACCTGTGGGGCTGCTGTATACTACCACTGGGGCTGTATATACCTGTGGGGCTGCTGTATACTACACTGGGGCTGTATATACCTGTGGGGCTGCTGTATACTACCACTGGGGCTGTATATACCTGTGGGGCTGCTGTATACTACACTGGGGCTGTATATACCTCTGGGGCTGCTGTACACTACACTGGGGCTGTATATACCTCTGGGGCTGCTGTATACTACCACTGGGGCTGTATATACCTGTGGGGCTGCTGTATACTACCACTGGGGCTGTATATACCTCTGGGGCTGCTGGATGCTACCACTGGGGCTGTATATACCTGTGGGGCTGCTGTATACTACCACTGGGGCTGTATATACCTCTGGGGCTGCTGGATGCTACCACTGGGGCTGTATATACCTCTGGGGCTGCTGTATACTACCAATGGGGCTGTATATACCTCTGAGGCTGCTGTATACTACCTCTGGGGCTGCTGTATACTACCACTGGGGCTGTATACTACCACTGGGGCTGCTGTATATACCTTTGGGGCTGCTGTATACTACCTCTGGGGCTGCTGTATACTACCTGTGGGGCTGCTGTATACTACACTGGGGCTGTATATACCTGTGGGGCTGCTGTATACTACCACTGGGGCTGTATATACCTGTGGGGCTGCTGTATACTACACTGGGGCTGTATATACCTGTGGGGCTGCTGTATACTACCACTGGGGCTGTATATACCTGTGGGGCTGCTGTATACTACACTGGGGCTGTATATACCTCTGGGGCTGCTGTACACTACACTGGGGCTGTATATACCTCTGGGGCTGCTGTATACTACCACTGGGGCTGTATATACCTGTGGGGCTGCTGGATGCTACCACTGGGGCTGTATATACCTGTGGGGCTGCTGTATACTACCACTGGGGCTGTATATACCTCTGGGGCTGCTGGATGCTACCACTGGGGCTGTATATACCTCTGGGGCTGCTGTATACTACCAATGGGGCTGTATATACCTCTGAGGCTGCTGTATACTACCTCTGGGGCTGCTGTATACTACCACTGGGGCTGTATACTACCACTGGGGCTGCTGTATATACCTTTGGGGCTGCTGTATACTACCTCTGGGGCTGCTGTATACTACCTCTGGGGATGCTGTATACTACCACTGGGGCTGTATATACCTCTGGGGCTGCTGTATACTAACTACTGGAGCTGCTGTTGTACATACCACTGGGGCTGCTGCTGTATACTACCACTGGGGAGGCTGCTGTATACTACCATTGGGGGGCCTGTATACCACACTGCTGGGGGCTGTATACCTGTGCTGGAGTCCACCCTCGGCTTATACACGAGTCAATAGGTTTTCCCAGGTTTTGGGGGCAAAAGTAGGGGGGTCGGCTTATACACGGGTCGGCTTATACACGAGTATATACGGTAGATTAATTGATGGAAAACTAAAAACTCATAGCTCCTGGAACATGCAGAATATGGTGACATAAAAAAAGTTAACATTTTGTACTACTATTCTATAATATATACAAATTATATTACTGTTTGTCACGATCCCTTTGTGCAGCACGTCTAGTGCGCTTTTGTATGTTACGGTTTACTGGTATCTGGTTATCTTGAGTTGTCAGTATGTTGATATTCAGAGCTATTCTCCATGCTGGTTTTGGGAAGAGTTGGGTTACTCAGGTGTTTATGCTTGTGATTGTTCTGTTACTTTAATGGGCACCTATCCCTAGATTGCTGCCAGTTGTACATTTTGTCTAAAGTGCTGTGTGGCCTGTTCTCCTGTGTCTACTCTAATTTGTTTACTGACCCGGATTGTTGTTTGATTACACTTTTGCCTGTTCCCTGTACATGTTAAGGTACAGTCACACGCTATGTTATCGGTAACGATATCGTTTGCGATGTTAGAGATCGTTCGTGAGTCATTTCAACATCGTTGGTGAGACGTCACATGTCCAGATAAGTTGAATGACGCGCGAACGATCCAGCGATCTAGACATTGTTTGAACGAGCCAGCGAAGGATGTTGGCCATCGTTCAGCCGCCGTCACACAGCAAGTATATGAACGATGAGAACCTTCAATGTGGGCATTCTGTTTCACGTAGGGCAGGATATAGGCGTGCCAGGTTGGGTTGTACCGCGCCCCTACAACTTTGATTGGTGGCCACATCTGCATTTACCATTGGTGAGCCTTGATTGGGAAAATGGCCAGTAGATTTAACGCTTAACCACTGTCAACATCACACCATTCATGTGTCAACCAACTTGGGAACACACACAATAATGTAGTAACTACCCATCACAACATATCTATATGTACGACTCTACAGTTTTCTATGCAGATCACAAAGTCTCATTTGCGGCAGCATGAGCGTTTAACAACGCCTAGACAACATTGAGGGTGACTTCCATCAGTCTGCTTGGTTAATTTAGGTTTGAATTTAATTTTACCAAGTCAATGAGAAACAACATCCAAGCACAGAAGATCAAATATGGCGCCATGGGTTGGACAACACACAGCCAATTGGAACGCAAGCACAACCACAAATCGGCGCTCAGGGGGAGCATAAACAACAACGACAAAGCACGGCTACGGAATTGATTTCTGCATCGCTGAAGTTGTGAACGACATAGTTTATCACGACGTCACACACAACGATGCAGCAGGTTGACAGAACGTTAATTGGACGACGAACGACGGATTTCAGGTCCGGAGCACAAATTTTTAATCAATCATGGTACCTTTACACGCCGCGACGGCAGGCTGGATACATCGCGCTACAAGCTACAATTGTAGCTTGTAGCGTCCATATCGCCTGTAGTAGCGGCGTCTGAAGAGGCGACGCTACAGCCGGCGACAGATACATCTGTTTATGGGCTCTGCTCATAAACTTAAGGCAACATCGCCGATTGTAGCGAGCTGTATCGGCGTGTAAAGAAGCAACGGAAGGCAACTCTGGACACCCGGCGATGTGGCTGCCATGTATCTAAGGCGTGACACAGTCGCCATGTTACCGCGGCCCATCTGCGATCATTGGAGGTCGCTCCTGCTTTATGATTGGTAGTCGCAGCATAGGGCGGGATATTTAAGGAGCTGACCAGTCACACTACACAATTACTCGAGCGCGCTCTATTAACCAGCCTCCTGCGATGCCTGGCCAATCCTGATGATATTGCGCTGTCCTATCATCATACGGACGGCTCGTAATCCAAGATTGTTGCACGCCTATGTGCTATCCCTGCTGCACCGGGTCCGCCCATAGTAGCTTGTTGGAGCGGTGTGTAAACATGGTACGCTACGCTACAGCTGGCTACTTGAGACACCCGGCGATGTAGCTAGCTATAGATGTAGCGTGGCGTAGCGCACCTTGTCGCGGCGTGTAAAGAGGGTGCGTTGACCGTTTGTAGCCGTTTGAGCGTGCTCGTGCACGCGAAGTAGCGCGATGTATCCAGCCTGCCGTCGCGGCGTGTAAAGGTACCCTCAGAGATCCAACGATTTATCGTTTCAACATCGTTCATTTTTACGCAATGATGCACAAACAATGTCGTTTGAATTATCAAAAAACTGTGACGTTTCAACGATATCGTTACCGATATCGTAGCTTGTGACGGTACCTTTACCTTTCTTCTGGTATTTTAACCCTTGGACCTTGACCTGTTTAAACTTCTGTTTAATCCCTGTAACTTCATCTTGATCTCCTGGAATACCTGACCTGACCGTTATTTGACCAAATCTCTGTCTACTCCCAGTATATTGCGAACTCTCATGGAACTGACCCCAAATTATCTGACCGCCCTGTTGCCTCCCTTCCTGTAAGTACTGTGTCACAATCTAGTTTGTAGGTGGCTAGCTTCACATTTTGTGTCACAATTTGTTGCTCTTGTAACTACCATCACATTTGGTATTGCCATAAACAAGCTAACACACTGAATACAGTTTACACCGTATTTGTGCAACAAGTAATGTATGGAAAATTTAAAACATCTTAAGCCAACAACAGAACTGCTTTTTTTTCTATTATTCCCCATTTGTTAATAAAAAGGTAGGTACTAAGTTATATATACCCCAAAATAATGCCACTTACAAATACAACTCACCAAGAAAAAATGAGCCCTCCTACAGCTACAAGAAAAAAAATAGGGCTGATTCATCAATGTGCTTAAAGACCTTAAAAGGTTGCAATATTTTTGTGCAGCTCAGTAGTTGCACATAAATATTGAGATTTTTTTTATTTACATGTCAGTCCCTGCAAAGTATGCCAATATGGACGCAGTGTGGTTATGTCAAAATCAGCATACGTTACGCCACCAAAGTGGTGTAATTTATTCCAGATATGTACGCCAGCTCCTAGCACCCACAGACAGGTCCTTCTGGTGCCCGGAAGGAGGACATCACCGGGACTCACCATAAGATCGTGGGGAGGGTAAGATAGCATGTTTGTCTCTGTCTGTCTGTGTCCCCTGAAAATGAAGTTAAAAAAAATAGCACAAACGGCGGATCATGCATTTGTGATGCTTTTTTGGAAAAAGAGGATCTGTTTTTGGTGCAGAAACTGCCCCAAAAACGGATAAAAAAATCTGGAACACAGACGCTTTGCCTGGACTAACTTACCCTTAAACTCTACATTAAATAATTTTATTTGGCTTTTATTATAAATTTTGTTAGTTAACATCAAAAGTGGATAAAGAACATCTTGGTGATTTCCTCAGGCTTCCCCACTTTAAGATGGTACCCACACCCACTCCTGTGTAATTTGCTGTGACCTCATTTTTAATATGTTTATTCTCATCTAGGCAAACGTGTGCACCAATATTTTTCTGGTCTGTTTTTGCCATTCTGTGCATACAGTAAGAATCATCCAACCAATGGCATTGGATACTTTGGGATAAGCCTGTGAAAAAATGTCTCTATTAAGTGCTGTTAAGTGACACCCTGTTAACAGATATTACTATGGTGATGTATATATGAGTCCGGAAGTATTCAGCCACATTGAACTTTCTCCTGCTGCTGACGTCTGAAACAGAGTTGCAGTGGATGGGCACTGGACATGCTTAAAAATGTGTGTGCTGAGAGCAAGATGTGCGTCGCCACCTTGTTTTATCAGCATTGTAGCCCTCTGCAGACTGGCTGATTCCTTTCCTTTTTGGCTCTATATATCATTGTTGGGTCTCCTGCACATTCCCTTGATGAGTCTTCTCTGTCAGGACAGAAGAGGAATGGGGATTATGTCTATTTATTGTTAGTTACACACTTGGTTACAGCCCTTGTTATGGTGGGAGTCACTGCAGGGGCACAACAGGGTTAGCATTTAATAAGAACTAAAGACCAACCAGTCCTCTGTTGAGATGGTCCATGATGAAGTCGCACAACCAATACATGTTTGGGAGAGATCTATATAATTAATGCTTGTAATTTATTAACCTTATTCATACTAAACTCCTTAAGGTACCTTTACACGCCGCTACAACAGGATGGATACAACCCGCTACAGGCTACGATTGTAGCTTGCGTCGTCAATATAGCCCGTAGTAGCGGCGTGTGAAGACGGTAGGAGGCAGCCGGCAACAGATTGTCACGGGTGGCACGGATGACAGGGTAGAGGCCACGCGCAGACGGTCCCAGCGTTTGGCCAATCAGCCATAATGTTTGAGGACGGTCCGTCTTTCAGGGGCATTTACCTTCTGTGTAGATAGAGAGAAGGTATGATAAGATCTCCCTATCATGGGGAGACGGCTGGGAAGGTCTTGTGCTCGGTCTGGTTTCTACACCAGTATTCTGGGTCACTAGGACCCAGCAGGTTCTTCCCACCTTTATAAGGAGTTTCATTGCCCTCCCTCGGTGCAGGTGATATTTCCTTGGACACTCATTATCCTTGCTCCAGCAGAAGCTGAGGTTGTGGAGGTTTCTGTGCTCTGCTGCAAGATAAGTGTTTTCTTTCCCCATTGTCTGTTTTTCCTTGTGTTTGTCTTTAGTTGTTAGTGGAGGGGTCTAGTGTGAACCTCTCCATCTGATCCTTAGATAAGGTAGTGCTAGGATCAGAGAGGGACGAGGTTCGTGGTCGGCGACAGTTGAGGAAACTGTATAGGGACGTCAGGGCAGACAGGGTCAGCCCCAGGAAGACTAGGGGTCACCCTCTCCCTCTTGTGCCCATAGCTTTAGGGACTCCTTATTCCCCCCCCCCGTCGTTGTCCTACGCTGAGTGTCTCTCCCGCTCCCAGCGTGACACAGATACATCTGTTTCCGAGCACTGCTCTGAAACAGGTGGTTACAAAGCCGATTGCAGCGAGCTGTATCGGCGTGTAAAGAAGCTACAGAAGGGATGTCTGGACACCAGGCCATGTAGCTGGAATGTAGCTATGGCGTGACACAGGCTCCGTGTTACCGCGCCCCATCTGCGATCATTGGTGGAAGATGGTGCGTTCCGATTGGCCCTTGCCTCACAGCCCTCCATCTTGGTTGAGCTGTCACTTCAGCACTACAGATATGCGCCGTATGCACAATCATATATTAGTACAATTACGCGGACACACACTTGCGGAAAGAAAATGTACAAATGCGCCATGATCCTTATACAGTGTGCACATTCTCTGAACACATGATAACGAATAATGCTGTACACAGCACATTGATGCAGGACATATTCTTGTCAGGTGGTTAGAAGAACACACTGTCACACACATTTTGGACATGTGGGCTTGGGAGCTCCTCCACTACATTCACATCTGTTAGCACATATATGAACACCATTGGGCCTGTATTCACACATAGTTAGGCAGACATGACACAGATCAAACTTCAACTGAAAACGCACATACTGTGTGTTGTAAGCCGCTACTGTGTGTCGCACAAACGCAACTTAGCACAATCGCCACACACCGCTGTCACAAGCGCTCATCGTGCGTGACAAGGCAAACACTTCTACTACGCACACATAGCCCGGAACCGCTACTTTAATCCACACGGGATATGTGACTGACCACCGCTCCAGCGTGACGCTTTACCATCGATTTCGATGCATACGCCACGCTCCGCCATGTCACAAGCGCTTATTCCGTGCCACAGTCCGATCACTAGTACGTCACGTCTCAGCCATCCGCCCTTTCCGTCGTGCCCAATCACAACTCTCTAGTGTTGGCCAATGGTTGTGGTTTGGGCGCGGCGTACAGGACTGTGGCACGCCTATATGTTTTACCTGCTGCCTTTGTTACGCCCAGATTACTATGTGGTGGCGGCGTGTGAAGATGGTAGGCTAAGCTACAGATGGCTACTTGAGACACCCGGCGATGTATCTAGCTGTAGATGTAACGTAGCGTAGCGCACCTTGTGGCGGCGTGTAAAGGTGGTGCGTTTCCCGTTTGTAACCATTTGGGCGTGCTCGTGCACGTGAAGTAGCGGGTTGTATCCATCCTGTTGTAGCGGCGTGTAAAGGTACCTTTAGTGATTGCAGATCTACATTATCAATTTTTTAGGTCTTTTTTGTGCCACTATAGTCCTTGTTATATACTGACATTGCACTAGGGCTGTATAAATTATGTGAATCAATACCAAGAATTATGTTTTTTTCCCTGATAAGTGGGTGTAGATTCAGTGAGGGGAGGACCTATACACTATTAGACTCTATCATGGTGTGATTGTTGATGCCATTTGGTCATGACCCACTGTGGGGATTCTATTCGTACAGTTAGGGCCAGAAATATTTGGACAGTGACACAAGTTTTGTTATTTTAGCTATTTACAAAAACATGTTCAGAAATACAATTATATATATAATATGGGCTGAAAGTGCACACTCCCAGCTGCAATATGAGAGTTTCCACATCCAAATCGGAGAAAGGGTTTAGGAATCATAGCTCTGTAATGCATAGCCTCCTCTTTTTCAAGGGACCAAAAGTAATTGGACAATGGACTCTAATGGTGGGTTCACACACACCAATTTATCTGTTCAATCTCTGAACCAATCTCTGGTTGCAGTGAAATCATGGATACATTGCTCCATGTTGTACACAGCCACAAAATGGAGCAATGTATCCATGATTTCACTGCAACCAGAGCTTGGTTCAGAGATTGAACAGATAAATTGGTGTGTGTAAACCCACCATTAGGGCTGCAATTAACTCTGAAGGCATCTCCCTCGTTAACCTGTAATCAATGAAGTAGTTAAAAGGTCAGGGTAGATTCCAGGTGTGTGGTTTTGCATTTGGAAGCTGTTGCTGTGACCAGACAATATGCGGTCAAAGGAACTCTCAATTGAGGTGAAGCAGAACATCCTGAGGCTGAAAAAAAAGAAAAAATCCATCAGAGAGATAGCAGACATGCTTGGAGTAGCAAAATCAACAGTTGGGTACATTCTGAGAAAAAAGGAATTGACTGGTGAGCTTGGGAAATCTAAAAGGCCTGGACGTCCACGGATGATAACAGTGGTGGATGATCACCGCATACTTTATTTGGTGAAGAAGAACCCGTTCACAAAATCAACTGAAGTCCAGAACACTCTCAGTGAAGTAGGTGTATCTGTCTCTAAGTCAACAGTAAAGAGAAGACTCCATGACAGTAAATACAAAGGGTTTACATCTAGATGCAAACCATTCATCAATTCCAAAAATAGACAGGCCAGAGTTAAATTTGCTGAGAAACACCTCAAGAAGCCAGCTCAGTTCTGGAAAAGTATTCTATGGACAGATGAGACAAAGATCAACCTGTACCAGAATGATGGGAAGAAAAAAGTTTGGAGAAGAAAGGGAACGGCACATGATCCAAGGCACACCACATCCTCTGTAAAACATGGTGGAGGCAACGTGATGGCATGGGCATGCATGGCTTTCAATGGCACTGGGTCACTTGTGTTTATTGATGACATAACAGCAGACAAGAGTAGCCGGATGAATTCTGAAGTGTACCGGGATATACTTTCAGCCCAGATTCAGCCAAATGCTGCAAAGTTGATTGGACGGCGCTTCATAGTACAGATGGACAATGACCCCAAGCATACAGCCAAAGCTACCCAGGAGTTCATGAGTGCAAAAAAGTGGAACATTCTGCAATGGCCAAGTCAATCACCAGATCTTAACCCAATTGAGCATGCATTTCACTTGCTCAAATTCAGACTTAAGACGGAAAGACCCACAAACAAGCAAGACCTGAAGGCTGCGGCTGTAAAGGCCTGGCAAAGCATTAAGAAGGAGGAAACCCAGCGTTTGGTGATGTCCATGGGTTCCAGACTTAAGGCAGTGATTGCCTCCAAAGGATTCGCAACAAAATATTGAAAATAAAAATATTTTGTTTGGGTTATGTTTATTTGTCCAATTATTTTTGACCTCCTAAAATGTGGAGTGTTTGTAAAGAAATGTGTACAATTCCTACATTTTCTATCAGATATTTTTGTTCAACCCTTCAAATTAAACGTTACAATCTGCACTTGAATTCTGTTGTAGAGGTTTCATTTCAAATCCAATGTGGTGGCATGCAGAGCACAACTCGCGAAAATTGTGTCACTGTCCAAATATTTCTGGCCCTAACTGTATATTTACTCTCCATTTTTGGGTGGATAAAGATGTGTACATTGTGTCCCCTCAATACTGTGCTTTACGTTTTTGTGTGTGGATGTTGTGGTGGTATGCCTCTACTTATTTTAGTATCTTTATTAAAAGTTAAAGTCTTAGGGTACCGTCACACTTGGCAATGCACCAGTGATCCTGACAACGATCCAACCTGGTAGAGATCACTGGTGAGATGTCAGATCTCACCAGCATCGCAGCAACGATAAAGTGGTTGTAGGGACCCTGTCACTCTCGGGTGTAGTGTTGAGTTTGTTGGTTGTTGTCCCTGTCAAACACAGCGATGCACGCCGCGCAGCAGGAGCGCGACGACCAAAAAATGGTCCAGAACGGTTTGTAATGATCAGCGATCTCACAGCAGGGGTTTGGTCGCTGCTACGTGTCAAACGTAGCGAGATCGCTGTTGAGGTCGCTCTTGCGTCACAAAACTTGTGACTCAGCAGCGATCTCGCTAGCAATCTCGTTTAGTGTGATGGGGGCTTTAGATCTCTCCTTTTGCTTTTCTCCACACATTGAGATTATTTTGCCTACCTCAACACTAATAGACAGATGATTTTTATAGCTGCGTGAAAACTGAAAATGAAGAAATGGAATGATCAGGATTTTGGTTATCGTTTTCCATTAGTACTTGTTAGGCTGCTTTCACATCTGCAGTTTTCGCCGATCGCGGCAGATGCGGTGAAAAAACAGCATCTGCCACGATTAACGCATAACCGCTGCACTTGCGGCACAGTTGCGGCAAGCCCCATACAATGTCTATGCAGGCTTGTGGCAGGTGCGGCAAGTGCGGTTTCGGCACTTGCGGCAAGGTGCGGCCGCGAAAAAAAAAAGCGGTCAGCCGCGTTTTTTTTGTGGCCGCACCTGCCGCAAGTGCCGATACCGCACTTGCCGCACCTTCCGCAAGCCCCCATAGACTTTGTATGGGGCTTGCCGCAACTGTGCCGCAAGTGCAGCGGTTATGCGTTAATCGTGGCAGATGCTGTTTTTTCACCGCATCTGCCGCGATCGGCAAAAACTGCTGATGTGAAAGTACCCTTAGAAGGTCAAGTTACAGTACAAAAGATCATTTTAAAGTTGAAGCAAAATAGGATATGAGGAAAAGGATATAAAAGGTACACCTAGTAAGGTATACACCTGATGTGTGTGTGTGTGTATATATATATTATATATATATATATATATATATATATATATATATATATACACCCACCCACATACATACACACACACACCCCTAGTATGCATTTATACCTAGTATACCTTCTTTTAACATGTTCTAGCTCAGAAGTTCCCAACTCCAGTCCTCAAGGCACACCAACAGTGCAGGTTTTCAGGATTTCCTTAGTATTGCACAGGTGATAATTGAATCTAGCTTATATCCTTCTGTGCTGTGATTTTAAAATTATATAAATAAATTTGGAATTTTTGTGGAATTTGAATGCTGGATACCTCTTTTCTGATGACCCTCCGATTTCTGCACTCAATATTCTCGGTGTCAAACATTCTCTTGGGACTGGTGAACTGACTCCATTGTTTGGACAGTACAAAAGAGGTGCAAATCTTTCTACTATTTTATTTTTATGTTCCACTTCTGGTTTTGTATTACAAATACTTCTGTAAAACACTGACCAAAATACACTCGGTTGAAAAATGTGTAAATAGTGAACTGTTCAGCCAGATGACATTTTACAAAAGGGTTATAAATATTAGATACAGTTGAAACCAGATGTTTACATCTACTTTATAAAAAGACACATATACATGTTTTTCTCACCGATATGAAATCAGAATAAACCATTCCTGTTTTAGGTCAATTAGGATTACCATAATTAGTAATATTTGACAAATGCCATAATAAGAGAGAGAATGTTTTAAGGCATTTGTATTACTTTCTGCAAAATCACAAGTTTACATACATTTCATTAGTTCAGAGAGATACAGCCAGACACCACTCCAATTGCTTATAACACTGGTGACACTTGGCAGTGTATGTTTGATACATTTCACGTGTACGAGTACTCGTACGTGTACGAGTACACGAGTAGAATTTGGTACCATTGCCCTTAAACTGTGTAACTTGGATAAAACGTTTTGGATATCGTTCCACAAGCTTCTCACAATAGTTGGTATGAATTTGGGCCCATCTTCCCTGACAGAACTGGTGGAACTGAGCCATGTTTGTAGGTTACCTTGCTCACACCTGCCTTTTCAGCTTTGTCCATAAATTTTCAATAGGATTGAGATCAGGGCTTTGTGATGGCCACTCCAAATCACATACTTTGCTATCCATACGTCACTTTGTAACCAGTTTGCCAATATGCTTTGGGTCATTGTCCATTTGAAAGACCCACTTCTGCCCAAGCTTTAACTTCCTGGCTGATGTCAAGAGATGTTGTTTCAGTATTGTCACAATCTTCTATTCTCATGATGCTATCTAATTTGTGAAGTGCACCAGTACCTCTGCTGCAAAACAACCCCACAACATGATGCTGCCACCCTTTGACAGTTAAGATGGTGGTCCTAGGCTTCCAAGCTTCTCCCTTTTTCCTCCAAACGTTAACGATGGTCATTATGGCCAAACAATTCTCAATCTTATGTTCTGTGGTCTGACGAAACTAGTCTCCAAAAATGTATGTCTTTGTTCCTATGTGCATTTGCAAAAATTAATCTGGCTTATTTATGTTTCTTTGGAAGTAATGGCTTCTTTCTGGCAGAGTGGTATTTCAGCCCATGTTGATACAGTACTCTTTTCACTTTAGATAATGACACAATCTTATCAGCTTCTGCCATCATCTGCACATGGTCTTTTGCTTTTGTTCTTAGGTTGATATGTACATGTCAGACCAAAGCACCTTCATCTTTGGGACATAGAACTGGTCTCCTTACTGAGCGGTATGATGGCTGGACATTCACATCTTGTTTACACTTGTGTATAACTGTGTGTACAGAAGAATGAGGCATCTTCAGGTATCCTTCAGCTATTTGGAAATTGCACCCAAGGATGAATCAGACTTGTGCATGTACAAAATTGTCTTCCTGATATCTTGGCTGATTTCTTTAGATTTTCCTATGATGCTGCTCAAAGAAGCAGTGTTTCAGGTGTGCATTAAAAAAGATCCACAGGTGTGTTTCTAATTAATTCAAATTTTGCCAATAAACATCAGAAGCCGCCAAACACATGGCATCATCATATGGGCTGTCCCAAATTGTTTAAAAGGCACAGTAATCTTAGTGGTTATAAACTTGTAACTGCAGAAAGGGAATACAAATTCCTTAAAACATTCTCTTTCTCAATATTCCTTTTTGAATCAGATATTTTTATTAACCAAAAACAGGATATTACAAAGCATGGACATAAAATGCCCTCAGATGTACATTATTTCAAAAGGTTAACTCCCCCCTCCCATCCCACCCACCTTCCCTTCCAGACATCAAGCACATTTTCTCTTATTGTAGGAGCAAATATCAACAAATACAAACATTATATAGTCTAATACTCATTCATCATATAGCTGGAGTAGAAGTTTGTCCTTCAAACCATCCCCAGGGATTTACTCCTTCAGTCACTCCTCACTTCTTCAATGCATTCCATAATTTAGCGAACATTGTCATAGTATTTCTCTTATAATAAATACTTTCTTCAAGCCTTATTGTATAATTCACCTGCATAATAAATTCTATCCTAGTGAGGGACTAGGCCCTGATCCAGTTCTTAGCAATCAGCTTTCTTGCCATGAATAATAATCTAGCAACCGCCACCTACTGTGCATTATTAAGTTCTTCTACATACCCCCAATATGCACACAACCGGAGTCTGCAGATCTTTCTCATTATTCTGATATTTGGCAAATATAAATAATTATGGTAATCCTAAATTACCTAAAACAGGAAAGGTTTATTCTGATTTCATGTCAGATAGTGAGAAAAACAAGCATATGAGTCTTTTTATATGCCGTATATACTCGAGTATAAGCCGAGTTTTTCAGCACAATTTTTGTGCTGAAAAGTACCCCCCTCAGCTTAAACTCGAGTCAGTAAGGTGGGGAGCGGTGTCTGGGGGCTGGAGGAGGCAGGGGGAGGCTGCAGAATGAGCAGGTGGTCACGTGACCCCACTCATTAGTGTAGTGGAATATGCTCTGCATCCCCCAGTTCATCACCGACAGGGGGAGCAGCACACATTACACTATACTATCTATACAGGCACTCCCCTTCCCCCCATCAACGGTTACAGGCCCCCATTCTGCCGCACATAAAATAATAAACCTTTAACTCACCCTCCGATGTCTTGCAGGTACCGTTCATCCTCCGTCCAGTCTTCCTGTCTGTATGCTGGCTTCTATTGCTGTGACCGGCGCAGCAGCACTGACGTCATCGCTGCTGCGCCGGTCACATGATTAGAAGCAGGCATACAGACAGGTAGAACCGGACAGAGGACGAAAGGTGCCTGCAGGACATCGGAGGGTGAGTTAAAGGTTTATTATTTTATGTGCAGCAGCACGGGGGCCTGTAACCAGTGATGGGGGCTATATACCACTGAAGGGGGCCTGTAAACAGTGATGGGGGCCTATATACCACTGAAGTGGGCCTGTAACCAGTGATGGGGGGCTATATACCACTGAAGGGGGCTATATACCACTGAAGGGGGCCTGTATATGAGTCAATATATGAGTCTCATAGGTGGAGCTTTACCTCAGGGCAGCGGGGGTAGATGAGGGGAGTAGTTGTCCTCACCTCTTGATGCTGAGGCCCTCTGGGCACTGGAGGAAAGGAGCACAGACACCGCTTCACCTTAAACGTTTCTTTACTGGTACCGGCAGATGATACATTACACAGTCACAGCCTGATTTAGCGCGTACAGTCGGTTCCTTACCGGTACAGAAGAGAGTGAAAGCACATAAGCCTCCCTCCACCGGAATTCGGTCCCTTCCCTAATGTGTCCTGGACGAACTGAAGAAGAGGTACAGTCTGTGGCGCTATGGCTCCCTTCTGTCGGTCCCACAGCTTGTCGATTCACAGTCAGGGACAGACCTCTGACTGCCTCGGCTCCGGTATGCCGGTGTTGATCCCGGACTCCCCAGCCGGCTCCAACCGGTCCTGGATTGTTCCCTCCATTTCTGGGTCACCCCTCTCCAAGGAGGTGCCCTCTTGTCATGAACGCTGTCAGACACGTCCTCTCTGGCTGCCTTCCCAGCACTGTGACTAAATCTCACTCAACTGTCACTCAAGTCTCCTGTTCTACTCTAGGCTCCATCCCTTGGACCTACTGAATATACAGTCCCTATGCTAAGGTGGCCTAGTGTATGGATGCTTATGACAGACTCTGTATAAAACCCGTATCCATGGCTACGGAGGCACTACACCTTCTGTTTGGGGTGCAGTACCTCCCTGTGGCGCCTTCCCATAGGGGCGCCACATATACAGTGATGGGGGCCTGTAACTAGTGATGGGGGCTATATACCACTGAAAGGGGCCTGTAACCAGTGATGGGGGCCTGTAACCAGTGATAGGGGGCTATATACCACTGAAGGGGGCCTGTAACCAGTGATAGGGGGCTATATACCACTGAAGGGGCCTGTATACACTGATGGGGGTCCTGTAACCAGTGATGGGGGCTATATACCACTGAAGGGGGCCTGTAACCAGTGATGGGGGGCTGTAACCACTGAAGGGGGCCTGTATACAGTGAGGGGGCCTGTAACCACTGATGGGGGGCTGGAACTAGTGATGGGATGCTGTATACCACTGATGGGGACTGTATACCACTGATGGGGGACAGTAACCTCTGATGGGGGCTGTAACCACTGATGGGGGGCTGTAACCACTGATGGGGGGCCTGTATACCAGTGATGGGGGGGACTATATACAAGTGATGGGGACCTGTATACCAGTGATGGAGGTGCTATATACCAGTGATGGGAGCGCTGTATACCAGTGATGGGGGTGCTATATACCAGTGATGGCCGCTATATACCAGGATGGTGGGCTATACACAAGTAATCAGAGGCCATTTACCATGATGAGAGTCTGCTGCATTTCTCACCCTAGGCGTATACTTGAGTCAATACTTTTGCCTAGTTTTGGAGGGTAAAATTAGGGGCCTCGGCTTATACTCGAGTATATATGGTAGTCTATGTAAACTTCTGGGTTCAACTGTAGCTGTTAAGTGAACAAATTCTCTATGAAGATGCACACTTGAACATACACAAAAAATTATTAAATACTAACCCATTTTCTTGGACGCCCTCTTGGACGCTTTTCACCACTGCCCTCTTCTTTCTTAAGAGAACAAAAGAAAATATATAAATATAAATACATGAGAAACAATATGTGATAATTTGTCTCTATGAAGTGCTAGGAACAAAATGTCTGTGTAAAGAGATTATTAGATTTTTACATTAAATGTATTGAATCAAATGTTATTTGTTGTATACATACTGAATCTACATATGATTACATAAAAATCAGTAATTATAACTGAATACCTTGCCTTTAACTTACACTTTCTACCCAGTATTAAAGCATCAGTTAAGCAGATTTTTTTATTTTCCCGCTTGAGTGGTGCTTTAACTTCTTCACCCCAGAG
Source organism: Allobates femoralis (assembly GCA_033576535.1). Classification (NCBI taxonomy): domain Eukaryota; kingdom Metazoa; phylum Chordata; class Amphibia; order Anura; family Aromobatidae; genus Allobates; species Allobates femoralis. The sequence continues at coordinate 374,682,868 of JARQOC010000004.1, read as the reverse complement.
CAACTTTCTGTTTCCGTTTTTTCGTCCCCTTCTTCCAAGAGCCATAAAATTTTAATTTTTCTCATAATACAGCTGTATGAGGGCTTGTTTTTTGCAGGACTAGCTGTACACCATTTATTTTGCCACATAGAATTTGTTGTCCCATTTTCAGTACACCAAGTATGGTCAAATTGCAAAAAAAAAAAAGTGAAATTTCACAATTTTTTTTTTAATATAACATATATAACTATATGGTAAAAGTGACCTGGAAAAATGATTCCCCAGGTCAGCACATGTACCAAATATGTATAGTTTTTTTGTCTTTTTTTTTTTTTAATTTAAGTGGTGAAAAAAAAATAAATTTTGTTGCCATTTTCAAAGGTCTGTAACGTTCTTATGTCTTAGAATTTGTGGCTAAGGCTTTTATCACATTACGATTTTCTGGCATTTTACAACGGACAGCCACGGATCCGATTTGGCCCCCATGTATCCCTATTGGTATCGTCACACGTCGCGATATCGCGTAGGATATTGCATAGAAGTCAAGGGAGCGCGCTCGCACGGAGATTTGGATCGTGATTTAAGTGTAGAAGTGGGACGCTGAGATATCGTCTATAACATTGTGGCAATTCCGGGGGTGAGATCATGAATAGCAGTCGTTAGGATTCCTTGTTTTCACAGAGCTGAATGGGAGAAATCGTGGAACACATCGTTATCGCGGTGTCACACCACACGATGCCGCGTATGGCATTATCGCAGATCGCCTGATTTGAGAACATGTTCTCAAATCTGCGATGTGCAATCTCACGATATCTCACACTGATATCGCGGTGTCACACACTACTAGATATGAGCCATGTTCGATTCGAAATGTTCGCCAATCTCAAATTCGAGCTGTTTTGGGCGGTGTTCGAGTCATTCGATGAATGCGAACAATTAGCTTCAAATTTGGCAGTTCGAGGTTGTGTTAGATAACGCTTCGATCACCAAAAAGGACCCTATAGAGTGGTCTGGGGGCAGAGGAAAAGGCTAAAATGGGGGCATGATTGTTTAAAAGCCGGAGGTAAAAAGCTGCCGGCTTTTAAACAATAATTCATAATCCTCTGCCCCCCGCAGCCTCCCATCCCCATCCTCCGCTCCTCCCACTGCCTCCCATCCCGAACCTGAGTCAGGACCGGGCGGGAGCTCAGCACCAGGGAGCGAAGGAGCAGGGCGGGGAAGCCAGTGGTGGTAAGAAGACTACCCCACCAGCTTTCCTGCTGTGTTCTGCGCTCCCCGCTCTCTGATGCCACCTCATCGCCCCTCCACCCCCCGCTGCCTTCCCACCTGATTCTAAGTTAGGATCAGGCGGGGGGAGCAGCTTCAGGGAGCGGGCATCAGGGAGCACAGAACACAGCAGGAAAGCCGGCGGTGTCTTCACCGCTGACTTTCCCGCCTGTTATTTCAAATGATCAGCTGATGCAGATCAGCTGTTCATTTGAAGAAGCCGCGGTGCAGTCTAGGAAAGTTCATGTGAGTTCATGCAGCTTGAACTCACATGAACTTTCCCATGGCTGCACAGCTCAGCTACATCTCTGGTGGATGTTCTCTACCAGAGATGTAGCAAGTGTTGAAATTGCGTTTTGGGACTACGTCGGACGGAAGAGGATTTTTTAATAAAGATGGAGTCTAAATGTATTTTTTGTTTTATTTGTAATAAAATATTTTTCTGTGTGTTGTGTTCTTTTTTTACAAAATTCACTAGAAATTCATGGCGGTCATGTCTAATATTGGCATGACCCCATGAATTTTGGGCTTAGGGCCAGTTGATAACACAAAGCTGGCCCTAATACCTTTATTAACCAGTGAGCGACCGCACCAGGGCCCTGGATGAGTTGGATACAGCGCCAGAGGATGGCGCTTGAATGAACGCGCCATCCTTTGGGGTGGCTGCAGGCTGCAATTCGCAGCGGTGGAGGCCCAGAAAGCTTGGGCCTCCCTGCGCTGTGGATTCCAGCCCCCAGCTGCTTAGTTGTACCTGGCTGGATATAGAAATAGCGTGAAGCCCCACACATTTTTTTTTGATTATTTCATGAAATTCATGAAATAATTAAAAAAAAGGGCCTCCTTCTATTTTTGTTTCCAGGCAGGTACAAATAGGCATGTGGGGGTTGGAGGCAGCCCGTTCCTACCTGCTGTACCTGGCTGGACACAAAAATACAGCAAAGCCCACGTCAATTTTTGGAAAAATTCATTCAAAAAATACATTTAGGGACTGCATCTTTATTAACCCCTTGAGGCTGGAGCGCTGTGGCATTGTAAGGGGGGTTAACTCTGGTCACCGAGGATAGCTCAGGTCATGCCACCTGAGCTGTCCTCAGGTGACCTGAGTTAACCCCCCTTACAATGCCGCTGTGCTACGGCCTCAAGGGGTTAATAAAGATGCAGTCCCTAAATGTATTTTTTTATTAATTTTTCCCAAAAATTTTGATGTGGGCTTTGCCGTATTTTTGTGTCCAGCCAGGTACAGCAGGCAGGTACGGGCTGCCCCCAACCCCCAAGTGCCTATTTATACCTGCCTGAAAGCAGAAATAGAAGGAAGCCCTTTTTTTTTTTTAATTATTTCATGAATTTCATGAAATAATAAGAAAAAAAAAATGTGTGGGGCTTCGCGCTGTTTTTATGTCCAGCCATGTACAGCTAGACAGCTGGGGGCTGGAATCCACAGCACAGGGAGACCCAAGCTTTCTGGGCACCCCCTGCTGCGAATTGCAGCCCGCAGCCACCCCAGAAGATAGCGCGTTCATTAAGACGCCATCTTCATTAAGGCGCCATCTTCTGGCACTGTATCCAGCTCATCCAGGGCCCTGGTGCAGTGGCTCACTGGGTAATAAAGGGGTTAGGGCCAGCTTTGTGTCATCAGCTGGCCCTAAGCCCGAAATTCATGGGGTCATGCCAATATTAGACATGACCGCCATGAATTTCTTGAGCATTTTTAAAAAAAACAACACATAGAAAAAATATTTTATTAGAAATAAAACAAAAAAGACACTTAGACTCCATCTTTAATTATTAAAAAATCCGCTTCCGTCTGACGTACTCCCAAAACGCAATTTTAGCACTTCTGCATAGACACACGTCTATGCAGAGTGATTGCAGGCTGACAACTGACTATGACAGTCAGGGCTCACCCCAGGTCATAGCTCAGGCTATGACCGCGGGTGAACCCTGCTGTCACAGCCGAACTCTGCCACCAGAGATTGCCAAATGCCGGAAGAGCAGTGAATAAACTGGAAGTCATTAACTTACGGTTTATTCACTGCTCTGCCGGTGCTTGGCAATCTCCGGCAGCAGAGTTTGGCTGTGACAGCAGGGTTCACCCGCGGTCATACCCTGAGCTATGACCTGAGGTGAACCCTGCTGACAGTCAGTTCTGTGCCTGTAGCAGTGTGGAGATTGCGTTTTGGGACTTTGTCGGACGGAGAGGAATTTTTTAATAATTAAAGATGGAGTTCAAGGGTACCTTTACACGTTGCAACATTGCATGCAATTTTACTTGCAACTTACTGATTGCAGTGAAATCATGGACACATTGTTCTATTTTATTGCTGTGTAGAAATGGAACAATGTGTCCATGATTTCACTGCAACCAGTAAGTTGCAAGTGAAATTGCATGCAATGTTGCGACGTGTAAAGGTACCCTAAGTGTCTTTTTTGTTTTATTTCTAATAAAATATTTTTTTAGTGTGTTGTGTTTTTTTTTTAAACAATTTACTAGAAATTCATGGAGGGCATGTCTAATATTGGCGTGATCCCATGAATTTCGGGCTTAGGGCCAGCTGATAACAAAAAGCTGGCCCTAACCCCTTTCTTACCCAGTGAGCCACTGCACCAAGGCCCTGGAAGAGTTGGGTTCAGCGCCAGAACATGGCACTTCAATGAACGCGCCATTTTCTGGGGCAGCTGCAGGCTGCCATTCGCAGCGGGGGATGCCCAGAAGGCTTGGGCCTCCCTGCGCTGCGGATTCCAGCCCCCAGCTGCCTGGCTGTACCTGGCTGGACATAGAAATAGCGCGGAGCCTCACGCATTTTTTTTTTTTTTTTATCATTTCATGAAATTAATGAAAAAATACAAAATAAGGGCTTCCCGATATTTCTGTGTCCAGGCAGGTACAAATAGTCAGCTGGGGGTTGGGGGCAGACTGTTGCCGCCTGCTGTATCCGGCTGGCATAAATAAAGACGGTGAAGCCCACGTCAAAGTTTTTCTGAAAAATCCATTAAACAATCCTATAAAAAGGGACTGCATCTTTATTAACCCCTCGACCAGGGTTAATAAAGATGCAGTCCCTTTCATTCATATTGTTTTTTTGAATTTTTCAGGAAAAAAATTTCACGTGGGCTTCGCCGTATTTTTGTGTCCAGCCGGGTACAGCAGGTAGGAATGGGCTGCCCCCAACCCCCAAGTGCCAATTTGTACCTGCCTGGAAACAGAAATAGAAGGAAGCCCTTATTTTTTAATATTTCATGAATTTCATGAAATAATAATTAAAAAAAATGTGTGGGGCTCCGCGCTATTTCTATGTCCAGCCAGGTACAGCTAGGCAGCTGGAATCTGCAGCGCAGGGAGGCCCAATCTTTCTGAGAAGCGCCATCCTCTGGCGCTATATCCAGCTCATCCAGGGCCCTGGTGCCATGGCTCATTGGGTAATAAAGGGGTTAGGGCCAGCTTTGTGTTATCAGCTGGCCCTAAGCCCGAAATTCATGGGGTCACGCCAATATTAGACATTCCCTCCATGAATTTCTAGTACAATGTTTAAAAAAAAAAAAAAACACGTCTGTTAGAATCACTGCACACACACACCTAGTCTTTTGCTTATTGGTGAATGTTTATTCAGAAGTTGCTCTTGTTAGAACTGCGACAGTATGACGTTTCGGACGATTAGGTCCGTGATCACAAATATCGCTGGAAAGATAGAAATATATACAATCAGGTGCTCAATCTTTACAAGTGTTACATATTTACATTATATTTACAAAGAATACACACGTAATGTCCAGTACATCTAATGTCTAGTTACTGGAGACGTCCTTAGCAAGGATGCCAAGAGAAATCCAGAGCTACTTATGGTCTGGAAAATCCAAAAGATGAGAGATAGGGTAGAAAGGTACTGATGGGTTAGGGGTAAGAGTCAGTAGTACATAAAGCATAGGTAGAGATAGAAGCAAAACAAATAAAAGAGCAAGCCTACCCTTAGAATAGTTTGAGTTTCAATAGAACGATGTATCCCTTATGGTCCCGTACAGGGTACAGAGTATGCATAGCAGAGAAGATTGTATGTTAGACCAAATGGGGGATAGCGGACAATGGTAGGAGCAGGATAGTGTTATGGGGGATATAGTACTCTATGTTGAGTGTAGTTGTTATACAGATAAAGTGTACAGTGCAACAATAATCCCATGCTAAAAAGAAAGCTGTTTCTCACCATGCAGCTGAAGCTTTCATTAACCTGATTGATAGAGACATCAAGGAGATCATTCATGACCACCACATTGGCCTACTCCCTGTTCGCCATAATCTATCCTCACTAGAAAAACAAGCCATTACCTCATTACAAAATAACAACAACATCATCATCAAACCGGCGGACAAGGGTGGGGCAATCGTGATAATAAGACTCAATACATTCAAGAAATTAGGAGACAACTGGCAGACACATCAACCTATAAACGTGTCTTGACGGATCCCACATTTACCATACGCAGAAAGATCGACACAATCACAAACAAATACGCCAGCAACGGGACCATAGACACCAAGACCAAGACATTCCTATCCAATCAACACCCCATTACCCCTGTGATCTATATACTTCCCAAAATCCACAAGGATCTCCACAACCCACCAGGACGCCCCATTGTTGCCTCTACAGACCCAATCCTTAGTCCACTGTCTGTATTCCTGGAGAAACTGCTGACTCCACACACCCATAAGACCAGATCCTTCCTACTAGACACCAACAATTTTCTCAACAAATTGAAGGAACTTGGACCCATTCCACCTGAAAGTATTCTGTGTACATGGGATGTCAACAGTCTTTACACCTCTATCGAGCATGATAGAGGGATAGAGGCGGTTTCCCTGACCTTACAAGAGGCTAACACTGATCCAAATCAAAAAGATCTATGTATTGACCTCCTCAACCTAGTTCTACGTGAAAATTATTTCCTATTTGAGGATGATTTTTACGTACAGACACGGGGTACCGCAATGGGCTCTAACGTAGCCCCCGCATACGCAAATCTCTATATGGATAGGTTTGAGCATGACTACATTTACTCCAACACCACATTTCAACAAGAGGCCCTTGTATGGTACGGATACATCGACGACATTTTCTGCATATGGCGTGGACATCATAACAGTCTCCTAGATTTCTTTAATCATATCAATCAGATCAGAACTGAGCTAAAATTCACACTGTCCCACGACTTCAACAGCATCAGCTTCTAGATACTAGAATAACAAAGGACGACAAAGGATATCTAACTTCAGATATCTACACCAAGCCCACATATGTCAATAGTCTCCTCCGTTATGACAGCTGTCACCCCAAGGCCACCAGAAATAGTCTACCAAGGTCTCAGTTTAAAAGAGTCAATAGGATAGTCACAGACCCTTCCACTAGAGACACACGCCTACTGGAGATGTCCAATAAGTTCGCTACACGACACTACCCCCAAAAAACTCCTTAGTGCTGAACTACATAGAGCTAGAGCCCACACTGAAACAACTACTCCACCAAGTGACGTGACAAAACCTGTAAGATTACCCTTTGTTCACTACCATCATCCATCCATACTAAGAGTACATAATCTGATCCGTAAACATTGGCCATTGCTGACCAGATCATATCCCAATGTCGAATCCTTCAAAAACCCACCACTCATGTGTTTGAGAAGACCTCCAAATATACGTGACAGACTAGTACGTGCGGACATAGGAACAAAAACCAACACCAATCAACGTACCCTTACAGGTCACAGACGGACAGGTACTTTCCCGTGCCTGGGATGCATGTCATGCTCTAACTTGATCAAGGGAAATGTAGTTACACACCCTCGGACAGGGAAATCCTATCCCATCAAAGATCTCTATACCTATGATTCTAGCTTTGTGGTTTACGTGATCAAATGCCCTTGTGGATTGCTATACGTGGGTGAAACTACCCAAGCAATCAGAATGAGGATCTCAAGCCACAAATCAGCCATCAGATGCGAATACACCTGGTTGCCTCTCCCGGCCCATTTCAAAGAAGCAAGACACAACGTCTCTCAGCTGCGCTTCCAGGTCCTAGAGAAGGTACATAGACCGAGGAGAGGGGGGAACCAAATCAAACTCTTGAAAGAGCGTGAAACTTACTGGATATATACGCTGGACACTCTAGCACCAAAGGGTCTGAACCGTGAAATAGAATGGCATAACTAATACCATTCACAAACAATATGTCCGCTGCTCCTTCTGAGCATGTGCGGAATGTAACTTCCTGTCCAGCACTCAGGCGAGGCCACTTCCTGTAAGGAGTGCAGGATTGAGATAAAAGGAGCAAAATACACCACCCGGTGTCACTCCTCCTGCATCTCCCTGGGTGTGTACACAACCCACTGCTGTGCCACCACCGTGAGTGCCTATCCATGACCGGACTAGCAAGCTAAGTACCATTATACTACTATACTTGATATATCAATTGATACGCTGTGTTGCTCATACCAGGTCCATAGAGCGACTGCTCCTGACTGCCATAGGCACTGTGACCAATACTCAGCCAAAAGAAGCTACATTCAAGTACAGTATCTCTCAGGGTAATGTCTATATTGTACACTATTCACCAGTACCTCACCTATAGGGGCTCTACCAGGCTATATAAACAGCTTTCTTTTTAGCATGGGATTATAGTTGCACTGTACACTTTATCTGTATAACAACTACACTCAACATAGAGTACTATATCCCCCATAACACTATCCTGCTCCTATCATTGTCCGCTATCCCCCATTTGGTCTAACATACAATCTTCTCTGCTAGGCATACTCTGTACCCTGTACGGGACCATAAGGGATACATCGTTCTATTGAAACTCAAACTATTCTAAGGGTAGGCTTGCTCTTTTATTTGTTTTGCTTCTATCTCTACCTATGCTTTATGTACTACTGACTCTTACCCCTAACCCATCAGTACCTTTCTACCCTATCTCTCATCTTTTGGATTTTCCAGACCATAAGTAGCTCTGGATTTCTCTTGGCATCCTTGCTAAGGACGTCTCCAGTAACTAGACATTAGATATACTGGACATTACGTGTATATTCTTTGTAAACATAATGTAAATATGTAACACTTGTAAAGATTGAGCACCTGATTGTATATATTTCTATCTTTCCAGCGATATTTGTGATCAAGGACCTAATCGTCCGAAACGTCATACTGTCGCAGTTCTAACAAGAGCACCTTCTGAATAAACATTCACCAATAAGCAAAAAGACTAGAAGTGTGTGTGTGTGCAGTGATTCTAACAGACTTGAATACGGGACTCAAGAGGCCCCTTCACTGGCACCACACCCCCTCATATGCCGTGTGCTAACCATTGAATCAGATTAAAATAAAAACACAACACACTGAAAAAATATTTTATTAGAAATAAAACAAAAAAGACACTTAGACTCCATCTTTAATTATTAAAAATCCTCTTCCGTCCGACGTAGTCCCAAAACGCAATCTCCACACTGCTACATGTGTGTCTATGCAGAGCGATGTATCAGTGTGGAGATTGCGTTTTAGGACTACGGCGGACTGAAGAGGATTTTTTAATAATTAAAGATGGAGTCTAAATGTCTTTTTTGTTTTATTTCTAATAAAATATTTTTTCTCTGTGTTGTGTTTTTTGTAAAAAATTCACTAGAAATTCATGGCGGTCATGTCCAATATTGGCGTGACCTCATGAATTTCGGTCTTAGGGCCAGCTGATAACACAAAGCTGGCCCTAATCCCTTTATTAGCCAGTGAGCCATGGCACCAGGGCCCTGGATGAGCTGGATACAGCACCAGAAAATGGCGCTTTTCTGAACGCGCCATTTTCTGGGGCAGCTGCGGGCTGCAATTCGCAGCGGGGGTGCAAAGAAAGCTTGAGCCTCCCTGCGCTGCGGATTCCAGCCTCCAGCTGCCTAGCTGTACCTGGCTGGACATAGAAATAGCGCGAAGCTCCAAGCATTTTTTTTTTTATTATTTCATTACACTAGCGCCTCCAGGCCAGAAGGGGGAGCTAAAGCTGCTTCCCTATATATTCTGGTGTGGAATGGAAGTGGGCAGTTCAGTTCCTGGAAGGACTGAGGAAGAAGGACCTGGGTGTAAAAAAGCTGCATTAGGCTCACCCCACGGTTCGCTGTCCAGTTCCAGGCCAAGCCAGGGTCTGAGGAAAGGAGACAGAGCAGAGAGGAACACACCTGGGAGACTGAGATACCCTGAAACTCACCCCAGAGGAGCGCAAAGAACGGATACCGGATCCGGGACTGTGGACTGTGGATTAGTGAAGGTCCCGCATCTTCACTGTACCACAGAGAAGCAAAACGACGGGGTCAGGAGCACAAGACAAGACTCAAGTTGCCTAGCAGACTGGTACCCGTGAGGGGAGACTGGTCCAGCAGCTTAGCTAAAGCAGCAGCAGGGCCACACAGTGCAGAAACAGGGAGCCAAAGAACCCGGCCAGGGAGGGAGCAACTTGGCCCCTGTACAGACTCCGTGGACAGTACTCAGCTGAATCACCATCTTAGTAAAAGACATGGAAAACTACAAAAAAAATGTCAGTCTATGTAATTCTTGCGCTGGAGCCCCGCTCTGCCTCACAAACTGTTTTCATCACTACTGCCCCGGGGACCAGGCTCTGCTTGTGGAGAGCCGTCAGATCACAGGCTGCCATCCATCATCGCCGGAGGTTCTGCAGCAGCAGTGGTCACCCTGACCACATACCACGGGTGGCGTCATGACTTTATCCCCTGTAAATAACCCCCAACCTTTACTTGTGGGCTCGGGACACGGTCCTGACAAGGACCGCCGTGATAACCCCTGTGATACCCCGGTCCTGTACTGAATACCCTGTCCCAGTGGGCCCCACATATGCATGTTAGGAGCATTGATTTATATACTAGCTTTTCTTGAGCTAAACACAGGAGTAGGTCCAAAAACAAGACATTTTACCAAGAACAGACATATACTTCGCTTTTATGCTCCCCTCTCCCCGAGCCCCCGCCGTCTCCAGCCGTCTTCCTGCATGCTCCTGGTGGCTCCCGCAGGCTCCGATTTTTGCACCGAAAATAAAATCGGACAAAATTGGATCGGACCAAATCGGATGGCATTTAGTGCACATCCGAATTGGTCCGATCAATTTAGCATGGGGCCCTATGGAGCAGGGTCCGAGGAAACATCTGATGTCTCCTCGGACCCGATTTTACTGTACGGAGCATGCTCAGTACAGTAAAACTGCTCCTAACTGGAAGGCAGGGGTAACCTGCTGTCACGTGACTGTGACATCACCGCAGGTCCTGTACTACAGTAGAAGACCTCTGCAGACACCGGGAGCCTGCGGGAGCCACCAGGAGCATGCAGGAAGACGGCTGGAGACGGCGGGGGCTCGGGGAGAGGGGAGCATAAAATGTTTATTTTTTTTTCATTCTGGAGGACAGGGGAAAGGAGGGGGAGTACTAGGGGACGTGAGGGGGCCACACAGGGGACGTGAGGGGGCCACACAGGGGACGTGAGGGGGCCACACAGGGGACGTGAGGGGGCCACACAGGGGACGTGAGGGGGCCACACAGGGGACGTGAGGGGGCCACACAGGGGGCCACACAGGGGAGAAGAGGGGGGGGACACGGGGGACATGAGGGGGCCACAGAGGGGAGAAGAGGGGGGGGACACACACAGGGGTGAAGAGGGGGAAAAAGAGGGGTGATGAGGGGGACACACAGGGGAGATGAGGGGGAGCACCAGGGGAGAACAGCTGTGACTGCTGCCAGCAACTGATCCTGCAGAATGTCGGATCGGATGCCAACATCTGACTGCAGGGATCAGTTTAGATCCGATGCTGTCCGATTTATATCGGACAGCATCGGATTTTAAAAAATCGTTATGTGAAAGTAGCCTTAATTGTAAAGTGTTGCAGAATATGTTGGTGCTGTCTAAATAAAAATTATTATATTATTACTCCTGCATTTGGCTAAAAAAAAAAAAACATGGCCTAAAAACTGCATGTGTAATTCTACCTTTGGGCTAATTTTTACTCAATGGTTTTGTAAATTTTCAGTAACATTATACATTTATTTGTCCAAAAGAAGCACTGATTTTATGATCACTGTATCCATTTTTACATATGTGCACTGATCTAACACTTGTACTAGTTTTCATATTAAACAAAAATACTAAATAGCAGTACATTTTTGATGTTCAACTTTTTAATTGATCAGAGTACCGTATATGGTATTTTGACTCATTTATAAATTATGCACAATGCAGCATCGCCATGTGGTTTTAACACACCCTGAGATGTCTTAGCCTGGAAAAGAGGTGATCTATAAATAAAGGTGACATACACAGATCTATAAAACATCTGACCATATATGTTTGTGCTACATGCAAATAACAGCCGACGTGTGAAATGCTTGATAGACATCACAATATATAAAAAGAACATGCTAAATGCAGACTTGCAATCCTGATGAAAATTTCTTAAGAAAAATCCATTAACATACTAGCTGAGAAAAATCTGAATTTAATTGTCAGAGGCAACCTGTCTCCATACTAGTTTACAGGCATGCCATATTTTAGTCTTCAATAAATTTTTATTGGGTGAAAATTGAACAAATAGGGTAAAATGTACATGTAAGAAATGATAATAATCACATATATTGAAAGCACAACAAAGCTTTAGACATAGTAAAACACCAAGAAGTTTATATCTAAATGGGTGTGGGGGGGTGGAGACGAGGATAGGAGCTTAGGGAATCTATTGGGGTTGGGTTGAATAGGGGCTACGACCCTTGTGGTACATTAGGAATTCAAACTTAATCTGAGGGTCCAGGGCCGTATAGTTGCTGCAACTTTGAAGGTCAGTTGTATTCTTTGGTCTGGAAGCTGATACAGAGGACATGGGGTCAGTTTTTCGGCTGATATTCTCCCCGCATTGGGGCCGGCCTAAAAGTGATAAACTTGTGGTAGCAACTCTCAACCCCATAGGTATGATATGATCTGGAGGGGAAAGAGCAATACCCAACTGGGAGGGGGGGGGGGAAAGGGGGGGGGGTTGGTTGGGGGGAGGAGAGAGCAGGGATTCAGAAGTGAGAGTGGAGGGAAGGGAGGTTATGTAGATTGAGATGGGAAGAGGGGGAAGAAGGGAAGTGATAGGAGGAGTGATGGAGAGAAGATTAAGAGAGGAGAAGAAGTCAATATTTTGGTTATGAAAAAGTGTATGGAGTAAATTATGAGATGAATTGTGAGGAAAGTTATGAGGGAATGAAATAACGGAATAACAAAATAGCAGAGTAAGGAAGTAAGGAGCTGCCTCCCGGCCGCCCCGGATGACACCTAGAGTACAGGTTTCATAGCAGCCGGGTGATTCGCCCATAACTGCCAAGCCTCAGCAATATATCTGCGTCTTGGAGCGTCCATCGCTAGCTGATATTCATGGCAGAAAATTAGTCTGGCTGCGGTTAAGATGTATGAGGTAACATGTCTGGGGATCGGAGGGAGGATCTCCGCTCCTATATGTAGTACTGCAAGTTGTGGGGTTAAGGGGATGAGCGTCTCCGTGACCGACCCCATCAGGCTGGCCACCAGAGTCCAAAACTGGGAGATCTTAGGGCAGTACCACCACATGTGGGACAAATCCCCCTTCTGACCACATTGTCTCCAGCACAGGGGTGAACCACCTGTCCCAAATTTAGCCAGCCTGGACGGGGGGGTATACCATCTTAAGTGTATTTTTTTGAGGGATTCCAGGTGATTTATGCATCTTGTGGATTGGGTGACACTCCTGATTGCTCCCTCCCAGTCATCTACCTCTGCAGAAAAGTTCAATTCCCTCTCCCATATTTCCATGTAATGTAATTTGTTAGGTATGTTTTGGGACAACAAACCCTCATAAATAGAGGATAGGCCCTTGTGGACAGTACTTTCGGAGAGAATATGTTGTTGAAATGGAGAAGGAATAGGCTGTCTCAGATCGTGTGTGCAGCCTGAAGATCTAAGGAAATGGCATATCTGGGAGTATTGGAGGAAGGTATTTTGCAGCTCACCCTTCCCTCCGGCAAAGTCACGGAAGGAGAGTAGCTTACCATCACTCATCAAGGCCCCTAGGGTATCGACTCCCAGACCTTGCCATGTCGCCAGGTTTAACGTTGGTATATGGATCTTGAGAGCTTCCATGGGGAGCTTTTCCGGGGCCAGTCTGGTCCAGGAAGCAGGAACCCCCCCCCCCAGATTTTTTGCATTGATCGAATCGTGGCCAGCGGGTGGACCACACTCACAGGACCCAATCCAACCCCAGCCAGGAGCTTGTTTGGTGCGATCTCTGGTGCTAGCTCAGTCTCCAGTTGGACCCAGCCCAAGTCCGAGTGTCCCCTCCACAGTTCTCTCGACGCCTCCAGGATCGTTGCTCTTAGGTACGTCATCACATCTGGCACTCCCATGCCTCCGCCCCGGAGTTTCAGGTACATCGTCTGTTTGTTCACCCTTGGTCTGCCCTTCGCCCAGACAAAACTGTTAATTTGTCTCTGCAACTGTGTGATTAGCGTAGTCGGGTAGTTCAGTGGGAGGCATCGGAATAGGTAAAGCAATTTTGGCAGCCAGATCATCCTGAAAGCCTGGATGCGAGCCATCCAGGTTAAAGGAGGACAGGGACCAGAGTCTAGTGAGCCCCGCAGAGAGTCCATTAGTTTCAATATATTAACACGTGCTATTTTTTGTGAAGCGCACAGCACGACTCCCAAATAGGGTATGCCCTCTGGCGCCCATGTAAAGGGAAATTGAGATGAGAGGGTCTCTAGCTCCGACCCCGATATATTAATCGGGAGAACCATCGATTTTCCCATGTTCAGCTTGTAGTAGGAAATTTTGGAGAAAGTTTCAAGTTCCTGTATTGAGGCCGGGAGGGAGACGTCGGGGTTCGTGCATGTCACTATAACGTCATCTGCGTATAATCCTATAGTGTGTTGTTTAGGTCCGACCTGAATACCAGTGATATGTGGGTTGGACCTGACCGAGGCGGCCAGAGGCTCCATGACCAGGGCAAATATCAGGGGGGACAAGGGACATCCCTGTCTCGTCCCATTCGTGATTGCAAAATGTTGTGAAGAGTATCCTGACATAGACACCCTGGCCCCGGGGTTGGAATACAAACTCAGGATGGCCTTCAGAAACGGGCCCGAGAATCCAAACTTTCCTAGCACCTCTCTCAGATATCCCCAGTGTACCCTGTCGAACGCCTTCTCGGCGTCTAGTGACAGGAATACACTGGGGGATCCCCTTCCCTCTGCTATCTCAATCAGGTCCAATGCACGTCTGGTCCCGTCTCTCGCTTGACGTCCCGCCACAAATCCCACCTGGTCCGAGTCCACCAGTTGCGGGATCACCCGCGCCAGACGGGAGGCCAACAGCCTAGCGTATATCTTCACATCTGTATTGAGTAACGAGATGGGACGATAGCTGCCCGGCATGTCAGGAGGTTTCCCCGGCTTATGAATAGTGGTGATCGTGGCTTCCAGCGCTTCTGCTGGAAGGGATCCCTCTGCCTGCCAAAACTGGAAAAGTCGGAGGAGGTAGGGTGCCAGTCGGGACGAGTAGACCTTGTAGTATTCATTGGCAAACCCATCTGGGCCTGGAGCTGAGTTAGATTTGAGTGTCTGGATAGTTGCTTTCACCTCAGAAAGCGTGAATGGTTTATTCAGGTCTGTCAGTGTGTCCGGCTGTAGGGTTGGGAGGTCCAGTCGCGACAAATAGTCTTGAATTAGGTTCTGTGAGGGCTGTGGAGTCTGGGGATCGTTGGCAAGGTTATATAGTCTGGAATAATAGTCCGCCACAACTTCCACTATCTCCGTTGGGTCTCTGACCTGTCTTCCCTCAGGCGTAGACATTGTTGTCACCATGGAGCGTGTTACCCGTTTTTTCAGTCTTTTAGCGAGTAGTTTACCTGCTCTATCCCCTGCTGAGTAGTATTGAGTGTTTATTTTTCTCAAGCTAAGTTCGTGGTAGAAGAGCAGTTGGGCTCTAAGCTTTGTGCGTAACTCTAGTATTTGAGAGGTCAGAAGATGGGAAGGGCTAGTTTTGTTAACCTTCTCTAAGTCCCGTATTTGATCCGTCCATTCCCTCCACAACTTCTCTCGTACCCTCTTCTGCTGGGAAGCTTTCTGAATAAGGAGGCCCCGGAAAACTGCCTTATGGGATTGCCAGAGAGTGTCATCTGCCACTTCCTTGTTGTCGTTTATGAGGAAGTATTCCTCCAGTTTCGTGTCTAGGAAGTCAAGAGTGAGTTGGTCCGAGAGGAGTCCAACGTTCATCCTCCAGCGGCGGTGGGTACCGCTTTTTTGCCCCAGATTGATCGACAGGGTCACAGGCGCATGATCCGACCACGTGATCAGGCCTATGGAGGCTGCAGAACAACGGGGCAAAATGTCGTCTCCCACTAGAAAGAAATCAATCCTAGAATAGGATTTGTGGGAGCTGGAGAAGAAGGTGTAGTCCCTCTCCTCCGCATGTAAATACCGCCATACATCATGGAGTTTGAACTCTCTACTCACATCGGCCAAGTCCCTTCCTCTCCTTGTGGAGGTCGCAGAAGAGTCCAGTCTAGCTTCCAAAACATGGTTAAAGTCACCACATATTACCAAAGATCCCGCTGTGAATTCTCTCACCTTTTTAAAGAAGGACCTCAAGAATTTCATTTGGCCCGCGTTCGGGGCGTATACCGTCACTATGGTGAGCAGCTCCCCTGCTATGTAGCAATTTAGAATGAGGTATCTCCCCAACGGGTCTGCTTCCATGGATTTCAACTGAAACTGGACTCTGCTGCTAACCATCACACAGACTCCTGCTTTCTTTGTTTTGTTATTAGCGAAATATATGTGGGGGTAGGAGGAGTGTCTTACCCGGTGGTTGTCCTCCGACAGTAGGTGCGTTTCCTGAATACAGAGAACGTCTGCTTTGAGTCTCTTGGTCTCCCTCCACAAAAAGGAGCGTTTCACTGGAGAGTTCAATCCTCTTACGTTGAGGGACGCTATCTGTAGAATGGAAGGTGAGTTTGACAATGCAAATTTGGACATTAGTAAAATTTGTAAGGGCCCTACAAACAAGCGTAGGCACTCAGGGGGACAGCCGAGAAACAACTCCTGGAGGAGTAAGAAAAAGATGTGAGAACTGTAAAGAAGGGGAGTAAAGATATGGAAAGAAAGAGTAGCTGGGTAGGGTGGGGGGGGGGGGTAAAGGGTGTTGGGGGGGGGATTAGGGGGGGGGGGAGGTTATTTACAGGGTAAAAAACACAAATGTAAACTCGCAATTAAGTCAGACTGGAATGTCTGAGCTTGTGGGGGGTAGAAATAAGAGTCCCACTAGAGTCACTTCCAGAGCAGGACAGGCCCGGGTAGACCCCGGAACTGGAGGAATCCTCTCGTCCAGGAGGGCCACCGAGGCTCCCGCGAAGGAAGTTCAGTGGGACTAAACTGGCAAATAGCCAAAAGTGGAGACTAGGCCACAAAGATCCAGAAACTTGTTATCCCAAGGTGCGTCGCAGTCAATCTTGACCCCGGGGATGTGTAGCTTGGGGATCCTCATGCGGGGCTTTTGGTGAGTGTGGTTGAGGGCTAGGGGCCACCATTTTCCATGATTTTAAAGCTTTTCTGAGCAGGGTAGGGGACGCAAAGGAGTGCCTGGTTCCCTTGTAGCGAAAGTTCACAGCTGATGGCGAGCCCCATGCATATTGGATCCCCTTCTCGCGTAGTATACGGCAGCTGGAGGAGAATTCACGTCTCCTGGCCAACGTTCCCGGCGACAGGTCCGGATAAGTTGCCACCTTGTCAAAGGGCTTTGGTAAGGTGGGGTTAGCTCTCATGGCATAGAGAAGTGTGTCTCTCGAGTCCGGTCTCAGGAATGATACCAGTATGTCTCTAGGGGTTTCTTTAGGAAGCTTAGCCGGTTTTGGGAGCCTATAAGCTTTCAGAATTTCCATCATCTCCGGGGGGGTGTCCGGCAATGCTGCGGTCAGAAATGCAGCTACAATCCCCGGGAGATCCTCTGCTTCCTGCTCCTCCACAACCCCTCTCAGTTTAATGTTATTTTTACGGAGACCATCCTCCAGGTGACACAGTCTAGCCTGCACGGAGCCCATTTCCCTATCCAGGATGTCGTAGCTGTCTGCTAGGTTGTTATGTGCCGAGGCATAGTCGGCCATTTTAGCTTCCACCTTGGAGGTTCTCTCTCCTATGGCCGCCATTTCTGCCTTCATCTCCTCCCTCATACTGCGCAGTTCCCCTAGCATGGAGTCCCGCATTGCTCCCAACATGTCTCTCATGTACCTCTTAGTGATCGGTGAGTCATCTCTGTTCACTGCGTGCTGTTCCGCTGAGCGGCAGGGAGATCGGGGCGAGTGTGCCGAGTTGCGGGCCGGGGCTGCTGTGTCTTCCCTGGTGGGCGCCATCTTGGATGATTTCTGCCCCTCAAGCTGGAAGAAGTTGGTGAGCTTATTCCCGGTCTCTCTCCTTCTGGAACTCGCTCTCGGCATGACCGGCTGTGCTGTGTTGGCAGACGGGCTCCGTGGGTGCTTGTTGGAGCTCGGGTCGAGCCGTTAGATGCCGTTTTTGGGATCTGTGTGGCGGAGCCTCCTCAGTACGCGTCCGGCGCCATTAGCTGCTGGACACGCCCCCCTCGGCATGCCATATTTTAATGCACAGCATTTATGATGATAGAGCCATCCATGAGATAAGTGGGCATATTCATTTAAGGGACAGATATCGGGGAAAAAAAAAAGTCCAATGACTACAGTTTGAAGATTAAAATAAGCTATTAGAAGTGTCTTTTCATCAGTAAACATGCTTTTTATAACTCTACCTGAGAAACAATTGTGTAATGTAGTTAATTGTACATCAAGCTTAATCAGTTAACATCAGTAAACTATAAAGATCATTTGCTGGATAGATCATTATGTTGCATCTGCAATGAGATTATTTCTTGTCATTTTTGGCAATCATGACAAACACTAATTTTGCTTCAATTTCTAACAAACCAATGCAATAAAACTAAAATTCACAGTAGAAGCAAACTTCGTATTTTTAGGTCTACTGAAATACCGTATGCATCATGGAAATTGAACATTGCATAAACTAAAAGTGGTAATAATAAATCTTTATTTATATAGCGCTAACATATTCCGCAGCGCTTTACAATAGAGTGGTTAGAGTACAGAAAATATAATACAGTAATTACAGTAGAGAGCAAATACAGTACAATAATTGGCTACAAAACAATAGGCATAGAATCAATGTAAAAAAAGAAAATACAATAAATAAAGCAAGTAAAGTAATGAAGGTGACCCTGCTCAAAAGAGCTTACAATCTACAAAGGGATAGGGGTTGCACAAGGTACAGGGGCTTATTGCACTGATGGTCCAGGCATCTTGAGGAAATGGGGCATAAAACTAAGCTTACATGAATGGTCATCAGACAATCTGTGTATACCTTTTTGGTTTGGTGGAGTTTGTAGAAGAGTAATGTCAAGAGAGATAGCCCATTCACTGTCTACAGTACAAAGGACTTCTATTAGAAAGTATGATAGGCCGCCTTAAAAAGATGTGTTTTTAGGGATCGTCTGAAGCCATGCAAGTTGTGGATAGTCCGGATTTCTTGGGGTAGAGCATTCCAGAGGATTGGTGCAGCTCAGGAGAAGACTTGGAGCCGAGAGTGGGAGGATCAGATTAGTGCAGATCTTAGTCGAAGGTCATTTGAAGAACGTAGAGAACGGGTGGGGTGATAGACAGAGATGAGGGAGGAGATGTAGGGGGGTGCTGCACTGTGCAGAGCTTTGTGGGTGAGAATAAGCATTTTGAATTTGATCCTGTAGTGTACGGGTAGCCAGTGCAATGACTGGCACAGAGCAGAGGCATCTGAGTAACGATTGGCCAGATGGGTGATCCTGGCTGCTGCATTAAGGATGGACTGGAGAGGAGAAAGTCTAGTGAGGGGGAGGCCACTTAATAGAGAATTGCAGTAGTCAAGACGGGAATGGATTAGTGCCACGGTGAGAGTTTTTATTGTTTCCATGGTGAGAAAGGGGCGGACTCTAGAGATATTCTTCAGGTGGTATCAAAAAGTATTCCAGTTTTGATAAACTGCTGTTAAAATGGCTTATGTCACAGTAGCAAATTTCAATTACAAATGCTTAACTGGAGGGATCAAATACTATTTCAACACTTATTTAATATACTAACATATCTTATAGGGGAAAAAAATAACAAGGGGGTTACCAACTTGATTGTAATATATTTTTATAGCTGCATATGGTTGACAAAAATGTTGAGTGTCAATTTGTAGAGAAAGAGTACAGGATATAGCAAAGAACCTTTTCTTTAATGTTGAAGAAACGTAAAAGATTCTTCATCTCATTACACATCAGTTTTGCTGATTTTTGCGGCGACTTGCGGCCTGGATCCGGCAAGCCCCATGCATTGTCTATGGGGCTTGCAGTTGGGTGCGGCAAGTGCTGTTGGATGCAGCAGATCCGGAACTTGCGGCAGTGAAAAGAAACGCTGCTAGCGGCGTTGGTTTTTTTTTTCGCCGCCGCAAGTGCCAGAGAACCGCATTTGCCGCACCCCACCGCAAGCCCCATAGAAAATGCGTATCCAGGCCTTAAAGAGGACCCGCCCTTCCCAAAGATTTCATGTATAAATCATTAAATGCAGCCTTTTAAAATGTGTACAACAAAGTCATGAGGGCATTACCAGTTGCATGAGTCAGCTCCTTCTCCGGGGGCTATTCCTGCCCCCAGCTTCTCTGTTCCTCCCTCCTCCCTGTCCTGCTCCCGCCTCCCGCCCTGACAGCAGCACTTGTTCCCGCCTGCTCCATGTATAGCACGGAGCAGGGCGGGACCAAGTGCTGAGGCCCCACGCTCCTGTCCCGCCTTTCAGCCTGACAAAAGCACTTGTTCCCGCCCTGCTCCAAGGCTTTCAATAATTTTATATGGAAGGACCAGGAGAGCAAGGATAAAGATACAGACTTGCTACCCAAGGATCGAGGGGGAGTGTGACTCCCCAACATCAGGGAATATAATCTAGCCTGTCTACTACGCCATATGCTTGACTGGGTAAAAAACAATGACAGATACTCAGACTGCCAACGAGAGCTTGAATACTGCAAACCATGGGAGAGAGTCTCACTTCTACACTCTTCATTGGCCAACATTCCATCAGCCATAAAAGCCTTATATATTTAGAGACAGAATCATGGCCTCAAAAGCTGTACGAAAAAAATGGAGAGTATCAAAACACCTTAACCCTTGGGGACACACAGACTTTGTACTGGGCAGAGAAAACGCTTTATTTGACAAATGGAAGAGATGGGATACACAAAATGGGGAACCTAATGCATATAATGGGGAGATGGTGGATGTTGGAACAAAAGTGTTGGAAACCTTTCACCTGAGCCAGACACATGGATTGCAATACCAGCAGATACGATACCATATTATGTCCAAACTTTCCGATGTCTCAAATGAGATGGGGAATAACAACAACTGGGATGCTTTGGTAGCTAGAGACATAGGTGACCGTAATACATCATTAATCTATAACAGGATTAGAGAGACACTAGTACTTTCCAGACCAGGGAATTTTTTTACAAAATGGGTAAAATACCTACGTAATGAAGACGTAACAGACGATATCCTTATAGGTTGGAGTACAGTTAGAAAACATATTATTAATGAGCAATGGAGGGACAGTTTTTTTCTGCATCATGCACAGGATGGTATGTGGTTTTAATATCCCTCCTAATGATGCACACTGGGGTATGTGCCCACAGGACGTTTTTTAAGCAGTCCTGAATGCAGCAAAACCTGAGCTGCTTTCTAGGATCCTAGAGTCCTTGCCAGGAGAATAGCTATGATCTTGTCTGCGTTTTCTACGCGTTTTTACTGCGTTTTTTACATTGACTGCAG
The DNA here is from genome assembly GCA_033576535.1 of Allobates femoralis. Classification (NCBI taxonomy): domain Eukaryota; kingdom Metazoa; phylum Chordata; class Amphibia; order Anura; family Aromobatidae; genus Allobates; species Allobates femoralis. Next base: position 374,661,675 of record JARQOC010000004.1, on the reverse strand, counting down.
CAAAAACGCAGGAAAAATAGAACATGTCAATTCTCTCCCATCCGCACCAAAACTGCAGGGATTTGACAGTTGTTGACACTTGCAAAACCAATGTGTGGGCATAGGGTTTCTGTGAAACACATTGGTTTTGCTGAGAATCAAAACCGTAGGAACAAATTAGCATAAATTACCATAAAACCAATAGTAAACTGCATGCAGAAACCGCAGGAAAAACGTCCTGTGGGCACTCACCCTTAGCATGTCCTAAAAGCAAAGAGGAGAAAACAGACATGATACATGTCATGTGGAGCTGCCCACACACACATAGATTTTGGAAAGAGATGAAACAGATGATATATGGAATCAGTGGCCATACGGTGACTTTATGCCAGTTGACTTGGATGTTTCATTATATACAAGACACGCAGGAGGGTGGAAATTGGTTTGGGATATTCCATGTCTTAGCACTCCTGGCGTAAAAACTGACATGAGGGCCGAGGGGATAATAAACATGCAGTCCCTAAATGTGTTTGTGTTTTTATTTATATAATTTTTTTTTATGAATTATTAAAAAAAACATTTGACATGGGCTTCGCCATATTTTTGTATGCTAGCCAGGTACAGCAGGCAGGTATGGGCTGCCCCCAACCCCCAGCTGCCTATTTGTACCCAGCTGGGAACCAGAAATATAGGGAAGCCCTTTTCTTTAATTATTTCATGAATTTCATGAAATAATGAAAAAAAATTGATGTGGGCTTCGCCCTACTTTTGGGTCCAGCTAGGTACAAGTAGGCAGCTGGGGGCTGTAATCCGCAGCGCAGGGTGGCCCGAGCTTCCTGAGCCCCCACGCTGCGAATTGCAGTCCGCAGCCGTCCCAGAAAATGGCGCGTTCATAGAAGCGCCATCTTCTGGCGCTGTACCCAACTCATCCAGGGCCGTGGTGCGGTGGCTCACTGGGTATTAAAGGGGTTAGGGACAGCTTTGTATTATCACCTGGCCCTAAGCCCGAAATTCTTGGGGTCACACCAATATTAGACATGACCACCATGAATTTCTAGTAATCATATAAAAAAAAAATATTTTTATTAGAAATAAAACAGAACATAATTAGGGACTCCATCTTTAAGAAAGAAATTAACCCTGCCCCCACCGACGAAGTCCAGGTTCGAAGGTCCCACAATGTCCAATATCATCTGATCGGTTGGCTGGCCAGCAAACTGATCAGATGATCAATATCAGGTTCAAGGACCTGAATCAGCTGTCAGATCAGCTGTGTTTAAAGCTCCCACGCTGACACCGCCGGGCGATAAGCGGCTGCCGCTCCTGCAGGCCCCTGGTGCCATCCGATCACCCCCAGTCCCCCATGCCTGCTGCCTCTGCAGCGGGGGACAGGGGGTGATCGGATGGCTCCAGGGGGCTGCAGGAGTCGGCAGCAGCGGGATTGCAAGTGACATTTATGCTTTTGGCAGTGTGACGGGGGTGCCGCCGGCATTTTACTGCTCACTCATCATTAGTATGTATGTGTAAGTGAGTGTTATTAGGGGGCTGCAAGAGGATGATGAGGCTATTCGGGGGGGTGCAAGTGGATGATGGAGTTATTCAGGACTGCTGCAAGGAGATGATGGGGTTATTGGGGACTGCAGCAAGGAGATGATGGGGTTATTGGGGACTGCTGCAAGGGGATCATGGGGTTATTGGGGACTGCTGCAAATGGATATTGTGGGCTACAAGGGAATGATAGGGATATTGTGGGCTGCAAGGGCATGATGGGGATATTGTGGGTTGTAGGGGGATGATAGGGATACCATATCGGGGGCTGCAAGGGGATGGAGAAATAAGACATCCCCTGAAAATAAGACATAGTGCATCTTTCCGGGAAACAGGGCACTAAACTCCACCCATTCTCCATAGCCCCACCCATATGATCAAAGCCCCGCCCATGTGATCAAAGCCAGGCCCCGGAAAAGTGGTCTTGCATAGAGCCGATCCCCGATGCAAAAAAGGTTGGTGACCACTGGTATGAGTATTGACAGTAGTTTAGGTTCCAGGGAGATGTAACCCGATAAGTGAATGGAGAAGGCCAAAAGGCCACCTAAGACCACTTAGATGGGAAATATTAGAAGCTGTGAGTTGTCATGTGACTAAGGCGGCCGTCACACGTCTCGACATCATGAGCGATATTGTAAGCGATCACATGCACGCGCGATCGCTTACAATATCGTTCACATCGCTAGTGAGATGTCACACAGACAGACTCACCAGCGATGTGGGCCAGCGAGATCACTGGTAACTATGGTACACATCGGGTTACTAGGCACCGTGCGGCGCTTAGTAACCCGACGTTTACCATAGATACCATCTCCCAGCATAGGCTCTGCCGCTGGGAGATCGTTCATCGTGGTGTCACACACCACGCTGAAGCAGATTGTTAAATCGTTCATTGCTAGATATGAGCTCCGGCTCTCATATCTGCGATGTCACGATCAAGCGATTTTACATTGTAAAATCGCTTGATCGCACGTAGCGATGCACAAACGATATCGCTTAAGCGATCAAAAAGCAGATCGCTTAAACGATATCGTTCAAGATATTGCACCGTGTGACGGCCGCCTAACATATGTGACGTTCATGCTGTCACAAGATGTCTTGTGGATGGTAAATTATTGGATATATATTTTTGTTAGGGATGTTATTGCTTTTATGGTATTTCATATTATATGCAACATGTTCAGGTTCCATTTGTTTTAAAAGATGGTGTGAGACAGTGCGGGGGATCATATGCGAGGGGCGCTATGTCTCCCCCAGAATGCGCACTGTCACGTATTGAGCCCGGTATAGGGTGTGAGAGAAAGGGACGGTCCGCTCCCTCCGCTCCGGGTCTTGCAAGGTCCCGGAAGTAGACACGGAGTTAAAAGCCTAGTCAGGAGGCAGGGCGGGGTTCCCTGTACAGAGAATTGTGCCTTAGCTGCAGGAGCAGCAGAGATATACACAGGAGAGGTCTAGAGTTCCAGAGGACCGTGTGCTAGACTAACACGGCCTAGCCCAGGAGGGCTGGGAGCTCGGCGTGACCTATAACGGAGGCCTTTGGCCTGAAGGACCCGGGGTACGTTATATGAACTGTGTCTTGTGTACCCGGCTGCGACCCGGATTCCGGCTGACTGTGCCATCGCTGTGTTTACCAGCAATAAACACCGGGTCCTGTTTGAACCACTACCGGGCTCTACGTGTTTCCTGACTTGCAATCCAGGCGCTGCCCCACATATGGTGGAGAATGCAGGCAAGCAGGCCGGCCCGGTGAAAGTGACTGTTTCATGAGGCCAATGAGCGGCGCCTAAAGTGAGAGGAGCAGCCGTCAGAATAGCCGCCAGTCTTGCGGGGTGCCCGGCCCTGCATGTCCCTACTTAAGCCGGCCACGCTACAGTTCAGGCCTGCCGCTGATATGGAGGAAATCCTAAGGCAGCTGGTACTTACCCAGCAGCGGCAGCAGGAACAGCAGCAGCGACATGAGGAGCAGCAGCTCCGACAGCAGGAGCAGCAGCAGCGACAGCAAGAGCAGCAGCTCCGACAGCAGGAGCAGCACCAGCGACAGCAGGAGCAGCAGCAGTTGCTACAACAGGAGCAGTTACGACAACAGCAGGAGCAGCAGCAGCGACAGCAGGAGCAGCAGCAGCGACAGCAGGAGCAGCACCAGCGACAGCAGGAGCAGCAGCTCCGACAGCAGGAGCAGCACCAGCGACAGCAGGAGCAGCAGCAGTTGCTACAACAGGAGCAGTTTCTACAACAGCAGAAAACGAATGAACTGCTCCTGCAGCAAATTGCGGCCTTACGAGACCCGCCAACAGCGCCTCCCCCGGAGCGGCGTGAGGCCCGGGACCGGGTCCGATCGGCCCTGCGGAAGCTGAGTCCAGAGGACGACGTAGAAGCCTTCCTCACCGTCTACGAGCGCACCGCAGAACGAGAAGGCCTCCCTTCCGCTCAGTGGGCTGAAGTGGTGGCGCCATTCCTGATGGGCGATGCCCAAAAGGCCTACACGGACCTCAGTTGGGAGGAAGCACAGGACTACGCCAGACTCAAAGGTGAGATCCTTGCTAGACTGGGGGTCAATACTTATGTCCGAGCCCAACGGGTGCATTCCTGGTCCTACGTGGAGTCCAAGCCGGCTCGCTCCCAGGCGTATGACTTGTTGCAGTTGGTGAAACGGTGGCTCCAGCCTGAGAGCTTGACTCCGGGACAGATGGTGGAAAGGGTGGTGGTCGACCGGCTGGTACGGACTTTGCCGGTTGCGATACAGCGTTGGGTGGGGCAAGGGGACCCGGGTACCTTGGACCAGGTGGTTAGCTTGCTAGAGCGATATACAGCCACCCAGGAGTTCATACGGGACTCTGCCCCACTGCGGCAGTTACGCCGGCCTCCGGAGCCGGCTAAAGGGGTACGTCCATTCCCAGGGGACTCTCCTAAAAACGTACCCGCTGAGAGGACACCCCAGGACGGGGCCGACAGGAGACCGGGCTCCCCAAGAAGGAGGTTCCGGCCCAGCACTGTCCCTACCACGTGGTGCTGGCGGTGCAAAGGACCAGGACATGTGGCTGCCTATTGCCCACTAACGGCGGAACCCATGGACTGCGGGTTCACACGCCGGCTCTCGATGTATGCCAGCCCCGTGTTCACTGCAGACGTGGTGGATCCCCTAACGGAACCACATCTGTGCCCGGTGCTCATTAATGGACACAGAGCGGAAGCTCTCTTGGACTCTGGCAGTTTGGTGACGCTGGTTCGGGCGTCCTTAATCCCCGGGTTGCAACTCACTGGGGAATTGATCGGGGTCCGGTGTATACACGGGGACCTACGCGAGTATCCAACCACGGAGGTGACTCTATCCACTTCATGTGGAGAGGTGACCCACGTGGTTGGAGTGGTAAACTCTCTACCCTACGGGACTGTGCTGGGAAGAGACTTACCATTGTTTTGGTCCTTATGGGGAAGGAGGAGTAACCCCTCCCTGATGCCCGGGAATCAGGGTGCTGAACCCGACGACCCTGAGACCGGGACACCTGCCGTAGGGGTCGCCAACATAGGGCTAGAGTGTCACCCCGATAGGTTTCCGGTAGACGTATTGGCAGGAGAGGTCGAGGAGACCCCACCGCTTCCAGAGTTGGAAGTATCCCGGGGAGCGTTTGGGACAGCCCAGCTACAGGACCCCACACTGACCAGGGCCCGAGAAAGGGTAACAGAAGTAAACGGGGTAGCTCAGCAGCCAGGGGCTGAGAATGTATTTCCACGCATGGTGATTAACCGGGAGTTACTTTATAGGGTGGACAAAGTCAGGGATGAGGTCGTGGACCAACTGGTAGTGCCGCAGCCACACCGCCGGGCAGTCCTAGAGATGGCCCACTCCCACCTGCTAGGGGGCCACCTTGGGGCTAAAAAAACGCAAGAACGCATCTTGCGGAGGTTCTTTTGGCCGGGCGTGTATGCGGACGTCCAGAGGTACTGCGACTCCTGCCCGGAATGTCAGCTGACCACACCCATTGCCACTTTCCGTAGTCCATTGGTACCTCTACCCGTTATAGAGGAACCTTTTGAACGGATCGCAATGGATTTGGTGGGGCCTATAGTGAAGTCAGCCCGAGGCCACCAACATATACTCGTGGTTGTCGACTACGCCACCCGGTACCCGGAGGCGATTCCGTTACGCCGCACCTCGGCGAAGATGATTGCCCGGGAGCTGTTTGCTATGTTCTGTCGCCTAGGACTACCTAAGGAAATCCTCACAGATCAGGGGACTCCTTTTATGTCCAAAGTGACCCGGGAACTGTGTAAACTGCTCAACATAAAACAGCTACGCACCTCGGTGTATCATCTCCAGACCGACGGATTAGTGGAGCGGTTTAATAAAACCCTGAAGTCCATGCTAAAAAAAGTGGTAGCAAAGGACGGAAAGGATTGGGACATGTTATTGCCCTATCTAATGTTCGCCATTCGGGAGGTACCGCAGTCGTCTACGGGGTTTTCCCCCTTTGAGCTGTTGTACGGCCGACATCCTAGAGGGCTCTTGGATGTTGCCAAAGAGACGTGGGAACAGGAACCCACACCCTATAGGAGTGTGATTGACCACGTGGCGAAAATGCAGGACCGGATCACGGCGGTCCGGCCTATTGTAAAAGAGCACCTAATGGATGCCCAAGGAGCGCAAAGCCGCAGGTATAATACACGGGCCACCGTTAGGACCTTTGAGGTGGGGGACCGGGTATTGGTCTTAGTGCCCACAACGGAAAGCAAATTATTGGCCAAATGGCAAGGGCCCTATGAAATCCGGGAAAAAGTAGGGGAGGTCAATTACAAGGTATACCAGCCCGGGAAAAGGAAACCCGTGCAGCTATACCACGTAAATTTGCTTAAAGCATGGAAAGACCGAGAGTGCCTGCTTATGGAAGCGTCCGATGCACCCGGTGACCCTTCCCCTTCGGCCACCAGGGATACCGAAGGGGTAAAAATAAGTGACACCCTCACTAAGGCCCAACGACGGGAGGCTCGAAAGTTGGTACAGCAGAATCCCGATGTGTTCTCTGACCTGCCCGGGCGCACTTCGGTCATTCAACATGACATTGTCACTGAGCCCCGGGTTAAAGTGCGAGTGAAACCGTACCGGGTACCCGAGGCCAGACGGCAAGCCATCACGGCCGAAGTTAAACACATGCTTAAGTTAGGCGTGATAGAAGAATCCCGGAGTGAGTGGGCTAGTCCCATTGTGCTCATTCCAAAGCCGGACGGATCGTTGCGGTTCTGCAACGATTTCCGGAAGCTGAACGAAGTGTCTAAGTTTGATTTATATCCCATGCCCCGGGTGGACGAGTTGATTGAAAGACTGGGGCAAGCCCAGTACTTCACAACGCTCGATCTGACAAAAGGATACTGGCAGGTGCCGCTAACAGAGTCGGCCAGGGAAAAAACCGCCTTTGTTACTCCGGAAGGTCTCTATCACTACGTCGTGTTGCCTTTTGGGTTGCATGGAGCCCCGGCCACATTTCAGCGGCTCATGGACATAGTGTTAGAACCTCATCGGAAGTACGCGTCCGCCTACCTAGATGACATCATCATCTTTAGTCCGGATTGGCACACCCACTTATCCCAGGTTCAGGCCGTGGTGGATTCGCTCAGGGCCGCAGGCCTGACTGCGAATCCAAAAAAATGTGCCATGGGGCTCGAGGAGGCCCGGTACCTGGGGTATGTGATTGGGCGAGGGGTGATCAAACCCCAAATAAACAAAATCGAGGCCATTCAAAATTGGCCCCGACCGGTGTCTACCAAACAGGTGAGGGCGTTCCTCGGCATTGTTGGGTACTACCGACGCTTCATACCCAATTTTGCTGGGCGAACGGCGGCCCTGTCCGACCTGTTAAAAGGGAAGAAGTCTGTTATGGTGCGTTGGAATCCCCAAGCAGAGGCGGCCTTTCAATCCATGAAGTCGGCCTTGTGCGGACAGCCCGTCCTCATCAGTCCGGACTTCACAAAGGCCTTCGTTGTACAAACAGACGCCTCGGAGGTGGGGCTGGGGGCTGTGCTGTCGCAAGAAGTGGACGGAATCGAGCATCCGGTCACTTACTTGAGCCGGAAATTGTCCCCGGCGGAAAAGAATTATAGCGTAGTGGAGAAGGAGTGCTTGGCCGTTAAATGGGCCTTGGAGTCCCTACGTTATTATTTGCTCGGGCGACAGTTCCGGTTAGTTACGGATCACGCTCCTTTGGTCTGGATGCGAAATGCCAAGGAACGGAACGCTCGGGTCACCCGGTGGTTCCTGTCCCTCCAAAACTTCCGTTTTACGGTGGAGCATCGGGCTGGCAAGTTGCAGGGTAATGCGGATGCCCTGTCCCGGGCGCCCTGTTTGATGGCTGGGGTTCAACCCCACAAGTTTGAACCGAGGGGGGGGGGTGTGTGAGACAGTGCGGGGGATCATATGCGAGGGGCGCTATGTCTCCCCCAGAATGCGCACTGTCACGTATTGAGCCCGGTATAGGGTGTGAGAGAAAGGGACGGTCCGCTCCCTCCGCTCCGGGTCTTGCAAGGTCCCGGAAGTAGACACGGAGTTAAAAGCCTAGTCAGGAGGCAGGGCGGGGTTCCCTGTACAGAGATTGTGCCTTAGCTGCAGGAGCAGCAGAGATATACACAGGAGAGGTCTAGAGTTCCAGAGGACCGTGTGCTAGACTAACACGGCCTAGCCCAGGAGGGCTGGGAGCTCGGCGTGACCTATAACGGAGGCCTTTGGCCTGAAGGACCCGGGGTACGTTATATGAACTGTGTCTTGTGTACCCGGCTGCGACCCGGATTCCGGCTGACTGTGCCATCGCTGTGTTTACCAGCAATAAACACCGGGTCCTGTTTGAACCACTACCGGGCTCTACGTGTTTCCTGACTTGCAATCCAGGCGCTGCCCCACAATGGATACAAAATAAAAAAATGATTACCGTATTTGAAAAAAAAAAAAAGAAAAAAAAAAAAAGTGTTTGATGCAATAAAGCTTCTGTCAAAAAACAAAACACCTTGACCTGACAATATTCCAATAGAGTATTTTTTGCTTTATAAGACACACCCAGATTTTAGAGGTGGAAAATAGGGAAAAAAATATTTGTAGCAAAAAATGACTTTGATATGACACTCAGCCCCTGCGACCAGTCAGCGCTGGCGTCTGTTTCCTTCGGATGCAGGTGCAGCATGTGAGCAACACCAATGACTTCTGCTCCAGTGTCTGATGGTGGGGAGACAGATGCCAGCACTGACTGGTCGGAGGGCTGAGTCTCATATCAATGTCACATGGGACATGACTATGCAACTTCTGACAACGTTGGAACTGCTGCAGCATCAGGGGTAAGGGTGCGTGCACACGATCAGTATACGCAGCGTTTTGGACACAGTATCTTGCTGCTGTGTCCAAAATGCTGCTTAGTACAGTACAAGCATAGTGGATGGGATTTGTAGAAATCCCATCCTCACTATACTTAACCCGACCGCAGTGATTTGATAGCTGTTTATTTCATGCTGCGGAGTCGAAAGCGGCTCCCATCAGGTGACTGCAGGGAGAAGCCGCCCTGCACCCGCCACACACGGTGAGTACAGGGCGGCTGCGGTCTCCCTGCGGCTTCACTCAGGTCCGGAGGAGCTGCGTCCAACACGCAGCTCCTCTGGACCGTGAGTATGCAGCCTTAGTATGGTCTTTATTACTTTTACAAGGACCAACAAGGTGAATGAGATGGGATTTGTTCATGTAGTAGCAATCCCTTTAAGAACTATAACTCCCAGCATGTACTGTAGATCGTATAGCATGCTTGGAATTATAGCTAAGCACAGTATTGGTAGTGTTAACTTTACTTTATTAGTGGTTATGTTACATATACATGTGCACTCACTTTAATGTGTCCTGCTTTGCCATCACCCTGCTGAAATTAAGGAAGTGGCCATAGGCCAGGGTCACATTTGCGGTTGGACCCTGGCCTGCCGGATTCCGGTTTCAACTTAGCAATTTTTCCATCACCGCATAGCGTTTCCGCTATGCGGTGCTGGAAACCGCAGTCCCTAGTTACCCGGTGTTTACCTGCACGACCTGTCACACAGGCAGCGGCTCGGAGGGCGTTTTACAGCGCTGCACAGGAAATCGTGTCTGCAACGGTTTCCTGTGCGGCGCTGTAAAACGCCCTCCGAGCCGCTGCCTGTGTGACAGGTCGTGCAGGTAAACACCGGGTAACTAGGGACTGCGGTTTCCAGCACCGCATAGCGGAAACGCTATGCGGTGATGGAAAAATTGCTAAGTTGAAACCGGAATCCGGCAGGCCAGGGTCCAACCGCAAATGTGACCCTGGCCATAGTCTGCAGATAAAGTTCTGATGTGATGTACTGTAAAGGGGGAGTCACACGCGTCAATGTCGTCAGTGAGATGATTGCTGACGACATTGACGGCTGATCGATGGTGAGCTGTCACACAGGCAGACTCCCCAGCGATCAATTGACCAGAGACATCATGGAAACAATTTAAATATCGTTCCCACGATGTCTTGCTCCCGCTGCCAGCCTGCTGGAAGCGGGAGCAGGCTGGTCTCCAAGGTAAACTGCAGGTATCTAGGCAGCGCGCGCTGCCTAGATACCCGATGTGTACCTTAGTTACCAGCCTCCTCCGCTCACCGGCTGGTATCTAAGGTACACAGCGGGTAACTAGGGACCCTAGTTACCCGCTGTGTACCTTAGATACCAGCCGGTGAGCGGAGGAGGCTGGTAACTAAGGTACACGTCGGGTATCTAGGCAGCGCGCGCTGCCTAGATACCCGCAGTTTACCTTGGATACCAGCTCCCAGCGCTTGTGAGAGGCGCTGGGAGCTGGAATATCGCTACTCCCGGTGTCACACGCAGCGATGCTGCGTGTCCACCGGGCGACAATGGCCAGGTTTTAGAGCAGGTTCTAAAACCTGGCGATCATCAACCAGCGATTTATCGCTGGTTGATTCAGTATGTCACACGCATCAATATCGCTGCAACGTCACGTGCAGCCGAGATCGTGCAGGCGATATTGATGCGTGTGACTCCCCCTTAAGAGGGAGAGCCAGGGAGGGGGTCTGTACACTGCTGAAATATGATGCTACAGCACTGTCTCTCCTAATTACAAGTCACCACAACAGAGCTTGACCTGTAGATGCAGGGCCAGGGGAGCTGTACACTGCCGTTATGCAGGCTCCAGCCCTGAATACAGTGAAGCTCCTGAACTGCAGACCGACCTTCCTGGATTTCTGCATGGTGTCAGGGCTCAGCAGGACACATTACAGAGAGCAGAGGGAGTGAGGCACCACACTGACAAGGTACCTGTGATAAGGGGCGATATGCACTGCTCTGCCCCTGTCTTCATGGCAGTGAATAAGCACAGAGCTCAGTGCTCATTCACTTGCCACAGCTGCCTCCCTGTCACTTGCTGACTTCTGCTCCCCGGGCTCATCTCTCCACTGTCTTCAGTGCAGAGAGGTGGGTGGGGACTGGGAGCAAGTGAAGTGAATATTTAAGTACTTAATGAGCCGGGACACGTGGTGCTGCTGCCGCCTGATTCTTCAGCAGGGACCATTCACTGCCACTTCTGACCCCACTTGATTGCTGTCTCCCCCTCCCAAGCAACTGAGGATGATAGAATGTTATATTCCTTTTATAAGACGCACCCCCACTTTCCTCCAAAATTTGGAGGAAAAAAAGTGCGTCTTATAATAGGAAGAATACGGTAAGTCTTCTGAAACAGCAATAGAAGCACATCACATGTCTGTGTCAACAGATATGGATCAGGGGCGGAACTACACTGGTGCAGCTGGTGCAGCTGCACCAGGGCCCCGACCGGCTGGGGGCCCCTTCAAGCCTGGAGGGGGGCCCCCAGCCGACCCCGCAAGCCGCCGCCAGAGGAGAGGAGGGTCAGGCAAGGGAAGCAGAGAGCTTCCTGCTTCCCCTGCCTGATCCCACCCCTCCTCTCCTCTGCTCCTCCGGCTCCTAGAATACTTCCGCGTGGCTCCCAGGTAGGAGAGCATCGCGCCTGCGGCTCCCTGCGGCTCAGTGCGGCTCCCAGGGGCACCCTCCCCCCCCCCTTTCCGGGCCGCGCCGACGGCCAGCGGAACCCCACCCCCCGGGCCGCGCCGACGGCCAGTAGCCCCGCCCCCGGGCCGCGCCGACGGCCAGTAGCCCCACCCCCCCGATCCTCTCCTGCACCAGGGCCCCCGGGGTGACGGTCCGCCCCTGATATGGATCACTGGTAAATGGCCCAAGGACTGGACAAAATCAGTGTTTATTCCTATTCTGAAGAAGGGGGATGCTACTAATTGTGGAAACTAACGGATTGTTACACTCATACCTCATGCCAGCAAAATACTGCTGAAGATCCTACAAAGTCATCTACAACATTATTTTGAGAAAGATTTGCTAGGCTAGAGGAACAATCAGGATTCAGAAAAGCCAGAGGAACAAGAGATGTACCTATTTTTCGGATGATAAAACGCACTTTTGTTCCCTCACATTTGTGAAAGTGGGGGGTGCATGTTATAATCCAAATATATGGATTATATACTGCAGGACCCAGGGGAGGTGGGGGCAGCTCTGAAGCAGTGTTGGGGGATGGCTGCAGGAGGTCACTTGCCCCTGCTCATATAATATGGACTGCCGCTGTCCATCACCGCGGTGCTGAAGCCGCACAGCGGTGATGGACTGGGGGAGCGGCGCATATTATATGTGTCTGCGCCCCCCTAGTGATAGCACATGCCCCTCCTGTGTTCGATATGGCCCCCCATGCTGCTGCCCATAGTAAAATAAAAAAGCTTTACTTACCTTCTCCAGTGCTGTCCTCCCGATGTCTTCCTCCATCCTCCTGTGATCGGGCATCTACACTATTTATTGTACAGTGAGCAGCGGCAGCATGGAGAGGCCTTACTGTGAGGGAGGGGGGAGCCTGTATACCCCCTGTGCTGGGGGGAGCCTGTATGCCCCCTGCGCTGGGGGGAGCCTGTATGCCCCCTGCGCTGGGGGAAGCCTGTATGCCCCCTGCGCTGGGGGGAGCCTGTATGCCCCCTGCGCTGGGGGGAGCCTGTATGCCCCCTGCGCTGGGGGGAGCCTGTATGCCCCCTGCGCTGGGGGGAGCCTGTATGCCCCCTGCGCTGGGGGGAGCCTGTATACCCCCTGCGCTGGGGGGAGCCTGTATACCCCCTGCGCTGGGGGGAGCCTGTATACCCTGCTGGAGTCCACCCTCGGCTTATACGCGAGTCAATAAGTTTTCCCAGTTTTTGGGGGCAAAAGTAGGGGGGGTCGGCTTATACACGGGTCGGCTTATACACGAGTATATACGGTAAATGTATATCATAGAATCATATTATGGAAGATTAAATATAACCTCGGATTTACTATCCATAGCGAATTGAAAGTGGATGTCCTTTTGTCCCCTTGAGAGTGCCTATAGAAGGATTGCATGTTTGCACCTGAGGGGTCTGCTTGACCAATAAGAATCTTTAGAATTGCACTTTAAATGTTATATTTGTACTGTCTTAAAGGGAACCAACCACCCCAAATGACCCCCCCGGACTAATAATATCGTTCCCTACTTGCAGCACATACATGTGCTGCAATGTTTTTTGCTAAAAAAAACTGCTTTTTAAAACTTAAGATAATGCTTTAGAAACTTTATACCGAAGCGACGGGTGGGCGTTACTTACATGGGGCTAAAGCCGGGTTGCAGCTGCCACTCATCATCCTGTGTCCCCTCGCAGCAGTAAAGCCCAGCCCTTTTTGCAGCGTCCCAGGCTGGTGCACAGGATGTCATGCCCGTGCACACGTCATCAGCTACAGCCGGGTCGCGCGCACGCGCTCTGACTTCCACAGCCGAGCGCAGGAAGTCAGAGCGCGCGCTCGCAACCCGGCTGTAGCTGATGACGTGTGCACGGGCATGACATCCCATGCACCAGCCTGGGACGCTGCAAAAAGGGCTGGGCTTTACTGCTGCGAGGGGACCCAGGATGATGAGTGGCAGCTGCAACCCGGCTTTAGCCCCATGTAAGTAACGCCCACCCGTCGCTTCGGTATAAAGTTTCTAAAGCATTATCTTAAGTTTTAAAAAGCAGTTTTTTTAGCAAAAAACATTGCAGCACATGTATGTGCTGCAAGTAGGGAACGATATTATTAGTCCGGGGGGGACATTTGGGGTGGTTGGTTCCCTTTAAAGCTAATAGCATATTTTATTATGAAAATGAATAAAGATTTAGATTTTTTTAATAGGTACATGGTTTTTGATCAGTTTAGTGGAATTATATACCTTCTAAATCAATATTTGGTTGCCTTATCTAATATATAAAGCTCAATGTGTGTATGTATGTGAGTATGTGATTCAACCAGAGCTAGGGTGGGTGAGGGATTCGGACACCGGGGCTACTGTGTGGGGAGTCACGGATGGTCGGGACCCCGGTGCCGTGCCCTGGTGATCAACTATACCAGATGTTGATGGTAAACGGTGGGGGTTAAAGGGGTTTTTTACAGGGAAACGTGACGCCACCTGTAGAGTCCGGTAAGATGGTACCGGCGCTGCCAGCTGGCCACTGAGGTGATGGTTGAGGCAGCTAAGTGTGGTGCAGCTCCCCACAGGTGGAGCTCTACCTCAGGGCAGCTATTGTGGTGAGATGGTAATGGTGGTGTAGTTCTTACCCCTTCTGCTTTGATGATGTTGAGGATGTTAAGCCCTCCGGGCTGCGGCAGGAAGAATAACAGAAACAGTTCCAGTTTAACTTTGCTTTACTTGGTACCGACTGATGGCATAACAAGACACGGTGCAGTTTGGTTTAGGGTGTTGTTACCAACTCGGGGTTTCTCTTATGGAGTCTCTAGATGTCCTCTCTTAGTCTTTCAGGGTTTACTACTTTCTTTCTTACTCTAGTTCTTTCAGTCTTTCACCACCTTTGAAGAGCTCCCCCGCCAGTCCTACGGTCTGTGTCTAGAAGATAAGGTCTGTCCACTACTCGGCCTGGATAAGAAAACCCGAAAACGGGAAACAGAAGGCTCCCTTCCAGCACCGCAGTATATGTCTGTCCCTTTTAGTTTCTTCTAGTGCCCTGAACTGATTTTTCAGTCCTGAGGGGAGAGGTACCTTGTGGCGCTGTCAGCAACCCCTTTCTGTTGGGCCTACAGCTCGTCGGTTTTTTAGTCAGGGCTGAACTCCTGGCTGCCTCGGTTGTCCGTGTCACCGGTGTCCCCTCAACATGACCAGCTGGCTCCTACCAGCCCTGGCCCGTTGCCATCTGTCCTGGGTCCCCACATAAAGATGGGGTACCCTCCGCTCAGCTGGGATGCCAGGCCTGACCACTCTGTCTGTCTTCCCAGCACCGTCTGAGGTAAAACTGTCAACTGTCACTCTACTCAGTCCTAAGCTCCGCCCCCACCTGTGGAACCTACTATATTACCAGTTCCCCCTACTCTAAGTGGTGCGGTCCTAAGTGAGTGCTAAAAATAGACTCCATAAGATCGAAATCCTAAACTAGCAACTTACAATAATATTACACATAAATAATAAATGCAATACCATTCTGTGGCGCCTAGTCACAGGGGCGCTACATATGTATGTATATCCGGGATTGGCATCTACACTGTCACAACTACAGCCACAAAATTTTTCACAGTCACACATCTGGACCCAGAGAGCGTCATAGGCTATGTTGTGAGGCGAAATTTTAACCCTGCGCATTTCAGTTCACCAAACAATTTTGCCCCTAGCTACATAATGGGGAAAAAGTGACAGTTACCAGTTGACAGTTGTGAATGAGAGGGGGTTAATGACAGCGCCAAAGACTAACAGCATATAGTCACTAAGGTGGGGCCCTAACATGGGATATTCACCACGCAAGAGTAACAGCACGTGTATAGTCACTAAGATGCAGCGCCAACATTGGATACTCACCACACACACAAACACAGAGACACACACACACATCCCAGAGACACACACAACCTATAGCGACACATGCACTCACCCCACAGGGACTCACACACACCACAAAGACACACACACACCACAAAGACACACACAACACAGAGACACACACACACCAAACAGACCCCCCCCCCACAGGGACACACACACATACACACCCTATAGGGACACATGCACTCACCCCACAGGGACACATACACACACACACACACACACACCCCAGGTACGCACACACCACACAGACAGACACAGATGTGCACAAATTGCCTCACACAACTCGCCTCATACGTGTGCTATCTTTAATTTCCAAAAATAAACAAAAAACAGCCAGTGTGCAACACATGTGCCATATAGGGAGTTAAGGCAGATGTCAGTCACATGAACTGTTTTTTATGTGTATGTGTGAGGTAATATATACTGCCTGACCGGGGGGGAGGGTTTATTGTTGGTTGGATATTTATCAGGCAGCTTATAGCAATCAATCACAGCTCAGATTCTATTTTCCTACAGGTTATTAATATGACATATTCAAATTCTATTTTGTTATTTTGTTATAGCTAACATCAGTTATTTATTAACCCGGGCATAGCCCGGTAGTACAGCTAGTTATTAAATAAAGTAAAAACTAGAAAAAAAAAAAGAAAAACCATAAAAAGGTAAAATCATCCCTCTTACCACTGGCACAAGTGTGTCATGCCCTGCTATGACCTCTGGGGTATCTGGGATCAGATTTAGAGCCCGCTTAGTGATTATTAAGAGCAGAATTATTTTGTTTCAGTACTGAAGGAGTAAAGAGTTCCTTTCTTAAGGGGGGGTTTACACGTTGCGATATCGGCGTCCAATTTCAATGAAAAGTCACGTGGTTCGATCGTTGGAGCCGATATTGTTCCTGCGTTGTATGGTGTGAACGTCCAATACGATGCAGGAACGATGTCAATGCGATATCGGGGATTGAATGAGCGTGCTATTCAATGCTCCGATATTGAATGGAGATTGGAGCCGGATCGTGCTGTGTGACAGCCCAACTACGATGTGAAGTTCAACGTCACCCATTCACTCCCATGTTAAATGGTCGTTCCTGGGTTGGGGGGCGTAGACATCGTACGGACGTTGGATTCATAAATCGCAACGTGTAAACCTCCGATGCGATGCGGGAGAAACGTGCACTAAATGCGCGCTCCCGCGCCATTGAATTGCGATATCGCAACGATATTGAAACGTGTAAACCCACCCTTAAACTGCTGATAATCCAGAAATCTATAGATCTCAGCTGTCTGCACCTGATGACCATGCTCTTCCTCTATTTAAACTCTCTCTTATGGCTGGTTTCACACTGCAGTTTTTTCCCTAATCAGTGTCCATCCAGTCTGTGTGCCAAAAGCAGGAGAGGAACTTGCAGAGAAAAACTGTAATTGAAGGTTGACACCTGTTCTGAGTTTTGGAGACACTTCTGGTTTTGGCACACAAACTGGATGGACACTGATCAAGGAAAATCCTGCAGTGTGAAACCAGCCTAAGCCGGTTCTAGAGCTTCTATTCTGACCATTCTGGTGAAGTTGTTCAAGTTGAAGATATGGAGTTCTTTCCAGTAGAAGCTGTGAACTGTCCCTTTCTGGAGAAGCTGAGGAGTTCCTTTGTGTTTTTTCCCGCTTGTTAGCCTATCTACCTGTGTTGTCTTATTTCAGTAATATTAATAGCTCACTACCTATTGCTAGCCCACAGTCAGCCAGGGCCTAGGTACAAGGCTGCGTGCATAGGGAAGGAACCATCTACTGCCAGGTCAGTTTTATGATAAAATGAACGCTGAAAATAGAAAAGTAAAAAACAAGTGCAGAATTTCACTTTTTTTTTTGCTATTCAACATACCGTACTTGGATTTTGCTTAGGGTGCCTTCACACTGCAGCAGCGTCCGGTCCGGGGCTGTCAGGGGTGACAGCTTGGACCGGAGTTTTGCTGCATAGAATACTATCAGGCTGCACGGAGCTGGATCGCGCCGGGTGGCAATTATCTGCCATCCGGCTGCTAGCTCGCCGGATGAATCCTGCAGAAGTGGGGATTTGTCTGCCGACTCCAAAAACGGTGCATGCAACGTTTTTGGAGTCGGCAGACAATTCCCCACTTCTCCAGGATACATCCGGCGAGATAGCAGCCGGATGGCAGATAATTGCCACCCGGCGCGATCCAGCTCCGTGCAGCCTGATAGTATTATATGCAGCAAAACTCCGGTCCAGGCTGTCACCCCTGACAGCCCCGGACCGGACGCTGCCGCAGTGTGAACCCAGCCTTACCATTACATATAACAAATGAATGGTGTCGTTCAAACATATGTCATCCCGCAAAAAACAAGCCCTCACATGGCTATATCAACAGAAAAAAAAGTTATGGCTTTTGGAATACGGCGAGGAAAAAAACGAGAGTGCAAAAACTAAAAATCGCACAGTCCTTTAAGGGTTTTAAATAAGTTTTAGGAGAAGTGTGATGTCCTTTTGGGCCACTTTACACACACCAACTTATCTGTCCAACTTCTGAACAGATCTCTGGTTGCAGTGAAATCATGGACACATTGTTCTATTTGTACACAGCCACAAAATGGAGCAATGTGTCCATGATTTCACTGCAACCAGAGATCTGTTCAGAAGGTGGACAGATAAGTTGGTGTGTGTAAAGCGGCCCTTCGAAATACCTCCCATTCAAATGGAGTGGTCATGCACGCTACACCATCTATCTACCAACTGTGAGACCCTCATTTTCCAGATTCATGGAGCACCAAGCTGTCAGACCTCCACCAACGTTTATATTTCTCTGACATGCAATTCATATTTTTAAAGGTGTTTCTTTAATTTAAAAAAAGAGTTCCTTTAAGGATCCTTTAAGGATATGTTTGTCATCTGTTAGGGCCGCTTTACACACACAGATATCTGTGACCAACTTCTGAATAGATCTCTGGTTGCAGTGAAATCATGGACACATTGCTCCATTGTACACAGCCACAAAATGGAACAATGTGTCCATGATTTCACTGCAACCAGAGATCTGTTCAGAAGTTGGTCACAGATATCTGTGTGTGTAAAGCGGCCCTTAGGGCCCTTTCACCTCAGCTGTTATGGTGGGTTTACACGCTTCAATATCGTTCCGATATCGCAACTCAATGGCGCGGGAGCGCGCATTTAGTGCACGTTTCTCCCGCATCGCATTGGATGTTTACACGCTGCGATATCGGAATACAACGTCCGTGCAATGTCTACGTCCCCCAACCCAGGATCGCACACTTAATATGGGAGTCAATGGGTGACGTTTCAAATCGCATCGTAGTTGTGCGTTTACACAGCACGATCCGACTTCAATCTTCCTTCAATATCGGGGCATTGAATAGCACGCTCATTCAATCCCCGATATCGCATTGACATCGTTCCTGCATCGTATTGGACGTTCACACCATACAACGCAGGCACGATGTCGGGTCCAACGATTGAACCACGTGACTTTTGATTGAAATCATACTACGATATCGCAACGTGTAAACCCGCCATTAGATGATTAAGATCGCAGTTTGGGCCACGTCACACACACAGATATTTGTGCAGATATTGTTCGCAGATCTCTGGTTGCAGTGAAATCATGGACATATTGTTCCATTTTGTGGCTGTGTACAAATGGAGCCGGGTGTCCATGATTTCACTACAACCAGAGATCTGTGAACAATATCTGCACAGATATCTGTGTGTGTGACGTGGCCCTTTGAATCAAGTAAATGTTAAAGAAAAACTGTATTATGCTAGTAATACGATATACAGTTAACTGAACACAAGTCTTTTTCACACAATAAACTCATGCAATGCAAAACTGTTGTGAAACATTCCAAGGACAATTTGGAAAAATCAAACAGAAGTTGTGAAAGTGAAGGACAACACGACATTGGAACAAACGCAGCAAACAGCTGGGCATTCAAACATGCTGCTAAATTATCATCACTTGGGAAAAGACTGAAATATTATTCCTTGAACAGGTATTTTTAGACTCCATTTTGTGTATACAATATTAAACCATAGGCTGTGGTCACACATGCCATCAGTTTTTGCTTCAGGACCGGTTTTGGGAAAAAAAGTGTTTTTTTTTTTTTTTCTAAGTCCAAAACGGATCCGTTAACGGATGGTGCACTTATGTGTACCTCCGTTCCTCAAACACGGTAATCCAGTATTCCTGGGCTCAAAAAACGTTGCAACGTTTTTGGGTGTTGGAAGAAAACTGACCTTTTTTTTTTTAAACATGGGGCCCTATGGGAAAACGGAGTCGTTTTTTTAGAGCATTGTTTATGGCACAAAAAAAGAATCCGCTTTTTAGAGCATTGTTTATGAAAAAAATGGCAAAGTCCCAAAAACGTTGAGGGGCACAGGAGGCACAAAATGCAGCCTTGGAAAAACAGATTTGGCATGGTAAACACTTCCAAAAACGGATTGCTATGTGTGACCACAGCCATATTGAGACTTCACAGATGGCATTCTGACCATTGTCATTGATAATTATATTTAATTTTAACAAAATAAGTTAAATGTATGTATAAAATAACAAGAAATTCACAAACAATGCACTAATTGCAAAAACATAGATGTGAAGATAAGGTTTGTGTATACACATTTAAAACATATTTTATATACCGTATATAGTCGCGTATAAGCCGAGTTTTTCAGCCCAAAAATTGGGCTGAAAAGTTACCCCCTCGGCTTATACGCGAGTCACTACACGGGCGCATCCCCCCCAGAGGTATACAGGCCCCCCATCAGTATCCAGGGCCCCCCCATGCTCCGGAAACCTGTAAAGGAAGATGATTATACTTATCACTGTCCCGGTGCCGTCCCCGCTCTGCATCGCGATCCTCCATCTTCATTTACCGGCTTTCGGCTTCCTGTGTTCGGCGCCGACAATGACGTCATTGTCGGCGCAGAACACAGGAAGCCGGTGAATGAAGATGGAGGATCGCGATGCAGAGCGGAGACGGCAGCGGGACAGTGATAAGTATAATCATCTTCCTTTACAGGTTTCCGGAGCATGGGGGGGCCCTGGATACTGATGGGGGGCCTGTATACCTCGGGCTGCTGCTGTATAACCGTGGGGCTGCTGCTGTATATAACCGTGGGGCTGCTGCTGTATATAACCGTGGGGCTGCTGCTGCTGTATATAACCCTGGGAAGGCTGCTGTAACACTGCTGAGGCCTGTATATACCACTGGGGAGGCTGCTGTATACCACACTGCTGGGGGCTGTATACTACCACTGGGGAGGGCTTTATACCATCGGGGGGGCCTGTATACCACACTGCTGGGGGCTGTATACCTGTGCTGGGGTCCACTTTCGGATTATACACGAGTCAATAGGTTTTCCCAGATTTTGGGGGGCAAAAGTAGGGGGGTCGGCTTATACATGGGTCGGCTTATACACGAGTATATACGGTGTATATATATCACATCCAGGGGTTGGACAAAATAATGGAAGCCCATGGAGAAATCAACAAAAGTTAGTTTAATATGGTGTAGGTCCACCTTTTGCGGCGATTACAGCCTCAATTCTCCGAGGTATGGATTCATACAAGGTGATATCATTGGCCCGGTGGATCACCACGAAATAGCACCCCAGATCATCACAGAACCTCCGCTATGTTTTACGGTTGGGAGAAGGCAGTCTGGATGGAATGCTGCTTTCGGCTGTCTCCAAACGTACACTCGGCCGGAGGTCGGAAAATGGGGTAAACGATGATTAGTCTGAGAATATCACATGTTGCCACTGCTCGAGGGACCAATTCTGGAGGTTTCTACACTACTCTAAACGCTTGGAAACATTTGTCATTGAGAGCAGCGCTTTTCTAATTGCAGCTCTTCCGTGGAATCCAGATTTGTGCAGCTCCCGATGAACAGTTTTTGTGGAAACTGGGTTCTGTAGGAGTTCATTGAGCTCAGCAGTGATTTTCGGAGCCGTGGTCTTGCGATCCTCTCTCAGAATTCGCTTTAGAGTCCGACGGTCTCTCTCAGTCAACTTCGACTTTCGGCCAGACCTGTGCTTTGCTGCGGATGTTTTTCCTTCTCTTTCAAACGCATTCATTCCTTTGGAGACAGTACCTCTTGACACGCCAAGCATTCGGACACTTTCTGTTACACTAGCGCCTGCCATACGAGCACCAACAATTTGGCCTTTTTGAAAATCCGAAAGGTCTGCCATTGGTATCAGGTTCTGATCAATGTTCTTACAATTCGGCAAAACAAACAGTTAATTTGCATACACATATCACTTAACACAAATAATCAACTACAAAACATTAACATATGTCACGGTTTGCATGTTTATAACATGTCCGAAGATTATGATGATGCCAAAATGTTAGGTGTTTCCATTAATTTGTCCAACCCCTGTATATTTAAAACTATAAGGTATAGTTTTATGGCACCCATAAGAGACAAAGCATGACCCTAATTGTATTGAGATGATCTAAAGGTACCTTTACACGACACGATATTGCCCTCAATATCGCTCAAAAGTCACGTGTTCATCGCTGTTTCAGTTGATATCGCAAGTGCAATGTGCCGTGCAACTGGACGATTCAACTACGATAAGTTGCTTGGACGGAGTTGGCAGGTTTATGAACATGTTCAAAAACCTGGCGATGTTGCTCAGGCGATCTCCTAGCATCGCTCTGTGTGACACGGCAATAACGATGTTAAGAGCAATTTTCCCTATTCACTACATTAATAAGTATCGCTCGCTGGGTTGTACATAAACATCGAGCGAAAGTTGCTTGCAAAGTCAGAGATGCGTCGCCTATGATATCTCTGTGTGACATTTCCAAAGCGATCTTGGCATAATGCCAAAAACGAGCGCACTCCCGTGATATCGCAGCCGACATCGCTGCAACGTTGTGTCGTGTAACGGTACCTTAAAACTATTAAAGAGGGCCTGTCACCCCCTGGTGCTATGCTAACTGAATGCAGCGTGTCTGCTGCATTCAGGGAAGGGCTCCCCCATGTCTTTAGCCCCCCTGTAAGCTGTTAAAAAGACTTTATAAAGTGTACAGATAAGGAGTCCGAAGGGGCTTACTCAGGAATGAGTCATCACTGTTGCTGGTATCCGCCCCGCCTCCAGCCTTTTCTGTGCCACCTCCAGCCCTCTCTTGTTCAGCCTCCTGTATGTGTCATCACTGACTGCTGGAGGTGGCACAGAGAAGGCTGGAGATGGGGAGGACACCAGCAACAGCGATGACTCATACAGGAGGCTGAACAAGAGAGGGCTGGAGGTGGCACAGAGAAAGTTGGAGGTGGGGAGGACACCAGCAACAGCGATGATTCATTACTGAGTAAGCCCCTCCGGACTCCTTATCTGTACACTTTATAAAGTCTTTTTAACAGCTTACAGGGGTACTAAAAACATGGGGGACCCCTTCCCTGAATGCAGCAGACATGCTGGATTCAGTTAGCATAGCACCAGGGGGGGTGACAGGTCCTCTTTAAGTGCATAAAGGACCTTAGGCTATGTTCACACACTGCGTATTTGTCACGTCTTTTTACGCGTGCTTTTCCCCCAAAAGCGAATCTGCGTTACCCAGCAAAGTGAATGGACATTCACTTTTTGCCATTCAGACGCCGCGTAATTTTACAAACGCTTTTGGGGCAAAAAACACATGTGTAAAAAGAATGAACATGTCACTTCTTTGCTCTTTTTTACGTGTTTCTTCCATAGGCCCCTTTATAAGCGCTTGAATTACGCATTTGTCTGCCATTCAGAAAATGCGTAATTCAAGTTGTTTTACAAGCGTTTTTTTTTCCCCGTAAAAATACGCAACAAAATATGCAGCATGTGAACATAGCCTTAGGGTACAGGCACACTGTCGTGCATCAAACAAGGAGCGTGATTGATGCACGACAGTGATGCGAGTGCAGTGCTAGTTTGGTGCGAGTGTAGTGCTAGTGTGGTCCGAGAGAGGTGCGAGTGTGGTGCGAGTGTGGTGCGTGTGGTGAGTGTGCCTGGCTGTATGTAAGTGTATGTGGTGCGAGTGTGAGGTGTGAGTGCGTGTGTGTTGTTTTTTTTCTCTGCTGTCCATGGTCTTGATGGACCACGGAACAGCATTAGTGCTGCTCGCCTGTATAATTCCTGCTATCCCCATACAGTTACAATAATGTTTCATTGCTGTGACAGCAGCAGTGAAGCAGTATTGTATGTATAATTTATTTTTTGCAAAGTTACACTTATCAGCTTGATTTGACATGTTTTTACCATGTCGGCTGTTCAGGACTTCATTCTGCACTGTGCTACCGAGGGGGTTTTAACCCGGTGAATAAGGGGTTAATCAGACGCTGGTGTCATGACACCATCTGTCCAGGGGTTGTCCTTCCCCCCTGGATACATGGTGACATGACATCATGTGTCTGAATGGGTTAATTTTTCTGTAACCCAGGTTCAAGTGTATGTCGGGTGTAGAGATGTGACAGAAAGAGCCGTGATTTGTGAATGGAAGCCAGGGCTTCAGCACCATGGACAGCTCCTTACAAATCACCGGTTTATTCTGTGTAATCTCTACACCCGACATACACTTGAACCTGGTTTACAGAATAATTAACCCATTCAGACACATGATGTCATGTCACCATGTATCCAGGGGGGAAGGACAACCCCTGGACAGATGGTGTCATGACACAAGCGTCTGATTAACCCCTTAATCACCGGGTTAAAACCCCCTCGGTAGCACAGTGCAGAATGAAGTCCTGAACAGCCGACATGGTAAAAACGTCAAATCAAGCTGATAAGTGTAACTTTGCAAAAAATAATAAATTATACATACAATACTACTTCACTGCTGCTGTCACAGCAATGACACATTATTGTAACTGTATGGGGACTGCGGGGGGCCAGTGATTTTGACAGCACACGGCTGCGACTCTCACACCATGTGCTGTATGGGTGCGAGCTAGACTCGCACCCATATACTTTTAATGGCCCCTCGCGTGAGGCAATCGCGGTGCAATACTTGGATTGCTCTCGCAAAGCGAGTTTAATGCCAGAAACTCGAATTAATGTGACCTGTATCATTGAAAGATACAGGTCCGAGTTTAATGCGAGTTTTTCTCGCATTAAACTCGCGCGAGTTCAACGCCAGTGTGCCTCCAGCCTTAGATGCACTTTCCAAACTTAGACACAGAAAAGAGCATGCTGCGTGGCTACCTGGAGAATCATTGTCTATACATTAAAACATTTAAACATAGTCCTGACATGCTTTCTTGCACACAACTGGAAGATTTAGAATTCAACCAATAAAGATTACATGGTAAACCTTATATAAAAAGCCTTGCTGCTTGACAACAAGTGTTTAAAGTCTCATCCCCAAGAGATTTCATACAAGCCATGATAGCTTTAGAGATAAACGGATAATATTTTTTGAAATCTCAGGGAAATGTAGATTTCACTTACAGTCAAATTAACATTAAGTGCAATAATATAGAAAAGATCAAACAATATGTGTCAAATAGAACATCTCAATTTGTACCAATTATTTAGCTGACTTTGGAATAAGACAACTGTCAGTTAATATGACTAAACCCTTGGAATGATATAGTTTTGCTATTTTAGTAGCATTTGCGAAAATGACTATACTGGATAATCACCTAATGGAAATTACGTACACTGGAGATCAAAAGTAGAGAACATTGTATGATCACTTGATTTTTTGAGACTGTAATCTACATTGATCAGCATTTGCCAGTTTTTGTATAGAGGGTACACCATGACACTAGATCAGGGTTTTCCAAAATAACCAAAGTTTATCAACTTAAAACCTTTATTTTACACAAAACGTGATGACTATAATTAGAGAACAGCAAAGACTGTAATACAAAAAAAGATTAAAACTAAATTTTGTGAAGGTTACAACAGTCACCAATCAGTAGGCAGTATACAGGGCTTTGCTTTCTACAGACCTTTGCTTTGAATGACATCAGCACTTCTGCAGCCAAAGGACACTAGTCTCTCACACTGCTCTGGTGTGATTTTGGCCACTTTTCTTCTAGTCTCTTCCACAGTTCTGTTGTAGGTTTCTTGGCCATACCTTTGTCACCAGAATTTTTCAGAGGGTTTCTATTGGGTTTAGATCAGGACTCTGGGCTGGCCATATCATTGTTTCACAGCTTTCATTTTCAAGAAAATGCTTTACCAGTTTTGCTGTGTGACAGGGGCATTATCCTGCATGAAAATTGTTGGCTGATTGAGTGCTGAATGCAAGTAAGGAACCCTGTTTTAAAGAAGGTTCTGATATACACTTGCATTCACTCTGCCATGTAGCTGTATGAGAGATCCAACCCCTGTAGCAGAAAACATTCCCCAAACCATGACACTTCCTTCACCACCTTTCACTGACGTCTTTACACACTTTGGGTTCAGTCTTTCCCCAGTTTGTCAACGAATACAATGTTTCCCATCAGACCCAAATAAAGCAAACTTGCTTTCATCACTAAAATGAACTGAGGACCACTTCTCCACTGTTCACACAACACGCTCCTCACCTAAGACGAGTCTAGACTTTTGACTCTTTCTTTCTGCTATGAGAGGTTTGGTCACTGCAGAGTGGGATTTCAGTCCAAATGCTCTTTAACGTTGTGACACTGTATGACGAGACAGATCCTTACCTTGTTCAATGCTGAACTGGTGAGCTATTCCAGCTGCAATGTTGAAACAAATACCTATTCTCCGCATTATCCTGTCCTCTCTTACATTTGTCTTTTGAGGGTGACCAGCCTTCTTGGGGGACTTGAAAGTGTGTGATGTTGTAAAGATGCAATATTCTAGAAATCATAGACTTGGTACGACCAATTTCTGTTGCAATGACTGATAGGGTGACCCCTTTGGCCTTCATCTGGACAACCTGCTGCTGGAGGATTTCAGTCACTTTTTAACAGCACACCATTTTTGCAAAGTGAGTGTAAGGCTGGCTTCACAGCACGGCAAGATACGATCCGGAGCTGTCAGGGATGAACCTGACAGCCCCAGACCGGATCAGCACACAGAACCGGGTGTGCAGCCGGACGCAGCTGCCGATGCTGATGATTCAGGACCGCGGCTCGCGGGGAGCTAGCCACGGTCCTGAAATAACGGTAGCGTGCAGCCGCAGGTGTCCGGTTCTCGGATGTTAGGGAGCACCGGATTGCCCCGGATCCGGGAGAATCCGATTTGGGGAGATTTTTCTCCCCGGACACAAAAATGCTGCATGCTCCGATTGTGACCGGGAGAAAAATCTGATTAATTCCGAATTCTCCCAGACATCCAAAAACCGGATGCCAAAATACATTCATCCGGCGTATTCCGGCCCCATAGGGTTACTATGGGTCCGGAATCGGATCCGGGAGTGTCCTGTTCACACCGGACAGCCCCGGATCCAAAAATCCGTGGTGTGAAGCCAGCCTAAACTGGAAAGTTAGGCTGCCAGTTAAATAGGCAGAAATTAACACTAGGTTCCAGATTAATACCAATAACATGCAGGTATCTGAAAGTGTTCTCTTTTTCATTTATCTCATTTACATTTATATTCTGTGCTTTAGAATATATTCAATTTATGAAATAAGTTTAAAATACTGCTAATTTACTGATGTTAAGTTATTTTTACATAGGACAACACAATGACCTTAATATTAATGAAATTGTGCTGTTCTCTAATTTTGATCACCAGTGTATGTGCCTTATGTTACAGAAACATAAATATATACAACTAGCTGGGTGACCGATGCACATGCATCGGGATTCTAGCAGAGAGAGTCTCTGACTCGCAATGGCCGCTTCGCGGCCAATGCTTTGCGCTGCTAAGGCGACTCGCCATGCCCGCTGCGCGGGCATAGCGAGTCGCCTTAGAACTGCTCGCAATGGCCGCTGCGCGGCCAATGCTTCGGGCGTATCCACATGACCACGCTGACTCGCAGCGTGAGCGGACTGAAAAGGGGCAAAAAACCCATTCATGATTATATAATAGATCACAACTGAAAACAACTAAAAACATACAGCTGATCTCATCAGCTGAGATGTCGGGCTTTCAGCACCGATTGGATCCGATCGGTGCTGTTATCCCTTTGAATCCTGCTGTCATTCACTGACAGCGGGATCCAAAACCGCCATGGCAGGGGATGGTGCCGTTCCCCGCCTGCATCAGAGATCTCGAAATAAGATTTTTTTCCCCATTTCCCTGTACACTATATGGAAAAATAAATGATTGCATCTGAAAGTACAACATGTCCTGCAAAAAACAAGCCATCATATGTCTATATTAATGGAAAAATAAATAAGTTATGGGTCTTGGGAGCAGGGGAGCAAAAAACAAAAATGAAAAAATGGCCGGGTGGTGAAGGAGTCAAAGAGCTGATTTAGGTAGATTATGGAAAGATTCACAGCAATCCTATACATTCATAGCAATTTCTGTGCATGCATGATAAGCTCACCTTTTGTGCTGATTTTGAAGGACCTTTATTTTTACTCCCCTTAGGTCTTCCTCTGGGTCTTTTAGGAGAGGGTTCCCCAACTGCTGGCTCCTAAATACAGAAATAAACTTGATATACTGGAAGGAATTTAACATGGGAAATCATAGTGCATTTAAACCTATTTTCTTCCATGATATACCGTACTGAACTATTAAAAACCTTAGAGGGAAACATATGTAACTAATGTACAAATGCAATAATTTGCAGGAAAAGAAAACATTTACACACTAAGGCAATAACAATGCAAGTTGTGCACTTTAGAAACTCTAATATTTCTTAATGAATGACATACAGCTTATCACTGAATAGATAGGGATCTGATATTGTACAATTGGGACACGTGTTCTATCTAAATATACACAGAATTCATTTATTGGTGTGTAAATAAAGCTCTTGTTTTGGTCAGATATTTCCGTCATAGAAAACAACTTGTCATTTGATTACAGTATAATATCATCAGCTAGCTGCATACAATGTTATTTCATGGTCCTTCTGAAGAATTCCTGAACTCTTCTGGAGGTGAAACCTCTGGCATTCTATTCTCTCTTTACAAGTGAACATACATATCCAGCAATGACAAGAAAGGCAGTATCAGAACACCACCAGTGTGTAAACCTGTTTGCTCTGCCCATAAAACCACATACTACCAATATTGAAACATGCAGTAGTCTCTATAAATACCCTTTGAATGAAAGCATAGATGCTATTTAGAAACAAATATACCTATTATTTGAGCTTGCTAAATTCACTGGAACGCCCACATGTTCTCAACAATAACCAGGTTATTATGTAAGGAGAGATATACATGTATTCTTTTATTGTATGGTATCTGTGTGAGATAGATAAACAAATGTATTCTTAAACTGTGTGAGGCAGATATATACATATGTATTCATGTATGATAGCTGTGGAGGCACATATATAGATATATATATTCTAGTATTGTATGGTGCTTGTGTGAGGCAGACATATACATATTGTTTAGTGTATGGTGCCTGTGTGGGTCCTATACACATATATGCTTATTTGAGACATATATATGTACTGTGCCTGAGTGGGGTAGATATTGACATGTATTCTAGCATTGCATGGTGACTGTGTGGGGCTGATATTGACATGTATTCCAGCATTACATGATGCCTGTGTGGGGCAGATAGACATGTATTCCAGCATTACATGGTGCCTGTGTGAGGCAGATATAGGAGATGTATTCTAGCATTACACGGTGCCTGTGTGAGGCTGATATAGACATGTATTCTAGCATTGCATGGTGCCTGTGTGGGGCAGATAAAGACATGTATTCCAGCATTACATGGTGCCTGTGTGAGGCAGATATTTACATGTATTCCAGCATTACATGGTGCCTGTGTGAGGCAGATATTTACATGTATTCCAGCATTACATGGTGCCTGTGTAGGGCAGATATAGACATGTATTCCAGCATTACATGGTGCCTGTGTGAGGCAGATATAGACATGTATTCCAGCATTACATGGTGCCTGTGTGAGGCAGATATTGACATGTATTCTAGCATTACATGGCGCCTGTGTGTGGCTGATATAGATATGTATTCTACCATTACATGGTGGCTTTGTGAGGCAGATATAGACATGTATTCTAGCATTACATGGTGCCTGTGTGTGGCTCATATAGACATGTATTCTAGCATTGCATGGTGCATGTATGAGGCAGATATAGACATGTATTCTAGCATTGCATGGTGCATGTATGAGGCAGATAATGACATGTATTCCAGTATTGCATGGTCCCTGAGTGGGGCACAGATACATGTGAGGAAGATACACATGTATCCTTTTGGTGCAGCCAGCTTGTCATGACATTTCTGAGAAGGGTAAGATGTATGGCATTCAGTGCAATATTGTATTATGCAGCCAAGAGAAGAGAGGTTCCCCTTCCTCCAGTCAAAGTGAGGAGCTGGCACAGGGAGACCCCCATGGTGGACTTTTAAGAAGACTTTTTAGAGAGCACACTGTGCAGGGTGTGCAGTGCACCATTAGTTGTATAAGGTGAAGTGTGAGGTAAAGTGTGTGCCTTGTGAAGTGCACTGAGGCAGTGGGTGCCTTGGGAGGTGAAGCGAGGTAAAGTGTGCGCCCTATGAGGTGCAGTGAGGCAGTGTGTACCCTGTTAGGTGCAGTGAGGCAGTGTGAGCCTTGTGAGGTGCAGTGAGGCAGTGTGAGCCCTGTGTGGTGAAGTGAGGC
Organism: Allobates femoralis; assembly: GCA_033576535.1. NCBI lineage: Eukaryota > Metazoa > Chordata > Amphibia > Anura > Aromobatidae > Allobates > Allobates femoralis. The sequence goes on along the minus strand of JARQOC010000004.1, from coordinate 374,631,511 downwards.
AAATGTCAGGTGTAGTGAGGCAGTGTGTGCACTGTGAGGTGAAGTGAGGCAATGTGCACCTTGTGTGGTGCAGTGAAGCAATTTGAGGTGCAGTGAGGCTGTGTGAGGTGCAGTGAGGTAGTGTGGTGCAGTGAATGCCCTGTGAGGTGCAGTTAGGCAGTGTGTGCCCTGTGAGGTGAATTGAGGCAATGTGAGGTACAGTGTGCTCCCTGTGAGGTGCAGTGAGGCAGTGTGCGCCCTGTGTGGTGCAGTGAGACAGCGTGCACCCTGTGTGGTGCAATGAGGCAGTGTGTGGTGCAGTGAGGCAGTATGTGCCTTGTGTGATAGAGTGTGCCTGTGAGGTGCAGTGAGGCAGTGTGTGGTGTAGTGAGGCAATGTGTGGTGCAGTGAGGCAGTGTGCACCCTGTGAGGTGCAGTGAGCCAGTGCGCACCATGTGAGGTAGAGTGTGCCTGTGATGTGCAGCGCGAGGTGCAGTGAGGCAATGTATGGTGCAGTGAGGCAGTGTGAGGTGCAGTGTGCGCTGTGTGGTACAGTGTGTCTGTGAGGTACAGTGTGAAGTGCAGTGAGGCAATGTGTGGTGGAGTGAGGCAGTGTGTGGTGCAGTGAGCGCCCTGTTTGGTAGTGTGTGCCCTGTGAGATGCAGTGAGGCAGTGTGTGGTACAGTGAGGCAGTGTGTGGTGCAGTGAGCGCCCTGTGTGGTAGTGTGTGCCCTGTGAGGTCCAGTGAGGCAGTGTGAGGTGCAGTGTGCATCCTGTGTGGTAGTGTGTGTCTGTGAGGAAGTGAAGCAGTGTGAGGTGCAGTGAGGCAGTGTGTGCTGCAGTGAGCGCTCTGTGTGGTGCAGTAAGGCAGTGTGTGGTGCAGTGAGGCAGTGTGCGCCCTGTGTGGTAGTGTGTCTGTGAGGTACAGTGAGACGCAGTGAGGCAGTGTGAGGTGCAGTGTGCATAGTGTGTGGTAGTGTGTCTGTGAGGTGCAGTGAGGCAGTGTGAGGTGCAGTGAGGCAGTGTGCGCCTTGTGTGGTAGTGTGTGCCATGTGAGGTGCAGTGAGGCAGTGTGAGGTGTAGTGAGGCAGTGTGTGCCCTGTGTGGGTAGTGTGTCTGTGAGGTGCAGTGAGGCAGTGTGTGGTGCAGTTAGGCAGTGTGCGCTCAGTGTGGTAGTGTGTGTTTGTGAGGTACAGTGAAGCAGTGTGAGGTGCAGTAAGGCAGTGTGTGCCCTGTGTGGTAGTGTGTGTCTGTGAGGTACAGTGAAGCAGTGTGAGGTGCAGTGAGGCAGTATGTGGTGCAGTGAGGCAGTGTGAGATACAGTAAGGCAGTGTGTGCCCTGTGTGGTAGTGTGTCTGAGGTGCAGTGAGGCAGTGTGCACCCTGTGTGGTAGTGTGTCTGTGAGGTGCAGTGAAGCAGTGAGGTGCAGTGAGGCAGTATGTGGTGCAGTGAGGCAGTGTGCACCCTGTGTGGTAGTGTGTCTGTGAGGTGCAGTGAGGCAGTGTGCACCCTGTGTGGTAGTGTGTCTGTGAGGTGCAGTGAGGCAGTGTGCACCCTGTGTGGTAGTGTGTCTGTGAGGTGCAGTGAGGCAGTGTGCACCCTGTGTGGTAGTGTGTCTGTGAGGTGCAGTGAGGCAGTGTGCACCCTGTGTGGTAGTGTGTCTGTGAGGTGCAGTGAGGCAGTGTGCACCCTGTGTGGTAGTGTGTCTGTGAGGTGCAGTGAGGCAGTGTGCGCCCTGTGTGGTAGTGTGTGCCTGTGAGGTGCGGATGCAGTACTGACTTTTTGCGGTTTCCGAGGTCTTCCCCTCGCTCTCTTCGGTGATTCTGATGAGGGGGATGCAGGATGCTCCACAGACGTGGACTGGCGGGCACTTTCTTTTGAACTCATGGTGTCTGCTGTCCCCTAACGATGATGTGCTGCACCTCCAGGGATCCACGCGAGGAGCCGCCGCCGCCGTCGCCGCACCGGACGTCCTGCTGCTGCCACCAAAGTGAGAGGAGAGCACAGCGCTGTGTCCTGTAATGTCCTGAGCACAGGGCTTCCCTACACACACTGCTAGAAGACAGGGGGATGAATAGGAGATGTGATGTGACGGGGACAATGGAGGTCACAGGGCAGCGGAGGTAACGACTAGTGAGCGCTGACACAACGCTGCTGCTGCATGGCGCTGGCCACATATAAGTATTGCTGAACGGTCACACGTGTGTGTGATTTGGGGGGTAAGGGAGGGCTTGTGTTTGTGTGAGTAGGGCATGTGATACAAGTCCGGCCCATGGATTATAGTGGGATGGGTAAAAAAAAACACCTTTACCCGTGGGTGGAAAAAATAGGAGGAGGCAGAACGGAGAAGGAGGCAGCAAGCGGAGGCTGGAGACCGGCCAGACATAACACAAGTAGAGCAGCCCTGCTGGGGAGGGAGACACGGGGGCTACCACCACCTCACAGACCAGCAGCCCTGCTGGGGAGGGAGACACCGGGGCTACCACCACCTCACAACCAGCAGCCCTGCTGGGGAGGGAGACACCGGGGCTACCACCACCTCACACACCAGCAGCCCTGCTGGGGAGGGAGCCCCCAACCGGGGAGGAACACCGGTACCACCACCTCACACACCAGCAGCCCTGCTGGGGAGGGAGACACCGGGGCTACCACCACCTCACACACCAGCAGCCCTGCTGGGGAGGGAGACACCGGGGCTACCACCACCTCACACACCAGCAGCCCTGCTGGGGAGGGAGACACCGGGGCTACCACCACCTCACACACCAGCAGCCCTGCTGGGGAGGGAGACACCGGGGCTACCACCACCTCACACACCAGCAGCCCTGCTGGGGAGGGAGACACCGGGGCTACCACCACCTCACAGACCAGCAGCCCTGCTGGGGAGGGAGACACCGGGGCTACCACCACCTCACAGACCAGCAGCCCTGCTGGGGAGGGAGACACCGGGGCTACCACCACCTCACACACCAGCAGCCCTGCTGGGGAGGGAGACACCGGGGCTACCACCACCTCACACACCAGCAGCCGCTGCTGGGGAGGGAGAACACACGGGGGCTACCACCACCTCACACACCAGCAGCCCTGCTGGGGAGGGAGACACCGGGGCTACCACCACCTCACACACCAGCAGCGCTGCTGGGGAGGGAGACACCGGGGCTACCACCACCTCACACACCAGCAGCCCTGCTGGGGAGGGAGACACCGGGGCTACCACCACCTCACAGACACGACGGCAGGACTACAAGTGCTGAGAGTGGCCCTGCTCCAACACAGGGAATCCCTCCTGAGGAGGCGGCGACATACCGTGCACTGCAAGTGTTATATCGTGACAGAAACTGGCTGTATACAATACAGCACATGTATTAATAGAGCTCTGCATGGGTTATATCGTGACATACTGGATATATACAATAGAACACATCTAGTAATAGACCTCTGCATGGGTTATCGTGACATACTGCCTGTATGCTTTACAACACATCTATAAGTAGAGCACTGCATGGGTTATATCGTGACATACTGGATACATACAATAGAACACATCTAGTAATAGACCTTCTGCATGGGTTATAGCGTGACATATACTTGATATATACAATACAACACATCTAGTAATCAAGAACTACATGGGTTATATCAGGACATACTGGCTGTATGCTATGCAGCACATCTAGTAATAGAGCACTGCATGGGTTATATCGTGACATATACTTGAAATATACAATACAACACATCTGCATGGATTATACTGTGACATATACTGGGCTGTGTATAAAACAGTACATCTGCTAACAGAGCACTGCACGTGTTATATTGTGACATGTATTGGCTGTGTATAAAACAACACATCTAGTAATAGAGCAGTGTATGGGTACCTTTACACACGGCTACATTTGTAGCTTGTCACCAGGTAACTTACTGGTTGCAGTGAAATCATGAATACATGATTCCATTTGTACATAGCAACAAGATAGAACCATGTATCCATGATTTCACTGCAACCAGTAAGTTACCTGGTGACAAGCTACAAATGTAGCCGTGTGTAAAGGTACCCTATGGGTTATATTGTGACATGTTGGATACATTTCTGTATGTGGTTCTACCATTACTCCTCAGCAGCACATTCGCTGTCTTGGGGTTATATTTGACTCGGATCTCTCCTCTCCCCACATCCAGTCACTCGCTCGCTCATGTCACGTACACCTCAAAAACATCTAGAATTCAACCATTTCTTACTGTTCTCACCTGGATTACTGCAATTCTCTACTAATCGGTTTCCCTCTTACTAAACTCTTTCCTCTCCACTCCATCCTCAATGCAGCAGCCAGGATCATATTCCTCTCCAACCGCTTCACCAATGCCTCTGTCCTATGCCAGTCATTGCACTGGTTGCCAATCTGCTATAGAGTACAATATAACATCACTTTCACCCACAAAGCCCTCCACAGTTCTGCACCGCCCTACATCTCCTCCATCATCTCTGTCTATCGCCCTACACGTGCGCTCAGTTCCGCAAGTGACCTAAGACTGACATCAGCTACAATCCGAACCTCCCACTCCCATCTCCAAAACTTCTCACGAGCTGCACCAATTCTCTGGAATGGGTTACCAAAAACAATTCAATTAATTCCCAATACCAATACTTTTAAGCGAGCCTTAAAAACACATCTCTTTAGACTGGCCTATTGCCTCACCTCACTTGTCTAATTATCTTCTCTTTTCCAAATCTGGCCTCTTGTGTCATCTGTCTGCACCTGCAGACTGTCTGTCCTCCATGCATAATATAGCACTTTATCTGTACTTGTACAGATCCCAACCGGTGACTGGTTCATGCAGCGTTACGTGAATCCCCTATTTATTATACTGATGGGTGGACCATATATGACGCCACGTTTTACCATTTGCCTTTTGTGCCTCCCCTATTTCCTCTAGATTGTAAGCTTGCGAGCAGGATCCTCACTCCTCATGGTTTTTAAATTTTTGTTACTCTGTATTGTCTCATATATTGTTTGTATATGACCCTCTGAATTGTAAAGTGCTGCGTAATATGTTGGTGCTATATAAATAAAATTATTATTATTATTACATACAAAACAACATATCTGGCAATAGATAACTGCATGGGTTATATCGTGACATATATTGTCTACATAGAATACAACACACCTAGTAAGAGAGCACTGCCTGGGATATATTGTGACATCTACTGGTTGTATACAATACAACACATCTAGTAATAGAGCATTACATGGTTTGTATCGTGACATACACTGGCTGTATACAATACAGCACATCTAGTAATAGAGCTCTGCATGGGTTCTATTGTTTCAGGGGCTTTACTTAGCTCTTCCAGCGGCAGTGATGGCGGTGGCACGCTGGGTAATAAAGAAGTTAATGCCAGCTTTGTATTGATAGTTGGCACTAAGCCCAAAATTCAGTGTCAGGCTAATAGTTGACCTGGCCACTATGATTTCTAGTCAACATTAAAAAAACACAACACAGAGAAAAAATATTTTAATTGCAATAAAACACATCTCTGGTTGCCATCTTTATTGACTCAAAACCCTCTGACGTGATCCACAGCGAGAGAGACAGGAACATCAGAGGAATACCTCTGAGAAAATGACTTCGGATATGCTTGCTGTAACGGTGTCAGGGTTACCCAAGTTCAGAGATGACGCGTCAGCCGTGAACTCGGATGACCCTGATGAACTGCATTACGGCACACGGATCCCAGCCACACGGGTGTCAGTGTGAGTGTGCTAGTTGCTGTGAGTAAACGTGTTTGCTTACAGAGATGTAGCAGAGCTGAACATGTTCAGTGAGGGACAGATCTGTAGATTTATCATCGAGAGGTTTTTTTTTTAGGGTTTTTAGGCAACAGCCTAACACCTACAGATGTCGGAAAAAAGGGTACTTATGCCTAGCCAACGTCTGTAGGCGTCAGCCAGGAATAAGCCCTGTAGCGCCCCCAGTGACCAAAAATCTCCAGGGTTTCAGCTACCGGGGGTAGCTGAGACCCTAGAGATTATGGATCGGGGGCTTTTTTACCGGCACCGGTAATGTGATGACCGGTAAACACTGTTTACCGATCATCACATTACAAAAAATGACATTGCCGGTAAAAAATGCCTTCACTTTGATCCGACAAGAAAAGACATGTCGGATCAGACTGAAGCATTAACCCCTAACTCCCCCAAGACCCCCGTTAGCAGGGATCTTCCTCCCACCCCCACCGATCCCCCGATCTATCTCAAAATGGCGGCGGCCGCCGGTAAAACCCACCACCTACGCTGCATCTATGCAGGTCGCATAGAGATGCCATCCCTGGTGGTCCCCCACAGTGCCCCCAATGTCACAAGCCGCCACTTCCCCCCACCCCTCCTCCCTGATCCCCCTCCTTCCTGCTCCCCACTCCCGGTGCCGCCATCAGCCTACTCCATCCAATCTTATCAAACGTCAGATCGGATGAAGTTTTCGCAAAACCGTCTGGACCTCATCCCTCCGGGCATCCCCTGCTCCCCCCTCACCCTGCCTCTCATACTCACCTGCCTCTGGTGCCGGCCGTCCAGCTCCATCTTCTCTCTGTCCTGGCGCCTCTGCTCTGTGTGCGCACGCGCCGGGACAGGGGAACTAACAGTTGACCGCACAGAGATGATGATCTGAAGTTAACCCCCTGTGTGGTCACAAAGGGGTTAACAGCAGATCATCCCTGTGTGGTCACACAGGGGTTAACTGCAGATCAGTTAACCACTGTGTGACCACACAGGGATGATGAACTGTAGTTAACCCCTGTGTGGTCACATAGCTGATGATCTGCAGTTAATCCATGTGTGGTCACACAGGGGGTTAACTTCAGATCATCATCCCAGTGTTGTCACGCTGGGGTTAACTGATAGTTAACTCCAGCATGACCACAGAGGGATGATGATCTGAAGTTAACCCCTTTGTGACCACACAGGGGTTAACTGCAGATCACCCCTGTGTGGTCACACAGGTTTAATTGCAGATCAGTTAACCCCTGTGTGACCACACAGGGATGATGATCTGCAGTTAACCCCTTTGTGACCATACAGGGGTTAACTGCCGATCATCATCTATGTGACCACCCTATGCTGAATGAGAATCGTCACGGGACCTCCCACTGGACTACGTTGGACCTTCCCACTGGACTACGTCGAAAGTCACAGTAATAAAGATGGGGTCTAAACATGTGTTTGTGGGGGTTTTTCCAATAAAAATATTTTTCTCTGTGTTGTGTCTTCTTTACAATTTACTAGAGATTCCTAATGACCCGGTCTAATATTGGCCAGATGTTATAAATCTCGGGCTTAGTGCCAGCTGATAAAAAGCTGGTATTAACCCCTTATCACTCAGTCTGCCACCGCTACGCGGCAGCTGGAAGAGCTGGATATAGCGCCAGAAAATGGCGCTTCTATGAATGCGCCATTTTCTGGGGCGGCTGCGGGTTGCAATTTGCAGCGGGGGGTGGGAGGGGGAAGCCAGAAAGCTTGGGCCTCCCTACGTTGAGGATTCCAGCCCCCAGCTGCCTAGTTGTACCTGGCTGGCCCAAAAATATGACGAAGCCCATGCCATTTTTTAAAATTATTTCAAGAAATAATTTAAAAAAAAGGCTCCGCTGTATTTTGCTTACGAGCCAGGTATAACTAAGCAGCTGGGGGTGGGTGGTAACCTGTACCTGCCTGTTGTACCTGTGCTGTTGACCAAAAATACAGCGGAGCCCTATATCTTCAGTGCAAAATCTCACTTGTGGGGGAGCTCCATCGTTTAGGCACATCAGGGAATCTCCAAATGCAACATGGTGTTCACTAATGATTTCAGCTAATTCCGCTTGGAGCGTCAAATGGCGCTCGTTCCCTTCCGAGCCCTACCGTGCAACCAAACAGTGGTTTTCCACAACATATGAGGTATCGGTTTACTCAGGAGAAATTGCCCCATAAATTTGAGGATCCATTTTATCCTGTTGCCCATGTAAAAATGAAACAATTAAGGCTAAAAGAACATTTTTGTGAAAAAAAAGTACTTTTTAATTTTTACGGATCAATTTATTAAGCACCTGGGGGTTTAAAGTGCTCACTATGCATCTAGATATGTTCCTTGTGGGTCTGGTTTCCAAAATGGTGTTACTTGTGGGGAGCTCCAATGTTTAGACACACAGGGGCTTTCCATATGCGACATGGTGTCCGCTAACAATTAGAGCTAATTTTCCATTCAAATTGTTAGCTTACATCATGTCGCATATGGAGAGCCCCTGTGTGCCTAAACATTGGAGCTTCCCCACAAGTGACCCCATTTTGGAATCTAGACCCCCAAGGAACTTATCTAGATGTATAGTGAGCACTTTCAACCCCCAGATACTTCACAAATTGATTACATAAAAATGAAAAAGTACTTATTTTTACATAAATTTTCTTTTGGCCTTAATTTTTTCATTTTCACATGAGCAACAGGATAAAATGCATCCTAAATTTCTTGGACAATTTTTCCTGAGTACACCAATACCTCATATGTGGTCATAAACCACTGTTTGGGTGCACGGCAGGGCTCGGAAGGTAAGGAGCGCTTTTTGATTTTTTGAATGGAAAATTAGCTCCAAAAGTCAAATTGTGCTCCTTCCCTTCTGAGCCCTGCCATGCGCCCAAACAGTGGTTTATGACCACATATGAGGTATCGATATCCTCAGGAGAAATTGATCAACAAATTTTAGGATACATTTTATGCTGTTGACCATGTGAAAATGAAAGAATTGAGGCCAAAAGAACATTTTTATTGGAAAAATTAAAATGTCAATTTTTTCCTTCCACTTTGCTTCAGTTCCTGTGAAGCACCTGAAGAGTTAATAATCTTCTTGTTTTGAGTAGCTTGAGAAGATGGCCAGGACATGCAGATGTACACATTGAACACTATGCATGCAGTTTTGTGCCAAGATTGCACTGAAAAGGCATGAAAGCCACGGCAAAAACCACATCATGATTTTGGTGCTCTTTTTGACCAGGAGATGCAGATGAACACATTAAGCACAATGCATGCAGTTATGTGCCAATATTGCACTAAAAGAAGCATAAGATTCAATGCATTTTTGACATGGTTGTCATGCTTTTTTAGTGCAATTTTGGCGAAAAATTGGTTAAGGGTGCCTTCACATTTGCGTTTTGAATGCAGCGCACTGAACGCAGCAATACGCTTGCGCACATGTGTTCCTATGTTGAACATGGGAACGCATGTGCCTGCTTATGGCTGCGTTTGGCCGCATTTGTGTTCGGATGCGCATAATTTATGCGCCCTCCGACCGCACTCCAAATGCATCATGTTGCATTTTTTGTGCGTTCGCGGGCGCTTGTTTTATCTGCAAGCGCACAAACCATGCATTGAAGTCAATGGATCCGCAGTGTCCTCCGCATGACAGCGCAGGAAAATGCTGCGGATCTCATTGAAATCTCTCCCGGTGGCCGCCGGTGATCAGCGGCAACCACCGGGAGATCAGCTAGAACCGCCACTGATCTCCCGCCGGTGTCGGCGCGGGAGATTTCAAGATACAGCTGATCTGACAGCTGTTTAAATCTCCCGTGCTGACACCGAATAGGTGATGTCGGTGCAGGAGATTTGAAGCAGCGATCAGCTGTTTCTTATTTCCTGCACCGATATCACCTATTCGGTGTCGGCGCGGGAGATTGACACAGCTGTCAGATCAGCTGTGTCTTCAAGTCTCCTGCGCAGACACCGGCGGGAGATCAGCTGTGGCCGGGAGGAGGAGATTTTTGCCGCTGATCTCCTCCTCCCTGCTCCCCCCGAGACAGCTGATTGGCTGGGGTGCATAGTAATGTGAACGCATGCGGAGATTCTCCGCTGCATTAACATTAATATGGCTGCGTTTGCACTGTGTATGCATCTGCATGCCATAAGCATACAGACACATACGCAAGTGTGAAGGCAGCCTAATTGTGTTTAATGTGTTCATCTGCATCAGGGGTTTCAAACTCGGCTGGGTTGGTGGGCCGCACACAGAAAAAAATTGATATCGGAGGGCTGCATTGCTTGTAGGACTAAAGGCCCCGTCAGACGGGGCGACATCGCCGCCAATTACATAGGCGACGTAGGGGCGTGGCGTATCGGCGGTGACATTGCCCCTACGTCGCCTCATGTAAAGGGGCGATGTCGGTGCTCTGAAACCAGGCGACTGATCTGGGGCGATGTGCACACATCACCCCATGTAACCGGTCGCCGGCGACCTGTCAGGCGATGGGAGCCATAAGCTCCCATTGTCCTGCATCGCCGCTGGGGTTTTCAGACACCCTGGTGGCGATGCCGCCTGTCAGATCGCTGGCGCGGGGCTAGAGATGTTGTTCCATGTAAATGGGGGATGGTGACGCTGGCGGGGTGCCAAAAACGTGCGCGCACCCGCCAGTCGCCGCCAACATCTCCAGCCCCATCGCCAGGTGTGACAGGGCCTTAAGTGACATTTTTAGTAATACCAGAATTTTTTGCTCAATGTGGTCATTTCCAAATCCTCATCTTCTTCTTTTAGTAATGTCCCCACCATGGTTCCCTTCTTGTACTTGGGGGAAAAGAGACAATCGCACACTCATATGTAGGTTTGCAAAAAATGAGGGTCTTGTTTATTGAGGAGCAGCGAGAAACCAACGTTTCGGTCCTTCCTGGACCTTGATCACGGTAGTTGCCTCTTTTTTCACATAGACTTCTATCTTGTTTGGGTCGTGGTGGTCCCACTGGAATTTCCAGCTTTGGGGGTAGCAGAATAGTAGTACTCCTTTGACCCTGTTCTGGGGTTCCTTACTTCTTAATGTTTGTAGCCCAGTGCTGGGTATTTCATCTTGTACCCAGTGTACCCAGCACTGGGCTACAAACATTAAGAAATAAGGCACCCCAGAACAGGGTCAAATGAGTACTACTATTCTACTACCCCCAAAGCTGGAAATTCCAGTGGGACCACCAAGACCCAAACAAGATAGGAGTCTATGTGAAAAAAGAGACAACTACCGTGATCAAGGTCCGGGAAGGACCGAAACATTGGTTTCTCACTGCTCCTCAATAAACAAGACCCTAATTTTTTGCAAACCTACATATGAGTGTGCGATTGTCTCTTTTCCTCAAGTACGAACGTGGGTTCATCAGACCCCTCAATCGGCACCTCAGCCCATGAAATAAGTCTCAGAGTGCACGCCTTCTAATCATAAAGTTCCCTTCTTGTAGTTATGTCCCCATCCTGGTCCCCATCCTAAAGTAATATCCCACATCCTGGTCTCAATATTGTAGTAATGTCCCCATCCTGATCCCCATCTTGTAGTAATGTCCCCATACTGGTCCCCATCTTGTAGTATTGTCCCCATCCTGGTCCTCCTCTTGTAGTAATGTCCCCATCCTGGTCCTCATCTTGTAGTAATGTCCCCATCCTGGTCCTCATCATGTAGTAATGTCCCCATCCTGGTCCACATCATGTAGTAATGTCCCCATCCTGGTCCTCATCATGTATTAATTTCACCATCCTGATGCTCTTCTTGTAGTAATGTTCTCTCCCTGGGCTTCATCTTGTAGTAATGTCCCCATCCTGGTCCTCATGTAGTAATGCCCCCATCCTGGTTCCCTTGTAGTAATAATGCCCTCATTCTGATCCTCATATTGTAATAATGCCCTATCCTGATCCCCTTTTGTAGAAATGTCTCCTTTCCTGGCCCTCTTGTAGTAATGTTCCTTTTTTGAATCAATTGATTTTTATTATTATTATTATTATTATTAGGTATTTATATAGCGCTATTAGGATACATGGCGCTTTACATTTTCGAGGGTAGACAAGGACAAGTGGTCAAAGATGGCCACAAACGAAGACAGACGACGACAAATCCGCAATTAGTCACACGGGTACAATAGGGCCAGGGATCCTGTCCGCGAGGGCTCACAGTCTAGAGGGGGTGGGGAGGGAGACAGTAGGAGGGGGAGAGGTGAGATGGTGCAGTGGATAGGGTCTCAGTGTGTGTGTTGTAGGCTTGTAGGAAGAGGTGGGTCTTCAGGTTTTTCTTGAAGGTTCCCAGGGTCGGGGAGTGTCTGATGTGATGGGGGAGGGAGTTCCAGAGTCTGGCAGATGCACGAGAGAAGTCTTGTGTGCGGTTGTGGGAGGTGGAGATGCGGGGGGTTGAGAGAAGGAGTTCCTGAGAGGAGCGCAGATTGCGTGAGGGGATGTAGCGGGAGACTAGGTCTGAGATGTAGGGAGGGGACAGGTTGTGTATGGCCTTGTATGTCAGGGTTAGGGTTTTGAAGCGAGATCGCTGGGGAAGGAGCCAGTGGAGGGCTCGGTGGAGAGGGGAGGCGGGGGAGTAACGGGGAGATAGGTGGATGAGTCGGGCAGCAGAGTTGAGGATGACGCGGAGAGGTGTGAGGGAGGAAGCAGGGAGGCCGGTGAACAGGAGGTTGCAGTAGTCCAGGCGGGAGATGATGAGGGCATGGACAAGTGTCTTGGCCGTGTCGTGGTCAAGGAAGGAACGGATACGGGCAATGTTTTTTAGTTGGAGTCGACAGGCGGAGGCGAGGGCTTGGATGTGGAGCTTGAAGGAGAGGGAGGAGTCGAGGATTACCCCGAGTCACTTGGTGTGGGGGAGGGGTGAGAGTGTGCAGTCATTGACGGTGATTGATAGGTCAGGGAGCGGGGTTGTTCGGGGGAAAGACGATGAACTCGGTCTTGTCCATGTTGAGTTTTAGGAAGCGGGTGGAAAAGAAGGATGCGATGGCGGATAGGCAGGGAGGAATTTTGGATAAAAGGGAGGAAATATCAGGGCCAGACAGATAGAGTTGGGTGTCGTCAGCGTAGAGGTGGTATTGGAGTCCATGTGACTCGATGAGGTTGCCTAGGCCGGGGGTGTAAATGGAGAAGAGTAATGGTCCCAGGACCGAGCCTTGGGGGACACCTACAGAGAGGGGGTGGGGCGAGGAGGTGGTGTGGGAGTGGGTGACGCTGAATGTCCTGTCCGTTAGGTAGGAGGAGATCCAGGAGAGGGCAAGGTCAGTAATGCCTAGAGATTCAAGAATTTGGAGTAAGAGGGAGTGGTCAACAGTGTTGAAGGCAGCAGAGAGGTCGAGAAGGATGAAGACGGAAAAGTGTCGTTTGCTCTTGGCGATCAGAAGGTCGTTAGTGACTTTGGTTAGGGCTGTTTCGGTGGAGTGGTGAGGTCGGAAGCCGGATTGAAGGCGATCAAAGAGGGTACAGGAAGAGAGGTGGGAGGACAGTTTGGAATAGACGTGTTCAAGAAGTTTTGAGGCAAACGGGAGGAGAGATATGGGCGGTAGTTGGAGACTGTTGTGGGGTCAAGGGATGTTTTTTTAGGATGGGCGTGATTAGGGCGTGTTTGAAGGGTGAGGGGAATGTGCCGGATTTGAGTGAAATGTTGAAGAGGTGTGTTAGAGCAGGGATGAGGACTGAGGTGAGGTTAGGGATGAGGTGGGAGGGGAGTGGATCAAGGGCGCATGTGGTGAGGTGTGATCGTGCTAGGAGGGAGGAGAGGTGGTCCTCTGTCATGGGGGTGAAGCTGCATTTGGGTGAGGGCGGATGGACTGGAGGTGGGATAGGGCGGGGGCAGTGAGGGTCGAAGCTTTGCCTGGGTTTGTCAATTTTTTCTTTGAAGAAGGTGGCGAAGTCGTCGGCGGAGATGAGGGGTGAGGGAGGAGGTGCAGAGGGACGAAGTAAAGAGTTGAAGGTTTTAAAGAGTTGTTTGGAGAGGGCGGTAATTAGGGAGGAGAAGTAGGCTTGTTTTGCAGAGTCAAGGGCAGTCTTGAAGGTATTGAGGGAACGTTTGTATAGGGCGAAGTGCTCTGCGGAGTGGGATTTCTTCCATTTCTGCTTGGCTGCCCTAGTCGTCCGTCTGAGTTTATTGGTGAGGGTCGTGAGCCAGGGTTGTTGTTGTACTCGTGTTGTGTGAAATGTGAGTGGAGCGGCCTGGTCGAGGGCTGTGGTGAGAGTGGAGTTGTAGAGGGAGGCGGCAGAGTCAGCGTCATGAGAAGAGGCCAAGTGGGAGAGGGGGAGGAGGGATTCTGAGAGTGAGTCGAAGTCTATGAGCTTAAGGTTTCTGCGGGGGTGGAGGAGTGTCCGGAGAGGGGGGAGTGTGGTAGGGGGGGAGAGGGATGAGAATGTCAGTAGGTTGTGGTCGGAGTGGGTGAGGGTTGAGTGTGTGAGATCGGTGAGGGAGCAGAGGCGGGTCAAGACTAGGTCAAGTGTGTGGCCACCAGTGTGTGTGGCGGAGGAGATCCATTGGGAGAGGCCGAGGGAGGAGGTGAGGGATAGGAGTCTGGAGGCAGCGGCTTTGGGGGTGTCGATGGGGATGTTGAAGTCACCCATGACGATGGTGGGGATGTCGGAGGAGAGGAGGTGGAGAAGCCAGGTGGTGAAGTGGTCAAGGAAGGTAGAGGGGGATCCAGGGGGGCGGTAGACAATGGCCAGTTGGAGGTTGCAGGGGGAGTAGATGCGAACAGCGTGTGCCTCGAAGGAGGGGAGGGGGGGTGGTGAAAGTGGGGAGAAGGAGCAGTCATTGGCTAGAAGTAGGCCAACACCTCCGCCACGGGTGTTGGTGGGGCGGGGAGTGTGGGAGAGCGTGAATCCACCGTAGGAGAGGGCAGCCGGGGAGGTTGTGTCAGAGGGGGTAAGCCAGGTCTCTGTGAGGCCGAGGAAGGAGAGTTTTTTGGAGATGAAGAGGTCGTGGATGAGTGTGAGTTTGTTACGGACCGAGCGGGCGTTCCAGAGTGCGCCAGGAAAGGGGACAGGGGAGGCAGGGGCGGGGGGAATGGGTCGGAGGTTAAGGGGGTTACGAGGGTTGGTGATGGGTCGTCGGAGTGGGTTGGAGGGGAGTGAAGTGGTGAGGTGGGGTGGGCCAGGATTGGGGGAGATGTCACCGAGAAGTAGGAGGAGCAGGGAGAGGGTTAGGAGGTGGGAGCAGGGGAGCTTGCGTGGTGGGCGTGTACATCTAGAGATGGTGGGTTGAAAATGCAGGAATAGTTCGGAGGATAGGGTGAGGTGGGTTGGAAGGATGGAGGGTGAGAGCAGAATTCCTTTGCACAGTGGGGGATGGGTGGGGGTAGTAGGAAGTGGAGAAAGATGGGAGTGAAGGTGAGGAGGAGCGGGAACATGGTGGGGGGAGAGGGTGGGAGAGGTGGATGGCGTCAGAGGTAGCCGGGGATCTGGTGTGGTAAGGGCGAGTTCAAAATGGTGGGTGGTTAGCCGTGTTTGAGGTGCGGCCAGGTGATGAGATGCAGTCTGGGGGAGGAGGTGCAGTTCAGGCGTGAGGAGTAGTTTGGTGAAGAGGTGATGCAGGCGAGGCCGTTGCGGCCAGGACGATTTGGCGCAGGTGGATCAGCCGAGGATTAGGTGGTACAGCCGTGGATGAGGTGATGCAGCCGAGGTGAAGTGAAGCAGCAGGGCTGGGGTGGAGCAGCCAGGGTGAGATGATGTAGCCCAGGAGGAGATGATGCCGCCAGGGGTGAGCTGAAGCAGGCGGGGGATGAGCTGAAGCAGCCAGGGGATTAGCTGAAACAGCCAGGGGATGAGATGAAGCAGCCAGGGAATGAGATGAAGCAGCCAGGGGATGAGATGAAGCAGCCGGAGGGTGGGATGAGGCAGCCGGAGGATGAGATGAGGCAGCCGGAGGATGAGCCGGAGCAGCCGGAGGATGAGCCGGAGCAGCCGGAGGATGAGATGAAGCAGCCGGAGGATGAGATGAAGCAGCCGGAGGATGAGATGAAGCAGCCGGAGGATGAGATGAAGCAGCCGGAGGATGAGTCGAAGCAGCCGGAGGATGAGTCGAAGCAGCCGGAGGATGAGTCGAAGCAGCCGGAGGATGAGTCGAAGCAGCCGGAGGATGAGTCGAAGCAGCTGGAGGATGAGCAGAAGCAGCCAGAGGATGAGCAGAAGCAGCCGGAGGATGAGGTGTTGCAGCCAGGGTGGCGTAGCCGGTGGTGAGGTGGCACTGTCGGGGGTCAGAACCGGTCTGGCGTTGGGATGTAGGAGTAAGATGATGAGGTGCAGTCAGGATCAGATGTAGCCGAGGGTGAAGTGCAGCCAAGGGTCAAATGCAGCAAGGGGGTCTGTAAGGCAGAGGGGTCCGAGGGGCCAGTGCAGTAGGGCAAATGCAGCCGGGGCCTCAGTGAGGCAGCCAGGGTCACTGAGGCAGCCGGGGTCGGTTGCAGCCAGAGGGTCCATGCGGCAGAGGGTTCACTGCAGCCAGGAGGGTCCGAGGGGCCTGTGCGGTAGGGCCAGTGCAGCCGGGCATCAGTGAGGCAGCCGGGGTCTGGTGCAGTCAGAAGGGTCCATGCAGCAGAAGGGTCACTGTGGCCGGGGGCCATGAGGCAGAGGGGTCAAAGCGTCTAGGGGGACCGTGAGGTAGAGGGGTCCGTGCAGCTGGGGGGTCGGATGGGACCAGGTGGTCAGGGGCCCGAGGTCTTGGTGTAGGAGATGGGCACTTCTGACCAGTCAGCGGGCTGAGGCAGGCAGGGGCATCTGCGGCGCTACTGCGGAGCGTGCGGTGTCACTGGTCCCCGCACAGCCTACTGCCCTTTGCCACTGTGGAGGGACCCGAGGGTAGCGCTGCCGGCCCCACTGGGTCCACAGCTTAGTGGGCAGTGGTGGGCTCTGTGGGTAGTGCCGTCTGTCCCCTGCCGCCGCCGCAGCTATGCAGCACCGTGGGGGGCCAGGCACCGTCACCAGAGCCCAGGAGTGGGGCCGGGCAGGCTGCGGCCGGGGCCTCAGCGGTGGTGGGGAGAGGTGGAGGGCGGGGGCAGCGGCACCGCACTTACCGGTGGTGTCTGCGCCGGGCTGGCCACGCGTAGGTCCGGGCTGCTGCTGGGAGGGGCGCCCGCACAGCCTCTGCCGCTGGGACTTCAGGAGGGCCGCGGGAGCGGGTTGTGGCGGCGGTTTGGGGCACTGGCGCAGGACGCGCCCGCAGTATTTAGATGGAGCGGCTCCCCGGGTAGGCAGAGCGGGGGAGCCGCAGGGCTGTGCCTGGAGCACAGCGCCTCTGGAGGCTCCTGGATGCCGGCGGCGTGGCTGGAATTGGGCCCAGGTCTGGAGCCGCAGGGCACGACTGCCAGCTGGCCCGGACGACCACTGGCTGGGGTGAGCGGCCCAGATGGCTGGTGGGGTGCCCGGGGGTGATAGTCAGGAGGCAGATGGTGTGTGTGGACAGGCAGGCTTGGATGTGGTGGATGGTGTCCAAGGTGCCTGGAGCCTCCTCACATGCGAACATCACCCCCGGAGGCCATTTTCTTATTGATTATAAACAATTATACAAACATTGGGGGTAAATGCCCCAAAAGAGAAAAGGAACAAATAAATCCAACATACCAGGGTGGAAGGAAAGGGAAAGGGGAAAAAGGGAGGGGAGGGGGGGGTCCGCTCATCATTGATGAAAGTGATGAAGAATCCCATGTTATAAGTAGAGTACTTAGCATTAATAACTTACACAAAATAAACATACAATGCAGTGGTGACAGAAAAAAAAAACAGGATCAATGGAATACACCAAACATAGCCAAGTGAAAGTCCATGCGTCTCCAAGGAAGAGGGACTGCATCAGGCCAGATCAAGACCAAGTGGGGAAGTTAACCATGGGTCCCACCAACTTAATCTTTTAGATTTGATGGCCAGGTCGTGGGCCAAAATAGTCTCGTGTTGGAGATGCAACCTGATCCTCGACACCAGTTCTGCTCTAGAAGGGATGGTATATAGTTTCCAATGTTTGGTAAGGCAAAATCTGGCCGCTATTAATTTGTTAGTTAAAATGGGGCGGACCATTCTGGGGACACCCTCCAGACCCAGACCCAGCAACGCCATGGGTCCATCCAAAGAGAACGGAAACCCAATTACCTCAGCAATTAGTAGTTCCACCATTCTCCAGAATCCCTGAACCCACGGACAAAGCCACCACACATGTTCCATAGACCCTGTCTCAAGACAACACTTCCAGCAGGATGGATCTGCCGATCGTTGAAACTGCGCGAGTCGAAGGGGGGTCAGGTACCAGTTTAACTGGATTTTTTTCGCCTGTTCTAGATGCAAGATACAGGACGAAAATTTGGAAGTGTGAGTTGCGGTCCTAAGCCACGAGTCCAGAGAAGCCGAGAAAGAGAGCCTACGCTCCCAGATTGTCATGTATGGTAGTTTACGTTGGTCAACAGGGACTAGCAAGGCTTTGTATACAATTGAAACTCCATGAGAAGCAGAGCATTGGGGCTTAAAATATCTCTGTAACGGTTCATGTATGGGAGATTCAGACCAAGGCGGTAAATGACAATGAGACAGGAAGTGACGAATCTGGAGGTATTGGTAGAATACTATGTGTGTGAGAGCGAAGAGGTTGTGGAGTTCAGAAAATGAACGGAGTACCGAGCCTGAAAAAGGTCATACAGAGTCCTTATATTTTGGGTCTTCCAGCGGGAAAGAGACAAATCAGGTATGGCATGCTCCAGGGCATCCAGAGTGATGAACCTGAACAAAAAGGTGAAGTGGGATTTGCTCACGGGAGACCAAATATTTAATAATGCAAATGTAGATCTCAAAAGGCCGCAAGAAGGGGAGGACCGGAGCAAGCCCAGTTCCAGCAGGACGCGAAGAGAACCAGATGGGGCGTGATGCGCCTCGATCTGTAGCCAAGGAATCGGGAGAATAGTTCTGGACCACCAGATCTTCGCATACTCCAAATGGGCTGCTTTATAGTATGTTAGTACATCCGGGACTCCCAAACCTCCCGCGGCACTTGGGAGAACCACGACCTTATGTGCAATGCGAGGGGGTTTCTTATTCCAAATGAAGGAGTTGATTAGGCGTTGGAAGCTGGAGATGCATGAGCGAGGGATTAGTAAAGGAGGGCAACGGAAAAGGTATATTAATTTCGGGAGAATAGTCATTTTAATGATATGAATGCGGGCGGTCCAGGAGAGAACCAGCGGGGACATTCTTTCTAGTTCCCGTGAGATTTCTCAGTGTAGTCTATCGAAATTTTGCTTGACTATAGAGTGTAAATGGGTAACATAGATCCCAAGGTACATAAAGTCATCAGTGGACCAAGAAAATGCAAATTGCTGTTGAAGATGGACCCGGACACCAGAGGGTATATTAACCGGGAACAGAACTGATTTGGACATATTAAGCTTATAGAAGGACACCTTTGAAAATTCTGTAAGAAGGGACATGATTTCATTTAAAGAAGTTGAGACATATGTGCATGAGAAGACCACGTCGTCAGCATATAGTCCGATTTTGTGTTCCTGCCCACCTATAACGACTCTGTGGATGTTAGGATTGGCCCTCACAGCTGCAGCCAAAGGCTCCATTGCTAGCGCAAATATCATGGGGGAAAGAGGGCAACCCTGCCGTGTCCCATTAGCAATATTGAAGCTGCAAGAGAGGAATCCCGAGGCTCGGACGGAAGCAGAGGGAAGAGAGTATAAGCCCATGATGGCCGACTTGACTCGGCCCGTTATGCCAAATTTGTCAAGTACCTCTCCAATGTACCCCCAGTGGACCCTGTCAAATGTCTTTTCAGCATCAAGTGACAGGAGAGCACTGGGGGTCCCAGACCTCTCCAAGACGTCCAGGATATTAATCAAACGTCTGGTTCCGTCTCGAGACTGCCTACCAGGGACAGGGCCAACCTGATCAGCACCTATAAGGGTCGGAAGTACCTCCAAGAGCCTATTTGCCCATATTTTGGCATATATTTTCGTATCGCAGTTCAATAATGCTATCGGGCGGATATTTCCAGGAGAGTCAGGGGGCTTCCCCGGCTTAGGTAGGGTGGTGATAATTGCCTCCAGACCCTCCCGACTCACAGTCCCCCTGGACCGCCAGCACTCAAAGAGCCTTAATAAGTATGGTGAAAGAACGGGGGAAAATTGATCGTAGTAAGAGAATGGAAAACCGTCGGGGCCAGGAGCGGAGTGTTTTGTAGCGGATCTGATTAGTTGTGTTATTTCTGGGAGGGTAATAGGGGTGTCTAGAAAATATAGGTGCTGCTGTGACAATTTAGGGAGAGTGACCTTATTGAGGAATGTTGAAATAAGTTCAGGATTGGGTTGTGGTGGCTCACTGGGTAATAATGAGGTTAGAGACAGTTTTGTATTATCAGCCCTAAGCCTGAAATTCATGGGGTCACGCCAATATTAGACATGACCACCATGAATTTGTAGTAATCATATATAAAAAAAAAAACAACAACACAGGGAAAAAGATTTTTATTACAAATAAAACAGAAAACAATTAGCGACTCCATCTTTAATAAAGAAAAGACCGCCCCTCCTCCGACGTAGTCCAGGGTCGAGGGTTCTGCGACTTCCAATCCGGAATCAATATCATCTGATTGGTTTGCCGGCCAGATGACAGATCAGCTGATTGTAGGTAAATAATCAGCTGATGTATCCTCAGTAAAAAAAAAAACATACCTCTGCAAGATATGTCCGATCAGCTACAGCACCTCGTAATCAGCTGATGATGTCTCCTCAGCATCAGCTGATCGTTAACTCCGGGGGTAAAAAGCCGGCTATATCCCGCTGATGCTGTGAGAAGATAGCATCAGCTGATTACTGGGAGGTGCTGCAGCTGATCGGACGTGTCTGTGGAGGGAGAGTATGAGGATTTTTTTATTTTATTCTGCTCTTCATTTTTTATTTTGCTTAGCAGTGAATGTACAGGAGCCAGAAGCTGCCGCACACACGCTGCTAAGCGAAAGTAACATGTCACACATGTCGCACAGGGGGAGGAACACAGGATTCTTCCTCCCCCTGTGTGACATCACATCCTGCTTTTCTTGCGCCCGCCATCATATGCGCTGGAATTGCGCATTGTCTGAATGGCGATGCATAATTCCAGCGGGTATAATGGGCCAATGGGAGAAAGTGTGCAAAAAAGTGTCAACAATCGACATGTTGATTCTTTTTAGGCGCACGCTTTCTCCCATAAAAGCGCTGCTGATATTTACGCAGTGTCTGCGCGGCAAAAGTGAAAGTCCATTCACTTTGCCAGCAGATGCACTTTTGCGGAAATGCACAGTGTAAAAAAGCGCAAAAAAAGCACATAGTGTGAACACAGCCTCACACACCACATTCTCTCTCACACACACTCACATTCTCGCACAACAAACACTCACACAATTCTCACATACACATAAACTCACACACATTCTCACACACACTAACAAACCCCTACATACACACATTCTCACATACACACACACACATTCTCACATACACACAATACACATTTCACATATACACACACAAAGATCCTACATACACACATTCTTACATACACTTCACATACACACATTTCACATACACACACAAACACACTCTCACACACATTCTCAATACACAACAAACACACTACATTACACACTCCATACACAAACACTCTCACATACACACATTCTACTATACACACAAACACTCTCTACATACACACATTCGCACATACACAACACTCTCATACAACATCACAAACACTACATACCACACTTTACACAACATTCTCACATACACACAGAATACACATGCACACATCTCACACACTTCCACATATACCTCACATACACACACTCTCACATAACATCTCACATCCCACACACAAACACACATTCTCACATACACATATCTCACACCACAAACATCTCACATACACACTTATCAAATGCACACACTCTCATATACACACAATCTCCATACACACGTTCTCACATGCACACACTCTATATATACACATTCTCACATACACACACACAAACACACATTCTACATACACAACACACATTCTCACACACAATATACACATTCTCACATAACACACAAAACACATTCTCACATACACACACACAATACACATTCTCACATATACACTCACACACACACACACAAACCACTCACATACACACATTCTTACATACAACTCACAACATACACACATTCTCATATACACACACAAATCACAACTCTCACACACAATTTCTCACAAACACACTCACACACATTCTCACAAACACATCCACATACACCACACAAACACACTCACATACACACACTCTCACATACACACACAAGCACATACACACACTCACATGCACACATTCTCACATATACTCTCACATACACACACTCCCATACACACTCTCATACACACACACAAACACACTCTCACATACACACATTCTCACACACAAACACTCACATACACACATTCTCACATACACACACATTCTCACACACACAACACACATTCTCACATACACACACACACAAACCCTCATATACACACATTCTTACATACACTCACATACACACATTCTCACAAACACACTCACATACACACAAACACACTCTCACATACACACATTGTCACAAACACTCACACAAACAAACACTCTCACATACACACACTCTCACATTCTCACATACACACACATACACACACTCACATACACACATTCTCACATATACTCTCACATACACTCTCACATACACACTCTCACATACACACACACAAACACACTCTCACATACACACATTCTCACATACACACATTCTCACACACACTCACATACACACATTCTCACATACACACATACACATACACTCTCACATACACCAAACACACTCTCAAATATACATTCTCACATACACACACAAACACACTCTCACATACACACACTCTCACATACACACACACACAAACACTCACATACACACTCCCATACACACATTTTTCTCACACACTCACACTTATGCAGATTCACACTCTAACATTCACACTCACTCTCACTTTCTCACACTCACACATACTTACATTCTCACATACACATTCACACTCACTCTCACAGACACACACACAAACAAACCTCTCACATACACACATTCTCACATACACTCTCACATACACACATTCTCACACACACACACAAACACACTGACATACACACATTCTCATATACACACACACAAACACACTCTCACATTCACACATTCTCACATACACACTCAAACACACATACACACATTCTCACATACACACAAAACATTCTCACTTACACACACACAAACACACTCTGACATACACACATTCTCATATACACACAGAAACACACTCTCACATACACACTCAAACACTCACATACACACATTTTCTCACACATTCACACTTATGCACATTCACACTCTAACATTCACACTCACTCTCACTTTCTCACACTCACACATACTTACATTCTCACATACACATTCACACTCACTCTCACAGACACACACACAAACAAACCCTCACATACACACATTCTCACATACACTCTCACATACACACATGCTCTCACACACACACACAAACACACTGACATACACACATTC
This sequence comes from Allobates femoralis, assembly GCA_033576535.1. Classification (NCBI taxonomy): domain Eukaryota; kingdom Metazoa; phylum Chordata; class Amphibia; order Anura; family Aromobatidae; genus Allobates; species Allobates femoralis. The sequence continues at coordinate 374,608,132 of JARQOC010000004.1, read as the reverse complement.
TCATATACACACACACAAACACACTCTCACATTCTCACATACACACTCAAACACACATACACACATTCTCACATACACACAAACACATTCTGACTTACACACACACAAACACACTCTGACATACACACATTCTCATATGCACACAGAAACACACTCTCACATACACACTCAAACACTCACATACACACATTCTCACTACACACAAACGCATACTCACATAAACACATTCTAACATACACACACACAAACACACTCTGACATACACACATTCTCATATACACACAGAAACACACTCTCACATACACACTCAAACACACACATACACACATTCTCACATACACACAAACACATTCTGACTTACACACACACAAACACACTCTGACATACACACATTCTCATATACACACAGAAACACACTCACATACACACTCAAACACTCACATACACACACTCTCACATACACACATTCTCACATACACTCTCACATACACACACTCTCACATACACACTCTCAAATACACACACACACACAAACACACTCTCACATACACACATTCTCACATATACACATACAAAAACACTCTCACATACACACATTCTCACATACACTCTCACATACACACATTCTCACATATACACTCTCACATACACACATTCTCACATACACACAAACACTCTCACATACACACATTCTCACATACACACACAAGCACACTCTCGCATACATACATTCTTACATACACACACACATACACTCATTCTCTCACACACTCACATTCACACTCTCACATTCACAAACTCCCACTCACTCTCCCTTTCACACACTCACACACACTTACATTCTCACATGTACATTCACACTCACACACTCACAAACACTCTCACACTCTCTCACACACACTCTTCTCTAACCTTTAACCAGCGGTACAGTGCAGGGGGAGCAGCGCTCCCAGCTGTGCTATATTTTCCGGCCGATGCACTAACAAGCCGCCGCCCACTCGGTAACATCGACGTTTGACGGCACCTGCGGGCCTCTCATTGGCTGACAGTTTTCATTGATGTTACTGAGTGGGCAGAGCCTTGTTAGTGCTGCGGCCGGAAGATATTGCACAGCGGGGAGCACGGCTTCCTCCTGCACTGTACCATCAGTGTGTCTGGCCATGGTTCCGCGGGCCGCACAGTGAAGCCCCAGGGGCCACACGCAGGCCGCGTGTTTAAGACCCCTGATCTACATCTTCTCGCCAAAAAAAACATCAAAACTGCAGTTTTCATGCTTTTTAGTTCAATTTTGGCACAAAACTGCATGCATTTTGTTCAATGTGTTCTTCTGCATCTCCTGGCAAAAAAAAAGCACTAAAGCTGCACCGTGGTTTTTATGCTTCTTTTAGTGCAATTTTGGCAAAAAACTGCATGCATTGTGTTCATTGTGTTCATCTGCATCTCCTGGCAAAAGAAAGTACCAAAACCGCAACACAGTTGAACCCATTTTATAAAATTATTCCTTGAAATAATAAAAAAAAACAAAAACGACGTGGGGCTTTGCCACATTTTTGTATTCCAACCAGGTACAGCAGGCAGGTACTAGATGCCCCCTACCCACAGCTGCCTAGTTTTACTTGGCTGGAAACCAAAAATATAGGGAAGCGCTTCTTCTTTAAATATTTCATGAATTTCCTGAAAAAAAAAAAAAAACAATGTGGGGTCTCGCCGTATTTTTGGTTTCCAGCCAGGTCCAACTAGGTAGCTAGGGGCTGGAATTCTCAATGCAGGAAGGCCAAAGCTCTTTGTCCTTGCCCCCGCTAAGAATTGCAGCCCACAGCTACCCCAGAAAATGGCGCATTCACAGAAGCACAATTTTCTGGTGCTTTACCCCGACTCTTCCAGCGGCCTGGGTGCCAAACTAGGTAATTAGGAGGTTAATGCCAGCATTATATTAGCAGCTGCCATTAAACCCAATATTCACTGTGTCAGGCCAATCTTGGACCTGTCCACTATTAATGTATAGTAAATAGTAAAAAAAACACAACACAGAGAAAAAAAATTTAAATTGCAATAAAACACAAAATTCATCCCTGGTTCCGATCTTTAATAACACAAAAACAAACCCTCCGATGATAAATCTATAGATTTGTCCCTCAGCAAACAAGTTCAGCTCTGCTTCATCTCCGTGAGCAGACACACGTCTGCTCACAGCGACTAGCGGACTCACACTGACACCCGGGTGCCGTGAGAAAGATCAACCATGTTCACAGCGGAGCACTGTCAGTTGTGAACTCAGGTGACCCCATGAACTGCATCACAGCACCCTGATCCCAGCCATAAGTGAGCGAGAGAAACACTCACTTTACGGCTGGGATCTGGATGCCGTAATGCAGTTCATCGGAGTCACCAGTGTTCATGGCTGATGCATCAGCTCTAACTCAGGTAACCCCGACACTGACGTTACCATGAGTACATCCATTATAATTTTCTTGGTGGTGTTCGCGGTGACAGGATATTCCTATCTCTCTGCCTGTGGATTACGTTGGAGGGTTTTGGTTTAATAAAGATGGCAACCAGGGTTGTTTTTTGTGTGTTATTGTAATTTAGGGCTTAGTGCCAGCTGCCAATACACAGCTCACATTAACCCTGTATTAACCAGCATGCCATCGCCACAAGGGCCGCTGAAAGAGTCGGGTAAAGCGCCTGAAAATGGCTCTGTGAAAGAATGTGCAATTTTCAGGCGCAGCTGCAGGCTACAATTTTCAGCATGGGGGCCCAGAACGCTTGGGCCTTACCACACTGAGAATCCTAGCCAGCAGTTGCCTGGGTTTTACCTTGGCTGGTGATCAAAACTAGGGCGAAGCCCGCACATTTTTTTTCTTAATTATCTATTTAAAGAATAATGGGCTTCTCTTTATTTTGATTGCCAGCCAAAGTAAAGCGTGGCAGCCAGTAGCTGTCTGCCTTATCTGTGCAGAGATTCAAAACTACCGCACATAATTTTTTAAAATTATTTAGTTTTACAGCACTTTGTCAGTCAATGAGTGAGGGGTTCAACACCTAATCACAGACGCTGTCACAGAGAATGGGCTTCTGTGATTGGCTGCTGGAGTACTCTGAAACCAGCCCATACATTCTAGAATGTATGGCCATCTAGAATGTATGGCCAGTTTCCAGGTTACTTTAACAGCCAATTAACAGATGCCCACTCTCTGTGACAGCGTCTGTGATTGGCTTTTGAAGGCTGAGTGCAGTGAATATCCAGGAAGTTAATGAGCATCCCGGAAGAACAAGAGGCAGGACATTGGTAAGTACAATGTGCTGTTTTCTAACTATGTGCTTTCTTTTTACTTGTGCCCCACCCAATCTTATAACTTTAAAGTCCGAGTTCGGGGTTCGGACTCAAGCTCAAGTCACGTTCGGCCCTGAACACGGACTTTAGAAAATGTCCGGGTGGATTCATCCATCACTAAATTTGTGACATATACTGGGTGTATTCAAACCAGAACATCTAGTAATAGAGCACTGCACGTGTTATATCATGACATACACTTGCTGTATACCACACATCTAGTAATAAAGCACTGCATGGATTATACTGTGACATATTCTGGCTACATACAATACAGCACAACTAGTAATAGAGCACTGCATGGGTTACAGTTGTGCTCAAAAGTTTACCTACCCTGGTAGATTTTCTGCTTTCATGGCTTTTTTTCCAGAGAGTATGAATGGGTAACAATAAAACTTTTTTTCCACTCATGGTTAGGGTTGGGTAAAGCCATTTATTGTCAAACTACTGTGTTTTCTCTTTTTAAATCATCATGACAACCAAAAACATCTAAATGACCCTGATCAAAAGTTCACATACCCATATTTCTCCAAGTGCCTGCATCTTGAAACGGCCACAACGCTAGTTTTCAGTGAGTCCTGTATTTCAACTGATGTTATTTGTGGGTTTTTCTTTGCATCCCGAACTATTTTATATTTAATTATCTCATCTGTCTCTGAGTGACTCCTCTGCCGCATGGAACCCCCCTTCCCGGCTACATCTGACCCCAGCTGCATCGGATCCTGGCTGCACCTCAGCATCTCACCCCCAGCAGCACATGATCGCATCCACAGCTGTATCTACATCTCATCCACAGCTGCATCTCATCCCCACTATTGTACCTACATCTGACTGCACCGCATCACCCTGCTTCACCTGCTGGACTCTTTACGCCTCCATTTGCTTTGCTGTTGCTTGGACTTGATTGGCACTCACCCACTTTGCACACCCTTCCTGCTGCACCTGTCCCCTGTCGCTCCAGACCCCTGCCTCTATCTCACCCCTCCTGCTGCTTCTGTCCTCCTGTCCCCTGCCTCCATCCCAACCCCGGCTGCACCTCCTCCTCTCAGCTGCTGTTGCCACCACCACTCCCCATCTGCACCTCACCCCCCTGCTCCACCTCTCACTCCCACTGAATCCTATACCCCCATGCAATGTTTTCCCTTCTCTTCACACTCACTCATATCCTACTCCACTTCCTACAACCCTCCTCCGGACAACACAATAGCACTCTCCTCCTCTATCCTACCTAGCCATCTCACCCACTCCTCTTAACTCTTCTTCCACACCCAAGCCTTTATCTCCAAACATACCCGCCTGCCACGCAAGCTCTCATGCCCCCACCTTCTGACCCTCTCCCTCGTCCTACTTGCTGGCGATATCTCCCCTAATCCCGGTCCCCCCCAACACATCCCCACAATCACCCCTAGCCCATGCCCACTCCCCACCATTAACATCCGCAACCCCTGCAACCTTACACCCATCCCCCAAGCCGCCCCTCCCCCAGTCTCCCTTTCTGGCGCACTCTGGAATGCCCACTCAGTATGCAATAAACTCACCTTCATCCACGACCTCTTCATCACCAAAAAACTCTTTCCTTGGCATCACGGAAACATGGCTCACCCCCTCCGACACAACCTCCCCCGTCGCCCTCTCCTATGGCGGACTCACCCTCTCCCACACCCCCCGCCCCAGCAACTCCCATGGCGGAGGTGTTGGCATACTCCTGGCCAACAGCTGCTCCTTAAACCAAATTACACCACCCCCCTCTGCCTCCCTCCCCTCCTTCGAGGCTCACTCCGTGCTTATCTTCTCCCCCTGCAACCTCCTACTGGTTGTCGTCTGCCGCCCTCCAGGATCCTCGTCCACCTTCTTCAACCACTTCACAACCTGGCTTCTCCACCTCCTCTCCTCCACCATCCCCACCATGATCATGGGCGACTTCAACATCCCCATTGATAAACCCCACGCTGCTGCCTCAAGACTCCTCTCTCTAACCTCCTCCTTTGGCCTCTCTCAATGGTCCTCCTCAGCCACACACAATAACGGTCACACACTAGACCTCATCTTCACCCGCCTCTGTTCCCTCACCGACCTCGCAAACTCAACCCCCCTCCTATCTGACCACAACCTGCTGACCATCTCCACCCTCTATTCCCCCCTCGCCACGCTTCCCCCTCTCCGGAAACTCCCTCACCCCGAAGAATCCTCAAGCTCATTAACTTCCACTCACTCGCCGAGTCCCTCATCCCTCTCTCTGACTTAGCCTCCTCTCATGACGCTGACGCCACCCTCTACAACACCACTCTCGCCACAGCCCTCGACCAGGCTGCCCCTCTCTCACACAACAAAACCCGTGTACACAGACAGCCCTGGCTCACCGCCAGCACCAAAAAACTTTGACTGAAGTCCAGGGTAGCTGAACGGAGATGGAAGAAATCCAACTCCGCAACTCACTTCTCCTTGTACAAATAGTCCCTCATCGACTTCAAGACAGCACTGACCACCGCAAAACAAGCTTTCTTCTCGTCTCTCATTAGCTCCCTCTCCCACAATCTCAAGCAACTTTTCATAACCTTTAACACCCTACTCCGTCCCCCCGCACCCCTCCCTCTCCCCTCATCACCGCCGACGACTTTGCCAGCTTCTTTAAACTGAAGATCGACAAAATCAGAGAAAACTTCGATTCCCAACCCCCTCGGCCCTCCCTCTCTATCAACCAACCCCCTTGACCAAAAGTAACTTCCCCTCCATGACTGAAGTGCGCTTCTCCCTTCTAGCACGATTACACCTCACCACTTGTGCCCTCGACCCTCTCCCCTCCCATCTCATCCCTAACCTCACCACTGTCCTTATCCCCTCCCTAACCCATCTCTTCAACATATCACTTACCACCGGCGTCTTCCCCTCATCCTTCAAACATGCCCTCATCACACCCATCCTCAAAAAAACTCCCTCGACCCCGCAACAGTCTCCAACTATCGTCCCATATCTCTCCTCTCCTTTGCCTCAAAATTACTTGAGCAACATGTCTACTCCGAACTGTCCTCCAATCTCTCCTCGTGCTCCCTCTTTGACCACCTGCAATCCGGGTTCCAAGCCCACCACTCCACCGAAACAGCCCTAACCAAAGTCACCAACGACCTACTGACCGCCAAGAGCAAGCGACACTACTCCATCCTTTTCCTCCTCGACCTCTCTGCTGCCTTCTACACAGTCGACCACTCCCCCCTGCTTCAATTTCTGGAATCCCTTGGCATCACTGACCTGGCCATCTCCTGGATCTCCTCGTACCTAACAGATTGGACCTTCAGCGTCACCCACTCCCACACCTCCTCCTCACCCTACCCCCTATCTGTTGGAGTTCCCCAAGGCTCAGTCCTGGGACCCTTACTCTTCTCCATCTACACCCTCGACCTAGGCCAACTCATCGAGTCCCACGGTCTCCAATACCACCTCTACACCGACAGCTCTACCTCTCCGGCCCTGACATCTCTTCCCTGCTATCCAAAATCCCACACTGCCTGTCCGCCACCTCATCCTTCTTCTCCGCTCGTTTCCTCAAACTCAACATGGATAAAACTGAGTTCATCGTCTTCCCCCCAAGTCGCTCTTCCCCCCTACCCGACCTAACCATCACTGTCAACGACTGCACACTCTCACCCGTCTCCCACTCCAAGTGCCTCGGTATAATCCTTGACTCTGCCCTCTCCTTCAATCCACACATCCAGGCCCTCGCCACCTCCAGCTTAAAAACATCTCATGGATCCGCTCCTTCCTTGACCATGACACTGCCAAAATGCTTGTCCACGCCCTCATCTCCCGCCTCAACTACTGCAACCTCCTGTTCACCGGCCTCACAGATTCCTCCCTTGCACCCCTCCGAATCATCCTCAATTCCGCTGCCCGACTCATCCACCTGTCGCCCGTTACTCCCCCGTCTCCCACCTCTGCCATGCCCTCCACTAGCTCCCTACTTCCCAGAGATCTCAGTTCAAAACCCTAACCCTGACATACAAGGCCATCCACAACCTTTCCCTTCATACATCTCTGACCTGTTCTCCCGATACCGCCCCTCACACAATCTGCGCTCCTCTCAAGAACTCCTTCTCTTCTCCACCCGCATCTCCACCTCCCACAACCGCATACAAGACTTCTCTCGTGCAACTGCCATACTCTGGAACTCTCCTCCACACCACATCAGACACTCCCCTACCTTGGGAACCTTCAAGAAAAACCTGAAGACCCACCTCTTCCTTCCAGCCTATAACCCACACTGAGACCTAATCCACTGCACCATCCCACCTCTCCCCCTCCTACTGTCTCCTCCCCATCCCCTATAGACTGTGAGCCCTTGTGGACAGGATCTCTACCCTAATGTACCTGTATGATTTATTCGTCGTTATTTATGTTCTCGTCCTTATTCTGCCCTTACACATGTAAAGCGCCATGGAACCAATGGCGCTATATAAATAAATAATAATAATATTTTTCCTGGCAGTTGTGGTCGACATTTTTGTTGGTCTACCTGATCGTGGTTTGGTTTTTACAGAGCCCCTGATTTTCATTTGTTAATCACAGTTTGAACACAGTAGTTTGACTATAAATGGCTTCACCCAATTACTAACCATGAGTGGAAAAAAGTTTTTTGTGTTATCATTCTCTGAAAAAAGGCCAAGTAAGCAAAAAAATCTGCTGGGGTATGTAAACTTTTGAACTTTTGAGCACAACTACATGTTGTGACATATACTGGCCACATACAACACATCTAGTAATAGATCTCTGCATGTGTTATATCGCGACATATACTAGTTGTATACAATACAATATATCTAGTAGAGCGCTGCATGAGTTATTTCGTAACATATACTGGCTGTAAACAAAATAACACATCTAGTAATAGAGCACTCCATATGTTAGATCATTACACATATTCTAGGTGTATACAATACAAGACATAGCGATAGAGCACTGCATGTGTTACATCATGACATATACTAGTTGTATACAACACATCTAGTTATAAAGTATTGGATGTGTCATATCGTGACATGCTGGATACATAGAATACAACACATCTAGAAATAGAGTTCTACATGTGTTATATCATGACTTAGAGATGAGGCACGACACATAAAAGTTCAGGTTCTTGGGGTTCACACTGACTTTTTTTGAAGTTCTGTTCTCGACCCAAACATGACTCCAACCTCATTGGAATTCACTGATTGGGCAGTTTGACTCTCCACCCACATACAACCAGCTACAAACAAAGCACTTCTGAAGGAGGGAGGGCAAGGTTTTGTCATTTCCTTTTTTGGTACACACTTCATCTGATAGCGCTAATTTTACCCCTAGCGCAAGCCATGCGAATACTGCAAGCAGCTTGCACTGGGCTGAGAACTGAGTAATCCTGATGCTCATTCCAATTGCTTGTGTACTTAAAGAACCTGAGCTGCGAACCCAAATTCTAAACATTTTTTAAAAGTCTGTGTTCGTTACAAACTATGAACTTGAAAGTATGGTTCGCTCATCCCTATTTGTGACATATTCTATCTGTATACAATACAACACATCTAGTAATAGAGCTCTGTGTGTGTTATATCATGACATACCGTATATACTCGTGTATAAGCCGACCCGTGTATAAGCCGACCCCCCTACTTTTGCCCCCAAAACCTGGGAAAATCTATTGACTCGTGTATAAGCCGAGGGTGGACCCTAGCACAAGTATACAGCCCCCAGCAGTGTGGTATACAGCAGTCCCAGAGGTAGATACAGCAGCACCAGTGGTAGTATACACGCAGCCCCAGTAGTATATACAGCCCCAGTGGTATATACAGCCCCAGTGGTAGTATATATAGCCCCAGTGGTAGTATACAGGGCCCCAGCAATATATACAGCCCCAGTGGTATATACAGCCCCAGTGGTATATACAGCCCCAGTGGTATATACAGCCCCAGTGGTAGTATATACAGCCCCAGTGGTTTATACAGCCCCAGTGGTTTATACAGCCCCAGTGGTTTATACAGCCCCAGTGGTAGTATACAGGGCCCCAGCAGTATATACAGCCCCAGTGGTATATACAGCCCCAGTGGTAGTATATACAGCCCCAGTGGTAGTATATACAGCCCCAGTGGTAGTAGATTGCAGCCCCAGCGGTAGTATACAGGGCCCCAGCAGTATATACAGCCCCAGTGGTAGTATATACAGCCCCAGTGGTAGTAGATTGCAGCCCCAGCGGTAGTATACAGGGCCCCAGCAGTATATACAGCCCCAGTGGTATATACAGCCCCAGTGGTAGTATATACAGCCCCAGTGGTAGTATATACAGCCCCAGTGGTAGTAGATTGCAGCCCCAGCGGTAGTATACAGGGCCCCAGCAGTATATACAGCCCCAGTGGTAGTATATACAGCCCCAGTGGTAGTATATACAGCCCCAGTGGTAGTATATACAGCCCCAGTGGTAGTATATACAGCCCCAGTGGTAGTATATACAGCCCCAGTGGTAGTAGATTGCAGCCCCAGCGGTAGTATACAGGGCCCCAGCAGTATATACAGCCCCAGTGGTATATACAGCCCCAGTGGTAGTATATACAGCCCCAGTGGTAGTATATACAGCCCCAGTGGTAGTAGATTGCAGCCCCAGCGGTAGTATACAGGGCCCCAGCAGTATATACAGCCCCAGTGGTAGTATATACAGCCCCAGTGGTAGTAGATTGCAGCCCCAGCGGTAGTATACAGGGCCCCAGCAGTATATACAGCCCCAGTGGTATATACAGCCCCAGTGGTAGTATATACAGCCCCAGTGGTAGTATATACAGCCCCAGTGGTAGTAGATTGCAGCCCCAGCGGTAGTATACAGGGCCCCAGCAGTATATACAGCCCCAGTGGTAGTATATACAGCCCCAGTGGTAGTATATACAGCCCCAGTGGTAGTATATACAGCCCCAGTGGTAGTATATACAGCCCCAGTGGTAGTATATACAGCCCCAGTGGTAGTATATACAGCCCCAGTGGTAGTAGATTGCAGCCCCAGCGGTAGTATACAGGGCCCCAGCAGTATATACAGCCCCAGTGGTATATACAGCCCCAGTGGTAGTATATACAGCCCCAGTGGTAGTATATACAGCCCCAGTGGTAGTAGATTGCAGCCCCAGCGGTAGTATACAGGGCCCCAGCAGTATATACAGCCCCAGTGGTATATACAGCCCCAGTGGTAGTATATACAGCCCCAGTGGTAGTAGATTGCAGCCCCAGCGGTAGTATACAGGGCCCCAGTAATCCAGGGCCCCCCCAGCGTCTCTCCGGTCACCTGAAAAGCAAACTATACTTATCAGTGTCCGCTGTCCGCGCCCGCTCGCCTCTGCCGTCTGCGATCCTCCATCTTCATGCGGCGTCTTCCGGTTTCTGTGCTCGTCGCAGGGAATGACGTCATTCCCTGCGACGAGCACAGGAAACCGGAAGACGCCGCATGAAGATGGAGGATCGCAGACGGCAGAGGCGAGCGGGCGCGGACAGCGGACACTGATAAGTATAGTTTGCTTTTCAGGTGACCGGAGAGACGCTGGGGGGGCCCTGGATTACTGGGGATGCGGGGGCTGCTGTATACCGATGTATACATCGGTATGTACCGATGTATACATCGGTATACAGCACTGACTCGCGTATAAGCCGAGGGGGGTACTTTTCAGCCCAATTTTTGGGCTGAAAAACTCGGCTTATACGCGAGTATATACGGTATACTAGCTGTATACAATACAACACATCTAGTAATAGAGCTGAACATGAGTTATAACATGTACTAACGGCATACAATATACACATCTAGTAATAGAGCTCTACATTTGTTATATTGCAACATACTAGCTGTATACAATACAACACATCTAGAGCTCTGTCAATATTATACCCAAGACATATTCCAGCTACACACAAAACAACACATTTAGTATAGAGCTCTGCATGTGTTATATCATGACTAGTGATGAGCGAGTACTAAAATGCTCGATACTCTAATCAAATAGGTCGGATGCGCCCGATTCGAGTAACTAGTATATTGGAAGTCATTGGGAAACTAGCATTTTTCCCGAAGACCCTCCCAGTAGGTCTGGGGGGAGGCAGGAAAATCGCTGAAGTAGATGGAAACAGCGCTCACATTGCACAGGTGCATCTCAATGAATTAGAATATCAGCAAAAAGTTAATTTATTTCAGTAATTCAACACATAAAGTGAAACACATATATTATATACACTGTGTGCAAAAGTATTAGGTAAATTAGTATTTTGATAACATGATACTTTTTATACATGTTGATATACTCAAAGCTGTATAGGCTTGAGAGCCAACTACCAATTAATGTCATGTACATCTCTGTAATGAGGAGGGGTGTGATGTAATGACATCAACACCCTATATAAGGTGTGCGTACTTATTAGGCAAATGCCTTTCCTTTGGTAAAATGGGTCAGAAGAAGATTTGACAGGCTCTGAAAAGTCCAAAATTGTGAGATGTCTTGCAGAGGGATGCAGCTGTCTTGAAATTGCCAAGCTTTTGAAGCGTGATCACCGAACAATCAAGCGTTTCATGGCAAATAGCCAACAGGGTCAAAAAAGCGTGTTGGGCAAAAAAGGCGCAAAATAACTGCCCATGAATTGAGGAAAATCAAGCGTGAAGCTGCCAAGATGCCATTTGCCACCAGTTTTGCCATATTTCAGAGCTGCAACGTTACTGGAGTATCAAAAAGCACAAGGTGTGCTATACTCAGGGACATGGCCAAGGTAAGGAAGGCTGAAAAACGATCACCTTTGAACAAGAATCATAAGATAAAATGTCAAGACTGGGCCAAGAAATATCTTAAGACTAATTTTTCAAAGGTTTTATGGACTGATGAAATAAGAGTGATTCTTTATGGGCCAGAGGAATAGGCCAGAGGCTGGATCAGTAAAGAGCAGAGAGCTCCACTGAGACTCAGACGCCAGCAAGGTGGAAGTGGGGTACTGGTATGGGCTGGTATCAAAGATGAACTTGTGGGACCTTTTCAGGTTGAGGATAGAGTGAACCTCAACACCCGGACCTACTGCCAGTTTCTGGAAGACAACTCCTTCAAGCAGTGGTACAGGAAGCAGTCAGTATCATTCAAGAAAAACATGATTTTCATGCAGGACAATGCTCCATCACATGCATCCAACTACTCCACAGCGTGGCTGGCCAGTAAAGGTCTAATGGTGGGTTTACACACACCAATTTATCTGTTCAATATCTCAACCAATCTCTGGTTGCAGTGAAATCATGGATACATTGCTCCATTTTGTGGCTGTGTACAACATGGAGCAATGTATCCATGATTTCACTGCAACCAGAGATTGGTTCAGATATTGAACAGATAAATTGGTGTGTGTAAACCCACCATAACAGAAGAGAAAATAATGACATGGCCCCCTTGTTCACCTGATCTAAACCCCATAGAGAACCTGTGGTCCCTCCTAAAATGTGAGATCTACAGGGAGGGAAAACAGTACACCACTTTTTGAGTATAAAGTTGTCACAAAACCTGAAAGGAATCCTGATGCCAGCAAAGCAAAGTCAATGAGAATCCTAGAGAGTCATGCACACAATGCTTATTTGTGACTTGCAGATTTGGTTCAGAAAATAATCTGCAGCATGTCAATCGTTCCAGCAGTTTTGCAGCGTTTTTTTCACCCATTAACTTCAATAATGTCAGTCAAAAATGCTATAAAATTGCAGGTAAAAAACATGCAGAAAAGCATTGAAAAAAATGGCAAAACGTGCATTTTTGTATTAGCGCTTTTCCTGCAAATAGAAAAATGAAAGGTTCAGAAATTTCTGCAAGCAAATACTCAGCGTGCGCACATAACCTTATTACAGTCTTTCTACAATTATACTGCTGTTGCAACCAATAAGCAGAAATCCTTTAAGGGCAACATATTTTCTTTTCCCTATTAATAAGTTTGCAGGCATATATTATATACCTAACTTCAGGGGTGTAACGATCACAGTCCCAGGGGTCACGGCTGCGACGGGCCCAGATGTTCAGGAGCCTGCGCCGCCCGCCGCCCTCAGTGCCCGCTGATCCCAGCTCCTGCTTCACATGGATGTGCGTACCCAAAGACACACATCCATGTGACTGCGCGGAAGCACACGGCCCATCTGTCAGGGAGGGGAGCCTCCTGCTTCCAACTGCTGCCAGCCCTGCCCTCACTTCCACTTACCACGGTGGTGCCAGCATGCGTTCCACTGTGGAATGCATATTGCATGCTGGTGCTGTCTTCATAGTAGGAGTAGGCAGCACTTCCTGCTTTATACGTTTCACAGTGGAACGTACGCCAACACCACTGCCTACGCCTGAGTCTGAGGTTTCTGCAAGGAGACTGTAGTAGTGGGGGAACCGGGAGAGGTAAGTACAAATTATTTTTTTTAATAAGTGAGTGCACATTGGCCAGAGGATTATGGGGGGAGGTGGGGGGTGCATTATCATATATGGAAAGATATGAAGCTGCACTATATGGAGAGATATGAGACTGCATATATAAGGCTGCACTATATGGAAAGATATGAGGTTGCATATATAAAGCTGCACTATATGGAGAGATATGAGACTGCATAGATAAGGCTGCACTATATAGAGAGTTTTGAGGTTGCACTACATGGAGAGTTATGAGGCTGCAATATACTATATGGAGGACTGAGGCTGCATTATGCTATATGGACAACTGAGGCTCCATTATACTGAAAAGAGGGCTATTAGGCTGCATTATACTATGTGGAGGAGTGTGAAGCTGCATTATACTGTACAGAGGGTTTTGATGCTGCATTATACTATATTGAGACCTGTTTTTCGAGTATGATGCTACGGTGCAGTACCTTTGGCCTACACTACATACATGTTTTATCCATTCAGAGTTTCGCTGACATTGAGCCTGTCTTGATTAACTACTGGTTTTGATTTTCTGTTGTTTCTTATAATTACATAAATAAAGAATTATATATAAAAAAAAAATACTATATTGAGGGATGTGAGGCTGCATTATATAATATCGAGGAGTGTGAAGCTGCATTATACTGTATAGAGGGCTATGAGGCTGCAGAATACTATATGGAGGGATATGAGGCTGCATTATTCTATATGGAGGGTTGTGAGGCTTCATTTTACTATTTGGAAAGCTATGAGGCTGCATTATATCATATGGAGGGATGAGGCTGCATTATGCTATATGGAGGGCTATGAGGCTGCATTATACTATATGGAGGATTATGGGTGTGCATTATATTAATTAGATGACTATGGGGGTCACCTGAATTGGGGACTATAGGATGCTTTATAATACATGGGGGTACATTGTAATATATATATATATATGAAACTGGGCCGTACTCTTGATAAGCCCCCACAAAGCACTGGACCGGAACTGACATTGTGCTAGTTAAGAGTGAACTAATTTTAAATGTGTGATCTATTTATAATATAGATAAGAAGTTTTACAGTTAAGGTTATTAAGAAAGTTAGCTCTCCCAGCTAAAGCTAGCTATACTATACTTTAGTGGGTTATTATAGAATGTTCAAGTTTAATTACGGTAACCGTCTAGATTCTGATAGTACCTAATAATAGACAATTGGGCCACAGGACTATGGGGTGGCCAGGACATTACCCTGTAAATAGTTATGCCTCTTTAAGGTGCTTCCTGTTGGTTTTCAGCTCAGGGCTTTAAGGTACCTTGTGGAATCAGCTGCACTTTATGGAGAAATACTTGCTCTTTGAAAGTTACTGCACTTAAACCCTAGACCTCAAAAACCATTGGCATGGCTGAGGAATAAGGTCAATATGGTCTCTGTGCCCTGTAGCCATGCGCAGGGACAAAGTTGTGTTGCACTTGAGATGCTGCAGCGTGACGCAGTGCGCTATCGTCATTGCAGAATTGTTGAGTGTTTTATTGTGATTTTTGCACTTTTGGTATTTTTGAACTTTTATACTTTGTAACATTCAAGAAATGTGCTTCCCATTAAGGGAAGATGTAATTTGTTAATATGCAAAAGAAAATTGTATGTTCTTTTCATTACCACTTTGTAACTTTTGTCTTACAGCCTGCAGACATGCTGTGTTTAACAATGGGGGAATGTTCTGCTCCTGCGGTTCAGTTGCCACAGTGGTACTGCAATAGGTGTGGCATCATGCTCGCAGGTAAAAGGAGAAACTTTGCTGAGACCACCTGCACACACCAAACCAAACTCCTGGCCAGGGAGATGCTGGGCAGAAGAGACTCGTTGATAGAGCAGGCCATGGAGGGAGCAGTAGGTATAGTGGGTGGGAGGAGTTAGTTTGTTACAGAGTGAGAAGAAGAGAGAAGGAGAACAACATGGCAGGAGAAGAGTACGTTCTAGGGAAGTGAGGCAGCTGGGGAGAGAGCAGGACCCATCCAGGAGGGTCGGATGCTGATCTTCAGGCCTGATGACCCGAATCTTCAGCTGGCTGGATGGCCAGGTAGAGGAACAAGCTGCACAGGGGTCCTGGCCCCAATTCGGTCTGGAATCTGCAGAACCAGTCGAGAAAACATAGGTCACTGAACTTCACGTTCAGTGGCCACCACCGTGGACTTTTCCAAGCGAATAGACTACAGGGGGTCGAGAGGACTTGCAAAGCAGTCACTCAGGGCCCGCAGTCACTGGCTTTGGGATTTGTAGCATGAGGACACCAGGAGGGAGTAGAAAAGTGTCAGAGCGAACAGGGCAGCGTTATACTCTGTGTCTCAGCAGAGTGGACCTGGATTATTCGTGAGCTGGCCAAGCTGCAACCTTGAAGAACACAGTACCCCGGCTGGCTTGTCTATGGTCTTCAACTGCAAGTAAAGGTGACCGGTAAGAACTGCAACCCTTGTGTCTGTCTACTCTTTCCTGTGCCTCTCTGCATTAACAACTACTACCACCATCATCCACATTACCACCTTACTATAACCCAGGGGCCCGCTCTGTCTGAGTGGAGTGCTCCATCAAGCTGCCACAATACCTATCCCCTGGGGGATCACTACAAGCAACGCTAGTCCAATCTGTCCAGACACCTCAGATTGCGTCATGACAAGCAATTCCCCTTTAAAACCCCCCTTAACATGCTCGGTCAGGGCCATGGTTTCTGGGGTTGCCACCGTGACTTCCATCAGACTGATACCCTGGATTGTCCAAATGCCCTCGCCCTTGCGGCCGACGCATATCCACTGACTTGCACACACCTGGAAGAAGACTTAGAATTTGAAGATTGATCTTTTTTTTTCTAAACCAATAATGTTTATTAAAATTTTTCAAACACAAGAAAAAAATCTGGTTATATCACAACCTCCAACCGGAGGGTCAAATGACAAACATGAATACTCTGAACAATCGATGAATTTGGGGATATAATGGAAAAGGAAACCAAGGGAAAGGGAAAGGATAGGGCGAGCAGGTTCCAATGGCAACAGGATTTTAGTGGTAAAAAAAAAAAAAACAATAAACCTCTGGGCATACTGAACAATAGACCATCATCAAAATTACTGTAAGTACTTATCACGTGGGTATTGTGACTGAATTATAATTGGGTAGTGATCCTCGAGTCCCACCACCTGAGAATCCTAGTTCTTCTGGGAAGATCATGAGAGAGGTGTAGCTCATGTTGAGGGGGCAGGTTCATTTGCGCAACTAATTCTTCCTTAGACGGGACTACAGGGAATCTCCATTGTCCCGCTATGCACTGCCTACTTGCAATTAGTACATTGGTAACAACCGGGTGCAGAGTGAAAGGAATATCCTAGAATCCTATCCCTAACAAGGCCAGCAGGGTCCCAAGCGTAAATGATAGACCCAGTATTACGGCCAGAAGTGACTACTTCCAGCCAGAAATCCCTTATTTTGGGGCAGTCCTTCCATAGATGAGAGGTGGTACCCTGCTGAAAGCAATTCTTCCAACACAAGCCTGACCTGGGTGTGACGGTACGTTTAAACTTTGCCAATCGTTTTGGGGTGAGATACCAATCTAATTGGAGTTTTTTGGCCTGTTCCATATGATTTATACATGAGGAATAGAGAGATGCGTGTCTGCCTGCCACATGCCAGGATTCTAGGGGAGAGGAGAACGAAAGATAGGACTCCCATCTCCTCATGTATGGGAGTTTGGACTGTCCTCTAGAATTAACCAGTGCCTTATATATAATGGCTACACCATGTCTCGAGGTGTTTCCAGGTTTAAACATTTTTTGTAGGGGATTGTCAGTGAACTCAGTTTCTGAAGAAGGCCATACGATAGAGTTAAGAAAATGCCGCAACTGAAGGTAACGATAGAAAGTAGTGTTAGGCAAGGAGAATCTAGACACTATCGTGGCAAATGGCAAAAGATCAGAGTGATCCATCAGAGCCTCTAAAAAAGTAATCCGTCGTGCCCTCCATAAGGCTAGGGAGAATGAATCAACCAGATGCTCCACCGCCACCAGAGTAATATAGCGGGAAGAGAAAGGAAAAGGAGTCCCTGCTCAACTGAGACCACACACCCAGCGGTGTTGCCATCATACCGAGATATGAGGGGTCAATGGTGCACCGTAGCAAATTCATCTCCAACAGGAGTTTCGTGGAGCATTGTGGTGCATGGAAAGATTCTATAAGCAATCATAGCGGGGTCGGAGAGTCAGCCCACCAAGCCTTCGCTGCATCCAAGATAGTGGCACTGTAATATAGACGGGACACCCATTCCCCCTTTGGCATAAGGAAGGGTCATGATATCGGAACCTATGCGATGCGGCTTGCCACTCCAAATAAATTTGCCTATAATAGACTGAAACAGATTTAAAAATTTACTTGGTACATGTAGGGGAAGACATCTATATAGATAGAGAATCTTAGGGAGAAAGGGCATCTTTATAATTTGGATTCTGGCTATCCATGAGAGCTGCAGATTTGTGTGTTTATGTAGATCGGTTTTAATGTCATCCAACAATCTATGACAGTTAATTCTAACCAGCTTAGAGAATTTGGATATGTGAATACCCAGATAAGAAAACCCTTCTGATGCCCATATAAAGGGGAATTGGCTACGGATAGTGGCTTGTTCTTGGGGGGGGAATATTTAAAGGGAATATGGATGATTTAGATAAATTCAATTTATAATAAGAGGCTAGGGAGAATTCTCGCAATAAGGACATGATATGGGGGATAGTGTGCGCAACCTCCGTGCAGATAAAAATCACATCATCCGCATATAAGCCTATTTTATGTTCCCGGGAACCTTCCGTTAGACCCTGTATATGGGGAGAATCTCTGACTATAGCCGCCAGGGGTTCCATCATAAGGGCAAAGGTTAGGGGAGACAAGGGGCACCCCTGACGTGTGCCATTGGTGATCTCAAAAGTAGAGGATCTAAAGCCCGACGCCTTAATCGATGCACAGGGAGATGAGTATAGGGCCAATATTGATTGGTACCCCCAGTGCACCCTATCAAATGCTTTTTCGGCGTCAAGGGAGAGAAGTGCGCTGGGTGACCCCCTCCTCCCCATCAGCTCTAGGAGGTTAATAATTCTACTAGTCCCATCACTGGTTTGACGTTCAGGGACAAAACCTGATCTAAACCGACCAAGGCTGGTAAAACCTGTTTGAGACGGTCAGATAAAACCTTGGCATACATTTTCAGATCACAATTCAAAAGGGCTATTGGCTGAAAGTTGCCTGCGTTCGTGGGTGGTTTGCCCTGTTTTGGGAGTGTGGAGATAATCTCTTTTAGGCCTTCCCGTTTGATTGTCCCGTCGCATTGCCAGTGGGTGAATAATTTTAAGAGATGTGGAGCTAATTGAGGGGCAAAACTACTATAGTATGGGTACAAGAAGCCGTCTGGGCCCGGCATTGACTTCTTTTTGGTAAAGCATATTACATTGAGAACCTCCTGCTATGTTAAAGGGGCATTTAATATTTGTAATTGGGTACCCGAGAGAACAGGGAGTTTGGCCTTATCGAGAAACGGTTTAATAGTTTCAGTTGAGGGCTGGGGAGTGTCAGGAGAATCTTTTAGGTTATATAGGGATTCCTAAAAATTTCTAAATTCTTCTGCAATTTGAATGGGGTTACATACCTTGGAGCCCTGGCTGTGTACAAGGAAATTGATCTTGGCGCGGCCCTTCCGCTGTCTAATATGCCTAGCCAAAAGGGTCCCGGCACTATCCCCCATCCCATAAAATCTAGCCCTAGTTTTTTTCAGGGTATTTTCCACTTTCATAAGAAGTAAAGCTCCGAGCTCCTGTCTGGAGGACAGCAGTTCAGAAAGAGTCTTGCCGGAGGGGGCATTCTTATGCTGAGCCTCCAATAGTTTGATCTTGGTGAGAAGGGATTGAATAGCTGCATTCTATGCACGTTTACTTCGGACTGCTAATTTAATAAAAATGCCACGGATTACTGCGTTATGAGCAAACCAAAGAGTATACGGTGGGACATCCCCATTGTCGTTGTGCCAGAAGAATTCCTCCAGGTGGGAAACAATATGGGCAACATTGGCAGGGCTAGTTAATAAGTAATCGTTTAATCTCACGCTGAGGGAGGGCGGATAGCAGCAGGGTCGGTGACTCTGAGGGTAATCGGAGCATGATCCGACCATGTGATGGATCCTATGTCAGCAGCGCAACACTGGCTCAACAAGGAGTCATCAACCAAAAAGTAATCGAGTCTGCTATACGAACCAAAGCGGGGAGACATGTAGGTGTAGTCCCTTTCATTGCAATGTAAATAGCGCCAGACATCATGAGAATGATACAAAGACAACAAATGTCCCAGTTCCCCCCTATGCAAGGTTGGGGAGGAGCAATCCATGCGCTTGTCTAGAGGGACATTAAAATCTCCAGCAATGATCTTGGACCCATTCATGCGCGGAGATAGATTGTCAAAGAATTTTTTAAATAAACCCAGCTGTCCCGCATTAGGGCTGTATACTGACAAAAGCATATATTATGTCCCACTGAGTAGTCCACACACTATGACAAAGCATCCCATAGGGTCTGCCATAGTCTCTGTGCGAGTAAAGGAAACATTTCTATCTAGCAGGATAGCAACTCCTGCTTTCTTATATGTGTTATTATCAAAAAATTGCACAGGGTAATCAGGACACGTCATTCTGTGGTTGTCTCTCTGCAGGAGATGGGTTTCCTGTAAAAATATGATGTCGCTGTGAGACTTTTTGAGTTGCCGCCATACCTACGCTCTTTTTTTGGGTGAGTTCAGCCGTTAACATTCACAGATAGTGCCAATATACTCATGACAGAGCGAACCGGGGTCTATGGTGGACGGTTCAGTCCCGAGCAAGGAACACATACCAAGGGAGACCCGCTCGACAAAAAGGGAGCCAGGGAAAGGGTGGTAGACAAATACTAACAACAGGGGAAAACATGTAAAATGTGAACTAAAGAAAAAAGGGAGAGAGAGCAACATTCCCTAACAAGAAGGAAACAACAGGGCTATATACCCTGAAAAAAGAGTGACACAAGTACACTCAGTGGGGCAGGAACCCCAGAAAAACAAATAGTGGAGATAGTCAAAAGGTAGAACGAGTATAGTCAGGTGGGGGTGGAGGAAGAGAAGGGCGGCATTTGAAGGGAGAGGAGGAACGGGAATGGAAGGGAAGAGGCGAGGATCAAAGGAAAGGTAATAGAATATGTGAAAAGGGAAAAGATAGCAAAGGCAGTGAGAAGGAGGAAAAACAGGAGAAAACCTGGGGTGACAGGTCCAGGACCGGGAATGGAGTCCACAGGCACAACCGTAACCGGTGTAGAAATTATACCAGGAGGGCAGGAGTCCACCTCTCAGGCAGTTGACCACTCAGGATCTATGCGTCTCGAAAGGGATCCATGAGCAGTAGATCTTGGTGATGCAGAAGATGACGCAACGTTCGGTGAAAGGAGGCCCCACTGTGTCAGCAGCTTCTCCGTTTGCTTGGGGGTGTTACAGACAGTGGGGTTCCCATTTCTCCGGACAATTAATTTAGTGGGAAGGTAACCCCAGCGATTGTCAATATTTTTGTCTCTCAGGATTCAGGTGAAGGGCTGGAAAGCCTGCCTCAGGGCTAGCGTGCCCGGTGAGAGATCTGGGAAGACCTTGAGATTGGTAAATTTGTCTGGTAATTGCAGACCTTGCCAGAGGACCCTCAGGAAGTCTTCTTTCAGCTCAGAAAAGTGCATCCTAGCCAAAACATCTCTGGGCAGATGAGCATTAACACTGAGCGGCTTAGGGACTCTGTGGATTCTGTCAATGACCACTACGTCCTGTGAGACAGCAGGCAACACGGCCGAGATCAATTCCTTCAGAAAACTGAGGAGTTCTCCAGGAGGCACCCCCTCAGGTATACCGCGGATCCAGACATTGTTGCCCCTGGATTGATCTTCCAGGTCCAGCGCTTTGGAGAAGACTTTCTCCAGCTTATGCTGCAGTTGTTCAAGGGAGTCCATTATGGGACCTCACCAGCTCTGCTATTTTGGTCTCAAGGTGGTCCGTTCAGGTGCCCAGCTCTTTGACGTCCCCTTTAAGATCAGCCACCATATCATCCACCCCTGGATGGCCTTCAGCATCAAGCCCCCTGTTTCCTCTCTTCCAGTGTTTTTCCAAATGTGTTACAAGTTTAGTACTTTGGTAGATCACAGTAAAGATTTGTTTTTGCAAATGGATATTGTTGATACAGTTCAAAAAATGCCAAGAGAGTGGCCTTAGGTATTGTTAGAAGCTGCTATCGTAGGTTTGCTGGGTCAAAGTAAATCCTCTGCCCATTTTCCATGTGTACACTGAGATGCATAACTGGTGGCTAGAACTCATGAATGGAGAACGATAGTATTCTCCAAACAGCTTAATTGCTGCTGACTTACCTGCGTATATCGAATTCCTCCAGTTCATCAATAATAATAGGTCAATTTTTCTGGAGTTCCAAAACATCATCACTGCTTTTGTGGACATGTTTGCATATGTACTTGATTGATTTCACAGAATGGCAAGATTCAACGTTGATGTGGGCCTGGAAAATGTTTGAGAACAGAGAGTTCTAAGGCACCACCCACTTGTTGTCAATTTCTATCTCTTCGAGTGATGTTCTAAGCTTTGCTGTGAATGGTTTTCTTCTTTGGTAGACTGGATATCCATCTTATTATGTTT
Source organism: Allobates femoralis (assembly GCA_033576535.1). Lineage (NCBI taxonomy): Eukaryota > Metazoa > Chordata > Amphibia > Anura > Aromobatidae > Allobates > Allobates femoralis. The sequence goes on along the minus strand of JARQOC010000004.1, from coordinate 374,585,668 downwards.
GTGTTTCCTATGCCATGTTTTGTGGGTAATTGTTTGAACACTTACCATCAACCATACAGGGAGAATTTTTGTTGAGGTTCCCACGGGGAACATGGATCATGTTCTTTGTGATGGTATGATAGAGCAACAGGTCAGGGTCTGGCAATTCCGCACTGATGATATTGTCAATTCCGTTGGCCTGTATCAAGATATGGGCATGAGGAAGGCCTCTTTTTTGCCATTCAACTGAATACAGCAAATGTCTCCTCAAACCATAGTCTATGACATTCCCTAAGTCAAATGAGGTATATCTGTGAGCCTTACTTCCCTTTCTTCAGATTGGTCACTGAGCCATATTATGGCTTTTCTCTTAATATTTGATGACAATCGTCCAGTCAAATTCCTTTTTTCACAAGTCATTGTCTGTAATTGACAGTATATAAAAGCCCACACAATTTGTACATGACTTACATCAGCCTCTACAACCACGTTCGCAAATTGTTACCACCAAAATCATATAAATTCACACATAGCTGTCTTATACTACAAATGTCCTTCATTGCCTATAGCAACCAATGCTTAATATGACCGTGCAGATTCCTTTAGCGGACACACACATACTCCTAATTATATATATTCGATATGATGGCCGCTCAGAAACTCTATATATGATGGTCCCCACAAAACCGCTATATATAGCCATGGCTGAAAGTGTGGATACCATTGAAATTGTTCCAGAAAGTGAAGTATTTCTCCCAGAAAATTAATGCAATTACACATGTTTTTATATAAAATTACAAAAAAGCTGAGAAAAAGGCATATTGGACACTCTCGCAGGAGAGCCTGAGCCGAGTGTACTTAGCATCTCGCATTAGATGCCATATGGTAATGTGACCCCAGCCTAACCAACAGCAAGCTACTTACATCACTCATTATCTCAAATGTCCCCAACCTGTATTGCCTCACCTTGCACCACAACTGCTTCAAATACACCCAGAATTCCCTATCAAGGGCTCTTAGGTGAGAATATGAGAACAAATTCTCCTTTTTAAGTGATCACTTTATTAGTATAAATTTACAACTTATTCCATAAAAATCATGTAAAATATTTATTACTCTAAATAGGGGTGTCCTGGTAACAGAATTAACTCATGTCTGGGTCCAGGACTCAGACCAAATACATCACTATTTGTACAGTTTATATAGTAACCAGTGATACCAGGAATGTATAGGGGTACTATTTCCTTATTAATTTATCACTTCAGGCATTCAGTAGTGTGTCTGGACATCTATGCACTCTCCCCTTTCTTTAGCATAGGTCATAATATCATGCCACCTCAATACTTCAATTATAGGTGCCCACTATCATATGTCCAGATCATACACTCTGTAACCATATAAAATTACAAAAAAGCTGAGAAAAAGGCATATTGGACACTCTCGCAGGAGAGCCTGAGCCGAGTGTACTTAGCATCTCGCATTAGATGCCATATGGTAATGTGACCCCAGCCTAACCAACAGCAAGCTACTTACATCACTCAACTGGATTTTTGGACCAGTCTTTTACAAACTGCTCCAGGTGTCTCATAGGCATTGTCCACACACCTGTGCTTCAGTATTTAGCGCTTCTTGCGCTAAATACTTAGATTCTGGCAGAGAAGCGCAGGTGCGTGGATGCGGCCGCTTCCAGCAGACGCTGTCCCTGGTTACCCGATGTGTATCGTGGTAACCAGTTCAGACAGCAGCCTGCATATTCACCGCTTATTGCGAGCGCACAGGGAAACACTGCTTGCAGTGTTTACCTGTGCGCTCGCAATAAGCGGTGACAATGCAGGCTACTGTCTGAACTGGTTACCACGATACACATCAGGTAACCAGGGACAGCTTCTGCTGGAAGCGGCCGCATCCACGCACCTGCGCTTCTCTGCCAGAATCTAAGTATTTAGCGCAAGAAGCGCTAAATACTGAAGCGCAGATGTGTGGACAATGCCATCCTTAAAGGATGCCTTCTTCTAATGATAATTTTAAGATATCTCCACAGGTGTTCAATAGAATTTAGAACCAGACTCTTTACTGCCACCTCAGAGCTCTCCACCACATTGTTTACATCCTTATCTGAGTGCTTCTTAAAGTATGTGTGCAACCATTTTCCTGCTTGAAGACCCATGATCTAGGATGCAAACCCAGCTTTCTGACGCTGGGAACTATATTGCGAATTTGCGAACCAAAATCCTTTGGTAATCTTCAGATTTTGTGTTCCCTTGCACATAATCAAGGCGCCCAGAGGCAGCTAAACAACCCCAAAACATCCCCAAAACATCTTTGACACTCTACCATATTTGACTGTAGTTACTGTGTTCTTTTCTTTGTAGGCCTTATTGTGTTTTAGGTAAACAGTAGAATAATGTTCTTCACCAAAAAGGTCTACCTTGGCCTCATCTATTTACAAGACACTTCCCAGAAGGATTTTGTCTTACTCACATACATTTTGGCAAACCGATGTCTGGCTTTTTTATGTCCCTATGTCAGCAGTGGGGTTTCTCCTGGGTCTCCTGCCTTAGGATTTCATTTCATTCAAATGTTGACGGATAGTGTGCACTGACACTGATGCAATCTCATATTTCAGGACAGCTTAAATTTCTTTGGAACTTAATTGAGACTACTCATCTACCATGCAGACAACCCTGCGTTGCAACCTTCCATTAATATTGCTTTGCCCTCCATTTCTAGAGAGCTTAGCTACAGTACTACGGATTGTAAATGTCTTGATCATGTTGCGTACTGTGGACAAAAAAACATCTGTGAAGATGAACTTGAAGAAAAAAAAGACCTATTCGTCTAAATGGGTACAACACTATAAATAACCAAGCAAGTTATAAACCCATAAAATTTGTTTATTGAAAATTGTTAAAATCTATATAATGTAGTAGCAAAAGCCGTACAAAGTTCAGCAGTTTTTACATTAATGAAAATGTGCAGGAATGATGGAGGTAACAGGGATTATATTAGATTCACCCTACGTCCTTTCTCCCTTCCTATCTGGAGAGGTGAAGGGGTGACAGGGATAATGATAAGTAAACTCATGAGTTATGAGTCTAAAAAACACCCCAGTATCCAGTGTGATAATTGCAATTTTTTTTTTTTTTTTTAATGATCATAATATGAAAAAAAGGTTTTTTTTTAATACATAAAAACCTGTTTTTGACATCTGGTCGTTTTCTGATGATAGCTTTCTTTTATCTTTAAATGTTTACCTCACAAAGTGTGCCTGTCACAAATATTGTTGTTTAACCCCTAGACGACAGCCTTACGTCTACAGACGTCGGGAAAAAAAGGGTACTAAAGCCTAGCCGACGTCAGGAAAAAGCTCTATAGCGCCGCCCCTGGAGCTAATATCTCTAGGGTGTCAGCGTACCGATTGTAGCTGAGACTCTAGAGATTAGTAATTAGCTGCTTTTGTACCCGCACCTGTAATGTGATGACCGGTAAATCCTGGAGTCCCGATCCTGGGGTCCCGCTCCTGGATCCTGGGGTCCCGATCCTGGCACCAGCAGTCTGTCTCCTCTTCTGTGCGCACCGCTGTGTGCGCGCACTCTCAGGGGAATGATAGGTCATGAACTTACAGAGTTCATGACCTATCATTCCCCTGGGGTCACACAGGGTTTAAGTGATCTTCATGGTGATCATGAAGATCAGTTAACCCCTGTGTGGTCCCTGGATTGTGATGGGCCATGACCTTAGAGTTCATGACCTATCATTCCCCTGAGGTCAAACAAGGGTTAAGTCATGAACTCTGTAAGTTCATGACCCATCACAATCCAGGAGTCACACAGGGGTACCTTTACACACCGTAACCGTGGAGAGAAATATTGACGGCGATATGTCGCCTTGCAATAATCGCCGTCAAAATCTCTCCCAATTGCGGCATGTAATTGGGGAATTTGGTGGCAAAATGTTGCCTCGCCACAGTATCCTGATCTCTGCACTGCTCTGAAATCAGGCGACCGTGGCGAGGCGACATATCGCCGCCAAATTCCCCAATTACACGCCACAATTGGGAGGGATTTTGAACGGCGATTATTGCAAGGCAACATATCGCCATCAATATTTATCGCCGCGGTTGCGGCGTGTAAACGTACCCTTAGAGATTATTATGAAGATCCGTTGATCTCTGTGTGACCCCAGGATCGTGATAAGTCATGAACTTACAGCGTTCATGACCTATCATTCCCCTGGGAGAGTGCCTTATTATAGCATATGGGGGATTCCCCCATATGCTTTAACACCGAGAAACATCGCGGGACCGCCCACTGGACTACGTCGGACATCACCGCCCACTGGACTACGTCGGACGCCACAGACAAATAAAGATGGGGTCTAAATTGTGTTTGTTTTTTTTTCTAATAAAAAAATTTTTCTCTGTGTTGTGTCTTCTTTACAATTTACTAGAGATTCCTAATGGCGGGTCTAACATTGGCCCTATATTATGAATCTCGGGCTTAGTGCCAGCTGCCAAAAAGCTGGCATTAACCCCTTATTACCCAGTCTGCCACCGCTACATGGCAGCTGGAAGAGCTGGATACAGCCCCAGAAAATGGCGCTTCTATGAATGCGCCATTTTCTGGGGCGGCTGCGGGCTGCAATTCGCAGCGGGGGGGGGGCCAGAAAGCTTGGGCCTCCCTACGCTGAGGATTCCAGCCCCCAGCTGCCTAGTTGTACCTGACTGGCCCAAAAACATGGCGAAGCCCAGGCGTTTTTTTTTTTTAATTATTTCCTAAAATAATTTAAAAAAAAAGGCTTCCCTATATTTTTGGTTTCCAGCCAGGTAAAACTAGGCAGAAGGGGTTGGTGGCAGCCCGTAGCTGCCTGCTGTACCTGGCTGGACCAAAAGTGTGGCGAAGCCCCAAAGTCATTTTTTTTTTAAAGTTTAATAAAGAAATACTAGAAAAAAAATGCAGGAGAGGAGACGACCAGGACACGGTGTCTCCTTATTTTGTGCACATGCTCTAAGGCTGCTGTCACATCAGCGGCTTTTGCCGATCGCGGCAGATGTCGTGAAAAAAAGGCATCTGCCACTATTACAGCATAACCGCTGCACTTGCGGCACAGTTGCGGCAATCCCCATGCAATGTCTATGGGGCTTGCGGTAAGTGTGCGGCAGGTGCGGCAAGTGCGGTTTCGGCACTTGCAGCAGGTGCAGCCGCGAAAAAAACCGCGGTCAGCCGCGTTTTTTTTGTGGCTGCATCTGCCACAAGTGCTGATACCATACTTGCCGCACCTGCCGCAAGCCCGCATAGACATTCTTTGGGGCTTGCCGCAACTGTGCCGCAAGTGCAGCAGTTATGTGGTAATGGCGGCAGATGCGGTTTTTTCACTGCATCTGTGAACGGCAAAAACTGCTGATGTGAAAGTACCCTAAAAGTGAGAAATTGTGTGAAAAAAAGAAAATGTTCAATATGACGTTATCAAATTCTGTGAAGTAGCTGTAGGTTCTAAATGCTCACTATACCACTAGATATAATCCGTGAGGCGTCTAGTTTCCAAAATGGGGTCACTTGTGGGGGAGCTCCAATGTTTAGGCACACAGGGGCTCTCCATACGTGACATGGTGTCCGCTAACTATTGGAGCTAATTTTCCATCCAAATTGTTAGCGGACAGCATGTCGCATATGGAGAGCCCCTGTGTGCCTAAACATTGGAGCTCCCCCACAAGTGACCCCATTTTGGAAACTAGACCCCCCAAGGAACATATCTAGATGCATAATGAGTACTTTCAACCCCCAGATGCTTCACAAATTGATCCATAAAAATGAAAAAAAAATTTTGTGGAAAGGAAAGTACTTTTTCATTTTTACGGATCAGTTTGTGAAGCACCTGGGGGTTCAAAGTGCTCACTATGCATCTAGATAAGTTCCTTGGGGCGTATAGTTTACAAAATGGGGTCACTTGTGGGGGAGCCCCAATGTTTAGACACACAGGGGCTCTCCATACGTGACATGGTGTCCGCTAACAATTGGAATTGTAAGTTGATACTATGTCGTGTATGGCGATCCCCTGTGTGCCTAAACATTGAAGCTCCCCCACAAGTGACCCCATTTTGGAAACTAGACAACCCAAGGAATTTATTTAGATGCATTGGGAGCACTTTGGACCCCCAGGTGCTTCACAAATTGAACCATAACAATGAAAAAGTACTTTTTTTCACAAAAATCTTCTTTTATTTCCTTTTACGGACTAATTTGTGAAGCACTTGGGGTATGAAAGTGCTCACTATGCATCTAGATATGTTCCTTGGGGGGTCTAGTTTCCAAAATGGGGTCACTTGTGGGGGAGCTCCAATTTTTAGGCACACAGGGGCTCCCCATATGCGACATGGTGTCCGCTAACAATTTGAATGGAAAATTAGCTCCAATAGTTAGCGGACACCATGTCGCGTATGGAGAGCCCCTGTGTGCTTAAACATTGGAGCTCCCCCACAAGTGACCCTATTTTGGAAACTAGACATCCCATGGAATTTATTTAGATGCATAGTGAGCTCTTTGAACCCCCAGGTGCTTCACAAATTGATCCATAAAAATGAAAAAGTACTTTCTTTTCCACAAAAAGTTTCTTTTTTCATTTTTATGGTTTCATTTGTGAAGCACCTGGGGGTTCAAAGTGCTCATCACCCATCTAGATAAGTTCCTTGGGTGGTCTAGTTTCCAAAATGGGGTCACTTTTGAGGGAGCTCCAATGTTAAGGCACACAGGGGCTCTCCATACGCAACATGGTCTCCGCTAACAACTGGAGCTAATTTTCCATTCAAATTGTTAGCGGACACCATGTCGCGTATGGAGAGCCCCCGTGTGCCTAAACATTGGAGCTCCCCCACAAGTAACCCCATTTTGGAAACTAGACACCCCAAGGAATTTATTTAGATGCATAGTGAGCACTTTGAACCCTCTGGTGCTTCACAAATTGATCCGTACAAATGAAAAAGTACTTTTTTTTTCACAAAAACTTTCTTTTGTCCTCAATTTTTTAATTTTCACATGAGCAACAGGATAAAACGCATCCTAAAATTTGTTGGGCAATTTCTTCTGAGTACACCGATACCTCATATGTGGTCATAAACCACTGTTTGGGAGCACGGCAGGACTCGAAAGGGAAGGAGCGCCATTTGACTTTTTGAATGGAAACTTAGCTCCAAAAATCAAATTGCGCTCCCTTCCTTCTGAGCCCTGCTGTGCGCCCAAACAGTGGTTTATGACCACTTATGAGGTATCGGTGTACTCAGGAGAAATTGCCCAACAAATTTTAGGATGCATTTTATCCTGTTGCCCATGTGAAAATTAAAAAATTGAGGCTAAAAGAACATTTTTGTTGGAAAAATTAAAATGTCCATTTTTTGTTTCTACTTTGCTTTAGTTCCTGTAAAGCACCTGAAGGGTTAATAATCTTCTTGAATGTAGTTTTGAGTAGCTTGAGGGGTGCAGTTTTTGGAATGGTGTCACTTTTGGGTGTTTTCTGTCGTGTACACCCTTCAAAGGGACTTCAAATGTGATGTGGTCACTAAAAAAATGGTTTTGTAAATTTTGCTGGAAAAATGAGAAATTGCTGATGAACTTTGAACCCTTATAACGTCCTAACCCAAAAAAATTGTTTCCCCAAAATTGCGCTGATGTAAAGTAGACATGTGGGAAATGTTATTTATTAACTATTTTGTGTCACATAATGCTCCGGTTTAACAGAATAAACATTCAAAAGTTGAAAATTGTGAAATTTTCAAAATTTTTGCCAATTTTTTAATATTTTCACAAATAAACACAAAAATGATCGACCTAAATTTCCTACCAACACGAAGCCCAATATGTCACGAAATCTCAGAATCGCTCGGATCCAATGAAGCGTTCCAGAGATATCTATTATATAATTGCGAATGGGTTTTTTGCCCCTTCTGAGTCCGCTCGCGCTGCGAGTCAGTGTCGTCATGTGGATACGCCCGAAGCATTGGCCGCGCAGCGGGCATGGCGAGTCGCCTTAGCAGCGCGAAGCATTGGCCGCGAAGCGGCCATTGCGAGTCAGAGACTCGCTCTTCTAGAATCCCGATGCATGTGCATCGGGCACCCAGCTAGTTACCTCATAAAGGGAGAGTGGTCAGAATTACAAAAAATGGTCTGGTCATTAAGGTGGAAATTGGCTCCGTCACTAAGGGGTTAATGAACATTTGTTTTACAAGTCAAATTTTATGTCTGTATAAACCTTACTAATACAGTGTCTTGTTACAGGTGCTGAGTTTTGGATGAGTACCAACCTAGCATTTTCTATTACATCACGTTTTGGGAAGGCAGTTGAAATTTGTTCAAGAACTGGAACAAAAATGTAGACGTTTAATTGTACATGTCTATTTTTGCACGCATGTTTTACTAGTCCAATTTTCCCACCATTCATGCTACATCCATACTTTCTTTCTGTACACATACATACCTAGCATTTCTTATTATGTCATTTTGGGAACAGGTTAAATAATTGGAATTAAAACAAATTGTAGAAATGTAATTACAGTGTTGCACAAAATGTACAGTGAAGGAAATAATTATTTGATCCATTGCTGATTTTGTACGTTTGCCCACTGTCAAAGACATGAACAGTCTATAATTTTAAGGGTAGGTTAATTTTAACAGTGAAAGATAGAATATCAAAAATAAAATCTAGAAAATCACATTGTCTAAATTATATATATGTATTTTCAGTTTGATGAGAGAAATAAGTATTTGATCCCCTACCAACCATTAGGAGTTCTGGCTCCTACAGACTAGTTATACACTCCTAATTAACTTGTTAACAGCATTAAAGACAGCTGTTTTAAATTGTCACCTGTATAAAAGACTCCTGTCCATACACTCAATCAGTCAGACTAAGGCCCGCTTCACACCGCGGTGTGATCAGGGCCAGGGATGTCCGATGTGAATCCTATGAATCCTGAAATCTGTGCAGGGTACAGCCGGGAGTCCCGGATCCTTCTGGATCTGGGGCAATCCGGCACCATAGACCCCCATGTTAGGGAGCGCCGGATCGATTTGGGCAGATTTTTCACCCCGGACACAAAAGCATTGCAAGCAAGGTTTTTGTGTCCGGGAGAAAAATCTGAATTCACCCAGATCCTCCCAGACAGATGGAAACCGGATGGCACATAGTTGCCATCCGGCTCCATCCGGCCCCATAGGGCTGCATAACAGCAAAATTGGGTCCGGGGCTGTCAAGTTTACATCGGACAGCTCCGGAGCTGATTCTACCGTGGTGTGAAGCCGGCCTAACCTGTACAACATGGGCAAGACCAAAGCGCTTTCTAAGGATGTCAGGGAAAAGATACTAGACCTGCACAAGGCTGGAATGGGCTACAAAACCATATGTAAGACACTGGGTGAGAAGGAGACAACTGTTGGTGCAATAGTAAGAAAATGGAAGAAATACAAAATGAGTGTCAATCGACATAAACCTGGGGCTTCATGCAAAATCTCACCTCGTAGGGTATCGAGGATCATGAGGAAGGTGAGAGATCAGCCTAAAACTACAAGGAGAGAATGATTTCAAGGTAGCTGGGATCACTGTCACCAAGAAAACCACTGGTAACACATTACGCCGTAATGGATTAAAATCCTGCAGTGCCTGCAAAGTCCCACCACTCAATAATGCACATGTGCAGGCCGGTCTGAAGTTAGCCAATGAACACCTTGGTGATTCTGAGAGTGTTTGGGAGAAAGTGCAGTGGTCAGATGAGACAAAAATTGAGCTCTTTGGCAATAACTTAACACAGCGTGTTTGGAGGAAGAGAAATGTTACTTATGACCCAAAGAACACCATCCCCACCATCAAGCATGGTGGTGGAAACATGTTTTGAGGGTTTTCTCTGCTAAGGGCACAGAACTTCTTCACTTCATCAATAGGACAATGGATAGAGCTATGTATCGTAAAATCCTGAGTGACAACCTCCTTCCCTCTGGCAGTACATTAAAAATGGGTCGTGGCTGGGTCTTGCACGACAATGACCCAAACATACAGCCAAGACAACAAAGGATTGGCCCAAAAAGAAGCACATTAAGGTCATGTAGTGGCCCAGCCAGTCTTAAGATCTTAATCCTATAGAAAACGTATGGAGGGAGCTGAAGTTGCAAGTTGCCAAGCGACAGCCTCAAAATCTTAATGATTTAGAGATGATGTACAAAGAGGAGTGGACCAAAATTCCTCCTGACATGTAGGCAAACCTCATCACAAACTACAAAACACGTTTGACTGCTGTGCTTGCCAACAAGGGTTTTGCCACCAAGTATTAAGTCTTTGCCATAGGGATCAAATACTCATTTCTCTCTTCAAAATGCAAATAACTTTATATAATTTAGACAATGTGATTTTCTGGATTTTATTTTTGATATTCTAACTGTTAAACTGTTAAACTCTGTTAAAATTAACCTACCCTTGAATTATAGACTGTTCATGTACAGTATTTGTCAGTGGGCAAACGTACAAAATCAGCAAGGGATCAAATAATTATTTCCTTCACTCTATGGTAAAAGAAAAAGTAAAAATTTGTCTGCAAATTAAGATTCTGATATGGCTTATATCGTTGGTCATATGGCAAAGTCTATTAAAGGGACAATATTGACTTTTAGGATTGCTACTTTCAATAGCTTGCACTAGAGTTCAAGTACTCATCCTCTCTGAAGAGACAATTTGCATATCTCCCATAGGATCATTGTGGCATTTAACCCCTTCCCGACCTGTGACACCACGTAGGCATCATGAAACTCAGTTCCTTCTCGACCTGTGACTCCTACATGGCGTCATGGTTTGATCGGGCTCCTGCGGCTCAGGTGCATGGGGTTGGTGAAATTTCACCAGTCCTAATGCTAGGAGAGGACCTTGGGTGATGTCAGGGGGATGGCTTTGCAGTTGCCGTGAATGGCTGTTGAAACGTCTAACAGCCAATCAGCAATTGTGATGTATACCTCTGGAAGGGGCTATCACAGTTCCGCCCCCTCCAGCCGTTATGGAAGCAATCTAATGGGATCACTCCCATCAGAGCCGTTCCACAGCCACCCTGCACCCGCTGCATACCGCCACCACTGATACTGATCTGCGCCCTACTCCTTCCACCTCCCTCTCCTGATCTCCCCCGTCCCCTTCCTACTTGGTCCTGATCTCCACCCCCCGTAACTCTCGCACCGAATCTTCCCCCATCCCCTTCCTCCTGCTCTGGTCCCATGATCTCCCCCTGTCCCCCTCTTCCTCCCACTCTGGTTCCCTGATCTCCCCCTGTCCCCTTCCGATCCCCGTGCCCCCTCCACCACCCTCCCCTCATGCCGCTCCGATGCCCTCACACCTCCGTTCCCCGCCGCCGGGCTCCTCCGCCACCAGGCTCCTCCTGTGTGTGGGCTGATCTGTTACAGGAGGAGCTGCTGGACACCAGGCTGCTGACAGAAGGATCTGTCTGCAGTGAGGTGAGGATGGATGGATGGATGAATAGGTGGATGGATGGATGGATGGATGGATGGGTAGGTAGATGGATGGATGGAGAGAGAGCTTGCATAGGTGGATTGATGGGTGGGTGGTTGGGTAGGTAGATGGATGGAAGGAGAGAGAGCCTGCATGGGAGAATGAATGGATAGGTGGATGGATGAATGGGTGGATGGATGGATGAGTGGTTGGATAGGTAGGTACATGGATCGATGGAGAGAGACTGCATGGGTGGGTGGGTAGGTAGATGGATGGAAAGATAGCCTGCATGGGTGAATGGATGGATGAGTTGATGGATGAATGGGTTGATGGATGAGTAGGTAGATGGATGGATGGAGAGATAGCCTGCATGGGTGGATGGATGTGTGGAAGGATATTCTGCATGGTTGAATGGATGGGTGAATGGAGAGAAAGCCTGCAAGGATAGAGTCATGGTGCACGGTACGGCAGATCATTACCATACAGTGCACCATGACTCTAATCCCAAAGACTACAAGGGATCAAGTGTCCACTTATAGTCTCTGGGGTCACAGTCATGGTGCAAGGTAAGGCAGATCATTGCCATACAGTGCACCATGACTCTGACCCCAGTGACTGTAACAAGGGATCAAGTGTCCACTTGTTGTAGTCTCAGGTCAGAATCATGGTGCACGGTATGGCAGATCATTGCCATACAGTGCACAATGACTTTGATCCCAGAGACTACAAGGGATCAAGTGTCCACTTGTAGTCTCTGGGGTCACAGTCATGGTGCACAGTACGGCAGATCATTGCCATACAGTGCACCATGACTCTGACCCCAGTGACAGCAACAAGGGATCAAGTGTTCACTTGTTGTAGTCTCTGGGGTCAGAGTCATGGTGCACGGTACGGCAGATCATTGCCATACAGTGCTCCATGACTCTTATCCCAGAGACTACCACAAGGGATCAAATGTCCATTTGTAGTATCTGGGGTCACAGTCATGGTACATGGTACGACAGATCATTGTCATACAGTGCACCATGACTCTGATCCCAGAGACTACAACAAGGGATCAAGTGTCCACTTGTAGTCTCTGGGGTTACAGTCATGATGCACGGTATGGCAGATCATTGCCATACAGTCAGGCCCGGCGTCAGCACCCGGCGCACCCGGGCAAGTGCCGGGGCCCGACTGCTTGGAGGGGGCCCGCCGGGCCCCTGAGGGCTAGGGTCACACTTGCATTGTGACCCTAGCCTGACACAAGTATTGTCTGCTGCAGCGCAGAGCGTTTAATGCTATGCGCTGCCAGCAAGGGAGCCCATAGAAACCCGATGTTTACATTGGCAACCAGTGGTCGGCAAGGTAAACACCGGGTTTCTATGGGCTCAGTTGCTGGCAGCGCATAGCATTAAACACTATGAGCTGCAGCCGAAAATACTTGCATCAGGCTAGGGTCACAATGCAAGTGTGACCCTAGCCTCAGGGGCCCCTGAGCACATTGTCCCCACAGCCAGGGCCATATCCAGGGGGCAGCTGGGGGGTCATTTTCGGCCTCCTGCAGCACCGGAGGTCTCCCTCCTCCCCCATCCATGGGAGCCGACAGAGCTGCACACTCTGGGCTGAGAGGACCTGTGATGATGTCACATGGAGGGGAGGAGTCAGGGGTCACATGATCAGCTCCTCAGTATATGCAGGACTCTGCTGTGCTGCCCATCATGATGCTCAATTAGGTAGGTGAAGTTTGTGTGGGGTCAGGAGGGATTTACAGTGTGATTGTAGCCGAGGCGAGTGTGTACTAGGTGTATGGCAATTAGGTGAAGTTTGTGTGGGGTCAGGAGGGATTTACAGTGTGATTGTAGCAGAGGCGAGTGTGTACTAGGTGTATGGCAATTAGGTGAAGTTTGTGTGGGGTCAGGAGGGATTTACAGTGTGAATGTAGCAGAGGCGAGTGTGTACTAGGTGTATGGCAATTAGGTGAAGTTTGTGTGGGGTCAGGAGGGATTTACAGTGTGAATGTAGCAGAGACGAGTGTGTACTAGGTGTATGGAGCGGAGCCGTGTGTGTACGAGGTGTACGGAGTGGAGCCGAGTGGGTACGAGGTGTATGGAGCGGAGCCACGTGCGTACGAGGTGTATGGAGCAGAGCCGCGTGCGTACGAGGTGTATGGAGCAGAGCCGCGTGCGTACGAGGTGTATGGAGCAGAGCCGCGTGCGTACGAGGTGTATGGAGCAGAGCCGCGTGCGTACGAGGTGTATGGAGCAGAGCCGCATGCGTACAAGGTGTATGGAGCAGAGCCGCGTGTGTACGAGATATGTGTACCAGTGGTAGCCCCCCGCGGATTCCGCTCCTATAGTCCCAGCCACCTTTGCCAGCAGCATTCTTCTCCAGAGTCTCTTCTGCCACTGTCTGCATTCTGCAGCTCAGCATGGAGGGGCACGATGTTGTCATCACTGTACTGATATGTGCAAAGCGACCGGAGGAGACCGAAGCGGTGAGGAGAAAGAGAGATCCGGACGGCCAGACACTCAGCTTGGCTGCGGTGCCACCCATATGGCAGTGTGGCTCCATTGAGCTGCTTGCATTATTTGTTCGCTTCAGGATGCTTGCGTATATACCAAGCATCCTCAGATGCACAAAAATGCAACATTTTGCATTTGAAGGGTATTTTCAAAAAGCGCAAGGGAACGCAAATGCATTTTAGCCCGCTTCTAACAACATGTAATATACTCACTGTCAGAAACAGCTCTTACTGGTTTCGGCAGTCACTGTTCCTGTAAGGCTGCCTTCACATAGGCATTTTTTTTTAAATGTGGCAGTTGCGGTAAAAAAAACCCGCATCTGCCGCATTTTACGCCTAGCGGCTGCACTTGCTGCCCATTTGCGGGCATATATATGTATATATATATATATGTTATGGATTAATATTTTATAATATTAATGTTAATAAGTTGCTGCTCCTGACCAAATCAATATAGACCAAGCGCCGGCATTGAAAAGTAGTAGACACCAGACACATAGAGTCAGATGTACACCCTTCCTTGGTCAGACCCAAGCTCCAAGTGCCTGTTTATTATAAGACATTTGGTTTTTACTCAGAAAGGGGCTTGGTCAGCCCTACTCAGATGTATTCATTGGTCCATGGGCAATAAGGGGCTCGGTCAGCCCTACTCAGATGTATTCATTGGTCCATGGGCAATAAGGGGCTCGGTCAGTCCATGAGCGGATCCATGAGGTCATCAAGGGGTGTGGTCTTGATCAAGTATGTTATTCTGTGATTGGTCCGTCTTGCCTGACCTCCAGCTTCGGTGATTGGTCCGTCTTCTTTGGACTCCATCTTGCTCTCAGCACATGGTGTGATGTGGCAGGAAATGGCAGCCATGTTTAAATCACAACTTATACAATGTAAAATAATACACTATATATATCATTTCTCCCATGCCCTTATGTCTTAGGCTTAATGAAGTATTTTGATCTTAAGGCTCTCCTTAACAGTCCCCCCTAAATACTTTATTAACCAATCCCTACCAGAGCCTATCACATCTGCCCAATGTGCCTTCAACTCTGCCCGCCAACTGAGAATTGATAACCATTAAAACCCCCCTTGGTACAGACTTACACAACAAACAATGATAGCTGCAATAATTTAAGATGACAAGGATAACAAAGCCTATCTAATCCAGCCATCTCTTCATTTACAGAAAGTATTGGTCCCGGGGATCTTCTACACCTGATTGTAGAGAGTTCAGTTTCTGTATGGCTGCTGTAACCTCCCGGTGGGACCTGTATTATCTGGAATATTCGTACAATTTTACAAACGCCTCATTATTTTGCTAATACCATGCCCAGGTCTATTCTATTTTGGAGCACCATTATCGATGAAGGGCCTAGTTGGTCTGCTAAACCTTGAAGGTCTTCTGTAGTATAATTGACGAATCTCTGTTATTCATAGATGTAATTTATCTGGACTATATTCTTACTTATGGCCACTAGGGGTGAGATAAAGGATTCAAAACCTACTTTAACTTGATCTCTGGCTTCAAATACATGCGATATGAACAATTCTTATGAACAGTTGTTATGAACAGTTGTTATGAACAATTCTTATGAACAGTTGTTATGAACAATTCTTGGTATATCAGGAGGTATATAGGATCGCGCTATCCGCGTCCTCGGGACTTTCCTACCTGCTTCACCTCAGTTCCCTACCTGGATACCCAGAATTGTATCACAACACTCATGGATGGACATTTCCGTCTCAGGGCCATATTCTACCACCAGAGATTATTTGGTAACATTTTCCCTTTACACATTAACCCGATTACCTCAAAAATAACATAAAATAGCGCTTTTACGGCTATATATACAAGTTATTAGAGTAATGTCAGTTATACTCAGTGTTATCTACCCTTGAACTAATGGTTTGCTCAGGAACGTGAATGTTTCTCCCTCACTGAGTCCTCATTTATATCATGTTCCTGTAACCATTTTGCCTTAGTTTGGATATTCCATATGTATATCAGACATAATGTGGAGTTATAAGGTCATGTATGTGACAGTGTATCACGGTGTATGTCAGTGACTATCATTATCAGAGTTCATCATCTGCTGGTGGGGAGTCTCCAACAGTTGCCGCGTCCTTTTCCCTCAGTCTCCACTGAAGTTGCTGTAATTCAGAGTAGCTGGATCGGCCATCTAATCTCGGCTCACGGCTCTTTCTCGCATCTTTTCAGGATCACCCGGTCTCCTGACATGAGACCATGCGCTCCTGACACTGATTTAGGATCTGGAATTGAAGAACACATCTCTTTATCACACCCTTTAAACAATTATTTAAGGCTTGGACATCGCTGGTGATTTCATCTGTGGGAAATAAAACACAAATTCTGAAGAACATTGCCTGTAATTCTCCTTACTTGAAGATAGCAACGCAGTGTTTAACCCTTTCTTAACTGGATACTCATCTCACTGATGCTAATATTGCAGCAGCTATCTATTGACCTGTAGTTCTTACCCCCCCTAGGTGAGAGGCTCATCGGGTCCCATTCATTTAATATCAGACTAAACTTTATTACACACTTACTTTATAGAAATTACAACCCTGTTCAAGGTGTTGGATCAAGAATTATCTTATTTTAACTTATTTACTGAGGAGGAAAATTAAACAAAAACAAACATTTCAGATATGTCTTGCCC
The DNA here is from genome assembly GCA_033576535.1 of Allobates femoralis. Taxonomy (NCBI): domain Eukaryota; kingdom Metazoa; phylum Chordata; class Amphibia; order Anura; family Aromobatidae; genus Allobates; species Allobates femoralis. Next base: position 374,569,039 of record JARQOC010000004.1, on the reverse strand, counting down.
GTCTCCTCTACCTTGCACCGTTAATGTTAATCTCCCATTCATATTGTCCACTGTCTTATGCATGATACGTATTGTAGAAAGCTGCTGACTCCCAGATACTGTGAAACACCCTTAATGACCTCCACTATAACACACGCAGCTTTACCTCATCAGGAGCCTAATTTCTACATACCACCTTCATCGTGAGCTTCTCAGAAGTAACGTAGTTTCTGCACCGGATCCTGAAAAGAGATTACCGCAACAGGCACACCCGCATACACCTAATGTGCAGCTGTATTTATCATCTATCTGCAATCACTGTAATGGTAGAGTCGACGAGGGGTGCATTCGTGGTTCTGCGGGGTCACTACAGATTCTCTTCCATCGTACCAGTCACACATCGTACAAGACTGGGTGTAGTCGGCCACCTGGGTACTGAACCCTGGTGCCACCCAAACCTTGTCCACTAAAACACAGGTAGCAGTTTATGACAAATGTGTTAGTTCTTGGGTTACCTGAGCCATCATTGAGAAGAGAGTCGTGGCAGAGAGCGCTTACCGCCTGGTGTCTACAGACCTTCCTCAGCTGCTCCCTGTGTGTTGCACTCCTTTCCATTCGATCACCTGTTTCTGTGGGAATAAGAACATCAGGAGTGACAGGGGCCCCTGGTGCCCGGGTCTGCCCTGGTGTCAGGGTCTGCCCTGGTGCCCGGGTCTGAGACTCTCGACTCTAGGCCTCTTCACAGCTTCTGGCAGCTGCACCTGTGCGAGCATTACCTCTGGCTCAATGAGCACCAGCTCAGGTGTGAGCTGTACCTGGACTCTACCAGGCTCATCTGATAACAGGAGAGCCTCCATACAGGCTCATACACTCTGTGCGGTCTCTATAGGTCTTTATGTGACTCTAGGAAAGATCTGCAGTCTATATACACATTTGGCCATCTTACCCTTTGCAAGCTACCCACTCCAGTGATTGCAGATCCCCATCTACCTCTCATGGCGATATGTGAAGAGGGAGTGGTTTTGCTTTATTACCACCTGTTGTGTAATCACAGCACATCCAGTGGTAGAATCCACGAACATCTGTAAAATAACTCAAGATCTGCATTAGTAATGAGCTCATCTGGGCATGTTCACACATGTTTGCTCTGTCCTGTATTTAAGACAAAAATATAAAGAAGAGACTTAAATATAAAGACGTAAATAAATCATTAAAACTTTAAAAAACATTGGAAACAGGCACTAACTTTACATCTCACATCTCCCCCCTTTTGGAATCCAATATCCAAAGCATATCTGGATTCAAAAATTATGTTGTTAGCTGAATTTCATATTTGGAGCCTGAAAGGATCATGTAAAGGTCCCACTCCCTAGATTATACATAACTATGAATACAATAAGGCGATGTGCACATGATGAACATTACATGTGGGGTGTAAATTTTCTGCATCAAATCTGAATTTCCCGGCAAAAAGAAAACACACGAAATCTGAAAGAACAATAAAAAATTAGATAACGTGCAGAACACTTCTGAAGTCTCAGCAACTTCACTGGTGTCAGAATAGATGTGAAGATGTGTGACAAATTATACAGCAAAAAGCACCTCACTATGTGCACAAAGCCCAAATATTATGTTATGTGTAACTTTAGTCCTGTGGGCTCGTCAACCCCCCCCCCCCCCCCAGGTACAGGGCTCTGGCTGCTGGATTGAAAATATATCAGTGCAGAGACATGGAATAGAAATGCAAATCACCTGGAATTGATTTGCTAATTAGGTAAACCCAGCAGACTGTTTGCTCCAGTATCATGAATAAATCTACATTCATGTGAATAAGGTGTCCATTATTAAAATATTTGGGGTTGAAGCAGTAAAAATTTTAAAACTATTGATAATTACTTTTACCAATACCCTAAAGTGAGACTATAAAATTAAACTAAAACATGATCTGGGAAGAATGAGAACTAAATGTTAAAATGTAGCTTAAAAGATACAATGAAGCAAGTATATAGTTGGCATTTTAGGGGGTGGGGGTGGTGCCTCTCTGTGGGACTGGCCTGGTTTGCATCAAGTCTCCTCCCCCCCCATTCAGACAGTATCTACAGGTCATTTGTACTTCCTGCTAGATAGAGAGAGGTCATGGAAATTTCTCTCTGTGGAGCCATAATGATGAATCTCCACATTTTTCCCTTGGATTATCTGTGCACCGTTGGCATTTATTTATTTATTTATTTTTTTTATTTTATATCATCTCATCTTTTCTCTGAGGTATGTCACTTTGTCTCCCTTGCCCATTATATCTATATTTATTTATTTAATCCCAATTAATACTTCATTAATATATGCATTCACATCTTTTACCTTCCCATGTAGCAATTTCTTATAGCTTTCAGCACATGGTTATATCTGACCAGCACACTGGACTTCTCTGAACAAAGGAACTTATATGTGCCTTATTTTATTCTATTTTTATTATTTATTTTTAATTACCAGTATATTCATGTAATCATTCAATCTCTCTGCATTAACTCATCACATGTCTCTATGTGGGAAGGGGTGGGGTGGCTACCTTTTCTTTTGTGTCTGAAACTAGCAGTGTGTATGCTCAAAACTGGTCAGACAGCTTTTAGTCCTTACACATCACTTCCTGTCTAAGCCTATTGTCCAAACATTCCTTCATTTCTTTGTCTCTAACCATGTGGCCTTCACTCGGCGGCCATCTTTGCATGGACAAAAGTATATTCCCAGATTCTCAATCTGAGGCAATCCTAACCCATCTTTCCCACACATTCTCTTATACTCCTGCATTTCTGTCTTAACACTATTTAAACTCTCATTTCTCTGCTGTCTTACATTTGTTTTAGAATATCTGCTATTTACTTACATATTTTCATTTATGCTCGACAAGTCTCTCATACTTGCCATATGCTAGCATCTTTTAAGGGCACAAAAAACCAAGCACTAGTTACCACAAGGCCCATTTACCAGAGCACATAGCATTACAAAATGGCTGACATCAGAGAGCACATGTCATCAAAATGGCTGACATCAGAGAGTCCATGCCAACAAACTGGCTGACATCAGAGAGCACAACAAACTGGCTGACATCAGAGAGCACATGCCATCAAAATGGCTGACATCAGAGAGCACATGCCATCAAACTGGCTGCAAGAGGTATAGCCTCCCACAAAATGGCCGCCCCCAGAGGAGGTCTGAGAAGCACCAACAAGATGGCCGCCAACAAAAGAAACATGTGCTCCACCAACAAATTGGCCCCCCAACAAAGAAACATGTGCTCCAGCTTATGGTGGTGGGAATTCACATTGTACAGTTCTATAATACACATAACTTAAACTTTTGTCTTTCTTTTTCCTTTCCTCTTCTATCCAATTTTCTCTATACAAACTGTAAGAGACTCTTTCCCATGCCCCTAGCAGTATATAACAATCCATTACCTTCCAAAACACCTTGTCTCTCTTTTAACCCAATCTTCACTGCACTTCTGCCATTCCACACAACTTCATAAGCTATGTGCATCATTTAACATAACTTTTCCCTTCACGAGTCACAAGTAACGTACACAGATCTATCTTGCCATCTGAATTAGGCTTAGGGCCTTTACGACACAGCTGCATTAACTTCTCCATCTCTCTCTATATAGAATAAGATGATGGACACAAAACAAACACTTAAGACTGGGGAGATGACAAACCTGGCACAAGACCTTCACAGCCGTCTACCCTTCCTATCTGTCCCTGTCTGATTTCCATGTTCTGTAGTTTACCTTGTATTAATATTATCAGGCCATGTACTGAATCACTCTAAGTAACATGGCCCTATGGGAGTCAACACTCAACCTCATGCAGAGTCCCAATCAATGCCTATTTTTTACTGAATCACTCTAAGTAATATTTATAGACAGATTCTCACTCAATGCTCATCTTAGACAGAGTCATCACTCAATGTCTATTTTCTCTCCAGAACTGAAAATCGTATACCACTTTGATGTATCTCACAAACAATATCTTTTCCGTCTCTAGACACTGCTCAAAAACCCTTGCTCTTTCCTACCAATCATCTCCCTACATACAACATATATAACAGGCAGCAGCAACTTAGCATGACGGTTCTTCCGCAATCAAATGGCCAACAGCGGAGATTACCCCATCTGCCGTCTTCAGAGACCCTAAAAGACCGGACGCGGTCAGGCAATCTGCACAGGGTACCCCGAAAAACGGGTAAAGTCAACAGATTATAATAAAATCAGCAGACTTACCGTTTTTGTTAGGGAGGTGATCAGTCTCCTGGCTCGGGGTACTCAGTGCGTCCTGCCGTCTCCTTCACCGGTCATTCAAGGTTTGGGGATTCTCCTATACTGCTGTCCCACGTTGGAGCGCCAAATTGTTATGGATTAATATTTTATAATATTAATGTTAATAAGTTGCTGCTCCTGACCAAATCAATATAGACCAAGCGCCGGCATTGAAAAGTAGTAGACACCAGACACATAGAGTCAGATGTACACCCTTCCTTGGTCAGACCCAAGCTCCAAGTGCCTGTTTATTATAAGACATTTGGTTTTTACTCAAAAAGGGGCTCGGTCAGCCCTATTCAGATGTATTCATTGGTCCATGGGCAATAAGGGGCTCGGTCAGCCCTACTCAGATGTATTCATTGGTCCATGGGCAATAAGGGGCTCGGTCAGTCCATGGGCGGATCCATGAGGTCATCAAGGGGTGTGGTCTTGATCAAGTATGTTATTCTGTGATTGGTCCGTCTTGCCTGACCTCCAGCTTCGGTGATTGGTCCGTCTTCTTTGGACTCCATCTTGCTCTCAGCACATGGTGTGATGTGGCAGGAAATGGCAGCCATGTTTAAATCACAACTTATACAATGTAAAATAATACACTATATATATCATTTCTCCCATGCCCTTATGTCTTAGGCTTAATGAAGTATTTTGATCTTAAGGCTCTCCTTAACATATATATATATATATATATATATATAATTTATATATATATTATATATATATATATTCCGCGATATGTACTAAAGGGGGCCCACTGAGACCTTTTCGCCCGGGGCCCACAGAAACCTGGAGCCGGCCCTGCATACAGTGCACCATGACTCTGACCCCAGTCACTGCAAAAAGGGATCAAGTGTCCACTTGTTGTAGTCTCGGGTCAGAGTCATGGTGCATGGTATGGCAGATCATTGCCATATAGTGCACAATGACTCTGATCCCAGAGATTATAACAAGGGATCAAGTGTGCACTTGTAGTCTTTGGAGTCACAGTCATGGTGCACGGTACGGCAGCTTATTGCCATACAGTGCACCATGACTGACCTCAGTGACCGCAACAAGGGATTAAGCGTTCACTTGTTGTAGTCTCTGGGGTCAGAGTCATGATGCACGGTATGTAAGATCATTACCATACAGTGCACTATGATTCTGATCCCAGAGACTACAAGAAGGGATCAAGTGTTTGCTTGTAGTCTCTGGGGTCACTGTCAAGGTGCACGGTCGGGAGATCATTGTCATACAGTGCACCATGACTCTGACCCCAGTGACTGCAACAAGGGATCAAGTGTCCACTTGCTGTAGTCTCGGGAGTTACACAGGTGGTGCACTGTATTGCAAATCATTGCTATACAGTACACCATCACTGTGACCTCTTGTGAAACTACAACAAGTGGACACTTGATCCCTTGCTGCAGTCTCTGGATGTAGCAGAGGCAATCAAGCTTCGTGGGACCATCGTTGTGGACTACATGGTTTGGAGTAATAAAGATGGAGTCTAAATTTGTCTTTGTTTTTTTTTCTAATAAAAAGATTTTTCTCTATGCGGTGTATTTTTTTACTATTTACTAAAGATTCTTAATGGCCGGGTCTCACATTGGCTCGACATTATGAATCTCCGGCTTAGTGCCAGCTGCCAATAAAAAAGCTGGCATTAACCCCTTCATTAACCAGTTTGGCTGCAGCACCAGGACAACTGGAAGAGTCTGGGTACAGCGCCAAAAAATGGCGCTTCAATGAATGTGCCATTTTCTGGGGCACCTGCGGGCTGCAATTCACAGCATGGGGGGCCCAGAACGCTTGAGCCTCTCCATGCTGAGGATTCTAGCCCCCAGCTGCCTAATTGTACCTGGCTGGACCAAAAATATGGCGAAGCTCCACGTGTTTTTTTTCCCCCAAATTCTATATGAATGTCAGGCTTTGCTGTATTTTTGCTTGACAGCCAAGTACAACTAGGCAGCTGGGGGTGGATGGCAGTCCATAGCTGCCAAGTTGTATCTGGCTGGCAACCAAAAATACCGCGAAGCCCACACGTCTTTTTTTTTTTTAAATTATTTCTACAACTAAAAAATATGTGCAGCTTCGCCATATTTTTGGTTGCCAGCCAGGTACAACATGGCCGCTAGGGGCTGGAATCCTCAGCGTGGACAGGCACAAACATCATGGGCCCACCACGCTGCGAATTGCAGCCTACAGCCACCCCAGAAAATGGCGCATTCATTAGAGGCGCCATTTTCTGGTGCTGTACCCAGACTCTTCCAGTTGCCCTGGTACTGGTTGCAGACTTGGTAAACAAGGGGTTAATTCCAGCTTTTTTATTGGCAGCTGGCGCTAAAAGCCCGAAATTCATAATGTCGGGCTAATGTCAGACTCCGCTATTAGGAAGCTATAGTAAATAATACACAACACTCAGAGAAAAATAATTTTATTTGAACAAAAAAAAAATCTCAACTCCATCTTTATTACTCCCTCATAACTCTCCACAATTCTTCATCCAGAGTCTGCAGGGTGAGAACAAGCATCCTGTCCCTGCAGAGTCTGCAGTCACACTGACCGAGGGGACTCAGGGAATGACGTCTTCTGTTTCAGTCAGAGACTGCCACAGGGGAGTGGTAACGTCACTCGCTAAGTCACCAGGACTCCCAGTGGCAGTGAACTCAAATGTTGTCACTTGTGGGGAGTTTCCGCTGTTTAGGCACATCAGGGGCTATCCAAATAGAACATGACACCCACAGACCATGCCATCAAAATCTGTGTTCCAAAATGTCACCCTCTCCTTTCAGAACCCTGCCGTGCGCCCAAACAGTAGTTTTCTGCCACGTATGCAGTATCGTGTACTCAGGAGAAATTGCCCAACAAATTTTATGATCCATTTCATCATGTTGCCCATGTGAAAATGAAAAAATTGAGGCTAAAAGACAACATTGGTCTGTCCTGGGAAGGCAGCTGTTTTCATAGCACAGACCTACATTTAATAATCTTTTAACTTCTGTCCTGGACAGGATTTCCTCCTGCCTGTGGTTAAGCAGCTTGATCATTTGATTGTATGCTTGTTTCTCTGCAGGACTCTGGTGGAAACGGCTGTTTGTGACAGAGAATCCAGTTTATTTTCTCGAAGACAAATTGATAGGATCTTGCTTTTCTTCATGGTAAAAATATTAAAATATGAGTTTAAGCATATGTACATATAATGCAAATAAATAAATTGTAAAGTACAAAATGCGTATTTCAAACAAAAAAAAGTAACCTGAAACAGGATTTAAGTATATCAAATTTTTATTTTGAATAGTGGAAGCAAACTTTTAAAACCATAAATTTAGTGCGTCAATGAGGGTGACACTCCAGAATTTATATTTATATTTACACAGGAAAAATGTTATTGAAAACTTCATATCTAATATATAAAGCTGAATGTGTGTATGTGTGTGTGTGTGTATGTATGTGTGTATATCCGGGATTGGCATCTACACCGTCGCAACGAAAGCCACAAAATTTTGCACAGTCACACGTCTGGACCCCGAGAGCGTCATAGGCTATGTTGTGAGGCTAAATTTTAACCCCGCGCGTTCCAGTTCACCAAACAAATTTGCTCCTATCTAAAAGGGCGGGTTTACTGTTTGGCAGCGATACTGAGGTAATTATGTTATAAACAATTATGGCAAAATACACTGTTTAGAATCGGTTTTATACTGGTTTAGTTGGACAATTGCTGTTACTGCTGGGAGCACATCTAGACTATAGGTCCCTTTCTCACTACATCCCGTGGTATAGGCAGTGCTTCACCTTATAATTACTGCAGACTTTGCTGGCAATTGGTATGTGGTTCTATGTAGACCTTACTGAGGTCCTGTGCTGATAGTCTGCAACAATGATAGCGGTCTCCTGATTGACATGCATTATAGACTTAGTCAGCATATGTAATGTGATTCCACTTAAACTGTGCTGAGACCAGGGCCGCAGCATCCATGAGGCGACATGAAGTGTCAGCCTCAGGCGGCGGGCCCTGCTGGTAGACATGGGGCGGCGTCTTCAGGAGCGCCTGGTGGTAGTGCGGCCCCCTGCAGATGCCGCTCCTACAGTCCTGGCCGCCGACGCTGCGACCAGGCTTGGCGTATCTGGGGCTGCTGGCGGGGCATCTGCCCCAAGCTCAGCAGACTCCTGCCGCAGCGGCCACGGTCTCCAAACACCCCCCCCTCCAGTGTGGCAGTGTGAGCTGTGTGAGCGGCCGCGGTCTCCAAACGCCAAACACCCCCCCGTGCGGCTGTGTGAGCCGGCTTGTGTGAGCCGGCTTGTGTGAGCCAGCTGTGTGAGCCGGCTTGTGTGAGCCGGCTGTGTGAGCCGGCTTGTGTGAGCCGGCTTGTGTGAGCCGGCTTGTGTGAGCCGGCTGTGTGAGCCGGCTTCATGCTTCACTGTGCCTCGAGCTGACAGGACCTGTGATGATGTCAAAGGAGGGGAGGAGTCAGGCGGGTCACATGATCAGCTCCTCAGTATGCAGCCAGGACTCCACCATGGTGCTGGATGAGGTGAAGTTTATGTGTGGGGCTGAGGATTTACAGTGTAAATTAATGTAGCAGAGCTGTGTATGTATGAGGTATATGGAGTGGAGCTGAGTGTTCAAGGTGTACAGAGCAGAGGTGCGTGTGTATGAGGTGTATGGAGTGAAGCTGTGTATGTACGAGGTGTGCGGAGCGGAATCGTGTGTGTATGAGGTGTGCGGAGCGGATCCGTGTGTGTATGAGGTGTCCAGAGCGGAGCCCTGTGTGTACGAGGTGTACAGAGTGGAGCCGAGTGTGTACGAGGTGTATAGAGTGGAGCCATGTTTGTACGAGGTGTACAGAGTGGAGCCGAGTGTGTATGCGGTGTAAGGAGCAGAGCCGAGTGTGTATGAGGTGTACGGAGCAGAGCCGCGTGTGTACGAGGTGTACAGAGCGGAGGCGTGTGTGTACAAGGTGTACGGAGCAGAGCCGAGTGTGTACGAGGTGTACAGAGCAGAGGCGTGTGTGTACGAGGTGTATAGAGTGAAGCCACGTGTGTACATTGTGGAGCTGAGCGTGTACAAGGTGTACGGAGCGGAGCTGCGTGTGTACGAGACGTACGGAGCGAAGCCGAGTGTGTATGAGGTGTACGGAGCAGAGCAGAGTGTGTATGAGGTGTACGGAGCAGAGCCGCGTGTGTACAAGGTGTATGGAGCAGAGCCGAGAGTGTACAAGGTGTACGGAGCAGAGCCGAGAGTGTACGAGGCGTACGGAGCAGAGCCGTGTGTGCGAGGCTTTCGCAGCGGAGCCCAGTGTGTACGAGGTGTACGAAGCGACGCCACGTGTGTACGAAACGGAGCCACGTGTGTACAGAGCGAAGTCATATGTGTACGAGGTGTACAGAGCAGAGCCACATGTGTACAACGTGTACGGAGCAGAGCCGCTTGTGTACGAGGTGTATGGAGCAGAGCGGCTTGTGTACGAGGTGTACGGAGCAGAGCCGCTTGTGTACGAGGTGTATGGAGCAGAGCCGCTTGTGTACGAGGTGTATGGAGCAGAGCCGCTTGTGTACGAGGTGTACGGAGCAGAGCCGTGTGTGTACGAGTTGTACGGAGCAGAGCCGCTTGTGTACGAGGCGTACGTGGTGTACGGAGCTGAGTGTGTACTAGGTGTACGGAGCGGAGCCATGTGTGTACCAGTGGTGGCCCCCCGAGCATGCCGCTCCAATAGTCCCGGCCGCCTCTGCCGGCAGCATTCTTCTCCCAAGTCCTTGCCGCCGCTGTCCACCCCTCTGCAGCTCAGCACGGCGGGGAACAATGATGTCATCACTTAGCACCACTGTGCTGAGACGTGCAGAGCGGCAGAGGAGATGCTGAGGAGAAGAGGTATTTACTTTTTATTTTTTTAATAGTTTTTTTTAGTGAGTACACTGATGGGAAACTATGTAATGTACAATATAATATAGGACAATGGGGGTGCAATATACTATATGGAGAACTATTGTGGCCCATTATATTATATGGAAGACTATGGGGGTGCATTATACTATAAGGAAGGCTATAGGGGATGCATTATACTATATGGAGGACTATGAGGGTGCATTATACTATATGGAGGACTATGGGGGTCCAATATGCTGTATGGAGAGCTATGGGGGTGCAGTATGCAATATGGGGGTGCATTATGCTATATGGAGGACTGTGGGGGTTCATTATGCTATATGGAGGACTGTGGGGTGCATTATACTATTTGGAGGACTGTGGAGGTGCATTAATCTATATGGAGGACTGTGGGGGTGATTATTCTATATGGAGGACTGTGGGGCTGCATTATTCTATATGGAGGACTGTGAGGTGCATTATACTACATGGAGGAGTGTGGGGGTGCATTATTTTATATCAAGTACTGTGGGGGTGAATTGTTCTCTATGGAGTTCTGTAGGGGTGCAATATGCTATTTGGAGGACTACGGGGTGCAATATACTATATGGAGGACTGTGGGGGTGCGTTTTTCTATATCGAGTACTGTGGGGGGTGCATTCTATTTTATAGAAGACTATGGGGGTGCATAATATATGGAGGAATGCGGTATACTATGTGGAATACTATGGGGGTGTATTATATTACATGGAGCAAATTATACTATTTGGAAGCCATTATAATATTTGGAGGGCTCTGTGGGAGGCATGATAATACTTGGAGGCTACAAGGGAGCCTTTATACTTTATGAAGGGCTATTTGAGGGCTGTGTTGGGGGCCATTATACTGTACATAGGTCCATTTTACTACATGGAGGGCTGGGCGGCGGTCATAGTTGGGGATCATGCTGTACTGGGGTAGTTGCAGGAGGTGCAGTAGGGTCATCATACTGTGCATGTGGAGGAATGCACTGTGGGGGATCATACAGTGTTTGTGGGGCACTTTTGTTGGCATCACACTTTAGAGGGGCAATGAAAGGGGAATCTAGGGGCTTCAGTAGGAGGAAAATTACTTTGTAAAGGCTGACATATTGTGAGAGATGTACCTATGTGACCCAGCCAAATATTGCTTTTGTTGGGTGGTGCCCAATTAGAACTTCTGCTATGGGGTCCTATGATTTCTATGATGCAGGATGCATTGTCCCTCTGCTGCAGGACTGATTGGCCATAACTTAGGCTGGTTTCAGATTTGCATTTGTGTCTGCATGCGCAGGGTATGCAAACGCAGGGCAAACGCTGCCATACTGATGTGAACGCAGAGGAGATTCTCATCAGTATGGTGCTCGGCCAGCCAATCAGTGATCTCGACGGCGCCCGGGAGGCGGAGATTTGTGGCGGAGATCCTCCACCTCCCAGCCGCCGCCGACGAAATTTCAATGTGATCCGCAGCGTTCTCCTGCGCCGCCATGCGGAGGACAGTGCGGATCCATTGAGATCCATGCATTGTTTGTGCACTCACGGGCACTTGCTGATAAAACAAGCACGTGAACGCACAAAAAATGCAACATGTTGCATTTGGAGGGCGGTGGAGGGCGTATAAATTATGCGCATCCAAACGGAACCGTTCCCATGTTAAACATAGGAACGCATCGTTTGGCTGCGTTCTGTTACGCTTGCGTTCCGAATGCAAATGTGAAACCACCCTTACACACCAGGTCCAGTGCTGCCCCTCGGTACATTCAGGCATCCAGCCATCTTTCTCCTGAGCAGCGGTTGGTCGGTGTTGCTCTTCCCCCTTCCTGCTCCCATATCCTTTGCTCAACCCAATAGGAAGGACCCTGTTATTAATTACATAAAGACAGCCCCGTGTGTGGCGCTTGTGATTGGCTAAGCAATTCGGGAGTAAGTGTGGACTGTTGGATGGAGAAGAAGCGCCATTTTACCAACTTAGTGCAGTGGCGGCTTGTTGATGCTCAGACTGCAGGTCTTTACCTGTGTTGTGTGGAAGGTGCGGCATGGCGACTTGTCTGAATATTCAGTGCCAGGCAGCGGTCCAGAGTTTTGCAGGCGTGTGCCAGAGGTTGGCAATCAGTTCTGCCTGCAGGACCACGGCTCTGCCAGTTGTCATTATGTGTCTAAATGCTTTTGCCAAGCTGCCATTGCCATTAATGATCCTTGTTCTGGATTCTTCTGTGTGGTTCTTATATGTGCGTGTGATGGCGCAGACATCTTTGTGTGGACATCTTTTTTTTCTGTTTCTGTAAACTAAAATGTCCACTATTTTGCTCATTTTTACAGGATAAATATAAATCTGTAGGAACCAGATTTATTTTTATCAATTAAAATTTTTTTCTAGCGGGTGGGGGGGGCGGGCGCCGTTTTGCAGTTCGCCTCAGGCAGCAGAGAGGCTAGGTTCACCCCTGGCTGAGACCCTGCACTATTAATTATTTGGTTGGATTATTTAGCTGTGGGACAATTCTCCTTCTCCATTACAGTTATTGTCCGCTATGACATTACTGTGGTCCGTATTGTATTTGATGATTCTAATAATTTACCTGATTTTCATGAAGTGAATAATCCATTCCTGGCTTGGATATAGTTGAGTCAGTCTAACATGTGGTATATAATCGTACTATAATATATTCTTTTGAATCTTCATATATGGAGGTACTACTAGTATGTCTGACCATCAGCAAAAATTGCTATTAATTGGATAATCTACGTCACACTATTGTTTATGAATGTAACATCATTGATACGACCAATTGTGTCTTGCCATATATTTGATTTTCTGTGCACCCACACCCCTCCTCTGTGATCCCATTAATTAATAAATTACACTTTTCATTAATTGGGCTGTAATATCGTTTTTGTTTGGTTGTATGGTGTTAGTAAATAGTACGATAGGCTCATGTTTATCCCTGCATTCTTTGAGTGCAGTTCTTGACTAAAGTCATGTCAATGAAAGGATATGTGTTGATTTCTTTGTTTATAATGGGGAAAAAGTGAATGGAAAAGTGTTGGAAGAAAATCGACAGCTGCCAGCTACAGCCACAAAATTTTGCATAATCACACGTCTCGACCCCGAGAGCGTCATAGGCTATGTTGTGAGGCGAAATTTTAACCCCGCGCATTCCAATTCACCAAACAATTTTTCCCCTATCTACATAATGAGGAAACATTTTAAACAGCAAGGTAGGTTGCCCTCCGTTAAGACCAATGGAGTCTACTCAGGTACGGCTGTGTTAAACCAATAGCATAGAAAAACTGAGAAGTTAAAACTTAACTTTTACTAGCTCTATATTAAAAAGACAGTTGTCTAGACCAAACAAAACAAAAAAGTGCGCATACGTGACTGTGCAAGTCAGTGTAGTGCTAAACTGAACCCCTCTTATTACCAGGGTTCACAGGTACCCAAGCTAGGTCCCGTCCAAATACCCTAGGGACGCTGGCAGGTGCCTGCTTTTTTGGTTTTGAGTTTCCCCTAGGATGTAGTCATCAGAACAAACAATCCCATTAGGTAAACCCAGCCACATGCATTAGTGAAAAAACAGCTTGTATACTCCTATAGGGAGCGATCTCACCAAGCTGCGTCCACCTGTACGCATGTAAACGAGTCCATATAGCTCCGGATAACCTTCTGCTAGTGTTTTCCAGGCTGCTCAGGGCTCAGTGAATGTCATATAGCCACCATGTCATCTGATACGTTCCCTCCCGACGCGTTTCAGATCCCTCTTCTTCAGGGTAGTCATGGTACACATATAGGGATTAGTGTTCAAAGATACACATCCCTGTGCAGATGATGGCGATGGTGTCTGTAATAGACAGTGAATATCAGTTGCAGTACCATCATTATCCACAGTAACCTATGTGCAGCTCTGATGCTGCATGGTCTAGTACCTAATCAGGGACCCAATTAGGGTCTTCACTTTAACCAGTCTGGCCCCCTCAAGGTTGTGCAGCTGGATCACGCCGCCGCCTGGAAATGCTGGTTTTATCATGCCCAGGCAGTCACATGGCGTGTCACGTGACAGGAAGTGAAATTACAACGTGTCACTTCCTGTTCCTGTAACCTGTGGAACAAGCTTGTGTTCCACCTGTCACTTCCTGCCTAGTACTTCCTGCCTAGTACTGAGTCACGTGACCGGAAGTGATGTGTCACTTCCTGTTCCTGTATCCTGTGGAACTCAAGCTTGTGTTCCACAGACCACTTCCTGCCTAGCACTGAGTAGGGAGGATCACAGAGATACAAGACCTCCCCGCAGGAGGCGGAGTCCCCCACAATGTACACCATACATAGGATGATGTCACTGTTAGGGGAGGATACACACATTACATGCGATGGGTGTATCAGTACCCAAGTGGGTGAAGGGGTTAAACATCACATCTGATCTGATCATACTTATTCATATTTACATTGGCCTTATTCTCTCCTAAGCTATTCACAGCATAGAGGTAGTCAGCATCATTTAGATGCAAAGGGACAGTCAGTCTGCATTGCTCATCACACCAGCGGGGACAGATCAGGTATGCTAAGCACTAGCACTTGGTTTCTCTCAACTCCTATTTGAGAGATACAACAGACCTCCTGAAAAAGATCGAAGACATGATCATAGACGATAATATGCTGTTAGGCAGTATTGATTTTGAGGCTCTATACTCCTCGATCCCCCATGAAAATGGAATCGAGGCAGTAAAGTATTTCTTGAGAAGCAGGGGGGTTCAGTATGAGAAACACAATGATTTTGTGATCAAAATCCTAGAGTTTTGTCTGACCAAGAATGCCTTCACATTTGGCGGTAAGTACTTCCACCAGCTCAGGGACACCGCGATGGGGAGTTCTATGGCCCCATCTTATGCAAATCTGCTCCTGGGCTGGTGGGAGGAAACCGTTGTCTTTGGAGACAGCCCACAGATCGACACAGATAAGGTGGTGCTGTGGGTTCGCTTCATAGATGATGTCTTTGTAGTGTGGAGAGGGACTGAAAAGGACTTTGGTGGCATGGTAGAGACTCTGAACCAGAATACCGTGGGCCTACACTTCACATCAGAGGTTAATAAGGACAAGCTCCCCTTCCTGGATGTTCTGATCGAAAGAACGGAGGAAGGGAACCTCAGAACGAGTACACACCATAAAGAGACCGCAACAAACTCGTTACTAAGGTGGGAAAGTGGCCACCCTGAGAGCCATAAAAAGGGTATCCCTAAGAGCCAAATGATTCGCATGAGGAGGAACTGCTCACATGAAGAGCAGTTCAAAACTCAGGCGAAG
The DNA here is from genome assembly GCA_033576535.1 of Allobates femoralis. Lineage (NCBI taxonomy): Eukaryota > Metazoa > Chordata > Amphibia > Anura > Aromobatidae > Allobates > Allobates femoralis. The sequence goes on along the minus strand of JARQOC010000004.1, from coordinate 374,553,596 downwards.
GATCTAAAGCTGAGATTGAAGGAGAGAGGATACCCGGACAGGGTGGTAAAGAAGGCCTGGAAAGAGGTGAAAGACCTAGACAGATCAAAACTGCTTGCGACCAAACCTGAACCATCCAGGACTGAGGGTGGGGATGAGGTACGTCTGATTGCAACTTACACCAGCGGGTCAGAGAAGGTAAGGGAGATCTTGGCCAAACACTGGCAGATTTTAAGGATGGATCCTGATCTCTGTCCTTATCTCCCAACCACCCCTAGGGTGACTTATCGTAAAGCTAGGTCCCTTAGAGACAGATTGGTGCACAGCCACTACACTGCTCCTGGTACGTGGCTAAGAAGCAACCTGAAAGGATGTTTCAAGTGCGGTAACTGTGGCGAATGTGGCTCTATAGTCACAGCAAAAAACTTCACCAGCAATGTAAGTGGAAAAAATTCTGACATTAGATCCTTCATAAATTGTAAGACCATAGGTGTGGTGTATAGAGCCCAGTGCCCATGCAACTTGGAGTATGTAGGAAAGACAAAAAGGGAACTGAGACGGAGGGTATGGGAGCACAAGAGGGACATAAAAAAGGAATACGACACCACCCTGGCTCGTCATGTCAACGCGGTACATGGAGGAGATGAAGACTGCGTCCGATTTATAGGCATTGACTACATACCCCCCCAGTACGAGGCGGAGACTGGGACTCCATGATTCTAAGAAAGGAAAGTTTCTGGATCTTCACCTTGAATACGGTGGCACCGTTTGGTCTCAATGAGACCCTGTCCTTCTCCCCCTTCCTATGAGTTATCAGGGAAGGGAAATCTAGGAGGGAGAGTCATCGCTGAGTGGGGGCGCCGTTCTTCTGGGTGCCGACCTCCGCTGGTAGGTAGGGAAAGTGGGAAGAATAGGGAACGAACTACAGTGGTATGAGGCTGTACTGTACCTTATAACTGTTCTCCTTTCACTTTTCCACCTTTCCTCTTTTGCTAGTGCTGAGCATACCTGATCTGTCCCCGCTGGTGTGATGAGTAATGCAGACTGACTGTCCCTTTGCATCTAAATGATGCTGACTACCTCTATGCTATGAATAGCTTAGGAGAGAATAAGGCCAATGTAAATATGAATAAGTATGATCAGATCAGATGTGATGTTTAACCCCTTCACCCACTTGGGTACTGATACACCCATCGCATGTAATGTGTGTATCCTCCCCTAACAGTGACATCATCCTATGTATGGTGTACATTGTGGGGGACTCCGCCTCCTGCGGAGAGGTCTTGAATCTCTGTGATCCTCCCTACTCAGTGCTAGGCAGGAAGTGGTCTGTGGAACACAAGCTTGAGTTCCACAGGATACAGGAACAGGAAGTGACACATCACTTCCGGTCACGTGACTCAGTACTAGGCAGGAAGTACTAGGCAGGAAGTGACAGGTGGAACACAAGCTTGTGTTCCACAGGTTACAGGAACAGGAAGTGACACTTTGTGATTTAACTTCCTGTCATGTGACACGCCATGTGACTGCCTGGGCATGATAAAACCAGCATTTCCAGGCGGCGGCGGCGTGATCCAGCTGCACAACCTTTAGGGGGCCAGACTGGGTAAGTGAAGACCCTAATTGGGTCCCTGATTAGGTACTAGACCATGCAGCATCAGAGCTGCACATAGGTTACTGTGGATAGTGAATATCAGTTGCAGTACCATCATTGTCTATTACAGACACCATCGCCATCATCTGCACAAGGATGTGTATCTTTGAACACTAATCCTATATGTGTACCATGACTTCCCTGAAGAAGAGGGATCTGAAACGCGTCGAGAGGGAACGTATCAGATGACATGGTGGCTATATGACATTCACTGAGCCCTGAGCAGCCTGGAAAACACTAGCAGAAGGTTATCCGGAGCTATATGGACTCGTTTACATGCGTACAGGTGGACGCAGCTGGGTGAGATCGCTCCCTATAGGAGTATACAAGCTGTTTTTTCACTAATGCATGTGGCTGGGTTTACCTAATGGGATTGTTTGTTCTGATGACTACATCCTAGGGGAAACTCAAAACCGAAAAAGCAGGCACCTGCCAGCGTCCCTAGGGTATTTGGACGGGACCTAGCTTGGGTACCTGTGAACCCTGGTAATAAGAGGGGTTCAGTTTAGCACTACACTGACTTGCACAGTCACGTATGCGCACTTTTTTGTTTTGTTTGGTCTAGACAACTATGTCTTTTTAATATAGAGCTAGTAAAAGTTAAGTTTTAACTTCTCAGTTTTTCTATGCTATTGGTATAATGAGGAAACAGTGACAGTTACCAGTTGACAGTTGTGAATGAGAGGGGCTTAATGACAGCGCCAAAGACTAACAGAATATACCAGCATATAGTCACTAAGGTGAGGCCCTGACATGGGATATTCACCACACACGGGAACATGTATACACACCACATGCACACAAAGAGTAACAGCAAGTGTATAGTCGCTAAGATGCAGCCCCAACATTGGACACTCAAGACACACACAACACAGAGACACATACCACACCACAAAGAGACACACACACACCCACGGGGACACACACACACCCTATAGCGACACATGCACTCACCCCACAAGGACACACAACACAGGCAGACACACCACACAGACCCCCCCCACCCCAGGGACACACACACATAGCCACCCTATAGGGACACTTGCACTCACCCCACAGGGACACACACACCACAAAGAGACAAACACAACACAGAGACACACACCACACAGACCCCCCCCCCCACAGGGACACACCCACATACACACCCTATAGGGGCACATGCACTCACCCCACAGGGACACACACTACAAAGAGACACACAAAACACAGACACACACACCCCACACAGACACCCCCCCAGGGACACACACACATACACACCCTATAGGGACACATGCACTCACCCCACAGGGACACACACACACCACAAAGAGACACACACAACACAGAGACACACACATCACACAGACCCCCCCACAGGGACAAACACATACACACCCTATAGGGACACATGCACTCACCCCACAGAGATACACACACACACACACACACTACAAAGTGACCCACACAACAGAGACACACACACCACACAGACCCCTACCACAGGGACACACACATACACACCCTATAGGGGACACATGCACTCACCCCACAGGGACACACACACACCCCATGGACACACACACCACACAGACACAGATGTGCACAAATCACCTCACACAATTCACCTCATACGTGTGCTATCTTTAATTTCCAAACATAAACATCTGATTAAAAACAGCCAATGTGCAACACATGTGCCATATAGGGAATTAAGGCAGATGTCAGTCACATGAGCTGTCTATTATGTGTATGTGTGAGGTAACATATACTGCCCGGCCGGGGGGAGGGTTTACTGTTGGCTGGAGATTTATCAGGCTGCCTATAGCAACCAATCACAGCTCAGCTTCTATTTTCCTACAGGTCATTAATATGACATATTCAAATTCTATTTTGTTATAGCTAACAGCAGTTATTTATTAAGTTATATATAATATATATATTAGCTGCAGAGCCCGATGTTGCCCGGGTGTAATGCCCATGTATTGTCGTAATGCCCATATAGCAATATCCCCATATATGGTAATATTACCCATATATGGTAATGTATGTGTGTGTATGTATCATAGCTCCGCCCCTCCCAGTAAATGCGCCCTCGCACATAGCCATGTCCACTCCATATAGCTCTGCCCCTTCACATAGTCCTGGGGCGTGGCTATGTGGAGTGGGCTGGGCTACGACACATACATACACATGCACATGCTCAGCTTTATATATACATAACGATACATATTACCAGATGTGGGCCCAATTCTATCGCATTGGATGATTCTAGAATATGTGAGATTAAATATTAGTTCAACTATATTACTGAATTTGTGGGTTACTAAATGCAAAAATAAGTAGGTGCAATTAAAACTGTACAATAATCATTTCTGATCCCCATCTCCTTAAGTTGACTATACCATCACTGTAAATAAGCACCTGCACTTTTTCACCCCCACCTCATTGTTAGATTGTAAGCTCTTATGATCAGGGGTGTCATTATTTTGCTCTAATTATTGTATTATGCTTTGTATTGTATTGTTTTTTGTACTGTATTGTATCATATTTTCTGATAACAGCTTCTTATGATTGTTAAATTTGATCTTCTGTATTGTAAAGCGCTGCGGAATATGTTGGCACTATATAAATGAAGATTATTATTATTGTTATTATTAATAACAGTTGAATTGTCTAAAATGCAAGAATAAAGTAGGTATATGTATGAAAAATATGATGAATGCTGGTATTGATCAAAAATGTCATCCCAATGGCACTGGTTATGTGTGTGACCAATTTGTATGTTGTAACAGGCAACGGTATCCAAATGGTACTGGGTATGAATATGACCTCAAACCTAGCAAGCAGAGCGATATTGGGAATTTTTTTTGTACTAATATGACGGACATTGCACTCTGAGCACTACTGAGCATCAGTGGGTGTAGTAACATGGCGGGCGCGTTAGCTATGATCTGATGGTAGCTGCCAGACTGTATATGCTCCTTCCAGGTCTGACGTGACTTGTGTCATGTGATAGGGGCATGATACTAGTGGATGGGCAGAAATGTCGCCACTTCCACCAAAGAAGCTGTTCGCAGCCACCAATGAAGGCAGTCATGCCAACTGAATATATGGTGTACTCCGAGGTGGGCATGACGGTGTTAGGGGGTGTAGACTATGCTAGAGGGGTCTTGGCACCCCCTGCATCCCACCCCAACTGTGGGTCTTACTCCCAGACTCCTGCTACAATTCTAATAAAGGCGATGGCCATATCTCTTCCTAAAGTAATAACCGGGGGGTAGCAACTGGGTGTACAAAGATGGCATCAGTTACTGTGCATGATCATGGAAAGACAGTTTTTTTTTTACAATTTGACCAATCAGGAGATACCTGGGTGTGCCTGTGCTGACCAGTGTCCTCTAGGTGGTGTTATTTTGAGGATAAACAGACAGACAGACTTAGGCTGCGTTCACACAGTGCGTATTTTGTCGCGTATTTTTACGCATGCAGTTTTCTAAAGAAATACGCGCGTTTTTTTACGCGCGTAAAAAACGCATGTGTGTTCACACACATGCGTTTTTTGATGCGTTTTTTTACGGACGCGTTTTTTTCTGCATGTGTACTGCAAACACATAGAAATGAAGTTTGTTAAAAAAAAAAAGAAAAAAAAGCCTTGTGATGTCATTTCCTTTCTTTTCCATTATTACATCCTCCATTGAAAAGTGTACTAGAGAATGGACAATCTACATGCTGCATTTTCTATGTCCAGCAAGGGTAACCCAAGCAGCTGGGGGCTGGAATCCTCAGCGTGGTGAGGCCCAACCGTTCTGGGCCCACCACGCTAAGGACCGCAGCTAACAGCCGCCCCAGGATTGGCGCCTCAATGAGAGATGCCAAACCTGGCAGGTACCTCGCTCTTCCAGCTGCCCTGGGCGGTGGCAGTCTGGGTAATACCGGGGTTGGTGACACCTTTTTTGACAGCTGCCACCAAGCCCCATTTGGTAATGTCAGCCGTCAGTGTGACAGCCAGCTATTAGCAATAGAGAAATTGAGATTGGAAACAAAAAAAAAACACTTTGTAAAAATAATCTTTATTATTAAAAAAAACTAGAAATAGGCCCGATGCTATTGCATCGGGAGTGCGGTGAAATGAACAGGTGCCGTAGAAATAGCCGCTGAATATCACAGTCCTCTCTCCAAGATTTATGTGGAGTATATAGTGGCTCAGTGGTTAGCACTGTATATGGTGGCTCAGTGGTTAGCACTGTATATGGTGGCTCAGTGGTTAGCACTGTATACAGTGGCTCAGTGGTTAGCACTGTATATGGTGGCTCAGTGGTTAGCACTGTATGGTGCCTCAGTGGTTAGCACTGTATATGGTGGCTCAGTGGTTAGCACAGTATATGGTGGCTCAGTGGTTAGCACTGTATGGTGGCTCAGTGGTTAGCACTGTATATGGTGGCTCAGTGGTTAGCACTGTATACGGTGGCTCAGTGGTTAGCACTGTATATGGTGGCTCAGTGGTTAGCACTGTATGGTGCCTCAGTGGTTAGCATTGTATGGTGGCTCAGTGGTTACCACTCTATGATGAATAGCACAGTCCTCTCTCCAAGATTTATGTGGAGTATATAGTGGCTCAGTGGTTAGCACTGTATATGGTGGCTCAGTGGTTAGCACTGTATATGATGGCTCAGTGGTTAGCATTGTATGGTGGCTCAGTGGTTAGCACTGTATATGGTGGCTCAGTGGTTAGCACTGTATATGGTGGCTCAGTGGTTAGCACTGTATATGGTGGCTCAGGGGTTAGCACTGTATGGTGGCTCAGTGATTAGCACTGTATATGGTGGATCAGTGGTTAGCACTGTATATGGTGGCTCAGTGGTTAGCACTGTATATGGTAGCTCAGTGGTTAGCACTGTATATGGTAGCTCAGTGGTTAGCACTGTATATGGTGGCTCAGTGGTTAGCACTGTATATGGTGGCTCAGTGGTTAGCACTGTATATGAATGCGCTATTTTGTTGGGTGGCTGTGAGTTGCAATTTGCAGCGTGGGGGACCCACAACATTTGGGTCTCTCCACGCTGAGGATTCCAGTCAGCCAGCTGCCAAGTTGTACCTGGCTGGCTACCAAAAATACAACAAAGGACTTTTTTTTTTATTTCTAGAACTAATTCTAGAAAAAAAAAAATGACGTAGGGCTCCGCCATATTTTTGGTCCAGCCAGGTACAACTTGGCAGCTACAGACTGCCAGCAACCCCCAGCTGCCTCGTTGTACCTGGCTGCAACCAAAAATACAGCGAAGCCCATTTTTTTATTTATTTCTAGAACAAATTCTAGAAAAAAAATGACGTAGGGCTCCGCCATATTTTTGGTCCAGCCAGGTACAACTTGGCAGCTACAGACTGCCAGCAACCCCCAGCTGCCTCGTTGTACCTGGCTGCAACCAAAAATACAGCAAAGCCCATTTTTTTTTTTATTTCTAGAACAAATTCTAGAAAAAAAAAGACATAGGGCTCCGCCATATTTTTGGCCCAGCCAGGTACAACTAGGCAGCTGGGGGCTGGAATCCTCAGCATGGAAAGGCCCAAGCGTTCTGGGCCCCCCATGCTGCGAATTGCAGCCAGCAGCCACCCCAGAAAATGGCGCATTCATTAAAGCGCCATTTTCTGGCGCTGTACCCATGCTCTTCCAGTTGCCCTGGTGCCGGTGGCAAACTGGGTAATAAAGGGGTTAATGCCAGCTTTTTATTGGCAGCTGGCACTAAGCCCGAGATTCATAATATAAGGCCAATGTTAGACCCGCCATTAGGAATCTCTGGTAAATAGTCAGAAAATAGACACAGAGAAAAATATTTTTATTTTGAAAAAAAAACACAAACAAAATTCAGACTCCATCTTTATTATAGAGATCCGACGTAGTCCATAACGAAGGTCCCACGACGCTCGATCACCTCCGACGTAGTCCACAACGAAGGTCCCACGACGCTTGATCGCCTCTGCTCAATCCAGAGACTACAGCAAGGGATCAAGTGTCCTCTTCCTACAGTCTCTGGGATCACAGATATGGTGCACTGTATGACAATGATCTGTCATACAGTGAACCATGACTATGATCCCAGAGACTACAACAAGAGGACAATTGATCCCTTGTTGCACCCATCCATCCACCCATCATCCACGCATGCACACATTCACGCATGCACATCCATATCCACGCACGCTGACATCCATCCATGCAATCTGACATCCATGCATTCTGACATCCACGTACGCACATCCACGCATGCACATTCACACACACACATCCACGCACGCTGACATCCACGCATGCACATCCACTGACATCCACGCACGCACATCCACATATGCATCCACGCACGCACACATCCACGCACGCACATCCACGCACGTACATCCACACACGCTGACATCCACGTACGCACTTCCACATATGCATCCACGCACGCACACATCCACGCACGCTGACATCCACGCATGCACATCCACATACGCATCCACGCACGCACATCCACACACGCTGACATCCACGCACGCACATCCACATATGCATCCACGCACGCACACATCCACGCACGTACATCCACATACATCCGCGCACAGTGACATCCACGCATGGTGACATTCACGCACGCATATCCACGCATGCTGACATTCACGTACGCACATACGCACTTCCACATATGCATCCACACACGCACACATTCACGCACGCTGACATCCACATACACACATCCACGCACGCGCATATCCACATACGCATCCACGCACGCACACATCCACGCATGTACATCCACGCACGCACATCCACACACACACACACGTCCACGCACACATCCATCCATGCACACGTCTACGCACACATCTACACACGCACACGCATGCTCACGTCCACGCATGCACATGTCCACGCACGCACACATCTGCGCACACATCCATGCACACACTCATCCATGCACGCACTCGTCCACACACGCTCATGTACGCACACATCCATGCACGCTCATGTACACGCACGCATCCACACACACACATACATACATCCACACACACATAAACACATACATACATCCACACACACACATACATACATACACATACATGCATACACACACACATACATACATCCACACACACATATACACACACATACACACACACATAAACACATACATACATCCACACACACACACACATACATCCACACACACACACACATACATATATCCACACACACACACACACACACATACATACATCCACACACACATACATACATCCACACACACATACATACATCCACATACACACACACACACATACATCCACACACACACACACACACACACACACACACATACATACATCCACACACACACACACACACACATACATACATCCACACACACATCCACACACTTACATACATACATACACACACATACATACATACATACATCCACACACACACCCACACACACACATACATACACACACACACACACACACACAAACACACATACATGCATACATACATACATACTTACCTCCCTCTCGGCTGGCCCATGTCCTCTGCAATGCCCCATGTCTGTCGGTGTGCCGGTGAAGCGATCTGTCAGCTGACTGGCTCAGCTGACAGTCAGCTGATCGCTTCACTGGCAGATGCTGGAAGCCGCGAGGAGGACCGGACGCCTCTCCCATGCATCCTGAGGAGCGGTGAGTATCCAGACACTCGGTCACACAGGGACAGCCACGGGAAAGCAGGAATCCCAAAATGATGGGATTTCCTGTTTTCCCTGGGGCTGTTCCCGTGTGACATAATTTCCTGCGCACATACCCCTTGCCCCGCTCTGGAATGCGCATCGTCTGAATGGCGATGCGTAATTCCAGGGGTTAAAATGGGGCCTATGGGAGAACGCGCACGTAAAGAGACGGAAAGAATGAACATGTTCATTCTTTTTACGCGCGCGCTTTCTCCCATAAAAGCGCGGCCGAAAATTGCGCTGTGTGTGAACAGCAAAAGTGAAAGTGCATTCACTTTGCTGTGACACGCAGATGCAGGTCCGCTTTGGGGGGAAATACGCGCGCAAAAAAGCACAAATAATACGCACAGTGTGAACGCAGCCTAAGGCTTTTATATAAGTAGATATGCCCCATTGCTGTTATGCATAGGCTTGAACCTCCTCAGTCAATTACAGACTCTGGCTATGGATACTAGTTCAAGAGTGGAAATACCACCAGCCACCTCCTCTACATGTATGGCATCAAGCTGGATGCAAAAATTGAATGAGACATCAATTCACTGATCCACCTGACAAGGATCTAAAGTGAAGACATCGGGATGTCCTTCGGACTAGAGAAGTGAGGCTGGTTGGTAATAAAGAAAAGCAAGGTAATAAAGACTGATGGAATAGAACTACCAGCAGGGCACCACATAGCATATGTACAGACCTGCTACAAGTACATTGGCATCTCACAGAGATACGGTAACCAAGATGAAGAGGTAAGAAAAGTAGCAACATCAACATCTAGAAACCATCAAAGGGTAAGACAGGTCCTGTAGAGCCAACTCAATGGGAAGAATAAGATCCACACCATCAATGCATATGCATTGGCAGTTATTAGAAACCCTGTTTCTTTTGTGCTCCAGAGAATTCCTAAAACATCCAGAAAAACTTTAAGGTCCGGCACCAAAAGTTCTTAGTTCCAAAAAGATTTCTTTATTGATTTACAGCAGATTTTAATAACATAGAATTAAATCAGAACGCTTATTGAGACCGGTGGGGTGGGTGGTCTCCAACATAAGGATCCAGTAAGCTTCTCTACTTTGGAGCTTCTGTCTCCATGCCCCTCCTTTTTTGGGCCGCTTAACCATTTCAATCCCAAAGAATTGGAAACCGCTTAAATTTCCACCATGTATCTGGAAAAAGTGCTTTGAAACTTTTGAAGGATTGGCAGCATCCGGATTCACAGCATCTCTCAGATGTTTATTAAATCTTTTTCGTAATTTTCTAGTCATACAGCCTACATAAAACAGAATACAGATGTTACAATTGATTAAATACACTACATAAGAACTGTTACAGTTAATAAAATCCTTTATAAAACCACTTCTGATTATGCCACTTTTGTGAACTGTTTTGTTGTTCTTGGGTATTCAGAAACTCCACATTTGTTCCCCCCATATTTATGGAAATCCTGTACTGATAGCCAAGTTTTTTTATGATGTGCTGTCACTAAACTTGGTGAAAGCTGAATAGACAAAGTAGGAGGTCTCCGTGCAGAAAAGAGACACCCCTCTTTTAGAATACTGTCTAATATGGAATCACTCCTCAACATCGGGAAATATTTTTTAATGATGCTTTTTACTTGGGAAAATTCCCTACTAAATATGGTTACAAATACTGGCCTAACATCTGTACATTTTCTTTTGTCGTTTTTGTAGGCTGATTTTAACATTTCAGCACGGCGAATATCTTCAATAGCCTTTTCTGCTCTATTAATGATCCAACATTGGTAACCTCTATGTTTTAATCTAGTGCAAATTTCATCCTTTTCCTTTACAAAGGATTCTTTATCAGTACAGTTTCTTTTTGATCTATAAAATCCACCTCTAGGGACATTAATTCTAACATGGCGTGGATGGCAAGAATCCACACGTAAAATTGTATTTCCCATGGTTTTTGTATGAAATGTAGAGGTTCTCACCTTACCACAAGCCGTGTCAGCAACAATCATTAAGTCGAAGAAACTAATAAATGTTCTATTACTTTTATAGGTAAAGAAAAGATTACAATTGTTATTATTCATGTAATCAATAAGAGGAGAAATGTAATTTTCACTTGCTGACTTCACAATTACGATATCATCCATATACCTTGCATATAGAAAAATCTTGCTGAGAAAAGAATTACAGGATAGACAACAAATGTCCGGTGTCTTTTATATAACCTGGACAAATCTTAACTACTGGTTGAAGGAGAGAATCCGCCCATTCAGATAAATGTTCTGTATACGAACCTATTCCTGAGACAATTATTATTATTATTATTATTATTATTTATTTATATAGCGCCATTAGGTTCCATGGCGCTTTACATGAGGTTGAGGGAGACAAGAACAAGTACACTAAATCTAGGCGATCAGGACGTACAGGTACAGGAGGGGCAGGGACCCTGTCCACGAGGGCTCACAGTCTATGAGGGGTGGGTTAGGATACAGTAGGATGGGGGAATGTCAGGTATGGGGTGTTCGCCTGGGTCTCATGGCAGGTTGTAGGCTTGACGGAACAAGTGAGTCTTCAGGTGACACTTGAAGCTACTCAGGGTAGGAGAGTGTCTGACGTGTTCGGGTAGGGAGTTCCAGAGTAAGGCAGATGCACGGGAGAAGTCCTGGACTCGGTTGTGCGAAGAGGTGATGAGGGGGGAGCAGAGGAGGAGTTCTTGGGAGGAGCGGAGGTTGCGTGAGGGTAGGTATCGGGAGACCAGGTCGGAGATGTATGGTGGAGCCAGGTTGTGTATGGCTTTGTACGCCATGGTTAGTGTTTTGAATTGGGATCTCTTGGAGACGGGGAGCCAGTGAAGGGCTTGGCAAGGGGGGAGACAGGGGAGTAGCGGGAGGACATATAGATGAGTCGGGCAGCGGAGTTGAGGATAGACTGGAGAGGTGTGAGGGAGTTAGCCGGGAGGCCATTGAGAAGGAGGTTGCAGTAGTCAAGGCGGGAGATGATAAGAGCATGGATGAGTGTTTTAGCGGTGTCATGGGTGAGGAAGGAGCGGATCCGTGAGATGTTCTTGAGCTGGAGCCGGAGGGATGTGGTGAGGGCCTCGATGTGGGGTTTGAAGGATAGGGAGGAGTCAAGGATTACCCCGAGGCATTTGGCTTGGGGGACTGGGGAGAGGGGGCAGTCGTTGACGCAGATGGATAGGTTGGGAGGTGGGGTGGAATTTCTTGGGGGGAAGACTATGAATTCAGTTTTGTCCATGTTGAGTTTAAGGAAGCGAGCAGAGAAGAAGGATGAGATGGCGGAAAGGCATTGAGGGATTTTCGAGAGTAGGGAGGTGATGTCGGGGCCGGACAGGTAGATTTGGGTGTCGTCGGCGTAGAGGTGGTACTGGAGGCCATGGGACTCGATGAGTTGCCCTAGGCCGAGAGTGTAAATGGAGAAAAGTAGGGGTCCCAGGACCGAACCTTGGGGGACTCCGACAGAAAGGGGGTAGGGTGAGGAGGAGGTGTGGGAGTGGGAGACGCTGAAGGTCCGGTCCGCTAGGTATGAGGAGATCCAGGAGAGGGCAAGGTGGGTGATGCCAAGGGATTCCAGGATCCTGAGAAGAAGGGAGTGGTCAACCGTGTCGAAGGCGGCAGACAGGTCAAGGAGTAGCAGGATGGAGTAGTAGTGTTTGTTCTTGGCGGTCAGTAGGTCGTTGGTGACTTTGGTCAGGGCTGTTTCGGTGGAATGGAGGGGTCGGAAGCCGGACTGTAGGCGGTCGAAGTGGGAGCACGAGGAGAGGTGAGAGGACAGTTCGGAGTGGACGTGTTGTTCAAGTAGCTTAGAGGTGAATGGGAGAAGAGATATGGGGCGATAGTTAGAGACAGAGGTAGGGTCAAGTGAGGTTTTTTTTAGGATGGGCGTGATTAGGGCGTGTTTGAAGGCCGAGGGGAAGGTACCAGTGCTAAGTGAAAGGTTAAAGAGGTGGGTGAGGGCTGGGATGAAAATGGAGATGTGGTTGGGAATGAGGTGGGATGGGAGCGGGTCGTGGGCGCTGGTGGTGAGGTGTGATTTCGACAGGAGGGAGGAGAGTTGGTCTTCAGTTATAGGGGGGAAGTGGCTGATGGAGGAGGAGTGCAGTGTAGGTGGGAAGGGGAGGTGTGGGGATAGTGGACCGAAGCTGCTTCTGATCTTGTCGATCTTCTCCTTGAAGAAGGTCGCAAAGTCTTCAGCAGAGATGAGGGGAGAAGGGGGAGGAGCAGGTGGGCGAAGTAAGGAGTTGAAAGTTTTGAAGAGCTGCTTGGGGTTGCGGGACAGAGAGGTTATAAGGGATGAGAAGAACACTTGCTTGGCGGTAGCGAGTGCCGTCTTGAAGTCAGTGATGGATTGCTTGAATAGAGCAAAGTGCTCGGGGGTGTGAGACTTTTTCCATCTCCTCTCGGCGACTCTGGACGCCCGTCTCAGGTTTTTAGTGAGGGTGGTGTGCCAGGGTTGCCTGTTAATGCGTGGAGCATGGAGAGTGAGGGGGGCGGCTAGGTCGAGAGCGTTCGTTATGGTGGTGTTGTATAGGGTGGTGGCAATGTCAATGTCGTCAGCGCAGGGTAGGTCGGTGAGAGGGAGGAGTGATTCAGAGAATAAAGGAAGATCAAGATCTTTTAGGTTTCGGCGAGGGTGATCAAGTTTGCGGAGAGGGGGTAGTGTGGCAGGGGAGAAGAGGGCGGAGAAGGTCAAGAGATGGTCAAGAGCAGCCTTGCAGCCTTACAAGGACTTATTTAACAGGACAACCGATCCTCCCTTGTCTGCTTTTCTTATAAAAAATTCTTGATTATTTTGTAGTGAACGTATGTTATTTCTACTCCATCCGCTTAAATCACCTTGTGATGATGTCAGGTGTAGATCTTTCAAGTGTTTTTGGATTAATTCCTGGAAGCGATCCAACACAGGCACTCTTGATTGTACTGGGTAAAAAGTGGGATTTTTTGTCTGGAAATTCTCTGCTGTTAAAATTGATGCTGATTCCTTAGCAGATTCCACTGCTGACATATTGTGCTGGCCAAAAAAAGAGATGGAAGCTGCAGATATGAAGACCCAGACGATCCTTTCAATGCATGGAGGTCTCCATCCCAAGTCTAAACACCCAAAGATTGTATAGCAACAGAAAGGAGGGTAATTGAGGCTTGAAAGGTATCCAAGCCACCATCATGGATGAAACAAGGAGTATCCTGGAATATATCAGAAAAATGGCACTATAAGATGAAATGCTGAGAGAGAGCCTAAGGCAGCAACGACAGTCCTAGAAGAAAGAACAGGAACATGAAGTGCCATGGCAAGACAAGCCATTACATGGCTTGTACCACCGATAGATAATGTAGGTGGCTGATATGGACAAATCCTACCAATTGCTAGAGAAAGCAGAACTCCAAGACAGCACAGAGGCACTAATCATAGCAGCACAAGAGCAGGTGCTATGTACCAAATCCATAGAAACAGGGATCTACCACAGAAGGCAAGACCCAAGGTACAGAAATCCCAGAAACAGTCAGACATATAGTGGCAGGATGCAGAATGCAAGCAGAAACCGCATATATCGAACGTCACAACCAAGTAGTGAGAATTGTATGCAGGAACATCTGTACAACATATAGCTTAGTTCCCCCTTAGTCCAGGTGGGAGACCCTAGAAAAAGTGATGGAAAATGAAAGGGCTAAAATCCTGTGGGACTTTAAGATACAGACGGATAAGAAGCTTTATGGCGAACAAAGCAGATATGGTGATAGTAGACAAGGACCAGAAGACAGCAATGCTGATAGATGTGGCAGTGCCTATAGACATTACCATCAGAAAGAAGGAACATGAGAGCTGGAGAAATACCAGGGCCTTAAAGAAGAACTGGAGAAGATGTGGAAGGTGAAGGCAACAGTGATTCCTGTGGTGATAGGAGCAGTGACCCCTATGTTTTAAAAATGGCTACAAGAGATCCCAGGAGCAACATCTGAACTCTCTGACGTGAAAAGCGCAGTTCCGGGAACAACTAAGATCCTATGAAGAACCCTCAAACTTCCAGGCCTCTGTTAGAGTACCTGAGAATCAGGAATGACATAAAAACCACCCCAAGGGGGTGAGAAGGTAGTAAAGTGCTATGGAATTAATGGTGCTATATGAATGAGTAAATAAATATTATTATTATTATTATTATTATTATTATTATTATACAGTGATGTGAAAAAGTGTTTGCTCCCTTCCTGGTTTCTTATTCTTTTGTATGTTTGTCACACTGAAATATTTCACTGCAATATTTCACATTAGAAAACAAGTTTAAATATTAGAGAAAGATAACAGAAGTAAACAAAAATTGCAATTTTTAAATGATGGTATTTATATTAAGGTAAAAAGAAATCCAAACCTACAGGGCACAGTGTGAAAAAGTGATTGCTACCACCTTAAAATATAAATTAAAGGGATCCTGTCACCTCCAAAACGCCTCCTAAGCTAGCAAAACATGTCCCTGCACCATCCTATCACTAATCTCACACTTCTTTTGTCTCCTAAAAGCATCCTGTGAAAGTGCATAAAAACGTTTTAATACTCACTCATTAGTGATTATAATTAGCAGTGACTATATTCTTTAGTCACCAAGGCGGGCTGTTTTGCAGCTCCAGGGATCCACCCTGTCTCTGTGTGTTCTGCTGTGATGTGCAGGCATTGCCCTCCCCCTCTCTATCACTCACAGAATGCAAATCATTAGTCCTGCCTTCAGTTTCACAGCAGCACAGACAGAGAGAGGGATGGGTCCTGGAGCTGCTAAACAACACCCCCTGGTGACTAAAGAATATGGCCCCTGCTAATTATAATCACTAATGAGTGAGTATTAAAACGTTTTTATGCACTTTCACAGGATGCTGTGAGGAGACAAAAGGAGTGTGAGATTAGTGAATGGATGCTGCAGGGACATGTTTTGATAGCTTAGGAGGCATTTTGGAGGTGACAGGATCCCTTTAACTGTAGTCTATCACATCTGTGGGAAGTTCAGTTAAATTTCCTTAGCCACGCCCAAGCCTGATTACTGCCACACCTGTTTTCAATCAAGAAATCACTTAAATAGGACTTGCCTGACAAAGTGAAGTAGTCCAAAAGATTCTCAAAAGCTAGATATCATGCCACGATCCAAAGGGATTCAGGAACAAATGAAATTAAGTAATTGAGATCTGTTAGCTTGGAAAAGCCATTTCCAAAGCTTTTGTATTCCCAAAAACCGCAGTGAGAGCCATTGTTCACAAATGGCAAAAACATGGAACCTCCCCCAGAGTGGCTGGCTGAACAAAACTACCCCAAGTGCAGCGACGACAAAATTCAGGAGGTCACAAAAGACCCCACCACAACGTGCAACGATCTTTATGCCTCAGTTGCCTCAGTTAAGGATCATGACTCCACCATAAGAAAGAGACTAGGCAAAAATGGCTTGCCCATCAGAGTTTTCAAATCGAAAACCACTGCTGAGGAAAACATAAAGGCTCTTCTCGGTTTTGTCAGAAAACATCTTGATGATCTGCAAAGATTAGGGAGAATACTTTGTGGAATGACGAGACAAAAGTTGAACGTTTTACAAGGTGCATATTCCATTACATCTGACATAGAATAAACATAATTTCCGAAAAGGAACATCATATCAACAGTAAAATAAGGTGTTGGTAAGTGTGATGGTTTGGGTCTGTTTTGCTGTTTCAGCTTCTGGAAGACATGTTGTGGTAAATCGAACCATGAATTCTGCTGTCTGCCAAAAAATTCTGTAGCAGAATGTCTGGCTATCTGTTTGTGACCTCAAGATGAAGCACACTAGGGTTATGCAGCAGGACAATGATCACACACCAGCAAGTCCACCTCTGAATGGATTAAGAAAAACAAAATTAAGATTTTGGAGTGGACTAGTCAAAGTCCTGACCTTAATCCGATTGAAATACTGTGGCATGACCTTAAAAAGGTGGTTCATGTTCGGAAACCCTGCAATGTTGCAACAATTCTGCAAAGATGAGTTGGCCAAAATTCCTCCAAAGGGACCCTAACAATCAATCTGCTCTCTGTGAGGTGCCAGCTCACTGTGTGCACTGAAGGGAGCTGTGTATTTGTGTCAGAGCGATAATTATTAGCGAAGAGTCCGAGCATCTCGGCGGTACTAGGTGCTCGCTGAGTACGCCGAGTACTGAGATATTCGTGCGAGTACCGAGTAGTGACAAGCATACTCGCTCATCCCTAGTTGCTAGTTATCACAAACACTTTATTGCTGTTGCTGCTGCTAAGGGTGACCCAACCAGTTATTAGGTTTAGGGGGCAATCACTTTTTCACACAGGACTCTGTAGGTTTGGATTGAATTCTCCCTTAATAATAAAGACCTTCATTTATAAACTCTTCGTGTTTACTTGTGATACCTTTGTCTATTATTTATATTTGCTAGGTGATCTGAAACATTTAAGTGTGGCAAACATGCAAAGGAATAAGAAATCATGAAGAGGCAAACGCTTTTTCACACCACTGTATATATATATGTATATATATATATATATATTTATATTAGAGGAACGTATTATTTATATCACGATATCTGAATTTTACTTTTTTCTCTTGTATTGTTTCATATTGTCTATATTGTATTGTATTGTATTATCATACTGTATATTATGGTGTTTCATCCCCTCTGATCTGTAAAGCGCTGCGGAATATGTTGGCGCTATATATATAAAATTATTATTGTATCCTGTAGTAGAGAAGTGGACAAATGCTGAAGTTCTCTATTCTGATGCCAGCATGTCACACTCCATAAATGTTGGACTTCACATCTTGTCCATGATGGTGTTTTGTGTAATGCTTAAGTGACTAAGCAGTGAGTCATGACTCTGTTCTGTACAACTACTCATGAGTAAGGGTGATTCATAATTCAAAACTCAAAACCAATTGTATATTTACTTTCACGATTCAGATGAATATTTAAGTGGGAAATGGAAAGGTTGGCATGGCAAGGGTGTGTGTGCAGTTTAAAGAATCATATATGCAAACATTGATATATTTTGCTATAATAACTCTTTCACATCCAGGGCCTAAATTAATTGCCTAAATCTTTTTCAAGCACTGCTACAATAGTTAAAGATGTCCTGTGTTTCCTTACAGAAGAGAGTTTGGTAATGTTACCATAATTTGCTCTCCTAAGAATGAATACCTTATTCATGATTTGATAAGTTATTATTGTAGCAAAACATTCACTTTAATGTACTTCTGTCGATTATTATATTCTTCTTGACCTTAAACAAACCTTTTAAATACATAGCATTTTTTACTGCTAAAAATATTTGGACAGAATAAAAGCACTTACATTAGGGGGGAACATAGACATGAATCACCAAACGACCTGTCAAGTATGGATTTTAATAAACAATACAAAAATCTTCCTCCTACACCATTATAAGAGTATCAAATGTGAACATATAGCGGAAGCATGGTATATGTTACATAGATGGCAGTCAGATCAAACAGTGTTCAAGTCCATGAAAATAATGAGGAAGAGCTGGCTATACACAGGCAGATGTTTCTCAGCACATCATTTAACTTTGTTGAGTTACATCCTTGTTTCCGTTTTGTGACTGCTTTTTAATGTGCGTTTTTTTTTTAATGAAATGCTGTGTTTTATGGGACTCTTGAGTGGACTGTTGATCCTTTTTATCTTTTTAAGGTTTAGTTAACCATGGCTTTACTCTTATTTTGTTTAGAAACATAGAAATGCATATTAACATTTTCACTTAACAAAAGTAATGCCTGGATTAAGAAAATACTTTAAAAGTAATCTTTATGATACATGTATATACTCTTCTTTGGAGTAAAAGCCTATATGACATACAAATGTGGTATATTCATTAGATATGCCATACATGCCTGTATTAAGACAAGAACTTTAATTAATTATTTAATTAATCATTTTAATGTATGGCTCCAGTTTAGCAGTAGTGACATATAATAGGCAATATTTACCAAAAAACAATTTAAAGGGAACCAGTTAGGTGGTTTATGCCCCCCCCAGTTATCACTATCAGTACCTGCAGCTTCATAATACTATTCTAATCATCCTTGTCTGAGCTCAGAGTGTAATGTGAAAGGTGAAAAAAGAAGCATTTATACACTTACATTTCAGTCTACACCTTGGAGGAGGGGGACTGTCTGGCAGAATAATAGTTAACTCACTTTTAACTAGGATAGCTAAAGGACCTGTGTGATGTAACGATCATGTGACCATAGTGGGCGGAGCTAAGCCAGCAAACATATTATGTTCTATGAGAACTTAGCTCCGCCTATTGTAGTCACATGATTATGACATCACATAAGGTCTCCCAACATGTTCTAACATAAGGCTGAAATGTTAACTATTAACCTGCCAAACTGTCTCCCGTCCTCCAAGCTGGATACTGACTGCCTCATTACATAAGGAAATGTAAGTGTATAAATGCTTTTATTTCACCTTTCACATTACACTATGAGCTCAGACAGGGATGATTAGACTGGTATAAAGCTGCAGATACAGACAGTGATAGCTGGGAAGGCATAAACTAGCTCACAGATTCCCTTTAATGCTATCAAATGTCCTATGTATCCCACAATGGTGTCAATAAAAACAGCAGCTCAGGAAGTGAAAAAAACAAGAGCTCTCATAGCTTTGTAGGCGTTAAAATAAAAGATACAGGTCTCCACAACCTGACTGGTACTGCTATTCCATGCACCATTGTATAACTCATGTTTACAGGACATATATAATGCTCCTGTAATACTCACTGTATTATTGCTTGACTTTCTATGTTTGCAATACTACTGTTCTAATACTTTAATAAAAAGAGATTGAATAAAAAAAAAAAAAGAAAAGATACGTCTCAAAGATGGCAATACAGGTTTATTTATTTATTTTAACAAATGTAAAAATCATTTTCAACCACAATAAAAACTCCAAAAAACTGGACATGTTTGGTATCGCTTTGTATCGTTTGATAATCATACGTACCTGGAGAATTATGTTGACAGATCATTTTTACCACAAAATGAACACCATAATAACAAAACATGCAAAATTTAATTTTATTTCGCAATTTCACATCACTTGGATCTTTTGCCCCGGGTTGGTTATGCTAAAATAAATGATGTCATCTCAAACTACATCTCGTGTCACAAAAAATCTGATGTGCTGATGTGAAAATAATAAAGTTATGGCTCTTGGACAAAAGGGTAGAAAGTAGAAAAACACAAAAATGTAAATATTTGCGGGTCCTTACAGGGTTAGAGTGAACCATGATTATATTCTCCCTAAATAAGTAAATCATATCTATCTATCTATCTATCTATCTATCTATCTATCTATCTATCTATCTATCTATCTAAATATAAATAAATATGAGTAAGCGTTAGATTTGTGTCTGTTAACCTCATACCTACTGATGGCACACCTGAACTATAAAGTTCAGGGTCTGTATCGAATACTTAGTGTTCGGGCACAGATCTGGAATGTGGACTTACCTGAGAAGTACATGTTACAGTTCAAGTTCGCGTTTTGGTGGGAGGCTGTAAAAAGAAAGAAGACGTATTAAACATCAGTGCTATACTTATTGTGTCCACTTACTCGTACCGCTCATTAATTCACTGCTGAGGGGAGCAACAGCCAATCACAAACGCTGTCATAAATAGTGGGCGTCTGTGATTGGCTGTTGGAGTAACCTGGAAACAGGTCAGAGCTCAGCTGGGTCGCTAGTGCTGAACTCAGTTGAACCTTACTGTGATGTCACCCCGCACACATGCAGCAGTGTGTTTCAGCTTCCGCAGTAGATGGACGTCGCAGAGGATCCACTTAGGGGGTTGTTCTTGTGGTACTAAACATGGTTAATGAGGGATGTGTTTGTGTTTTTTTCTAATAAATGATTTTTCTCTGTGTATTCACATTTGCAAATAAAATGATTTTCAAGGTATGGTTTTATTTAATATTTACTGAGAGGTTCCTAATCGCTGGGTCTAACATTGGCCCTACATTATGAACCTCGGGCTTAGTGCCAGCTGGCAATAGTCAGCTGGGATTAACCCCTTTATTATGCCACTTGACAGCTGGAAGAGCCAGATACAGCAGTAGAAAAGGCACTTCGATGAATGTGTCATTGTCTTGGGTGGCTGTGGGCTGCAATTTGCAACGTGGGGGACCCAGAACTCTTGGGCCTCCCCACAGTGAGGATTCCAGCCCCCAGCTGCCTAGTTGTACCTGGCTGGCATGCAAGAATATGGTGAAGCCCCGTGTAATTTTTTAAAATTATTTCAAGATATTTAAAAAAAGAGCTCAACTGCTTTTTTGGTTTCCTGCCATGTAAAATTAGGCAACTGAGGGAGGGTGGCAACCCATACCTGCCTGCTATATCTGGCTGGATACTAAAAAATACAGCAGAGCCCCACGTCACATTCTGACATAAAACATTTTTTTTTCCTTTTTCCAGCGTTTAGAGCGGTTTCACATTGGCGTTCGGGTGCACTTCATCTGAGTAGCTGATGCAAGCGCAGTCCCAAACTTGACCATTTGCAAGTGAACACAGCTGACAGAATCCACATGCGTTAACTGTGAAAAGAGAGGAGAGAGAGAGGACAGAGGAGAGAGGACAGAGAGGAGAGAGAGGACAGAGAGGAGAGTGAGGAAAAAGAACAGAAAGGAGGCAAAGAACAGAGAGGAAAGAAAGGACTAAGAGGAGAGAGAGGAAACAGGAGACAGAGGAAAGAGAGGACAGAGAGGAAAGAGAGGTGACAGGCAACAGAGGACAGAGAGAAGATAGAGGACAGAGAGGAGAGAAAGAGGAGAGAAAGAGACATTGATTTCCTATGGGTTTGGCTTTGTGAATGCATGCGTTCCCTGCTTTGGCCTGCAGATCAGTGCAGCTGAAGTGATGGAGCTCTTTTTTTTTTTCTTCTCCAGACTGTATGTAGGGTGGGGCAGTGCAGGCTTTCAGCCAATCACAGTGAAACACAGCAAAGGGTATGTTTTGCACAAGGAAGGTCCGGCATCATTGGCTGTATATGTCACATGTCCTTGCCCTATAAGACCCGGCCATTTTCTTCATCGCCACCATTTGCTTATTGCTGTAGCTGTGTGTCAGGCGGCACCGCTGCTGCTGTGGGCGACATACAGTCAAAACTCAGAATTCTACTATCCCATTCAGTTAAAGAGCAAATACATAGTTAGATAGATAGGTTTAGGGAGTAGGGGCTGTGGGGAGGGTGTGGATTTTAGCAGAATCAGCTCTTTTAAGAGCTGCATCATTGGAGTAGGGACTAGGTCTGTAATAGCCCTTTTTCAGATCTACTCCATAGAAGCAGGGACTACTTTTAATTACAGCCATTTGGGCTAGGTTAGAGCAGTCCCTATTAGTTTTTGCCAGGCAGGTGTCTCAGCAATTTGTTCGGACTAGTAGCAGTGTGATTTACACAGTAGTGTAGCCCACTTGTGAAAAGCTACACTGCCAGTGTACTTCCTTACTCATTTTTAACTGCACCTTGGCCACATCTGACATCTGGTCAACTCACAGCGTGCCAAAAACTATTAGTGTAAGCCACTTGTAATACAATCTACTACACCGCCAGTGTACTTCCTACTAATTTTTAACTGCACCTTGCCAAGGTCTGATTTAGGGCCTAGTAGCAGTGTTGGTTCAGTCACCCCTGCTTCATTGACATTCACCTTTTTTTGGTAAAACAACTGTACTGCTCCCAAATTTTTCACATACAAAATGAGTGGCAAAAGGCCTGCTGCTGGTGGAAATGGGAGTAGGCGTGGTGGAAAGGGAAAAAAAGTTTGTGTCTGTGGGGTAGATGCTAAAGCTACATTAACATCTGCTGAAGATAGACAATCTTCCAGCCAAAGTAAGATGTCTACTTCTTTCCGTGGCCAATCGGATATGATCCCTTTCTTACGGACACGACCATCGATAACACTTGGAAGTGAGGCACAAAAACAGCAGGTGCTTGAATGGATCTCAAGTGCTCCATCAACTGGCCTCTCCTCCACCTCAACTTTTACATCACAAACCCTCCAGTCATCTGAGGTGTCAGACCAATCACTCTTGATTCCTTCAAGCTCCCAAGTGTCCAGCCACCATACTCAGTCTGGGCTAACAGACATGTTTGAGTCTGCAGAGCTGTTCAGTCACAGAATAGCCTGGGAATCAGAGGTCGGCTCCAAAGCTGCAGTGAGTCCAGACGAGTTAATGATCTGCCCTGATGCCCAGAAGCTTTGTGAGTCAGACCCAGGCCCATATGAAGAAACTTCTGACCTTTATGCAAACCCTCATTCCCTAACAGTACATACTGTTGGTGGACACCAGGAGGATGATGCTGATGAGGCTCAGATACCGGATTTGATTAACAAATTAAGTTATCGGTCAAGGCAGGAAGAGGTTGTCTCTGAGGATGAGGGGTGTGAGAACACAGAGGATGATGATGAGGTTGGAGATCCCACTTACTGTAAACCCACAGTCAGCCAGTCGATGAGGTCAGCACAGGAGGTGGAGGAGGATGCTACTGACTATGAGGTTAGGTTGCGCCTTCCTGGACATAGAAGGAGCACTGGAAGCACGCCAACAACTGCATCCACAGCCACAACTCTGCCTCTGAGCGGAAGTCGTGCTGGCTCTGCAGCTCGTATGGGCTCTAAGCCTTGCCTAGCCTGGGCCTTTCTTGACATCGCCAAGGATCTCCCAACTCATGTCATCCTGCAAGATTTGTCACCAATCTCTGAGTAGAGGCCAAAAACGCACTAGCTTGAGTACTTCTTGTATGAACCGCCACATGGACATGAAGCACAAAGTCGAAGTGGGAAGCTCACCATGCTAGAATGCGGGCTAGCGCGGCGGGCCTACTACCGTCTGCCCCATCAAGTGCATCCATGTGCTTTTCATCGTCTCTGTGGGGACTGCTGTCACACATGCTTTTGGACGTACACCTTCCACCTCTTTACCCGCAACAGGCAGTGTGATTGGTAGGTCTTCACTTCGTTTTTCAAGTGGACAATGCTGCTGGTGATGAGCTCTCTCAGACATCGAGTGCACCACCTTTGGATGAAGGCAACATTACATCTTCGCCTGCACCTCCCTCCCAGACCAGCAGTTTGCCGGGGACACCATACTCAACTGTGTCTCAGCACAGCAGCCAGCCCGCCGTCCCTCAGATGTGGACAAGTAAAAGGCCATTTCCTCCTAGCCATGAGAAAGCTAAGCGCTTGAATTTCACCATCTGCAAGCTGTTGGCTTCAGAAATGCTGCCTTTCTGCCTGGTGGACACAGAGGATTTTCGAGACCTTATGTTCGTCGCAGTGCCCCAGTACCAGATGCCCAGTCGCCACTACTTCTCCAAGAAAGGTGTGCCTGCGCTACACCAGCATGTCGCAGACAACATCACCGCTTCCTTGAGAAGCTCTGTGTGTGAAAGGGTGTATTTCACCACAGACACTTGAACCAGTAACCATGGACAGGGGTGTTACATGTCACTAACTGGGCATTGGTTAACTATGGTGAGAGCTGGAGAAGGGTCTGCTGTCCAAGTCTTGCCGTCCCCATGAGTTCCTCCACTGTTTCTGCCTCCTGAACCTCGTCTCGGTCCTCCACTTCCGCCCAAAGCCTGTCTGGTAATGCCACCTGCGTTGTAACTGCATAAGGAATCCTGCACACCTCCCTACAGCAGGGCTCAACGCCATCAGGCGGTCTTTACCTTGAAATGCCTAGGAAATGTGAGTCACACAGCTGAGGAGTTGTGGTCAGCTCTGGCGACCGAGTTTCAGCAATGGTTGTCTCCACTCAACTTGCAGCCAGGGAAGGCCGTGTGCGACAATGCTGCAAACCTGGGTGCGGTCCTTCGCTGGGGCAATATCACACACGTGCCTTGTATGGCTCACGTGTTGAATCTGGTTGTCCAGCAATTTTTGACACACTATCCCGGCCTAGATGGGCTTCTGCAGAGGGCACGGTCGCTGTGTGCTCACTTCCGGCGTTCGCATCCCGCAGCTCAACGACTCGCTTCACTCCAGGAGTCTTTTGGCTTGCCCGTTCACCGGCTGAAATGTGATGTGCCGACACGTTGGAATTTTACTCTGCACATGTTGCAGTGACTGTGGCAGCACCACCGAGCCCTGGTGCAATACGTTATGACATATAGCCTGGGCCAACGAGATCCAGAGGTGGGGCAGATCACGCTGCAGGAGTGGTCTCAGATCAAGCACCTATGCACCCTTCTGCACAGTTTTGAGATGGCGGCGAAGATGTTTAGTGCTGACGATGCCATTATCAGCATGACTATTCCGGTCATCAACATGCTGGAGCACACTCTAAACAATATTCGGAGTGAGGTGGTGGGATAAGAGAAGGTTGAGGAAGTACAGGAGGATTCCTATGCGGAAGGGATGACACCATCTGCAAGATCCTCACAGTCGGCAGCACCAAGACGGTAGGCATGGGAGGGTGGTGGAGAGGCATTCACGAGGGTGCATGTTAGCAACCGACCTCTTCAGGAAGGTGCAGGAGCCCAGGAAAAAATGGAGTATGAACTAGCGATGGGCATTGAAGAGTCAGCAGATGAGGGAGACCTTGATGACATTTCTGTTGTGCGAGGTTGGGGGGAGAGGGCAGAGGAAGGAAGCATCATTCTCACCTCCCCACCACCAACACAACATTGACTTGGTCTTCCTGGGTGCGCAAGACACATGAGCGCCTTCTTGGTACAAGAGCCAATTTGCTGAAATAATTCCTGCCATACAAAGGGACTCACACATGCAGGACTATCAGCAGAAGCTGATACTTAATCTCAGATCAGCTTTTCCACAAACCACTAGTGGTAGCAGTAGACAGAGTGAATCTCACAGTTCCAACTTGTCAACCGTGGGACTGTCGCGTCATCATCACTCACACTGTACCAGTAACACTGTATCTGGTGGTGGTACCAGCAATTTTGTGGCCTCGTTTCAAGATTTTTTCAGACCATCATTTTCAAGGCCTGAAGGCACGAGAAGTCTGACACATAGTCAACGCCTGGAGCGGATGGTACACGAGTATCTCCAAACTTAACATCAATGCAAAGCCTTGCTCATTTTGGGCTTCCAAACTGGAAAAATGGCCTGAGCTCGCCACTCACGCCTTGGAGATCTTGTCGTGCCCCGCAGCCAGCGTTCTCTCAGAACGTGTCTTCAGCGCTGCTGGTGGTGTGTTGACAGAAAGGCACACGCATCTGTCCACCCAGAATGTGACAGACTAACATTCGTAAAGATGAACAAGGCATGGATCCGCAAGGACTTTTCTACCCCCGTGTCATCCTGGGGAGACTAAAGCCTTGTGGATTTTTGCCTAAAAGTAACCATTTAAAGTTTGCAACTGTGGTGCAATTGATGCCAATTAAGTGGTGTCTTTGCCCAAATTTTTTGAAAAAGGGAGACTATTCTTGTAGTCCCCTAAATGTGACACAATACTCATCGTCTGCGCGAGGCCTTAAGGTACCTTTACACGCCACCACAGGAAGGCAGCAACTGCCTGGCACTGGGGATAATTGTGCCAGTTGCCATGAAATTGCTACGAAATGGCGGCGTGTAAATAGGGCAGTTCCTCCCGGTGTCCAGCAGTTGCTTTGAATACCTGTTGCTAAGCCGTGCTCAAAAACAGAAAGGCACAATTGCCATGGTAGTGGCGTGTAAACGGGGCATAGGCATGGATGTTGCGTCGCCTAGTGAACTTCCAGAGGCGTGCCACAGCGTCATGGATACCACCCCCCATCAGCGATCATTGGTGGGGGCTACTGTGTAACCATTGGCTGTCCCTTCACAGGGTGCCATATTTAAAGAGCTATCCATTCACAATCCACAATTGGAATGGCGTCATGTATTAGCCAGCCTCCCTGCGCTGGCTGGCCAATCATGACGCTATTGCGTTGTCCAATCAACGCATGTGCATCACGGAATACACAACTCTGTCACGCCTATGTACTTACTGCGCGAAATATGTACGCCCATATTCCTTTGTGGTAGCGGCGTGTGAAGTAGCGAAAGTATTCCACAATAAGTTAGCTGCGGCACCCGTCGACACTTCCGGGGAACAAAGATACCTTCAGTGGAGCACGCAATGGCGGCGTGTATATGTGGCATCGGCGATCAGTATCCACTGTTAAAAACGTGCGCAAGCACGTGCGATGGATACCTGTTGCTAGCCACAGTGGCGGCGTGTAAAGGTACCTTTACAGATACAGAATAAAAATCAAGCAATACTCATCGTCTGAACGTGGCCTTACAGAAACCGAAGTAAAAATTATGCAATACTCATCATCTGAACGTGGCCTTACAGATACAGAAGTAAAAATCAAGCAATACTCATCATCTGAACGTGGCCTTAGGGTACCTTTACACGCCGCCACTGTGCCTAGCAACAGGTATCCACCGCACGTGCACGTGCACGTTTTTAACGGTGGATACCGATCGCTGATGCCACATATTCACGCCGCCATTGCGTTCTTCACTGAAGGAATGTGTTCCCCGGAAGTGCCGACAGATCCTGCGGATAACTTCCTGTTGAATACCTTCGCTGCTTCACACACTGCTACCACAAAGGAATATGGGCGTACATATTTCACGCCGCAAGTACATAGGCGCGACAGAGTTCTGTATTCCGTGATGCAACAGCGTTGATTAGACAACGCAATAGCGTCATGATTGGCCAGCCTGCGCAGGAAGGCTGGCTAATACATGACGCCATTCCAATTGTGGACTGTGAATGGATAACTCTTTAAATATGGCGCCCTGTGAAGGGACAGCCAATGGTTACACAGTAGCCCCCACCAATGATCGCTGATGGGGCGTGGTATCCATGACGCTGTGGCACGCCCCTGGGAGTTCACTAGGCGACGCAACATCCATGCCTGTGCCCCGTTTAGACGCCACTACCATGGCAATTGTGCCTTTGTGTTGCCTTCAGTTTTTGAGCACGGCTCAGCAACAGGTATCTGAGTCAACTGCAGGACACCGTAAGGAACTGCCCTATTTACATGCCGCCATTTTGTAGCAATTTCATGGCAACAGGCACAATTATCCCCAGTGCCAGGCAGTTGCTTTCTTTCAGTGGTGGCATGTAAAGGGACCCTTACAGATACAGAATAAAAATCAAGCAATACTCATCATCTGAACGTGGGCTTATAGATACAGATGTAAAAATCAAGCAATACTCATCATCTGCACAAGGCCTTACATAAACCGAAGTAAACATCAAGCAATACTCATCGTCTGCACGAGGCCTTACATAAACCGAAGTAAAAATCAAGCAATACTCATCGTCTTCATGATGCCTTACAAATACTGGAGTAAAAATGGATTTTCGAAGGGCATGACATGCCTATATCTGTTTCTTCTCCACATTTTACTCGTCCATTTCTTTTCTTTGCGCGTTTTTATATGTACTTGTCACTTTTCCATGTGTTTGTTGTTTCTTCTGAGACGTTTGTCACCTCTTGGACACCTTAGAAGTTGTTTTCTATGTGTTTTCTATGTGTTTGTATGCAGGGCCGGCGTCAGCACCCGGCGTACCCGGGCAAGTGCCGGGGCCCGACTGCTTGGAGGGGGCCCACCGGGCCCCTGAGGGCTAGGGTCACACTTGTGTTGTGACCCTAGCCTGACGCAAGTATTGTCTGCTGCAGCGCAGAGCATTTAACGCTCTGCGCTGCCAGCAACTGAGCCCATAGAAACCCGATGTTTACATTGACAACCAGTGGTTGTCAAGGTAAACGTCGGGTTTCTATGGGCTGCCTCCAGCGCATAGCATTAAACGCTATGCGCTGCAACATACAATACTTGCATAAGGCTAGGGTCACAATGCAAGTGTGACCCTAGCCTCAGGGGCCCCTGAGCACTGCCCCCACAGCCAGAGCCATATCCAGGGAGCAGCTGGGGGGTCATTTTCAGGCTCCTGCTGCACCGGAGGTCTCCCTCCTCCCCCCTCCACGGGAGCCTACAGAGCTGCACACTCTGGGCTCAGGCTTACAGGACCTGTGATGATGTCAATGGATGGGGAGGAGTCAGGGGTCTCATGATCAGCTCCTCAGTGTATCCAGGGCTGTGCTGGCCACCATGAATGATGCTCAAATAAGGTGAAGTTTGTGTGTGGTCAGGAGGCATTTACAGTGTGAATGTAGCAGAGGTGAGTGTGTACTAGGTGTATGGCAATTAGGTGAAGTTTATGTGTGTGGTCAGGAGGCATTTACAGTGTGAATGTAGCAGAGGCGAGTGTGTACTAGGTGTATGGCAATTAGGTGAAGGTTATGTGTGGGGTCAGGAGGGATTTACAGTGTGAATGTAGCAGAGGCGAGTGTGTACTAGGTGTATGGAGCGGAGCCGTGTGTGTACGAGGTGTATGGAGCGGAGCCGAGTGGGTACTAGGTGTACGGAGCAGAGCCGAGTGTGTACGAGGTGTACGGAGCAGAGCCGCGTGCGTACGAGGTGTACGGAGCAGAGCCGCGTGCATACTAGGTGTATGGAGCAGAGCCAAGTGTGTACGAGGTGTACAGAGCTGAGCCATGTGTTTACGAAGTGTATGGAGCAGAGCCACGTGTGTACGAGGTGTACGGAGCAGAGCCGTGTGTGTACGAGGTGTACGGAGCAGAGCCATATGTGTACGAGGTGTACGGAGCAGAGCCATGTGTGTACGAGGTGTACGGAGCAGAGCCAAGTGTGTACGAGGTGTACGGAGCAGAGCCAAGTGTGTACGAGGTGTACGGAGCAGAGCCACGTGTGTACGAGGTGTACGGAGCAGAGCCGTGTGTGTACGAGGTGTACGGAGCAGAGCCAT
Organism: Allobates femoralis; assembly: GCA_033576535.1. Taxonomy (NCBI): domain Eukaryota; kingdom Metazoa; phylum Chordata; class Amphibia; order Anura; family Aromobatidae; genus Allobates; species Allobates femoralis. The sequence goes on along the minus strand of JARQOC010000004.1, from coordinate 374,523,414 downwards.
ATGTGTACGAGGTGTACGGAGCAGAGCCATGTGTGTACGAGGTGTACGGAGCAGAGCCAAGTGTGTACGAGGTGTACGGAGCAGAGCCAAGTGTGTACGAGGTGTACGGAGCAGAGCCAAGTGTGTACGAGGTGTACGGAGCAGAGCCATGTGTGTACGAGGTGTACGGAGCAGAGCCGCGTGCGTACGAGGTGTATGGAGCAGAGCCAAGTGCGTACGAGGTGTACAGAGCTGAGCCATGTGTGTACGAGGTGTACGGAGCAGAGCCATGTGTGTACCAGAGCCACGTGTGTACGAGGTGTACGGAGCAGAGCCACGTGTGTACGAGGTGTATGGAGCAGAGCCACGTGTGTACGAGGTGTACGGAGCAGAGCCGCGTGCGTACGAGGTGTATGGAGCAGAGCCAAGTGCGTACGAGGTGTACAGAGCTGAGCCATGTGTGTACGAGGTGTACGGAGCAGAGCCATGTGTGTACCAGAGCCACGTGTGTACGAGGTGTACGGAGCAGAGCCACGTGTGTACGAGGTGTATGGAGCAGAGCCACGTGTGTACGAGGTGTACGGAGCAGAGCCGAGTGTGTACGAGGTGTACGGAGCAGAGCCGCGTGCATACGAGGTGTATGGAGCAGAGCCGCGTGCGTACGAGGTGTATGGAGCAGAGCCGCGTGTGTACCAGGTGTGCGGAGCAGAGCCGCATGTGTACGAGGTGTACGGAGCAGAACCGCGTGTGTACGAGGTGTACGGAGGAGAGCCGCGTGCGTACGAGGTGTACGGAGCAGAGCCGCGTGAGTATGAGGTGTACGGAGCAGAGCCGCGTGCGTACGAGGTGTATGGAGCAGAGCCGCATGTGTATGAGGTGTACGGAGCAGAGCCGCATGTGTACGAAGTATGTGTACCAGTGGTAGCCCCCCGCGGATTCCGCTCCTATAGTCCTAGCCGCCTTTGCCAGCAGCATTCTTCAGGAACAGCTCTTGCTGGTTTCAGCAGTCACTGTTCCTATAAGGCTGCCTTCACATAGGAGTTTTTTTTTTTAAATGTGGCAGTTGTGGTAAAAAAAACCCCCGCATCTGCCGTATTTTCCGTCTAGCAGCTGCACTTGCTGCACGTTTGCGGCAAGCCCCATGCATTGTCTATGGGGCTTGCGGTAAGTGTGCGGCAATATATATATATATATATATATATATATATATATATATATATAAAAAAAATAGAAAAAAGAAATCAGCACAAACTTCCACTCAAAGATGGGTGCAATACATCCTGTGAACTTGCAATGTCCAATGCAGTGTATTATACTTCCCAGAAAAAACAGGCAGCACTCCAGCGTCTTATCAACAACCGACAGGTTTAATGTAGCCCCAAGTGGTGCGACGTTTCAACCTATTACAGGTCTTTCTCAAGCATAGTGTTCAGTGCACAATGGTGTTACATATATAGGGTGCTTACATAATTGCTGATTAACATAGAAATGTGAATAAAATCTATAAAAAGTAATATACATTCACATATACCATAGTGACATAAGTGTAAATACATAGTGCATGTGCTCCAATATAGATATCAACGATGTCAGTGTATTAACCACTATATTCATCCCTAATTACTCATTATTATATTATAGTGTACATCTGTAAACATAGATACCTTTGGTAATTACTGAGAGGTGATTGGTCGCTATGTACCTTGAATACACGCCATCTCCATTATCGTTGCCACCACGCTGTAAACACAGCGTCTTCCGCGTTATACTGCGCATGCCCGTACTTCCGGGTCTTACAGCGCATGTGCGGCAGCCGCGTCATCGCTGACGTGGCGGTCACATGAATAGCTTGTAATTGCGATCGCCATCTTTGTTTCTGGCGATCTATACTAGAAGCCATTATATTTGCCCACTTAATACATGTACCAATATATATGTCTGCTTTATAATAAGTCATATTAGGTAACCAAATGACTGGGGACTCTAATAGGATCTCACATATATACCGGGGAGTGTAATAACACTTATCCCCCACTCGACCAGTGGTTTTTAAACCAGTTCAGAACCGATTTCACTCTGGTTACAGAGGAAAATCAGTCTGTGCAGCATCAACAAGCAAGCCAACTGATGTGTCCAACACCAGTTTACTCCATGTGACACTACTCTGGAAGAACCCACTATCAGTCAAATAACATCCACAGCTGATCCATAAAGACCCTAGAATCTATAATAAAAAAATCACAAAACTAATTTATGTATATGCAAAAATGTGGGCAAAGTTTATTAATAAAAAAAGGTTTGTGGCAGTTTTTTTTCAAAAGAGATTTTGCGTGTTCCAATACAACATTTCCGACCAATCATTCCTCCTGCAATACAAAAAGATAATAATGAAAAAAAATAAATAAAAATATAATCTATAGTTATATCAATTTTCGTCTCACAGATCTTCTCATTATTAGACAATGGCAGTATATAAAAACATATTTCCTGCACTATTACGGTATAGATACTAATGAAAGAAAGACAGTAGTGGAAAGCTCAATCAATATCTATCTATTGATCTCTGTCAAAATCTCAGAGTATAGACTGGATCTTGAAATCCACATTTAGACCATTAGGTCTCAAGGTATTCAAAGTGTAAATCCATTTCAGCTCTTTTTTCTTAAGAATGGCCTCCCTATTTCCCCCCCTCCTTAAAGTAGGTACATGGTCTATGTTAATCAGCAATTATGTAAGCACCCTATATATGTAACACCATTGTGCACTGAACACTATGCTTGAGAAAGACCTGTCATAGGTTGAAACGTCGCACCACTTGGGGCTACATTAAACCTGTCGGTTGTTGATAAGACGCTGGAGTGCTGCCTGTTTTTTCTGGGAAGTATAATACACTGCATTGGACATTGCAAGTTCACAGGATGTATTGCACCCATCTTTGAGTGGAAGTTTGTGCTGATTTCTTTTTTCTATTTTTTGCTATTGAATGTTCAGTGAAATCTTTGCACTATTTTTTCTGTCTTTTTTCATCGGTTATACGATAACGTATGTTGTCTAGACAAAAAGATATGGAATCTGAAGAGCCTGTGGTTTTTTCCTATGGTATAGAAGATGAGGAGAGGATTGTAGGGGCAAGAGGTGGGGAGGCCACCTTTCTTGGTAACCCCTCAGTCTCCGAAGTTAAACGGAAACATGAGAATGATTTGAAGAGGATTGTGACTATTGAACTGCATTTACTAACATTGGGTGAATATTATAAGGCAAGGATCATCCCTAGGGGATTGCGATCTAATGTGCGTCCAAATTTAATGATGAATTCACCGGATTTTTGCAGGAAATTCTGTCAAATATCTAACAAGTATGCGTTTGACACTATTTTGTTGAATATTGAATATTTACAACTGGAATTGGCAAAGATGAAGGATGTGGTTTCAGAGTCTGAAACGAAACTTAAGAACACTTTATCTGATGTAGATTGGAAATTTTTTTTTGAGAATGTGACCTCCCATGTCTCTAAGCTACGTGGTGAATTAGAAGAGACTAAAAGAAAAAAATGGACACGTGACTTGGAAGATTATGAACATGGCAATATTTATAATTGGCAACGAGAGGGTACCAATAATTGGAAGAAGAAAGGTCATACATGTTATAACAGATGTGTTGATGTTTGTGCACCTAATGAATCCACTAATAATGATGTTACATCTCTACATTTTAGGAACAGATTTGTCAAAACCAAAGGCGACAGGACAAGGAGAGGGGGCAGGCGACAGCACAGACGCCAGAAAAGAGAGAGAGAAAAGGAACAAGAAACAACAGAACAATCAGAGACAAACCAGGAACAAGGAGGGGAATTAGTGGTCAACATTTCCAAGAATGTACTTACTAAACCTGAGAATGATCTTTTAAATAAAGGTTTAAATTTTTGTCCTGGTATACATGTTGACTGGTTTGATCTAATGTTAGATTTGAACCGTTTCTATAGACGGATTAAACTACGTGAGTGGTTTTATAATAGTCAAACACCCATAGATGCTGGGGGTCAAAGTGAATTTAGAGGTAAAGATTTAAATCTATACAAGAAGAGTAGATTTATACCACCCAATTGCTCTAGCCACATTCAGGCATTCATGGAAGGAGTGAATAGAGATGTAGAGAAACTAAAAGGAGGGACGAAAAGTGAATTTAAGAAACCAAATATGACAAGTGATGAGGCTGATGCATTAAAAGCCTTAATCTATGATGGCGACATAATAGTTAAGAGCGCCGATAAGGGCGGCGCTGTCGTCCTAATGGATAGAGATTTTTATGTGAAAGAATTAACTACACAAGTATTCGATGAAAAAGTTTATAGAAGACTGTCGGGTGATCCCAAATATAAAATTCAGCGGGAATTGAAGGCTATTTTGGAACATGCACTAACTCAAAAATTAATTGATCAGAATATCTACGATTTTTTAATAGTAGATTTTCCTATAACACCAACGATCTATACATTACCAAAGATCCATAAATCTCTGCATAACCCTCCGGGACGTCCTATTGTGGCGGGCACGGAGTCTGTGCTGAGCCACATAGGAGTCTTTCTAGATAAAATTCTTAATCCAATAGCTAGTAATTTCAATTCCTATATCCGTGACACCACAGACTTTTTAACTAAAATCTCAACATTTAGTATTGACAATAGCTATTTTTTGGCTTCCTTAGATGTTGTTAGTCTCTACACATCGATAGAACATGAATATGGTATACAATGTGTGATAAAAAAATTGGAGGGAATTAATATTTCTGCAGAAGCCAGGTCCTTTGTCATTGATTTATTGAATTTGGTCTTGAGAAGAAATTATTTCCTTGTTGGCAATAACTTCTATGAGCAATGTCGTGGCACGGCTATGGGGGCCAATATGGCCCCTGCATATGCGAATATTGCTATGGGGGTTCTGGAGGAGGATGTCATCTATGTTTCCCACCACTTCCGTAAGGTTTTGGGGTGGTGGCGTTACATAGATGACGTCTTCCTCATATGGACCGGTACTGAGGTGGAGCTAAAGGACTTCTTGGGATTTCTAAATGAAGTCAATGACACCATTAAATTTACTTTAACATACTCTATGACCAGATTACATTTTTTGGATGTTACGGTTGAAAAGAAAAACGAAACTTTGACAACCAGCATATATGTAAAAAGTACGGATAGGAATAATCTGTTATTGTATTCCAGTCAACACCCTAGGACAACAATTGAGGCTATACCATTTGGCCAATTCTTACGAGCCAAAAGAATAGAGAGCGATGATAAACATTTGGAGCTGACCCGGAAAGGAATATCTAATAAGTTTAAAAATAGAGGTTACCCGAAACGTATTTTAGAAGAACAACAAAGAAAGATTGAGACAATAGAACGTGATGATTTATTTACAACTAAAGCCAAGAAAGTGACTAAGAGAATACCGTTTGTTTCTGGTTATAACCAAGAAAGTGGGTCTGTAGCTAGGATCATACGCAAACACTGGCAGATATTGTCTAAAGGATTATCACATATTGAAGAATTTGCCGAGCCCCCTCTCTTCTCCTATCGCCGGACAAGAAATATTAAGGATAGAATTGTGAGATCAGATTTGGGACCCTTAAAAAGAAGTAGACAAATGTCACTTACAGGTATGGGGAGAAAGGGATGCTATCCGTGTCTAAATTGTATTAATTGCACTGCAATGTTGAAGGGACAGTGTTTTACTGATAGTCAATCTCAGAGAGAATTCAAGATCAATCATTTTCTGACGTGTGACTCAGAATATATTATATATCTATTAGAGTGTCCATGTCACCTTTATTATATAGGTGAGACAACATGGGATTTTAAAACACGGTTCGCTCAACACAAATGCTCAATTCGGAAAAAACGATTAGATCTTCCTGTACCAAAACACTGTGTTGAGAAAGGCCACAAGGACACAGATATTAAGTTTAGAATAATTGACCATGTACCTACTTTAAGGAGGGGGGGAAATAGGGAGGCCATTCTTAAGAAAAAAGAGCTGAAATGGATTTACACTTTGAATACCTTGAGACCTAATGGTCTAAATGTGGATTTCAAGATCCAGTCTATACTCTGAGATTTTGACAGAGATCAATAGATAGATATTGATTGAGCTTTCCACTACTGTCTTTCTTTCATTAGTATCTATACCGTAATAGTGCAGGAAATATGTTTTTATATACTGCCATTGTCTAATAATGAGAAGATCTGTGAGACGAAAATTGATATAACTATAGGTTATATTTTTATTTATTTTTTTTAATTATTATCTTTTTGTATTGCAGGAGGAATGATTGGTCGGAAATGTTGTATTGGAACACGCAAAATCTCTTTTGAAAAAAACTGCCACAAACCTTTTTTTATTAATAAACTTTGCCCACATTTTTGCATATACATAAATTAGTTTTGTGATTTTTTTTATTATAGATTCTAGGGTCTTTATGGATCAGCTGTGGATGTTATTTGACTGATAGTGGGTTCTTCCAGAGTAGTGTCACATGGAGTAAACTGGTGTTGGACACATCAGTTGGCTTGCTTGTTGATGCTGCACAGACTGATTTTCCTCTGTAACCAGAGTGAAATCGGTTCTGAACTGGTTTAAAAACCACTGGTCGAGTGGGGGATAAGTGTTATTACACTCCCCGGTATATATGTGAGATCCTATTAGAGTCCCCAGTCATTTGGTTACCTAATATGACTTATTATAAAGCAGACATATATATTGGTACATGTATTAAGTGGGCAAATATAATGGCTTCTAGTATAGATCGCCAGAAACAAAGATGGCGATCGCAATTACAAGCTATTCATGTGACCGCCACGTCAGCGATGACGCGGCTGCCGCACATGCGCTGTAAGACCCGGAAGTACGGGCATGCGCAGTATAACGCGGAAGACGCTGTGTTTACAGCGTGGTGGCAACGATAATGGAGATGGCGTGTATTCAAGGTACATAGCGACCAATCACCTCTCAGTAATTACCAAAGGTATCTATGTTTACAGATGTACACTATAATATAATAATGAGTAATTAGGGATGAATATAGTGGTTAATACACTGACATCGTTGATATCTATATTGGAGCACATGCACTATGTATTTACACTTATGTCACTATGGTATATGTGAATGTATATTACTTTTTATAGATTTTATTCACATTTCTATGTTAATCAGCAATTATGTAAGCACCCTATATATGTAACACCATTGTGCACTGAACACTATGCTTGAGAAAGACCTGTTATAGGTTGAAACGTCGCACCACTTGGGGCTACATTAAACCTGTCGGTTGTTGATAAGACGCTGGAGTGCTGCCTGTTTTTTCTGGGATATATATATATATATATATATATAGTCCGCGATATGTACTTAAAGGGGGCCCACTGAGACCTTTTCGCCCGGGGCCCACAGAAACCTGGAGCCGGCCCTGTTTGTATGTGTTTGTTTTTTCCTGCCATTGTTTTCAATGATATTCGACGGTGTTTGACAAACATTCGACGAACATTCGACAAACACAACCCCAATTCAACAAACCGAATCGAATTCAAACACTAGGGTGGTGGATCATCTCTAAAATTTAGTGACAGGTTCCCTTTGACTTTATCTGACCTACTAGGCACAAACAGGTCTCTGACGTATCTCTCTGTTTTTTCTATAGTACTCCACAAAACTAATGGTGGTCCCACCTGTGTGTGGTGGGGCATGACTTTATGGGAACGCTTGCACGAGCTTTGACTTCATGTGTCCTTCTAGGCCTAAACAGGTCTCTGACATATCTCTCTGTTTTTTCTATAGTACTCCACAAAACTAATAGTGGTCCCACCTGTGTGTGGCGGGGCATGACTTTATGGGAACGCTTGCACAAGCTTTGACTTTATCCGGCTTACTAGGCACAAACACAGGTCTCTGACCTACCCCTCTGTGAATTCATGTAGTACTCCACAAAACTAATGGTGGTCCCACGTGTGTGTGGCGGGGCATAACATTGACGGGAGCGCTTGCATGAGCTTTGACTTCATGTGTCCTTCTAGGCCTAAACAGGTCTCTGACGTATCTCTCTGTTTTTTCTATAGTACTGTACAAAACTAATAGTGGTCCCACCTGTGTGTGGCGGGGCATGACTTTATGGGAACGCTTGCACGAGCTTTGACTTCATGTGGCCTTCTAGGCCTAAACAGGTCTCTGACCTACCTCTCTGTTTTTTCTACAGTACTCCACAAAACTAATGGTGGTCCCACCTGTGTGTGGCAGGGCATGACTTTATGGGAACACTTGCACAAGCTTTGACTTCATGTGGCCTTGTAGGCCTAAACAGTTCTCTGACGTATCTCTTTGTTTTTTCTATAGTACTCCACAAAACAAAATGTGGTCCCACCTGTGTGTAGCGGGGCATGACTTTATGGGAACGCTTGCACAAGCTTTGACTTCATGTGGCCTTCTAGGCCTAAACAGGTTTCTGACGTATCTCTCTTTTTTTTTCTATAGTACTCCACAAAACTAAATGTGGTCCCACCTGTGTGTGGCGGGGGATGACTTTATGGGAACCCTTGCACAAGCTTTGACTTCATGTGGCCTTCTAGGCCTAAACAGGTCTCTGATGTATCTCTCTGTTTTTTCCATAGTACTCCACAAAACTAATTGTGGTCCCACCTGTGTGTGGCGGGGCATGACTTTTATGGGAATGCTTGCACAAGGTTTAACTTCATGTGGGCTTCTAGGCCTAAACAGAACTCTGACGTATCTCTCTGTTTTTTTCTATAGTACTCCACAAAACTAATTGTGGTCCCACCTTTGTGTGGCGGGGCATGACTTTATGGGAATGCTTGCACAAACTTTGACTTTTGACTTCATGTGGCCTTCTAGGACTAAACAGGTCTCTGACATATCTCTCTGTTTTTTCTATAGTACTCCACAAAACTAATTGTGGTCCCACCTGTGTGTGGTGGGCATGACTTTTATGGGAACGCTTGCACAAGCTTTGACTTTATCCGGCTTACTAGGCACAAACACAGGTCTCTGACCTACCCCTCTGTGAATTCATGTAGTACTCCACAAAACTAATGGTGGTCCCACGTGTGTGTGGCGGGGCATAACATTGACGGGAGCGCTTGCATGAGCTTTGACTTCATGTGTCCTTCTAGGCCTAAACAGGTCTCTGACGTATCTCTCTGTTTTTTCTATAGTACTCCACAAAACTAATAGTGGTCCCACCTGTGTGTGGCGGGGCATGACTTTATGGGAACGCTTGCACGAGCTTTGACTTCATGTGGCCTTGTAGGCCTAAACAGTTCTCTGACGTATCTCTTTGTTTTTTCTATAGTACTCCACAAAACAAAATGTGGTCCCACCTGTGTGTAGCGGGGCATGACTTTATGGGAACGCTTGCACAAGCTTTGACTTCATGTGGCCTTCTAGGCCTAAACAGGTTTCTGACGTATCTCTCTTTTTTTTTCTATAGTGCTCCACAAAACTAAATGTGGTCCCACCTGTGTGTGGCGGGGATGACTTTATGGGAACCCTTGCACAAGCTTTGACTTCATGTGGCCTTCTAGGCCTAAACAGGTCTCTGATGTATCTCTCTGTTTTTTCCATAGTACTCCACAAAACTAATTGTGGTCCCACCTGTGTGTGGCGGGGCATGACTTTTATGGGAATGCTTGCACAAGGTTTAACTTCATGTGGGCTTCTAGGCCTAAACAGAACTCTGACGTATCTCTCTGTTTTTTTCTATAGTACTCCACAAAACTAATTGTGGTCCCACCTTTGTGTGGCGGGGCATGACTTTATGGGAATGCTTGCACAAACTTTGACTTTTGACTTCATGTGGCCTTCTAGGACTAAACAGGTCTCTGACATATCTCTCTGTTTTTGCTATAGTACTCCACAAAACTAATTGTGGTCCCACCTGTGTGTGGTGGGGCATGACTTTTATGGGAACGCTTGCACAAGCTTTGACTTTATCCGGCTTACTAGGCACAAACACAGGTCTCTGACCTACCCCTCTGTGAATTCATGTAGTACTCCACAAAACTAATGGTGGTCCCACGTGTGTGTGGCGGGGCATAACATTGACGGGAGCGCTTGCATGAGCTTTGACTTCATGTGTCCTTCTAGGCCTAAACAGGTCTCTGACGTATGTCTCTGTTTTTTCTATAGTACTCCACAAAACTAATAGTGGTCCCACCTGTGTGTGGCGGGGCATGACTTTATGGGAACGCTTGCACGAGCTTTGACTTCATGTGGCCTTCTAGGCCTAAACAGGTCTCTGACCTACCTCTCTGTTTTTTCTACAGTACTCCACAAAACTAATGGTGGTCCCACCTGTGTGTGGCAGGGCATGACTTTATGGGAACACTTGCACAAGCTTTGACTTCATGTGGCCTTGTAGGCCTAAACAGTTTCTCTGACGTATCTCTTTGTTTTTTCTATAGTACTCCACAAAACAAAATGTGGTCCCACCTGTGTGTAGCGGGGCATGACTTTATGGGAACGCTTGCACAAGCTTTGACTTCATGTGGCCTTCTAGGCCTAAACAGGTTTCTGACGTATCTCTCTTTCTTTTTCTATAGTACTCCACAAAACTAAATGTGGTCCCACCTGTGTGTGGCGGGGGATGACTTTATGGGAACCCTTGCACAAGCTTTGACTTCATGTGGCCTTCTAGGCCTAAACAGGTTTCTGACGTATCTCTCTGTTTTTTTTCTATAGTACTCCACAAAACTAATTGTGGTCCCACCTTTGTGTGGCGGGGCATGACTTTATGGGAATGCTTGCACAAACTTTGACTTTTGACTTCATGTGGCCTTCTAGGACTAAACAGGTCTCTGACATATCTCTCTGTTTTTTCTATAGTACTCCACAAAACTAATTGTGGTCCCACCTGTGTGTGGTGGGGCATGACTTTTATGGGAAGCTTGCACAAGCTTTGACTTTATTCGGCTTACTAGGCACAAACACAGGTCTCTGACTACCCCTCTGTGAATTCATGTAGTACTCCACAAAACTAATGGTGGTCCCACGTGTGTGTGGGGGGCATAACATTGACGGGAGCGCTTGCATGAGCTTTGACTTCATGTGTCCTTCTAGGCCTAAACAGGTCTCTGACGTATCCTCTGTTTTTCTATAGTACTCCACAAACTAATAGTGGTCCCACCTGTGTGTGTGGCGGGGCATGACTTTATGGGAACGCTTGCACGAGCTTTGACTTCATGTGGCCTTCTAGGCCTAAACAGGTCTCTGACCTACCTCTCTGTTTTTTCTACAGTACTCCACAAAACTAATGTGTGTCCCACCTGTGTGTGGCAGGGCATGACTTTATGGGAACACTTGCACAAGCTTTGACTTCATGTGGCCTTGTAGGCCTAAACAGTTCTCTGACGTATCTCTTTGTTTTTTCTATAGTACTCCACAAAACAAAATGTGGTCCCACCTGTGTGTAGCGGGGCATGACTTTATGGGAACGCTTGCACAAGCTTTGACTTCATGGGGCCTTCTAGGCCTAAACAGGTTTCTGACGTATCTCTCTTTTTTTTCTATAGTCTCCACAAAACTAAATGTGGTCCCACCTGTGTGGGCGGGGGATGACTTTATGGAACCCTTGCACAAGCTTTGACTCATTGGCCTTCTAGCCTAAACAGGTCTCTGATGTATCTCTCTGTTTTTTCCATAGTACTCCACAAAACTAATTGTGGTCCCACCTGTGTGTGGCGGGGCATGACTTTATGGGAATGCTTGCACAAGGTTTAACTTCATGTGGGCTTCTAGGCCTAAACAGAACTCTGACGTATCTCTCTGTTTTTTTCTATAGTACTCCACAAAACTAATTGTGGTCCCACCTTTGTGTGGCGGGGCATGACTTTATGGGAATGCTTGCACAAACTTTGACTTTTGACTTCATGTGGCCTTCTAGGACTAAACAGGTCTCTGACATATCTCTCTGTTTTTTCTATAGTACTCCACAAAACTAATTGTGGTCCCACCTGTGTGTGGTGGGGCATGACTTTTATGGGAACGCTTGCACAAGCTTTGACTTTATCCGGCTTACTAGGCACAAACACAGGTCTCTGACCTACCCCTCTGTGATTCATGTAGTACTCCACAAAACTAATGGTGGTCCCACGTGTGTGTGGCGGGGCATAGACATTGACGGGAGCGCTTGCATGAGCTTTGACTTCTGTGTCCTTCTAGGCCTAAACAGGTCTCTGACGTATTCTCTGTTTTTTCTATAGTACTCCACAAAACTAATGTGGTCCCACCTGTGTGTGGCGGGGCATGACTTTATGGGAACGCTTGCACGAGCTTTGACTTCATGTGGCCTTCTAGGCCTAAACAGGTCTCTGACCTACTCTCTGTTTTTTCTACAGTACTCCACAAAACTAATGGTGGTCCCACCTGTGTGTGGCAGGGCATGACTTTATGGGAACTTGCACAAGCTTTGACTTCATGTGGCCTTGTAGGCCTAAACAGTTCTCTGACGTATCTCTTTGTTTTTTCTATAGTACTCCACAAAACAAAATGTGGTCCCACCTGTGTGTAGCGGGGCATGACTTATGGGACTACAACTTCTTCTGTGGCCTTCTAGCCAACATTCTGGTATCTCTTTTTTTCTATAGTCTCACAAAACTAATGTGGTCCACTGTGGGGGGTGATTGGAACCTTGCACACTTTGACTTCTTGCTCTGGCTAACAGTTTGAGTATCTTGTTTTCATACTCAAAATTGTGTCCCTTGTGTGCGGGGCATGACTTAGGAATGCTCAAGTTTATTATGTGCTTCTAGGCTAAACGCTGACTACCTTTTTTCTATAGTACACAAACTATGTGTCCACCTGTGGGGCTGACTTATGGAAGCTTGCACACTTGTTTCGCTTCTAGGACAAAGTCTACTACCTCTGTTTTGTATATCCAAACTATTGTCCACTGGGTGGGGCTACTAGGAGCTTGCAAGCTTGACTTTTGTCTAGGCAACAGGTCTTGCATCTTTTAGTATCACAAAATATGGGTCCACGTGTTGCGGCATACTAGGACGCTTCAGAGCTTTGACTCGTGCTTGGCTAAGTCGCACTCTTTTTTAGTACTCCAAATATGGTATTGTTGGATTTATGACCTGCAAGCTTTGTTCAGGGCTTAGCTAACATCTTGCTACTCTTTTTTAAGTACTCCAAAAATGTGGTCCACTGTGTGTGGGGTGACTTTATGACCTTGCAAGCTTATTCTGTGCTTTAGCCTAAAAGTTCTGTATCTCTTTTTTTCTATACCAAAAGTGTCCCACCTGTGTGTGCGGAGATTTTGGACTTGCAAGTTTGATCATGGCCTCTAGCTAACGGGATTTCTAGTTCTTCCTTGATTATTCTACTAGTGTCCAAACTATTAGTACTCAAATTGACTTGGCGGGCATGACTTTATGATCTTGCAACTTTGACTTTGACTTATGTGCCTTTAGATAACAGTCCCGAATCTCTTTTTTTTGTACCAAATAATGTGGTCCCTTGTGTGTGGGCATGATTTTAGAACGCTGCACAAGCTTTGACTTTATCGGTACAGGCACAACAAGTTCTGCTACCCTCTGTGAATTGTATATCACAATAGTGGTCCCACTGTGGGGGTACATTGACGAGCTTGCATGAGCTTGATTATGTCCTTCTAGCTAACAGTCTCTGAGTATTCTCTGTTTTCTATAGTTCACAATAATAGTGTCCTTGTGTGGCGGGCAGACTAGGGAACCTTGCACGGCTTATTCAGTGGCTTCTGCAAGTCTCGACCTACCTCTCTTTTTCTCATACCACAATAATGTGGCCCTGTTGTGCAGGGCATGCTTAGGGAACACTGCACAAGCTTGACTTTTGTTGTAGCTAACGTTTTGGTATCTCTTGTTTTATAGACCAACAAATGTCCCTGTGTAGCGGAGACTTTTGACGCTTGCACAAGCTTTGTTCATGTGCTTAGCTAACAGGTTCTGACGATCTCTCTTTTTTTTCTATAGTACTCACAAAACTAAATGTGGTCCCACGTGTGTGGCGGGATGACTTTATGGAACCCTTGCAAAGCTTTGACTTCATGTGGCCTTCTAGGCCTAAACAGTCTCTGATGTATCTCTCTGTTTTTTCATAGTACTCCACAAACTAATTGTGGTCCACTGTGTGTGGCGGGATGACTTTTATGGAATGCTTGCACAAGGTTTAACTTCATTGGCTTCTAGGCCTAAACAGAACTCTACGTATCTCTCTTTTTTTTCTATAGTATCCACAAAACTAATTGTGTCCCACCTTGTGTGGCGGGGCATGACTTTATGGAATGCTTGCACAAACTTGATTTGACTTATGTGGCCTTCTAGGACTAAACAGGTCCTGACATATCTCTCTGTTTTTTCTATAGTACTCACAAAACTAATTGTGGTCCCACTGTGTGTGGTGGGGCATGACTTTATGGAACGCTTGCACAAGCTTTGACTTTATCCGGCTTACTAGGCACAAACACAGGTCTCTACCTACCCTCTGTGAATTCATGTAGTACTCCACAAAACTAATGGTGGTCCACGTGTGGTGCGGCATACATTGACGGACGCTTGCATAGCTTTGACTTCATGTGTCCTTCTAGCCTAAACAGTCTCTGACGTATCTCTCTGTTTTCTATAGTATCACAAAACTAATAGTGGTCCCACCTGTGTGTGGCGGGGCATGACTTTATGGGAACGCTTGCACGAGCTTTGACTTCATGTGGCCTTCTAGGCCTAAACAGGTCTCTGACCTACCTCTCTGTTTTTCTACAGTACCCCAAAACTATGGTGTCCCACCTGTGTGTGGCAGGGCATGACTTTATGGAACACTTGCACAAGCTTGACTCATGTGGCTTGTAGGCCTAAACGTCTTGACGTATCTCTTTGTTTTTTCTATAGTACTACAAAACAAAATGTGGTCCACCTGTGTGTAGCGGGGCATGACTTTTGGAACGCTTGCACAAGCTTTGACTTCATGTGCCTTCTAGGCTAAACGGTTTCTGACGTATCTCTCTTTTTTTTTCTATAGTATCCACAAAACTAAATGTGGTCCACCTGGTGTGGCGGGGGATGACTTTATGGGAACCCTTGCACAAGCTTTGACTTCATGTGGCCTTCTAGGCCTAAACAGGTCTCTGATGTATCTCTCTGTTTTTTCCATAGTACCTCACAAAACTAATTTTGGTCCCACCTGTGTGTGGCGGGGCATGACTTTTATGGTGAATGCTTGCACAAGGTTTAACTTCATGTGGGCTTCTAGGCCTAAATAGAACTCTGGACGTAACTCTCTGTTTTTTCTATAGTATCTCCACAAAACTAATTGTGTCCCACCTTTGTGTGGCGGGGCATGACTTTTATGGGAATGCTTGCACAAACTTTGACTTTTGACTTCATGTGGCCTTCTAGGACTAAACAGGTCTCTGACATATCTCTCTGTTTTTTCTATAGTACTCCACAAAACTAATTGTGGTCCCACCTGTGTGTGGTGGGGCATGACTTTTATGGGAACGCTTGCACAAGCTTTGACTTTATCCGGCTTACTAGGCACAAACACAGGTCTCTGACCTACCCCTCTGTGAATTCATGTAGTACTCCACAAAACTAATGGTGGTCCCACGTGTGTGTGGTGGGGCATAACATTGACGGGAGCGCTTGCATGAGCTTTGACTTCATGTGTCCTTCTAGGCCTAAACAGGTCTCTGACGTATCTCTCTGTTTTTTCTATAGTACTCTACAAAACTAATAGTGGTCCCACTTGTGTGTGGCGGGGCATGACTTTATGGGAACGCTTGCACGAGCTTTGACTTCATGTGGCCTTCTAGGCCTAAACAGGTCTCTGACCTACCTCTCTGTTTTTTCTACAGTACTCCACAAAACTAATGGTGGTCCCACCTGTGTGTGGCAGGGCATGACTTTATGGGAACACTTGCACAAGCTTTGACTTCATGTGGCCTTGTAGGCCTAAACAGTTCTCTGACGTATCTCTTTGTTTTTTCTATAGTACTCCACAAAACAAAATGTGGTCCCACCTGTGTGTAGCGGGGCATGACTTTATGGGAACGCTTGCACAAGCTTTGACTTCATGTGGCCTTCTAGGCCTAAACAGGTTTTTGACGTATCTCTCTGTTTTTTTCTATAGTACTCCACAAAACTAAATGTGGTCCCACCTTTGTGTGGCGGGGCATGACTTTATGGGAATGCTTGCACAAACTTTGACTTTTGACTTCATGTGGCCTTCTAGGACTAAACAGGTCTCTGACATATCTCTCTGTTTTTTCTATAGTACTCCACAAAACTAATTGTGGTCCCACCTGTGTGTGGTGGGGCATGACTTTTATGGGAATGCTTGCACAAGCTTTAACTTCATGTGGGCTTCTAGGCCTAAACAGAACTCTGACGTATCTCTCTGTTTTTTTCTATAGTACTCCACAAAACTAATTGTGGTCCCACCTTTGTGTGGCGGGGCATGACTTTATGGGAATGCTTGCACAAACTTTGACTTTTGACTTCATGTGGCCTTCTAGGACTAAACAGGTCTCTGACATATCTCTCTGTTTTTTCTATAGTACTCCACAAAACTAATTGTGGTCCCACCTGTGTGTGGTGGGGCATGACTTTTATGGGAATGCTTGCACAAGCTTTGACTTTATCCGGCTTACTAGGCACAAACACAGGTCTCTGACCTACCCCTCTGTGAATTCATGTAGTACTCCACAAAACTAATGGTGGTCCCACGTGTGTGTGGCGGGGCATAACATTGACGGGAGCGCTTGCATGAGCTTCGAGGGGATCCGGCCCACTAGACCTATTCAGGTCACTGACTTACCTCTGTAGTTTTTACTGTAATACTCCACAAAATGTTTAGTTGCTGAGCAAGGTTTAACCTTGAAATGCTAGGCCAGGTCCTGTTCCAGACCCTGTGCCATGCATGCAAGCTGGGCCATTCAGCAATTTTGGGTCTGGGAGAATTGATGCCATTTTGCTGTAGGTGTGACCCTTTGAAAGGAGTAAAGATTCTTGTTGCAGTCCCCTTGCTATGTTTTACATGATTTAAGAAGGGTGTGACATGCCCATACCTGTGTCTCATTCTCCTTTTACTCTTCCACCTCTTTTTACTTAATGTAGAAAACTTAAGCCACTTAACTTGTGACTATTTGTACTGTGTTTGAATTGTTGTCACTTTTTTTTGGTGTTTTTTGTCCATTCTGAGTAGTTTGGCAGCTTTTGGAGCCCTTTGAAGGTATTTTCTATGTGTTTTCTGTAGCTTGCCATTGATTTCAATTGGTTTCGCGTTGTTCGACGAACATTCGACGAACAAATCTGAAATTCGAAGCATCGAATCGAATTCGAACATTAGGGTGGTGGCTCATCTCTAGTGACAGCATCTGTGATTGGCTGTTACATCCCTTAGCAGAGAATACCCAGGAAGTTAATCAGCAGCCCCGGAAGTACAATCGGGCGGATGTCGGTTAGTATAACGCTTATGTTTAATCCATGTTTTCTTTCTTTTACAGGACCCATCTCATAACTTTAATCCCTTCACCCCTGAGCCTTTTTTGACCTTAATGACAGGCCAATTTTTACAATTCTGACCAGTGTCACTTTATGAGGTAACTCTGGAACACTTCAAAGGATTCCAGTGATTTTAAAGGTACCGTCACACATAACGATATTGTTGCCGATATCGTTAAAAAGTAACGTGTTTTGTGACGCTTGAACGATGTGGAAACAACATCATTGCGTGTGACACTACAAACGATGAACGATCAGTTGGCTGATCGTTCATCGTTTGATTTGAGGACAGAACCTCAAATCTATCGTTGGTCGCCCGGTGGACACGCAGCATCGCTGCATGTGACATCAGGAGATGACCGATAAGCCAGCTCCCAGCACCTCTCTGCAAGCGCTGGGAGCTGATCTCCAAGGTAAACAGCAGGTAACTAGGCAGCGTGCTCTGCCTAGATACCCGAAGTATACCTTGGTTACCATCCTTCTCCGCTCATGGGCTGGTATCCAAGGTACAGTTACCCGCTGTATACCTTGGATACCAGCCGGTGAGCGGAGAAGGCAGGTAACCAAGGTATACATTGGGTATCTAGGCAGAGTGCGCTGCCTAGATACCCGCTGTTTACCTTGGTGACCAGCCTGCTGCCGCTTACCGCAGCCTGGCAACGGGAGCAAGACATCATGGAAACGGTATTTAAATCTTTTCCACGATGTCGCTGGTCCACTGTTCGCTGGTGAGTCTGCCTGTGTAACAGCTCACCAGCGATCTGAACGATTTTGTTACCGATCGCGCGTGCATGTGATCGCTAACAAAATCGTTCATCGGATTGATGCATGTGCATGTGACAGCACCTTAAGGCTGGCTTCACATTTGCGTATGGAACGCTGCGTACCAAAAGCAGCCAAACGCTTGCGCACATGCGGTCCTATGTTTAACATGGGAACGCATGTGCCTGCGTATGGCTGCGTTTGGCAGCATTTGCGTTCGGATGCGCATAATTTATGCGCCCTTCGACCGCGCTCCAAACGCAGCTTGCAGCATTTTTTTGTGCGTTTGCGGCGCTTGCTCTATCCGCAAGCGCCTGCAAGCGCACAAAAAATGCGTTGATCTCAATGGGTCCGCAGTGTCCTCTGCATGACACCGCAGGAGAACGCTGCGGATCACATTGAGATCTCTCCCGGTGGCCGCCGGTGATGTCACAGGAGATCACCGACGGCCACCGGGAGATCAGCTCAGCCTCTGATGTTCTCCTCCTCCCCGCCGCCGGAAATCTGCTAGCGATGTCGGCGGGGAGAAACAGCTGATTTGACAGCTGTTTGAATCTTCCCGCGCCGACATCTCCTCTCGGTGTCGGCGCGGGAGATTCAAACAGCTGTCAAATCAGCTGTTTTCTCCCCGCCGACATGTCCCGGAACTTACCGGCGTCGGCGAGGAGGAGATCTCCGGCGCAGATCTCCGCCTCCGGCCCGCCCCCGGACAATGCCGATTGGCTGCCGGGCTGCACAGTGATGTGTCCGCAGGCGGACATTATCCGCTGCGGACACATCAAAGTGTCTCTGCTTTTGAGTGCGTTTGTGTCTGCATGCCATCAGCATGCAGACACAAACGCAAATGTGAAGCCAGCCTAAAGGGGTTGTCCAGGCTCGTCACATAATCTTAGTGCATATCCAGGCTGCCTAATGCTGACAATCTGTAATGTACTATGTGTCAGCTGTCTGCAGGGT
The DNA here is from genome assembly GCA_033576535.1 of Allobates femoralis. Taxonomy (NCBI): domain Eukaryota; kingdom Metazoa; phylum Chordata; class Amphibia; order Anura; family Aromobatidae; genus Allobates; species Allobates femoralis. The sequence goes on along the minus strand of JARQOC010000004.1, from coordinate 374,504,174 downwards.
TTCCTAGATAACACTTTTTTTCCGTCTGAACAGAACGACCAGGGGGGGTGTTCTGTCATGATAATGAACACTGGTCGTTTCCACCTACTCTACCCCAACCCCTCCCCCATAGCAACATCCCCGCCCTCACCATCTACATGACTGAGCCTCTCCACAGTAAGAAATCCTCCCCTGCAGCCATTGCTGTGAGCAGACCTGTGTAGCTGCTCCTCCCCCGGCCAGACGGCAGTGATGTACGGAAAGTCTGCAGAGAAGGGACAATGTGCTGTGTTCAGGGGAAGCCGCTCCGTGATTACAGTGAATAACTCGTTATCAGTGATTCTTCCCTCACTGTCCCGGGCTGTCAGTGATCTGGAGCATGTACTGTGTGAGCCCAGGGATGGGGGTCTGCAGCTTCTAATCTGCACAGGGGTCCGCACACACTGATGTAATCTGTGACACACTGTAACAAAGCCTCTGCTCTGTGAATGACATCTGTGTGTCACTGATGTCTTCACACAGCAGGAGATCTGGTACATTGCATCAGGGTGAAGGATGGACAGCACTGTGTCTCCAATGACACAAATACTGATTGAAGCAGCCTGTCCACTCAGTAACTGCAGCAGTGTGAAGTGTTGGGGGGTGTATGTATGGAGAGATAGATGATACTAAGGATTTTGATATTGTTGAGAAGTCCTTGCTTCCGTCGCCCGTCCTTCCTTCTTTCCTTCCATCCATCCTTCCTTCCTTCCGTTCATCCTTCCGTCCTTCTTTCAGTCCGTCTTTCGTCCTTTCTTTCCGTCCATCTTACCGTCCTTCCTTCTTTCCATCGGTCCTTCCCTCCTTCCTTTTGTCCGTCCGTCCTTCTTTCTGTCCTTCCTTCTTTCCGTCCATCCTTCTTTCCATCCTTCCATCTGTCCTTCTTTTCGTCGTCCTTTCTTTCCATCTGTCCTTCCTTCTTTCCGTCCATCTATCTGTCTGTCCTTTCCGTCCCTCCTTCTTTCCGTCCTTCCTTCTTTCCATCCGTCCTTTCTTCTTTCCGTCCTTCCTTCCGTCCATCTATCTGTCTGTCCTTTCCGTCCCTCCTTCTTTCCGCCCTTCCTTCTTTCCAACCGTCCTTCTTTCCGTCCTTCCTTCCGTCCATCTATCCGTCCGTCCTTCTTTCCGTCCCTCCTTCTTTCCGTCCATCCGTCCTTCCTTCTTTCCGTCCTTCCATCCGTCCGTCGCCCCATCAGTCCGTCTGTCCTTCCTTCCATCCTTCTTTCCATCCTACCTTCTGTCCATCCATCCATCCCTCCTTCCTTCCGTTCGTCCTTGCGTCCTTCTTTCTGTCCATCCTTCCTTCTTTCCATCCTTCCTTATTTCCGACCATCCTTCCTTCTTTCCGACCGTCCGTGCCGTTCTTCCTTCTTTCTGTCCTTCCTTCTTTCCATCTGTCAATCAGTCGTTCCTACTTTCTGTCCTTCCTTCTTTTTGTCCGTCCTTCCGTCCTTTCTTCTTTCTGTCCATCTGTCCTTTCTTCTTTCCGTACTTTCTTCTTTCCGTCTTCCTTCTTTCCATCCGTCCGTCCTTCCTTCTTCCCGTCCGTCCTTCCTTCTTTCCGTCCGTCCTTCCTTCTTTCCGTCCGTCCTTTATTCTTTCCGTCCGTCCTTCATTCTTTCCGTCCATCCATCCGTCCTTCCTTCTTTCCGTCCATCCTTCAGTCTTTCCATCCGTCCATCCGTTCTTCCCCTCAAGCCTGTATTTTCCCTTCACCTCTGGGAGATTTCCTGTTTTCCTCCCTCTTCTTCCATAACTTTTCTATTTTTCCGTCAATACAGACATATGAGGCTTCTTGTTGTTTTTTGCAGGACGAGTTGTACTTTTGAATGACGACATTTATTTAAAAATTGCAAAAAAACTGTGCAATTATACATTTCTTTTTTGGGTTTTTTATTCACCATGTTCACTATATGGTGACACTGAGGTGTTGGTATGATGTCTGGGGTCAGTACTATATGGTAACACTGAGGTGTCGGTATGATGTCTGGGGTCAGTACTATATGGTAACACTGAGGTGTCGGTATGATGTCTGGGGTCAGTACTCTATGGTATCAATGACGTGTTGGTATGATGTCTCGGGTCAGTACTATATGGTAACACTGAGGTGTCGGTATGATGTCTGGGGTCAGTACTATATGGTAACACTGAGGTGTCGGTATGATGTCTGGGGTCAGTACTATATGGTAACACTGAGGTGTCGGTATGATGTCTCAGGTCAGTACTATATGGTAACACTGAGGTGTCGGTATGATGTCTCAGGTCAGTACTATATGGTAACACTGAGGTGTCAGTATGATGTCTGGGGTCAGTACTCTATGGTAACACTGAGGTGTCGGTATGATGTCTCAGGTCAGTACTATATGGTAACACTGAGGTGTCGGTATGATGTCTCGGCTCAGTACTATATGGTAACACTGAGGTGTCGGTATGATGTCTGGGGTCAGTACTATATGGTAACACTGAGGTGTCGGTGTGATGTCTGGGGTCAGTACTATATGGTAACACTGACGTGTCTGTATAATGTCTCGGGTCAGTACTCTATGGTATCAATGACGTGTTGGTATGATGTCTCGGGTCAGTACTATATGGTAACACTGACGTGTCGGTATGATGTCTGGGGTCAGTACTATATGGTAACACTGAGGTGTCGGTATGATGTCTGGGGTCAGTACTCTATGGTATCAATGACGTGTTGTATGATGTCTCGGGTCAGTACTATATGGTAACACTGAGGTGTCGGTATGATGTCTGGGGTCAGTACTATATGGTAACACTGAGGTGTCGGTATGATGTCTGGGGTCAGTACTATATGGTAACACTGAGGTGTCAGTATGATGTCTGGGGTCAGTACTATATGGTAACACTGAGGTGTCGGTATGATGTCTCAGGTCAGTACTATATGGTAACACTGAGGTGTCGGTATGATGTCTCAGGTCAGTACTATATGGTAACACTGAGGTGTCGGTATGATGTCTGGGGTCAGTACTATATGGTAACACTGAGGTGTCGTTATGATGTCTCAGGTCAGTACTATATGGTAACACTGAGGTGTCGGTATGATGTCTGGGGTCAGTACTATGTGGTAACACTGAGGTGTCGGTGTGATGTCTGGGGTCAGTACTATATGGTAACACTGAGGTGTCGGTATGATGTCTGGGGTCAGTACTATATGGTAACACTGACGTGTCTGTATAATGTCTGGGTCAGTACTCTATGGTATCAATGACGTGTTGGTATGAATAATTGAAGAATTAAAGAAACAAAAAAAGAAGAATTGCGCTCTTGCACCATTTTCCACGATCCGCAGTTACAGTCAAACATTTATTCTGACAATCAAAATCTATATCCATTTTTACATTAAAGAGAACCGTCACCCTATTTTTGTGTATTAAAATAAAAGCTCCCTTTTTTATCAGGGACTATTCTGCATTCTAAGGGTGGGTTCACATTAGCGTTCCCCTCCGCAGCGTTCTGCGGAGGGGAGCCGCAATGTGTCCGCAGCGGCCGCCAGCTCCTATCTTTAGTGTTATCAGTGTTATCAGTGTTACCATATAGTACTGACCCCAGACATCATACCAACACCTCAGTGTCACCATATAGTGAACATGGTGAATAAAAAACCCAAAAAACAAATGTATAATTGCACAGTTTTTTTGCAATTTTTAAATAAATGTCGTCATTCAAAAGTACAACTCGTCCTGCAAAAAATAACAAGAAGCCTCATATGTCTGTATTGACGGAAAAATAGAAAAGTTATGGAAGAAGAGGGAGGAAAACAGGAAATCTCCCAGAGGTGAAGGGAAAATACAGGCTTGAGGGGAAGAACGGATGGACGGATGGAAAGACTGAAGGATGGACGGAAAGAAGGAAGGACGGATGGATGGACGGAAAGAATGAAGGACGGACGGAAAGAATAAAGGACGGACGGAAAGAAGGAAGGACGGACGGAAAGAAGGAAGGACGGACGGGAAGAAGGAAGGATGGACGGATGGAAAGAAGGAAGACGGAAAGAAGAAAGTACGGAAAGAAGAAAGGACAGATGGACAGAAAGAAGAAAGGACGGAAGGATGGACAAAAAGAAGGAAGGACAGAAAGTAGGAACGACTGATGGACAGACGGAAAGAAGGAAGGACAGAAAGAAGGAAGAACGGCACGGACGGTCGGAAAGAAGGAAGGATGGTCGGAAATAAGGAAGGATGGAAAGAAGGAAGGATGGACAGAAAGAAGGACGCAAGGATGAACGGAAGGAAGGAGGGATGGATGGATGGACAGAAGATAGGATGGAAAGAAGGATGGAAGGAAGGACAGACGGACTGATGGGGCGACGGACGGATGGAAGGACGGAAAGAAGGAAGGACGGATGGACGGAAAGAAGGAGGGACGGAAAGAAGGACAGACGGATAGATGGACGGAAGGAAGGACGGAAAGAAGGACGGTTGGAAAGAAGGAAGGGCGGAAAGAAGGAGGGACGGAAAGGACAGACAGATAGATGGACGGAAGGAAGGACGGAAAGAAGAAAGGACGGATGGAAAGAAGGAAGGACGGAAAGAAGGAGGGACGGAAAGGACAGACGGATAGATGGACGGAAAGAAGGAAGGACAGATGGAAAGAAAGGACGACGAAAAGAAGGACAGATGGAAGGATGGAAAGAAGGATGACGGAAAGAAGGAAGGACAGAAAGAAGGACGGACGGACAAAAGGAAGGAAGGAAGGACCGATGGAAAGAAGGAAGGACGGTAAGATGGACGGAAAGAAAGGACGAAAGGACGGAGAAAGAAGGACGGAAGGATGAACGGAAGGAAGGAAGGATGGATGGAAGGAAAGAAGGAAGGACGGGCGACGGAAGCAAGGACTTCTCAACAATATCAAAATCCTTAGTATCATCTATCTCTCCATACATACACCCCCCAACACTTCACTCTGCTGCAGTTACTGAGTGGACAGGCTGCTTCAATCAGTATTTGTGTCATTGGAGACACATTGCTGTCCATCCTTCACCCTGATGCAATGTACCAGATCTCCTGCTGTGTGAAGACATCAGTGACACACAGATGTCATTCACAGAGCAGAGGCTTTGTTACAGTGTGTCACAGATTACATCAGTGTGTGCGGACCCCTGTGCAGATTAGAAGCTGCAGACCCCCATCCCTGGGCTCACACAGTACATGCTCCAGATCACTGACAGCCCGGGACAGTGAGGGAAGAATCACTGATAACGAGTTATTCACTGTAATCACGGAGCGGCTTCCCCTGAACACAGCACATTGTCCCTTCTCTGCAGACTTTCCGTACATCACTGCCGTCTGGCCGGGGGAGGAGCAGCTACACAGGTCTGCTCACAGCAATGGCTGCAGGGGAGGATTTCTTACTGTGGAGAGGCTCAGTCATGTAGATGGGGAGGGCGGGGATGTTGCTATGGGGGAGGGGTTGGGGTAGAGTAGTGGGAAACGACCAGTGTTCATTATCATGACAGAACACCCCCCCTGGTCGTTCTGTTCAGACAGAAAAAAAGTGTTATCTAGGAAACCCTGCAGACAGCTGACACATAGTACATTACAGATTGTCAGCATTAGGCAGCCTGGATATGCACTAAGATTATGTGACGAGCCTGGACAACCCCTTTAAGAATGTTTTTTGTGACATATTGTACTTCATGGTAATGGTAAATTTAGGATGATACATTTTTACGTTTGTTAAAAAAATTGAAATTTGGCGGAAATGTGTAAAATGTAGCAATTTTAAAACTTTTAATTTTATATTGTTAAACTATTATTATTATTATTATTATTATTATAGCGCCATTTATCCTATGGCGCTTTACATGTGAAACGGGGCATACATAGACAAGTACAATAAACATGAGCAATACAAGGCACACACAAGTACAGAAAGAGAGAGGACCGAGCCTGCAAGGGCTCACAGTCTACAAGGGATGGGTGAGGATACACTAGGAGAGGGTAGAGCTGGTCGTGCAGCAGTTCAGTAGACTGAGGATCATTGCAGGTTGTAGGCTTGTCGCAAGAGGTGGGTCTTCATATTCCTTGTGAAGGTTTCCATGGTGGGCAAGAATCTGATGTGTTGGGACAGAGAATTCCAGAGTATGGGGGAAGCACGGGAGAAATCTTGTATGCTTTTGTGGGAAGAAGAGATAAGAGGGGTGTAAAGAAGGAGATCTTGAGAGGATCGAAGGTTGCGTGTAGGTAAGTAACTGGAGAATAATATCACAAAAATAGTTAATAAATAACATTTCCCACTTGTCTACTTTATATTAGCACAATTTTGGAAACAACATTTTTTTTGTTAGGAAGTTAGAAGGATTCAAAGTTCATCAGCAATTTCTCCTTTTGCCAAAATAAGTTACAAAGCCACTTTTTTAGGGTCTACATCACATTTGAAGTGATTTTGAGGGACCTATATGGCAGAAAACACCCAAAAGTGATACCTTTCCAAAAACTGCATTCCTCAAGCTACTCAAAATCACATTCAAGAAGATTATTTACCCTTCAAGTGCTTCACAGAAATGAAAGCAATGTGGAACGAAAAAATTAACATTTTACTTTTTCCAGCAAAAATGTTAATGCAGCCTCAAATATTGCATTTTCACAAGGGTAACAGCAGAAATTGGACCCTAAAATTTGTTATGCAATTTCTCCCAAGTACGCTGATATCCCACATGTGGTACAAAACCACTGTTTGAGCGCACGGCAGAGTTCAGAAGGGAAGGAGCAACATTTGAGAAAAATTAGCTGGAATAGTTAGCGGACACCATATTGTGTTTGGAGAGCCCTCGATGTGCCCAAACAGTGGAAACCCCCCCACAAGTGACCCCATTTTGTGAACTAGACCCCCTCAAGGAACTTATCTAGATGTGTGTTGAGCATTTTAAACCCTCAGGTGCTTCATGGATTGAACCGTGAAAATGAAAAAGTTATTTTTTCCCATAAAATATATTCTTAGTTTCAATTTTTACATTTTAACAGAGGCAAGAGGATAAAATGGATCCTTACATTTCTTGGGCAATTTGTACTGAGTTAGACCATACTTCATGTGTATGAAAAAAGCCCTGTTTGGGAGAGAAAAACAGACAAATTGTGGTCCCCTAAGTGAGTAAACACAATATTACTGTCTTTGATGGGTGCACAATTTGATGCACTCACTTGGTAGAAGACTAATATAGCCTTGGTTTGTGTATCCTCAGAAATCCATCTGGGATACTTTTCAATGGACAGGGCTTGCAACTTGCCTCGGGTGGATCCAAGTGAAAGAGCTGCACATAGGCTCTCACAGGATGAATATATCAAGAATAGTGTATCCAGCCGATGAATGGCAGCGCTTTCCAGGACTCACATCCAAAGATGATATTTTGAAATTTTTTATTTGGTAAGCTAAAATAGAGGAGATACAATGCGTTTCGGATACAATATATCTTTCTGGTATAATAAACACACAGTACAAATCCTACTAATATAAAATTCAACCCTTCCTTCTTTAGGTATCATAAACCCAGTACAAATACTACTGACATAAATTAATTGAATTTTATATTAGTAGGATTTGTACTGTGTGTTTATGTGACCTGAAGAAGGATATATTGTATCCGATATGTGTTGTATGTACTCTATTATACCTTACCAAATAAAAAAAATTATAAATATCATCTTTGGATGTGAGTCCTGAGAAGCGCTGTTGTTCATCAGCTGGATATGCTCTTCTTGATATACCTCATATGTGGCAGAAAACCACTGTTTGGGTGCATGGCAGGGCTCAAAAGGGTAAGAGCGACATTTGACATTTCAAACGGAAAAGTAGCTGCAATCGTTATTAGACACCATGTCGTGTTTGGATGTGCGTAAACAGTGGAGGTCCCCCACAAGTGACCCCATTTTGGAAACTAAACCTCCCAAGGAACTTATCTAGATGAATGGTGAGCAATTTGAACTCCCAGGTGCTTTGTGTATTGAGCTATGAAAATGAAAATGTACTTTAACTTTTTTCCCAAAAAAATATTCTTTTAGCCTAATTCTTTTTATTTTCTCAAGGGCAAGAGGATAAAATGGATCCTAAAATTTGTTAGGCAATTTGTAGTCAGTATGCTGATACCTCATTTGTGGTGTTAAACCACAGTTTGGGCACATGGCAGGGCTCTGAAGGGAGGGAGTGACATTTTGGAGTGTAGATTTTGATGGAATAGTCTGTGGGTGTCATGTCATGTTTGGAGAATCCCTGTGTGCCGAAACAGTGGAAACCCTCCACAAGTGATCCAATTTGAAAAACTAGACCCACAAGGAATTTATTTGGATGTTTGGTGAACACTTTGAATTCCAAGGTGGTTCACAGATTTTTATAACGTTGAGCTGTAAAAATTAAAATATGGAGGCTAAAAGAACATATTTGTGGAAAAAAAGGATTTTTTCATTTTCACACAGGCAACATGATAAAATGGACTCCAAGTGGGACAATTTCTCCAGTATGCTGATACTCCATATTTGGCGAGAAAATAGTTTTTGGGCGCACAACTGGGCTCAGAAGGGAAGGAGTGATATATGTGAATTTTAGGCTATGTGCTGACAATTTATCAGCGTATTTATAGACAATTCCACAGTACAGCACCTTTGTTGCAAAGTGTATGAGAAATTAGAAGTGTTGTGCCTATGCTGCAGATTTTCAAAAGGTGGAAATGGTCCAGTGAAAAAATCTGCAGTATGTCAATTTTATCAGGGTATTTTGCCACAATTTTCAACTATTGAACTCAATGTCAGCTTCAAAATACTCAGCAAATACTCAGCACTTTGTGTATTTGTTGTGTATTTAGGCTGGTTTCACACTACGATTTTTCGGTATTCGTGTGAATCCAGCTTGAACTGAATGCACCGCATCTGTTTTCGGCTTCATTGACTTAGACTTACAGGTGCATCCAATTCAGTAAGGTTCCCCCTGATCCAGGTGTCCACGATTTTTTCATTAAGACCAAAATCACATTTTATAGCGATTTTGGTGTCTGTTCCAAAACCGAAAACACCCAGAACCGGAGCAATGCGGGTTCAATTTGAATGTGGCTCTATGAAATCCAAATCCAGATTTTTAGACTGAGCATGCCCAGAACCCAGTTGTAAATGACACACCCACTAGTGGGCATGTAATTTCCAACCGTTTCCAGCAAGAAAAGGTAATCAACTACATGCGACCGCACAGGTATTATCACTGATCCATGAGACAAATGCATCCTTTCCTGCATCCCCTTGGATTCCAATAAAAATGGTAGTGTGAAACCAATCTCAGCAGAAATTTTGCACTGATGACATGGGGATCTGCTGTATTTTTGGTTACCAGCACAGGTACAGCAGGCAGGTTTGGGCTGCTATCCACCTCCAGTTGCCTGTTTTTACCTGGCTGGTAAACAAAAATACAGTGGAATCCTTTTTTTTTTTTTTTTAATTATTTCTAGAAATAATTTTTAAAAAAAAGAATGACGTGGAGCTTTGCCATAATTTTGGTTGCCAGACAGGTACAACTAGGCAGCTATGTGCTGCCACCAACCCCCAGTTGTCTACTTGTACCTGACTGCTAATCGAAATACAGTGGAGCCCTTTTTTTAAATTCTTTCTTGAAATAATAAAAAAAGACGTGGGGCTTTGCCATATTTTTGGTTGCCAGTCAGGCACAACTAGGCAGCTGGGAGCTGGAATCCTGTGCGTGGAAAGGCCCAAGCTTTCTGGGCCTCCCACACTGCGAATTGCAGCCCGCATGCCACGGTGTAGTGAGAATGCTGGGGAGGGAATGGCAGATACAGGTAGGCTGACCAGGGAAGACTAACTTAAATGGCCCTGACCCCGAAGGTATCTCTGATGGTAAGAAGGTTCAGGTCTCCAGCCTCTCCTTAAACTCTTCCACCAGCCCTGCGCTATTCCCCCCTCACCTCCCGCCAAAGAACCAAGATACAGCAACTCCAAAGGAAAGGTCTTTAGCCCAAACAAAACAGGTCTGTACAATACAGCTTTATGTATAGAGGGAAACTCAGCAGCAACACATGGTGGAAGGAGAGGCTACTTAAAGGGTAGTGGCTAATGGAAGGGGATTTCAGGTGAATCACACCCAACCCTCACATCAACCAGCAACTGAGCACAAGACCTTCACATCCATACCTCATGCAGCTCCTGAAGAAATGCAAACATAAATACACAGCAGCATCCAGCAGTCAGCACAATCTAAGAGAGACACCACAGCCGCCCCAGAAAATGGTGCATTCATTAGAAGCGCCATTTTCTGGTACTGTACCCAGACTCTTCCAGTTGCCCTGGTGCCGGTGGCAAACTAGGTAATAAAAGAGGTGATGCCATCTTTGTATTAGCAGCTGGCACTAAGCCCAAGGTTCCTAATGTCGGTCCAATGTTAGACCTGGCCATTAGGAACCTCTAAGTAAATGGTAAAAAATACACAAGACACAGAAAAAACAAAAGACACAAACACATATTTATACTCCATCTTTTTTTACCCCCACATACCCTCTGATGTAATCCACAACGATGGTCCAACGTCACTCAGTCACCTCTGCTACATCCAAAGACTGCAGCAAGGAATTAAGTTTCCTCTTGCTGTAGTCTCTGGGCTCACACTGATGTTGCACTGTATGGCAATCATCTGCCATACAATGCAGCCCTTAGTGCTGCATATCCATGTCCCAGAGATCACATGATCTCTAAAGCTTGGGTCAGGTGACCAGATGTCACCATGGCAATGGCTGGTTGCCATGGTAACACAGGTTGCTATGGCAACATCAAGTTGCCATTGCAAAAACGGCACATGGAGAGGTAAGACTGCAGCATGCACTCCCTCTCCCTGCACTCTAACTGCTGCAATCAGTACCGATCACAGCAGCAAGACAAAGATCCAGCCAGAGACACGTGATCATCCCTGGCATCCTCTTCAGCCACTAATCTCCTCCATGCAGGGGATGAGGCTGAAGAGGAGTGCAGACAACGGATTATGCTCCATCATGCTGCACAATGATGGGAGTGATCACTACAGCCTCTTCTATAGCTGGATTCTAGTGAGCAGACAATGTCGTTGCCTGTTCACTACAGTGGCTGTGATTGGCTGTTCAACCTTCCCCTGGGAGGTTGTGGTCTGGTGCCCTGCTTACAGAATAAGCAGACATCAGACTGCGATCTCCATTACCGCAGCAACGGTGCCGGAATTTTTGCTGGGGAGTACTTATATGACCTTGGTCAGGAACAAACTCTCTCCAGAGCATATAGGTACACCCTTGGTCATGAAGGGGTTAAAGTCTGAGATCGGAGTTCACAGTTAAGTTCAAGTCACGTTTGGCCCCGAATTGGAACTTTAAAAAAAAAGTCCAGTCTGATCCAGTTTTCTGCAGATTTATACATCACTACTAATAATAGTTCCTAGAAGGTAGTAGATTCTGCTTTTAACATCTTGCTGAAAGATTCAACATATTCAATGATATTGTTAAGTCAATGCCTCGATGGGTTAAATGTGTTTTGACAGCATGAGGGGCCTACGTAATATTAAACAGGTGGCACAATGTTATAGCAAATTAAAGTGTATTCCCATCATTAATGAATTAATTTAGTTGTAGGTAGACATCTTGACCTAGCTTATATCTCCGTTTTCTAACAGCAATTCTTCTTAAGCCAAACATGTGAGGTAGGCCAGGGTCAGACTACTGTTTTTAGCAGATGTCACGGACGCTATTCAGCTGGATGTGTGGACGGTTACCAAGATCAACATCGGGTAACCAGGGACAACGTTGAGCTGCAGCTGCGATGACTAGTGCATATGCGCTGCTGAAAAATGTTTTAGAGGATGCCCGTGACATCTGCTAAAAATGGTAGTCTGACCCTGGCCGTACAGACATTTTGAATAGTAAGAGATATACAGTAGATATAAGAAATCTAGCATGGATTCCACTCAGTATCAGCAGATTCTTGAGAATAATGTTCAAGAATCAGTGTCAAAGTTGAAGTTATGCCGAGGATGGATCTTTCAGCAAGACAATGATCCAAAACACCGCTCCAAATCTACTCAGGCATTCATGCAGAGGAACAATTACAATGTTCTGGAATGACCATCCCAGTCCCTGGACCTGAATATCATTGAACATCTGTGGGATGTTTTGAAGCGGGCTGTCCATGCTCGGCGACCATCAAACTTAACTGAACTGGAATTGTTTTGTAAAGAGGAATGGTCAAAAATACCTTCATCCAGGATCCAGGAACTCATTAACAGCTACAGGAAGCGACTAGAGGCTGTTATTTTTGCAAAAGGTGGATCTACTAAATATTAATGTCACTTTTCTGTTGAGGTGCCCATACTTTTGCACCTGTCAATTTTTGAAATAATGCATATTTCACATTTTCGGTTAGTACAATAAACCTCATTTCAAACCTGAAATATTACTGTGTCCATCAGTTATTATATATATCACACTGAAATAGCTGTTGCAAAAAAACAATTTTAAACAAAAAAAAAGAGTAAGATTAAGAGGGTTGCCCAAACTTTTTCATATGACTGTACGTAAAGGATTCAGCAAATTGAGAAATCAATAGTGACATTCACTTGCCATGTCAGAAAACAAAGCCAAAATACAAAAGAAAACACATGTGCTAACACAGTCTTGGTAATGCCATCGAAATAGTTTGTCTTTGGGGTTAGATGTTTCTCAGTTTAAAGGGATCCTGTCACCTCCAAAACGCCTCCTAAGCTAGCAAAACATGTCCCTGCAGCTTCCTATCACTAATCTCACACTCCTTTTGTCTCCTAAAAGCATCCTGTGAAAGTGCATAAAAACGTTTTAATACTCAGTCATTAGTGATTATAATTAGCAGTGACTATATTCTTTAGTCACCAGGGCGGGCTGTTTTGCAGCCTCGAGAATCCACCCTCTCTCTGTCTGTGGTGCTGTGATGTGCAGCTGAAGGCAGGACTAATGATTTGCATTCTGTGAGTGATAGAGAGGGGCGAGGGTAAAGCCTGCACAAGTAGAGCAAAAGACAGAGAGAGGGTGGATCCTGGAGCTGCAAAACAGCCTGCCCTGGTGACTAAAGAATATAGCCCCTACTAATTATAATCACTAATGAGTAAGTATTAATACGTTTTTATGCACTTTCACAGGATGCTTTTAGGAGACAAAAGGAGTGTGAGATTAGTGATGGGATGCTGCAGGGACATGTTTTGCTAGCTTAGGAGGTGTTCTGGAGGTGACAGTATCCCTATAAGTTAGTCGTGACAATGGCAAACTAAATAAACAAGCAGATATTAATTACTGTAAAAAAAGTATACTAAGTTGGTTCAATCTTACAACATATTGTTGAAGGGAATAAAGGAAGAACTTGAGAAAAGTAATAATAGTGGGAAGAAAAGGAGAAAAGAGAAAAAGAGAAAGAGTATAAAGAGAATACTAGTATAGGAGAAGGGGGAGGAGTAAGGATAAAAAATAGGTTGCCTCCACTCCATCGCTCAGTTCATGTAAGTGTGGAACATTAATAAACAGGTCTAATTTCTTAGGGTTGCGTCGAACTCGGGGGAACAGCAACCATGTCGGAATTATTTATCTGCCTGGGCATCCGAATGATTAGAGAGTCTCTTCATTGTACAAATGAAGTCCATCTCTTTGACCCAGTCCAGAATGGAGGGACATGTTGATGTAAGCCATTTTCTCGGTATTATAGATCTGGCAGCAGTAAGGCAGTGACGTAGCAATCCAAGTTTAATCCCCTTGAAGGAGCCCGGGATTATAGAGAGCAATCCAATTTGGGGTGTGAAGGGGATTGTTTCGCTGGAAATGGTGGTGTAACGGTCAAACACTCTACACCCCAAAGCTAATATTGAGGAGCATGTCCACTACCCATGAAGTGGAGATCCTACATCTTTTTCACACCTCCAACAAACTTCGGAGATCTCAGGAAATATTTTTTTTAGTTCTCGGGGGCACCTGTACCACCTGGTGAGTAGTTTAAAGTTAGTTTCTTGGGCTTTACAGGCCAAGGACATTTTGTGTGTACAATAAAAGGATTTATTCCAGTCCATCTCCGATTCAGTTATGTACCATAAAGATCTCGTCGAATCAATCATAGTTAGATATGCTTACACCCTTTGTGTATTGAGCTATGAAAATGAAAATGTACTTTAACTTTTTTCCCAAAAAAATATTCTTTTAGCCTAATTCTTTTTATTTTTTCAAGGGCAAGAGGATAAAATGGATCCTAAAATTTGTTAGGCAATTTGTAGTCAGTATGCTGATACCTCATTTGTGGTGTTAAACCACAGTTTGGGCACATGGCAGGGCTCTGAAGGGAGGGAGTGACATTTTGGAGTGTAGATTTTGATGGAATAGTCTGTGGGTGTCATGTCATGTTTTCAGAATCCCTGTGTGCCGAAACAGTGGAAACCCTCCACAAGTGATCCAATTTGAAAAACTAGACCCACAAGGAATTTATTTGGATGTTTGGTGAACACTTTGAATCCCAAGGTGGTTCACAGATTTTTATAACGTTGAGCTGTAAAAATTAAAATATGGAGGCTAAAAGAACATATTTGTGGAAAAAAAGGATTTTTTCATTTTCACACAGGCAACATGATAAAATGGACTCCAAGAGATCATATGCGCTGGAGCTGTATCTGAAATAAGCAACGATTCGTAAGTGGAGCATGTGCCTGAGGGTACCTTTACACGCCACTGCGTGGTAGCAACTGCCTGGCAATGGGGATTTTTGTGCCTGTTGCGTTGAAATTGCTACGAAGTGGCGGCGTCTAATTTGGTAAAGTGATTGGGTGTTTCGCAGTTGCTTTGGGTACCTGTTTCCGAGCCGTGTTCTAAAATCCAAGGCAACACAAAGGGACAATTGCCATGGTAGTGGCGTGTAAACGGGGGACAGGGATGGAATCAGCGTCGCCTAGTGATTTCCCCGGGGCATGCCACAGCGTGCTGGATACCGCGCCCCATCAGCGATGATTGGTGGGGGCTACTGTGTAACCATTGGCTGTCCCTTCACAGGGCGCAATATTTAAAGAGCTGTCGATTCACACTACACAATTGCAATGGCGTCATGTATTAGCCACCCTTCCTGCACAGGCTGCTCAATCATGACGCTATTGCGTTGTCCAATCAGCGTCTTAGCGTCACGGAATACACAACTCCGTAACGCCTATGTTTTGGCACCGCAGAACATGTACGCCCACATTCCCCTACTGATTGCGGCGTGTAAAGGGGCGACAGGATTCAACAGGAAGTTATCCGCAGGATCTGTTGGAACTCCCGGGGAACCACGATACCTTGAGTTGACAATGTAATGGCGGCGTGTACATGCGATATCGGCGATCGTCAGCAACCTTTAAAAACGTGCGCATGCACGTGCGGTTGATATCGGTTGCCAGTGATAGTGATGGCGTGTAAAGGTACCCTAAAAGGGCAGATGGGCCCCCGAAGGAGGAGACATAAGACCTAAACTGGAAATACTTGAACCAGCAAACAGGATGCCCCACTGTCTCCGAGATAAAGGAGGCTAGAGGGGATACTGAATCGGAGCCCAGCGAAGCTTGGGATACTCTCGGTCTGTCTGCAGCATTCCAAATCAAGAAGCGATCGGTCTGAATCACTGGCTGGAAGGCCGAGTTATTGAAAAGCGGTGTCATGGGGCCCCAGGGGAGTGACTTATTGAATTGGTGGTTCAACGTTTCCCAGGTTCGAAGCATGTCCCTAGTCAGAACCGATGCCAAAAGAGTGTTTGGGCGGCTCGAGTGTACAACCCATGGAAGGGAGGTAAGAGCCCAACCCACCAAGTCATGTTCCAAACGGACCCACTGTTTCGACGCCCGCCCATGGAACCAGTTAGACATCCTCAATAGGAGAGCCGCGGCATGGTAAAGCCGAAAGTCAGGAAAACCCATTCCCCCTCTATGTTTAGGTCTGGTCAAAATTTTGTGGGCCAATCGCGGTCTGGTATGTTTCCAGATAAATTTTGTGTATAATTGTCATAAACGAGTAAAAAAGGAGCGAGGGAGCGGAGCGCTATTGGGACTGTCTGGAATAAATACAAAAGTTTAGGGAGTACATCCATTTTTAGGACGTTGATGCGTCCAAACCAGGATAGTGAGCGGTTTTCAAATGAAGTCAAGTGTGTAGAAATTTTCAACAGGAGAGGTTTATAATTCAAGTCGTATAAAAGGGAGCTGTCCGCCGTCAAACGTATACCTAAATAAGATAGCGAGGGGGCACACCACCGAAAAGGGAAGGCCTCTCGTAGATGTTGTACCTGTCTCTGTGACAGACTAATGTTAGCAGTTCGGATATTGTTAAGTTGACGCGAAAATTACTGAGCCTACCGTATACCTCGAACTCTTTAAAGATATTAGGGATCTAGGTCTCTGGGTCAGTGATGTAGATCAAAAGATCGTCGGCATATAAAGTGATCTTGTATGTCCGACTGTAGACCGTTATCCCATGCATGTCAGGGTTCAGGCACAATGCATTGGCTAAATGTTCCATTACCAGGGCATACAGGAGGGGAGATAGAGGACACCCCAGACGTGTACCATTGTGTATGTTAAAAGAATCTGGTAGAACGCCATTACATCTAACCTTAGCTGAGTGTACTGAGTATAATGACATAACTCTACTGCGAAACATAGGTCCCAGCCCGGAGTTCTCCAAGACCATCTCCAGAAACCTCCAGTCAACCCTATTGAAGGCCTTCTCTGCATCGACTGACAGGATACAGGACAGCTTCATGGAGCTACGTGCATGAAATATCAAGAGCAGGGACTTGAGAGTGTTGTCTCTCGCCTCCCTACCCGGGGCAAAACCCACTTGATCGTCTTCTATCAGCAGAGGCAGAGAAAAGCCCAATCTGACCGCCAATGACTTGGCAAAGGGTTTTACGTCCACATTGATTAACGAGATGGGGCGGTAGCTGGCACATTGTTCAGGATCCTTGCCAGGTTTTGGGGTGACAGTGATTATGGCTTCGAGAGACTGTCTAGGGAATGGGCAGTCAGTAGATATTGCATTGAAGACCTTGGTCATGTAGGGAGCCAGAGGGTTCAAAAATGTCTGGTAGAATTTGGCCGTGAAGCCATCCAGGCCAGGACTCTTTTTAGTTGGTGTTGACTTAATAATATGAGATATCTCGTCTAGTGTAAACGGTGTGTCCAGATCTGAAGCTGTCCCCTCCTGCAGCCTAGGCAACGCTGTTTTTGCTATATAGTCATTCAGGGGGTTTCCAGGTCATCCTGAGGAGCAACTCCTGGAGCTTCACGAATATTATATCAGGTCTTGTAGTATTGTCGGAAGGTATCGGCAATGTTACTCGGGAGATATTTGCTTTTACATAGGAACGAGCAGATCTGCAGGATGAAAGAGCTTGCGATTTTAGGTCGAAGATGTCTGGGTAAAGGCCCTCCGCATTTATCCGCGAACTCATAGAAAAAGTGGTGTACCCTCTCCCTAAATCTAATATAAGCTTGATCCAGAGAGCTCCGGAGGTCATCTTTGAGTTTATTCAATCGGAGGAGAAGGTCCTGTGTGGGGGATGCCTTATGGGCCTGTTCGAGTAGATGAATTTGGGAAATTAGAGTATCAATAGTCGCAAGTTTCACTTTCTTTATTCTGGACTCCTCACAAATAAAGACCCCTCTGATGATGCATTTCAATGCTTCCCATTGTAAGGGAAGGACAGTGGCGTCGTCTCCGTTTACCCTCAGGAACTCCTCAATCGTTAAGGTCACCACCCGTACAGTCTCAGTGTCCGTAAGTAAGTCAGGGTTTAGAGTCCAGTGCCAAGGGCGTAAGGGGAAGGCAGGAGGATTGAACGTCAAAAAAAATGGTGTGATCGGACCCCACCATGGGCCCTATCGAGGCCGTGGGATCATAAAATACTAGGTTTTTATCGTCTAAAGAATCATACCAAGAACAATAATTTTAAAGATTTTCCTATCTTTAATGTCGCCTATAATTTGCACAAATCTCTTGAGCAACACACTGAAATCATTTTGAGGGGGAAAATATGAATAACAAAACTAAAATAACATACAGTTGTGGCCAAAAGTATTCACACCCCTGCAATTCTGTCAGATAATACTCAGTTTCTTCCTGAAAATGATTACAATCACAAATTCTTTGGTATTATTATCTTCATTTAGTTTGTCTTCAATGAAAAAACAAAAGAGAATGAATCAAAAAGCAAAACATTGATCATTTCACACAAAACTCCAAAAATGGGCCAGACAAAAGTATTGGCACCCTCAGCCTAATACTTGGTTGCACAACCTTTAGCCAAAATAACTGCAATCAACCGCTTCCGGTAACCATCAATGAGTTTCTTACAATGCTCTGCTGGAATTTTAGACCATTCTCCTTTGGCAAACTGCTCCAGGTCCCCGATATTTGAAGGGTGCCTTCTCCAAACTGCCATTTTAGATCTTTTTTTCAATAAAAAGACAATTGAAAGAAAGAAAGATTACCCACAAGCATGTAAAATGTAAAATAACAAAATCAGACATAAAAAAGAGAAAATTAATAAAAGGCATTAGATAAATCATGGAACACTGAAAACTGTGATCAAAAAGTGGCCTAAATTTGGCATTGCAGTGATATTATTTAAAACTGGACATCCCTCAAAAAATTGAAAAACAGGAGGGGCACAGGAGTTTGATGACAAATATATCTACAAATTTTATTAGATTAAGAAGACAAGTAAAAAACATGAGGTGAGCATTGTAACAAAATTACATAAATACAAAACAAAATGGGGGCTAGTGGAAAGATACACTCAAATCTAAAGGTCACGTTACATACACAGATATATTGGTCACACATCTCTGGTTGCAGTGAAATCATGGACACATTGTTACATTTTGTGGCTGTGTACAAATGGAGCAATGTGTCCATGATTTCACTGCAACCAGAGATCTGTGACCAATATCTGAACAGATATCTGTGTGTGTAACGTGGCCTTAACAGTCATCTAATATATAAATTAAGAAAAAATTAGGTATCCAAACCAACACCCAATATTTAACAACTGTGCCCCATCTAGAAAGTATGTATTAAATAAAGACTGGCATCACTGTAACGGAGTGGGTAGCCTTGATTGTATTATTATTGAAATGGACACTGAAGTGGACATTACACAGTCCGATACTGCCCCCTTGTGGACAAGTGCTGAAATAGCTGCAGAGATAATGACACCGACTGCTGATCTCCTCCCACAACAGCCGTATGCTCAGGAGGAAAAAGTGCGGGAAAGAGAGAAGGAGACGGAGCTCGACCAGGACAGACCTGCCTGTGGGTGTTCCTCGAGAGAGGGCTTCCTTGCGACACCTTTCTGGAAAGATCATGCCGCGGAAGCCGTTGCGACAACCCCCAGGCTGCAGAACATTGTTACCATGAGTCTAACCTGACTGCAGAACATCACACTCCTAGAGGATATTCAGAGACTGTGACGGACACAAGGGAGCCACCTTCGAACTCTATATTTTTTTTCTTTTTCCTCGGACTGAGAGACTATAAACCGGTACCTGTGGAGAGGACTGAGGAAACCCCCTTCATCGCTTCCCCTGGAATCGCCATCGTTAGACCCCAGGCCTGCGACGTGGGAGCTACGCCTTCTGTTGTTATAGACTGGTAACGTACATTGAGGGAAAGCTAGGGAAAGAGATTGCCAGTACTGTTTTGTTTCTTGCCGTGCATCCGGACCTGAATATCAGGGTATTCAACCTTCCCTATGTGTGCAGCCAAACCGGTTGAATGTGTTATCACCATGTTTAATAGTAAAGAAATGTTTCCTCCCGTTAAATCTGAGTATGGGGATTTTGTTGAAGCAGATCATAGACACACACCCGCGGCCTTACTGCCGGTCACTTCATCTGGCGTAGTCGGCAGGATCTGTGATCAACAAAATCTTCTCCCGGTAGTAGCTTATAACCAGACAGCTCCCCCAGCGTCTATTGTCAATCAAGTGAGAAAGTTTAACGGACGGAATTATCCTGTACCTGAATGGACAGAACAACTCAAGATAGTGGGGGAAATGTATAACGTTGATCCTAAGACCCTAGCAGAAATGGCCATGCTAACATTAGAGGGGGAGGCGTGGACGACAGTCAGGCTAGAGACGGTTAGGGGCCAGCGTACATTGGATGACTTGGTGCGGGTGCTGGAGAACACCTATGGGCCGACCACCTATGAGGGGACATTGCGCTATATGTTCTTCCGGCGTATTCAGCTCGAGTGGGAGGACATTCCTCAATATGCAAATGCCCTCCAAGTACTGCTTGAACAAGCCTGTAGAAAAGAAGAACAGATAGCTAGTACAGACTCCCGTGACCTGGTGCTGAGAGATCAATTTGTGACAGGGCTGAGAGACCCGTACCTTAACCGCTCATTGCAAGGTCTACTCCGGATAAATCCGGCCCTTACGTTCGCTGAGGTTAAACAGGAAGCGATAGAATGTTCTAGGGGACCTGTCATGGAGACACAGACTTATACCGCGGCTTGCAGGTCCATATCCGGTACCAGAACTCTGAACAGTGACACGGAAGAACTGAAACAGATGGTGGCAGAGTTACAGAAACAGGTGCTACAGCTCACACTAGACCAACAGGCGGACAGGCAAGCGAGACAACAACCCAGCCGGCCTATGGGAAGGTGCTGGACATGCGGCGACCCCCACCATAGAGCAAACCGTTGCCCCCAGAACTTTCAAGCACACCCGCAGTCCGATTTACCAGAACCAGCAAGCCGTGCCCCTCAACAGCGGCTGCCGATAAACTAGACGCCCCTGCCAAAGCGGCTCACTCGGCAGGGGAAGCCAAGGAGAAGGTGGTAGGGAAACAGAGCCAGCAACGGAACAAACTTGCATCAAACAGCTCCACCCTGGAAGTATTGCTGGAAGGGATTGCCATGCAAGGACTAATGGACACTGGGTCTCAGGTATCCACCATCTCCGAGCAGTTTTATGAAGAATATCTGAAGCCGCTGGTTGCCTATGACCCTGATACTGCCATCAAGATCAAAGCAGCCAATAATCTACCCATTCCGGTGACGGGAGGGGGATAATCGTGGTCAAGGAAGGCTTTGGATCAGAAACACCCATGATTATTGGGATGAACATCCTGAAAGATCTGGATCTGGTGCTGTTTACCAAGAGAGGACCCAAATACTGGCAGAGGTGACCGCACACAGGGCCACCCGCCGAGCCTTTCAACGAGTGGTCCGGACCTGCAGCCTCCAGCGAATGGCAGAGGAACAACTGCCGCTGGCCACGATCACCGTACCCCGCCATACTAGGATAACCTTACCGGCTGAGAAGGAGACAGTTATCTCGCTACCCCTTAGCACCACAAGACAGCTTGAAGGCGTGGAGGTGCTGATTGAGCCGCGGACCCCGAATGAAGGGAAGTTGAATTCACTAGTTGCTCGAACGCTAGCTGTTGTGAGAAAGGGAAGGATTCCTGTTAGGCTGGGCAACAAGGCTAATGTGGGCGTTGACCTAGAGGCTGGGACACAGCTCGCCCGAGTTTACGCCCTACCCGAAGAGGTGAATCCTATGAGCCCCCTCCAGTTTGCACCGTCTACAGAGGGAGATTGGACAGTGACTGTCTCTGCCATGGCCACTGCCACAGACGACACCAAAGCAGGGCGAGAACTGCGAGAACAGTGTCAGTTGGACACATCCCAATACTCCAAACAGGAGGTGTCCCAGATAGAGGAACTACTACAAGAACACCAGGCGTCCTTTGCCCGGCATGACACCGACTTTGGATGCACCACCAGTATCAGGCACGAGATCCCCACGGGTGACGTCGCTCCTATCCGCGAGAGGTACCGCCAAATACCTCCCCAACAATACCAAGAAGTGAAAAACCTCCTGAATTCCATGTTACATGCCGGAGTGGTACGAGAAAGCCAGAGCCCCTGGGCTGCACCTGTGGTGATAGTTAAGAAGAAAGACGGGTCCCTGAGGTTCTGTGTGGACTACCGCCGCTTGAATGCTTGCACCATCAGGGACTCGTAACCTTTGCCAAGAATCGAAGAGTCCCTGACAGCCCTGAAGAAAGCCAAGTACTTTTCTTCCTTGGATCTGGCCAGCGGCTATTGGCAGGTACCCATGCACGAGAAGGATAGAGAAAAGACTGCTTTCATCCTACCCATGAGCCTGTACGAGTTCGACCGGATGCCCTTTGGCCTGAATAACGCACCGGGGACTTTCCAGAGGCTGATGGAGCGCTGCTTGGGGGACTTCAATTTCGACTTCACCCTCATCTACCTGGACGACATTGTAGTCTATTCGGCCACATTTGAAGAACACCTACAGCAGCTGGGCTGTGTGTTCCGTAGGTTGAGAGAACATGGCCTGAAGTTGAAACCCAGCAAGTGCCGTCTTCTACAGCCAGAGATCGATTACCTGGGTCACCGGATCTCGGCCGAAGGTGTTCAACCGTCTCCAGAGAAAATAGCCGCCGTACGGGACTGGCCACAACCTGCAAATGTCAAGGAGGTCAGGGCTTTCCTGGGGCTGGCCGGCTACTACCGCCGGTTCGTCAAAAACTTCGCCCGGCTTGCTGCACCACTGCACGACCTGCTTCGAGGGGCCACCAACAGCCCCAGGGGACGACCCATCAGCTGGGGACCCAGCCAGGAAAAGTCCTTCCAAGCCCTAAAGGATGCTCTGACGTCCCCCCCTATCTTGGCATATGCAGACTACAATCTGCCCTTTCAACTACATACCGATGCCAGTCTACAGGGTCTAGGGGCAGTACTCTCTCAGGTACAAGAAGGCAAGGAACGTGTCATAGCCTATGCCAGTCGGTCCCTACACGAGGGTGAGAAGAACCCCATCAATTACAGCTCGTTCTGGCTGGAGCTGTTGGCCCTAACGTGGGCTATGACGGAAAAATTTGCAGGCTATCTCACGGGGACAGAAGTATTAGTTCTGACAGATAACAATCCGTTGGCCCACTTAGAGAATGCAAAACTCGGAGTCATGGAGCAGCGTTGGATGGCCCGGCTCTCTAAGTTTAACTACAAGATCAGATATAGAGCTGGGGCTGAGAATCAAAATGCGGACAGCCTGTCTAGAGTGACATTCCCCTTGCTCACTAGAGACCGGGATGAAGAACTAGAAGGAGACGAGACGCCTGACTCCCCGACCACGGTACCTAGAGGGGTGACGCTGCTGTCATGATTGACGTCATAGATACTATTCAGCATAGCGACCACGTTGACTCCGAGGCTGGTGACCCACCTACCCAGACTAGTTCTTCCCCCGGGGGACCGACTGAAGTGGAGCGTACAAAAGGTGACAAGTTGGGGAACAGCCGACCCTTGCGGTGCACTGGCCACACCACTGCTGGGGTCCCTCCCGGACGGTTCTACAGGGACCAGTATGTATGGCCCACTTCTCAACCAACCCTTGTGACATCTACAGCCATCACTGCCTTGGAGCCGGCGGTTGTTGACAGGGACTGCCAACCTTTAAGTGGGGGGGTATGTAACGGAGTGGGTAGCCCTGATTGTATTATTATTGAAATGGACACTGAAGTGGACATTACACAGTCCGATACTGCCCTCTTGTGGACAAGTGCTGAAATTGCTGCAGAGATATTGACACCGACTGCTGATCTCCTCCCACAACAGCCGTGTGCTCAGGAGGAAAAAGTGCGGGAAAGAGAGAAGGAGACGGAGCTCGACGAGGACAGACCTGCCTGTGGGTGTTCCTCGAGAGAGGGCTTCCTTGCGACACCTTTCTGGAAAGATCACGCCGCGGAAGCCCTTGCGACAACCCCCAGGCTGCAGAACATTGTTACCATGAGCCTAACCTGACTGCAGAACATCACACTCCTAGAGGATATTCAAAGACTGTGACGGACACAAGGGAGCCACCTTCGAAATCTATATTTTTTTTCTTTTTTTTCTTTTTCCTCGGACTGAGAGACTATAAACCGGTACCTGTGGAGAGGACTAAGGAAACCCCCTTCATCGCTTCCCCTGGAATCGCCATCGTTAGACCCCAGGCCTGCGACGTGGGAGCTACGCCTTCTGTTGTTATAGACTGGTAACGTACATTGAGGGAAAGCTAGGGAAAGAGATTGCCAGTACTGTTTTGTTTCTTGCCGTGCATCCGGACCTGAATATCAGGGTATTCAACCTTCCCTATGTGTGCAGCCAAACCGGTTGAATGTGTTATCACCATGTTTAATAGTAAAGAAATGTTTCCTCCCATTAAATCTGAGTATGGGGATTTTGTTGAAGCAGATCATAGACACACACCCGCGGCCTTACTGCCGGTCACTTCATCACCTTCATGTAAAGGTGCAAGCAAAAAAATACATACACTGAAAGAATATTTGCTGCAACACTAAACATGTGGAATATGAACTAGCATCATGGCTATGAAACAGGGCTATGCACAGCTAAGATAATGCATATGTCACAGAGAAACAAAGCAAATACTGCTCGGGACTAAAGAAAAAATATAGAGACTTAGCTTCAACAATGGCCACTGTGGAAGAATCCTACAGTAACACTATGTAACACTGGTGCGGACGAGACTGGGTGATTTGTGCGCAGGTCACATATGGCAGTGAATGGGTGCGCATGGTCATACGCAGCACCGTGCACTCCCATTATAAAGATAGGGGCTTGCGGTTGCATTGGGGGTCCCCTCCGCAGAACACTGCGGAGGGGAACGCAAATGTGAAGGTAGCCTAAGCTGTACATAGCCCTGTTTCATAGCCATGATGCTAGTTCATATTCCACATGTTTAGTGTCGCAGAAAATATTCTTTCAGTCCATCTAGAAAGTATGTCATATAGTGGTATCATATGAAGGATGAATAGACGACAGCATTAATTGCAGACAGCCTCACTTTAAAGTGCAAGTGCAAGGAGGGAGACATGCAGACAATACATACCCAATGAATAACATTGGGGAACAGAGAGTTAAAAATAAAGATCTTACTACCTGACAAGTACAAAGTTTCATGCCCTTATTAGTGATTAGTTTTAGGTCAGACCAGCAGGCACTAGCTCCAGAAGAACACACAGGAAAGGCCTCCAATGTACGTTTCACAGGGATTCCTTCATGGCTTAATCAGGGAGGAGAGAGATATGCCTTTGGAGTTATTATTAATTATTATTATAGTGCTATTTATTCCATGGTGCTTTACATGTGAAAAGGAGAGAATTCTTTTGTGGTCATACAGGGGAATGCTGGGGCACACAGGACAAAGGATAGATTTAAATGGAAGGTTAACAAACCTTTTTATTTAAAATACCACAACGCGTTTCAACAACAATCTGTTGTCTTCTTCAGGTTGATTTACATATCAGTGGTAGTTATCACAAATTCATGACACATTCCATAGGGGACAAACTATAAGAGGCATTATAGCTTCCAGCAATTTAAAGCAACTACCACAGCAGGGTCAGAAAACTATTCAAATAAATGGGAATACAGACAGAAAGAAGAAAAATAAAAAAACAGGTGTAACACGATGTCATTCTAAAATATGCTGTTGCTGTGAAATCATTGATCACAATGCAGATACAATTCTTTGCAATAATATGGGGGAATGATTTCCAATTACACAGAAGCTGTCTTGTAACAGCCAATTTGAGGTGTATGTCATCACAGTTTCCTGTGGCATTCAGTACGTGGGTAGTACCATGCAGACTTTAAGAACACTTAGGCTGTGTTCACACTGGGCGTTTTTGGGCTGTTTTTGCTCATCAGTTTTTGTAGCCAAAACCAGGAGTAGAGCAATCAGAGGAAAAGTCTAATAGAAACACGTCACCACTTCTGGATTTAATCACCCACTGCTGGTTTTGGCTACAAAAACTGTTGAGCAAAAACAGCCCAAAAACGCCCAGTGTGAACACAGCCTTATGAATGGCCACAGGCACAATGCGAAAAATGGCTTTATGAAACACCACCGTCAATCTAGACATTTATGCTTGAAACATAATAAAAAATTTAACATAAAAGTAACACCAATGGAACAAATCCCTGAGAGTTGCCCAAACCGTACTGAGAGATTAAACCGCAAAGAATCTTTTTGGATATTTAAAATGGACACTTTACACCCAGATGGGCTGAACGAATTATTGAGGGGACATAGAAAGAATAAGTTTAATATACCTCAGGACATTGTTTACTAGTTTCTATATTTTTTATGTGTTTTCTAAAATAAATCTTTTTATAATGAGTGTGTTTTTTAAGAGTGTTTTAAATTAAATAGAATCTTGTTACATACAATAATTATGCAAGTAGGTATATACAATTATATTTCACATTTACCTTTTATAGTTAGTTTTTATGCATCTATGTATTAATATGTATAGGGACTTTTTTATTTATTAACTATTGACTTGTAGTACAATCTAGGAATGGGTGTGTCAAAAACAAACCACAGTGGTCCACACCCTGACTGACATGGTATCACATCCTATAAAAGCTATCCAGAACTTTGGAGCATTTATAACAACAACCTGAGGAAGACATTTTATTTGTCAAAACGCGTTGTATGTACATGTTTTTAGAGGAATAATAAAGAATCATACAGGATAACACTATAGCTTGTATTTACAAGTTATTTGGGAGCACAAATAGCCTGGAGGAAATTTTATCTGAACAGATCTTTGTTGAAACGCGTTGTGGTATATTTTGAATAAAAAGGTTTGTTAACCTTCCAATTAAATCTATCCTTTGACCAGCGCTCCCCTGTATGACCACAAAAAATTCTCTCCTTTATTGTTCCACCCATCGGATTGTGGCTGGAGCTGCAAGGGTGCCACTGACATATTGATCTAAAGCCGCTCGAGTGTGCAGGACCTGCGGTGACGTGTTTCCTGCTGACGCGCGGGTTTCGTGACCGGGCGGTGTCTCACGTGACTGGCCGAGGACAGAAGAACAGCGAGAGCAGCACCGGAGCCATTTGAAGATGCCGGATCAACAGCAGATGCATCACTGAGGTTGTGCAGAGGTGCACAACCTCTTCAGGTGAGAGAGCGAACCACCCTCCCCTCAAATTACTGTTCCCCAATAGACCACCGGGTTCTTCTCAAAGGGAGCGCATCCCATCTCCTTTTCTTTTTAATTATGAGCAGTACAAGGAACACATAAGTACAGGAGGAGAGAGGACCCCTCCCATGAGGGATCACAGTCTACAAGGGTTGGGTGAGGATACACTAGGAGAGGGTAGGGCTGTTTGTGCGGCTGTATAGTGAACTGAGGCTCACTGCAGGTTGTAGACTTGTTGGAAGAGGTGGGTCTTCAGGTTCATTTTGAAGGTTTCCATTGTAGACGAGACTCTGATGTGTTTGGGCAAAAGGTTCCAGAGCATGGGGATGTGTGAGAGAAATCATGTAGCTGCCTTATCATCAGCACATAATTGTGCATATGGTATCTAGCTAGCTTGTTCCTTGACAATTATATTTATGGATCTAATGTTTATATATCTCTCAAATTTGATGAAAACACAAGAAAATTAATAAAAGAGGCCTACAGCAACATAATATGAGCTAAAGAAATTTCTTGCAAGTACTTCTTACTGAATGTGACAACAATCTGTACTCTTTCTTCACATGTCTGGCCTGTGAGATATGATGGTAAGATATTTTGAGAAAATCTATATCAAGATTTCCAAAAGCATATGTAAAAATGTATAATGGTCTGATAAGACGAAAGTTGAACTTTTTAGACCTTATTTTAAAGGGTATGTTTGGCGTAAAAATAGCATTGTGCATCACTAAAAGAACCACCATACCCACTTTAAGCATGATGGAGGCAGAATTATACTTTGAGGTTCAATTTTGGCAGCTGCATCTGAGGCTTTATTCAAGATGGAGAGAATTATGTAAAGCTCCAAATATCAATCAATTTTGCAACAAAACTTTCAGACCTTTGCTAAAACGCTGAAGATAAAGAGGAATTTCAGTTCCACAATAACCCTGAGAATATCTCCAAAAAATGTTATTTTTAGTCTGTGGGGGTCCAATAACCATGGACCTTTGCCATCTCAGAATACCAGGCCTCAGCTGTTTGCTTTGTCTTGGCTACCAATGAAAATTGGGGGAAATGCCATGCTGTTTTTTTAAATTATTTATTTAAATAATTAAAAGTGTGGGATCCCCTAATTTTGATACCCAGCCAAGATGAAGCACACCGCTGTGTTCTGCAGCTCACAGCACTCTGCTTTATCTGCGTTGGGGATAAAATTACAGGGGACGCCATGCCATTTTTTTCAGTTACTTATTTATTTTTTCACTAATCTGTAGGGCAACCAATCACAGATGCCAACATGGATGGTGGAGGCGCAGTCTGACTGCAACCAATCACAGAAGCTGTCACATAGGTTATGTGGGGAAACAAGTGTATATACAAAAGGCTTGGGTGGGGAGTCAAGCATATATACATTGCCTTCTGAAAGTATTTGTCCCCCTTGAACATTGAAACCTTTTGCCACATTTCAGGCATCAAACATAAAGATATAAATTCTAATTATTTTGTGAAGAATCAACAAGTGGGACACAATCGTGAAGTGGAACAAAATTTATTGGATATTTTAAAATTTTTTAACAAATAAAAAACTGAAAAGTGGGCCGTGCAATATTATTCGTCCTCCTTGTGTTAATACTTTGTAGCGCCACATTTTGCTGCGATTACAGCTGCAAGTCGCTTGGGGTATGTCTCTATCAGTTTTGCACATCGAGTGACTGAAATTCTTGCCCATTCTTCCATGCAAAACAGCTCGAGCTCAGTGAGGTTTGATGGAGAGCGTTTGTGAACAGCAATTTTCAGGCCTTTCCACAGATTCTCGGTTGGATACAGGTCTGGACTTTGACTTGGCCATTCCAACACATGGATGCATTTATTTTTGAACCATTCCATTGTAGATTTTGCTTTATGTTTGGGATCATTGTCACGTTGGAAGATAAATCTCAGTCCCAGTCCCAGGTCTTTTGCAGACTCCAACAGGTTTTCTTCCAGAATGGTCCTGTATTTTGCTCCGTCCATCTTCCCATCAATTTTAACCATCTTCCCTGTCTCTGCTGAAGAAAAGCAGGCCCAAACCATGATGCTGCCACCACCATGTTTGACAGTGGGGATGGTGTTTTGAGGGTGATGAGCTGTGTTGCTTTTACGTCAAACATATCATTTTGCATTGTGGCCAAAAAGTTTGATTTCGGTTTCATCTGACCAGACCACCTTATTCCACATGTTTGGTGTGTCTCCCAGGTGGCTTGTGGCAAACTTCAAACAAGACTTTTTATGGAAATGCAGGTGCATTTATACAGAGACTTGATTACACACAGGTGGATTCTATTTATCATTACCAGTCATTTAGGACAACATTGGATCATTCAGAGATCCTCACTGAACTTCTGGAGTGAGTTTGCTGCACTGAAAGGAAAGGGGCTGAATAATATTGCATGCCCCACTTTTCTATTTGTTAAAAAAGTTAAAATATGAAATAAATTTAATTCCATTTTACGATTGTGTCCCATTTGTTGTTGATTCTTCACAAAAAAATTAAAATTTGGCCATGTGCACACGTTGAGTATTTGATGAGTTTTTACCCTCAGAATTTGTAGACAAAACCAGGATTGGATGATATATACAGAAGAGGTGCAGGTGTTTCTATTAGACTTTTCCTCTGATTGCTCCACTCCTGGTTTTGTCTACAAATCCTGAGGTAAAAAACTCATCAAATACTCAGCGTGTGCACGTGGCCTTTATATCTTAATGTTTGAAGCCTGAAATGTGACAAAAGGTTGAAAAGTACAAAGGGGCCAAATACTTTCACAACACACTGTACATAAGGTTTAATGAGCGGACCTGGAAGCAGTGTGACAGTGCACCCAATAAGTATAATTGTCTTTCTTTAATGCTTATTTTGCTTCCTTTTGGAGCCCCTTAGCCCTTACTACCACCTTTTTAGAGCACTAAAGTCTGGGTCCCCATTGACTTGTTTGGGTTCGGGCTGAAGTTCAGTCCAGTCCCGAACTGGACTTTTTTTGTACGTCCGGACGGATTTGACAAACCCAAACATCTCCAGGTTCGCCCATCTCTAGTTGTCAATTATTATTATTTATTTATTTATAGATCACCCTAGATTCCATGGTGCTGTACATGAAAAAGGACTACATAGGAAACAAGTTAAAAATACAATGAATAAACTAACAGTGATAGAATAAAGGGGAAAGAGGACTCAGCCATTGCTGGTTTACATTCTATAGGGCAATGGGGAGGGAGACAGTAGGTTGGGTCAGCTCCAATGGTTGTGGTGGAGCGCTGGCTTCGCTGGTGGTGGTGCAGCACCAGGTCTGGTGGTGGTGGAGCGCCAGGTCCATTGGTTGTAGGGTCATTGCAGGCTGTAAGGTTTTCTGAAGAGATATGTTTTTAGGTTCCGCTTGAAAGTTCCAAATGATGGAGGTAATCGGACATGTTAGGGTGCATAATTCCAGAGGATGGGGGATGCTCTGGTGACGTATTGCAGGCGGTTGGTTGAGGAACGT
Organism: Allobates femoralis; assembly: GCA_033576535.1. Lineage (NCBI taxonomy): Eukaryota > Metazoa > Chordata > Amphibia > Anura > Aromobatidae > Allobates > Allobates femoralis. The sequence continues at coordinate 374,473,619 of JARQOC010000004.1, read as the reverse complement.
ACAAGTGTGGTGGAAAGAAGGAGGTCTTGGAAGGATCAAAGATTACAAGTTTGATGATAGCGGGAGATTAATTCAGAGACATATTGGGTAGACAGATTGTAGATGGCTTTGTAAGTCATTGTTAGTAGTTTGAATTGGATATGCTGGGGAATTGAGAGCCAATGAAGTGATTTGCAGAGGGGAGAAATGGAGGAGTAGCAAGGAGAGAGGTGGATTAGTCAGGTAGCAGAGTTAACAACAGGATGGAGAAGTGTAAGAGTATTAGCAGGGAGACCGCTGAGGAGGATGCTGCAGTAGTCGATGCGGGAGATGATGAGGGCATGCAATAGTAGTTTAGTAGTTTGAGGGTTCAGGAAAAGACCGATTCTGGAAATATGTTTGAGTTGGAGGCAGCAGGAGGTGGCAAAGGCTTGGATGTGTAGTTTGAAGGACAAGGCAGAGTCAAGGGTTACTCCTAGGCAGCGGACTTCAGGTACAGGGCAAAGTGTGATGTCATTTTATTGTGATAGACAGATCGGGTAATGAAGATGTGTGAGATGGAGGAAAGATGATGAGTTCAGTTTTGTCTATGTTTAGTCTTAGGAAACGAGAAGAGAAGAAGGAGTATATGGCTGATAGACACTCTGAGATTCTGGACAGCAGAGAGATGACATCTGGGCCAAAGAAGTAGATCTGAGTGTCATCAGCGTACAGATGGTACTTGAAGCTGTGGGAGTTTATGAGTTTTCAGGCCAATGGTATAGATAGAAAAAAGTAGGAGTCCCAGGACAGAGCCTTGTGGGAGTGGAAGACACTAAATGTGTGGTTGGAAAGGTATCAGGAGATCCAGGAGAGGGCAAGGTCAGTGATACTAATGGAAGACAGAAGCAGTAGTGCAGTAGGAGGGAGTGGTCGACTGTGCCAAATGCAGAGGACAGGTCTAAAAGGAGGAGTATAGAGAAATGTCTATTAGCTTTGGCGATAAGTAGGTCGTTAGTAATGTTGGTTAAGGCGATTTTAGTGGAATGGTGGGGGTGGAAGCCAGACTAAAGGTTGGCAAAGAAAGAGTTAGATGAGAAGTGCAATGAAAGTACAGTGTGGACATGCTTTTTGAAAAGTTTGAAGGTGAACGGGAGCAGCAATATGGGCCACTAGCTGGATGTAGAGGTCAGGTGGAGGGATGGCTTCTTTAAGATAGGTGTAATTGTGGCATGTTTGATAGCAGAAGGAAAGGTACCGAAAGTTAGTGATAAGTTGAAGAGGTGGGTTAGGGATGAGATAAGCGTGGTTGTGAGGTTGGGGAGGAGGTGGTATGGGATCCAATGCACATGTGGTGAGGTGCAATTTGGAGAGGAGGTATGCAAATTCTCCTTCAGTGATGGAAGGGAAGAGGGTTAGTGGGGGAGGAGAGAGGTCTGGTATACATAGGGGCTGTCATGGTTGGGCAGCAAAGACTTGTCTGATCTGATTGATCTTGTTGGTGAAGTGTGTTGCAAAGTCTTCTGCAGAGATACAAGAAGTAGGAGGGGCAATGGGGGGCAGAGGAGGGAGTTAAACCTGTTGAATAACTGCTTGGTGTTGTGGGAGAAAGAGGATATGAGGGTAATGAAGTAAGCCTGTTTAGTGGAGGTGAGTGCTGACTTGAATATGAGACTTGCTTGTTTGAATACTGTGAAGTCTTCTTGTGAATTTGTTTTCTTCCAGCTCTGCTCAGCAACCCTAGATACTCGCCAAAGCTTTTTAGTGGTGTCTGTGTGCCAGGGTTGTCTGTTGATATGTCGCACTCTGCCATGAACAAGAAGGGTGACTAGGGTGACTATGTCAATTGCTGATGTGAGTGTAAAATTGTAAAAAGTGGTCAAAGTCAAAGAGTTTGTGGGCATCAAGGTGTGTGAGCTTTCTGTGAAGATGTACGATTTGGTGGATATGGGGGGCAGATGAGACCGTCTGTGTGGGTGGTTGTGAAGGACCACTGAGGGAGGTCAAAGGATGAAGGCAAGTGACAGGGGTTTGGAGGCTGCTTACTGATGGGGTTAATGGGGATGTTGAAGTCACCCATGATGATGGTGTGAATGGCAGCAGAGAGTAATGGTGGTGTTACACACTAGGATATTCTGAACGATATCCTTGAAATATCACGGATTTGTGATCATTCAAAAGATATTGTTTGGGCGTCCTTGCGTGTAAACCAACGATATAGGAAGAAAAAAATCGTTGGATCCTTCAACCAAAGATTTGAGATCCAGACTTCAAATCTATCGTTCATCGTCCAATTAACGCTGCTTCAGGAAGCAGCATCGTTCAGTGTGACACCTTTTTGAATTATATCGTTCACTCCTTCCTCTCCTATTTAACTGGTTCGTTGCCACATAGGATATCGTTAACGATATCCTGGTGTGACAGCGCACTAACGATGTCGGAACGATCATGGTCACGTGGGCGTTCCAAGAATATCGCTAACGATATCCTAGCGTGTAATGCCACCATAAGTGATAAAGCCAGATTGAGAATTGACAGATGCGGATTTGGTGAAGAAATTTCTGCAATCAAATCCTCATACCCCAACGGTGGAAAACATTCTGAAAATATTCTTTTTTGACTGATTGTTTTACATGACAAAAACTTGGAATTTTAACAAGGCTGTGTAGACTTTTTATACGCTCTGTAGGGGCCAAACTTCGAATTCCCACTATGGCCTCAGAGGTATGTTCTTAGCTGACAGGTGTGTAACCCTTTACTGAAGCTCATCCATTTTAAGGTTCAATTCATGCTCTTCTGCATTCCAATGTTGCAATGTGTGGTTAAGTTACAACTACGGTACTTTCATGTCAGCTGCAAAAATTCTACATAGTATCGTGTGTAACTGTGTGACGATGAGACCTCATCCTTGCTCTTAGACGTTGCCCAGTGTCACCAACATAAAAAGACCCCACTGGGCATATGGTGCACATAATTAAATATACCACATTGGAAGAGGAGCATGTGAAAGTCCCAGGAATCTTATAATCCTGCTGTGTGTTGGGGATCTGTATCCTGTCTCTGGTCTCTATGTGAACACAGGTTTTGCAGCTCTTCTCATTGCATGGATAAGTTCCTTTTGGTGTATCCGAGGGCATCAAACTTCGGACCATGATGTTTCTTAAATTGGGAGGCTGCCTGTAGCCAGGGCCGGCGTTAGGGGCAGGCATCCTAGGCATTTGTCTAGGGCCCCCAAGCTTCAGAGGGCCCCCTGGCCCGGCCGGATGATAGCCGGCGCCGCGGCCGCTTGCAGACAGTGCTCTGCACCGCGCTCCGGCTTCATCCGGCTTGACCGGCGCCGGGCGCAGCCTCAGTCACAGTCACTCGTCACAACAGGAAGCAGCCAGGAAGAAGTCGGAGCGCGGTGCAGACTGGCGAACAGCGGCAGCGGCAGAGAGTAAGTAAGTATGATGATGTGTCTTCTTTTACAGGGAGTGGAGGAGGGGGCCCCTGTATACACCACCACTGGGCCCTGGGGCCCCTGTATACACCACCACTGGGCCCTGGGGCCCCTGTATACACCACCACTGGGCCCTGGGGCCCCTGTATACACCACCACTGGGCCCTGGGGCCCCTGTATACACCACCACTGGGCCCTGGGGCCCCTGTATACACCACCACTGGGCCCTGGGGCCCCTGTATACACCACCACTGGGCCCTGGGGCCCCTGTATACACCACCACTGGGCCCTGGGGCCCCTGTATACACCACCACTGGGCCCTGGGGCCCCTGTATACACCACCACTGGGCCCTGGGGCCCCTGTATACACCACCACTGGGCCCTGGGGCCCCTGTATACACCACCACTGGGCCCTGGGGCCCCTGTATACACCACCACTAACTGGGGCTGCCTGTATACACCGCCACTGACTGGGGCTGCCTGTATACACCGCCACTGACTGGGGCTGCCTGTATACACCACCACTGACTGGGGCTGCCTGTATACACCACCACTGACTGGGGCTGCCTGTATACACCACCACTGACTGGGGCTGCCTGTATACACCACCACTGACTGGGGCTGCCTGTATACACCACCACTGACTGGGGCTGCCTGTATACACCACCACTGACTGGGGCTGCCTGTATACACCACCACTGACTGGGGCTGCCTGTATACACCACCACTGACTGGGGCTGCCTGTATACACCACCACTGACTGGGGCTGCCTGTATACACCACCACTGACTGGGGCTGCCTGTATACACCACCACTGGGGCCTGTATATACCACTGGGGCTGCTGTATATACTGCTGGGGCCTGTATATACAACTGGGGAGGCTGCTGTAATACTGCTGGGGCCTGTATATACCACTGGGGAGGCTGCTGTATACCACTGGGGCTGCAGTATATACTGCTGGGGCCTGTATATATAACTGGGGAGGCTGCTGTATACCACTGGGGCTGCTGTATATACTGCTGGGGCCTGTGTATACCACTGGGGAGGCTGCTGTAATACTGCTGGGGCCTGTATATACCACTGGGGAGGCTGCTGTATATACTGCTGGGGCCTGTATATACCACTGGGGAGGCTGCTGTATATACTGCTGGGGCCTGTATATACCACTGGGGAGGCTGCTGTATATACTGCTGGGGCCTGTATATACCACTGGGGAGGCTGCTGTATATACTGCTGGGGCCTGTATATACCACTGGGGAGGCTGCTGTATATACTGCTGGGGCCTGTATATTCCACTGGGGAGGCTGCTGTATATACTGCTGGGGCCTGTATATACCACTGGGGAGGCTGCTGTATATACTGCTGGGGCCTGTGTATACCACTGGGGAGGCTGCTGGATACCACTGGGGCTGCTGTATATACTACTGGGGCTTGTATATACCACTGGGGCTGCTGTATATACTGTATACAACTGTATGGGTACTATTTTTATTTCATAGTTTGGGGCCCCACTCTCAATCTCGCCTAGGGCCCCACTTGGTCTAAAACCGGCCCTGCCTGTAGCACAGCAAGGGAGGGTCTTTGAATATTATTTTTAGTCGGTCATCCTTGTGTAGGATGTGATGAAGTTTCCTGGCAGTTTTCCTTAGTACCTCAAGCTGTGGGTTGTAGGTCACCACCAGAGGAACACGATAGTTCTCTTCTTTTTCTCTGTATTGGAGTGCTTGACTTCTAGGGATGCTTGTGGCTTTAATGATCTGATCCTCAATGGAGGTGGGGTGGTAGCCCTGGTTTAAAAATGTCTTTTTTAGCTGGTTTAAGTGTTCATCCCTTTCCACTGGGTTGGAGCAAATACGGTTATATCTGAGGGCCTGGCTGTAGACAATGGACTTTTTGATGTGTTTCGGGTGGAAACTGTCCCATCTGAGGTATGTGGGACAGTCAATCGGTTTCCGATATATCGATGTCTGGAATGAACCATTTAGAATTTTTAAGGTGGTATCGAGAAAGTTGATTTCTGTTTCTGAGTGGTCCAGTGTCAGGTTTATGCTGGGATGAAATTTGTTAAATTTGTCATGGAAATTCATAAGTTCATATTCAGTCTCAGTCCAGCTTATTAAGATGTCATCAATGAAACGGAAGTACCCCAAGGGTTTGATGGGGCAGGAGGCTAAAAAGTCATTTTCCAGTTTAGCCATGAAGAGGTTGGCATACTGGGGTGCTATTTTGCTTCCCATGGCAGCAGGGGCGGACCCAGACTGTAGTGGGCCCTGGTGCAAGAAATTTTTTGGGGCCCCCCCCCTCCTGGATCTCAGTGCCAGAATAGTGCCGCGGGTGTGCAGCACAGCCAGCGGCGTAGCAACTGTTTGTGGCGCCCTGGGCGGTCGAAAATTTGCCGCCACTTTGGTTGTTGATAATCTGGAAGTGTACATAGCATACACTGTCTGCCCCTATATACAAAAATATAACTACTATACTAAAACACAAAGAGAAGGGGTGCAATTGCCACCTCTGCACAACCCCAGTGTATGGCAACAAGCAGGAGTGAAGGAGGGCCCGGGGCCGGAGCAATTTTCGCCGACGTGCTGTGGAGTTCATAATGTAATATAAATGCAAAAAACCTTTATTCTTAATATTATGTCACAATACCGGGATCTGAGGATCTTCTATTTCGAGGTCAGGGGCTCTCTGATGCCATGTTGCTGTCTGTCTCGCTGTCGTCCTTTTTTGACACTGCAGTGCGGTAGACAAAGAGGCATTAACTGGTTAATAACAAGAAGTATGGAGTGTACAAACAGCCCTAAACCCCTCATACCATGAAGTATGGAGTGTACTAACTGAGCCATAAACCCTCCCCACACCAGTAGGATTACTATATGGATTTTAGTATTAGGGTATGGACACACTGGGGTGAAACTCTGATGAGTGAAATGTGTGATTTTCTCACATTGCAATCAATCTCTGAGAGCACATTGGTGAGTGTCGGACGCTTTTTTCTCATCCAGATTCAGGATGAGAAAAAAGTTGCAACATGCTGCGACAGTATGTGACTCACTAATGCAAGTCTATGGGTCCGACAAAATCACATACCGCACACTGACAGCACACGAACCATCCGAGAGGCATCGTTTTTTTCACGGATACATTATCATTCTTCAGCTAAGACAACTGTAAAATGTTCCTGTAAATGATTCTACAGTAATAGCTGCTGAGGAAAGAACAGATTGATTGCACACGGATGTGATCTGAGAATCTGAGAAAAATGTTGGCCACTCGCACAGCAGTTTCCAAACAGACCAAAAAACGAATGTCACTCATCCGACTCTCCTGGATGAGAAACAGACCGATTTTAAGTCGGCGGAAGACAGTGTACCACCAAGTCCCCAGCTCCGTGCTGTGCACAGACAGTGTACGGTACACTGTCTGTGCACAGCACGAAGATGAAGACATGGCGGTACACTGTGCACAGCACGGAGCTGGGGACATGGTGGTACACTGTGCACAGCACGGAGCTGAGGACATCCCAGAAGAGGCACAATAACCACAGACAGGCGGCGGGAGAACATTGAGCCCGCCCAGGAGAACTACAACTCCCAGCACCCAACACACTGCCCAGAAACCATACGTCAGAGTACCACAGGAGACGGGAGTTTCAAAAACAGGTGGAAACAACAGTCAGGCCCTGCAGCAACAGGGGGGCCCGGCAGCACCAGGCACCACCAGGGGGGCCCGGCAGCACCAGGCACCACCAGGGGGGCCCGGCAGCACCAGAGGGGCTCAGGACCAGTAGAGGGGCCCAGGACCAGTAGAGGGGCCCAGCACCACCAGGGGGGCCCAGCACCACCAGGGGGCTCTGGTGGGTCCCTGAGTGCTGCCCCCACACCTCAGGGGCCCCTGAGTGCTGCCCCCACACCTCAGCTTCAGGGGCCCCTGAGTGCTGCCCCCACACCTCAGCCTCAGGGGCCCATGAGAGCTGAGAGCTTCCCCCACACTCATCCTGGGGGAGGCCCATGAGAGCTGCCCCCACACTAATTGGCCCCTGAGCACCCCCACGTCTTTCAAGGGGGTCCCTGACGGCTGCCCCCCACACGCTATCCTCGGGGCCCCCTTACCGCTGCCTCATTTAGTGCTGCGTCCCCCTCCATTACTGACAGGCAGTCGCGCTGAGCGCGCCGCAGCCTGTCATGTGGTGTGATGCTGCAGCCGGCGCGATACAGGAAATAGAGCGGCGCCGGCTACAGCCCACGTGACAGGCAGATCAGCGCGACTGCCGGTAATGGAGAGAGGGGGGAGGCAGCAGTAAGGGGGCCCCGAGGATAGCGTGTGGGGCCAGCGGTCAGGGGCCCCCTAGCATGGGTGTACCCAGGATCAAAACTAGGGGGGGCAAGCCATGGTCGTTCAGGTTGCGCCCGCTTCTTGTACCATCACTGCGCAGCAGCACACGGGCCGCTAAGGGCCCCGTGTGTTTCACTGAGCCTCCTGCTATCCACTGCCGCCCCCCTGCGCTTCCTCTTACCACAGGGGTGATGCCGTGCATTGCACAGTGGAACGCATAAAAAGCAGGAAGCACTACCTTCTCCTAGTGTGGACTAGGCGGCACTTCCTGCTTTTATGCGTTCCACTGTGCAACGCTCGGCGTCACGACCTCCTCCTGTATCTTCAATTTTGGGAAGCTGCGGTGGAACCATGAGATGCAAGTACAGATTTTTTTTAAGGAGTACACGCTGGCCAGAGGAGTATGGGGGTGGGGAAAGGGGGTGGCTCACCGTGGCTGCATTATACTGTATGGAGAATTATGAGGCTGTACTGTGCTATACGGAAGGCTGTACTATGCTAAACACAGGACTGTGAGGGTGCATTAGACTGTATGGAGGGCTATATGGAGAACTATGGGGGTGCATTATACTACATGGGGGACTATTGATGGTGCATTATACTGTATAGAGGACTATGGGTGAATTATACTATATGGAGAATTATGGGGGTGAATTATACTATATGGAGAACTATAGGAGTGCATTATACTGTATGGAGGTGCATTATAATGTATGGAGGCATATGAGGCTACATTATACTATATAGAGGGGTTACTAGATAGTGGGGTTGCATTATGATAATTGGATGACTATGGGGGTACCTTATGAATGGGGGACTATGGGGTGAATTATAATACATAGAGGACTATGGGAATACATTGTAATGTATGAAGGAATGTGGGGAAGCATTATAATAATTGGAGGACTATGGTGGCTGAGGAGGAGGACCATATAAACCATGATGGGGGACATATATACCACGATAAAGGCCATATTCAGGAGAAGGACCATATACAGCAGGATAAGGGACATTAATACATAATGAAGGGGGAGAGGAGTCAATTTGTGAGTATAGGATTTAGAATGTTACACGGGGCCCATACATCTGACCAACGTGCACGCGGAAGGTGGGGGGCCTACATTGCGCACCTGTGCCCATCAGACTTATTGCTCCACTGGGGATCCCTATGGGGGCCGGGGGCTGTATATGACATGGGCAGGCTGCCGTCAGGGGCCGGGCGAGATTAATATATTTAATATATTTGCTCTGAACGTTGCACCCTGTCTTATTTTCAGGGGGGAGGCATACACGCACAGGGGCATACACTCGCAGAGGCATACACTCGCAGTACGGTGGCTCAGTGGTTAGCACTGTATACGGTGGCTCAGTGGTTAGCACTGTATATGGTGGCTCAGTGGTTAGCACTGTATATGGTGGCTCAGTGGTTAGCACTGTATATGGTGGCTCAGTGGTTAGCACTGTATACGGTGGCTCGGCTCAGTGGTTAGCACTGTATACGGTGGCTCAGTGGTTAGCACTGTATACGGTGGCTCAGTAGTTAGCACTGTATATGGTGGCTCAATGGTTAGCACTGTATACGGTGGCTCAGTGGTTAGCACTGTATATGGTGGCTCAGTGGTTAGCACTGTATATGGTGGTTCAGTGGTTAGCACTGTATACAGTGGCTCAGTGGTTAGCACTGTATATGGTGGCTCAGTGGTTAGCACTGTGTATGGTGGCTCAGTGGTTAGCACTGTATATGGTGGCTCAGTGGTTAGCACTGTGTATGGTGGCTCAGTGGTTAGCACTGTATATGGTGGCTCAGTGGTTAGCACTGTATATGGTGGCTCAGTGGTTAGCACTGTATATGGTGGCTCAGTGGTTAGCACTGTGTATGGTGGCTCAGTGGTTAGCACTGTATATGGTGGCTCAGTGGTTAGCACTGTATATGGTGGCTCAGTGGTTAGCACTTTATGGTGGCTCAGTGGTTAGTACTGTATATGGTGGCTCAGTGGTTAGCACTGTATACGGTGGCTCAGTGGTTAGCACTGAATAGTGGCTCAGTGGTTAGCACTGTACGGTGGCTCAGTGGTTAGCACTGTACGGTGGCTCAGTGGTTAGCACTGCGCGATGTCTCTGTGGTTAGCAAAGTATGATGGCTCAGTGGTTAGCAGCACAGTATATGGTGGGCAGGCGGTTAGACCAGGATGAAGGCTGGGGGGTGAGCGCAGGAGGACGGAGGCTGGAGGGGTGAGGGCAGGATGACGGAGGCTGGAGGGGTGAGGGCAGGAGGACAGGGGCTGGAGGGGTGAGGGCAGGAGGACGGAGGCTGGAGGGGTGAGGGCAGTAGGACGGAGGCTGGAGGGGTGAGGGCAGGAGGACAGAGGCTGGAGGGGTGAGCACAGGAGGACAGAGGCTGGAGGCCTCCATCACAAGCACAGTGCAGCCAACTTTATCTTTATTTACATTACATTTATTTTACACTCACTGTGATGATGATCCTCCGGCTGCTCTGTCTCTGCCTCCAGCCCCCCACAGTCCACAGGGCAGCTGCACAGGCTCTTCTGCTCCCGGGGCCGGCACTGCAGCGTGCACTGTGTAGCATTGCACGCACACACATTGCGCACACACACACATTGCACACACATTGCACACACACACACCATTGCACACACACATTGCACACACATTGCACACACACACACACATTGCACACACACATTGCACACACACACATTGCACACACACACACACACATTGCACACACATTGCACACACATACACATTGCACACACACATTGCACACACACATTGCACACACACATTGCACACACACATTGCACACACACATTGCACACACATACACATTGCACACACACACATATTGCACACACACACACACACATTGCACACACACACATTGCACACACACACATTGCACACACACACATTGCACACACACACACATTGCACACACACACACATTGCACACACACACACACTGCACACACACACACACATTGCACACACACACACATTGCACACACACACACATTGCACACACACATTGCACACACACACACATTGCACACACACACATTGCACACACATTGCACACACACACATTGCACACACACACACACACACACATTGCACACACACACACATTGCACACACACACACATTGCACACACACACACACATTGCACACACACACACATTGCACACACACACACACATTGCACACACACACACATTGCACACACACACACATTGCACAAACTGTCACTCTGCACAGCACACTGCACTTTCTTTCCTTGGGGCCACTCACCACCTGCTCTCTTCTGCTGTCGTCTCTTCGTCTCCTTCTCCTCTGCCGTCCGTTCACCGCTGACAGACTGTGCCGCCGGCTCCCGCCCGCTCCTCTGGAGTCCGCCCTCAGCAGCACCGAGTCTGACCCCTCACTCAGCACTCGGCCGGGAGACAGTGCTTTCACTCCCAAAGAGGGTGGGGGGAAAGCGGCGGCGGCGGCCGTACCGGCACAAAAAAAGCCTCACAGTACTACAGTAGCTGCCAGGGCGGGTGCGCACAGTGCCACGCTCATCCGGGGCAGCCTCTTGGGGGCCCCCCTCTGCCCCACGCTGGGTACACCCATGCCCCCTAGTACATGTGGGGACGCTCAGGGGACCAGTGGGCTCCCCCCTTTGCGTCCGGGCCCCCCTCCAGCGCCCGGGGGGGGGTATGGGGGCGGGGCTTAGTGGGTTTGGCCCCAAAGTGTCGGGGCCCCCGGGGGATCTCGCGCAGGGCCAGTCAGGGGAACGGAACTGCCACTGGAGCTCCAGGGGCCCCCTAGCTGGTCGGGGCCCTGGTGCAGCTGCACCAGCTGCACCACGGTAGTTCCGCCCCTGCATGGCAGTTCCGGTGCGTTGTAAATACAGTTCTTCACCAAAAGAGAAAACGTTGTGGGTGAGGATAAATCTGGTGAGCTTTAGAGCTGATTCAGAAGGGATCCCATTGGCTTCAAGAAATAGTCGGCAGGCAGTAAGTCCATCTTCGTGTGGGATGTTAGAATATAAGGACTCCACATCCATGGTGGCTAAGATGGCACTCTCGGGGAGGGGATCTATTGTAGAGAGCTTATTTAGAAGGTCCGTTGTGTCCTGACTATAGCTGTCTGCCCTCCTTACCAGCGGTTTAAGGACATTTCCCACCCACCCAGAGATTCTTTCAGTGAGTGTTCCCACCCCTGAGATGATCGGTCTCCCTGGTTTAAGGTGTCACAACCACAAGATTTTTATCTTGCTTCTCACACTGAGAGCAATCAACATTTTCTCAACTGGCTAACATGGTACCAAACCTTTTTCTTCTAAACATACATATTGGTCACACACACAACCAGTACCATTGGGATACCACTTTTAATCAATAGCAGTATTCATATTTTGCTTAAATATACCTACTTTCTTGTTTGCATTTTACAGTTCAACTGCAATTGCACAGTTTTTTTACATTTAGTAACCTAAAACATTAATAATATAGTTGAACTAATATATACGGTAATGTGTGTGAATGAAAGATATGACAAGATGAGTGTGTCTGAGTGCGTGTCTTTGTGTCACGATTTATATATATGTATATGTTTTCACACATTGTAGAAACTCCAGATGTGATAGAATCGGGCCCCCATCTAGTATTCTATGTGTGCTGATTTGAATTTTCGACTGCTGAATTATTAATGGACTCTTGGCGATATTTTCTAATTGTTAAATTCCAAAAATTTTGATCGACTCTTGGCATGCTAGTTTGTGTAAAGGTACCTTCACACGCCGCAATCTCGCCTGGGAATCCTAAAGGCGATATTTCGCCCCGGTGCAATCTCCGTGAAATCGCGTCACAGTTGTGGCGTGTGATTGGGGAATTTCGTGGCGATAAATCGCCTCTTGGCTATCGCCTGATTCCTGAACAGTGCTCAGAAATCAGCCACAACCATGAAGGCGATATTTCCTTGTTGTGGCGTGTGAACAGTGATAGTGATGGAAACAGCGTTGCCTAGGATTTCCCGTAGGCGTGCCTCAACCGTTCTGTAGTCCGCGCCCCATGTGCGATGATTGGTGTTGGCTACTGTGTTCCCATTGGCTGTCAGTTCACAGGGTGCCATATTTGAAGAGCTGTCACTTCAGCACCACACAGATCTTCGCCTACACAACCGTCCGCTAAATCTGTGCAATTATGCACGCCATTGAATAGCACAAGCTATGTTGGCCGCGTGTATTACAAGTTACGCTTTGTCGAGTATAGTGCCACATGACAGCTCAGATGTCGCCCTACACATCGCAGATGGGTGCCATGGGCCACTCACTGCAATAGGCTGTGAATTAGGTGACACTCATGGGTACATTATACTGCTTCCACTCCGCGGACGGCTACCTTGTTTGTGCCCTTAACTTTGTTTGGCAGTGCCAGTGGGCGTGGTGATGTCATTACGTTTCATTTCCTTCCTCCCTGCCTGCTAGGTGCCTGCCCCTCCCCTGCACATAGGATAACAGTCATGGTGGCGGCACAGCGCGCTGCCACATGGGGTCTTGCAGAGCTAATGGTTCTGATAGACCTGTGTGACCACCATGACTTCTGGTGTGACTAGAGTCACTGGCACTCATGGCTGCGCAAGTGCAGCATACTCAGGCGGATCCAGTGGGCCCTACTCCAGAAACTGGAGCTGGAGAGGAGCCGAAAGCAGATCCAGAAGAAGATAGCAGACCTGAAACACAAGTTCCCAGGGTGCATTGTGGACATTCATGCCCGGATTGCCAGGCTGCGTGGTGATTATGTGGCAATGCCAAACACACATATGGCAAGCATCCTACTCCAAACACTACACAAACATCATGTGCTATTGGGCCATGGCACATAGTGTGACATAAAGCAGCATGTGGACCTGTCACCAATGTGTATCTGCATGTTGGTCACACTGCAACATGAAGTTGCTGAATACACGCATATGTTTTTGGACTGGAGACGCCTAGAGTGGTCATTGACCTTTGTGTTGTCGAACATAGGTGTGTAATGCCACCAAAGTAGTGGTCAACATATTCATGCACTTTAGAAGGGCCACATCACACCTGGCTGCACATATGTGCGCAGTCTGACACATAGCATTGCACAACACATTCATCACAATTGAGAAAAGGGACTACAAGCTGACTGCTATGTTTTTGACCCCATGGTGGCACCACCACATGCTTACTGTCTGTTGTTGTGTTTAGAGGCAAAATGCATCCTCCGGTAAGCCAAGTGTGTTTGACAACAAAAATATGTGCTCACTGGTGTTGTGGGCTTGTTCAAAAACAGAGTGGCCCCTAACCATAGTGTCTGTACATTGGTACACAAACAGTACGTGTTTGCTGTATGTTGTGTTGTTCTAATCCATGTCTTGTCAATTTTGACATTACAGATAAGGAAGACTCCCTGGCAGAGGAGGCGCAACGGGCCCCAACACCACTCGGGACCCCACCATCACCTGCAATTGCAGGGCCAGCAAGACTGGCTCCCCCTGCAACCCCACCATCACCAGCCACCGCAGGCCCATCAACTCCTGCACCCCCCGGGACACCACCATCCCCAGACCTTGCGGGCCCACAAAGTCCCCCCACCACTGGCACCCCATCATCACAAGACCCCGCGGGCTCATGAAGTCCAGCACCCACCGGGCCCCCACCATCACCATTCGAGGAGGGACCTGAAAGTCCACACCCCCCGGGACCATACCATCCCCGTCCAGGGAGGGATCACAAAAGCCATGGCCTTGGCTGGGCAGCCCAACCCCCAGAAACACCCCCACCCACTGCATCTCCACCTCCCGTGGGCCACAACATCAACTGCAGGCTGCAGTGGGTGTTATTGTTGGTAAGTATTGTCAAGGGTCTATAAACTTCCAAATATACATCTTGTTTTGTGTCCCTGACATCACTATATGACTCATGATGTTTTGTTTTTTTCCCTTCCTTCTGAAGGTGCAAGAGCTGGTGTTGCTGGGTGGGATGTGAGGCCATCCCCAGCTCCACAACATGGAACCATGGATGGGGCTCTGCCACGTAAGTGAACACCACACCAATTACGTCACCCACCCACCCACACCTACACATGTCCCTGACTAATGTAGGATTTTTCCTATACAGGCCTTCCAACAGTCGCAGAGATGCTGCAGGCCCACAATGACGCTCAGCAGCACCTAGCCCAATTGCGGCAAATGATTATGGCCATCCAGGCAGCCCAACCCACCTTTGCCCCAACTCCCCAATTTCCCCCCAATGATGTTGGCATTTGCCCTTGAGTTTGTGAATGTCCATGTTCGATACCTTTGTTGAAACTTTTGCCATGTTGGCACCCTTATTTGTTAGGCCACGTTGGCCTCTTTTCTTATAGTATCCCACATTGGGCAAGTGGGTAGTGTGTTTTGGCTATTCCTAATCTGACAAAGCCTCTTTGGGGGCTTTGGAAACAGCTATCAAAAATGAAAACATTAAATGTTTTGAAAAACTCAATCCTGTGTGATCCCTTGTTGCAACACACACAGGGACACGTTTGGGGGGGTACATTTTCCCAACCACACTGGGCTACGGACTTTCAATAGGTATGCGGTGTGACATGGGAAACATATGACCATACTATACCATTTCAACCACCATGCACCCCTATATTACATCAATGTCTACTATCTGACACCCACAGTACCAAACACACACACACAAACATACTGGTGAACGTGACATATATGTGGACGTGGGTCTGGCAAATCATATTGTGGTTTTTTAAATTGAAGAAGAAGCGGCACTCACCGAAATAATACAGATGGTCCTTTATTCCATAATTCTAGAAATGGACAGGGTGCAGGGAGGAGGCCACGGGGGGCCAACGGACAACGACGCCGTTTCGCGACAGCTGTCGCTTCTACGGGTCCGGATATCGTGGTTTTTTGTTGTCACCAAAATAAAAATTAAAATTACTTTGTTTATGCCAATACATGTAGCAAAATAGTCCATCACGCTATATAGTGCATTGCCTAGTAGCGTGTTTGGTCTTCCTCCTCCTCCTCTGCTGGCTCAGACAATGGCTCCTCCCCCTCATCCCTGTAATACCACCCAGTGGTGGCAGTTCTGTGGTGCTGTCTTTTTGGGGGACGTGGAGGATCTTGATTTTGCCAACCTCTCACTATGTCTTTGGGGCGCAGTGGGCACGGGGGTGGTTTTCCTGGGTAAGACAAAAAAGAACCAACCCATCTCAGTGTCCCATCTACACCCGCTTCCAGGACCCGAAAGATGGCCCTCTCGGCGATGGCACGTTGCTCTGACTCCATGCACCCCACCATCTCACTGGCGATGTGCCCGATTCCAGAGGTTGGGGTCCTCTCTCTGTCCAAGAGGACCCGTGTAGCCCAAGTACCCAGCTCCGTGTTGGGTGGGGCAGGTGTTCTTCGGCGTAGTATGGCAGAGCTGGACCCTGGGCACAGCCCCCCACCACTGGGATCAGGCACAGGCTCTCCAAATGATATCGATGGGAGAGCCTGGCCAGCGGGTGGGTCCTCTGCAGTGGAGCCAGACTCCCGAGGGACCTGTAAATCAAACAGAGAAAAAAACACATTACCAAGATTAGCAATGTACTGACATCACTTACCACAACCAACCACCCAGCAGAACATTATGCCTATCTGAGCATGCCAAACACCCAAAGTCACAGTAGCTGGGTTGGAAACAGAGCTGAAGAAAGAAGTAGACCAGTGCTCTGTATTCACCTGATGCTCCAAATTTAAATGCCAAGTGACCCCACATAAGACACCACAATCTGTGCCAACAGCCACGACGCAACACACAGAAGAACACACAGAAGAAGCATGGTGAAAGAATAACACAATTGTGCCTTCTACATGTGCTCTAACCCAAACATCAGTGCAACCAACAAGGTGTGTACATAGGTAGCAAAAACACAATTACGCACCTCCTGTGACGGGACAGGCTCTTGGCTTGTGGCCGAAGATGGTTGGGCAAGGTGCCTGCTGCACTGTGTTCCCCAAGGAGCCTCCTGGCCCAGGGTGAAGGTGAGGAGGTCATAATACCACAGACGTGGCTTAGGGACCTCCTCAGCTCCAGCCCCGGACTGAGCATACATCCACTTCTTATGCTCTTTGGTGAACATGGTGTGCAGGTGCTTGATCTTCTCCACAACCATGGGCACCGTCCAGATCTTAGTTTGGTCAAGCGGGTTGGCCAGCTCGACAAGGTGCCTGTGGGCCACAGACCTCACTGCCTTGTTCTTATACTCAGGCAGCGACACCCGCCACAGGCATTCCTGGTCCTGGTATATGGAGAGCAAGTCCTGGACAAAATCAGTACCCTCACCCATCTGCCAAAAAAACAAATATTGTGTTACCAAAACACATACATGTACATATGAGGTCACACCCTACTCTGTGTGGCCAATCCATGTCCAGCACTAGCAATGACAGGTGGTCTTGTAGTTAGCTTGTGTGTGCAGAAGCATTAATGGCCTTTACATGTGGACAGAGATCGGACATGGTGCAGATGCCACGGGCTATATGTATTTTGGCCCTGGCCAGGGACAGATACAAAGCTGTGTAATGGACAAATGGCACACATGGGGTTTAAAAAAAATAGACACACAGTAAGGACCTGAACACATATTTATGTAAGAATGTATTGCAGTAGGACACATTGTCCTGGCATTGCTCTCAAGGATCATTATGTGTGAAACAGGACACGGAGGGGTGTAACGATGCATAGCCATCGCAAAACACACATCTACAGGACGCTACATGAAGCTGTACATAAGCCGCCCATAAATCTGGCAAGATATGGCTCTGCAGCCACACAGAAAATACCATACATGATAAGCACTATAGCATGTCCTCCGACTTACCGTCTGTCCAACAGAGTTCTCGTGCTGAGACGCTACTAGAACAATGCACATTGAAGTAGGAGCATGGGTGGCGGCACCAGCTCGGCACTTTTTAAACACAACATGACCAATAAAAAAGCAGCACTTGCAACTAATCAGTGGTCGCACCAGGCAACGCCCAGGCAGCTACGTCGATTAGATGACGCAGATGCTCTCTGATTGGTTGGTCACCACATAAAAACTGCTAACGACCGAGCTACGGCACACTTCCTGCCCAGAGTCATTAAGTAAGTACTGATGTTCACACATGATCTGTGATATGGCTGTGTCTAGTGTTTCATACATCTTTGCATTACGGATCGTTATTGTGTACTGTAGCAGACACCCAAGTCCTGGTGTATGTAGGTTGTAATGGTGCTGTGTTTGATTGATCTATTGTGTGCCGCAAAATGGATGGATTCCCTTTCCTTGCCCAAAACACCCTCCTCATTGACAAGCCATTTTGCCTTTGCCATACAAGATCATGTTTGAAGGAGGCGTTTATGGTTAGTTGCGTGGAACATATGAATTTTGGCCACATAGTACTGGCATTTAACACACAGAATGGAAATATTCTGCCCATACTGAGATGTGGAGTGGGCCATGTGTGAATGTCTGGGTGTGAAGATACGGCCTTATCAACACCTCTGGGATGTCTCTTGGACATTATACGTATGCGATAGTCTGCTGCGTGGGCAGATATTTTGTCCTTAAAACACATGGATGTGGTACATGTCTAATGTTATTGTATTAAATTGGTAACAAGTATCTGTCTGTATTTGTGAACCTTGACTTTTCCTAAGCCTTGTGCTCCTACATAAACATTATGGGCAGCTATATGGGGGTATGGTCATGATGTCTCCATTTGGACGATGGAGATGTAGTTGTTGAGGAGGGCCATGGGTGTAGTGATAACAGGTTTGGTTGTGAGGCAGTGTAATGTTGTTTGTGACCATTCAATGGGGCAATATATGTATGTGGGTGGCCATATCAGCAGACATGGGTAGGATGTTGGTAACTGGCTAGGAGATGTGTATGGAAGGAGGTGGTGGCTAATTTGGATGTCTGATGACATGTTCTTGTGTTGATGTTGTTTTTTTTATACCTTTTGCAGGGTTTGGTAGGTGAGATCACCATGGACCCTGATGGAGATGTTATCATGGCTGTTGCCTTGGTGGAAGAGGAATTGTGGCTGGAGGATAGAGTTGAGAGGTTGCGGGCTTGCAGACCATGGCATGTGTGGGCTTGGAATTGGCTTCGGCAACAGGACAACCTGAGCCACATGCGGCTGGTCCGTCAGCTGGAGGATCGGAGTCCGCATGATTTTCAGAACTATCTCCGTATGTCCGAGGACTCTTTCACATTCCTCTTGGAACGCATAAGGCCTTTGATAGCCCAACAGGACACTTTGATGCGTCGAGCTATGCCACCTGAGGAGTGTTTGACTGTTACTTTGCGGTTCCTGGCAACAGGTCGTTCGAGGACAGACCTGCAATACACTTCAGCTGTCTCACTGTCACTGCTGAGCCACGTGATCCCTGAGACGTGTGAGGCCATCTGGAGTTGTCTGCTGTCATCCTACATGCAGTTCCCAACAACCCCCACTGAATGGATGGATGTTGCCAGAGGTTTTGAGGATCGATGGCAATTTCCAAACTGCCGCGGTGCATTGAATGGTAAGCACGTGAGGATCATGCAACCCCCCAACATGGGGTCCTTGTATTATAATTACAAAGGATATTTTAGCGTGGTCCTCATGGCCCTGGTGGATACTCACTATGAGTTCCTCTACTGGACGTTGGCATGAACGGGCGTGTCTCAGATGGGGGTGTGTTTTCACACTGCTCCTTGGCCCAAGACCAAAGGAGAGGTGTTCTGAACTTGCCCTCAAATTATGAGAAAAGCCATCATCTCAACTTTGCGTTTGTGGAGGATGAAGGCACCTTTAGCGTCTTTTTTACCCTGTTTTAACTGTTTGTACGAATAAAGTTGGCTATTGAGATTACATATTGTTCTTGAAAATCATTTGGGCTGTGTGCTCCCTTGTATCCCACTTCTTTTTCTTCTTGGTATAATGTATGTAGCCTTCATTTCAGGTACACTAACAGCTTGGCTAGTAGCGGACACCGACATGCTGTGCAAGAACAGTACATTGGCCCCTCTTTGTGTCTGTGACAAAAAGCTGCATGCTTCTTTGGATGGAAGTGGGCCCCCTTAATTTGTTGGCCCCTCTTCATCTGTACAAACTGCAGCAATGGTGTGTCCACCTTAGGTTGGCATTACATTTATTTAGTTGTAGAAACAGTGGTATGGCCATTTCTCCAAAGGGTCCAAGGAGCCATTTTTCAACACAACCACATGATGTCCATGCTACTGTGAGAAACCTGCATGGCCTCAATGTGCAACCATGGCCTGAGGTGTCTCTGTACTTATTTCTCATCAAGCACATCTGGGACATTACTGGTAGACATTGGCATAGGGGGCTGCCAGCAGTGGATGTTGATAATTTGTAACCCAAGTGCATTCAGTTTGGCAGACCAGTCCTCAGATAACCATTACTATCCTTTTTGCTCCTTGTGGTCATACTTCATCTAATAAATCAAGATGTTTATAAAATGTTATTTCCATGTTTTCATCATTTACATATCAATAACGTATGTATCTGACTTGCCCCGAAGGGGACCGTGGGGTACTCAGAACCGGGCCCTCTCAACGTCGTCAGGGCTGCGGGATGTCACAGTAGCAGGGCCCGGTCCGTGGTCCCCTCATCGGGTGATCAGTAAAGAGGGGATGTTTGAAAAAGGGATGACAACAAAAATATAAAAGTAAAATAAAAGAGTTTGTGTCATGACGCCACCCATGGAAGACGGACGGTGGGCCACTGCTGCAGTCAGGACCTCTGGGGATTATGGGAGTAGCAGCTGTGATGGTTTGGCTGTCCACAGGATGAGCAGGTCCCCAGTACAACCGAATTGTCTATGGATGTGATAGGTTCATTTGTGGTGCAGGCACAACATAGCCATATGCTTGTTCCTATACATTATGAAAAGTGTCGTGGCAATTAACCCTTTAATTCATGTATAGTTTTTGCCAGCACCTTTTCATGTCCAGGTGATGCCGTCGTTTAATGATATATAGTATGACTTTTTCTGACGAGCTCCCTTTCCCCTCCCCCAGCCCTGTAGCTTCGCCCTCCACTCCATCTTGCTGTAGCCCCTGCCCATAGACACACCATACCAGCAGGTTTTAATTGCAATCCACAGGCATAAAAATCCCAGACTAGCAATTGCAGACCGTATGAAGCAACAGTGCGTTAGGACCCGGTAGGATGAGAGCACTTTGGCGCAGTTACCGGGCTCTTCCCCAATGGCCATTGTTGAAGCTAAGACTCTCATTTTTTCCTTACATTCTATAGCAGCATTTACTGTGTTCCATTATCATATATGCCACCTTAGCTGCACATAGCCTTGAACATAGCCATATGCTTGTTCCTATACATTATGAAAAGTGTTGCGGCAATTAACCCTTTAAAACATTTGTGGTGCAGGACTTAGTGTACAAAATAACCGACAGACACAGGGGTGACAGTCTCCTTTACCTTTACTGGAGAAAGTAGCAGGTTTATCCAGGGCACTGCCCACAAGCAGTGATAGGGGGTCAAGAGCCTGGAAGCAAGTCGAGGTTTTCCACAACTGGCGAATTCTGAGGCCCCCTACTGCGCTACTCCCTGTGGGCTCTGACTGCTTGAAGCGATGCTTGACCCTCTCCTCTCTTGTTCTGTCCTGGCCGTATGACAGGCTGCTTGAGCTCTTTTTATGTTACTCTCTTCTGACTGCACCTTCCTGAGCTCTTTGGTGCGGCTGTATCTCCTGGCCTTTTGGTGGGCTAACGACTTGGAATCACCTGCCCTCCGGTGTTGGTTGCTGGGCATAAAGTCCCTCACAACTTTGGACTCCGGTGTCCGTTCCTGCGCTCGGTGCTGGGGCGAGCTGGCACTGGCTCCACTCCCCACACCTACTTCTCCACTTCTTCAGACCCTCACTTACGGCTCCCTCACACTGGCTAGTCAGTTTCCTCGGACGGGCCTGACATGGCTCCAGACCGCAGGATGTCTTCAACAGTCCTCCTAGGAACTGAACTGCCTAACCCCCTCCCCCAGACCCGAATTTATAGGGGACCTGCCCTTAACTCAGGTTTTAGAGCTCCCCCTTCTGTTCTGGAATTTGGAAGGTGTTGTGTGTGTGTTTCACCTGACGCGGGTACCTTCCCTTGCACAGTATTGTCGCAATCAGATCCTGGGGCACCACATATCGATCTTGTGATTTTTATAATTCCAAGTCTTTTCTTTTTTGGTGTTGCAATTTCAATGCCAAGAAGTGCACATAAATTGAATAAAACATAAACTGAACAATAGGCGTAGAATTGAAGTTCTTGGTATTTTTGCAATAATCCAAGTGAATCTTAATGTTCTGGAATGTTGACAGGCCTGGCTCAATAAGGGTTAATAAGTAACCAAAATGCAAGCAAAGCAAAGTTTGACAATATTGTGTTACATAGGCTCATATTTCATAAGCAGTAGAAATAAAGTATGTCACGTTAATAATAGAAATATGAATTTACAGTGCTGTACACAGTCTTCCAATACTCTGCCCACATGGGAATAAAACTACTTATTCTTCTATCTATTTAAAACTATGCATGTTTTTGTTTCGTTTGTTTTCAAGACAAAATCTCTGAGTCACAGCTTCACCACTCGTGACTGATAGTTGTTCATAACTCTTGACACAAAAACATGCTGGCTCTTTAGTAAACACAAAGTATAAAAAGTGTAGATTTTATTTCTTTGTTGAAATTATGTTTAGAAAATAATGGGGTTATTAAATCAGTCACAAAGCAGGGTCTTTGTTAGTAGTCCCCAGATACCCAATACCCAGAGCATGGCTGGCAAATGTGGCCCAAAAATTGTACATATTATCTTTAGGCTTGTGTTTCATGCAGCACTCAAAAATAAAGCATAAATGGTGTACTATTGTTACTGGCTGCACATTGTCAACATTATGTAGCCACTAACATTAAGCAATTTGCACTTGATTTCTAATTTTATACATAAAGACTATGGTTTGAGGCACTGCGTATCACAATCACATAGAGCAGCAGTGGTACCTGAGGAAGGCTATATTTTAATTTTTTAGCCAAAACGCGTAGTTTTAATGAGAATAAAAATAATTTGGAAGTAAGAACAAAAGCTTCTATCTCTTCCTGGGAGCGCTTGTGATTTTCACCGGATGTTTTTTCCAACTTGAATAGAGCAGGAGTGGGGAATCTTTTTCCTGTCAGGGGGCCATTTGGACTTTTCCACCATCCTTCCAAAATTATCAACTTGAAAATAACCCTGCTTATATTTGGTTAAACAATCAACTCACCCCTACTGTGGTGGCTGGGGTTCTTCTCTTTGGCATGGCTGTGATTTTAGGTGATAATGATCATCTTGGTAGTCAACGGCTTTTCCAGGTTTGCTAAAGCCCTAGACATACTGTAATAGGAGAGTCTGGAAGTATATACATCCCTGGGAAGTCTGAGGCTGGGGCATAGAGATCACTGGGGAGCTGGATATAAAGGGCAGACTGCCGAGACCCTCCCACTGATTCTCCCCACCGCACAATGAGCAATGATGACACGAAACAGATCTTTAATTTTCTTTATTGAGGGTATCAACATAACACCGCTCAGATGTAAATTCAAACAGGCTGTTGCATTGTATTGTCCGCAGCTCAACCGTAAGTACAAATCAGCCTTGTCACCTGAGAGCATGTTGGCCCTCACCGGGGCCCTCTTCCACCAGCCAAGGAGTAGCAAGGACCTGCAACTGAGCTGCAACCCCCACCCAAGACCCTTAACGCCTGCTCTACCCCGTCCTAAACGCCAGATAAGAATATATCAAGGCTTATCGCGTTCAGGTTAAAACAGTCATCCAAGTTCAAATGGGAAATTTCCGCCTCTAGTTGGAAATGTCGAACTACAGTCATGGCCAAAAGTTTTGAGAATGATACAAATATTAATTTTAACAAAGTCTACTGCTTCAGTTTTTCTAATGGCAATTTGCATATACTCCAGAATGTCATAAAGAGTGATCAGCTTAACAGCAATTACTTGCTATGCCAATATTTGCCTAGAAAATGAACTTTAACCCCCAAAACACATTTCAACATCATTGCAGTCCTGCCTTAAAAGGAGCAGCTAACATCGTTTTAGTGATTGTTGCATTAACACGGGTGTGGGTGTTGATGAGGACAGGGCTGGCGAACAATCAGTTATGATTAAGTAAGAATGACACCACTGGACACTTTAAAAGGAGGCTGGTGCTTGGTATCATTGTTTCTCTTCAGTTAACCATGGTTATCTCTAAAGAAACACGTGCATCCATCATTGCACTGCACAAAAATGGCCTAACAGGGAAGAGTATCGCAGCTAGAAAGATTGCACCTCAGTCAACAATCTATCGCATCATCAAGAATTTCAAGGAGAGGGGGGGCGTGCCTAGCACCACAGGAAATGGCCGCATAATTCAGGAGCTCCCGGACCCTGGGCCCTTTATCCAGCATACCAGCGATTATTCTCACCTCCGGAGCCCCAAACACGACCCGCTGGGTGTGTGAACGTCTCAGGCACACATGGGTAAGGTCAAACCGCCTCAATCCTCCCTGCCTAAGCGGGTATCTGACTACTTCCCGCCGGAGCGACATAGCGCAGATCAAGCCTCCAAGATGGCGCCCCCCTCCCCCAGAGCCCTCCGAGCTTCCCGCCGAGAGCACCATATCCCGGGAGCGGGGGCCGCGGACCTCTCCTCAGAGTCCCCGGTCACTTACGCGGTCATGAAGGACCTGATGACCGACTTACTATCAGACCTCCGCTCATCTCTCCAAGATGACATCAAAGAAATGGTGGCAGATCTGAGAGGGGAGGTGCATGAGCTGGGTACAAGAACTGATCATATAGAAACTAAGATTGCGGAGCTCGTGCGATCCCATAATGACCTAATAGACGACCACGAACACCTCCAGACCACTCTGACAGCGGTGCAGGTGAAGAACTGTGACCGGGAAGACCGCAATCGCCAGAACAATATTCGTCTCCGGGGCGTTGCGGAATCGGTGCCTGCCTCGCAGTTAAGATCGTTGCTGCGTGACTTTCTCCTGGAGGCTCTCCCAGACTTAGATG
The DNA here is from genome assembly GCA_033576535.1 of Allobates femoralis. Taxonomy (NCBI): domain Eukaryota; kingdom Metazoa; phylum Chordata; class Amphibia; order Anura; family Aromobatidae; genus Allobates; species Allobates femoralis. The sequence goes on along the minus strand of JARQOC010000004.1, from coordinate 374,448,738 downwards.
CCAGAGACCTCCGGATTGATCGGATACACCGACTCCCCAAACCTTCTGGAGTACGAAGGAGCTACCACGAGACGTCATTGCCAGAATCCATTTTTTTTAAGTTAAAGAGGACTTTCTTCAGACCCTAAGGAAATCGCCGACGCTTTCGGAGCGGTTTGCCGATCTGGAGGTTTTCCCCAACCTATCGTCTGGGACTCTTGCGTTCCGCCGAGCCTTTCGTCCCTACACAGCGATTCTCCGTGAAAAAGAGATCCCTTATCGCTGGGGTCGGCCTAATCGCCTTATAGTGCGTCGTGATGGATCCGCACACACCTGTCTGCTTCCCTCACAAGCGGAGCTACTTCTTAAGGATTGGGACTTTCTGCCACCGAACTTCTCCGCATCGTCCCTGCGTGATCCTGGCGACCGTCTTCCCAAGCAACGCTCCTGCAGACGGAGACTGAATCCGGAGTGGTCCACTGTTTGAAAACTCTAACGCTGGACTGCAAGTATTCTTTCTGCCTGCTTGGCCTGGGGTCCGTTTTCCTGGTCCCCATACGAATCCCCTTGGGTCCTTAGCTCTCTCTGCCTTTCTACTTCTACTTTCCCAACTGTTTTTCTTGTCTCATCTTACCTATTCCCTACACTCCTTCCTACTCTACCTCCTCTCTCTCTCTCCCTCTCGATCTACTGACCCTGGGAATTCGCCCCCTTTGAGCGAATTTTTTATTTTTCGCTCTTACGTTCTTATTTTTTCTCCTTTCTATGGTACTTTTCTTTGTCCCACTTACGACAACTTTTTCAGTCGTTGCACCCTAACCTTGAGATCGTCAACCTGTGACGTGAACTCTCCCTGACTACGTTGTATTTGGGACACTCAATCGCAGTTGCGATTATTTTTTATTACTTTGAACTTATGTGGCTTTTCTTCTTTTTTCTCATTTTTGTTGACTACTGCCGCTGGACACCTTCTGATTTTCATGTTCTCTATTTTATCTCTTCTATGTTTTTTCCTTTTTTTCTGTTATTGGTCTTGAAGGTCGGTTTCGTCATATGTACTGGCCGGAGTGGGACCCAGTTTGACGACCCCTTATACGATGTTTTATGCCTTAATATTTGACCATTTCCCTTTCCCCCTCCCATTGCAGAATCTTTTACTACAAGTGTGTTACCTAATTACTGCTCTGTCTATCATAACTCATCATGCCTTTATCAATATTAGCACTTAATGTGAACGGGTTAAACTCGCCCCAGAAGCGATCTCTGCTGCACAACCATCTTAGAAAATCCCAAGCAGATGTAGTATTCTTGCAGGAGATGCATCTACGACTGGAAGACAATCACCGCCTGGCCTTCTTGAGGTTCCCACACCAGTTCTTTTCCAACAATTCTGACAAGAGAGCTGGAGTGGCGATATTAATTGGGCCTACACTTACTTTTGACTTAGTTAGCACCACATCGGATCCAGAGGGTAGGTTCCTTTTGGTGGTGGCGAGATTGAACGGAATTCTCTTTTCATTGCTCGCTGTGTACTCCCCTAATGCGGGTCAACGTACTTATCTCAACTCTCTTCTGAACACACATGTCCCTTCCATGACGGGACACTTCCTGATAGCGGGCGACCTTAATGCTCCTCTACATAAGAACCTTGACTGCTCCTCCCCGACGGCCTTCCGGACGGACCTAGCACCTGTTGTTGCTGACCATAACCTACATGACATTTGGCGCTATCTACATTGTGACGAACGCGACTACTCCTTCTTCTCCCCCAGACATAGATCGTTTAGCCGTATTGACTACATACTAGTGAACGACTCCCTACTTCCGCTATGCTCTAGAGCTGACATTGGCATTATCACCTGGTCTGACCATGCCCCCCTCTCTCTGACCATCACTGACTCCACTCCATGCCTCCCAAGAGCCCCCTGGAAATTGAACGACTACCTCCTGACTTCCCAGATAACACTAGACAACCTTATGGTTCATTTGCAGGAATATTTTCGAGTGAATGACACATCTGAGATTTCCCCGGAGGGCTTTGGTTTGCCCACAAGGCGGTCATACGTGGTCATTGCCTGAAAATGGCCTCACTTGCCAAACGTAGACGTGAGGAGACTCTGACTGCTCTGCTGGGTGAAGTGAAGTCCCTAGAGGAAGCGCTGCGATCCTCTTTTGAGAGTACTACTGCTGAAGCTTTGACGCAGGCCCGAACCAAACTTCGGGCTCTACTTCTTTCTGGAGTGGAGCACCAGTTGAAAAAGCTCAAGGCAAATTTCTATGGACTCGGGGATAGGGCTGGAGCACTTTTGGCCCGTCGGGTCAAACGTAAAGAGCTGAGATCCCGTATCTCTCTGCTTACTTCATCTAAGGGAAAACACATTCGCAACCCCATTGAAATAGCAGAACATTTTAGAGACTTTTAACTCGTCTTCCACCCCGCAACCTTCCCCCGAGGCCTTTGCTTCTTTCCTCGCTAAGCTTCGTCTTCCCTCGCTCTCCGCGGAGCAACTCAGATTCCTGAATAGCCCCTTCTCCCTAGAAGAGGTCCTGGGAGTCATCAGCTCCTCCAAAAAAAATTCGGCCCCTGGCCCGGATGGTTTCTCTTACTCCTACTATTCATCTTTCTCCTCCATTCTTGCTCCACACCTCCTTTCTCTATTCCGGTTCTGGCAGTGTGAGGGACGCATTAGGCCTGAGGGTCTGACGGCAGCCATCTCGACCCTAGCCGGGCAGGGCCCCCTCAGACTCGGGCAACTATAGGCCAATAGCACTGATTAACTGTGACGTCAAAATTTACTCTAAGCTGCTGGCGGACCGCCTCAAGACTGTAATCCCCTCCCTGATCGCCCGAGACCAGGTGGGCTTTATTCCTGGTCGACAGGCGAGAGATGCGACTAGGAGAGTAATGGATCTCTTGGAGATTCTCGAGCAGAGGGGGACCCCCGGTGTACTACTGTCCCTTGACGCGGAAAAGGCGTTTGACCGAGTACACTGGGGATACCTGGCAGCGGTCTTGGACAAATTTGCTTTTCAAGGAGATATACGGTCGGGGATTCTGGCCCTTTATTCCTTCCCTTGTGCGTACATAAAAGCCGGAGGCTTTTCCTCGTCGACTTTTGATATCTCCAATGGGACTAGACAAGGCTGCCCCCTCTCTCCTCTGGTATTCGCTCTTGCGATGGAGCCGCTGGCAGCTTCCGTTAGGGCCCACCCAGAGATTTCAGGTGTCACAGTAGGACAAGTCGAACACAAGATCTCTTTGTATGCTGATGATGTGCTCCTCACCTGCACGAACCCGGAAATTTCTATCCCAGCTGTGGTTTCCCTTTTGTCTATTTTTTCTGCGGTCTCCTTCTATAAGCTTAACCTTTCTAAATCCTCCCTCTTTCCGGTTAATCTTTCCCCTCAGTCTCAAACTAATCTAACCTCACGATTCTCTTTCAAGATAACTCCCCTGGGGTTTACCTATTTGGGTATTCGGATTGCATCGACGTCTGCCATGATTAAACTCAATTGTGAGGCTCTAGTATCATCCCTAAACTCACTCTCCTCGGAATACTCGAAGGCCCACCTCTCTTGGATTGCCAGAATTAACTTGGTAAAAATGATGTTCCTGCCCAAAATTATTTACATTTTTCGGTGTATTCCTCTCTTATTCCCCCGGAGATTTCTGAACCTATTTCAATCTATTCTAGGAAGGTTTGTATGGAATGACAGACCTCACCGGGTTTCTCTTAGCGCTCTTACCCTTCCCATCTCTTTGGGAGGTCTGGGTATGCCTGATATCATTTGCTACTACCAAGCTATCTCACTAGAACTAGCCAAGGTATGGTGGACTGAGGCCCCAGAGACGTCCGCTCACTGGCTTCACATTGAAGCCCACCACTCCCCGAGAAACTCGGCCAGACTCTTACTGGAGATGACAATTATGAATCCGTCTCCCCCTCGGGTCTCACTCGGCTCCATGAAGGCACTTCTATCGGTGTGGTGCAAACTGGCGAGAATCCACCTCCCCTTTTTAGCCAATTACCTCTCCCTCCAAGCTGTTGAGGCCTCTATGGTGGACATCTCCTTGACCCGATGGAGAGAGGCAGGGATACTATTAGTTAAAGACCTTCTACAGGAGGGCCATTTGGCATCCTTCTCGTCACTTACGCGGAAATTTTCCCTTCCTTCCTCAGCCTTTTTCTCCTATCTGCGGGTCCATCATTTCTTAGTCTCCTCCTCCCTCCCATCTTGGGACCCTACCTTGATTGACCTTAAACTCCAGTCCTTTTTCAAACAGCGAGACCCATCTACCCGGGGAGTCTCAATAGTATATAGAGCTTTGATTGCAGCCCGTGCTGCGGTCAAGCTCCCCTATATGAGTAAATGGGAATCAGGTTTAAATTTCACGGCCCCACTGGAGAGGTGGCAAAAGGCCTCATCTCATGCCTCTAAATTTACTAGATGTGTCAATCACTTGGAACAGGCAAAGAAACTACAGATGAACTGGTACCTGACGCCTGTGAGAATTGCTAAATTTAATGTCCGTGCTCCCCCTTCTTCACCTCTCTGCTGGAGGTCCTGTGGAATGATAGGTAATGAGGCTCACATCTGGTGGACTTGTCCGAAGGTGCGACCCTTTTGGTCAGAAGTGAACACACTTTTAACGGAATTGACTGGACTGACATTCCCCTTGACAGCTCCTATGGCCCTCCTGGGACTGGACTTAGAGGATATTCCTCTTATGCTGAGACCGATGGTGACTTTCGTCCTGATCGCTTCCCGCAACTCTATAGCGGCTGCCTGGAAATCCCCCTCTCCCCCCTCCACGAAAGATGTGGTGTCCAGATTGAATCAGTACTTTACATACGAACTAGTCTTGTCTCATGACATGCCTCGCAGAACGAAAGTGCTGAATTGGTGGGATCCATGGGTGTCCTCACAGTATAATAAGGTATCGGTACTAAATTGATTGTCTTATATCTACAAATAGATGACCCACAAAACCTGCTAGAATGTATGGTTAATGGTAACATGGCTTTTTACTAAGTCTCTTTTTCTGCACCCCTGTCCCCCCCCCCCCCTCCCTCCCCTTTCAGCAACTGTCTCAATTAAATTTGCTTGCTTTTTGTTATTCGAGTTGACCTCTAAATGTGAAGGTCAACTCTGATATGCTTGTTTGTTTGTTTCTTAAATAAAAATTATTGGTTCAAAAAAAAAAAGAACTTCAAGGAGAGAGCTTCCATTGTTGTCAGAAAGGCTCCAGGGCGCCCAAGAAAGACCAGCAAGCACCAGGACCGTATCTTAAAACTGTTTCAGCTGCGGGATCGGACTACCAGCAGTGCCGAGATTGCTCAGGAATGGCAGCAGGCTGGTGTGAGTGCTTCTGCACGCACTGTGAGGCGGAGACTTTTTGAGCATGGCCTGGTTTCAAGGAGGGCAGCAAAGAAGCCACTTCTCTCCAGAAAAAACATCAGGGACCGACTGATATTCTGCAAAAGGTACAGGGAGTGGACTTCTGAGGACTGGGGTAAAGTCATTTTCTCTGATGAATCCCCTTTTCGATTGTTTGGGACATCTGGAAAACAGCTTATTCGGAGAAGAAGAGGTGAGCGCTACTACCAGTCTTGTCTCATGCCAACTGTAAAGCATCCTGAAATCATTCATGTGTGGGGTTGCTTCTCAGCCAAGGGAATCGGCTCACTCACAGTCTTGCCTAAAAACACAGCCATGAATAAAGAATGGTACCAGAATGTCCTCCAAGAGTAACTTCTCCCAACCGTCCAAGAGCAGTTTGGCGCCCAACAATGCCTTTTCCAGCATGATGGAGCACCTTGCCATAAAGCAAAGGTGATAACTAAATGGCTCAGGGAACAAAACATAGAGATTTTGGGTCCATGGCCTGGAAACTCCCCAGATCTTAATCCCATTGAGAACTTGTGGTCAATCATCAAGAGACGGGTGGACAAACAAAAACCAACAAATTCTGGCAAAATGCAAGCATTGATTATGTAAGAATGGACTGCTATCAGTCAGGATTTGGTCCAGAAGTTGATTGAGAGCATGCCAGGGAGAATTGCAGAGGTCCTGAAGAAGAAGGGTCAACACTGCAAATATTGACTTGCTGCATTAACTCATTCTAACTGTCAATATAACCTTTTGGTACTCATAATATGATTGCAATTATATTTCTGTATGTGATATAAACATCAGATAAACACAAATAAAAACCAGAGGGCAGCAGATCATGTGAAATTATAATTTTGGTGTCATTCTCAAAACCTATGACCATGACTGTACTATACCCCCTTTGCATGTCACAAAGTGAGCTAAGCGAAAGTCAATGTACTTTCACGATCGTTCTATGGCCATAGACTCCCTCAGACCCCGCCATATCACCCGGGGAATGATCTGCGACCATACTAGCACCAGCTCGTTGAAAAAACTGTGCAACCTGTCAAGATCTTTCTGCATGAGGGATAACAGTTCCTCCAATCTAATGCATACAAGGTCATTCCCGCCCGTGTGTATAAGCAGGATTACTGGTCCTGGGGTTATTTTAGAGATGCTCACTGCTTCCGGCAGGAGCTGTGCCCAGGTGAGCCCGTGTATGCCTCTCCAATGGACTTCCAGCTCATGGAAGCCAAGAGGTCTTCCGCCCGGTCTCACATTGGTGCGCCACGCCACCTAGAAGATGTGCAAATGTCCTACAATCCAAACAGTGGACTCGCCACATCTAGAAAGAGAAGACAGTGTCTGACCACAACTTTTGTCCCTTCACACAATTGAGACGCCTGTGCCGTTGACTGCATTGTTACTGCTGCCCTGTTAATGCCAGTAACTATGTCTGTGATATGATCACGCCCCAGCACTTATAGGAGTCAATGCATGAAAACGCCAGCTCCTGTGGTGTTACGTCTGTGTATACGTATATGCATATATATATATATATATATATATATATATATATATATATATATTTATTGGTGACAAAGATAATATAGCAGCCTAGCACACTACACATGTGAGGGTATATATGCAATCCCTGTAGATTGGGAAAAGATAAAGTCTTGAATGGACCTGCAATTCGGCCTATGGGGTATCGCTTTAGCCATGGCATCATCTCTTGGACGTTCACCGGGGTCTTTGGTGACCACCGCTGCGGATTTGCCAGCAAATCGGTGCTTGTTGCATTTTGGGGCAGTATGATTGCTGCTGCAGGATGAGCATTCGTGCCTGTATTTGCAGAGTCCCTGGAATCTGCAGTGGCCTTTGTTGAAGAACCAGCAGCATCCTGGTCTACGGATATGCGCTGTTCCCGTGAGGGAGTGTGTGGAGGAAGGAGAGGGTGTTCCCTGGAAGGGCTGGTGGACCTTCTGCGCCATCATGAGCCTGAGTCAGGCGTCGGTGGCTTTGACGCCCCAGCCCAAATGTGGCTGGAGGGCCAGTCGACGCCGGGAACTTCTCATTGTACTTCCACCATGCGAAGCCCCTGTGAGTTTTGTAGGAGTTGTAGATAGGGTCTCAGTACGTGAATAGCTCTGAACAGCGTTCTGGGTGCTTCTGACCCATTACACAACCTATGACAAAAAAGCCTGCAGCCAATTATTAATGTTTTTGGCCACCCTTTGTTTCCTGTCAAAAGGGAGGTCTGTGGGGCGCTTTTCCTTGTCGACTGTGTTCTGCTCGGCGGATACAAGGGACCAAATGTCGACATAGTCGTTGGCCCAGATCTTGCGAATCGTTTCCTGACTTAAGTGAGTCCCTAAGGGGGTGATCCCACAGTAAAACACGTCGCTGTGGAGGTCAAGCCGAGGGGCTGCGGGCAGGGGCTGTAATAATTTGGGGTTCACAAGCACCTTCCCACCACCCACGCTGCCCGCTGGATGCACTACCCCGTGTTGGGACAGCCCGCCCCCTACACTAGCAAAACTGTACTACCAGTTGCTGCTGGATGGCCCTCCAACGTTGCGGGTGTGGCCAAAAGTGGAAATGACGATTCGCATCAGGGCTTTGCTGGAAAGCTCTTCTGCTCTGCGACCGACTTTGGCGTGACCTGGATGAGGACGCACTGGATGCTGTATATGAATGCCTGCGGGAGGTACGCATTGCGCCCCTTGAGGATTGGGAATGATGCTGGCGTCTGGTGGTGCGAGAGCAATGTTGCTCCCCGTCACCGCTCCTGCTGCTGGAGGAGGATGCGGACCTCCTGGATTGATGCCCACTGCGCTCTTGGGATGCACAACAGGGGGGAGCTCTGACCAGATCATGCCCCATATCACGTGCGTGTTGATTTAAGATATTGAGCCCCTGGATGGAGATAGATGGGCGGTTCAAGGCCTGCACCTGCCCCTGCTTGGGCCGCAGGGCTTGCGTGAAAGCTGTAGATTGGCCAGAGGGTAACACTGTGGCCATCGGGAAGGGGTCCCCCGATGTGATTAGCGAGTACCCGGGGGCTGGCAGTGAGCAGGGGGGTGTTGGTGGTGCCGCATCTTCTTAAGTGTTCAGGGACCCTGACCCCACCGGGGCAGCTTGTGCCAGTAGGCTGTGCTGCAACCCGTGTTGGTGGTCATCATGGTCTAAGGGGCCCTCACCTGATGACTCACTGGAGGAGCTCCTGCTATTGGAACCTCCCATAGTCCATGTTGGTAGATAAGATGTGGTGGCTGTGGGTGCAAAGCAATGCTTTGAATTAGAGGTGCTTTTAATTTTGCGCCGCTCCGGTGTCTGTGGGGGCAGAGCAGCGCTGTGAATATACGATGCTTTGATTTTTGCGCTCCTGTGCTGGATGTGATGTATGGTTACCAGGCCCGGTAACTGGAAGTGACGTCCGGTCACGTGGTGAGAATAGAGGCCCCATGACCAGAAAATGACACCAGGGGCGGTCCTGGCCTTGGAGGCTGCGCCGCTCTGTGCATACCCCAATTAGGGGCCAGAGCACTGCACTCTGTGAGCAGTTTGGTAAAGAGGAAGAGGATGGGCTAGTGGTCCAGCTTATAAACCCCAGGAGAGGGCTGCAGAGGTGACGACACCACGGGCCAGGGAAACAGGGAGGACAAAGAGGCCCATTGCTTGATGGGGAGGAGCAGGGGGTGGAGCAGCAAGGGAGGGGGCTCCACTGTTAGGCACAGTAGCAGCGGCTGCAGTGCCCTACAGACAGTCGGCAAAACACATCTGACAACCTGAGCACTGTGGTCCCCAGGAATGTGCCTGAGGCCACAAAAAAGGTAACCGGGGGTGGCCCTGGGGCCTGAGGTTCCTCACCCCTGATATAGAGCATCGCAGTAATATCCCCCCTTCAAAGTATAATAATAAAATTATGCTGCTTCATGACCACATCTTACAGATTGTAGAGGCTTCAGATTTACTCCTCCCAGTCCCTCAACCCCTGTTTAGACAGCCTTTATATGCAGTACATGGCACTTCAGCTCCTGAATACACAGCCTCAATCTGCAGTGGATGGGTCTCAGACCCTGTATACAGCCTCCATCAGTAGTACATGCTCCTAATCCCATGTATACAGCCTCCATATGCAGTATATTGCACATCACACAAGCCCCCATATGTAGAACATCATCTGCTAATTGCCGCCAAGTGCAATACAACACTCCTTAGCCTTGTATACAAACTCCATATGCAGTACATCGCACCTCAGCCTCTGTTTACAAAACCTACATATGTAGTGCATGATCCTTAGGTCTTTTATACAGCCTCCATGTATAGTACATCACTCCTCTTGCCCTGTGTACAGCCTCCATATGCAGTACATCTCTCCTCAGCCCATTTACAGACTATATGCAATAAATTGCTCCTCAGCCTCTATAAACAGCCTCCAATCACTCCTCAGCCATTGTATATGGCCTTTATGTGCAGTATATACTCCTCAGACCTTGTTTTCAGCCTACACATGCAATGCAACATTCCTCAGTCCCTGTATACAGACTTTACATGCAGTACATCATTGCTGAGCCTATGTATACATCCTCCATATCCAGTATATGCTTCCATGCCCCTGTACACAACATTTATATGCAATACATTGTTTCTTTTTATCTGTATGCAGCACCCATTTACAGTATATGCTTCTCATCCTCTGTATGTGTTAAGACCCCTGGCAATAGCGGAAATCTGACCCGTTTCAATACAGTAATACCACTCACAGGAATGACGACCTCCCAAACTGGCGGTATAACAATAACAAGATTCATTATGTCAAACTTGCCCCTGTTTTTATGGGGGGGGGGAAAGTAAATTAATCTACTTAACTCTAACGGTAAATGGACTAAACAATAAACTTAACCCCAGAAACTCTTATACAATAAGACCCTACCAGGACAATGCCCACGTATCCCAGGTCCCAATGAGATTCTTGTTAGCAGTTGGAAAAGGGTGTTATTTTTATTTTTATTTTTTTTTTATTGGATTTTTAGAATATAACATTGCATAGGATAACATAGCATAGGATATAACATCCAAAATGACACCATAGATTACCAAAAGTACATATACAAATCCTTCTTGTTAGGCAACATGTCTGCGTAGCATTTTAAATAGCATATAGATACATAAATCGATCTCAGTAAATGCCTTGTAACACAAATTTTGGAGCAATAATGAGAGAAAGAAAAGACAAGCTGAATGCCTAGAAGGGTAAAAGGGGAAGAAAAATCTCTAACTATATTTTGCATAGTCAAGTGTGCCGTTCTATGGTAATATATGCTGTATCTTTAACAGACATTATACATCTGTAATAGTTCCCAAGGCTCCTAACATCCCGCTCAGATCCTCCAGATAATACCATTCTGTGTGGCAGAAGGGACTGATTCTTCTCGATATTTCGTGAGCGCTATAGTGAAAACCAATGAATGTTTTCCACAACAGAAATACTTTCCCTGCAGATGTTTCCTTACTCCTTTCCACCTCTATTAATTCAATTCCCAGTAAGTGTTTGATCTGGGATATTATCATCACCATCGATGGGACGCTTGGTTTAAGCCTTTCGCCCAGTAAACCACGTAGGGCTGTAGCCCTAAGAATGTGTGAGTGTTTTTAAGGATCTTTGCTTTAACTCCTGTTTGTTGAGTCTCCGCGGGTCTTAGCTGATGAAAGAGCATGGCTTGTGGTGTTTGTGGGAGTAGGATTCCCCAGCATGATCAAACCTGTTCCCCAACCTGTGTCCAGTACCCTATAACTGCCCTGCATTCCATACCCCATACCAGAGATTTGTTGAAGGCGTTCCACACTTAGGGCACGCTGTAATCCTGTCAGGGAATCTAGGAGAGGATGGAATATTGAAACCATATAATGCTGTGTGCTTGAGCTTAAAATAGGTCTCCCTCCATCTTTCGCAAAGAATGTATTTTTTTTACCTGTTTCCACCCCTGTAGTATTGTCTCTGCAATATCTTTATCCCCAGTGCATTCCTCCCAAGTCTTAAACACCTTGTTCTGCTTTAACTTCAGGAATTTATGTCTTACAGTATTGTATATTGAGGATATACTCGCATTCTGGATGTTCAGATCTACTTTATTATCTAGATTATGTAGTCCCACTTCATTAAATAACCTGCGAAGTCTAGATAGGCAAAAAGAATGGACTTGCATGACCTGTAGAAAGTGTCTGCTTTCTATATGGAATTTGTCCATGATTTCTTGAGAGCTCAGCCATCATATAACCTCTGTATGCATAATATCCCCCGCTTTCCTCATTTTATCACCTGCTTGTCCTATAGCTTTTTTGATTTCCATTCCCTGGGGAAACTCCCGGTGACCAAATATTGGCATATGTTCAGAGATCTGGAAGGGAAGTCCAAATGCCTTCCTCACTATATTCCAGCATACGGTGGTATCCCGAAGCAGTAGGGATGATTTTACATTCTGCGAGAGTTTGGCCTGTTTTGTATGTAAGAGAGCATTTAATTCCCATGGCGCCCCCAACTGTCTTTCCAATTGGATATTAGAGTAGCAGTTATTCTACTATAGCCAATCTATCACATGTCTAAAAAGACTTGCTATGTTGTAGGCTCTGACATTCGGAAAATTGATCTCACCATCACTTCTCCTTAGCATCAGTTTTCCCAATGTGATTCTGGGCCTTTTTTCTGCCCAAATAAAATGGGTGAAAGCTCTATTTATTTTGTTTATATCTAGATGCTTGAGTATTGTAATGTCTCTAATGGGTATAGGAGTCTTGGAAAGCTGATCATTTTAATTAAATGGCATTTTCCCAAAAGAGATAGCGGCAGATTCTGCCATTTCCGAAGTTCTCCCAATATTTTTTCGATCAGAGGTGTATAATTTAGTGAATATAGTTATGCTCAAAGCCTCCCTATCTTAATTCCCAGATAGGTGATATGTGTCTTTGATATATGTAGTTCAAGGACTAGTTACCTCCATTGTTCCGCAGATGTTTTTTCCCTTAATTCTAAGAGTTTGCTCTTGGCGATATTGAAGTTATAGCCTGAGTATTCCCCATATTTCTGGATAAACTGAAATATATTTCCTAATTGTTCTAGTAAGTAATTAAGGTATCCAGAGGATTGAGCGCTCCCAAGGAGATTTACCTTATGATAAGGACACTGACTCCTTTCAGTGTCCTTATCATAAGGTAAATCTCCTTGGGAGCGCTCAATCCTCTGGATACCTTAATTACTTGCTTCATTCCACGGGCTCATAGCTGGGAGTTCCGCTCTCTGGAGGATAGCAGCAGCATACCAAGGAGACAAAGACCCCTGTAAGACCCCCAGTGGGTTGATATGCGAAGAAACAAGACACAATAAAGGTGAGTTCTCTTGCCCAGTGTACTTCTAATCAGTGTCCTTATCATAAGGTAAATCTCCTTGGGAGCGCTCAATCCTCTGGATACCTTAATTACTTGCTTCATTCCACGGGCTCATAGCTGGGAGTTCCGCTCTCTGGAGGATAGCAGCAGCATACCAAGGAGACAAAGACCCCTGTAAGACCCCCAGTGGGTTGATATGCGAAGAAACAAGACACAATAAAGGTGAGTTCTCTTGCCCAGTGTACTTCTAAAATCAGTGTCCTTATCATAAGGTAAATCTCCTTGGGAGCGCTCAATCCTCTGGATACCTTAATTACTTGCTTCATTCCACGGGCTCATAGCTGGGAGTTCCGCTCTCTGGAGGATAGCAGCAGCATACCAAGGAGACAAAGACCCCTGTAAGACCCCCAGTGGGTTGATATGCGAAGAAACAAGACACAATAAAGGTGAGTTCTCTTGCCCAGTGTACTTCTGAGAAATATTGTACTTTTACATTTAGATCTGCGCCTGTTTTCTCTCTCCCCACCCTCCTCTGACCTACAGCCTCGAGGTCTATTGTGTGCTAATTGTTCTAGTGGCTGGGACAAGAACAAAATGACATCATCTGCAAATAATGTTATTTTAGTGTTGCTAGCGCCCATCCTGATTCCCTCAAATAGATCCAACTCTTCCATATACCGAGCAAAGGGCTCCAATGCTAAGTTGTACAGCAATGAAGACATCGGGCACCCCTGCCTGATCCCTTTATAGAGGCGAAATGGCTCAGAGATGAAGCCTGTGTATTCTAGCTGTCAGGTCCCTTACACCCCCTCCAGGTATATTCTAAAGTTGCCCTTTATGTTGAACGAGTCCAGAGTCGCCCCTAGCTAGTCCCAGCTAACATTATCAAAAGCTTTCTCTGCATCCAGAGCCAGCAAAGCCGTCTCTCTCCCGGACTTGCTGCGACCAACTCCAGGTCCTTGCCTAGTTTGGGTATGACTTTAATATATGTTTCTTTAGATCTTTCTGCTATTATGTTAGCAATGGGGAGATATGTTCCCTGAGGGCTTTATAAAACTCCCCACTAAATCCATCTAGGCCTAGTGCTTTCCCATTTTGGAGATGACTTATGGTTTGTCTCACATCTCCTTCTGTTATTTCTGCATTAATTGCATCTTGTTGTTCTCGCGTTAGTTTTGGAAGAATGTCTTGTTGGAGGAATTTTTTACCTTCTGCCAAATTAGTATATGAGGGTTTATATAATTCTTTGTAAAAGTTTTGTAGTATTTCATTGATTTTCCTAGGGTCGGAGGTTATAGTTCCCTGGCCGTCTCGTAGTCTATCAATTGGATTTGCCTGCAGATGCCCTTTTGCGAGTCTTACCAGCAACTTCCCCGCTTTGTTCCCATATCTCAGCAATTCAACCTCATGTCGAGTGGTACATCTGTTCCCCCCTATCAATCCAGGTTTCAAACTCTTGTTTGGCCAGCTTCCATTTTTCCCTGTCTTGAGTTGTGGGGCTCTGCAGGAACTCTGTATATATATTTTTAAGCTTTGCACTAAAATCTGAGTATTTTTCTGCTACTCTTTTCTTCAGTGAGTCCACAAACATCATAATTTTGCCTATTAACACAGCTTTCACCGTATTCCAGCACAACGCATGTTGGTTTGCATGTTTCTTGTTGTCCCGTTCAAATTCCGCCCACCAGCCCCGTAAGTTGTCATTAAATCCCTACTCTTTTGTAAGATAAGATGAAAATTTTCACATGTAATATGTTCCTTTTATCTGCTTATCCACCAGTTCCAAACCCACCGGAGCATGGTCGGATATGACCAGGTTGTAGATCTCCACTGACTTCATTCTATTTAATAGTCTCTCCGAGGTCAGCAGATAGTCTATCCTTGACCTGGATTGGTGGGCATGCGAGAAGTGGGTAAACTCTCTATCCTCTGGATGTAACCAATGCCAAACATCCCTCAATCCACTTTGTTCAAGGAAGGAGGGGAAAAGAGACTCTCTTTTTGGAGGAGTCAGGCTCTGGCTCTTTCTGTCCTCCTCCCCATTGTAAACTGTGTTCAAGTCTCCCCCAGTAATTATCAGAGGCGAGTTGTCCAAGACAATCTTCCTCTCCAGGTCATCAAAGAAGACTCTGTTTAAACCATTTGGTCTATAAACATTGTAGATTGAATATACTATGCTCTATGGTGACCCAAACCCATCTCCACTGATCTTCACACTCCTGGGACAGCAGATTAAATACAAAATTACGATGGAACAGTATCACTACCCCTGAGTGTCTACCTTGAGCTGACGAGCCCACTACTTTCCCCACCCACAATTTGCTAAGCCTAAAAAAATCCTCTTCCATTAGATAGGTTTCTTGAAGCAATACAATATCAGGCTAGTACCTTTTCAGATGTCTCAGTATCTTTACTCTTTTTTTCAGGGATCTTAGGCCTTTCACATTCCAAGAGATGACCTTCATAGTCCCTGTCACTACAGCCTATTACCTCTTGCTTTGTTTTCCTTATGAGGGTTCTAGTGATTAAAAGAAGATCTTAGGTGGTTAGAAAAGGGTAGAAAAGAAAGAAAAAAGACTTAAAGATATGAAAGGGGATAGAGATTTAAACCTTAAAACAAACAGTGAGCTTTCAATATGCTGTAGTGTATTTCTAGCTTCTTACACCACTAATAGTGTTGTGGACTTCGCTTTTTTTCTGAGGAAGTAAGAGCTATCAAAAAGAAAAAAAAAGGAAAACCTGTCGGAAGATGCATATTCCACACCACACATTATAAATAATTATCAGAATGCCATCTGCATCTTCTCCTCCGCCCTGATCCATACCTTTGCATAACTCTTTGCCCTCCACCCCTCCAGAATCTGGGTCACTTCCCCAACTAAGGGGAAGATGGGTACTTTTCACCAAAACCCATCTTCATTAAGGCACAACATATATCAATTGGCAGTACTTAACACGTTACCAACAGCATCCAGTTACCTTGGGGAGACACTGTCCTGTTTCTAGAAGAAGTGTTGGGGGGGAAGAGACCCATCAAGAGCAAGATGTATATCATGCTGTCTATTTCAATGGTGCTTCATCTGCGCTGGCCAGATGCCCTCTGGGAATTTGGAGTTGAGGGGGAGCTGTCTTCCTCACGACCTCTTCTTCGCCGCTTGCTTTTTGCGTTACGCATAATTTTTTCCATGTCTTTTTCTGCATCGCTTGCCGATTTGTAGATGAGGTTATCACCGTCATTTTGGAAAATCCTCAGTGTCGCCAGGTATTGCAGTGCAAAACCTTTCTTTACTTCATAGAGTGCTGCACATATTTTACTAAAGGCTCTCCTGCGTTTTGCCACGTCCGCAGAATAGTCTTTAAATAATAGGACTTTCATCCCCCTCAAAGTCACTGTCTGGGGACATCTTCTATATGCTCTCATTATGTCAAACTTATCATTATAGTCCAGGAATTTCATGATTACTTGATGTGGTCTGGATGTCCGGTCATCAGATCCTTGATTCTGAGATCATAGATCTGACTCAACTCTGTGAACCCTTTCGACCCTACAACCATGATTAATTACCAGGGCCATTGGTAGGTCTCTTTTGCAAAGTCATTGTAGTTCAGCTGCAGGGACTGACTCGGGTAGCCCCACTAGCATTAGATTGTTGCGCCTTGACCTGTTTTCCAGGTCCCCGACCTTCTCAGACAGGCGATTTTTTTACGCAGTTGTCTCTTTCAGCTGCGAGGAGAGCTGTATGTTAGCACCCTCCAGTTGCGAGACCCTCTGCTCTAGCTCCCCTATCTGTTCTTTATGTTTGCTCTCTTCATCTTGGAGATGCTGGAGGGCCTTCTTGATAGCCTGTTTCAGGTTCTTTTAGATGTCTAACATGATGCTACTAGCCACGTCAGCCGCCAGTTTGCTAAATTCTATTGATATCAATCTTTAAAGGTCTTTCCTGCTACACTCATTTAGGCCTTTAATGTACTCCTCATTTGGAGTTTTCTGTTCCGAATTTGTTGCAGGAGTGTCATCTCCCGCAGGGATTGGGTCCCCGGTGCCCTCTTCTGCTCTGTGGTTCCAGCTGCTTGTTTGCCGGGGGCCCTCCGGTTTTTGTGAGCTGCGTAACACGTAGCGATCCATTTGCTGGTCTGGTGACGTAGATGGAGTCAGCGTCAGGTCCCTCTGTCACTGCCGTTTGGCCTTTCTCCTGAGATTATCAGTTCTTATGTTTTCTGGCAGCTATGGAAATATGTCATGCTGCAGCAAACAGGAGGCACTTGCAGTTATTTTTTTTTGTGTGCTTATTTTTTTTGGCCACTAGGAGGCAGCAGAGCTTTTCCGTGTCTCAGTTAACTATGGCGACGACCAGATGTCACCAGTTC
Organism: Allobates femoralis; assembly: GCA_033576535.1. Classification (NCBI taxonomy): domain Eukaryota; kingdom Metazoa; phylum Chordata; class Amphibia; order Anura; family Aromobatidae; genus Allobates; species Allobates femoralis. Next base: position 374,431,626 of record JARQOC010000004.1, on the reverse strand, counting down.
TCCTTTTGAGCTGGCACCAAGACAAATGACCAGCCGTATGTGTTTTTTTTTTTTTTTTAAATCAAATAGTTTTTATTATCCAACTGTATACAGATAAACAAGTCATGTAACATCAGCATTTGTTTCTTTTTACATTTTACATATCTTAGATCCCCCATCAATAAGCCACCCTCCCTCCCCCCCCAGACAGCAAACCAGACAGCAAACCAGACATAGCATATAGTATTTGATATACATAACATACTAGCAAATCATATATACCTTGCACTCCCCGTGCCTCTTGTCCTATCCTATCTACTATAGCCATCCCGATGGTACCTTACGACCCATACCCAACCATGGTGCCCACAAATATTCAAACAAATCCAATTTCCCCCGTTTGTGATATATGCTTTTTTCCAACTTTGCAATGTACCCAGTCTGCGCCACAAATTCCTGCTGTGATGGAGGAGCAGCATCCAACCAGTGCCCAGCAATCAGCTTCCTCGCTATGTATAGCAATCTAGCAATAATTATTTTCAATCTATTATCCACCAGAATGTCATCCACATATCCTAATAGACACACCAAGGGATCCCTTGGTATAATGCAATTGTATGCTGCTTCCACCCTTGTAATTACCACCAGCCACAATGCCGCCAGCCTTGGGCATGACCACATCATGTGCATAATACCTGCCTTTTCTGTCATACATCTCGGGCATTCTGAAGTGGGTCTCAAATTGACTCTAAACAGTAGGTCGGGTGTACGATGCACTCTATATAAGATGTATAGCTGCGAGAGCCTTCCGGGCTCACTAAGTGACAGATTTGGCACCCATTCCAAAATGGAAGTCCATTTCTCTTCTTCTATAGTTCCTATCTCCTCCTCCCACCTAGTCTTAGCCTTCGAGGGGTACTGAAGTAGAAAGGTGTGTAATAGATCTTTATATGTTGTAGCAATCACTCCCCTCGTGGGTCCACCCTCACAAATATATTCCAGAACTATATCCTGTTGTATCCGCATCTCCTTCAGTTTGGTTTGTGCTCGTACAGCATGCGCCATTTGCATATATTGATACATCCCCCCCTTCGCTCAGCCCAAATTCCTCCCTTAACCGAGAGAAGGATTTCAGCTCCCGTCCGTCCATGATGTGATGCGCCAATGTGATTCCCCTGTCCCGCCACTCCACCAGGCATCCTATTTTCTTAATCTCAGGTATCATCTCATTATTCCATAAGGATGAGTATCGTGTCAGGTGCGTCACCCCTCTAAGTGTTTTCAATTTGTCCCACACTCTTTGCTACAAAACCATTGTAGGGCAGTGCTTCCCTATAATTCCCATAGACCCATCCTCCATACTCAGAATTAATGGAGATCTTCCCGTAAGATGTTCCATAATCTTTTGGACCGACTGGCGCGTCGCCTTCTGTGTCCAGCCTCTAACATGTAGCCCCTGCGCTGCAATATAGTATATGTATGGATTCAGCAGGGCTAGACCCCCCTCATCCTTTGGCCCCTGCAACAGTTCCATTCTCAGCCGGGCTTGCTTCTTTCCCCATATCAAACTCCTAAACAATGAACAAATCTGTTTAAACTGCTTCTGTGGAACAGAGATTGGGGTGTTATGCAAAACATATAACAGTTTAGGCATTAAAATCATTTTTATTAAGTTAATACGTCCCACTACAGACAAGCGTAGCTTGTTCCATGCACCCGTTTTCTCTTTAATAATCCCCAGAACCGGTTCCAGATTCAAATCTAAGTATGTTGTGAGTGGGTTTGATATCCAAATGCCTAGATATTTAAACCTGTCCACCAGAGTGAGGCCTCCAGTCTCCACAACAGACGACATCCCCGCATCCAGTGAAAATAGTGTAGATTTATGCCAATTGATTCGCAATCCGGAAAGAGCTCCGTACCGATCAATCAATTTCATGGCATCTGGCAGTGAAGCCTCAGAATCCTCCAGGAATAGCAGGATGTCGTCTGCGTAGAGCGCTACCTTTTCCTCAATCTCGCCATACCGAAAGCCCACCACCCCTCTTTCCCCTCTTATTTTAGCTGCCAGTGGCTCCATCGCCAAGGCGAATAGTAATGGGGATAACGGGCACCCCTGTCTTGTACCCCGCCGAAGGGCTATCAGCCCAAACAAGGCACCATTAATCCTAATCTTAGCCCTCGGATCGGTGTACAGCAGGCGCAACCACGATAGGAATTGCGGACCAAACCCTAGGCGTTCCATAACTTTCCATAAGAATTCCCATCTCACACAGTCAAACGCCTTGTGAGCATCCAGCGAGGCTATAACCCTCTGGCCAGCGTTATCAGCCAGTAATTGCATGTTCAAATATAATCTCCGCACGTTCACCGCAGTGGACCTGCATAAATACCGACTGATCCGGGTGTATCAGACTGGTGACAACACTGGACAGCCGGCTTGCCAGGACCTTTGCCAAGATTTTAACATCAGTTGACACCAGTGAGATGGGTCGGTAGGACTCCGGAAACCTCGGATCTTTACCTTCCTTAGGGAGCACCATAATAACCGCCTCCCTCATAGACAACGGGAGAACCCCACCTCCCTGGAACTTGTGAGTATCTCCTGCAGCCGTGGGAGCAACACCTCTTCCAGCTGTTTGTAAATCTCCACTGGGAGTCCATCAGATCCCGGGGCTTTTTCATTGGCCATAGAGGCCAACGCCGCGCTCAGTTCTTCATACGTAAGCGGGCCCTCCAGACTATCCCTATCCTCTTCTGTAAGTCTAGGCATGCGCAAAGAGTCTAAGTAGCTAGCAATACTGTCGGCTGCGTCTTCCGCACCTGGGGAGTACAGCTTCTCATAAAAATCCACAAAGACTGCTCCAATATCAGCAGTGTCAGTTAACAAAGCTCCATCCCCTGCATACACAGAGTGCACAAAGGGGGTCCTCCTCTGTGCCGAGGCGACCACCGACAGCATGTGTCCGACCTTTTCCCCTTCTTCATGGAAGCCCGCCCGCCTAAACTCGTTCTTTTTCAATGTTTTCTCCCATTGAAACCTGTCCACCTCCTCCTGGGCTTCCCTCATCAACTTTTCAGCTTCCCGCGTTCCCTTTACACTCAGCTCCTCCTCCGCTCTGCTCAGAGCTGCCAATTTTTCCACTTCCTCCTTCCTTGTCTCAGACTTACGCATATTAGTCTCTTTGATAAGTATACCTCTCAGGTACGCTTTCATGGCATCCCAAAGGGCCTCTGGTCCCGCTGTTCCTTCATTTAAAACAAAGTATTCTTCTAAATTCCTACGCAGCAGGTCTACATTAATGCTGCGCAACCAACCTGGGTGAAGCTTCCATCCCATCCTTCCCCCTGCCCTGGCCTCCCCCGACTGAACATGTACACAAATCGGTTTGTGATCCGACATGGCTCTGGGTAAATATTCCACCCTCACCACCAGTGCATCCATAGCATCGTTACCCAGGGCCATGTCTATGTGAGATAGTGTATTGTGAGTGGCGGAGTAGCAAGAATAACATCGCACCTCTGGACTACGAACCCTCCAGACATCTCTTAGGCCCAACTCCCGTATAAGTATCCCGAATGACGTGATGTGACCCTGAAAAAAATAGTTGCGGTTCTAATAGCGCTAAGGAAGGAGGGCAAGGGAAATTATTGTAGTGAACAGACCTTTATTACAGACACGGTCCCTCAAACTCCACTACACTTTTCGACGTTACCGTCTTCATCAGGTGGAATGAGGGTAATGACACAATTCAACATGTATAAAGAGTTTGGTTCACTCACCCTCCAGTACTTAGATCTGCTTGTGCAACTTGATGACCAGGGGAGAGTGTCCACATCGACCTATTTTAAACCAGTAGACGTAAATAGTTTTCTGAGGTTTGATAGTGGACACCTCCTGAAATGGGTCACAAGTGTTCCTTGTACTGGAGGGTGAGAAAAAACTGCACTAGGGATAAGGATTTCTATGAGGAATCAAAGATCCTCAAAAAACGGTTTGCTGATAAGGGATACCCTAAAAAACTTCTAGAGGATGCCTATCGCCGTATTAGAGACCTCTCTCAAGAATCTTGTGTTAACAAAATCATTGCCGAGAGTAGTAAGGGAAATATGTTACAAAGATCTAAGTGGAGTATGGTCACTACTTATAATCAGTCCCGACTGACCATTCAAAATTTAATTAAAAAATATTGGTTTGTTCTTAAGAATGATTCTGTCATTTAATCCTATTTTCATTTATAAAAAGAACAAAAACGTTAAAAATATGGTGGCGCCCAGTAACACCACTCTTCGGAAAAAAGCTGTACCTACTGGTGCGGTCAGCGGTGCCTTAGGTTGTTATTGCTGTAAAGTTTCTAAATGCATGTGCTGTCTGGTTTTAGCACATGGGGTGAAGTCAATAACATCCAGATCTTTAACCCCATAACGACGGCCTAACGCCCAGAGACGTCGGAAAAAATGGGTACTTATGCCTGGCTGACGTCTGTAGACGTCAGCCAGGGAAAGTGCTCTAGCGCCCCCTAGTGGTCAAAAATCTCCGGGGTTTCAGCTACCGGGGGTAGCTGAGACCCTGCAGATTATGAATCGGGCCGGTTTTTACCGGTACCCGCCATGTGATCACGGTTATACACCGTTTACCAGAGTATAACCGTGATCACATGAATATACAGTGAATCGCCGGTAAATAAATGATTTCTCTGTCATGCCACAGGATCAAACCTGTGGCATGACAGAGAAATGTCTTTCCCTGTCTTCTGGTACCGGTACACAGCCCCCGGTACCGGTACCCGGCCCCCACCCCCTCCTTTCCTCCTAAAATGCAGCCGCAGCGCTTCACAAGCAGCGCTGCCGGCCGCCTGCAGCCCCATGCTGTGGATTCCTCACTGATGTGACATGTCACACATGTCACATCAGAGAGGAATAAGCCCCCTGCCTCCGGGTCCCCTTAGTCCCCCCCCTTCCAGGTCCGGTCTTCAGGTGCCCCCCCTCCCCAGCTCCGGTCCTCAGCCGCCGCTTCTGCACCCGCCGCCGCCATCATCTCCCTCCCATCTGAGCTGTCAGATGGGAGGGAGATGATCGCTCCCTCGGTCACCCCCCTGTCACCCCACTGTCACCCCCCCAGTCACCAGCGTCACCCCCCCGGTCACCGGTGCATACTTACCGGCCGGGATCTTCTTTCATCCTGCCCCCTGCGCCGACTTCCTGTTCTGTCAGGAGCATGCGCAGACAGAGCAGAAACTGCTCTGTCTGCCAGGGGAAACTGACAGCTCATGACCTCAGTGAGGTCATGGCAGGTCAGGATCCTTGGTTCACAAAGGGTCAATTGTGATCCCATGATGGAACCACAATTAACCCTTTGTGAACCAAGGATCCTGACCTGCCATGACCTCACTACAATCATGAGCTGTCAGTCTGTGCAGAGACTGTTCTGCCTGCAATTAGACTGACAGCTAATGATCGCAGTGAGGTCATGGCAGGTCAGGATCCTTGGTTCACAAAGGGTCAATTGTGATCCCATGATGGGACCACAATTAACCCTTTGTGAACCAAGGATCCTGACCTGACATGACCTCACTGCAATCATGAGCTGTCAGTCTGTGCAGAGACTGTTCTGCCTGCAATTAGACTGACAGCTAATGATCACAGTGAGGTCATGTCAGGTCATGATCCTTGGTTCACAAAGGGTCAATTGTGATCCCATGATGGGACCACAATTAACCCTTTGTGAACCAAGGATCCTGACCTGACATGACCTCACTGCAATCATGAGCTGTCAGTCTGTGCAGAGACTGTTCTGCCTGCAATTAGACTGACAGCTAATGATCGCAGTGAGGTCATGTCAGGTCAGGATCCTTGGTTCACAAAGGGTCAATTGTGATCCCATGATGGGATCACAATTGACGCTTTGTGAACCAAGGATCCTGACCTCACATCACCCTACTGAGGTCATGACCTGTCATTCTCCTGGAAGAAATGCCAGCTTTTATAGCATATGGGGGACGCCCCCATATGCTGTAAAAGACTGGAAATCATCGAGGGACCTCCCACTGGACTACGTCGTACCTTCCTGCTGGACTACGTCGGACCTTCCTACTGGACTACGTCGGATGCCAAAGAATAATAAAGATGGGGTCTAAATAGTGTCTGTGTTTTTTTTCTAATAAAAATATTTTTTTCTGTCTTGTGTCTTCTTTACAATTTACTAGGGATTCTTAATGGCCCGGTCTAATATTGGCCAGACATTAAGAATCTCGGGCTTAGTGCCAGCTGCAAAAAAAGCTGGCATTAACCCCTTATTACCCAGTCTGCCACCGCTACACGGCAGCTGGAAGAGCTGGATACAGCGCCAGAAAATGGCGCTTCTATGAATGCGCCATTTTCTGGGGCGGCTGCGGACTGCAATTCGCAGCGGGGGGGCCCAGAAAGCTTGGGCCTCCCTACGCTGTGGATTCCAGCCCCCAGCTGCCTAGTTGTACCTGGTTGGCCCAAAAATATGGCGAAGCCCACGCCATTTTTTTTTTAATTATTTCATGAAATAATTAAAAAAAAAAGGTCTTCCCTATATCTTTGGTTTCCAGCCAGGTAAAACTAGGCAGAAGGGGTTGGTGGCAGCCCGTAGCTGCCTGCTGTACCTGGCTGGACCAAAAGTATGGCGAAGCCCCACGTCATTTTTAAAAAAAAATTTAATAAAGAAATACTAAAAAAAATGCAGGAGAGGAGACGCCCAGGACACGGTGTCTCCGAATCTTGTGCACATGCTCTAAAAGTGAGAAATTATGTGAAAAAAAGAAAATGTTCAGTATACTAAATGCTCACTATACCCCTAGATATAATCCTTGAGGCGTCTAGTTTCCAAAATGGGGTCACTTGTGCGGGAGCTCCAATGTTTAGGCACACAGGAGCCCTCCATACACAACATGGTGTCCGCTAACTATTGGAGCTAATTTTCCATTCAAATTGTTAGCGGACACCATGTCGCATGTGGAGAGCCTCTGTGTGCCTAAACATTGGAGCTCCCCCACAAGTGACCCCATTTTGGAAACTAGGCCCCCCAAGGAACATATCTAGATGCATAATGAGTACTTTAAACCCCCAGGTGCTTCACAAATGAATCCATAAAAATGAAAAAAGAACATTTTTGTGGACAGAAAGTACTTTTTCATTTTTATGGATCAATTTGTGAAGCACCTGGGGGTTCAAAGTGCTCACTATGCATCTAGATAAGCTCCTTGGGGCGTATAGTTTACAAAATGGGGTCACTTGTGGGGGAGCCCCAATGTTTAGACACATAGGGGCTCTCCATACGTGACATGGTGTCCACTAACAATTGGAATTGTAAGTTGATACTTTGTTGTGTATGGCGATCCCCTGTGTGCCTAAACATTGGAGCTCCCTCACAAGTGACCCCATTTTGGAAACTAGACACCCCAAGGAATTTATTTAGATGCATAGGGAGCACTTTGAACCCCCAGGTGCTTCACAAATTGATCCATAAAAATGAAAAAGTACTTTTTTTCACAAAAATCTTCTTTTTTTTCCTTTTACGGACTAATTTGTGAAGCACCTGGGGTATGAAAGTGCTCACTATGCATCTAGATAAGTTCCTTGGGGGGTCTAGTTTCTAAAATGGGGTCACTTGTGGGGGAGCTCCAATGTTTAGGCACACAGGGGCTCCCCATATGCGACATGGTGTCCGCTAACAATCTGAATGGAAAATTAGCTCCAATAGTTAGCGGACACCATGTCGCGTATGGAGAGCCGCTGTGTGTCTAAACATTGGAGCTCCCCCACAAGTGACCCCATTTTGGAAACTAGACCCCCCAAGGAACATATCTAGATGCATAATGAGTACTTTAAACCCCCAGGTGCTTCACAAATGAATCCATAAAAATGAAAAAAGAACATTTTTGTGGACAGAAAGTACTTTTTTCATTTTTATGGATCAATTTGTGAAGCACCTGGGGGTTCAAAGTGCTCACTATGCATCTAGATAAGCTCCTTGGGGCGTATAGTTTACAAAATGGGGTCACTTGTGGGGGAGCCCCAATGTTTAGACACATAGGGGCTCTCCATACGTGACATGGTGTCCACTAACAATTGGAATTGTAAGTTGATACTTTGTTGTGTATGGCGATCCCCTGTGTGCCTAAACATTGGAGCTCCCCCACAAGTGACCCCATTTTGGAAACTAGACACCCCAAGGAATTTATTTAGATGCATAGGGAGCACTTTGAACCCCCAGGTGCTTCACAAATTGATCCATAAAAATGAAAAAGTACTTTTTTTCACAAAAATCTTCTTTTTTTTTCCTTTTACGGACTAATTTGTGAAGCACCTGGGGTATGAAAGTGCTCACTATGCATCTAGATAGGTTCCTTGGGGGGTCTAGTTTCTAAAATGGGGTCACTTGTGGGGGAGCTCCAATGTTTAGGCACACAGGGGCTCCCCATATGCGACATGGTGTCCGCTAACAATCTGAATGGAAAATTAGCTCCAATAGTTAGCGGACACCATGTCGCGTATGGAGAGCCGCTGTGTGTCTAAACATTGGAGCTCTCCCACAAGTGACCCCATTTTGGAAACTAGACACCCCAAGGAATTTATTTCGATGCATAGTGAGCTCTTTGAACCCCCAGGTGCTTCACAAATTGATCCGTAAAAATGAAAATGTACTTTCTTTTCCACAAAAATTTTCTATTTTCATTTTTATGGTTTCATTTGTGAAGCACCTGGGGGTTCAAAGTGCTCATCACCCATCTAGATACGTTCCTTGGGTGGTCTAGTTTCCAAAATGGGGTCACTTGTGAGGGAGCTCCAATGTTTATGCACACAGGGGCTCTCCATACACAACATGGTCTCCGCTAACAATTGGAGCTAATTTTCCATTCAAATTGTTAGCGGACACCATGTCACGTATGGAGAGCCCCTGTGTGCCTAAACATTGGAGCTCCCCCACAAGTGACCCCATTTTGGAAACTAGACACCCCAAGGAATTTATTTAGATGCATAGTGAGCTCTTTGAACCCCCAGGTGCTTCACAAATTGATCCGTAAAAATGAAAATGTACTTTCTTTTCCACAAAAATTTTCTATTTTCATTTTTATGGTTTCATTTGTGAAGCACCTGGGGGTTCAAAGTGCTCATCACCCATCTAGATAAGTTCCTTGGGTGGTCTAGTTTCCAAAATGGGGTCACTTGTGAGGGAGCTCCAATGTTTAGGCATACAGGGGCTCTCCATACGCAACATGGTCTCCGCTAACAATTGGAGCTAATTTTCCATTCAAATTGTTAGCGGACACCATGTCGCGTATGGAGAGCCCCTGTGTGCCTAAACATTGGAGCTTCCCCACAAGTGACCCCATTTTGGAAACTAGGCCCCCCAAGGAACTTATCTAGATGCATAGTGAGCATTTTGAACCCTCTGGTGCTTGACAAATTGATCCGTACAAATGAAAAAGTACTTTTTTTTTCACAAAAACTTTCTTTTGTCCTCAATTTTTTCATTTTCACATGAGCAACAGGATAAAATGCATCCTAAAATTTGTTGGGCAATTTCTCCTGAGTACACCGATACCTCATATGTGGTCATAAACCACTGTTTGGGCGCACGGCAGGACTCGAAAGGGAAGGAGCGCCATTTGATTTTTTGAATGGAAAATTAGCTCCAAAAATCAAATTGCGCTCCCTCCCTTCTGAGCCCTACCGTGCGCCCAAACAGTGGTTTATGACCACATATGAGGTATCGGTGTACTCAGGAGAAATTGCCCAACAAATTTTAGGATGCATTTTATCCTGTTGCCCATGTGAAAATTAAAGAATTGAGGCTAAAAGAATATTTTTGTTGGAAAAATTAAAATGTCCACTTTGCTTTAGTTCCTGTAAAGCAACTGAAGGGTTAATAATCTTCTTGAATATAGTTTTGAGTAGCTTGAGGGGTGCAGTTTTCGGAATGGTGTCACTTTTGGGTGTTTTCTGTCATCTATGCCCCTCAAAGGGACTTCAAATGTGATGTGGTCACTAAAAAAATGGTTTTGTAAATTTTGCTGGAAAAATTAGAAATTGCTGATGAACTTTGAACCCTTATAACGTCCTAACCACAAAATTTTTTTTGCCCAAAATTGCGCTGATGTAAAGTAGACATGTGGGAAATGTTATTTATTAACTATTTTGTGTCACATAACGCTCCAGTTTAACAGAATAAAAATTCAAAATTTGAAAATTGTGAAATTTTCAAAATTTTTGCCAATTTTTTAATATTTTCACAAATAAACGCAAAAATTATCGACCTAAATTTACCACTAACATGAAGCCCAATATGTCACGAAAAAACAGTCTCAGAATCGCTCGGATCCAATGAAGTGTTCCAGAGATATTACCTCATAAAGGGACACTGGTCAGAATTACAAAAAACGGTCTGGTCATTTAGGGGGAAATTGGCTGCGTCACTAAGGGGTTAAATCTGTTCTTCCCCATTAACTATAAAGTCACCTGCCAGTCATCATACGTGATATATATGTTGGAGTGCCCGTGTGGCCTCCAGTATATAGGGAGAACAATACAAGCCATGCATTGTAGATTGAACAAACATAGACAAAATATAAAAATAGGGTATCAGTTACATAGTGTGTCAAGGCACTATGCAATGTGTCATCAAAGAGACTATAACCTAATGGAAGTTACAGTTATAGATCATGTAGTAGAGGAAGAGGATGACCGATTAAGCACATTGATCCGCAGAGAGAACTATTGGATTTATAAAATGGGTACATTGGCCCCAGAGGGCCATAACCTAACCATAGAGAATGTGGCAAAAAGATAAAACGCTACACTCCATTTTTATCACCCCTTTCTTGGGTGATATAGCAACCATGATACTTTCTTATTCTTTTTATTATTGTACCTCTCTCCCCATTGGGCAGTACAACTTTAGGACACATTATTTTCCCCATTTGAGTATGTGTTTCTCCTTTTTTTTTTTTTTTCTCCCTTTTTTCTCCTCACCCCTCTCCCCATTGGGCATTACAAATATAAACTTTTTTTCTTTCTTTCTCTCTTTTTTCTCCTCACCCCTCTTCCCATTGGGCATTATAAATATAAAAACTCTTTTTCTTTCTTTCTCTCTTTTTTCTTCTCACCCCTCTCCCCATTGGACATTATAAATATAAACTTTTTTTCTTTCTTTCTCTCTTTTTTCTCCTCACCCCTCTCCCCATTGGGCATTACAAATATAAAACCTTTTTTTCTTTCTTTCTCTCTTTTTTTCTTCTCACCCCTCTCCCCATTGGGCATTACAATTATAAAAATAAGACATATATATCTCCCTTATTGTAAGATCTTGAAGTTAGATGTTTTTATAGTTTATGTTTTTATGATAAGTTGTTTTTTATTGAACATTCAGGATTATATATGTGTATATATATAAGTAGAAGTCCTTTTTATTATTTTTTATGTATAATTTTGTTTTTAGATCATCCACATTGGTCCATAATTAATGGTCTTAGTGACCACATATTAAGTATTTTGGGCAGATAGAGTGATACATTGCAAAAAATATGGACTTTTATCCACATGTGATATTTTATACGTTGTTAATTGTTTTAGTTTGACGCTCACAGGGTTAATTCTTGCTACCACCCTAATTGATCATGATTGTTTGACCAATCTGAGTGAACCAAACTCTTTATACATGTTGAATTGTGTTAGTACCCTCATTCCACCTGATGAAGACGGTAACGTCGAAACGCGTAGTGGAGTTTGAGGGACCGTGTTTGTAATAAAGGTCTGTTCACTACAATAATTTCCCTTGCCCTCCTTCCTTAGCGCTATTAGAACCGCAACTATTTTTTTCCTGTGCACTTCTTTCCCTTCCGAGGGACCGTGCGGTTCAGCAGCTTTGTAAGAGAGGCATCGCTTACTAAAGGATCTGATTATTCGAGTCTGGAGGACTACTAGGATCTTTCTGATGTCACCGTTTTGGATCACGTGACCGGTTGGAAGTGACGCTGCTCTCTCCCTGGCACGAGGATTGTCTCAGGGACACCCTGCCGGTATTTCTCCATAGGAGGCTGTCACTGGAGTTGTACCCAGCCAGTACAACTCCGTAAGGTGAGTGGAAACCCCGCTTTCCTTGTAATACGGTTTAACCCTGAGGTGCTTCAGATTTGCGCTCCTTCTCTTTTTTCTTACGTGATGTGACCCTGAGTCCTACCCAGATTATTTTTATGTTTGTCTCAGTAATCATCCTGCACATTGTTCAGATCTCCCACCAGGAGAACAGGAATCTCCCCAAGATGTCCCGTCCACTCCATCGCTTCTCTAAGCTTTTTGCTGGAATAGGGCGAAGGCAGGTACATCGCTATGAGTTCCATCAGCAACCCCTGTACTTTACATACCAGTATGACGTATTGTCCCTCCCCATCCAAGTATGACTCCACAAATTCAAATTCAGTAGACATAGGTACCAATATGGACACCCCCCTTGAGTATGAGGAATATACGGCATGATAGGACTCCTGTATCCATTTCCTCTGTAGAATCCTCAACTTATCTTTAACCATAAGTGTTTCCAGCAAACATATTATGGTCGGGTGTTGGTCAAGCATATATTTTAGGACTGCCGCTCATTTTGTAGCATCTGATAGCCCTCTAACATTCCACCCCAGCACTTTAATAGGGGCACTCAGTAGTTTTGATGATCCCATTGGTCTGTTAACACACTTGTCTCTCTTTGCTGTCTGCCCTCCTAACCCTTCCCTCCCTCACCCCCCCCCCCTCCCTTTCCCTTTCCCATTCATATACGCGACTCTCAAAGAGAGTGGGTCTTAACCTCCTAGAGCCACCCTCCCTCCTTAGCTCCATCTCCCCCGCCACGATCTCACCGCCCATCCTCCCCCGCGATAGTAAACATAGTATACTATATTCAAGCATTATAAGGAGTAATACCCCCCCATACATAACCAGTAATTCTTAAGCTATTTAAAACAGAACCATCTCCCATCATCTCCCGGCAGCACCCCACCCTCTCCCCTAGTCAGAACTAGATTCTGGATGGTCAGAAACAGAGAAATAAAGGGAGTCAAAAAAATTTGGTAATACCAATCCCACCTCAAGGTAATAAACATCAGTTCTCTCAACTTCTATAAAAGAATAAAGATAAAATTTATCTCGTAACCATAAGTCTTATAACAGCAGTACCGTCCGTACCGCAACAGGTCGTATGTGTTTAAACCCCCTCCAGGGGCTCTGTGTGTTGTTGCTGGAGAGACTGTTTTCTGTCTGCTTAGTCTGTTCACAGCCCCTCTTTTAGGGGCCCCTTTCCAGGCCTCTTTACACGTGTTACCGGGACCAGAGAGAAGGAGAGAAGTCCTGTAGAATCTGCCCTGTCCTCTGATAAGTAGATGCCTCCAGTGTTTTCATGGGAGGAAGTGGGGTTCTATGTGCGACTTGTAGGATTATACCATTAGTTGCTGTGGAGTTTTGCTGTGTGAATAGCAGCCAGTGCAGACCTTGGGTGCACACGTGGGCAGCAGGCCACATGACCCTCCAGGTCTCAGAAATGATCCAGGATTGAAGTGACTTACCTTTATAAGAGGAGTGGAGTGGGAGCTGGTGGTAGCCCATCTTTCTCTTGTTTTGGGGTGGTGGATGTCTGCAGATTTGTTAGTAGGATTCTTGTGGCGTGAGAGCTGCTGCTCCGTAGGTGTTATCACATCACATCCCAGCTCAGACAGGAAGTCAAAAGAGTGTTATTTTGCACTGCTCACCCATCAAGAGATGCAACAAGGACATCTGTGGTGTACTTTATATAGATAGACTTTACTTCTTTCTTTTGGTGTTAACACCATTTCCTCAGGAGCTATCTATACATGAACATGTTTGGACTCACATTTAAACACAAAAAGGCATATGGATTAGCCTTTTTTTAAAAATCCAGCCAAAAGTGGCAGATCGGTATCAAATACATCAACAGGCAGTTGTAATCATGTTCACATAAATAAACATACTATGATAAAAAAAATAACATGATAAAAATAAACAAAAGTTACTACAAAGACCATCAAAGCTAAATCATTTTAAAACTTACAATGCCGCAAATGATTAAAATAAAATAAAAATGGACAGGGGAGATTGTTTCAAACTGATGTTTGTTGTATTTGATACCGGCCTGCCATTTTTGGTGGGTTTTTTTTCTAAAAAAAAGGCTAATCCTCGTGCCTTTTTCTGTTAAAATATGAGTCCACTATCTTTTTTAAAGTGTTCAACTGGATACCGTATTAGGCTACTCGTCTTTCTTGCCTAAAAATATGCGGAAAGAAATGGACACCTGTCTTGCTAAATTTACCTGGATCGGGGCAGAGCCCGTACTTATGTAGCGCTCACTGACTTACAAATCAGGCATGAATAATAATATTCTTTATAGCAAGATTAAATTTATTTGTTTACAAAGTAGCACATGAATTGTCATCAATTGAAAACAGGCTTAACACAAAGTATACCAATTATACCTAGACTTAATTATAGCGAATAAGCATCAATATATATATTACCAGATATTGTAGCTGCTTCACCTTCTCCATTCAGGGGAAGACGTGTCAGTGAGAAGGGAGCAATATTGAGGCTTGCATCGCAGGAGGTGTACGTCCATCTTGCTCTGGAAGAGCTCCCCCATCACTGACCATGATTTCCCATATTTCATACTCTTTAGTATATCTACGAGCACGCGCAGACTGTACCATTCAATTTCCCTCGTGACCATCAGCCATAGGATATTGAATGAATGCTGAATAGGTCCGTCTATAACTTGCTCGTCATGGGTTGTATGACACAAGACATGTACCCCGTATATAACAATACAATAGTCATTGAAAGACTCTTGCCGGGCATAAGATATTATCAATACAATCAGTCATTGAAAGACCCCTGCCTGTCATAAGATATAACAATGCAACATTCATTGAAAGACTTTTGCCCATTATAAGATACATATCATGAGGCAGCCAGCTCATATTCTCATCATAGTAGTATAATGTCAGAGAGTTAACCCTTTTAATATATATTTCAACCTTGTACTAATATATTATATGGAATGATATAATACCTGTGGTCACTATTCTAATTATGAATACCTGTTCTATACCTATTCTATTCACATCCACACACCATTCTTATTACATTGGCATCACAATCGGTCCTTGACCACAGGAATTATCTTCCATTTCCATAATAAACAATCAGTACTTTGTACGCTATATAACAATTCCAGTTTAAAAGTGGAATTACTATAATAGCAATCACCAAGACAAGGTGAATCAAGAAATTCAAAATTCTTCCATCAGAGTGTGAACATTCCATGAGAACATTATGCTAATGATGCGAAACAGGCCCCAACAGTGTGGATACAGCCCCCCTCCTGCTGGCACACTGCCCCCCCAGCTCTGAGGCTCCCCTGCTGCTGCTTACATCTTACCCTCCAGCATCTTCTTGCAGCAGCCAGCGCGTCGGTCCTCCGTTCCCGTCTTCAGCTGTTTCCCGGATCATGTGACCCGTCGCAGCGCATGACGTCATCGCTAGTGCGACCGGCCGGTCACATGATCCGGGAGACCGCTGAAGACGGGACCGGAGGACCGACGCACTGGCTGCTGCAAGAAGACGCTGGAGGGTAAGATGTAAGGAGCAGCAGGGGGGGCCTTACATTAGCCCCCCCCGGTTGTAAGGCCTTATATTCGGGGGAGACCTTACATTAGCAGGCCCCCCCTTTACCCCTAGGCGGCCTTACAATCGGGGGGGGCTTACTTTCGGGAAAACACGGTATTGTCCATAGGGAGCAGTCCCAAATCAGTCAACCCAGTTTTATTTCTCGGCACCCAAACTTCTCCTTTGAAGGCCATGTACTGCAAGTTCTTAAATGTCCCGCTCAGATTTCCTCGCCACCATGGTAGATTAACCCATCCTACAATAGGGATAGGTACTGTGGTGTTCCATAGTCGAACATTTCGGGTATCATTACTGGCCAAACTGTCTGAGCAATTGTCGCACATCAGGATTTCTTCCATTGTTACCAGTATAGCCAGGAAAGGAATACTGGTAGCTGTCACAGGAGAATGAGTACAAATCCAACAATCTGTGGGTTGAGTGTTATTCAACGCCTCTGTCATCACTTGATGGTGCACCTGGAACTTGTTGGCTATCGGCTCCTCCCGATGTAGGTTGTCCCATCCATCAGCTACGCCTAAAAATACGCTTCCAAGGATTCCACTTCACAGTCATACCTAGGGTACAATAAAAGATGGCATCATTCCCGTAAATAACATTTCTCCTGTGGGACATATTCCACTCCTGGTCTTATTATCAAGAGAGTTTTATCTTTTCCCACTGATATGACCTCAGCCGCAGATGGCGGTCCTTGGGTATTCTGTACCCATATTTTGGCCCCCACATTAGTGATATTAGAGGACCCAAAACCTTTATCTCCCCTGACTGTCAATTCTGTAGGGGCTGCCTCTTCCTTAACTTGGGACAAGTTCACATGTATAAATAACATTTGGGCAATCCTTTGGCCCGTAGACAACACTAAGGGTTCTGTCTCTAGATTCAACATGAGAACCTTCATTTCTCCTTGATAATCAGGATCAATAACCCCTCCTACTACTATTGCGCCTTTTAAAGCCAAACTAGATCTTGTTGCAATTTCACCAAAATGTCCTTTAGGAATCTTACATGCAAAACCAGTAGAAATGGTACTTACCTTACCTGGTGCTATGAGCACTGCCTCTACTGAGTAGAGGTCCAGTCCTGCAGCCGCTGGAATAGCTCTGTAAGGAATGTGTGCTTCCTCATTCCATTTCCAATAGATCAATGTATCTACATGTACTTTATGTATGCTCAGATTATGTGTAATCAGTGATAGGTCTGTTCTTAATTATTTGGAGAGCCTCACTCAAATTATCCTCTCCATTGTCCATTTAAACCTATAATGGAGTACCATAATACTATGTGATCAGTTTTAGCGTTCTCAAACTACTCCACTGGTTGGCAGACTTACAAAGAAACCTCACCATCAATCCTGAGTATGTGTCTGCAGCCGTACAGATATATTTACAACTTCTACTCTGTGGCAGAGGACCGATGAAATCCATCTGCCACATCTAAGCTGACAATTGACCTATGTGTCCCATTACATTATGTGGAACTGCCCTTGTCTGTGAATGTTGACATATGAGACATTGTGCAATGACTTGTTTTATAACATCTAAAGTTAAGGGCACTCCTCTGTCTTGTGCCCACCTGTAAGTGGCATTTTCTCCCAAATGTCCACTTTTCTGATGCGTCCAGACAGCTATACCTTGCAACCATATTTCTTTCTCTTTATCAGGTTCAGTACCTGCGACAGACATTGAGGCTGTCGCATCTGCTTGGGAATTAAACAAACATTTCAATGAGTCAAGAGGAACATGTGTATCAACATGAAAAGAGTATTTTTGGCTGTTTGGACATATTCTTCAATATTTTGCCAAACTTCTTTCCCCCACAACTCTTTCCTATGAATTTGTCAATCATTTTATTTTTCATCCTACGATCCAAGTAGCTGAACCACTAACTACAAACCATGAATCAGTGAACAAATAACATTTTATTCCTTGTTCATATTTATATTTTTTGGCCTAAGAAAATAGCTAATACCCAATTTCACCTTCTAACTGTATAGCATCACCTGCCTTGGCAGGGATTCCCTCAAGTACATTAACAACATTGATACGTTATAAACTCTTGGTCTTATTATTTCAAGCATCAGCTAATTTATGTAACAATTTCTGCTCTATGATATTGTAGGGAGCCTCGGACCAACCTCGGACATCCAACTTTTCTGACACATGCAGAACTCACACAAAATCTGCAGAACATTCAACACAATCACTTCACTTGCAGCTTCCCCAAATATTAGTTAGTTTACTGCAAAACCATAAGCCACCGGCAAATCACGGACAGGGCAAGCCCGACTAAGTGTATTCCCAGTCTCTGCTTAATTTCGCAATGTTAACATAATACTTGGTTTCAGCTTATCTCATTCTCACAGGTGTGGCTATGTGCTTTTTCACTTGCTCAATGTTCCTCCGTTGTATCCCGGATGCCAGTTGACAAGGGATCACAACTAATTGGACTAAGTGGACTCCTTTATACAATCAGGATTTTTATTTTTAAATCCTTATTACATGCATACGGTCATTCAGTTCAATCAAGGAGTCTCATACCAATCACGTTCTTTCACACACAATTATTCGACAAACAAATGTTTTAATACACAAATGCAATGTGTTTGCACTATCCCTTAAACAAATTTATCTATCTATTTTAATTTAAAAATTATGACAAAATGATAACTGCACACCAATGTGTGCTTCACTTACTTAACTAGCTGAGAATTTTTCCTATGAACTGTCCTATAGGCTGAGGCTAGCATCCAGTTTCGCTTCCCCAATATTACTTCATCACCTGCCTTTGCAGGGACCCTCTCGAGTAATTTTAACAACATTGAGAGACTACTACATCACCTGCCTTTGCAGGCACCCTCTCGAGTAATTTTGACAAAATCGAGGGTTACAACATTACCTGCCTTTGCAGGGACCCTCTCGAGTAATTTTAACAACATCGAGGGTTACCACGTCACCTGCCTTTGCAGGGACCCTCTCAAGTAATTTTAACAACATCGAGGGGTTACCACATCACCTGCCTTTACAGCAGGGATCCCTCGAGTAACTTCACAACATCGAGGGGTTACCACATCACCTGCCTTTGCAGCAGGGATCCCTCGAGTAACTTCACAACATCGAGGGGTTACCACATCACCTGCCTTTGCAGCAGGGATCCCTCGAATAACTTCACAACATTGAGGGGTTACCACATCACCTGCCTTTGCAGCAGGGATCCCTCGAGTAACTTCACAACATCGAGGGGCTACTACATCACCTGCCTTTGCAGGGATCCCTATAAGTACATCAACAACATTATAGGGTTCAGAATTTTTTAACTTATCCTGCCATTTTTCCGCCAGTCCACAATTGACCAATTCATGTGTTATAATATTATATGGAGCCTCGGTCCAGCCGGGAAACTCCATAACAATTTCCTTACTTTTTCTGAACATTTTGGTACTCTGCCAAAAGTTCAAGAAATTTGGAAAAATGCCAAATAAGAAAATATTACAAAAAAATGTGTTCTTTAAATACCCCACTGTGGGGTATCCTGCCGACTACGCCAATTAATGTCTTGCTAAATTTACCTGGATCGGGGCAGGGCCCGTACTTACGTAGCGCTCACTGACTTACAAATCAGGCATGAATAATAATATTCTTTATAGCAAGATTAAATTTAGTTGTTTACAAAGTAGCACATGAATTGTCATCAATTGAATACAGGCTTAACACAAAGTATACCAATTATACCTAGACTTAATTATAGCGAATAAGCATCAATATATATATTACCTGATACTGTAGCTGCTTCACCTCCATTCAGGGGAACACGTGTCAGTGAGAAGGGAGCAATATTGAGGCTTGCATCGCAGGAGGTGTACGTCCATCTTGCTCTGGAAGAGCTCCCCCATCACTGACCATGATTTCCCATATTTTATACTCTTTAGAATATCTACGAGCACGCGCAGACTGTACCATTCAATTTCCCTCGTGACCATCAGCCATAGGATATTGAATGAATGCTGAATAGGTCCGTCTATAAATTGCTCGTCATGGGTTGTATGTCACAAGACATGTAGCCCGTATATAACAATACAATAGTCATTGAAAGACTCTTGTCGGTCATAAGATATTATCAATACAATCAGTCATTGAAAGACCCCTGCCTGTCATAAGATATAACAATGCAACATTCATTGAAAGACTTTTGCCCATTATAAGATACATATCATGAGGCAGCCAGCTCATATTCTCATCATAGTAGCATAATGTCAGAGAGTTAACCCTTTTTATATATATTTCAACCTTGTACTAATATATTATATGGAATGATATAATACCTGTGGTCACTATTCTAATTATGAATACCTGTTATATACCTATTCTATTCACATCCACACACCATTCTTATCACATTGGTATCACAACACCGATCACAGGTCAAATGGGAGTTCAAAGTTACTCCCTCTGCTTCATTACAGTGAATTTTCTGTTGGGAGCTTTGTCTGAATCACGTTTTACAGAGATTTACACATAATCCCTGGTGTAAGTGCTCAGCGTAAAGTACAGGATAAATGTGATCCATGCCATACTGCGATCTTTGGGAGGCAAAATATACAAATCAACAGCAGTTGAAGAATTGGATTTATTACTATTTTGACATCATTCAGCTCCCAGTAGACGTGATTAGGTGGATCTGTTCAACAGCTCAGTACAATCACAGCGATATCAGATTTACATAGGTTTTTTTAGGTTTGGCTACAATCACACTAAAAATGCTTTTTTATAAAATGAAGGTTTTTTGCATCACAGAATTTTGAAGGCTATATTTTTAAAATTTCTGCTGACAGACTCATGTGTGGGATGAGTTGTAGGTACAATATTTGGCCACATCATATTTTTTGATTGCTTGCTATTCTGCTTTTTGTGAAGCAGAATCAAGAAGAAACAGCAGTTTCAGAATTTTTTAACATTTTTTTACACTATTCACTGTGATGTAAAAGTGATAACACAGCTTCATTCTTGGGGTTAGTACGATTACAGTGATACCACATTTATAATTTTTTTATGTTTTGCTGCTTTCACACCATAAATACTATTTTATGGGGAAAAAAGTTTGCTGTATTCTGAGAGCTATACCTTTTGTGTTTTTCACTGATGGAGCTGTAGGGTGACTTAATTTTTGCAGGACAAGATGCCATTTTCAACTATACCATTTTTATTTATATAAATATAGATATTTGATCGCATTTTATTACACTTATTTGTCAGCTGTATGATGAAAATACATGATTTTTTTGAGTTTATTATTTTGTTGGCTCGGTGGTTATCACTTCAGCCTTGCAGTGCTGAGGTCCTGGGTTCAATTCCCACCAAGAACAACATCTGCAAAGAGTTTGTATGTTCTCCCCGTGTTTGCATGGATTTTCTATGGGCACTCCGGTTTCCTCCCACATTTCATAGACATACTGATAGGATATTTAGATTGTGAGCCCCAATGGTGACAGTGTTGCAAATGTATGTAAAGCACTATGGAATTAATAGAGCTATATAAATATTATATTATTGCTGTGACTGTTTTATAGAGCGGCGATACCAATTATTTGTATTTTTTTTACATAAATATAACTATTGTGATTTTTCTGTTCTTTAGTTTCAGATTTTTTTTGTGTTTTTTAATTTTTTAATCAATGAAAACAAAAACCAGTCTGATGGAGCACTTGTCTCACTGGTACCACCGCTGTCCTGGTGTCCTCTGCTACAAGTATTTTGGCACCGCTTGTAGTGAAGGGCACCAGGACAGCGGGGTACCAGTGAGACAAGCGCTCCATCATACCGGTTTCTGTTTTCATTGCTTCCAATTCCCCTTGTGGGAAGCCCGGCAGGAGCTGCTGCGAGGAAAGGAGTATGCATAACGCTGAAGGTCCTTTGGTTGCTGGGCAACTGAATACAACAGGAATAGGCCCTGCGGTGACGAAATTCCAGTTATCGGGATCACGTGACTGCCACATCCGGATACGCTGCAGGAGTGGTGGCTAGGAGCGGACGGCAGAGCCCGACACAGGAACATCCAAAATCTTCACTGGTGTTGTGCAGGGGTGCACAACACCATAAGGTGAGTGGCCATCTAACCCCTATATTTAGCCCATGATAAAAACCATAGGTGCTCCTCATTGCGCACCTTTTTTGTTTTTGAATTTTTCAAGACATTTTTTAACTTTTTTACTTAGTCCCTTTATGTGACAAAACCTTTAACTGCTCTGATCGCAGAAGCAGTGTTCTGAAATGCTTGATTATAGCAGTACAGTGCAGCTGTCAGCTGCAGTGTGACAAGCCTCACAGACCATGCTACAGGCATAATCCGTAAGGTTTGCTGTAGTCAGGTGACCTGGAAGTCATTATGGCGAAATTAGTTCACCATGAAGAAGATCGGGTGCTTATGATTACATTGCGGGGGGCACCAATTGGAGGGAAGAGGGAGCGTAATTCCTCTCCCAATCCCATAAGTGCTGTGATCAATATTTAGAGGGTTAAACTGACCAGAACAGTGCAGGTACCGCTTCTGGCATTGAGTAACATCAGCCAGAGACCTGGCGGTGATTGTGCCCGGTCCAGATGCTATTCTCCCAAAATTGCCATGATGTACCTATGTCATAGGTCGGTAAGTAACAACTACCTATCACATATAGGTACATCAAAAGTTGTGAAGGGGTAAATGTGTATAATTTATTTTATATAAATTTTCAAAGAATCCCTTAAAACAAAAAATCTTTTTCCAATTAACATACTTTTGGGGGAAAGTGGGGGTGCGTCTTATAGTCTGAATGTACACATTGTATGTATGTCCAAATGTACACATTGTATTGATGTGCTTGCTGTAGGGGGGAGGGGCTTTGGATCGGTCACCGAAGACTGGAACTGGCTGCTGGTGCATCCCGTGATCACTTGGGCTCACTGTTCAAGCTAATATAATATTCACTGCACTCTTCTGCCCTCACCTTTCAGCACTGAAGCCGGTGCTGAGAGGTAGGTGGGAAGAGGAGAATATTAAATTAACTTAAATAGCCATTACCGTGATCACCCGTTGCACGTCCTGTCTTATGCCAATTGCCACTCAGTAATCAGCATTCAGCTTGAGAAGACAGGAGGACGTTGCTGCTGTATTGGAACGAGGGGGGTGAGAATGATCATCCAGGATATTCACTGCTTTACACACCAATGATGATGCATTGGAAGCAGTGATTATCCAGACGCACAAGTGCCCGCGGATGAAGCAGCAGCAACAGGTGTTTTAAGTTAATTTAATATTCACCGCTCCTGCCACTCTCCTTACCTACCTCTCAGTGCCGGTTTCAGTGCTGAAAGGTGATGGGTGGGAGAGTGCCTTGAATATTACATTAGCTTAAACAGAGGGTCCACGTCATCACAGGCCACAGCTGCAGCCTGCTCCAGCCTCTGGTGACAGCTCCAAAGTCCCTCTCCAGGTGAGAGCAATGAGATGTGAGTATAATCATTTATTTTTTAAGTTATGGAGGCCAAACATACCAGTTTGAGGATGGCGGATGTTATACCAGAATGGGGGATCATGTACCTTGATATAGCATCAAGCATCTCTTCCATTGGTATCACTGACCTTGCCCTCTCCTGGATCTCTTCCTACCTTATCAACTGCACATTTAGTGTCTCCCACTCCAACACTATCTCCTCACACCATCTCCTCTGTGTTGGGGTCCCTCAAGTCTCTATCTTGGGACCCCTTCTTTTTTCCATCTATACCCTTGGCCTAGGACAACTCATAAAGTCCCATGGATTGCAGTACCACCTATGCACTGATGACACTCACATCTACCTCTCTGGCCCAGATGTTAACTCCCTGCTGTCCAGAATCCCAGAGTGTTTATCAGCCATATCCTCCTTCTCCTCTCGCTTCCTTAAACTAAATGTAGACAAACCTAAACTCATCATCTTTCACCCATCTCGCGCACCTCCTTTACCTGATCTATCTATCACAATAAATTATTCAGTACCTGAAGTCCCCTGCCTCGGAGTGATCCTTGACCCTGCCTTATACTTCAGACCACACATTCAAGGTCTCGCCACCTCTTGCCACCTCCAACTCAAAAATATTTCCAGAATCTGTCCCTTCCTCAACCCTCAATCTACTAAACTACTAGTGCATGCCCTCATCATCTCCCGCCTTTACTACTCCTCCTCTTTGGCCTCCCTGCTAACACTCTTGCACCTCTCCAATTTGTCCTTAACTCTGCTGCCTGACTAATCCACCCCTCTCCTCACTAATCCTCCACTTCTACCCTCTGCAAATCCCTCCACTAATCTCCTGATATCATCCAACATGTAATCTTCAATCCTCCCAAGACCTCCTCCTTTCCTCCACACTTGTACATTCCTAATCTAACTGCCTGCAAAACTTCGCCAGAGCATCCCCCATTCTCTCGAATTCTACACCTCAATATGTCCGACTGTCCCCTACACTCGAAACTTTCAAGCGGAACCTGAAAACCCATCTCTTCAGAACAGCCAACAGCGACCACGATGCAACCTCACTACCACTGGACCCGGCGCTCCACCACCACCCGAGCAGTCCCAACCTACTGTTCCCGTTCCCACTACCCTGTAGAATGTAAGCCTGAAAGGGAAGGGTCCTCTCTCCCCTCTGTACCAGTCTGCCACTGTTAGTTTGTTCTTTGCATTTTTAACTTGTTTGTATGTAACCACTTCTCATGTACAGCACCATGGATTCAATGGTGCTCTATAAATAAATAATGATAATAATATACCAAGATGGGGGATCACATACCAGGATGAGGATCATGTACCTAGATGGGGGATCATGTACCAGGTTGGAGGATAACATACCAGGATGGGACATCATGTACCAGGATGGAGGATCATATACCAGGATGAGGAATCATGTACCTGAATGGGGGATCATGTGCTTGGATGGGGGATCATCTACCAGAATGGGGGGATCATGTACCAGGATGGGGGCCATGTACCAGGATGGCAGACATATATACCTGGAAACAAAATTTGGGGCCAATACTCAATAACAGTGTCACCAGCAGACCGTGCCCCCTATAACAGTGTGTCATGACCTGATTTTTTGCTTACATTTTTCCCCCCTATCTTCCTCCTCTAAAACTTGGGTGTGTCTTATGGTCCGGTGCATCTTATAGTCTGAAAAATAAGGTAACACCTGGAGAAGTCACTTATTTTTTCTCTATACACTCTAGATGTTTAGTTTTTTTGATATTTTGCTTTTGTCTTAAAATCTGACTTTGATAACAGTCAGCCTACATTTTATTAGTGTTTTTTTTTTCAAAACAAGTATTTCCATAAAGTTCACTTATTTTTTCTTGCAACTATATGCTATGTTGTAGTTGTTTTAATATATGACATTAGGAACAGCAGTACTTTTCTGAATAAAGAGGAGGCAGACTGGAACAGGAAAATGGCTAGGCGCAGGTCATTAGAAACATGTGCTCGTGAACGCAATCCATTTTCAGTAGTTTTGGAGCACACTTTCAAGCAGTGAATCTACAGTACGTTGTACAAAATTGGTGCCCAGATGTGTAGAAATTTGAGGCACATTCTATATTTTTGACTCAGCTTAATGAAACCTGACATGTCACTAATGGTAGGGTTACACACAACGATATCGTTAACGATATCCTTACAAAAGTCACGTGGCTGAAATCGTACGGACGATTTGTATATATCGTTCGTGCGTCGTCACACACAAGGTTATCGGTAATGATATCTATTTTGGCAGCGCGCCAGTATCGGAGGAAGATTTTTCCATCCGATGCTGAACAATGCCGTTACAATAATGTTCCAGCGCTGTGACAGCAGCACTGGCACATTATTGTATCTGAAAGTGATTAACAAACTTTAATTTATAAAATCAGTCTTTGATTTTACATATAAAGCCGCTCTGCAGCTTTGTGCTACATGTCGGCACAGAGCTGCAGGAGCGGCTATGAACCCAGTCTTTAAGTGGTTAATGATATAGTGTGCCACATGGCACCAGAGAGTGCCCACACTCCCTTGAGCCATGTAGCCTAAAACCTTGTCAGGGCAGTGGTTAAATCATTTACTTTTTAGAAGCCGCACACAGTCGGCTCTGCTATATGCATTCATAAAAAGCCGCCGGCTCCTGTCATTTTACAGTCCGCCGTGAACAATTGCTAAACAGAATAGGGAGCTCTACCAAGTACTAATGCAAAATGTGTACTGTACCCAACTCTGTCCATGGTGCTCATTGCTTCAGCATTAAGAAGTATAGCCAGCGCACCACAGTTTCAATGTGCGCTGGCCATAGTTATTAATGCTGAAGCGATGAGCACCATGGACGGAAGCTGTTTAGCAATTGTTTACAGTGGACTGTAAAATGACAGGAGTCAGTGAATGCATATAGCAGAGCCGACTGTGTGCGGCTTCTAAAAAGTAAATGATTCAACCACTGCCCTGACAAGGTTTTAGGCTACATGGCTCAAGGGAGTGTGGGCACTCTCTGGGGCCATGTGGCACACTATATCCTTAACCACTTAAAGACCGGGTTCATAGCCGCTCCTGCAGCTCTGTGCCGACATGTAGCACATAGCTGCAAAGCGGCTTTACATGTAAAATCACACACACGGAAAATGTTTTTAATAAACTTTCTTAAGTGACAGCGGCAGGAGTAGGAGATTTTTGAACAACATCGTTCATAAAGCTGTCGCACTGAACGTAACGATGTTGCTTCTTGAACCAACGTTAATTGGACGACGAACGATCCAACGATCTTTTCATCCTATATCGTTCATTTAAATGCAAGGATGCACAAATGATATCTTTGGAACGATCGTATATCGTTCAGGATATCCTTGCGTGTAACCCCACCATAACATATAACAATATGACTAATCTGCAATGTTTACAGTGCACTTCTATCTGTTCTAATCAAGTTAATATAAATATCACTCCACAAACCATGCCCACTCAACATATCCCTGCCCACTCCACATAGTCAAGCCCACTCCACATAGCCACACCCACTTCACAGCCTGCATCTCCACATATCCCCGCCTCCGGGTCTATGTGGAGGGCTGAAGCTATGAAGGAGCAGGGCTATACATGGGGTGATGCTATAAAAGGGGCAAGGCTACTGAGAGGGGTGGGGCTATATGTAGGAGTAGAGCTATGAAGAGGTGGGGTTACTGTGAGGGGGTGGGGCTATTATACATACACACATACATAACCATATATGGGAGATATTACCATATATGAACATTACAACCATGTATGCGCATTATGCCCAGGCAAATGTGTGTAAGTGGCAAAAGCCCTGCCCAGTCCACATAGCCACACCCATTATACATAGCCACATTCCTTTATATAGCTCCACCCCTTCATAGCCCTGCCACCTTTATGACCCCACCCCTTTACAATATACAGTATGTATGTATGTTCACTAAAGGCATTCGCCCCGTCGCACCTACAATCACATCATTTTGCACACACACCCCATTTGACTCAGGGTTTGTGGGGGGGGGGGCAGGTTTGGGGTGGGGGTTTGGGTGCAGTGGGGGCATTTTTGTTGGGGTAGGTGGGTGGTACGGGTTTAGGGGGGTGGGGTGGTGCGGGTTTGGGCGTTGTTTTTGGGAGTGGGCGGATTTGGGGGGCGTTTTTTTTTGGGTGGGGATGTGGCTTCGTCATTTTTGTGCAGGGAGTGCGGGTTTGGGGGACAGGCTTTTTGGGGGGCAGGTTTAGAGGGGTGTGGGTTAAGGAGGGTGAGGAGGTGGCTTTTTTGGGGCTGCGGGTTTGGGGAAGGTGCAGGGGCAGGTTTGGGGGAGGGCAAGCAGGGGTGTAACTACAATAGGTGCCCTGCAGCCTAAGAGGCCCCAAAATTTCCTCTGGCCCATAGAAAAAGACTAATACTATTAAAGATTTGCAATAATTGGGGGCCCAGTTGGAGCTTTCGCATCGGGGCCCCTGGGCCTGAAGTTACGCCACTGAGGGCAAGTTTTGGGGTGGGGGCTGAGAGAGGTAGGTCTGGGTGGAGTGGGGGTGGGTGGGAAGGGTTCGGGGGTTGGTGTGGGGGGTCAGGTTTGATGCGCATAGTGGATATACATACAGACACACATACATACCTTCAGCTTATAAATTAAAACAGTTAGTCACTATGCCTGGGCAACGCCGGGCTCTACAGCTATGATATATATATGTATATATATATATATATATATATATATCCTCCTATATAGTCGACTTATTGTGTCTGTCTCTCTGTAACGGAAATCTCGTGTCACTGATTGGTCGCGGCCGGCTGGGCGCGACCAATCAGCTACAAGTGCAGTCCGGCCGCGAATTGGCTGCGGGATTTGCACTACGCACGCCACCACTACTGTCGGTAGCGCCGCTGATCTCCTGATGGTAGCCGTGGGTCATCTCTTGCTGCATGGAGGTCAGCGGCGACGCAGCTGGGGGATGACCGGCGCTAGCCGGTCATCTCCCGGCTACTCACAGCGGAAGTACTGGTGCTAGCGATCTCGCTCTCTATGACACACAGCAGCGACCAGGCTCTCGCTGTGAGATCGCTGATCGTGTCAGAATGGGGGTACCATCACACTTGGCAACTCTCCAGCGATCACTACAACAATACGACCTGGTAGGGACTCCCAATGGTAGTCGCGGGTCATCTCCTGCCGCACGGAGGTCAGTGGCGACGCAGCCAGGAGACGACTGGCACTCGCAGCAGAAGTACCCCGACCCCTTATTGGAACACCCAAGTTACGGGTATTCCGATATGGCGGCCGAGATTCAAATCCCCCCCCAAGCCGCAACAACCAACAATCTTAATACTACACCCTAGAGTGACAGGGTCCCAACGACTGCCATATCGTTGCTGCGATCTGACTGTTTGACATCTCACCAGTGACCACGTAGTGACGCTCCAGCGATCCCTACCAGGTCATATCGTTGTCGGGATCGCTGGAGAGTCGCCAAGTGTGACTGTACCTTACTGATCGCTCATTAAATTATTCTTAAATCTTTATAAATAAACTACATATATTCTAGAATACCCGATGCGTTAGAATCGGGCCACCATCTAGTATATATATATATAATGTATTCTAAATCAGATTTGTACAATTTTAATGTACCACATGCACTATTTCAGAAAATTGACACTCTACCCATGGGCTATGTCTTGGTTTATAGCTATATAAGAGATATATTATCAAGAATCTCACACAGACTCTTTAAGGTCCAGCCATGACAATATGTACAGTAAGAAGCCATTACTATGAATGCCATGATCTTATTATTATGAAAATCTTCAGAAATAAACAATTATGAGAATACAAAGGCTTTATTTGTTTAAATTTTTGGGTAAAACACTATACAGTCCCTGACAGAAGTTATGTCGCGTAACCATGTAATATAAATAAAATCTTATAACTTGATGTTAAATTCATCTATTGGTTGTATAAATTACTCTTTTGAAAGCTGACACCCTCCGAAATTTGGTTTAGGTTAAGAAAATAAATTGTCATCAATACTGAAATATTGATAATTTAATGAACACAGAATGGTCAGATTTTGGCAAGATAAAAGTTTTGTTACCTGGTCATATAATGCACCCAATCCTAGTTTACATCCTTACCTGTGCTCAGTAAATGATCGGTTAATTAGTGGGTGTGTCTAAAAAGAAACCCAGCATCCCGGACCTTCACTTGAACTGCAACTTGAGCTCTGACAACATGCCAAAAATCCACCCTGCGACCAAAGCCTTCATTATCAAGAGACTGAAGACTAGATCCACTGCAGAGGTGGCTGGCACCTTTAATGTGTCTCTTTGTCAAGTACAAAGAATTAAAAAAAGATTTGAAGAGACTGGAGATGTGTTTGACAAGCCTAGGTCCGGCAGACCCAGCAAGACAACTGCTCAGGAGGAACATTTGATGGTTAGAAAATCCAAAGCAAGCCCCTCTTCCACTGCAGCAGAGCTCCCCACAGGCCTGGTCATCTCAAGTCCCTGTGTCAACTAGAACAGTTTGCAGGATTCTGTCTCGAAATGGCATCCATGGTCGAATCAGTTCCCAGCAGCCAGCATTAAACATAAGGCAAATAAAAAACTGTGTGGCTTTTGCAAAGTCCCATGGCCCGCTAAACAGATGGACGCTGGAAAAGTAGCAGAAGGTGGATTTCTCTGATGAATCTTCAGTAGAATTACACCACGCCCGCCGCAAATACTGCAGGAGACCTACTGGAGCCCGTATGGATCCAAAATGCACCCAAGAAACAGTTACATTTGGTGGTGGAAAGATCATGGTCTGGGGTTACATTCAGTATGGGGGTGTTCAAAACATTTGCAAGGTGGAAGGCAATATCAATAGCCTAAAATATCAAGAAGTATTAACTACCTCTTACATTCCAAATCATAAAAGGGGTCAATTTCTGCAGCAGAATGGTGCTCCATCTCATACATCCATCTCTACAACAAAGTTCCTCCAGGCAAAAAAGATCAAGGTGCTCAAGGACTGGCCAGCCCAGTCACCAGACATGAACATCATTGAGCATGTTTGGGGTAGGATGAAAGAGTTAGCTTGGAAGACAAAACCAAAGCATCTAGATGAACTCTAGGAGGCATGTAAGACTGTATTCTTTGCTATTCCTGATGACTTCATTAATAAATCGTATGAATCGTTGTTGAACCGCGTGGATGCAGTCCTTTAAGCTCATGGAAGTCACACAAAATATTAAATATGACTCTAATAGCACCACAACTTCATGCACCAATGTTATGCAACATATATTTGTATTTTAAATTATCTTTTTGTTTGAAAATCACTTTCTGTGGGCGACAAAACTTTTGTCTTGCCAAAATCTGGTCATTCTGTGTTCATTAAATGATCAATATTTCAGCATTGATGCCAATTTACTTTATTAACCTAAACCACATTTGGGAGGGTTTCAGCTTTCCAAAGAGTAATTTATACAACCAATGGATGAATTTAACGTCAGGTTATAAGCTTTTATTTACATGGATAAGCGACATAACGTCTGTCAGGGAGTGTACATCAGTATATAGTTTGATAATAGCCCACTAATGTTATGATTGTGTAGTAAACTCAAGTGGGAATAACTGGTAATACACTGAAAATATTGCAATTGACACAGCTGGTTGCTGTACAGACAAGAGGTGTCGGCCCTGCAGTTCCTAGTGGTTCCTGCATTGACTGGAATGGCACAAACCCAATACCAAATGGTAGCAACTCAGACCTACACTGCCTGAAGGACCATCAAGTGCCTCACGTTCTAATTGATCAGAGGGCAGATCAGTGTGCAATATACCTACAGAATGGAAGAAGTGCCGAGATAGAAAAGGTTCCTAGAGTGAGTAATAACAAACCACAAAATGCTAAAGAAAGGATAAGGTAAATTCTGCTAGATAGAATGCCAAGTAACTACTAAGCAAGACATGATATGTGTAGGGTGAAAGGGATAAACAGCAGAGAGACCAAACCTTAGCTGTTCTTTCACTGACTGGCATAAAACAACAGCAGTATGGCTGGACATTCAAATGAAAATATCACCAGCAGGAAATACAAAGAGAGGGAAGGAATTTATAGCTGCACCTGAAAGGTGACTGTATAGACAAGTAAATGAAAACACCTGTTAACCTAAAATACCAAAGCAAGGATCACAGATAATAAATACCAAGAGAAAAATTGTATCCACTTTGGCTCAAAGGACAGACAAGCCGACCACAAACCACAGCCTCAATTGTTTGATCCCCGATACATGACACCTGGCTTCCATAAAGGCAGAAGTATTTTTGGTCGACTGAAGAATGGTGAGCCTTGTTGAATGTTTTTTTTTTAAGGCATGTGCACACAGCATCTTTTATAGCCATATTCCACCTTGAATATGACAAAAAAAATGGTAAAAAAAACAAAAAAAAAAAACCAAGAATGTAAAACCGATTTGAGTGCATATGTTCAGTCTTTTTGGGCTTCTTTTAATTGCTTAAGGTTTCAAGGAAGTGAAGTGATTAAAAAGAAAGTCAACAGTCTGCTATTAAAACATAAAAAAACATGAGTGTGTAAAAGACACAGCAAGAGACGGGTAAAAGGATGCTTTAGTTAAAACACCGCCGGTATTTTCCTGAAGCATCTTGCTATAGCTAAAATGATGTCGGTACACTGGTGT
Organism: Allobates femoralis; assembly: GCA_033576535.1. Lineage (NCBI taxonomy): Eukaryota > Metazoa > Chordata > Amphibia > Anura > Aromobatidae > Allobates > Allobates femoralis. The sequence continues at coordinate 374,399,740 of JARQOC010000004.1, read as the reverse complement.
CTCAAAGAGGCTGTGTGCAAATACCCTTAAGGGTACATATGATGTATTGCCACTGCATCCAAACTGCTGCATTGTACAGTAGCAGCATAGTGGATGGGATTTCAAGAAATCCCATACCCACTATGCTTCTCCCCTCCGCAACACACCCCTCCAGGGCCTTAGGATACTCGGAACCGGGCTGTTTTGAGGCTACATCATGGGGATCACGGGGACCTGGCTCCGTGACCCTGGTGATGTCATTAAAGTTCGGTGTGGGTGGCTTTCTCGCTTACGGATAGGGATCTGGCGTGGAGGGTTCATTCTGGGCAGGGATGACTGGACCTGGGGATACTTGTTCATTTATAACGTGACACCACCTGCAGGTTGCAGCTATAACTGTCTGCCGCTGCTCGACAGTCTTCCTAAGGGCCGATGGTTGGGAGGCAGAAATGTTCTTAAGCCCTCTACGGGTAGCGCTGACCCCTAAGGTGACCAAAGGTACCTGAGTGAGTTGGTAGTCGTGTTTCTGGTGCTTCTGACGTGTAAAGAAAGTTCACAGACACAGCGTGTTGCAGTCTTCAGTTTATTTACTCAGTCTTTGTTTAACAGCCCGCAGAGCACTGGGTTCTCGGAGGCAGGGATCCAGCTACTTACTCGTAGTAGGATGGTATGTAACCAGGACCCCTTCTCTGTCCTTTCCAGGTTGTCTCACACAGAGCTTGCCTCACCTGTCCTGCCTTGTGCCTTGCCACACAGAGCTCTGAGCCAGTGACTGTGGGTTTTTCCTAGGGGTTCCCCTGCAGTGTTTCCCCTTAGCCCTATGGTTGCCACCTTTTCAGCAGATGTGAGCAGTTGTCGGCTGAGTCACCATGAAAATGCCACAGTCTGCGGGTTGCTAGCTGAGCCTGGTTTTCTCCACTAGTCTTTTGGGTTCCTGGTACTCCTTGCGTCCTAGTCCCTGACAATGGATACGAGACACATGGGTGGATTGCTCACTTGCTGTGCCTTGGGACCCCCTCTTTCTCCTGAAGCCACTTCTGTGATGTCCTGCTCTAGGGTTCGGCCTTAGGACGAGTTCCCACTTGCTCCAGTCATCTTGACACTTCTCAGGCATACGTTCTCTAGCTGCCCTCTAACTTGACCTTGGTGTTCAATAGCCTCTCCTCAGATGATCTACCACCTCTCCTCATCTGGTCACTCTCTCTCTGTTAACTGTCTTTCTTTTCACTGTCGTCTCCTACGTTCTACATGTTTTTCTCTCTTTTTATACCCTCTACACCCAACCCCACTACAATTGTTCCTAGTATAAGATGGGTGTCCCGGTACCAGTCTGTACCCCCATTACCAGTAAGTAGGATACTACACCCTAAGAGGGGAGCAGTACCTCTGTGTTTTCAGCTGCGGTGCGGGTTTCTGTACTTCCGCATCTACGCAGCATGTTAATTTCATGCTGCAGACTCTGAAGAGATAACCGTAGGTTGCATGAAGAGAGAAGCTGCCCTGCACCCACTGCAGATTGGGAGTACAGCGCAGCTGCAGTCTCCCTGCATTCACCCACGGCTTCCCTCAGGTCCATACCTCTGGATCGTGAGCACATACTGTTAAATGTTTTGCACTTGGAAAGTACAAGACTGATTTCTTAATAAAGTGTTTTGGAAATATATTATGACATGTATATGAATAACCTGTACTATCAAGGTGATAGAAACAAATATGGACAGAATATCTGCATCTTACGCATAGATTTCAGTAGTACATAAACTAGTAAACTGTAGCTACAGTAACATAGAATTATTAGTTTGCTGGATATCGATACCCTCTTAAAGTAGTTTTCATTATTTATATTCTTTTGCGATTTACAATACGGATATTTTGCCAAACAAATTGTTTTCCGGGAACTTTTCAAAATGAGTCTGTGTATAATATCTATCATTAAATAAAAATGAACGAAAAAGCCTAAAGAAAATACTACATTTCTAATATTAATGTCTGCCAAACTCAGTAACTCTGGTGGTTTAAAATGGTGTCTTTAATACATTTTGGTCATGTTAAATTAGGGGGCTAACAAGTGAAAAAAATTGTTTCCAAGTTGGGATTCAAATAATCAAATTAAATTCCGTCTTGGGTCATGACACAATAAAGTAATCTATGATCTATGGCCAAAAGCAATGACATGCTACCTCTCATTGTAGCTTATAATTGAAATCTATTTCTATGCTACAGTCCAGTGAGTGGTCATATTCAGTGATTGACAGCCTTCTCTTTATGAATATGCTTTAAGATGTAGCTGTCAATCATAATGTGGCACAATCCATTACTATCTTAAATACAAAATGAACAGGAATTAATAAAATACAATAGAGTGGATAATAATAATTATTTTTATTTATATAGTGCCAAACATATTCCACAGCACTTTACAATTCAGAGGGGACATTTACAGACAATTTGATGCAATACAGATTAACAAAAATTCAACAGGAAATGAGGGCTCTGTTCACAAGTTTACAATCTATAAAGGAAATAGGGGAGGCAGAAAAGGTAAATGGACCAGAAAAATGGCACTTCTATGAATGTGCCATTTTCTGGGGTGGCTGCAGGCTGCAATTCGCAGCAGGGGTAGCCCAGAAAGCTTGGGCCTCCAGTTGCCTAGTACACCTGGCTGGACCAAAAATATAGCAAAGCTCCACATCATTTTCTTGTTTTTTTAAATTATTTCATGATATACTTAAAAAAAGAGCTTCCATGTATTTTTGGTTTCCAGCTAGGTAAAACTTGGCAGCTGGGGTTGGTGGCAGCCCATAGCTGTCTGCTGTACCTGGCTTGCAACAAAAATATTGCTAAATCCGACTTTGTATGTTTTAAAAATTTAATAAAGAATTAATAAAAAAAAATGTAATTTTGATTACCAGCCAGGTAAAAGTAGGCAGGTGGGGGTGGCTTGCAGCCCTTACCTGCCTGCTGTACTTGACTGGTGACCAAAATTACAGCGGAGTCCCACATCACATAATGACATCTTGAAATCCTTTTTTTACCCCAGCCTAACCTTGCTTTATTCACAATGACAACAGTGAACAGTTGCTCAAAAAAACAGCAAAATCTGCATGAAAAACCGTGGCAAAAACACACCATTGGCGAGTTTTTTTCTGCCGATGCAGATTTCTGGAAGCACAAAATATGCACCATTTTCTAGTCGGTAAATACCCTAAGGGTATGTTTACCCAATCAGTGTGTGCAGTGGTTTGGACGCAGCTTGTTATCGCTATGTCTAAACTGCTGTGTTGTGCAGTACAAGCTCAGTGGATGAGATTTACAGAAATTCTATGCCCACTGTGCTTGTTTTTTCTGCAGCATTAACTGACATGCCAGGCAGCTTTCCAAGCCGATGATTGACCGCAGCATGTCAAGTTTAGCGCTGCGGAGTTGGAGGCGATCTCGTTGGGTAAATGCAGGGAAAATCCTCTGTGGGCATAGGTGGCTGCATTCATCCATAAAGATTCCCGGGGTCCCCGCAGGAGAGGAGATGCTGCGTCCAGGACACAGGGTCTCCGGATCGTGTGCACATACCGTAAAAGTGAGAAATTTTGTGTGAAAAAAAGAACATGTTCAATATGACGACCTATTTTTATCAAATTCTGTGAAGTACCTGTTGTTTTGAAATGCTCACTATACCCCTGAATAAAATCCTTGAGGGGTCTAGTTTCCAAAATGGGGTCATTTATGGGGGAGTTTCTGCTGTTTAGGCACCCTAGGGGTCCTGCAAATGCAACATGATGCCCACAATGCATTTCAGCTTTTCCAAAACTCAAATATTGCTCCTTCCCTTCTGAGCTCTCTCATTTGTCTAAACAGAACTTTTTGTCTACATGTGGGGTATTGCTTCGCTCATAAGAAAGTGGATAAACACTTTTTGGCGTTACCTCTTGTAAAAGTGAAAAATCTGGTGCTAAAACAACACTTTTGTGAAAAAAAGAGAGTTTTCAATATCACGATCCATTATTAAATACTGTGATGCACCTGTGGGTTCAAAATGCTCACTATACTCCTAGATATATTCCTTGAGGGGTCTAGTTTCCAAAATGGGGTCACTTGTGTGGGGTTTCTGCTGTTTAGGTACCTTAGCCTGGGATATGCAAAATGGTGCCTGTCATCTATTTCAGCCAAATTGATTTTCCAAAATCCAAATATTGCTCCGTCCTTTCCAAGCATAACTTTTTGACTACATATGGGGTATCGCTGCACTCATAAGAATATGGGTAACAAATTGTGGGGTCAACGGTTTGGTGTTACCTTTCATAAAAGTGAAAATTTGGTGCTAAAGCAGCACTTTTGTGGAAAAAAAAAGAGAATTTTCAATATGACGACCTATTGTTATCAAATTCTGTTGAGTATTTGTGGGGTCAAAATGCTTACTATACCCTTGAGGGGTTTACTTTCCAAAATGGTGTCAACTGTGGGAGGTTTCTGCTGTTTAGGTACCTTAGGAGCCCTTGAAGTGCAAGGTGGTGTCCACCATCAAATTTGCTTTCCAAAATCCAAATAGCGCTCCCTCCCTTCTGAGCCCTCCCGCTTGTTCAAACAGTGGTTTCTGACCAAATGTAGGGTATCGGCAAGTTCAGAAGAAACTTGGTAGCAAAATTTAGCATCTAATTTGACTTGCTGTCTCTTGTAAAAGTGAATAAATTGAGGCTAAAGCAACATTTTTAGGTAAAATATAAATGTATTTCTGTTTTCATTCCACTTCGCATTCATTTGTGTAAAGCAGCTGAAGTGTTAATAATCATCTTGAATGTGGTTTTGAGTAGTGGTTTTTCTGTCACATAGGTTCCTCAAAGTGACTTCATATGTGATGTGGTCCCTAAAAAAGTGACGTAAATTTTGATGTATAAATGAGAAATTGCTTATGAACTTTGAACCCCTGTAACTTCCTAACAAAAAAAATTATGTTTCCAAAATTGTGCTTATGTAAAGTAGACATGTGGTAAATGTTATCTATTAACTATTTTTGTGACATAACGCTCTGGTTTAACGGAATTAAAGTACAAAAGTTGAAAATTGCTACATTTTCACCAAAATTAATTTTTTTCACAAATTAATGCAAAAAATATTGCCTTAAATTTACCACTAACATGAATATGTCACGAAAAAACAATCTTGGAATCACTAGGATTCATTGAATCGTACCAGAGATATAACCTCAGATATAGGAATCTATAGAATATGTAATGGCAACTATATTTTCTGATAAAATTTCATTTTAGCCTCAGATTGCAGAAAAGCCAACATGGTCCTAAAAAATATATTAATGTCTTCAATTCAAATGATCTAAACTTTACTTTGGTGGTCCCCCATTAAATGTAAAATCTCACAACTAGTATTTTTGCTTATTTAGTCTTATGGCTCTGTCAGTCAATGCAATCTCAGGGGTTTTACAGTTTTAATTCATGTAAAATCTCTGACCCAGCAGAAACCCTGCATGACTATATGGCTGCACATAAAGGGATTTTCTGCACTTCCCTATTCGATATGCTCTGCTAGTTTAGCATAAATACATCTTAAATCCTCAAGGAAACATTTAATAGTCTATAAAATTGTGCACTCAAGTCAGTGTGTAGTTCCTTGGCATAAAACGTTATGGCCTCAAGTGCCCCCTATGTTTAGATACAAGTGTAATGTATAGCTTCTGCTAGGGCAAGTGCTGTTTAAAGACATTGAATGAAATCATATTACAGCAGTTGGCTCACATCACTCAATGAGGTTTGCCACATAAATAGCAACAAAACAGTTATAAGATGCTGAATTTGTAATACAAAGGAATTCTTTCTTCATTTGTCCTAACATGGTCTCTGGTACGCTTCACATGCACGCTAGCATGCTAATATGATTTATATTGGGAAGTATACATTAGCAATCATTCCTGCTTCTTGCCTTTGCATAAGCCAAAAAAAAAAAATATATATATATAGTGTGTAGACCTTTATAGAATGGCACTTTTAATGTTATTATTAGCATGACTGGTAGGCTTACAATCATTATATTATATGCTGCAAACTGATAAAGAAAATTTAATATATGAAGTTGAGTGCATGTGTGTGTATGTCCACTAAAGGAATCCACATAGTCGCATTTACAATGTATATATAGTATGCTGGCACACTAAAATTAGAATTGCGTATATGAAATTACGTGAGGAGTCTCAAATAAGTTCACAAAAAGTTTTTAATATTTGCCTTTGTTTACAGAAGAGGGCCCTTAAAGATCTTGCTGGGAATAAATCTATTATAATTAAACCCGCTGACAAAGGGGGTTCCATTGTAGTAATGGACAAGACACAATATGTCAATGAGATTTATAATCAATTAAGGGATCTCAACACGTACTCTCCCTTAGCTAGAAACCCCATTACGGACATCACCAATAAGATCACATCACTTATTGATAATTACCGTGTTAAAGGCATTATTGATCAAAGGCTGGCAGAATTTCTAGTCAAGAAAAACCCGGTCACACCGATCTTTTACATTCTTCTCAAGATCCATAAGGATTTACAAAATCATCCAGGTAGGCCTATTGTAGCCTCTACAGAGTCCATCCTTTCACCCTTGGCTAAGATGTTGGACAGGATACTTACACCTCTATTACCCAACATTAAGTCGTATATCAAAGACACTTATATTGGAAGGTAGGAGCACCGGGCACCTTCAGGGCTATTGGTCCTTCTTATTGCTCCATAAAAACAGACCGCTGTCTTATCCCCAGTCACCTGGTGGTGCAGCGCCTACATCAGCCAATCAAGCATTTACAGTCCAAGTTTAGAAAACAGATAGGCGGCACTCACCGTATGTTTGTAGGTGCTTTCTTTATTGCAGAGGTGCGGGGAGGGGGTGCATGAAGGTACAGACAAAAGGTCCTGTTTCGCGGTTTATCCGCTTCTACAGGTCTCGGATAAACCGCGAAACAGGACCTGCTGTCTGTACCTTCATGCACCCCCTCCCCGCACCTCTGCAATAAAGAAAGCACCTACGAACATACGGTGGATATCAAAGACACTAACGATTTCCTACAAAAGATTAATAACATCAACACACTTTCAGACAACACTTTGCTGGTGACCATGGATGTAAACAGTCTATACACCTCGATCCCACACAGCGGAGGTATTCAGGCTATAGAATCTTTCCTTACATCTAAAACCTCCTTTTCGGTTCCTGCTAGATAGTTTTGTATTGATGCATTATATTTGATTTTACATAACAACTTTTTCTTATTTGAGGATACATATTATCTACAGAAGAGATGGACCGCAATGGGCTCACATGTAGCGCCTCCGTATGCAAATATTTATATGTCGGAGTTTGAAGAGAATTATGTTTATACGCATCCCATGTTTGTGTAACATGTCAAACTATGGATTAGGTTTATAGACGACATTTTTTTGATCTGGGAGGGTAGTGAACAAGATTTATATAAGTTTTTTCAAGATTTAAATCACTACATTGTGGGCCTTACGTTCACTCTCCATGTAGATAAGATATCCAATAATTTTATTGATACCCTGGTCACCCGCACTGAGGAGGGTGTACTGATTACTGACTTATTTCAGAAACCCTCGGATAAGAACAGTCTGTTCTTATACAGCAGCTGTCATCCAAAATATTTAAAAGAGTCCCTTCCCCGATCTCAATTGACAAGGGTGAATAGGATTGTGTCTGAATCTTCCACAAAAAACCTTAGGTTTAATGAAATGAAGCAAAAGTTTATTGACAGAGGTTATCCTTTAGGACCTTGAATTACACTACACCTACACGACCACGGATCTCGAGTACCAATAGACTAGCCTTTGTACAGACATATCATCCATTCAGTAATCTAATAAACTCATGCATTCGCAAACATTGGGATATTCTAAGCCGAGCATATCCTCAGGTAGCTGAATTTAATTTACCTCCACTTTCATGTCATAAGAAACCCAGTGTTCCCATGTAGCGAGAGGTGAAAATTTCTATCACCCCCGCTCAGGTAAAAAATTCCCTATATGTGAGTTCTTCAAATGCGACTCCTCTTACATAGTTTATTTTATTAAATGCCCTTGCGGTCTCGGATATGTTGGGGAGACTACCCAGCATGTCTGAGACCGCATTAGCCAAAACAAGTCCACCATTAGGTGTAAAAGGAAACTACTCCCTATTCCTGCTCACTTTAATTCATTGACCATGTACCCCTTGCTAGACGAGGAGGTGACAGGGTCAAGCGGCTGAAGGAACGCAAGAGCTATTGGATCCATGTGTTGGATACACTGGAGCCAAGAGGTCTTAATAGGGAATATGAAGTCACGTATTAAAAATATGTTATGATACCACTTCATCTATGATGTAATCTATTCCCCATTTTAGCCTCCTGGCCCTTTAAATATATGTACATATTTGTACATATTTCATATGTTTGTTCATTTTTTAGTGGGTTTCTGGTTGGCATGCCGATTTTTGATCTAATTTTGCCTTATGTCATTATTATGCTACTGTATGTGACCATTAATTCCTCTCTTTATTAATTACATTTTCTTATAATGGCCACATTATCCATGTATGCTATTGATTTCTTATTATGACACCTTTTCTCTTATATTGACACTCTATATTTTCTATTTTAGATCCCAGAGTCATGATCCATATCACTACCCCAGTAAGAATGCACATCGGTGTTTCTGGCTTCCTGGTTCTGTCCAGGACCCTGATGTTTACTACAGCCTCGCAAGAGATCGGGAATCTCCGGCTCTGTCCGGAAGCCCGCCTCCCTCACTTCGCACATGCGCACAACGTCATCGCGTCACATGTTGTGGCGTCACATGTCTTAAAGATGGCGGCGCCCACCTCTGCACACCGCACATCTCACTGAGCGCTCTGTATTTCATCCTACAGGTAATGTGATTGAATTCACCACAACTTTGAATTAATGTAGCGTTACAGCAGTAATTTATCTTTCATGCTATGGATTTAGGTTCCGATGGCTCATGGCTTATACCCTTAAGGTCCGGGAGAGGACCCATTCACTGCCAGTCTGGTCAATTGAGTAAGTGTCACATAGACTTCCATTACATGAATTAACACCTGAGCTTATAGTGCTCATATCATTAATTGATCATAGGTGACATTTTATTACATGTTATAGTCCACCACTATTAATCCATGAGGTTATATGCATTTTATCAACATGTTATTATACCACATTGACCTTAATAGGCTGAACATTATTACCTTTTGTTTCATTCTATATTTTATTGATTTCCCTTTAGCCACTGAGACCATTACAAGGAACCTGATTCAGACAGTTTCTTGCCTTAAACTGTACATTTAACCCTTAAGGTACCTTTACACGCCGCTACAGAAGGTTGGAAACAACCGGGTTTCGGAGACAAATGTATCTTGCACTGTCAAATCAACCCGACGTAGCGGCGTGTAAACTAGCTTGTTGCCACCCGTCACTGTCGGCACCTGTTTCAGAGCAGTGCTCTAAAACAGGTTGATTTCAACCCGATGGTAGCGACGTCTAAATAAGGTAGGGTAAGGTTTTTTCGCCACCTAGTTAACTCCCTGGGGCGTGACACAGCCTCCGGGAAAACACCCCCCTTCAGTGATCATTGGTGGAAGCTCCTGCGTTACGATTGGTTGTCGCTGCATATTTAAGGAGCTGACCAGTCACACTACACAATTGCAATAGCATCATGTATTAGCCAGCCTTCCTGCGCTGGCTGGCCAATCATGATGCTATTGCATTGTCCAATCATCGTACGAGCGTCTCGTAATACACAACTCTAGCACGCCTATGTGTTGTCCCTGCTGCACCAGGTTCTCAAATATTACCTTCTGTAGCGGCGTGTAAATGAGGGAAGGTGCTCTACAGAAGGTAACTTGTGGCACCCGGCGGTGCCTCCAGGGATAGATTAAACCTTCTGTAGAGCACCTTGTAGCGGCGTGTACAGGCGGTATCAGGTACCGTTTGCAACCGTTGGTACGTGCTCGTGCACGTGAGACACCCGGTTGTTTACAACCTTCTGTAGTGGCGTGTAAAGGTACCTTTAGCGGTAATTACACAGAATCTTATTGTTTTGTGAACACTGATGGATCATGGATTGAGACACCATTTTTCCATGAGATAGATATATCTTTAAGAATCAAGATTTATATATATATATATATATATATATATATATATATTTTTTTTTTTTTTTTCACTTTTTATTTTATATTCTGCTATAATAAGTCACATGATTACTAGAGCATCCTACGCTATGATTCTGCTATTTTTCTGATGTCTCTTTTTGTTTGTTTTATTATATGACCATTATGAAAGATGTTCGTGAACAAGGCTATGAAAGCCGAAACGTCGAATATACAAATTCTCTCTTCTGTCCCTCCATACAGACCTGCCACTATGCTGCTGCTACACTTGCTCTAAGAATTTAGGACGGAGTCACCTGCTGAGTATCCCCTGAGGGTACTGGCCTGAGCGGATGCTCATGTGGGAACCTACCCACGTACTCTAACCACATCCACAAGATTCACTTGAGAAAGGCTCGCCTTGAGCCGAAACGTTGTGTGATACAACTTGTTCTTGTCAACCTTTATAATAAAGAACACAAAGATTCCAAAAATCTCCTCATCTTTTTTGTGTGCCGGGGCTATATTTACAGACATCTACCTACAAAGACATGTGGGAGGTGACTTGCAATGCACAAATTAGACTTGAATAGGTCGCAATTCACACTGATACATACAGCGCCGGACTGGGGTGTCTGGGGCCCACCAGGGAAATTGACTTCAGGGGCCCACCCACCCTTCACCTATATGCAAGTACCTGTTAGCCGTTGTACCCATTATATTGGCATCTCCAGCACATCACTGTGCGCTCACCATAACTATGAGGTAGAATTACTATAGTTTGCATTAAAGGGCTTCTTTAGTGAAAACAAGTTATCAGCGATCTACAGGTTCGGTCGGTGATCACTTATTGGTGGAAACTGACCACTGGACACCGCCCCATCAGAAGAATGTGGCACTTTTCTCCCCATTATAAAATGCAGTGGCCGGTGATGATGTGACTGTGGCTCCATTCATCATCACCACTGGGGCTTCCAGAAAAAGCCAAACCAAGAGCTCACAGCCACTGAGGGAATAAGCCGATCAGTGGTCCAGCTGTACATGAGCTCCAGTCTAATGGGGAGAAAACAAAACTCTGACTAAAGACCATCTTTTAAGATGATGATTTTATATGTGTGTTTTAATGTTTTTTTCTAATAAAATGAATATTTAAGGATCTATATCTCAGGACTCTGTGCGGGATATTTTTCTATTTTTTTGGACATGTTATGGGGATAAAAGTTGCACATTCAGCAGTCGGACGCCTACTAATTAATAACATCACTTATTCTTAGGCGTTGTGCACACAGTAAGTATTTGGTGAGATTTTTACCTCAGTATTTGTAAAACAAAACCAGGAGTGGAACAATCAGAGGTATTATGTCAGTTTTTCTCACCCACTCCTGGTTTTGTCTTACAAATACTGAGGTAAAAACTCACCAAATACTCAACGTGTGCACGTGGCCTTAGAAGAGGTGATTACTTGCTTTCTCTGGAGAACCTCTGTAAGTGTATCTCTGCTGCTGTTTAATAGTCCGAGGATGGGGGGTTAATCATCCAAGTATTTAATATCTATTGGGAATAAAAAAAAATTCCTCTTATTGATATCAGAAAAATTAAATGACCGACCACAATCCACTATACAAAGACCAATAATACCACATAGAAGGGAGTAATACCACCACACCGTGACCATAGCACATATTACCACCACATAGTGCCCGAATAATGCCACATACAAGGCACAAATACCACCACACCATGACCAGAGCACATAATACCACCACATAGTGATCAAATATTATCACGTACAAAGTATAAATACTGCCACATCATGACAAGACCACATATTACCACCACATAGTGACCGAATAATATCACATACAAGGGACAAAAACTGCCACACCATAACCAGAGCAAATAATGCCACCACATAGTGACAAATAACAGTGCAATAATGAAAATTTAAAAAAGCTCTGTATATAGTGTCCAGTGTACAGGTAAGACTATGATCACCGGTGACATTATACATAGGAACTCTGCATATTGGGTCAGAGTACAGGTAAAACAGAGACCATCAGTGACATTAAACACATATCCTCTGTACATAGTGTCAGTGTACAGGTAATACAGAGATCACCAGTGACATCATACATAGGAGCTCTGTATACAGTGTCAGTGTAAAGGTAATACAGTGATCACCAGTGACATTATACACAGGAGCTCTGTATGCAGTATAGTGTCATTGTACATGTAATGCAGAGATTACCAGTGACATTATACACAGGAGCTGTGAATATAGTATCGGTGTTTGTGTATAGGTAATACACATACTCACCAGTGATGTGTCTAGGTGAAGTCATTCATCTTCAGGTTTCTTCTTCTTCTTCATCTGGTGTAGACTAATATCACGTCTTCTAGCCAGGACTCATCTCTGCAGTAAATAACAGTTATCTATAACTGATCACTTCCAGAGCACATTCCACACTTTTCCCAAGATTTCTACACTATATGAAATGACAAAAAAAAGCAAAATAGTGCCGCCCTGCACAGTAACAGGACCTCCCTTTAGTTCCCCTCATAGAAAACAGTATTCTTAAATTATATTACAGCAGTAATATCCCCTAATTGGCCTCTACAATACATATGTCCCCCCTTGCCACCATAAACCAATAAACTATATTCTAAAATCTGGCCCCCATCTATTATATAATTGCGAATGGGTTTTTTGCCCCTTCTGAGTCCGCTCGCGCTGCGAGTCAGTGTCGTCATGTGGATACGCCCGAAGCATTGGCCGCGCAGCGGCCATTGCGAGCAGTTCTAAGGCGACTCGCTATGCCCACGCAGCGGGCATGGCGAGTCGCCTTAGCAGCGCGAAGCATTGGCCGCGAAGCGGCCATTGCGAGTCAGAGACTCGCTCTTCTAGAATCCCGATGCATGTGCATCGGGCACCCAGCTAGTGTAGTAATAATTGTCTTCTATCCTGGGCCCCTATTTTCCTCCATTCTGGTCCCCTATGTTACAATATTCTAGGTTCCCAGACTGACATGACAACGTCTCAGTCATCTAGATAGATTACAACAAAAACACATCTCACTTCTCACATTTCCAGCCCCGTTCCCATCTATTCCCAAACTGGACAAACTCCTCATCCTAATCATGCCTCAATACTGAACCACTGCTGCTGTATGTGTCCCTATTACTGCACCTGCTGTGTGACACAAAAACAGCGCTCCTCTTACTGCACCACATAATAATGACACCACTGTGTCCCCACATAATAATGTCACCACTGTGCCCTCACATAATGTCACCACTGTGCCCCCACAAATAATTTTCACCACTGTGCCCCCACATAATGCCATCACTGTGCCCTCCACATAATAATACCACCACTGTGCCTCCCACATAATATTGTCACCACTGTACCCCCACATAATGTCACCACTGTGCCTCCCACATAATAATGTCACCACTGTGCCTCCACATGCCACCACAGTGCCCTCCACATAATACCACTACTGTGCCCGCCACATAATAATACCTCTACTGTGTCCCCACATAATAATGTCACCACTGTGCCCCCACCTAATAATGTCACCACTGTGCCCCCACATAATGCCAATGCTGTACCCTCCACATAATAATACCACCACTGTGCCCCTACATAATAATGTCACCACTGTGCCCTCACATAATAATGACACCACTGTGTCTCCCACATAACAATGTCACCACTATGCCTCCCACATAATAATGTCACCACTTTGCCCCCACATAATGCCACCACTGTGCCCTCCACATGATAATACCACCACTGTGCCTCCCACATAATATTGTCACCACTGTGCCCCCACATAATGTCACCACTGTGCCCCACATACCACCACTGTGCCCTCAACATAATACCACCACTGTGCCCGCCACATAATATCACCACTGTGCCCCCACATAAAAATGTCACCACTGTGCCCCCACATAATAATGTCACCACTGTGCTCCCACCTAATAATGTCAACACTGTGCCCACACGTAATAATTTCACCACTGTGCCCCCACATAATAATGTCACCACTGTGCTCCCACCTAATAATGTCAACCCTGTGCCCACACGTAATAATTTCACCACTGTGCCCCCACATAATGCCAACACTGTACCCTCCACATAATATCACCACTGTGCCCTCCACATAATAATACCAATACTGTGCCCCTACATAATAATGTCACCACTGTGCCTCACCACTGTGCCTCCCATATAATAATGTCACCACTGTGCCCCCACATAATAATACAACCACTGTGCGCCCACATAATAATGTCTATATATATGTCCCTCATCCTGGCTGGGCCCCTGCCTCTTATATATGGTCCCCTTCCTGTATATATTTCCCTCGTCCTGGCTGGGCTGCTGCCTCATATATATATGGGCCCCTTCCTGTATATATCCCCCATCTTGGCTGGGCCCTTGCCTCAAAAAATGGGCCCTTTTCTGTATATATATGTCCCCCATCCTGGCTGGACCCCAGCCTCATATATATGGGCCCTTACTGTATATATGTCCCCCATCATAGCTGGGACCTGTCCTCATACGTATGGGCCCCTTCCTGTAAATATCCCCCATCCTGGCTGGACCCTGCCTCATATATATATGGGCCCCTTTCTGTATATATCCCCCATCCTGGTTGGGCTCTTGCCTCAAATATACAGGAAGGGGCTCAGCCAGGATGGGGGACATATATACAGTGGCCTGTGAAAGTATTTGGCCATCTTGAACTTTTCAACCTTTTGCCACATTTCAGGCTTCAAACATAAAGATATAAATTCTAATTTTTTTGTGAAGAATCAACAACAAGTGGGACACAATCGTGAAGTGGAATGAAATTTATTGCATATTTTAAACTTTTTTAACAAATAAAAAATTGAAAAGTGGGGCGTGCTATATTATTCAGCCCCCTTGAGTCAATACTTTGTAGCGTCAGCTTTTGCTGCGATTACAGCTGCAAGTCCCTTGGGGCATGTCTCTATCAGTTTTGCACATCGAGAGACTGAAATTCTTGCCTATTCTTCCTTGCAAAATAGCTGGAGCTCAGTGAGGTTGGATGGAGAACGTTTGTGAACCCCAGACAGAACTGACTCCTCAGAGCAGGGTCGTGTCCATTGAGTGTCAGTGGCCCACCTCCTGAACTCAGAGCAATACTCCTCGACCGGTCGTGCTCCCTGCCTGAGCTTACATAGTTTTGAATCAGCAAGGGAGACGGCATCAGGGTCACCATACACCAAGGCAAGCGCTGCAAAAAACTCGTCCACTGACCGAATGTTTGGAGAGTCGGTTGGCAGAAAGAAGGCCCGGCCTGGGGATACCCCTTAAGAAGGAAGAGTATAATCCCCATGTGCTGTTGCTCATTCCCCGCAGAACAAGGACGCAGACTGAAATATAATTTGCAGGCTTCTCTTAAAACCGGTCAGGAAGGGAGATATTGGTTTTCTGGTACAGCCAGCGTGTGAACCGCAGCAAGATATCCAACCACTTCTCGAAGCTGATGCACCACCTGGTTCCACAAGTTAGAAACTTCCTGGGGGAGTTCCTCCAACAGAGGCGCAAAAGCTAAGGTTGACATAGTGGCTTCGGGGAAAAAATAGTGGGTCACTGATTGTGTCACGTTGGGGGGGGGAGGTGCCCAGAAGCAGAATGGAGATGGACGTAGGGAGTCAGGGGAGCCTGCTCTGGCCCCGATACTGGGGTCCCTGACTCGCCCTGTACTCTGAGGTACCTCTGAAGGTGAGGAGGTCCGAGCCCCAACCTAAGACCCTAAAACTACAAAGAAGCCCTAAGAATAAGGCCCCTACCTCCACCCACGGACCATGGAACCCAGCACCCTCCAACGGAAAAAACAGCAGCAGCTTGAGATCACGTCTGCACTACAGGGTCACAGAATAGCAGTGAACTGAATCAGCGATAGCAGATGTTGTGATCTGACCCACTTATGGCCGAGGGGTAGGGAGCAACCAGCCCAGGCATGCCCCTTAGCTCACCTAAGCATGAGTCATATTCATCACACACACTTGCACTCTCAGCTCCCGCTCATTAGGTTCCTCTCTCCACACTGAGAGCAGGGGAAAAAAAAGCTTCATTTAAACCACAGAAGCAGCACTTCCATACTGCAAGGCAGTCAATACGTAACACTTCCCTGTCCTTGCTGAAGAAAAGCAGGTCCAAACCATGATGCTGTCACCACCATGTTTGACAGTGGGGATGGTGTTTTGAGGGTGATGAGCTGTGTTGCTTTTACGCCAAACATATCGTTTTGCATTGTGGCCAAAAAGTTCGATTTTGGTTTCATCTGACCAGAGCACCTTATTCCACATGTTTGGTGTGTCTCCTAGGTGGCTTGTGGCAAACTTCAAACGAGACTTTTTATGTCTTTCTTTGAGAAATGGCTTTCTTCTTGCCACTCTTCCATAAAGGCCAGATTTGTGCAGTGTACGACTGATTGTTGTCCTATGGACAGACTCCCACCTCAGCTATAGATCTCTGCAGTGCATCCAGAGTGATCATGGGCCTTTTGGCTGCATCTCTGATCAGTCTTCTCCTTGTTCGAGATGAAAGTTTAGAGGGACGGCCGGGCCTTGGTAGATATGCAGTGGTCTGATACTCCTTCCATTTCAATATGACCGCTTGCACAGTGCTCCTTGAGATGTTGAAAACTTGGGAAATCTTTTTGCGTCCAAATCCGGCTTTAAACTTCGACACAACAGTATCTCGGACCTGCCTGGTATGTTCCTTGGTCTTCATGATGCTCTCTGCACTTGAAACAGAACCCTGAGACTATCACAGAGCAGGAAAAATTTTGTATCCCTGGCACACTCGTAAAAAAGACTTGAGAAGTAGTATCTTTTTCTGTTGTTTTTATTTGCAATTGTGAAGACAATCATAACATTTCAATCCTACATTGTGTCTTCTTCAAGATGAGTCTATTTGAAAATATATACATAAACCAAATCAACCAACAAAGTAAAAGATTTTTTTCTTTCTGGTGGTCTTAGTGTGTGAAGTGAGTGGTATGCCGTATCTCTTTGGTAAGGTATCATGTGGATGTGGTGGGGGACCCCCTGGTTGTGAAAAGCTCAATGTTGTTGTGCAGTTCTATGAGTGAAGGAGAAGAGTGGGAAGAGAGGGGATAGTATGTTAAGTGGAGACGTAAATGAGAAAAAAAAAGAAAAAGGAAAAAAGGGGAAAGAAAACAAGGGAAAAAGGTGGCGAAGGGAGGATAGGTTTGATAAAGAGAGAAAAGGAATGTTATAGCTGAATGGAGGGCACCTCGGCCGCTGCCGTATGCTCTAGACTGCGGAGCCCTCAGCTGGCTCGGCAACAACAATCCCACTCTCCGTTCAATGATACAGGACAAGAAAAGAAGCCCCCCTTCTCTCACTATCTTTAGCCTGCCTTCTCAGGTTCCCCTCCTCCCCCCTTTTTCTCACTAGCCCTCAGCCTGCCTCCTGGCTATAAATAGCCTTAACTAGGAGCAACCTCCCTCTTACCATCCTGCTCCCCAGGCGAACATCAACGTCGACGGGTGAACAAACAATTATCGCTTCGCCGAACAGATGATGGACGCCGAACACACACCCTAGGAGCAGAGGTAAGAGAGGACCAGCCGGGAGAGAGCCAAATGGCTTGCCTCCCTTGTGGGCACCAGCTCCCTCTCGGGTGGCCTGCAGAGCGTAGGGTCCACTAGGCCCACCGGCAGCGGTGGTGTGCTTTATGTTCATTACATGTCCACACATACAACTGTGCTTTGTGCACATTACAGGTCCACACATACAACTGTGCTTTGTGCACATTACATGTCCACACATACAACTGTGCTTTGTGCACATTACATGTCCACACTTACAACTGTGCTTTGTGCACATTACATGTCCACACTTACAACTGTGCTTTGGATGTCCACACATACAGCCCTGGAAGTTTCACTGACAGCCCCAGACACAGGCGGAGGGCCCGAGCTGGCAGGGTCGGGCCACCTCCGTTCGCTCCCAGCGGCCCCCTCTGGCGCCCTCTTGGGGGCCCCCGCACACAGGCACAGGCCGGCCAGTGGCGGCCACACTCCACGCGGGCGGGCCCCTCCCCTTGCATCACCCGGGTTGTGCCGCCCGGTCGCGGGGACCTCCCGGCTCCGCCTGCCTTTGGACGGCACGGCACGGCTCCGCCCCCCCCCCCCGGGGCCCCGGTGATCGCGCCGCCCACTCACCGCGCGGGTCTCCGCTGCAGCGCAGGAGCCGGCTCTCCTCGCCCGGCACAGCCGCCAGCCAGGAGCAGGGGCCGCCGCCGCCGCGCTCCCTCCACCTGGAACGCGCTCTTCTCGCGCAGCCCCTGCTCCACCGGGGTCCGCGGTCCCGCGAGAGCCGCGGCCGCAGCCTGGTCCCCGGTCCGCCGCGTCACTTCCTGTGGCGCGGCCATCGCCGCGTTCTGATTGCCGGCCCCTTCACGTCACTTCCGGTGACGCGGCGGCAGTGACGCGGCCGTCATGTGACCGGAAGTCTAGCGCAGCTTCCGCCGGCCGCACAACACGTGCGGCAACGTCACGTCCGGGCCGGCATGGTGTTGTGACCCGCAAGTTTCCGCAATTGTGACCCAACGGCAGGTAGCATCTCAACCATGCTGAATTACTACTGTTAGATATAACGGGCAAAGCATTATTCATCATCCTAATGCTGGATGGCTATACTTGACAAAGTAGCTCGGAGCTAGTTCTAACCATACATGAAAGGCTCATTCCTAGAAGTCCAAGGTCTCAAAAGCTGAATCCTCAATGGTTTAACCGTTCATACTTTATCCCTTTGTTATACATGTCTTTTGCTAGAAAGCAATACAAACTCCAGGGGGACAGACAGGGCTCCCAAAAGTTGTGGCACATCATACCATTTGTTTTTGTGGCACAATATATAAAGGGGAGATTCATGTAAATATGGACCTTTCCGTTTCCTGAAAGTGGTAGCCATGACAAAACTATAAACAGGGAATACTAGAAAACTACACAATGTTTCAATATACTATGGACCAGCTGGTCTTTATGCACCAAAAAAAAAAAAAAAAAAAAAATAAAACTATAGAAAAAATCCAAAAAGAAGCCAAACTTTAAAATCAACTATGCATCCAACATTAATTTTCTTACATGGCAAAACTGTTAATATCCTTACATTAACAGCCAAATTAAGTCGGAGAATCATTGCCTGCAATGGCTTGTCTGGATGGCTTGCATTATGTGGCATATGTACAGGCCACTGATAATAAATACTCACAGATCTTAAATACTCAAATCTATAAGATGATATACTGGGTAAAATATCTTGTACAGTCCTCTGTTACTGCAGTCTTAGTTTTATGTTCCCTGAGCTACCAATTAATATATCATCAAAATCTAATACATGAACAATACAGATCTGGATATACAAATATTTGTTGCTGACTGCCAGCACAGTATGTTAGATTCAATCCTAAGACAATTTCAGACAGGAATGATACGTAATTGCAGCTTCCAATTCTTAACACATGTTGCTGTGCCTGCAACCTAAGCTCATGCAGAGGGTGAATGCAGAGTTATAGGCATATACATACCTGCAAAGATTAAGAAATATGCTGTATAACACACCAAATAGATTTAACAGTAGGTTATACCGTACTGTACAAGGATGCCCCAGCAGTTGCCCGCATCTACAATACATATCTCTGAATAACCCTCCTTTCACGAGTATTCGCACACGGGTTGCCCAAGTGCTAGTAACTCATCCCCTCTTAAGATTACACGAGAGAGGGCGATCTCTCGAGACCCAAAGAGGATTTTGAAAGTGGGGTCCTGTGAGTCGGGTGCGATTCATGGCTCATAGCGCCCCTGCAACGGTTAACGCGCATGGTAATAAGATCCCGCAAACTATTCACATTTCAGCCATATACATACATTTACCACACCTTGTTGCCAGTCAACACGTAAGTGTCTATTTCCACAATATGCTACAGGTACAGGTTGGCACAATTCAGGTGCGACATTCCATGGATGGTGAGACCCGCTTGGATTGGTATGTATGATTGTAAGTCTCGCTGGGCTGGCACGCAAAATTGGTATTCAGCACTTTGGCTAAATTAACCCCTTAAGGGCCAAGCCTCAATTTGCAATTTTACCCGGTCACCTTCTGAGGTTCTGGAACATATCCTAGTGTTTCCAAGATTGACGTTCATGACATATTGGACTTAATATTAACAGAAAATTCAGGATGATATTTTCTGCAAGTCTTGGACTAAATAAGAACTTTCACATGTAGTGATAGTTTTAAGCCATGAAGGGTATAGCAGAACAGCGATCAGGCTCCCCCAAGCAAGCCCAGCGTCACATCTTCCCATCCTTTCTTGTTCGTCAGGTAGATAACTAAATTCAGGCTCAGCAGATGGGACACATCGGTCATTGGTCGTTAGTTTACCTCTCACCCTCGGCTGCACGCGAAGGTACACAACCCCGCCTAGCGTGCTAGTTACCTCCTCCCGTATAAGGTCCAGTATTCGTTTTGACAGCCGCTGCTCCAAGACGTATTTATCAGCCTCACAGGCATTATAAAATTAAAAAAAAATAAAAAAATTTTTTACAACTGCTGGTGAACACTGTTTGAGATAGACCATACGGTCCCTGGGAATAAAGCCCATATGACTGGACTGAATCTAAAGGAAGTGCCGCCTCTAATTTCCTTATATAAAGATAGATTAATAATACAACACAAGTTTCAAGTAATACTTCACAGGTAGCAGCACCACGTGAGCATAATAGAATCATAGCTAATAAGAACACCTGATTTATCAATAAAATAATGGTTCCAGCTCTACAGTAATAACACGCTCAGCACTTCTCTATGCAATGGGTAAGCATACGCATTAGTACAACTACAATGTTGGGGATATACCTGTCACTACGATATAAGGCAACCAGCCTCCCTTAGCCAGGGCCCATACCTCGCAGGGCTAGTGCCAAAAAAAAAAAAAGTGACTTTTGGAAGGGTGCGGGCAACTTCGCAGGCTACGACTCAACCATGGTACAGAGGCTAACCGGTTGTTATGTCACACACCTGTTAAATGACTGCAACTGGAATGGTCAGCAGGCATTCCCGCACAGGGCACCAATATCCCACAGCACTAAGTCATCCTGTTTTCCAATCACATGGCAAGGGCGGGTTGCAATAGTGTGTTTAGTCACCATGAAGCTTGGCTGGTCACTGCAGCATTCGCGGTTGCCTTTTGGGAACGCTACACGTAGGCGAACCAGTCAACAAGTCAGCCCACCGCCCAGGGGGGGGGCTACGGCATGAAGACGAAGGGGTTAGAATTTGCATCAGGCGGTCCAAGCAAGCCAAAGGATATGGTCCCCCATTTTCATCCGGAGGTCCTATAGGCCCCTTGGAGGACATACAGCAACACTGCGCTTCCCGCACTAGATGGTGCCCCGCTTACCGTTGCGCAGTTCGCCAGTTTGCTAACAGTCTCGGTAGGAAAGCGGGTCGCCAACCAAACCAGTACGGTACACATTCCTTTCAGATCGGAGTAGCAACAGAGACAGAGAGAGCGGGTTTTTCTAACCACGAGATACAACAGGTGAAAAGATGGAAGTCAGGCTCCCTTTCCGGTATGTAATACAAGATTTACTGTGAGCAGGACGATGCACAGGCGTCCCCCGCCAAGACTCAGCATTCCCCTCTCTTCTCCTAACTACGCTACTCTACTCCTCTTCTCCTCTCCGGCCTCTTCCCTCCTCCTCCGGCTCCCCACTTCCAGTCTCCTTTCCCCCCCCCTTCTTACATCAGCTGGTTCTTCTTCCACCTCGGCTCCGCCTCCCTTCCCACCTCTCCTCATTACCTTTAAAGTGCTTCTTTCTCTTTTACCCCCCCGGTAACAAGGAAGTGTAATTTTTCTTATAGGCACCGGCAGAGCCCCGGGCGGGGTCTTGGGTCAAGCAAAATGTTATGGACAGACAAGCGGAGAGTGAGCCAGGAGAAGTGAAAACCTCAGTTTGCGGGATCATGAGGTCCATTGGAAAACTGCAATAGACTCGACATGGGTGCAGGTGCTCCCAGAGGCAGTGGCCATTTCGAAAGTAGTAACGGATCCAGTGATATTGGTAATACAGGCTGGGAGCGACAAGTTGGTGTCCATAAGGACTCAAGAACTGTTGGTGATCAAAAGACAGATTAAGAAAGGTTGGATCTCTTTTAATCGCACAGTGATAATATGGTCCGCTACGCTGCCTAAAGTATGCGGCTACGAGCAAAGAAACCCGTCAGCGGTTGAACGCTCCAGGAGACAGGTTAACGCATGAATTGCGTGGCTAGTGGCGGTCAGGAATGGCGTGGTAGTCCACCACGACATTATACAGAACGATGTGAAAGGTTTCCTAAGCTCGGACGGAAGCAGCCTAAATGAGATAAGGTCGGTTATATTCCTGTCGTATATCCTAGACGGGGTGGAAGAAGGTCAGAAACACGTGTGGGGGGGTCGCAGCTCTGGCTCTGCTTAGAGCAGCTCCTTGGCCGGTGGAAGGGGGAGTTGGTAAAATTCAACCTGTCCAGGACGGCCTAGGCATCGGGCGCCCCTCCTACAGGGCGTCAACCAGGCTAGGTCGGCCAGGGCATCAGGTTTTGCCTCTTCCCAGGACCTAAGGCTGATATGCCGCACAAGGCCGGTAGGCCGTTCAAGGCTGTTACGCCTTACTAGGCTGATACGCCTCAAGGCTGTTAAGCCTCCAAGTGAGCCGGTAGGCTGTTATGCCCAAAACAACAAAGAGCTGTGGCCAAAATTAATCCACCCCCTTTTCACTAATTCCTAACAGTCCAGTCGGTCCCATTGTTAGCGAGCGCCCACGTCCCGCCTTCCATTATAGTTGTCGGTTTTGTTGCATGTTTTAATAAAGCTTTGAAACTTACAACGTTGTGGTCTCAATCATTGCACGGCGAGGGGAACCGAGCAGCGAGTCTCAGCAGTCTAAGTTCGTTACAGTTAACTAGGAATAGTCTTAAGGGATGATATCCGCAAGTAATATAGTCAATACCTTCTGTGAGTCATATGATTTACTCAAAGTATCTGGGCATACCGTGCCTGCGGTAGAACACCTCTAGGATGCCTTTAGGTGGAGAGGTATATGGGTATTTTTTAGAAGGGTAATTATGAAAGCTACAATAACAAATGAGGGTTAAGGCCACTGTATCTATGCATATACATATAATAGTGGCTAATAAATCATATCTAGGATAGCTCACTGTGTATTTAGATATTATATAGCTATCGTTCCAAATACCTCTATAGGTACATCTAGGTATCTGCATGGACTATAAGTGTGGTTAATATAGTGGCTAGTGATGGGCGAATCCTAAATTACTCGGAATCGCTTGACTCTAGCGAGTCCGAGCCCAGGACTCGCTACTCGTTGCGAGTCTAGCGAGTCCAATGTTAATGAATGGGGAAGCGAGTAATAGCGAGTAGTGTGAGATTTACAAATCGCAGATGTGTCTCGGAAGCTTCAGCCTGAAGCAATCCTAGTTTTGTCATTTATTTGTATTGCTCGTTTACTTTGCAACTGTAATCGCTGGGAAACTCGCACAGATAAGAGTCCTGCTTTCTCCTCTGTGCTGGCTGCCAGCTCCAGGGTCCTAGAGCCCGCCTGCTGCCTGATGTAGCAGTGCTGAGATTGTTCTCAGTCTGCTCATTCCCTGTGTATAGACATGAATGTCTCTGCACAGAGATGATGTAGCAGAGCTGAGATTGTTCTCAGTCTGCTCATTCCCTGTGCATAGACATCTATATCTAAGCACAGGGGATGTAGCAGAGAGGACATCGCGTTTTGGACTGCGTCGGACGGAAGAGGATTTTTTTAATTAAAGATGGAGTCCCTAATGGCTTTTTTTTTTTTATTTCTAATAAAAAATTTTCTTTGTGTTGTGTTTTTTTTAAAACAATTTAATAGAAATTCATGGCGGTCATGTCTAATATTGGCGTGACCGCCATAAATTTCGGGCTTAGGGCCAGCTGATAATACAAAGCTGGCCCTAACCTCTTTATTACCCAGCGTGCCATCGCTACCAGGGCCGCTGGAAGAGCGGGGTTCAGCGCCAGAGGATGGTGCTTCAATGAACGCGCCATCTTCTGGGGCAGCTGCGGGCTGCAATTTGCAGTGGGGGGTGCCCAGAAAGCTTGGGCATCCCTGCGCTGCGGATTCCAGCCCCCAGCTGCTTAGCTGTACCTGGCTAGACATAGAAATTGCGCGGAGCCCCACGCATTTTTTTTAAATTATTTCATGAAATTCTGAGATTCTGACTCTGACTCTGAGACTCTGACTCTGACTCTGAAATTCATGAAATAATAAAAAAAAAATGCGTGGGGCTCCGCGCAATTTCTATGTCTAGCCAGGTACAGCTAAGCAGCTGGGGGCTGGAATCTGCAGCGCAGGGATGCCCAAGCTTTCTGGGCACCCCCCGCTGCAAATTGCAGCCCGCAGCCACCCCAGAAGATGGCGCGTTCATTGAAGCGCCATCCTCTGGCGCTGAACCCCGCTCTTCCAGCGGCCCTGGTGGCGGTAGCACGCTGGGTAATAAAGGGGTTAATACCAGCTTTGTTATACAAGCTGGTATTAAGCCCGAGATTCTTAATGTCAGGCCACGTTTGACCCAGCCACTAAGAATCTCCAATAAAGGGTTAAAAAAACACAACACAGAGAAAATTTTTTATTTGAAATAAAAAAAAAAAGCCATTAGGGACTCCATCTTTAATTAAAAAAATCCTCTTCCGTCCGACGTAGTCCAAAACGCGATGTCCTCTCTGCTACATCCCCTGTGCATAGATAGATGTCTATGCACAGGGAATGAGCAGACTGAGAACAATCTCAGCACTGCTACATCATGTCTGTGAGCAGGCGGGCTCTAGGACCCTGGAGCTGCACAGAGCAGACAGCTGGACTCGGCTCGCAATGTAACAGCAGTTACTTTGCGAGTTTCCCTGCTATCACTGGCACAGTAGCCGAGTCTAATGCAAACAATGGCAATCCTAGTTTTGTCAGCGTTTCTGACAAAACTAGGATTGATATTGATTTGCATTGGACTCGTGCGAGTAATCACTGGGAAACTCGCAGAGTACCGAGTCCTGCGAGTCCCTTACTACTCGCCGAGTAACGAGTCCTAGCGAGTAGATTCGCCCATCCCTAATAGTGGCCAAATACCTGGTTCAGTTTGCCACTGTAGGTTAGATGGTGAAAGGAGGATTGCATGTAGTCCAAAGTGTACATACCTATTAAACTATGCGAGAGATGGTGATTAGTATTGACCTCTTTATAGGTCTAGAGATTATAGGTGATCAGGGTACATACCTACTAAGATTAGTTGTGGTGTGTGACTCCTGCCTAGGATAAGAGAAGAGGAAAAAGGTGGAAGTAAAAGTTGCATATCAAGTGTAGAGCACAGCTGGCTTCTCTATATTACCTTATGGTCCTTGTATGTGGTCCTGGGGGTGCATGGGAGGTCAGGAGTGAGTGAGGACGCTACATTGCCGCTTTTATGTGGTGTATGTGGGCGGGTACCGGTCTAAACCGGATAAGCGTCATCTGTGTTTTGGAACGGGTGCCCTCTTTTTGGTGGATGAAATACATCATGGCGACACGTTTGCAGCGCATGCGCATGCCGCAGAACAGGAAGTGAGGCTGGCACTTTGTGAAAGAGTCAGTGTAGTGTCTAGAAGCCCATTTTTCGGTATAGTAATTGTGCATAATAGCGGTGTGGATGGTTATTCCGTCCTGTGTTGGTCCCTTTAGTCGGACCAGGTGAAAGTTCATGTGCTGGTGCCGATTTTTCTGGTGACACAGTATATACAGTACATCCATACTTCTTATCATCTCTATAGTGGGAATACAAAAACATATACTGTATATACTCGCGTATAAGCCGAGTTTTTCAGCCCAAAATTTGGGCTGAAAAGTCCCCCCTCGGCTTATACGCGAGTATACCGAACCAGACGGCCCCTACCGGAGGTATACAGGCCCCCCCATCAAGATCCAGGGCCCCCCCCCCTTGCGCGGCAAACCTGTAAAGTAAAATCATACTTATCACTGTCCTGTCGCGCCGTCCCCGCTGCCAACATCACGATCCCGGGCTTCATTCCGCGTCTTCCGCCTTCCTGTGGTCGCGGGCAATGACGTCATTGCCCGCGACCACAGGAAGCCGGAAGCCGGAAAACGCGGAATGAAGCCCGGGATCGTGATGTCGGCAGCCGGGACGGCGCGACAGGACAGTGATATGTATGATTTTACTTTACAGGTTTGCCGCGCAAGGGGGGGGGGCCCTGGATCTTGATGGGGGGGCCTGTATACCTCCGGGGCTGCTGCTGTATACACCCCTGGGGCTGCTGCTGTATACAGCCCTGGGGCTGCTGCTGTATACACCCCTGGGGCTGCTGCTGTATACAGCCCTGGGGCTGCTGCTGTATACACCCCTGGGGCTGCTGCTGTATACACCCCTGGGGCTGCTGCTGTATACACCACTGGGGCTGCTGTATGCTACCTAAGGGCTGCTGTATATACCTCTGGGGCTGCTGTATACACCACTAGGGCTGCTGTATATACCTCTGGGGCTGTATATACCTCTGGGGCTGCTGTATACTACTTCTGGGGCTGCTGTATACTACCACTGGGGCTGCTGTATACTACCACTGGGGCTGCTGTATACTACCACTGGGGCTGTATATACCTCTGGGGCTGCTGTATACTACCACTGGGGCTGCTGTATATACCTCTGGGGCTGCTGTATACACCACTAGGGCTGCTGTATATACCTCTGGGGCTGTATATACCTCTGGGGCTGCTGTATACTACCTCTGGGGCTGCTGTATACTACCACTGGGGCTGCTGTATACTACCACTGGGGCTGCTGTATAGTACCACTGGGGCTGTATATACCTCTGGGGCTGCTGTATACTACCACTGGGGCTGCTGTATACTACCTCTGGGGCTGCTGTATACTACCACTGGGGCTGCTGTATACTACCACTGGGGCTGCTGTATAGTACCACTGGGGCTGTATATACCTCTGGGGCTGCTGTATACTACCACTGGGGCTGCTGTATATACCTCTGGGGCTGCTGTATACACCACTAGGGCTGCTGTATATACCTCTGGGGCTGTATATACCTCTGGGGCTGCTGTATACTACCTCTGGGGCTGCTGTATACTACCACTGGGGCTGCTGTATACTACTACTGGGGCTGCTGTATAGTACCACTGGGGCTGTATATACCTCTGGGGCTGCTGTATACTACCACTGGGGCTGCTGTATACACCTCTGGGGCTGCTGTATGCTAACCACTGGGGCTGCTGCTGTATTTACCACTGGGGCTGCTGCTGTATATTACCACTGGGGCTGCTGTATATACCTCTGGGGCTGCTGTATACCACACCGCTGGGGGCTGTATACCTGTGCTGGGGTCCACCCTTGGCTTATACACGAGTCAATAGGTTTTCCCAGGTTTTGGGGGCAAAAGTAGGGGGGTAGGCTTATACACGGGTCGGCTTATACACGAGTATATACGGTAATTCAAACATCATTCCATGGTTCTGAAAATGCAACATAATTGAATCTCACTCCATAATTATTAAATCTGAATGCCAATCATTCACAAGAACATCATTAAATCACATTCTAAAGGTATGATCAACTTCAAGGACCAGCTCAATTAGTGATGTAAATTAGTAAAACAACTCAAATTCTCTATTTAGTCCCAATGGGGAGAGGGTGCTAAGGTGATGTACCCAGAAAGATTCTCTCTCTCTCTCTGAGTTGACTGCCATGGTGTTTTTTTATCAAAAAAATGGGCTGGTACTGGTAGGAAAGTGCACTGACATCTAATTGTTGATTTATGTTTGCTTATGGGGTCTCGGACATGCTGAGTAGTTCCACCCACATATCCGAGACCGCACGGGCATTTGATCAAGTAGATTACAAAGGTGGAAGCACAAGTGTAGTATCCATTGATGTTGTAGCGTTTGCCCGACCTTGGATGTGTAAAGGTTTCCCCTTTGACGTTGGTGCATTGCGCAGCGTAGGCAGGGAAAAGTGCCTCTGCGGACTGTGCTGAGTGTTTTTTTGCCTAAGTGTGGGGACTGAGTATCCCACGTCTGCCCGAACAAGAAGTTGTTTTAGGTTGGGGGCTCTTTTGTGACAGACCAGGGGAGGGTTTTTGAATTCTTCGATTTTAGGGTATGCCATCCTGAGTAAGGGCCAATGTTGAAAAATGGCTTTTTTGACTAGTGGAGATCATTTTCATGTTGTCATTGCTGACGATGTGGTCCACCCTGTAATGTTGTGAGTTAGGCAGTGATGTTTTTACATGTTTCGGCTGGCAACTAGTCCAATGCAGTAGGCTGTTCTGGTAAGTTGGTTTTGTGTATAGGTCACTGCTTAGGGATCCGTGTTGATCTTTGTAGATCATTGTATCCAAAAAAATTTATTTTGATATGGTCAGCATGTAACGTGAAAGTCAGGTTCTTTACTTTGTGATTGATTTCATTTACAAAGAAATCTAATGAGTCGTGACTGCCTGTCCAAACGCAAAAGACATCATCTATAAATCTAAGGCATATCTTAGCATGGGCTTGGAAATAAGTATTGCTGTATATGTGATCTGTCTCAAATTTGGTCATGAAGATATTAGCGTACGGGGGCGCGATGTTCGCCCCCATCGCTGTTCCCCATTTTTGTGAAAAGAACTGGTCCTCAAAGAGAATTAAATTATTGGTAAGTACCAGTTCTAGTGTTTCCAGACAAAGTTTTTATTGGTGGGTTCATGCATGTTAAGGAATCAGTCCACAGCCTCTCTACCTTGATGGTGATCAATACTAGTGTAGAGGCTGTTGACGTTTAGGGTTACCAGTATACTATCAGATGGTATCGGTGTTATTTTGTCAATATGGCTTAGAAGTGTCTCTGATGAATGGCTTTATCTTTGGGATTAATGGACTCAAGATCTTTTCCAGTGTGATAAAGGAGAAAGTATGGAGTCTGTAGAGACGACTATAGGTCTGCCTGGTGGGTGTTCTAGGTTTTTGTGAATTTTCGGTAAAATGTAAATCACCAGTGTTATGGGGTGCTGATTCTGTAGGTATGTGGCAATTTTTTGTCAATAGTACATGTTGTCACATTTTGTTATCAGATTGGCTATTTTTGATCTTATCTCATTAGTGGGATCACTATGTAACGGTACATAAGTGTCGG
Organism: Allobates femoralis; assembly: GCA_033576535.1. Taxonomy (NCBI): domain Eukaryota; kingdom Metazoa; phylum Chordata; class Amphibia; order Anura; family Aromobatidae; genus Allobates; species Allobates femoralis. Next base: position 374,370,338 of record JARQOC010000004.1, on the reverse strand, counting down.
TGTCAGAGAGTTGATGGTGAATTTCGTTGAGGTAGTCGGTTTTATTGAGGACAACAATGGCACCCCCCTTATCAGCTGGTTTGATTATGATTTGTTTGTAATTTTTCAGGCTGTTCAGTGCCATTGTCTCCTCTCGGGTGATATTGTGTTTGAGGTGAAATTCACCTTTAGCTATTCCTCTAACAAAATTCACTTACAGTGTCAGATACCAAAGAAATATACGTTTTCACTGGATGAGAAGACTTAGGTGGTAGAAAATTGCTCAGAGTCCTTAGTCCCAGATCTTTGAACGTACTTATGTCATGTGGTGTGTCCTCATTGGTAGGTATAAGTCTTGTTTATGAGTGTGCCAGGGATACATTTTTTTCTGCATTGATACGTTTTTCCCTTGAGCACCCAACAGGTGGGCAAGCTAGACTATATAGTTTTCTGTATCACAGAGCAGGTGCATTTATACGGAGACTTGATTACACACAGGTGGATTCTATTTATAATTACCAGTCATTTAGGATAAGATTGCATCATTCAGAGATCCTCACTGAACTTCTGGAGTGAGTTTGCTGCACTGGAAAGTAAAAGGGCCGAATAATATTGCACGCCCCACTTTTTCGTTTTTTTTGTTAAAAAAGTTTAAAATATCCAATAAATTTCGTTCCACATCATGATTGTGTCTACTGCAAGGCCCTAAGTGGGGTCTTTTTGCCTAAAGTCATTAATTCCCCAGCATACCACATTTTTTTCCCCCCGCGCCCTGCTCTCTCTGAATCCGGTCTCTCCCCCCCTCTCCTTCCCTTTCCTTCACTTTGATCCCACCCCCTCCTCACTCTCCCTTCCCTCCCCCCCCTTTTTTTTATGCCACTTTTTTCTCCCACTCCCCAGGTTGTAATATCCAGAGTTTATTGTGTTTGGATTTTTTACAGCTTATTTTATTGTTTCAACCGAAATACAATATATTGTCCGGAGGATGGTCTGGGAAATGGGTGAGGTTTTGAAGTCATTTAGGGTGGTTACAATTCTTAACCATTTCATAGAGCCACTTAGCTTTTGACACCCAGGGGTACGCCCTTACCCCCTGCTAAGTACTTCCTTCTCTATGATTAATAGTATTTTTGACAACACTAGGCTGCATGTCTTTAATTAGAATTCCCCAAAGTTCCAATAGCAATGAGTGTATCGAAATATGACACTTACTTCAGGGCAGCTGGGCACCAGCAAGTCGACACAGAGCTTTCCTTTCCCTTCTTTCAGGGGCACCTGTGTTTCTCCTCACAGCTCTGCTAGATTTCCTGCCCCAGGGTGCACTTCCAGGTTAGAGATACGTTACACAGAACATTCATCCAGAGAATGGCAGCAACTCACCGGGCAAGTTTCAGCAGTGTTTCTTTATTATCTTTTATTCCATGAAAACAGGCGGTTTTTCAGGGGTGCTGGAGGGAGGATGGGGGTCGCAATAACGGACCATTTCGCACGGCGTCGTGCTTCGACGGGTCGCATTGCGAAACACTGCTGAAACCTGCCCGGTGAGTTGCTGCCATTCTCTGGATGAATGTTCAGTGTATCGAAATATGAGGGCCACTTTGTTTGTTTATTGCAAGTTTTTTTCTTCTTATAAATTTTTTAATAGTTGTAATATCTATATTGTGTAATAGGCTTCAGCTAAGGCTTTCGGGCGGGGAGAGGATTCTTCTTGCACAATCCATCACCTTATTATCATTAACAGAAGTCAGTTATATTTTTGCTGAGTTTCGGTGTCTCTTCCCTCCTCCGGTGGAAAGGTCTCTTCTCACTCGGGGTACTACACTCTAGATTTAGTGTGTAGGCAATCTGTAAAGGAATTTACCCCATAACATTTTCAATCATAATTGTTATCGTTCATACTTACCTAGGTCGCCCAGGGAAATCTCTCCTATAGTTTTATCCTTTCCTTCCCTCTTATCTTACTTTGAATCCAACTGATAGGTGTGTACTCCAAAACAGATTTAGTTTTGCCCTCCAGATAATCCAGTGACATGGGTTCTATCAAGTTGGGATCCCTCAATGTAAGAGGTTTTAAAACACCCCAAAATAGAACACAAGGGCTGGGAGACATGCACAAACAAGGAGTACATATACTACTCCTTTAAGAAACTCATTTTAAAACTGACCACGTGCCAACCATCGGGGGCAAATATTACACTAAGTGGACACACAACACGAACCCTGAATCTAGGATAAAAGGGGGTATCAATTGCCATTCACAAAAATATGAATCTCACAATGGTTGACTCAATGATAGACGAGGGGGGACGATATATCTTTCTTAAAGGAAGGGTGGCGGACAAAATGTTTACTATATTGACTAAATTGGTACCTCCGGAACAGAGAACAAACCAGGGTATGCAGATCTCTCCTCTTAAAATTAACTGAATTTGCAGAGGGGCAAGTTATTATTGGAGGAGATTTTAACTTTATTTTTGACCCCACAGCGGATTCCTCTTCTGTCGGGGTGCGGTCCCAATGAGGCGTGTGAAAGCATTGCAGAAACTCCTCCTCAGACTTCAACTGGCTGATGTGTGGAGAGTCCTCAACCCTAAGGGTAGGGATATTACCTTCTTCTCTAGGACCCACAGCTCTTACAGCAGAATTGACATGTTCTTGGTCAGTCAGGGGATTCTTTCATTGAGGCCTGAGGCCACGATAGGAAATATTCTCCTGTTGGACCACAACCCTATTTTTCTGTCCATGGAGGTCCCCGGGCTGGCAGAGAGAAAGTGTCACGCTTCCGGGGGAAAGCGCCCTAGAGTGGACTCACTGGGCCATGGTACCGAACTCCCCTGGGTGAGCTAATCCTAGTTTACCCAACGCCTATACAGGGATTGTCAGGGGCAAGCCCAGGGGGTCTAAATACCACAGCAGCTAGTACCAGGGGGGCGGCTCGTAAAGTTAGCCTTTACTAAGGAACAGAGAAGTATTCCAGGTAACAGGGTACAAGGCTAGGAGGCGAGGAATGGTGCTACCGGGGAAGTGCACAGCAAGGATTCCAGGAAACAGAGTACAAGGCTGGGGGACAGGAATGGTGCTACTGGGGAGGAGCACAGCAAGGGTTCCAGGACACAGAGCACAAGGAAGGCCTGACCAACAGTCAGCGAGGCAGAAGCAAACTGACTTAATAATCAGGCACCTCCCATCAGAGCAGGTGGCCTGATATACCATGGGAAGAGCAGCTATTGGTCAAGGGGAGTGTCAGGTTGTACCTTGCCGGCCCCTAGAGTCACAGGGAAGGAGTGCACCTAGTACGCCGCTGAGTAGGCTCATGAAAATGACCATAGTAATGTGCTCATGTGCGAACCCGGCAGTCAGCTGACAGGAAGGGAACATGGCGACGGCTCCGAGACACCGCACGCCTGGACGCCGGATGCCCGGTCGGCAGAGGAGCAGGAGATGCCGACCTGGGAGAGGTGAGCTGGGAAGCAGTGCCAGGGGGCCTAACAGTACCCCCTCCCTCACACCCCCTCCTCCGAAGGTGCGCTAAGATCCTCGCTAGAATGCGTGGTGCATCAATGTTCTCCCGTGGCTCCCAGGTCCTCTCCTCAGGACCAAAGCCAGCCCAGTCAATTAGGAAGAGGGTCTTCCCTCTTATGGCAAGGATGTTCCTGACTTCATAGACATCCTTGGAGCTGAGAGGCCGTGGCACAGTACCGGAGGAGGGATGATAGTGATTGAGCACCACGGGTTTCAACAACGAGACATGGAAGGAGTTAGGGATGCGAAGCGAGGTGGGTAGTCTCAGCTTGTAGGCAACATCGTTGATGCGTCCAAGGACTTCGAAGGGGCTGATATAACGGGGCCCCAACTTGTAGGATGGCACCTTTAGCCTGACGTATCTGGAAGAAAGCCACACTTTATCGCCCGGGAGAAAAGATGGCGAATCCAGACATCTCTTATCAGCATGTCTCTTCATCCTGCCGGAGGCTTGTGTAAGAGCGTCTCTGGTCTCACTCCAGATCCTGGAGAAGTCCATGGACAATGCATCAGCTGCCGGATTGCCGGATGCTGAGGAGATCGGAAGAGGTAAACCAGGATGTTGCCCGAATACCACGAGAAATGGGGATTTAGCTGACGACTCACTAGAGTGATTGTTGTATGCGAATTCCGCCCAAGGAAGGAGACCGATCCAGTTATCGTGATGAGCGCGGGCGAAGTGCCGAAGATAGGTGGTGAGGACTTGGTTAATGCGCTCCACCTGCCCGTTGGACTGAGGATGATAGGCAGGGGAGAAGTCCAGCGTGACGTCCATATGCTTGCACAGCGCCCTCCAGAATCGGGAAGTGAACTGGACTCCTCTATCGGACACGATATGGCGAGGAAATCCATGGAGCCGGAAGATGTGTTCAATGAATATCTTGGCTAACTCAGAAGCGGATGGTAGACCGGGTAAAGGAACGAAGTGAGCCATTTTGGAGAAGCGATCCACGACTACCCATATGACCGTACAGCTGGAGGAGCAAGGGAGATCCGTAATGAAATCCATCGCTATATGTCGCCAAGGAGCCGACAGGACCGGAAGAGGCAGTAGACGTCCAGCCGGCAACCTTCTCGACACCTTATTCCTAGCATAAGATGGACATGAGGCAACGAAGTCGTGGATGTCTTGACGGATAGTAGGCCACCAATAGTGACGAGTGATCAAAGAAAGAGACTTTTTAACTCCAACGTGACCGGCAATTCTCAGCGAATGTCCCCATGACAGGACCGTCCTCCTCTGATTCAGGGCGACGAATGTCTTACCCAGTGGAAGTCCAGCTACACGTAAAGGGAGCCACAGTGATTATTTTGGTAGGGTCGACGATATGGAAGGGCTCATCTTCGACATCCGACGGCTGGAAGGACCATGGCAGGGCATCAACATTTTTACTACCAGGTCGGAAGTGCAGTTCAAAATTGAAACGGGCAAAGAACAGGGACCACCGGTATTGCCGGGGGTTGAGCCTCTGGGCAGACTGGAGATAAGCCAGGTTCTTGTTGTCAGTGAAGATTATTTTTTTTTTTTTTTACCAAATCATTTTTATTATTTTGAACAGAAATAAATAACAAACATTTGAAATTGTAACAAAGTGACAAGCAGTGAGAACAAGCAGTATTACATACCACATTCAATGCCGTTTAACGATTGTCACTGGGGGAACATGGGGGGGGGAAAGGTAGGTAGGAGGTGAATTGAAAAGGGAGTGGGGTAGAGGGATAGGGGGGGGTCTGAACCAAAATAACAATTGCAGCATACTTCATACTCAATTTTGTTTAGAGAATATAGCATTCCACCATTTTCACCAATTGAAACTTAAGTGTCAGAGCCCTGAACAGTAAGAGCCAACAATGATAACAATGAACAACCAAACCTAGTGAGGATCAACACTTCAAGTTACGCAATGTAATAGGAACTTGTCATCCACGGGTCCCAAATCAGAGTCGATTTTGTCTTTGCGGATCGGGACTGTGCCAGAGCCAGCTCATATTTACAATGTAAGTTAACCCTTTCCACTACGTCCTCAGCTGATGGCGGGGAAGTCTCCTTCCATTTGTATGCAATTGAAGAGCGGGCAGCAATCAATATGTGGGAAATGGTTCCTCTAACAATCCTGGGTATTGCCTCGAGGCCCATATGTAGGACCGCTGTGGAGGGAGTGAGTTGCAGCCGGATCCCGGTGGCTCCCAAGATCACCTGTTCCATCCCTTTCCAAAAAGATGACAAAACTGGGCAGGAGAACCAAGTATGTGTCTGGGTGCCGACCTGACCGCAGCCTCGCCAACACATGGGAGTACTGCGGGCCAAATCTGGCAACCAGCACTGGGCAGCGATACCATCTCATGTGTGATTTTTTCAGCTGTTCCAAGTGGGTCGTGCATGAGGATACCCTCTTGATCTCAGATATACTGTCCCTCCACTCCTCTAACTCCAGAACAACCCCCAATTCTCGCTCCCAACTATGCATGTAAGGAAGTTTTACCCCTTGATCAGAATCTATCAATACTTTGTATAAAATAGAGACTCCCTTTGAGCCAGAACCCGGGATCAGGAAGTATCCATTGATCCTTCTATCCATGTGACCAGCAAAGGAAGAAGAGGTATGGGGGACACTATGTAAGAAATGTCTCAATTGTAAGTATTGGTAGAAAAATCTTCTTAACCCCGGATGTTTTCGGGATAGTAGATCAAAGGGAGTCACACCCGAGGGTCCCTCTAAGTCCGATATTGTTTGAATACCAGCAGAATGCCAGGGTTGGAGGTTTAGGTAAGGAATATGAGTTTCCATGGCAAGCACGGAGAGTGATCCCCTAGGAATTCTAAGAAGTGTAGGGGCAAGAGATCTCCAAAGGCGCAGGGCAGCTCTCATTGTAGGTAATAGAGGCGAGACCGTACCCGTCCGGAGCACCTCAGACTCCAGTGTCAAGCGAGTGGAGCCTCGCCTAGAGTAGAGTCTCTCAATTTGTAACCACCTGTGGTCCTTATCCATGTGCCACCAATCCCTGAGCCCCGTTAAGATCGAGGCCCTGTGATAGGTCAACAACTCTGGAACTCCCATTCCTCCCGACTCCAGGGGGCGGTACAAGACCCTTTTTGCTACACGTGGTGTCTTATTTGCCCAGATGTATTTATTAGCTAATAGTTGCAAGCGGAGAATAAGTTTTTTGGGTATGTCGAGGGGAAGGGATCTGAAATAATAAAGGATCTTGGGGAGGGCTATCATTTTAAATGCATTAATACGGGCGAACCACGAGGTCATTATCTGATGCATATCTTCCAAAAGGGCTTTAATTTTTGTATATAGGTTGTGGAAATTTGTTTTAATTGTCTGTGCCGAGGCAGTCAAAGTTATTCCCAAATAAGGGATACCGTCAGGCGACCACTGAAAAGGGAACACCTCCTCCAGGCGTCCCCGGCAGGAGACAGAGACCCCCACCGGGAGCACCAGAGATTTGGACGGGTTTAATCTATAGTAGGAGACCTCGCTAAATTTCCTCAACTCGGACATGATGGCAGAGAATGAAGGCCCAATATTTACACATGAAATAATAACATCATCAGCATAAAGGCTGATTTTATGAGCCTCCTTCCCCACCACCAAGCCCGCAACGTCAGAGTTGGCCCTAATCCTCTCCGCAAGAGGCTCCATACACAGGGCAAAAATTATAGGGGAGAGGGGGCACCCCTGTCGGGTACCGTTAGTTATCTGAAAGGGCTCCGATAAGAAGCCCGCAGTGAGAACTCTTGCCGAGGGAGTGGAATACATGGCAGAAATAGCCGAGTAGATAGGGCCCACCATGCCGAACTTTTTGAGAACCGCCTGGAGGTATCCCCAGTGCACCCTGTCAAAAGCTTTTTCAGCATCAAGCGACAGGAATGCACTGGGGAGGCCAGACAACTCAGCCACCCGCACCAGGTTCAACATTCTACGAACCCCGTCCTTCGCTTCTCGTCCCGCCACAAACCCAACCTGGTCCGGGGAGACCAGGGAGGGGACAATCAGGTTCAAGCGCGAGGCCAGCAATTTAGTGAACAACTTAACATCGCAATTTAGGAGAGCGATGGGTCTAAAATTGCCCGGGGCGGTTGGAGACTTCCCTGGTTTGGGTAGGGTCGTAATAGTAGCCTCCAAGCCAGGAGAGGACACTGATCCCCTATCTCTCCAGGCGGTGAACAAACGTAACAAATAAGGGGCTAGTAACGATTGAAAAGTATGATAATAGGTATTGGAGAATCCGTCTGGACCCGGGGCGCTCTTCTTCTTAGTTTGTTTAATGGTCTCCTGAATCTCATTTATCGTGAAAGGGGCGTTTAAAAAGGTTAATTGATCCTCAGAGACAGCGGGTAAGTTGATGGAATCAAGGTATTCTGCAATACCATGAGATGTGGGCTGGGGAGTCAAGGGGTCATTTCCGAAATTGTATAGGCCTGCATAATATTTTGCAAACTCTGCAGCGATCTCTACAGGGCTTCTGACAGGATGGCCTCCAGGACTTAAAAGATGATCTATCCTGGATTTAGCCTCTCTTTTTTTGACTCTACGGGCGAGAAGGGCCCCGGCCCTGTCCCCCATAGAGTACCAATTTGTTTTCAATTTTCTCAGATTATGAGCATATGAGGCCAACATAGAATCTCGGAGTTTAAATCTTATTGAATAAATTTCTGCTGTCACAGAGGGGGATACAGCCGACTTATTAAGGGACTCCAGGACCTGCAACCTGGATAACAGCGTATTCCGGTCCTCCTCCCTCTTACGTTTCAAAGCTGCTGCTTGTTGTATAAATAAGCCCCTTAGGACCGCCTTATGGGCTGCCCACAACGTCTCGTCAGTGATCTCTCCAGTATCATTCAATTGAAAATATAGAGACAACTCTGAGGAGATCCTGGACACCACACCTTCGTTCAGCAAAAGGCCATCATTCAGGCGCCACCTAAAAGCCGGGGGAGCCTGGTGTGACAGAGCTATAGTAAGGAAGACAGGGGCGTGATCAGACCAGGTTATCAACCCTATCTCGGAGTTGAGGCATCCGGACAAGGCAGCGTCATCCACCAAAAAGTAGTCCAATCTACTGTATGTATGATGCCGAGGGGAGAAAAGGTATAATCCCGCTCCGCTGCATGGGAATATCTCCAATGATCATGATATTGAAACTCAAGGGTATGTAACCTCAACTCTCCCCGACCTCCACTCCTCCGGTGGGAACAATCAAGGTCCCGCTTCATCGGGAGATTAAAATCTCCGCAAACGATCTTACCACCTCGCGCCAACGATTTAACAGTCTGTAGTGCGCGTCTCACAAATTTGCATTGGCCCGAGTTGGGAGCATAGAGTGTCGATATGGTGTGCAAGACTCCATTTAAAGTGCAGACCAGCACCAACAATCTGCCGCCTGGGTCTATATATGATCCCACCAATTTAAAGGCCACGGTATGCTTAATCATGATACACACTCCTGCAGTCTTAACTGAATTATTGGCAAAAAATATATGGGGGAATTGGGGGTTATGGAACCTAAAATTGTCTGATTCCAATAGATGGGTTTCCTGAAGACAAACAATTTCCGCCTGGGACTTCCTCACCTCCCTCCACACCATTGATCTCTTACCCGGGGAGTTCATCCCCTTAACATTGAGTGACATTAATTTTATACTCATTGTATAGAATCAGAGAGCAAAGCGGTCCACAGGGACCCATCGGTCCCCCAACACTGAACACAATAGTAAGGATATAAGCTGGAAACCATGGCTGACTCCACAGTAAGGGACAGATTAATAGTGGATGCTAAAACAGAAATGAGTTGCTGCAAAAAAGAAAACAGGTATAAAGAAATAACAACCATCAACCGAAAAGGGTGAAGGAGAAAAAACAAACAAAATGAAAAACAAAAATAAAACAGTCAAAAGACCGGGGTCTATCTGCACAGACCCGGGTCAAAAGCCCAGTTCCTCGGGCAACGAGCAGAACCAAAAAAATCTGCTATCCAGGGGCACAGTACAAATGTACCGTTCAGGAGTTAGCCTCAAAAGGGCTGACTGATGCTCCATCCACAGGATCGTCCCGTTGTCCACTTCAGGTCGTGGACCACTCCGTGGTCACCTTCTTTTTTCCCCGTTGGTTTAGCGTTTGACAGAGCAAAGGGAATCCTCCATAAAGACAATCTGTCCTCTGCTTGCTTTGGTGAGGAGCAAGTAACCATCTGGTCATCATGATTAATTATTAACTTAACTGGATTGAAACCCCACTTGTAGCGCTTATTGGCGTCCCTAAGGGCCGCACACACGTGTGCATACTCCCGACGCCTCGCCAACGTGGCCGGCGACAGGTCAGGGAACACCTGCAGTCCCTGAAACTCCTCGGGCAGCAAGGGGGGTTTTCTCATCCGCTGTACAAAGGCATCTTTTGTGGGGAACCTGAGCATTCTGGCCAGTACATCTCTGGGTACGGAGGGTCCTAGGTGTTTAGGTTTCGGGGTTCTGTGAATCCTCTCTATCGCCAGGTCTCCTGGTGGCAAGTCAGGTAACACAGCGGCCAGAAATCTCAGCATGAAAGGAGCTAGTTCTTTATCAGCAATCTCCTCTGGAATGCCTCGGACTCTTATGTTTTGTCTTCTAGATCTGTCCTCCAAGTCATACAGTTTGTCATGCACTGAGGAGAGCTCATTCCGTAGTGCAGCATTTTCATCTACTAAGGCATTGATGGTAGTGGCATATTCTCCTAGTTTGCCTTCTACATGGGCTGTTCTATCCCCCAGGGAGTTCAGGTCTCTCCTTATCTCTCTTAGCATCTCGTGCATATCCTGTTTCAGAGAGGCCCTCATTGTTGTTAAAAAGTCTTTCATGTCCCCTTTTGTGAACGGGGCAGAGCTGCTGCTGTGTGGGGGAGTAGAGTCTCTCTCACCTCTGTTGGAGCCGCGGGAAGAACGGGAAGATCTGGCTGGGGAGGCAGGCGCCATCTTTCCTGCAGCATGCACAGTCTGCCCTCCGAGGAAGAAGTCCGGCAAACGAGGAGGTGAAGCCCGCCTGTTCGACCTGCCACGTGTCATCATGAGCCCGGGGCGATGGGGAAAGCCGTGATTAGGTTTGTGGATGTCTGGGGAGCCGCAGTGAGCCGTTATGTGCCGATAATGATCCTATGGAGCAGGAGAGCTCAGTCTATGCAGCCACCACGATCAGCGTGCAGGCCACGCCCCCCGTCAGTGAAGATTATGAAGGGTGGACAGCGCCCTCAAGGAGGTGTCACCACTCCTCCAGTGCCAATTTGATGGCCAGCAATTCACGATCCCCGATTGAGTAATTGCACTCTGACGTGATGAATGCCTTGGAAAAGAACCCGCATGTGACTAACCGACCCGAAGAGGACTTCTGGGAGAGGACAGCCCCCGCTCCTACGGAGGAGGGGTCTACCTCTACGATAAACTGTCTGTTTACCTCTGGTCGGTGCAAGGTGGGAGAAGGAGCGCTTTAGGGAGGAAAAGGCGTCTTCAGCCTCTGGGGTCCAGGTACAAGCTTTTGCTCCCTTACAGATGAGAGCCGTGATGGGCTTGATCAAGGACGAAAAATGGGGAATGAATTGCCTGTAATAATTTGCAAAGCCAAGGAAGCGCTGAATAGCCTTAGTCCCCATAGGATGGGGCCACTTCAGAACAGCAGAGAGCTTCTCAGCATCCATCCATAATCCGGAATCAGATTATGATGTATCCGAGGAAGGGCAATGAGGTCTGCTCAAAGACACACTTCTCCATCTTGGCGTACAATCGATTCCTCCTCAGTCGCAGAAGGACTTGCCGTACGTCCCGTCTATGAGAGGACAAATCCGGAGAGAAGATGAGGATGTCGTCCAAATATACCACCACACAGGTGTACAACAAATCACGGAAGATGTCATTGACGAACTCTTGGGATACTGCGGGAGCATTACACAACCCGTACGGCATGACCAAATACTCATAATGGCCATCCCGGGTATTGAAAGCCGTCTTCCATTCATCTCCGACACGTATGTGAACGAGGTTGTAGGCACCTCGTAGGTCCAATTTCGTAAAGATGCGAGCCCCTTTTAGCCTGTCAAAGAGCTCTGGAATCAGTGGCAGGGGGTATTTGTTCTTGATAGTAATGGTATTCAAACCTCTGTAATCAATACAGGGTCGAAGGGTGCCCTCCTTTTTCTTCACAAAGAAAAATCCTGCGCCAGCAGGAGACGTGGATTTTCAGATGAAGCCCCTGGCCAAATTGTCCGTGATGTACTCGGACATGGCTTGTGACTCAGCCGGGGACAACGGATAGATACGTCCCCTGGGTGGTGTAGCACCCGGTATCAGATCAATAGGGCAATTATAAGGCCTATGAGGTGGGAGGACCTCTGCCTCCGTTTTGTTGAAGACATCTGCGTACTGCCAATACGCAGCAGGTAAACCAGGAAGAACAGAAGCCAGTTGCGGGGAACCGGGTGGTAGAACGGACTGCAGGCACCTCTCGTGGCAGAGAGGACCCCACCGCAGAACGTCCCCTGAGCACCAATCCAGGACAGGTTCATGAGTTCGGAGCAAGAGAAGCCCGAGGAGCAGGGCATGGGAGAGACCAGGCAGGACATAGAAGGCAATCTTTTCACGGTGTAGGGCCCCTATCTGCACCTCCACCTCCTCTGTCACCTTGGTGAAGGTTTCCTGCAGCGGCCTGCCATCCACCGATGCGATTACACGAGGCGTCAATAGGGGTATTACGGGGATGCTAAGTCACTGCCTCTTGCTGAATGAAGTTTCCCGCTGACCCTGAATCCACGTAGGCTAACTCAGAGTAGCGTCTCTGCGGAAGTCTCACCTGCACAGGCAGGGTGAGAGGTTGAGAGGCATCGCTCTCGCCTAGGATGGCCTCTCGTACTTGACCTAGGCGGAGGAGTTTCCCGGCCTTTCGGGACAATTCCGGCGCTGATGGGATGCGTCTCCACAATACAGGCATAGGCCGCGAGCCAGCCTCTCCTCTCGGCGTCGTTCCGCCATTCTGACCCGTCCACCTGCATAGGGTCAGAAAGGGGGGCAGCGGCAGACACCACAGGCTGTGTATAGGGCGGGCTGCGTTCAGAGGGAAGCGGCCAGATGGACCTCCTCTCCCTGGCGGACTCACGGGAGCGCTCTTGGAACCGCAAGTCGATGCGAGTGGCTAGCGAGATCAAGGCCTTCAGCTCCACTGGGATATCCCGACCCGCGAGTTCTTCCTTTATCCTGCCGGACAGGCCACGCCAGAAAGCACCAGTCAACGCTTCGTTATTCCATCCCAATTCAGAGGAGAGTGTGCGGAAGCGGATGGCGTACTGCCCAACGGTGAGCGTCCCTTGACGGAGGTTGAAGAGAGACTCCGTGACAGATGCGACCCGGCCGGGTTCACGGAAGACCCTCTGGAAAGTCTCCAGAAAGGTGGACAAGTGGGAGACCGCAGGGTCATCACGCTCCCAGAGGGGGTTAACCCACCCAGGGCCTCGCCCTCCAGACACCACGAAAGCCACCCTGGCCTGATCGGTGGGATACTGCTGAGGCAGCAGTTCAAAGTGTAGGCTACATTGGTTGAGGAAACCGCGGCACGTCTTAGGGACTCCACTGTATCTAGTCGGTTGACGAAGGCGGGGCGGAGGGATCAGAGCGGTACCTGGGTACTGGTCATCGGATACGGACTGGCCCGAGGTCGTTGGTGTCAACTGCAAGGAGACCAGACGATCATTCATCACGGATATGTAAGACAGCATGCGAGACTGCGTGTCTCGTTGCACTGACAGCTCCTATTGTAGGCTCTCGAGCTGAGTGGCAGATGCTGGGTCGGTGGTCTGAAGGGAGGCCAACCGGGTATCCAAGGACTGAAGAGAAGCCTTAATACTTTTCTGATTTTCACGAAGATAAGCCAGCTCCTTTTGCGCTGAAAATGAGGTACCAGTGGGGTCCATGGCCTGATTATTCTGTCACGCTTCCAGGGGAAGGTGCCCTAGAGTGGACCCACTGGGTCGTGGTACCGAACTCCCCTGGGTGAGCTGATCCTAGTTTACCCAACCCCTATACAGAGACTGTCAGGGGCAAGCCCAGGGGGTCTAAATACCACAGCAGCTAGTACCAGGGGGGCGGCTCGTAAGGTTAGCCTATACTAACGAACAGAGAAGTATTCCAGGTTACAGGGTACAAGGCTAGGAGGTGAGGAATGGTGCTACCGGGAAAGTGCACAGCAAGGATTCCAGGAAACAGAGTACAAGGCTGGGGGACAGGAATGGTGCTACTGGGGAGGAGCACAGCAAGAGTTCCAGGACACAGAGCACAAGGAAGGCCTGCCCAACAGTCAGCAAGGCAGAAGCAAACTGACTTAATAATCAGGCACCTTCCATCAGAGCAGGTGGCCTGATATACCATGGGAAGAGCAGCTATTGGTCAAGGGGAGTGTCAGGTTGGACCTTGCCGTCCCCTAGAGTCACAGGGAAGGAGTGCACCTAGCGCGCCGCTGAGTAGGCTCATGAAAATGACCATAGTAATGTGCTCATGTGCGAACCCGGCGGTCAGCTGACAAGAAGAGAACATGGCGACGGCTCCGAGACACAGCACTCCTGGACGCCGGACGCCTGGTTGGCAGAGGAGGCTGGTGAGCATGGAAGCAGTGCAGGGGGCCTAACAGAAAGGGGTCATGGAGATTAAACAGTAACCTCCTACAAGATGCAACCTGTCTGGAGGATTTAAAATCAGATATAGCCACCTTTGTTCAGACGCATGAGGCGGATAACACGTCACAAGCTATTAAATGGGAGGCACTTAAGTGCATATTGAGAGGCACCCTAATCAAACACGGTGCCAGATTGAAAAGAGTTCAGAATGAATGTATCATTGATTTACTGATGCAAATTAACATCTTGGAGACTAGACATAAAACATCAAACTCTCACAAATTGTTGATAGAGCTTACCATCAAACGGCTTGAAATGAAGAGCATATTAGATAGACAATTTCTAAGGGACAGAGAGCGAACATCGGGATTTTTCTACATGAAGGCTAACGTATGCGGCTGTCCTTTGGCGAGACTGCTACATCCAAGAACGGCTTATGGTGGGTTTACACGTCCCGATATCGGCGTCCAACTCCGACCAAAAGTCACATGGTTCGTGCGTTGGCCCCGATATCGTTCGTGCGTTGTATAGTATAAATGTCCAATACGATGCACGAACGATGCGAAAGCAATATCGGGGATACGAATGAGCGTGCTCTCCAACGGCCCGATATTGGATGGAGTTTGGAGCCGGATCGGGTTGTGTAAACGCCCAACTACGATGTGCAGTACAACGTCCCCTATTCTCTCCCATGTTAAATGGTCGTTCCTGGGTCAGCCGTACAAGGGGGGCGTAGACATCGTAGAGACGTTGTATGCCGATATCGCGCTGTGTATATCTCCGATGCGATCTTGGAAATCTGACCAGAAAAAGCGTGCTCCCGCGCTGTTGGATCCAATATCGGACCGACGTTGGAGCGTGTAAAGTGGCCATTACACTTTCATTTCTTCTATTAAGAATGGGGCCGGAAAA
Organism: Allobates femoralis; assembly: GCA_033576535.1. Taxonomy (NCBI): domain Eukaryota; kingdom Metazoa; phylum Chordata; class Amphibia; order Anura; family Aromobatidae; genus Allobates; species Allobates femoralis. Next base: position 374,355,294 of record JARQOC010000004.1, on the reverse strand, counting down.
GTGGTTCACAACAACGAGGAGATTTCAGGGGTTTTTCAAAAATTTTATACAGACCTGTATAATTTAAAAGGGCAATTCTCAGACATGGATTCTTCCACACTGAGAACTAGAGTTAGAAACTACAGTTGTGGCCAAAAGTATTGACAGCCCTGCAATTCTGTCAGATAATACTCAGTTTCTTCCTGAAAATGATTGCAATCACAAATTCTTTGGTATTATTATCTTCATTTAATTTGTCTACAATGAAAAAACACAAAAAGAATCGTTCTAAAGCCAAATTGGATATAATTCTACACCAAACATAAATGTGGGGGTGGACAGAAGTATTGGCACTGTTAGAAAAATCATGTGATGCTTCTCTAATTTATATAATTAACAGCACCTGTAACTTACCTGTGGCACCTAACAGGTATTGGCAATAACTAAATCACACTTGCAGCCAGTTGACATGGATTAAAGTTGACTCAACCTCTGTCCTGTGTCCTTGTGTGTACCACATTGAGCATGGAGAAAAGAAAGAAGACCAAAGAACAGTCTGAGGACTTGAGAAACCAAATTGTGAGGAAGCATGAGCAATCTCAAGGCTACAAGTCCATCTCCAAAGACCTGAATGTTCCTGTGTCTACCGTGCGCAGTGTTATCAAGAAGTTTAAAGCTCATGGCACTGTGGCTAACCTCACTAGATGTGGATGGAAAAGAAAACTTGACGAGAGATTTCAATGCAAAATTGTGCAGATGGTGGATAAAGAACCTCGACTAACATCCAAACAAGTTCAAGCTGCCCTGCAGTCCGAGGGTATAACAGTGTCAACCCATACTATCCGTCGGCGTCTGAATGAAAAGGGACTGTATGGTAGGATATCCAGGAAGACCCCACTTCTTACCCCAAGACATAAAAAAGCCAGGCTGGAGTTTGCCAAAACTTACCTGAGAAAGCCAAAAACGTTTTGGAAGAATGTTCTCTGGTCAGATGAGACAAAGTAGACTTTTTGGGCAAAGGCATCAACATAGAATTTACAGGAGAAAAAAAGAGGCATTCAAAGAAAAGAACACGGTCCCTACAGTCAAACATGGCGGAGGTTCCCTGATGTTTTGGGGTTGCTTTGCTGCCTCTGGCACTGGACTGCTTGACCGTGTGCATGGCATTATGAAGTCTGAAGACTACCAACAAATTTTGCAGCATAATGTAGGGCCCAGTGTGAGAAAGCTGGGCTTCCCTCAGAGGTCATGGGTCTTCCAGCAGGACAATGACCCAAAACACACTTCAAAAAGCACTAGAAAATGGTTTGAGAGAAAGCACTGGAGACTTCTAAGGTGGCCAGCAATGAGTCCAGACCTGAATCCCATAAAACACCTGTGGAGAGATCTAAAAATGGCAGTTTGGAGAAGGCACTCTTCAAATATCAGGGACCTGGAGCAGTTTGCCAAAGAAGAATGGTCTACAATTCCAGCAGAGCATTGTAAGAAACTCATTGATGGTTACCGGAAGTGGCTGATCGCAGTTATTTTGGCTAAAGGTTGTGCAACCAAGTATTAGGCTGAGGGTGCCAATACTTTTGTCTGGCCCATTTTTGGAGTTTTGTGTGAAATGATCAATGTTTTGCTTTTTGCTTCATTCTCTTTTGTGTTTTTTCATTGAAGACAAATTAAATGAAGATAATAATACCAAAGAATTTGTGATTGCAATCATTTTCAGGAAGAAACTGAGTATTATCTGACAGAATTGCAGGGGTGTCAATACTTTTGGCCACAACTGTACTGTCAGTTCAATGTAATGCCTCCAACACATGCTGTAAGTCTAGTCCACCCATTCCTATGCACTAGATTTGATGTTGATTTCCCACAGGGAAAAAAAATCATCAGCCAATGTGAGTCAATATCCGCATCCCAATGATGTGGATTTTTTGTGCAGAATCACAGCAGAGCTCTCCATATCACGTGGAAGAGGGAAATCTGCTACAGACCGCATCAAAATCTGACAAAAGCCACATGAAATGGAATATGGTTTGTGTGTGTGCATCTATGTGTGCTGTAGCACTACAGCAGCAAAAACACACCAATATTCTGCCATAGAAGTATAGACCATGGGTATATTATAGTCTAGGCCAAATTATACTCCTCTGGATGAGAATATATATGCTGCTGTAGATCAGATTTTTCACGCTTATGAGAACCATTGAGTGATATACTCAGGAATGGGGCCCCAGACATTGCACAGGCGCCCCAGACATTGCACAGGGGCCCCAGATGTCACACAGGGGCCTTAGACATCGCACAGAGGGTCCCAGACAGCACACAGAGGATCCCATCTATCACACAGGCGGGCAGAGACATCCCACAGATGGGCAGAGACAATGCACAGAGGGAAAGAGACACTGCTCGCTGTTTCTTCCCCCTCTTGTGCGCTGTCTCTTCCCCTCTTGCGTGCTGTTTCTGCCCCATGTACTGTCTCTTTTCTCCTGTTGTCCTCTGTGCTGCTGCCTACTCTCCTGACATCCTATGTGCTGCTTTCTTCCTTTCTCCTGACATCCTCTGTGCTGCTGTCTCTTCTCTCCTGATATCTTCTGTGCTGCTGCCTCCTCTCTTGACATCCTCTGTGCTGCTGTCTCTTCTTTCCTGACGTACTCAGTGCTGCTGTCTCTTTTTTCCTGACATCCTCTGTGCTGCTTTCTTCCTTTCTCCTGACATCCTCTGTGCTGCTGCCTCCTCTCCTGACATCCTCTGTGCTGCTGCCTCTTTTCTCCTGTCATCCTCTGTGCTGTTTTCTTCCTTTCTCCTGACATCCTCTGTGCTGCTGCCTCCTCTCCTGACATCCTCTGTGCTGCTGTCTCTTCTTTCCTGACATCCTCTGTGCTGCTGTCTCTTCTCTCCTGACATCCTCTGTGCTGCGGTCTCTTCTCTCCTGACATCCTCTATTCTGCTGTCTCGTCTATCCTGACATCTTCTGTGCTGCTGTCTCTTTTTTCATGATATCCTCTGTGCTGCTTTCTTCCTTTCTCCTGACATCCTCTGTGCTACTGCTGCTTTTCTCCAGAAATACTCTGTGCTGCTGTCTCCTCTCCTGACATCCTCTGTGCTGCTGTCTCCTCTCCTGATATCCTCTGTGCTACCGTCTCTTTTCTCCTGTCATCCTCCGTGCTGCTGTCTTTTTTTCCCTGAGATCCTCTGTGCTGCTTTCTTCCTTTCTTCTGACATCCTCTGTGCTACTGACGCTTTTCTCCTGAAATCCTCTGTGCTGCTGTCTCCTCTCCTGACATCCTCTGTGCTGCCGTCTCTTTTCTCCTGACATCCTCTGTGCTGCCGTATCTTTTCTCCTGTCATCCTCTGTGCTGCTGTCTCCTCTCCTGATATCCTCTGTGCTGCCGTCTCTTTTCTCCTGTCATCCTCTGTGCTGCTGTCTTTTTTTCCCTGAGATCCTCTGTGCTGCTGTCTTCCTTTCTCCTGACATCCTCTGTGCTACTGACGCTTTTCTCCTGAAATCCTCTGTGCTGCTGTCTCCTCTCCTGACATCCTCTGTGCTACCGTCTCTTTTCTCCTGTCATCCTCTGTGCTGCTGTCTTTTTTTTCAGGAGATTCTCTTTGCTGCTTTCTTCCTTTCTCATGACGTCCTCTGTGCTACTGACGCTTTTCTCCTGAAATCCTCTGTGCTGCTGTCTCCTCTCCTGACATCCTCTGTGCTGCCGTCCTCTTTTCCCTGTCATCTTCTGTGCTGCTGTCTCCTCTCCTGACTTCCTCTGCACTGCCGTCTCTTTTCTCCTGTCATCCTCTGTGCTGCTGTCTTTTTTTCCTGAGAATTTCTGTGCTGCTTTCTTCCTTTCTCCTGACATCCTCTGTGCTACTGACGCTTTTCTTCTGACATCCTCTGTGCTGCTTTCTCTTTTCTCCTGTCATCTTCTGTGTTGCTGTCTCTTCTCTCCTGACATCCTCTGTGCTGCTGTCTCTCTTGACGTCCTCTGTGCTGCTGTCTCCTCTCCTGACATCCTCTGTGCTGCTGTCTCTCTTGACGTCCTCTGTGCTGCTGTCTCCTCTCCTGACATCCTCTGTGCTGCTGCCTCTTCTGACATCCTCTGTGCTGCTGCCTTTCCTCTCCTGACATCCTCTGTGCTGCTGCCTCTTCTGACATCCTCTGTGTTGCTGTCTCTTCTCTCCTGACATCCTCTGTGCTGCTGTCTCTCCTGACGTCCTCTGTGCTGCTGTCTCCTCTCCTGACATCCTCTGTGCTGCTGCCTTTCCTCTCCTGACATCCTCTGTGCTGCTGCCTCTTCTGACATCCTCTGTGCTGCTGTCGCTTCTCTCCTGACATCCTCTGTGCTGCTGTCTCCTCTCCTGACATCTTCTGTGCTGCTGTCTCTTTTTTCCTAAATCCTCTGTGCTGCTTTCTTCCTTTCTCCTGACATCCTCTGTGCTGCTGTCTCCTCTCCTGACATCCTCTGTGCTGTTGCCTTTCCTCTCCTGACATCCTCTGTGCTGCTGCCTCTTCTGACATCCTCTGTGCTGCTGCCTCTTCTCTCCTGACATCCTCTGTGTTGCTGATTCTTCTCTCCTGAAATCATCAGTGCTGCTGTCTCTCCTGACATCCTCTGTGCTGCTTTCTCTTTTCTCCTGTCATCCTCTGTGTTGCTGTCTCTTCTCTCCTGACGTCCTTTGTGCTGCTGTCTTTCTTGATGTCCTCTGTGCTGCAGTCTCCTCTCCTGACATCCTCTGTGCTGCTGCCTTTCCTCTCCTGACATCCTCTGTGCTGCTGCGTCTTCTGACATCTTCTGTGCTGCTGCCTTTCCTCTCCTGACATCCTCTGTGCTGCTGCCTCTTCTGACATCCTCTGTGTTGCTGTCTCTTCTCTCCTGACATCCTCTGTGCTGCTGTCTCTCCTGACGTCCTCTGTGCTGCTGTCTCCTCTCCTGACATCCTCTGTGCTGCTGCCTCTCCTTTCCTGACATCCTCTGTGCTGCTGCCTCTTCTGACATCCTCTGTGCTGCTGTCTCTTCTCTCCTGACATCCTCTGTGCTGCTGTCTCCTCTCCTGACATCTTCTGTGCTGCTGTCTCTTTTTTCCTAAATCCTCTGTGCTGCTTTCTTCCTTTCTCCTGACATCCTCTGTGCTGCTGCCTCCTCTTCTGACATCCTCTATGCTGCCGCCTCTTCTCTCCTGACATCCTCTGTGCTGCTGTCTCTTTTCTCCTGTCATCTTCTGTGCTGCTGTCTCTTTTTCCTGACATGCTCTATGCTGCTTTATTCCTTTCTCCTGACTCCTGACATCCTCTGTGCTACTGCTGCTTTTCGCTTGAAATTCATCACGTCTGGGGCTGGTGTACAGGCTGGAAATCTCATCCATCACAAAACAGTGCTTTTAAGGATTAATTTAGCTCTCTATAGGCAGGAGTAGGTTTTAGCGTAAATTAGGATACGCCAAAACACTCGCTATTCTCGTCAGCGTTTGTGTCTGACCAGTCCACCTGCAGGGCTTTAATCTGTAATCTCAGTGTCCAGCCAAAAACCAACTCTTGTCTGCATTCATTTACCATTTTAGTGCAGTCGGAGTAGGTTGTAGCGTAAATTAGGATACGCCAAAATACTCGATATTCTCGTCAGTGTTTGTGTCTGACCAGTCCACCTGCAGAGCCTTAATCTCTAATCTAAGTGTCCAGCTAAAAAACAACTCTTGTCTGCATTCATTTAGCATCTTAGTGCAGCAGAAGTGGCTTGTAGCTCCAAGTAGTATACGCCAAAACACGGTATACGCGTCAGCGTTTGTGTCTGACCCGGGCTGCCACTAGGAATTTCGGGGCCCCTTATTGGCAAAATTTTGGGGCCCCCCTGAGACTCCACCCATATTCCGCCCCACACATGCTCTGCCCCACAAGCCCCGCCCCCAAGAAGCCCCACCCCCTCCAGACAAACTAACTGGGGACCATTATACAGTATTGGCTACAAACAGCATAGTAATACATGTTATCATTACAACATATTCCATATTTAATAGCATCATAATGCATATAATTGTGCGTATCACACTCCTGACTATAATAAACATCAGGTGAAATAAGTATTGAAGACGTCACCAATTTTCTAAGTAAATATTTTTCTACAGCTACTATTGACATTAATTTCTCCCCAGATGTCAGTAACGGCTCATCCAATCCACACAGGCAAAGAAATCAAACCATAGATGTCCATAAACTATGTATAATGAGAAATAACACAGGAAAAAGTATTAAACACATAAAGAAAGAGAGGTGCAAAAAG